>CAUJNA010002223.1:1375000-2575000 GCA_963377175.1 Effrenium voratum | reverse complement strand
CCGGCGGCGACGGCGACGATCAGCACCGCGCCGGCGACGATCAGGACACCGAACCGTTCCCAGAAGTTCTTGAGCCGCTCGGAGCGAAGCTCCTCTTCGACCTCGCGGAAAAAACCGTCGTCCGACATTACAAAACCCAGAAGACCAAAACGTTGCGCCGCTTTACCGGCAAATTGCGCGCATTGTAAGTGGGATCGCCCGCCTCACATGGCAACCGGCGGCACGCCGAACAGCCACAGATGGCCCTGCAGGATCAGCCACAGATAAAGCGCGGTGCCGACGACCGCCGCGATGCCGTCGTAAAGGACGGCCGGATTGTCATACACCGGATCGCCGCGCCGCTTGACCGAAATACGGTTCCACACGCCCCAGCCCAGGAACGCGCCGAAAAGGATGAGCGATGCCAGATCGCCATTGGCAAGCAGATGGCCGAATGCCCAGACCTTAACGCCCAGGATCATCGGATGCTTGACGGCGCGCTTGATGTAGCCGGCCGGCAGTTGCGAGGCGACCAGCAGGATCAGCGCCGGCAGCATCAGCAGAAGATTGATATGCGCCATCCATGTCGGCGGTACCCACAGGACCGGCGCAACCATGCGGGCCTCGCCGAAACCCCAGATCAGCAGCACGAAGCCGATCAGCGAGACGGCCGAATAGACGCCCTTCCAAAACCCCTCGCCGCGTTCGGCGATCACGCCATCGCGAAAGTCCGGCGCCACCATGCGCACCGAATGGATGCCCAGAAAGACGATAATGCCCGCCACAAGCCAGATCATGGCCAAACTCCCCGAACTTGCGCCGGTCTTCGGCGCTTTCTATCGTCCCCCTATGACAGCGAACGTGAAAAAGGCCAAGGCGCGGCTTGCCGCACTCAAGGCGGAGATCGAATCCCTGCTTGTCATGGGGGCCGACGCCAACGCACCGGTCGAACTCGACCAGGTTGCGGTCGGGCGGCTTTCGCGCATGGATTCCATGCAGCAGCAGGCGATGGCCCAGGCGGCCGAAAGAGCGCGCCGGCGCGACCTTGTTCGCATCGAGATGGCCGAGCGGCGGATCGCCGAGGGCGAATACGGCTATTGCACGCAATGCGGTGAGGAGATCGCCGAAAAGCGCCTGGAGATCGATCCGATGGCCGAACGCTGCATCAAATGTGCGCAATAGGCAGCGGGTTCCCCGCGTCGATCTTGACAACGTCAAATAACACACCATCTGACCTGACACTGCCAACACAAAGGACACTCCGCCATGACCCAACGCGTCGTCCTGACCGGTGCATCCGGCTTTATCGCCAAGCATATCGTGCTGCAGCTTCTCAATGCCGGGTTTGCCGTTCACGGCACGGTCAGGTCGATGAAGCGGGCCGACGAGGTGCGCGACGCGGTCCGACCGCATCTTGACGACGCGCAGGCGCTGGACCGGCTCACCTTTGCCGAACTCGATCTGACCAGCGACGACGGCTGGGGCGAGGCGCTCGAAGGCGCCGATGTGCTGATGCATACCGCCTCGCCGTTCCCGCTGGCCCAGCCGAAAGATGAAAATGAGGTGATCCGCCCAGCCGTCGACGGCACGTTGCGGGCGCTGAAAGCCGCCAAGGCCGCGGGCGTCAAACGCGTCGTGCTTACCTCTTCGATGGTGTCGGTGATGGAAAAGGACGCGCCGGACAATGGCAAGGAATACACCGCCAGCGACTGGAGCGACGTCAATTCGGCGCGGATCAACCCCTATGGCAAGTCGAAGACGCTGGCCGAGCGAGCCGCATGGGACTTTGTCGGGAACGAAGCGCCCGACATGCAACTGACCGCCATCAATCCCGGTCTGGTGCTCGGTCCGGCGCTCGATGCGCATTACGGCACCTCGCTGGGCGTGGTAGAGCGCGTTCTGGCGGCCAAGGACCCGATGCTGCCCAATTTCGGGCTGCCGGCGGTGGATGTGCGCGATGTGGCCCACATGCACGTCAAGGCGCTGTCGGTTCCGGACTCGATCGGCAAGCGGCTCATCGCCGTTTCGGATTTTATCTGGTTTCCGCAGATCGCCGACATGCTGGCCAAGGCCTATCCGGACCGCAAGATCGTCACGCGGCGCGCACCGAATTTCGTGATACGGCTGATGGCGCTGTTCGATGCCGAGATACGCACGATCGCGCCCAATCTCGATGTGCACAAGCAGATCGACAACGGCGAAACCAAATCGGTGCTGGCGATGGAGTTCCGTACGGTCGAGGCGGCCGTGCGTGCGTCGGCGGAAAGCATCATCACGCACGGCGATCAGTGAAGCCGCCGCCCCGCACCGAAGCGCCGGACGGCCTGTCGTGACAGCCTTCCGTCAGGCGGCCCAGCCCAGCTTGTAGACGTGGATCTCGAAGGTGGGGTGCTGTTCGGCACCGATCACCTCGGGCTTGGCGTGCCGGTAGGTCGACCGCCAATAGGGCTGGATGATCACGCCTTCGTCGCGCATGATCTGCTGGATCTGCGCCATCAGCTCGCGCCGCTGATCAGGGTCGGGAATGGCCATCGCCTCGTTCAGAAGCCTGTCGAACTCTGCGTTGGCAAAACCCGATTCGTTCCACGCCTCGCCCGACCGGTAGGCCAGCGAAAGGACCTGCACGCCGAGCGGACGCTGCGCCCAGTCGGTGGCGCTGTAGGGGTACTTCGTCCAGTCGTTCCAGAAGGTCGAGCCGGGCAGCACAGTACGCTTGACGTTGATGCCGGCGGCGCGGAGCTGGGCGGCCACCGCGTCGCAGGTCGGCTTGCGCCAACTGTCATCGATCGAGATCAGATCGTGTTCGAAGTCGGCCATGCCGGCTTCTTCCATGAGCGCCATAGCCGCATCGGGATCGAACTCGGCCGGGCCGATGTCCGCATATTCGGGATGGATCGGACAGACATGGTGGTTTTCAGCCACCGTGCCCAGCCCGGCATAGCCCAGCTGCAGACAGACCTGGTTGTCCACGGCCAGCGCCAGCGCGCGGCGCACGCGAGCGTCGGCATAGGGTTTGACGCCATCCACTTCGGCATCCTGGTTCGGCCGGATGACAACGGTGTTGGCCGTCACCGCCTCGGATTTGGCCCAGCCGAACTGGTCCATGATCGCGACGAAATCGCCGATCGATTCGTAGACCATGTCGACTTCATCGGATTCAACGGCGGCAACCACGGCGGCTTGTTCGGTGCCGTAGTCGATATATTCGATCCGGTCGAGGAAGGCGCCCTCGCCCCACCATTCATGGTCCTCGTTGCGCACCAGCACGCCACGGTCGCCGACCGCGTATTCTCCCGGAAGGTAAGGCCCGGTGCCAACCGGGTCGGCCATCGGATCGCCGCCGAAGCCGCGCGGCACGATCTGCGCCGGATAATCGGACATGCCGGCGATCAGCGTGATGTCTGGACGCGGCAGGTTCAGCCGCACAGTCAGATCGTCCACGACCTCGATGGCACCTTCGCGCGCCTTGTTCGTGTCGGGGTCGATCAGTGCGTCGAGGCGGGCGGCCATGGAGTTGCCCTCCACGTCCTTTTCGCACCAGCGCTCGATGTTGAAGGCCACGTCCTCGGCGACGAAATCATCGCCATTGTTCCATTTGACGCCCGGACGCAGGTTCAGCACGTATTCGGTCGCGTCGTCGCTGACGGTCCAGCTTTCCAGCAGCATCGGCCGGATGGTGCCGTCGCGGTTGTATTCGACCAGATATTCGAGCCAGCCGCGCGTGTAGTTGGACATTTGCGGCCAGTCAAAGGTGCGCGGATCGCGCAGGGGGCGCACTTCACTCTGGATGCGCAGCGTACCGCCCTTCTGTGGCGTCGCGGCGCGTGCCTTGGGAGCGGGAAGGCCGACCATCGCATAGGCGGCGGCAACGCCGACGCCCAACGCGGTGGCGCGGGCAAAGAACTCGCGGCGCGACATCGTGCCGTTCTTCGTCTCGTCAGCCGCCGAGCGGGCGGCGGGATGGATGTGTTCGGTGTGCGTTTTTGCGGGTACGCGCATGGATGCATTGCTCCTTTGGGGCAATCGAAAGGGATAGGGGGGTCAGGGATCGGTCTGCGCGTCCTGTTGTTCCGCCGGACGCTTTTTGGGCGGGTGCCTTTGGGGGGCGGCATGGTCGAAACCGGCCCTAGCTCATCCAACCATAAGGACCCGCTGCCGACTGTCAAACAGCAGGTGCGGCGGGATTTTTTCCGCACCGGAAAGACGGGGCGGACCTATTGCGCAGGTTCTGCGGTCTCCGTCCGCTTCACCCGTGCCGCACAATATTTGAACTCGGGGATCTTGCCGAACGGGTCGAGCTGCGGGTTGGTCAGAACGTTGGCCGGGCTTTCATTGAAGCAGAACGGCATGAAAACCATGCCGTCGGCCACCTCGCGATCGGCACGCAGCACAGCCTGGATGGTGCCGCGCCGGGTCTCGACCGCGATCATCTCGCCCGCCTTGAAACCGTGCCGGCCGATCTCGCGCGGGTTCATGGCGGCGATCCCCTCAGGCTCGATATCGTCGAGCACAGAGGCGCGGCGCGTCATCGCGCCGGTATGCCAGTGTTCGAGCAACCGGCCGGTGGTCAACACGAGCGGATAGTCCTCGTCGGGCACCTCGTCCGGCGGGCGCAAATCGGCAGGCACCAGCTTGCCGCGGCCGTCCGCCGTCGGGAAACCGTCGGTGAAAATGACTTCATTGCCGAACCCGCCGGGCTCGTCGACCGGATAGGTGACGCAATCCTCGGCCTGAAGACGTTCCCAGGAAATATGCTTGAGCGAAGGCATGACCGAGGCCATTTCGGCGTAGACATCGCCGACACCGGCATAGTTCCAGTCGAGCCCGATGCGGCCCGCCAGATCGACGATCAGCTCCCAATCCTGCCGCGCTTGACCCGGCGGATCGAGAGCCGGCCGGCCGATCTGCACCTGCCGGTTGGTGTTGGTGAAGGTGCCGAGCTTTTCGGCATGGGCCGACGCCGGCAGGACGACATCGGCGTGCCAGCAGGTCTCGGTCAGGAAAATGTCCTGCACGACCAGATGGTCGAGCTTGGCGAGCGCGGCGCGCGCATGGTGCTGGTCCGGATCGGACATGGCCGGGTTTTCGCCCATGATGTACATGCCGCGCACGTCGCCTGCATGGATCGCATCCATGATCTCGACGACAGTCAGCCCGCGCTTGGGGTCCAGCGACCGGCCCCAGAAATCCTCCATCGATGCGCGGATATCGGCGTTCTCGACAAGCCGATAATCGGGATACATCATCGGGATCAGGCCGGCGTCGGATGCGCCCTGCACATTGTTCTGTCCGCGCAGAGGATGAAGCCCCGTGCCCGGCCGCCCGACATGGCCGGTGATCAGCGCCAGCGCGATCAGCCCGCGCGAGTTGTCCGTGCCGTGCGTATGCTGGGAAATGCCCATGCCCCAGAAGATGATCGACCGCTCGGCCCCGGCATAGGTTCGGGCGACATCGCGCAGCATGTCGGCCGGAACGCCGCAGACTTCGCTCATGGCTTCGGGCGAAAAATCCTTCACCTTGTCCCGGAGCGCTTCAAAGCCGTCGACATTGGCCTGGATATATTGTTCGTCATAGAGCTTTTCGTCGATGATGACATGCAGCAGCGCGTTGAGCAGCGCGACATCGGAGCCCGGCGTGAACTGGACCGGGTGTGATGCGTGGCGCATCAGATCCTGCCTGCGCGGATCGATGACGATCAGCTTCCTGCCCTGCTTGGCGGCCTGCTTGAAATAGGTGGCCGCGACCGGATGGTTGGTGGTCGGCCTGGCGCCGATCACGATGATGCAGTCGGCCTTCATCGCGTCCTTGAACGGTGCCGAGACCGCACCCGAACCAACACCCTCAAGCAGCGCAGCCACGGACGAGGCGTGGCACAGCCGCGTGCAATGATCGACATTGTTGGTGCCGAAGCCCTGCCGCACCAGCTTCTGGAACAGATAAGCCTCTTCGTTCGAGCCCTTGGCGGAGCCGAAGCCGGCCAGGGCGCCGCCGCCATGTTCGTCGCGAATTGCGGCCAGGCCCGACGCGGCCCGTTCCATCGCCTCGTCCCACGACGCTTCGCGGAAGATGTCCGAGACCTGCATGAAGCGCATGTCGATGTCGCCCGCCTTGGGCGCGTCCTCGCGGCGGATGAGCGGCTTGGTCAGCCGCTCCGTGCTCATGACGTAATCATAGCCGAACCGGCCCTTGACGCAGAGCCGGTTTTCGTTGGCTGGCCCGTCGCGCCCGTCGATCTGGACGATCCGGTTGTCCTTGACGTTCACCGTGGTCTGGCAGCCGACGCCGCAGAACGGACACACCGAGTCGACCGACCTGTCGAACTCGGCGACGGCGCGGGTGCGGCCGGCTTTGTCCATCAGGGTCTTTTCGTAGAGCGCGCCGGTCGGACAGGCCTGGACGCATTCGCCGCAGGTCACGCAGGTGGACAGACCCATCGGATCGTGAATGTCGAAGACGGGCACGGCGTTATGGCCCCGTTTGCCCATGCCGATCACGTCGTTCACCTGCACTTCCCGGCAGGCGCGCACGCACAGCCCACAGGCGATGCAACTGTCGAGATTGACGGCGATGGCCGGGTTTGTGACGTCGTGGATACCCGCGTCATGGCGGGCGTGGCCGAATTTCGACGGCAGGCGTTCCGACCCGCCAATGCCCATCGTCCCGGCCCACTGCCAGAAGGCCGACTGGTCGTCCGGGCTTTCGTCCGGGGACGGCATGTCGGCCGCCAGCATCTCGAACACCATGCGCCGTGCACTGTCGGCGCGGTCCGTGTCGGTCCTGACCACCATGCCTTCGGCGGGTTTGCGGATGCAGGAGGCCGCCAGCGTGCGCTCGCCGTCGATCTCGACCATGCAGGCGCGGCAATTGCCGTCCGGCCGGTAGCCGGGCTTGTCGAGATGGCACAGATGCGGAATGCGGGTGCCTTGCCGTTTGGCGACGGACCAGATCGTCTCGCCCGGTTCGGCGGCGACGGATTTGCCGTCGAGTGTGAAGATGACCGGATCGCTCACGTGCGCATCTCCCGAATTCCGTCGGCCAGCAGGCGCCCGCCGAGAGCCCCGAATGCGGCGCCGAACGCCACTTCGATTCCGCGCGCGAAACGATTGTAGCTGCGTGCGGCAAGCCCGGACGAGAACAGCAATGCGTAGCTGCCATAGACGGCCATGGCCGAGATGGCGGCCAGCGGCCCGAACACGACCACCTGCCAGGCGGCAAGGCCGGACCCGAACAGGAACGTGCCAACCGCCGTCCACATGAGCGCCGCCTTCGGGTTGGTCAGCACGACCAGGAGGCCGCGGCGCCACGCGGCGCCCGCCGACAGGATCGCGCGCTGCGCCCGGATGCCGGCCGAACCGCCGCGCCAGGCCGACAGAAGGGCGCGCACGGCGAGCCAGAGCAGGTAGGCGCCGCCGGCGATCTTCATCGCGGTCAACAGCTTCGGATAGATGGTCAGCACCGCCGCAAGGCCGAATGCAACGGCAACGGCCCAGATCATCATGCCGGTCGCAACGCCCATCACGGTCATCAGCGCTGTCTTTCGCCCCTGCCCCAGGCCTGCGCTTGCAACGGCGAGAAGATTGGGCCCCGGCGCGGCCTGCGCGAGCACGACTCCCGTGAGCGTGATGAGATAGGCCTCAAACATTCTCGGTCTCCTCGGCCAGCGCCGCCATCGCCGCGCCGTCCCAGCGCAGATAGGCCTTGTTCGTATCGCGGCCGCCAAGCTGCTCATAGAGCGCCCGGGCGCGCGGATTGTCCTTGTCGACCGTCAGTTCCAGCCGCGTTGCGCCAAGCCGCTGTGCCTCAGCCGCGCAGCGGCGCATCAATGCCTCGCCAATGCCGCGGCCGCGCGCATCGGCGGCCACGTAAAGGTCCTTGATGAACATGCCGACATTGAGGTTTCCCGCCGGAAACAGCGGCACCAGCGTAGCAAAACCCAGCACATGATGATCTTCAACGGCAACAAGCATCAGCGTGTCCGCATTGGCCGAGAACCAGCGCTTGAGCTTCGGCAAAACGTCATCAGCCGGCATGGCGTCGTCGCCCTCATAATGGATGTTCTCCTCATCCATCACCCGGGCAAGCGAGGGCAGGTCAGCCTCGGTCGCAGGTCGGATATGCATCGCTCACAGATCCTCCCGGAAATGGGTCAGCAGATGGTTGACCGGGTTGGGTGCAGCCTGCCCAAGGCCGCAGATCGACGCGTCGCGCATCACCTGTTCCAACTCCCGGATCAGGCCCTCGTCCAGCGGACCCTCGCGTTCGAGCAGTTGCACCAGCTTTTCGGTGCCGCCGCGGCACGGCGTGCACTGGCCGCAGCTTTCATGGGCAAAGAACTTCATCAGGTTGAGGACGGCGTCGCGGACGTTGTCCCTGTCCGACAGGATCACAACCGCATGGCTACCGACGAAGGCGCCATGGCGGAACAGCGTGTCGCCGAAATCGAGGGGAATGTCGTCCATCGAGGCCGGCAGGATGCCGCCCGAGGCGCCGCCGGGCAGATAGGCCTTGAAGCTGTGGCCGTCGGCCATGCCGCCGCAATAATCGTCGATCAGTTCGCGCACGGTGACACCGGCCGGCGCGAGCTTGACGCCCGGCTCCCGGACGCGGCCGGACACCGACCATGAGCGCGGGCCGGGATGGCCTTCACTGCCCTGTGCGGCGAACCAGTCCGGCCCGTTTTCGACGATGTCGCGGATCCAGTGCAGCGTTTCGACATTGTGGTTGAGCGTCGGCCGGCCGAAAAGGCCCACTTCGGCGATATAGGGCGGACGGTGGCGCGGCAGGCCACGCTTGCCCTCGATCGATTCGATCATCGCCGACTCTTCGCCGCAGATATAGGCGCCGGCGCCGCGCCGCAGTTCGATGAAACCCGGTTCGCACAGGCCCGCTTCCTCGAGCGCTGCGATTTCGGTGCGCAGGATTTCCAAGACCGCCGGATATTCATCGCGCATGTAAAGATAGATGCGCTCCGCCTCGACCGTGTGCGCAGCAATCAGCGCGCCTTCCAGCGTGCGGTGCGGATCGCTCTCCAGATAGTGCCGGTCCTTGAAGGTGCCCGGCTCGCCCTCGTCGCCATTGATCGTCATCAGGCGCGGGCCGGGATAGGAGCGCACGAAACCCCACTTCTTGCCGGCGGGAAAGCCGGCGCCGCCCAGCCCTTTCAGGCTCGCATCGGACAGCGTTTCGATCAGAGTTTCGGGATCGAGGTCACCGCCACGTACCCGGTCCAAGACCTGATAGCCGCCAAATTCGAGATAGGCGTGCAGAGGGATGTAGCCGGGCATGGCGACATCGAATTCGCCGGTCTCGGCCATGCGCAGCATTTGCGCTGCGTTGGCATGATCGACCTCGCGATCGCCGATGCGGGCGGCGGGTGCGGTGGCGCAACGCCCCATGCAGGGCGCGCGCACAACGCGAATCGTCACCGCGTCGGCATCGCCTTCAAGCTGTGCGATCAATCTCTCGCTGCCCGCCAGCATGCATGAAATCGAATCGCAGACACGGATCGTCAATGGTGCGGGTTTGTCCTCGCCTTCCCTGACCACGTCGAAATGATCGTAGAAGGACGCGACCTCGTAGACCTCCGCCTGGCTGAGACGCATTTCTTCTGCGAGCGCACGCAGATGGCGCGCTTCAAGGCAGCCGAACATGTCCTGGATGGCGTGCAAATGCTCGATCAGAAGATCGCGGCGGCGCGGCGCTTCGCCCAGCGCAGAGCGCACTTCATCCAGCGCGGCATCGTCCAGCTGTCGGCCCTTGGGCAGGTGCGACTTGCGGCGCCGGGGCACGGGCTGCATCTGATTCATGATGCCGGTTCTCCTCCAACGCGCCCAGCCTAACGAGCCGGAAACAAGACGACTTTCCCCAGAGCGTCAACCACGCGTCGTGATCGTCGCCCGGCGCGATGTCGCTATGCAAGCGCTGGAGGTCGAAGAATTGATCGTCGGCGCGCCGGGCAACGGCGACAGTGTGCGGACGGGAGAACCCCATGGACCCATTGATCAGCGACGCCGTACCAACGCCGCCCAAACGCAGCAAGCGCGGTGGACGCGCGGCCAACATGCGGCGGGGCGGCGCGGCGATTGCCCAAATGCCCTGGGAGATCCCGATCAACACGGATCGGCCGACCGAGCCGCTTCCGGCGGAAGGCGTAGAGGCGATCCATGACGGCACGATGCGCATTCTCGAAGAGGTCGGCGTCGAGTTCCTGAACATCGAAGCCGTCGAGATCTTCCGCAAGGAAGGATGCCTGATCGACAATGAGACGCCCGAGAGCGCCCGTGTCCGCTTCGGCCGCGACTACATCATGGAGAAGGTCGCGCTCGCGCCGAGCCAGTTCACGATCACGCCGCGCAATCCCGACCGGGTAATCGAGATCGGCGGCAAGCACATCGTGTTCGGCAATGTGTCATCACCACCCAACTGTTCGGACCTGGATCGCGGACGGCGGATCGGCGACCGTTCGGCCTATCGGGACTTCCTCAAGCTGACGCAGTATTTCAACTGCATCCATTTCGCCGGCGGCTATCCGGTCGAACCGATGGATCTGCACCCGTCCATCCGGCATCTGGACTGCCTCTATGACAAGCTCACGCTGACCGACAAGGTCGTGCACGCCTATTCGCTGGGCACCGAGCGGGTCGAGGATGTCATCGAGATGGTGCGGATCGCCGGCCAGCTGTCGCACGATGAATTCGACGCCAGGCCGCACATGTACACAAACATCAACTCGACCTCGCCGCTCAAGCATGACTGGCCGATGATCGACGGTTTGATGCGGCTGGCCCGGCGCGGCCAGCCGACGATCATCACCCCCTTCACGCTGGCCGGTGCGATGAGCCCGATCACGCTGGCCGGCACGGTTGCCCAGTCAATGGCCGAGTCGCTGTGCGCGGTGGCGCTGGTGCAGACGATCAATCCGGGCTGTCCTGTCGCCATCGGCACGTTCTCCTCGAACGTCGACATGAAGACCGGCGCGCCGGCGTTCGGCACGCCTGACTACATGCGCACGACGCAGATGACCGGCCAGATGGCGCGCCATTACGGCCTGCCTCTGCGCGCCTCGAATACGTGCGTTTCCAATGCGCCGGACAATCAGGCCACCTGGGAAAGCTCGAACTCGCTGTTCGCCGCGATCACGTCGGGCGTGAACGTCGTCTACCATGCCGCCGGATGGCTCGAAGGCGGGCTGTGTGCATCCTATGAGAAGTTCATCATGGATTGCGAACAGTTGCAGCAGCTCATCGCCTATATGAAACCGGTGCGGTGGGATGCCGACGAGATCGCGCTCGACGCCATCGCCGAGGTCGGCCAGGGCGGGCATTTCTTCGGCATCCAGCACACACAGGACCGGTATGAGAGCGCGTTTTATGCGCCCTTCCTGTCGGACTGGAGCAATTTCGAGAACTGGCGCGACCGCGGGTCTGTCCAGACGGCCGAGCGGGCCAACAAGGTCTGGAAGAGCATCCTGGCGGAGTTCGAACCGCCGCCGATGGACCAGGCGATCCGCGAGGAGCTGGAAGATTTCGTCGCCCGGCGCAAGCAGGAAGGCGGCGCGCCGACGGATTTCTGAACAGACGTCGGCCAACGCATCGAGGGGAGCAAAATGAAAACATCCACGCGTGTCGTCGTCATCGGGGGCGGGGTCGTCGGCTGCTCGGTGCTCTATCATCTGGCCAAGGCCGGCTGGACCGACATCATGCTGATCGAGCGCTCCGAGCTGACGTCGGGCTCGTCCTGGCATGCGGCCGGCGGGTTCCACACGCTCAATGGCGATCCGAACGTCGCCAAGCTGCAGGCCTATACGGTCGGGCTTTATGACGAACTCGAAAAGGTCTCCGGCCAGTCCTGCGGGCTGCATCTGACTGGCGGTGTGATGCTCGCCGAAAGCCCCGAGCGGATGGATTTCCTGCGCACGCTGCACGCCAAGGGCCGGCATCTGGGCATGCAGACCGAACTGATCACGCCGTCCGAAGCGAAAGCCATGTTCCCGCTGATGGACGAAAGCCAGTTCGTCGGCGCGCTGTGGGATCCGGTCGAGGGCCATCTCGACCCGTCCGGCACGACGCACGCCTATGCCAAGGCGGCGCGGACGCTTGGGGCCGAGATCGTGCTGCGCAACCCGGTCAAGGAACTGACGCAGGATACGGACGGCACATGGAACGTGACCACCGAGCAAGGCACGGTCCGCGCCGAACATGTGGTCAATGCGGGCGGGCTCTGGGCGCGCGAAGTGGGCCGGATGGTGGGTCTCGAACTGCCGCTTCTGGCGATGGAGCACATGTACCTTCTGACCGAGGACATGCCCGAGGTGATCGCGTTCAACGAGGAGTTCGGGCGTGAACTGATCCATGCCGTCGATTTCCGGGGCGAGATCTACACCCGCCAGGAACGCAAGGGGATGCTGCTGGGCACCTATGAGCAGGCCTGCGTGCCGTGGTCGCCGGTCAACACGCCATGGGATTTCGGCCACGAACTGCTGCAACCCGACCTCGACCGGCTGGCACCGTCGCTCGAGATCGGGTTCAAGCATTTCCCGCCGTTCGAAAATGCCGGCATCAAGCAGATCATCAACGGCCCCTTCACCTTTGCGCCCGACGGCAACCCGCTGGTCGGCCCGGTGCGCGGGCTCACCAATTTCTGGTCGGCCTGCGCCGTGATGGCCGGGTTTTCTCAAGGTGGCGGCGTCGGGCTGACGCTCGCCAACTGGATGGTGGAAGGCGATCCGGGTGCCGATGTGTGGGGCATGGATGTGGCGCGCTACGGCGAATGGGCGACGCTGCGCTACACGAACGCGAAAGTGCGCGAAAACTATTCGCGCCGCTTCCGCATCCGCTATCCGAACGAGGAACTGCCCGCCGCGCGGCCCCATCAGACGACGCCGATCCACGACATCCAGGTCGATGAAAACAACGCGGTAATGGGTGACAGTTGGGCGCTGGAAACACCGCTGTGGTATGCGCCCTCGGCCGAGGATGCGCATGATGTGGTCAGCTTCCACCGGTCCAACGATTTCGCGCACGTCGCCGCCGAGGTGAAAAACGTCCGCGAAAATGTCGGGATCACCGAAATCTCCAACTTCGCCAAGTATGAGGTTTCTGGCGATGGAGCGGAGGCCTGGCTGTCTCACCTGATGACCAACACCATGCCGAAGCTCGGCCGCATGGTACTGACGCCGATGCTCAACGAATTCGGCAAGCTGATCGGCGACTTCACCATAGCGAAGCTTGGCGAAAACCGTTTCATGATCTGGGGCTCTTCGGCCGCGCAGATCTACCACATGCGCTGGTTCGAACGACATCTTCCCGACGACGGTTCCGTCGCGGTCAAGCGGTTCGGCATGAACTTGAACGGGCTGTCGATTGCCGGCCCGAACAGCCGCAAGGTGCTGGAAAAGCTGACCGATCAGGATGTCTCCAACGAAGCCTTCCGCTTCATGGACAGCCGGCAGATGGACGTTCAGGGCTCACCCTGCATCGTCAGCCGCATCTCCTATACCGGCGATCTGGGCTACGAGATCTGGTGCGAGCCGGCCTATACGCGCAAGCTCTATCGCGACATCAAGGAGGCCGGCGCCGAATTCGGCATCAGGGATTTCGGCATGCGTGCGCTTTTGTCGATGCGGCTCGAAAAGAACTTCCCGACATGGGGTCACGAGCTTCGCCCCATTTACGGGCCGTTCGAAGGGTCGATGGACCGGTTCGTCAAATTGTCCAAGAACGACTTCATCGGCCGCGAGGCGGCGGCAAAGGAAAAGGCCGACGGGCCCAAACTGCGCCGTGTCTCGTTCATGATCGATGCCGACACCGCCGACGTGATGCATGACGAGCCGGTCTGGGCAAAGGTGGGCAACACCGATTACGGCACCGTCGGCGCGCCCGAAAAGGTTGGCCCGCGCCGATTTACCGATGACGGCACCGAACTCGACCCGCCCGGCATGGGAACGATCACCGACGGCGAATGGCGCGTTGTCGGCTGGGTGACCTCGGGCGGTTATGCCCACGGTGTCGAAAAGTCGATGGCGCAGGGCTATGTGCCCGCCGCGCTCGCCGGGCATGGCGACGAAGGCATGTTCGAGATCGAGGTGCTGGGCGTGCGCCGCCCGGCGGTCATAGCGGTCCAACCGCCCTTCGACCCCGAAGGCAAGCGGATGCGCGGTATCGCCTGATCGCCGTGTCGCTCAGCAAGCCGTCGCGGCGCCCGACCGTTCGAGCACCCGGTCGCCTTCGGCAATGCGCCCGATGGCCTGTGCGCATTCGTCGACGAGCATCGTCGACACCGGCGCGCCCTCGCCGACGATCCGGCCGATCTCCGCAAACAGCCGTTCAAAGCGGCGCCCGCGGGCCAGCCGACTGAGCTGCACGCCGTTGGCGATGCGCAACTTGTCGGCGTTCGGGCACGCAAAGTCATCGAGAAAGCCGATCCATTGGGCCGGCTGGTCGCCGGGCGATAGATCGAAGAAGGCGGCATCGACCACACCCGGCGCGGGTTCGGCGCGGTCGGCAGCGGTTCGCCAGTGCCGCGTCAGGCACAGCATCATCGCGTAGACATGGGTCGTATGGTAGGAATGAAAGAAGTGCTCGGCGGCCCGCCGGTCGCTGTCGAGCAGGTTGGACAGGCGCTCCACGTCATAGCTGCGCGAGGGAAGGAAGCCCGTTCGGCCGAAGACCTCGACCAGCAGATGCCGGCAGAAGCGAACGGTATTGCCCGGCGTGTCGGTGATCATGGCCGCGCAGGCGACAAACTCCGCCATCAGGTCCAGATCGAATTCCCAAAGGCAATCGTAGAGCGCGATTTCGATGCGCTCCAGAAGCCGGTCACGACAAATCTCGCCGGCAAGCGCTTGGGCGCCGAAGTCGGTCGCATACATGATCTCATGCGTGAAGGCGTAGCGGTCGGCGACGTTCATGTAGAGCGGGCTGATCGCCGAGGTGGCGAGCCCGGCGGCCAGACAGGTCTTCATGGGCGTTTTGGCCGGCCGCGCACGGTGGTGCAGGGCGATCAGCCAGTGATCGTCCATCAGCCGGAATGGCAGCTTGTTGGCGGGCACGAAACTCGGATCGGAAACGGAAAGCGCGAACACGGCATCGAACCGCGTGTCGAGATGGCCCATGCGCGTGAGCAGGACGTGTCCGATCCCGAAGGATGTGCACAGGCGCGGATTGGCGCGCAACATGAACAGATGACGTTCCGACCGCACGATCTTTGCGGCCTCGGCGACCAGATCGGCGAATGCAGCGCCCTTTGCAAGCTGCGGCATGTACCGGTCGACCACATAGAGCAGCAGAACCGTCTCGGCGGCGATCTTGTCGAGCGGATGGATGATCTGCTGCGACCCATCATCGTCCGGCAGAAGGTCGGGCCGCGCCGCGACAAGGCGGAGTGGCGCAACCGTGGCGGCAAGCACCGCGCCGACCATCTCGTGCGGTGCGGAGCCGGCTGCCATGCGCGCCGTTGCTGTCGCGCCGGGACGCGCAGGCGCTTTGCCCGCCCCGGTCGCAATGGTGGACATCGCCGTCGCGCCGTCGATCAGCGATTGACCGGCGTATCGATCGCGTCGCGCGCGATCAGTTTCGTCTTGCCCGAAGTCACCAGGACATATTCCGACCAGGCAATGACGTTGTCCTGGAGCGGACCCGACGGATCGATCACCCCGATGCCTTGCGGCTCCAACAAGTCGCGGATCGGCATGTCCAGATTGATCGCCTTCTTGTTGTGAAGTTCTGTGGCAAGCTTTTGCACATCTGTAATGGTCGGCATGACTTTCTCCAATACTTAGCAATAAACAATCATTACTTTATCATTTTGAACGTGAATCATCAAATCATATCTAGACTCAACGAGTCTTATTGAATCACAAGTAGAATCCCATTCTGATACGATCTTTTATTTCAAGGTGAAATGTTCCGTGACAGACGGCGCATCGCCCTTGCAGGGCGACACGCACGCCGGTCGCCACCGGCAACCGGAGCAAAGAGCACCGGAGACTATCGGGTGTTCAATGGGCGACGTCGTCGGGCCCGACCGGACATCGAGATGTCGCGTCAGGCGCTCTTTTTCATGTCGGGGTGCATCGTCGCGCCCAATATGTGTTCCGAACGGCCGATCACCTGCGCCGAATGGCCGACGATCAGCGGATCGGGACCGCGCACGATCCGGCGGTCCTTCTTGGGATAAGGCAGGCTCGACAGGAAATGCTGCATCGTGTTGACGCGCGCCCGCTTCTTGTCGTTCGACTTGACCACCGTCCACGGCGCGTCGGCCGTGTCGGTGTAGAAGAACATCGCTTCCTTGGCTTCGGTGTAGTCATCCCACTTGTCCAGCGAAGCCTTGTCGATCGGCGACAGTTTCCACTGCTTGAGCGGGTCCTTGCCGCGCGACTGGAAGCGGCGCAGCTGTTCTTCGCGCGTGACCGAAAACCAGAACTTGAACAGGCGAATGCCCGAGCGCACCAGCATGCGCTCGAAGTCCGGCGTCTGCCGCATGAATTCGAGATAGTCGTTGGGCGAGCAGAAGCCCATGACGCGCTCGACACCGGCGCGATTGTACCAGGACCGGTCGAACAGGACGATCTCGCCACCCGCAGGCAAATGTTCGACATAGCGCTGGAAATACCATTGCGTGCTTTCGCGTTCGGACGGTTTTTCCAATGCCACCACGCGCGCGCCGCGCGGGTTCAGATGCTCCATGAAGCGCTTGATCGTGCCGCCCTTGCCGGCCGCATCGCGGCCCTCGAACAGGATCACGACCTTCTGGCCGGTGTCCTTGACCCATTCCTGGACCTTGAGCAGTTCCACCTGCAGTTCGGCCTTGTGCTTCTCGTAGGCCGAGCGCCGCATCTTGGTGCGATAGGGGTATTCGCCGCTTTCGAATGCATGCGCGATCGCCTGGGGATCGTTGCGCATTTCGGCAATGGTGGCGGGCCGGCCGGCGTCCAGGCTGGCGTCGCCGGCAATCGTGTCCTGTTCAATCATTTGCGTATCCTGTTCAAAAGCGGAAAGATCAACTGGCAATATCGCCTCATCTCACGCCTTTTTGTGATGCGCCGCAATGCGACTTGCGCCATATGACGAAAGGTCATTGCGAAGCGGCGTCACACCAGTGACATACGAGTCTGATTCTGCGAGGCATCTGAAACCGGTGGTACCGACCATGAACGAGCCTCGACGGTTCCGGACACTGTTCTTGTCCGACATTCATCTGGGAACGCGTGGTTGCCAGGCAGAAATGCTGATCGACTTTCTGCGCGAACACGATGCGGACCGCATCTATCTGGTCGGCGACATTTTCGACGGCTGGCGCCTCAAGAAGGGCTGGTACTGGCCGCAATCGCACAATGATGCCGTGCAGAAGCTGCTGCGCAAGGCGCGCAAGGGCACCGAGATCATCTACATTCCCGGAAATCATGACGAGGTCATGCGCTCCTATCTGGGCTCTCATTTCGGCGGAATCGAAGTGCGCGACCGGGACGTCTATGAAGCTGCGGACGGAACGCGCTATCTGGTCATCCATGGCGACCAGTTCGACATGGTTGTCGTGCATGCCAAATGGCTCGCTCATGTTGGCGACGGGGCCTACACGCTCGCGCTGTGGCTCAATGGCTGGATGAACTGGCTCAAGCGGCTTTGGGGCGGCCAGTACTGGTCGCTGTCCAAATGGCTCAAGCTGAAGGTCAAGCAGGCCGTCAACTTCATCGGCGCATTCGAGGAGACGCTTTCGGGGGAGGCCCGGCGCGCCGGCGTTCAAGGCGTTATCTGCGGCCATATACACCACGCAACGATCAAGCACGACAATGGCATTCGCTACATCAATACGGGCGACTGGGTGGAAAGCTGCACGGCGATCGCCGAGACCGATCAGGGCGAGATGGTGCTGATCGACTGGGCCGCCATCAGCCGCTCGCGGCACAAGGGGCGGGTCGTCGATCTGGGCGCCGCCAAGAAAAGCAGAAAGGCCGCCGGCGCCAAGACGAAAGCCGCCTGATCCTTGGCAGATGCGGCATTTCCTCTAAAACGACTCTCATCCGAACACTGACAGGGCCATGACCATGGGTTCGCCTTCCGCCACGCCGACGGTCCGCACGCAGCTTGGCGGCGCCGTGCAACAGAACAGCGCGTTTTCCGTAACGGGTGTTCTGGAGCGTGCTTTCGCTCAGACCTTCACCGGGCTCGTCTACCCGCAAATCTGGGAAGACCCGGTCGTCGACATGGATGCGCTCGAGATCGGACCGGACGATGCGATCGTCGCGATTGCATCGGGCGGCTGCAATGTGATGAGCTATCTGACGGCCAACCCGGCTTCGGTCGAAGCGGTCGACCTGTCGCCGGCCCACGTCGCGCTCAATCGGCTGAAATATGCGGCGCCAAGGCTTCTGCCCGACCATGCAGCGTTCTTTCAATTGTTTGGCCGTGCCGAGGTGGCGGGCAATGCAGCGCTGTTCGACGATTATCTCGCGCCGCATCTCGATGTGGAGACCGTCGATCACTGGAACGGCCGCAAGGGTATTGTCGGGCGCCGGATCGAGATGTTCGAACAGGGTTTCTACCGGTTCGGCGCGCTCGGCCTGTTCATCGGATGGGCGCACAGGATCGCACGGCTGAAGGGTATCGATTTCTCCCGGTTCATGGCGTGCCGCGACATCGAAGAGCAGACGCGCTTCTTCGAAGACAAGGTCAAGCCGGCGATCGACAGCCGCTTCATCAAATGGGTGACGCGCACCCGGGCATCCTTGTTCGGCCTCGGCATCCCGCCGCAGCAATATGAGGCGCTGGCGGGCGCCGCCGACGGTGACATGCATGCGGTTCTCACCGAGCGGACGCGAACGCTGATGTGCGGTTTTCCGCTGTCGGAGAACTATTTTGCCTGGGCCGCCTTCAATCGCGGCTATGACCCGTCCGGCGAAGGCCCGCTGCCGCCCTATCTGCAGCGGGACAATTTCGAGACGGTGCGCGCCAACGCGCACAAGGCATCGATCCGTAACCGGACGCTGACCGATTTCCTGCGCAGCCAACCCGGTGCGTCGAAGGACTGCTATGTGCTGCTTGACGCGCAGGACTGGATGACCGACACGCAACTGAACGATCTTTGGGCTCAGATCACGCGCACTGCGCGCGCCGGCGCTCGCGTCATCTTCCGCACCGCCGGTGTCGAGACAATCCTGCCCGGCCGGGTGTCGGACAGCGTGCTCGGCCGGTGGCGCTATCATGAAGAGCGTTCCCGCAAGCTGCACGACCGGGATCGCTCGGCGATCTATGGCGGCTTTCACCTCTATACGCTGGAAGGTTGACCATGGCCGATGCGGCAGACACCCATTCGGGGCTGATGGATGCGATTTACCGTAACCAGCGGCACATTTACGATATGACGCGCAAATACTATCTGCTCGGCCGCGACCGCATGATCGAGGAACTCGATGTTCCGCCCGGCGGCACGGTGCTCGAAGTCGCGTGCGGCACCGGCCGCAATCTCGTCCACGCCGCACGCCGCTATCCCGACGCCCGGTTTCATGGCTTCGACATCTCGTCCGAGATGCTCAAATCGGCGCAATCGACGGTGTCGAGGAAAGGCCTTGACGACCGGATCGCGCTCGCGCGCGGCGACGCCGCCGATTTCGATCCCGAAGCCCTGTTCGGCATCGCCCGGTTCGATCGCGTCTTCATCTCCTACTCGGTGTCGATGATCCCGGCATGGAAGGAAGCGATCGCCCACGCCGCCACGGTTCTCGAGCCGGGCGGAGAACTGCATGTGGTCGACTTCGGCGAACAGACCGGCCTGCCCGGCTGGTTCCGAACCGCGCTCCGCGCATGGCTGGCGAAGTTTCACGTCGCGCCGCGCGGCGATCTCGAGCCGGTCATGAAAGACGTGGCCGACAGCCATGGCGGCCAACTCGCCTTCACATCGCTCTATCGCGATTACGCCCGATATGGTCGCATGACGATGTCGGCTGCGCCTGCGTGAGCGCGCGGGCCGATTGGCGATTGCATTGATATAAAGACTTCCTTATGTGGTTATGCGATCGACACCATTAGGACCACGCGCATGACTGCCGACAATCCGCTTGCCGCCCTGATCGCCGAAAAGGGCGTGCTGCTCGCCGACGGCGCGACGGGCACGAACCTGTTCGCCATGGGTCTTGAGTCGGGCGATGCTCCGGAACTGTGGAACACCGACGCCCCCGAAAAGATCACGGCGCTGCATCAGGGGTTCGTCGATGCGGGCTCGGACATCATCCTGACCAACTCGTTCGGCGGCACGCGGCACCGGCTGAAGCTGCATCACGCGCAGGACCGCGTGTTCGAACTCAACAAGGCCGCCGCCGAGATCGCCTGCAAGGTCGCCGCTTCGGCACCGCGCCGGGTGCTGGTCGCCGGTTCGGTCGGGCCGACCGGAGAACTGCTGGTACCGCTTGGCGCGCTGACCTTCGATGACGCCGTCGCTGCGTTTCGCGAGCAGATCGCGGGGCTGAAGGCCGGCGGCGCCGAAGTCATCTGGATCGAGACCATGTCGGCGCCCGAGGAGATGCGCGCCGCCGCCGAAGCGGCCGTCGCCGAAGACATGCCCTACACCTGCACCGTCTCGTTCGACACGGCGGGCAAATCGATGATGGGCCTTCATCCGAAGAATGTCGCCCATGTGTTCGATGCGGTGTCGGACAAGCCGGCGGCCGTCGGTGCCAATTGCGGCGTCGGCGCGTCGGACATTCTGTCGTCACTGCTCGACATGCGCGCCGGCGCGCCCGATGCGACCATCATCGTCAAGGGCAATTGCGGCATCCCCGAATTTCAGGGCGAGAACATCGTCTATTCGGGGACGCCGGACCTGATGGCGGACTATGTGCGGCTGGCGATCGATGGCGGCGCGCAGGTGATCGGCGGCTGCTGCGGCACCTCGTTCGAGCATCTCAAGGCAATGCGCCAGGCGCTCGACACGCACCAGAAGGCCGAACCGCCGACGCTGGAAAAGATCACGGAACGCATCGGCCCGCTGGTCAACAGCCCCGCCGCCGACGGCGATGCGGCACCCAAGCGCGAACGGCGCAGCCGGCGCCGGGGCTGAACGCTAAACGCCCGAGCCGATCGTCTCCACCTCCTGGTCGGGGCCTCCTCCGTGAAGGTCGAGCCATTCGCGGTCGATATCCGGCAGGTCCTTGTCGTCGATCGCTGCCTCGAAGGACTGCAGGCGTTTGTAGATCGACAGCAGTTCGACGATCGTCGTCCATGAGTTGACCAGATACTGAAACGAGTTCGAGACCTGATTGAAGGCAGTCAGGATCTGCTGCAGCACACCGAACGTGAAGCCCGTGGCCGCTCCGCCGATGATGGTCGGAATCAGCAGGATGTAGACGAAAATGTTGTCGGCCTGCAGGTACATGAACCGGAAAATGTTGAAATACATATATTCCAGGTACAGCCGGAAATAATTGCGGCGCACGTCGCCGAACAGTTCGCGCACGGTCGGCGGCTGGGCGCGTTCCTCGCGGTCCTCGCCATAGACGAGTTCCTTGCGATAGGCCGCCTCGACACGCTGGTTCTTGAACTCAAGCCCCGGCAGCCGGATGCCCGCCAGCGCCAGAACGCCGGTCCCGAGCACGGACCAGACGATGGCAGCCGTGAAAAGCGGAGCGGGAATGGCGCCGACGATGGGCAGTTCTGAGACGAACTCGGAGAGGCCCCAGAGCACCGGCAGGAAGGCGATCAGCGTCATCACCGCGTCAACCGCGGACACGCCGAGGCCCTCCATGATGCCGGCGAAGCGCATCGTGTCCTCCTGAACACGCTGGGACGCGCCCTCAATGTGCCGCACCTGCTTCCAGCGGGCCATGTAGTAGTCGTTCATCGCGGTGCGCCAGCGGAAGATCCAGTGGCTGACGAAGAAACGGAACACGACGATGATGGCTATGAACAAAAAGGCAAGCTGCGCAAAAACCACGATCAGCTCGAACAGATCGGCCTGTGTGATCGTGGACCCCTCGGTCAACGCGTCCTGAACGCCGTCGAAGAACGGACGGCGCCAATTGTTGATGGCGACCGATACCTGCACGTTGAAATAGGTGACGAACAGGATCAGCGCCGAGCCGAGAATCGACCAGAGCTCCCAGGGGTGCTTGGCGCGGCGATGCCAGAAGGCAAAAAAGGCCGCAACAAAGATGATGTAGTAGACGTAGAACCAGAGGAACTCGGGGGTGGTGAAGTGACCAAGGCCGATGACCGGTTCCGCTTCCGGGTTCGGCGTCCCCAAACCGATCAGGGCGCCCCACTGGCTGCCGCCCGCATACCAGATGATCATGGCGACTGCGGTCCAAATCAAGGAGGATAGGAAAAAGAGCCTGGGCTGCGGAAAGAAGGATTTGAACAAGGGCGAACGCCTCTCGGAATGTCAGTCGGTCAAAAACGCATGCAGCCAGTTGTAGGCCAAAAGCCGGTGAAAACCAGCGCCGGCGGTCACTTCGGCGTCAATTCGCCGTGTGCTCCACATCAAAGCGCATTATCGTGGTTGGCCGGCGCGACCGATGACAAAGGTATCCGATGACCGCTTCCGCCCTTGCAGCAGCCGGCCTTTATGCCGGGCTCAACATGCTGATCATGTTCTGGCTCGCCAACGCGATCGGCGTGTTGCGCCGCGGTCACAAGATCGCGGTCGGCGATGGCGGCAACAAGCATCTGGCCAAGATCATGCGCGGGCAGGCGAACGCGGCCGAGAACATGCCCCTTTTCCTGATCATGCTGGTGATCGCCGCGGCGACCGGCATGTCGGGATGGCTCGTCCATCTGTTCGGCCTTGCCTTTACCGCCGGCCGCGCGCTGCATGCTTGGCATTTCATCCAGCCCAAGGCACCGCTCTGGCAACGGTTCGCCGGGTTTGGCATTGCCGGGCTTTCAACCTTCATCCTGGCCATCTGGATGATCGTTGCCGGTCTGCGCGCGGCATTTGGGGGCTGACACCGCAACCGGCCAGACGCCGTCAGGGGCGCCTGATGGCAAAGGCCATGTTCTCGCCATTGACAGCGATGTAGCCGTCGGCGGTCTTCTCGAAGATCACGCAGCGCCGCGGCATGTTGGCCATGTTCAGGCATACCTGTTCGCCGTCGGAAGTCCAGTTTCCGCGCATGTTCATCACACCACGGCGCATCTTGAGCGTGCCGTCGGGATTGAACGTCATTTCGCCGCGCCGGCCATTGAACATGGTCACCTGCCAAGGCTGGCCGTCGGCGATCTCGGTGACGCTTTCGGACGCAAATGTGGGTGAAACGCTCGCCCCACCGGCAAGGACGACGCAAGCGAGGACACAACTCGCGATGAAACGGGTGGACATGGCTCTCTCCGGCTGACCGCTTGACTGTGGCCAAGTATAGCCGGCCTCAGAGCCGATGTGGCGTTACGATTTCGCAATGTTGGCGCGAGCGAACCGTTCGAAGATGTCAGCCATTCAGGACACCCTTCATCGCCGGATAGAGTGCCAGATAGCGTTCATAGATCGGCCGGTACTTTTCGACATTGGCAGCGATCGGCTCGATCGTGCGGCCTGGCCGGACCATGGCGCCGATGCCCTCATCGATCGTTGAAAAATGGCCGGCGCCATGGGCGGCGAGCACAGCGGCTCCGGTCGAAGGCGCATCGGGCGACGAAGGCACGCGCACCGGCACGCCAGCCGTATCGGCATGGATCTGCAGCCAGAGGTCGGATGCGGTCGCGCCGCCGCCCACCGTCATCTGCGAACTCTCATATCCGGCGCGCGCGAACGCATCGAGAATGGCGCGTGTGCCGAAACCGATCCCTTCCATGATCGCGCGGAAGATGTGGTGCTTTTCATGGGCCAGCGTCAGCCCGACGATGGCGCCGCGTGAAAGGGGATCGGTGTATGGCGTGCGGTTGCCCTGAAAATGGTCCTGCACGATCAGGCCGTCGCAGCCGGGCTCGAGCGCGGCGGCCCTGGCGTTCAGATCGTCGAAATCGAGCCCGCCGGTCAGCCGGCCGAGCCAGTTGATGATCGACCCGGTGGATGTCTGCCCACCCTCGACAACGTAACGGTCCGGATAGACGATATCGGGATAGGCACCCCAAACGCCGGGCGCGTGGACCGGTGCATTGGTGATGCCGAATTGCAGGTGCGACGATCCGGTGATCAGCGCCAGTTGGCCGGGCTGCGCGACGCCCAGCCCGATCATGCCGATCAGCGCGTCGGCGCCGCCCTGGACGATCTTGACCGAACGCGGCAGGCCAAGCGCCTCGGCCGCAGCCGCCGTCAACGTGCCGATGACCGCGCCGGGCGGAACGACGCGCGACGGCCATTTGTCCAGAAGCGCCTCCAGGCCCAGAGCCCTGACAAGGCTCTCGGGCGCGCCGCCGCGGTCGGTCGAGTGATGCCAGCGCAGGCCGACATTGTTGAGGCTGGCCGCCCATTCTCCGGTCAGCTTGTAGGTCAGGAAATCCTGGTACTCGCAGATGCGGTGCGCGCGGTCGAATATCTCGGGCTCGTTGCGCTTGATCCACAGGGCCTTCGGGATCATCCACTCAGCCGAGACCGGCCCCTCACCGTTGCCGTTCAGCGCAAGCGCCGGATCGTCCGTGGCAAGCACCAGATCGGCTTCCTCGTTGGCGCGCACATCCATCCAGATCAGCGCCGGGCGCAGCGCATCGCCGTTCTCGTCGAGCGCAACGACGCTGCAACAGGTCGTCGCATAGGCGATCGCCTCGATCGCGTCTGCGGGAACGCCGGCCTCGGCAATCGCCCCGCGCGATGCACTGACGAAATTGGCCCACCAGTCCGCCGGGTCCTGTTCGGCGCGGGCGCCGGCCGAAAACTTCGTCTCGTAAGGGACTGCCACGCTGCTCAGGCATGCGCCGTCAAGGTCATAGATGCGCGCACGCAGGCTTTCCGTGCCCCCGTCTGCCGTCAGAAAGTATGCCACGTCTTTCTCCTCCCGCCGTCCGGCGGGCACGCCGTTTCCGGTCAGCCCTGCCGAAATGCCTCCAATGCCTTGCCGGCATACATCACAGCCGGCCCGCCGCCCATCTCGATCGCCACTTCGAGCGCCTCGATCAGGGCCGCCTCCTCGGCGCCGTGGCGCCGCGCGCCATCGACATGATAGAGGATGCAATCCTCGCAGCCTTCGACAACCGAGATCGCCGTTGCGATCAGTTCCTTGTGGGCGGCACTGAACTGGCCGGGCTTCGTTGCCGCCTTGGCGACGCGCGCAAAGCCGTCGAACGTGTCCGGCGCGGCCTTGGCAAGAGCGCCCATGCGCGCCTTGGCGCGGCGCAGGGCTTCGTTGTGATCGGTCATGGGCGGTCTCCTGCGGTGAGAATGTCGAGTGTTTCGCGCAGCGCCTCGGCATGGGGCATGTGGCCGGCACGCGGGAAGTGATGGACCGCGATGCGCGGCGAAAGGGCGGTTGCGTCCCGCCAGTCGAAAACGCGGTCGCGATGGCCGACGAGCACGCGCACCGGCATGCGGGCGGACAGGCGATCGAGGGCGCCGATAATGCTGACGGTCTGGCCCCTTGGTCCGATCATCTGACCGGCCAGTGTCCTGAGGCGACCGCGTTTTTGCACATCGAAGATGTCGGCGACCGCCGCATCGGACAGGGCAGCCGGCGCCTCGGAAAGCATGCGCAGCAGGTGCGCCACCTCGCCGGGGCTCGCCGGATCGGCCATGCCGTCGACGAAGTCGGCGTTGATCGACAGGCCTATGCCGGCCGGCGCAATCAGACTCAAAGACGAGACGGGAAACGTCTCGGCGAGTGCCATGGCGGGGATGACGCCGAGCGAGTGGGCGACAAGGTGAAACGGCTGGTCGCCGAACAGCGCGCGGACGAAATCGGGAAGCGGCGCGGCGAGCGCGTCGATGTCCGGCGCTTCGCGTTCTGTCGCACCGTGACCGGGCAGGTCGATGGCGACGACATGGCGGTCGGCCTTGGCAAGGCCGTTGATGAGCGAAGCGAACGTGGTGCGGTCGCCGGCAAAGCCATGGATAAGAAGGAACGGCGTGCCGGTCGCAGGGCCTTTTTCGATGTAGGCGATCCCGTTGGCAAACCGCAGATCGTCCGATCCGCCCTGCCCTGTGCGCGTAACGTCACGGGCCTCGATGCGGCCGCGCCGGCCCGAACCTGTGAGCGTGGCAAGATCGACACCTTGCCGGCGCGCCAGCCGGCGCGCGACCGGTGTCGCCCGTACGGGACCGGTGCCGTTGGCGGCGGACAGTGGCGGCACCGGCATTGCCGCGTCGGGTTTTTCGGGCCGTACGGACGTTTCGGCGCCTGTCGATGGCGCGGCTGCCACTTGTTGCGCATCGGCGGCATCATCGTTGCCCGTCCAGTCCGGACCGGCGCCGACATCGACCTTGGCAATCGGCGCGCCGACCTCGACCGTCTCGCCCACTTCCGCCAGCCTTTCGGTGAGCGTCCCCGCGCCGAGCGCCGGGAACTCGACCACCGTCTTGTCGGTCTCCACCTCGATCAGCGGATCGCCGCGCGCGAAACTGTCGCCCACATCGACCAGCCAGCCGACGATCTCGCCGCGTTCCATGGTCTCGCCAAGGCGCGGCATGGTGAGGACGGCGCCGCTCATACCAGCATCTTCCGTGCGGTTTCAGCAACGAGATCGGCCGACGGGACGGACGCCGCCTCAAGGGCGGTGGAAACGGAAATGGGCACATCCTCGCCGGCGACGCGAACGACCGGATCGTGCAGGAAATCGAAGCATTCCTCGGTGATGCGTGCCGACAGTTCGGCGGCAACGCCGGCGGTCAACGGGCCTTCGGAGACGACCATCGCCCGGCCGATCGGCTCGACGGCAGCCCTGATCGTTTCGAAGTCGAGCGGGTTGAGCGTGCGCAGATCGATCACCGTCGCCTCGATGCCCTGCCCGGCCAGCGCTTCGGCGGCCTGCATGACATAATGGACCTGACGCGAATAGGTGACGATGACGAGATCGGAACCGGTCCGCCGCACGACCGCCCTGCCCCAATCGGGCGGCGGCGCGTCGAGATCGACCTCATCGGACATTGCGTAAAGCGCCTTGTGTTCGATGAAGACGACCGGGTCGGGCTGGCGCAGCGCCTGCCGCAAAAGATGGTAGGCGTCATAGACAGTGCCCGGCATCACCAGCCGCAGCCCCGGCGTGTGCATCACGTATGCCTCAAGGCTCTGGCTGTGCTGGGCGCCGGCGGAGCGGCCGGTGCCGCCCTGGGTCCGCAACACCATCGGTACGCCGATCTGGCCGCCGAACATGTAGCGGATCTTGGCCGCCTGGTTGCAGAGCTGGTCCATCGTCATGCCGATGAAATCGACATACATGAGTTCGGCGACGGGGCGCATCCCGGCCATCGCCGCGCCGACCGCGGTGCCGACGATTGCCGGTTCGGAAATCGGCGTGTCGCGCAGCCGCTCGGGGCCGAACTCGTCGATCAGACCCTTGGTGACCCCGTAGGCGCCGCCATAGCGCCCGACTTCCTCGCCAATGACGAACACATCCTCGTCCTCGGTCATGGCGTCGTGCAGCGCCTTTCTGAGCGCGTCGCGGTAGGTCATTTGGGCCATGGCGTCAGTCCCTTGCGAGCACGCGGTCGATGCGGTCGGCCAGCGGTTCCGGCTCCGGCTCGCCGACGGCAAAAACATCGCGGAACATGGACGACAGAGGCGGCTCTTCCGACCGGTCGGCGAATTCGATGGTCGCGTCCATCTCGGCGGCGGCGGCCGCGTCGATGGCCTCCAGATCCGCTTCGTCATGGCCCGCCTCCAAAAGCGCCGCGCGGGCAAAGGCGATAGGGTCCTTCCTGCGGCCCTCCTCCTCCTCGCCGGGAGAGCGGTAGGGGCTCTTGTCCTTTCGGGCATGACCGAAGAAGCGATAGCAATCGATGGCGAGAAAGCCCGGCGTTCCACCGCGCGCCGCATCGACGATGCGCTGGGCGGCATCGCGGACGGCAACGACATCCAGCCCGTCGACCGTCTCGCCATTGAGGCCGAAGGCGACGGCGCGCTCGTGCAATGCGGTCGCCTTGGTGGCCTGGTCGATGCGCGTGCCCATGCCGTATTGGTTGTTGATGCACACGAAGACGGTCGGCAGATCCCACAGCGCGGCCATGTTCATGCTCTCATACAAAATCCCCTGCTGCATGGCGCCGTCGCCGAAAAAGGCGATCGAGACGGCCCCGGTCCTGCGCTGTTGGGCCACAAGCGCGGCACCAACAACGGCGGGGATACCGCCGCCGACGATCGCGTTGGCGCCCAGATGGCCCAGCCCCATGTCGGCAATATGCATCGAGCCGCCCTTGCCGTGGCAATAGCCGGTCTGCTTGCCGGCGATCTCGGCCATCATGCGTTCCGGATCGGCGCCGCGCGCCAGGAAGATGCCGTGGCCGCGATGGTGCGTCGTGAAAGTGTCGCCATCCTTCATCGCCGCGCAGACACCGACAGCGGCGGACTCCTCGCCGATCGACAGGTGCAGCATCGAACCGGCGCTCAGGCCGCGCACGAACAGTTCGCCGACGCGCTCCTCAAAGGTGCGCACGCGCCGCATCTGGCGGTACAGGCCGAGCAGGTCGGCGTTCGAGCCGGTGGCGATGTGCGGCTTGGGTGCGTTCATCGGAGCCTCGCAATCGGTGGCGGCCGCGCGTGACTTGAAACCGCACGCGCCGACAAGACGATTAGAACGCGCTTGTTACAAATGTCAACAACAGATACATTTGTACGAGACTTTCGCTTGATCGCCCCGAACGGGAGGATAATTTGCGCCCATGAGCCGGATGACCGAGGGCCAATTGATGAGCCGTGCCGCCTGGCTCTACTATGTCGGCGGCCTGAACCAGGAGCAGACGTCGGCGCGCCTGGGGCTGACGCGCGCCCGGGTGAACCGGCTGTTGCAGCAGGCCCGCGAGACGGGCCTGGTCGCGATCACGGTCGATCGCCGCGACCTGGGTCTGTTGCCGGTCGAGGATGCGATCCGCCGGGAGTATGGACTTGATCACTGCATCGCCACGCCGGCGCTGGGCCTGACGGCGGCGGATCGGGCGGAAAACGCCGCTCTTGCCGAATTTCCGCTGCGCGCGGTCGGCTCGGCGGCGGCGACGTTTCTGCGCGACGCGCTGGCGGCCAAACCCGATGCCGTCGTCGGCACGGGCTGGGGCCGGACGCTGGCGCAGATGGCGCGGCGCATGGCCGGCGTCAGTGCGCCCAAGGCGCGCTTCATCAGCCTGATGGGCTCGCTGACCGCCAATTCGGCGTTCAATCCGTTCGAGGTTGTCCAGTCTCTGGCCCAGGCGACGGGCGCCGAGGGCTATTTCCTGCCGGTGCCGTTCATCGCCGACAGCGCCGCGGACCGCGACGTGCTCCGTTCGCAGCGGGCGGTCGTCACAACGCTCGAACTTGCCCGCTACGCCGATCTGGCGCTGATCAGTGTCGGCGAACTGACCGAGGCGTCGCTGCTGCGGCGTCAGGACATGATCAGCGCGGACGATCTGGCATCATTGCGCCGCGCGGGCGCTGTGGGCGATACGAACGGTATCTTCTTCGATGCCAGCGGACAGCCGGTCGACCATCCGCTCAATGCGCGGACGCTGGCGGTCGGCCTCGACGATCTGCGGCGCGCCGAGACCGTGGTGCTGTCCTTCGGCGTCGAAAAGATCGGGGCGACGCGCGCCCTGCTGAGAAGCGGCGTCGCCAAGGGGCTGATTATCGACGGCGACGCGGCGATGACGCTTGCCGAAGGGTTGCCTGGGGTCGAAGCCGCGCAGGAAACCTGAGCAGGCTTTTGCTCGCAACCGCCCAACATGGATGCCGCGTTTCAGGCGGCCGCGACGGAGGCCGAAGACGGATCGTGCGGCCCTCCCCGGTGGCGGAACCGCGCCGTCAGCGGATCGGCGTCGTAGTCGGCGACGAACCTGCCGCAACTGGCGGCAAGCCAGGCGACCCCGTCGATGATCGCGTCGGCCTTCTCGTCGGTCAGAAGGTAGCTGAGGTTGAGCCGGACCCAGCCGGGTTTTTCCAACTCATCGCCAGCGCCAATCCGTTCGAAGACATGTTCGGAGCGCGGCGCATCGATGCCGAGCAAGCGGTGACCGTAGGAGCCGGCGCATGCACATCCGCCGCGCGCCTGAATGCCGAGCACATCGCTGAGCATACGGGTGAAAAGCTGGTGATGGACGCGCCGCCCGTCCGGGCCGCTCACCCGGAACGAAAAGATCGGCAGCTGACCGTGCGTCGACGTGTTGCCGAGCAGTTCGAGCCCGGGCACGTCGCGCCATGCATCGATCGCCCTTTGCCTGAGTACGGCATTGCGCGCCGCGATCCGGTCGCAGCCGACGGCGTCGCGCGCGATCATCGCAAGCGCCGCGCGAATGTCGCCGATGACATTGGGCGTGCCGGCTTCCTCCCGCGCTTCGACCGAGGGGCTGTAGACATGATTCCAGGGGGAAACGAACGTCACCGTGCCGCCGCCCGGCGCCGTCGGCGTCGTGCGCGCAACGATCGTGTCACGCACGACCATGACGCCCGACGCGCCGGGACCACCGATGAATTTGTGCGGCGAGAAGACGATGGCGTCCTTGGCACAATCGGCGGCCGGCGTCATGTCCATGTCGAGATAGGGGGCGCCGCAGGCATAATCCCAGATCGCCAGCGCGCCGTGCGCCTTCAAGAGCCGCGTGACCGGGTCGGTATCGGTCAGGATGCCGGTGACGTTGGAGGCGGCAGAAAAGCTGCCGACGATCAGATCGGCACCTTTTGCGGCGACAAGCTCGGCTTCGAGCATGGCGAGATCGATACCGCCGCCGGCCGCTTCGCCGATCTCGCGCACTTCGGCGCCGGACTCGCGCCACGGCAATATGTTGGAATGGTGTTCGTACGGACCGATCAGCACGACGACCTTTTCGCCCGACGCCACGCGCCGGCCGATATCGAGCAGCCCGACAATGCGGTTGATGCCGGAGGTCGCGCCGCTGCCGGTGAAGACGGTGTGGCAATCGGGGCCGGCATTGACGGCATCGGCAATCACCGCCCGCGCGGCGGCGCGCATCCGCGTCATTGCCTGCCCGCAATGGGACGCTTCGGTGTGGCTGTTGGCATAAAAGGGAAGCACACGCCGCGTGACGAAGTCCTCGATCTGCGCCAGCGCGCGGCCCGAGGCGACATAATCCGCATAGAGCAGCGGTTTTTCGCCATAGGGGGTCTCGAACGCCATGCCGTCGCCGATCAATCCGCCGCGCTGCGTTTCGAACGGATCGTGAGCGGCCAGGCCGGCGCGGAATTCATCGAACAGGGACATTGGTTGCTCCAAAATCTGTTGATGAAGGATATCCCAAGCAAAGGCGATTTTTTCCCCTTTTGACACGGGAATTATCCGTTCTATGATGATTTTGATAGGCTGAAAGGCATAATATGGATGAGATTGATATTCAACTGCTCGAGACGATGCAGAGACAGCCGGACCTGTCACAGCGCGATCTCGCCGATCGGGTCGGCCTGTCACAGAATGCCTGCTGGCGGCGCCTGAAGAAGCTCGAGGATGGCGGCATCATCAAGGGCCGGAGCCTGCGCCTGAACCGGGAGGCGCTCGGGCTCAGCCTCGTCGTTTTCACGATGATCCGGACGCGGAGCCATTCCGCGCAATGGCTGGAAACCTTCCGGCGGCATGTGTCCAACATCCCCGAGGTGACGGACTTCTTCCGCATCGGCGGCGATCAGGATTATCTCTTGAAGATCGTGGCGCGCGACATGGCCAGCTACGACCATGTCTACCAGCGCCTGATCGACAAGGTCGAACTGGATTCGGTCACCTCATACTTCACCATGGAGGCGATCATCGAAAATCGCGGCCTGCCCCTGCGCGCGGGGTGACACGCAATCGGCACCAGATCGTTCCGCCATCCGGCAGGCGCCGTCCAGATCGAAATCGATCACTCGCCGTAAGGCACCCAGACGTTCTTGACCTGGGTTGCCCGGTGCAGGAATGCGCGGCCATGGCCTTCGGGCTTTGTCCAGTCGCGCGCCATGCCGGGCTCGGTCCATGTCTGCTTGAGGTTGCCGGCCGAGCGCTGCTCCACCATCGCGATTCCATCGCGCGAGCCGAAGTACCACAGCCCGTCCACGCCATCATGATCGGCCAGCGTCTTGGCCAGTTCGTCGCGTTCGCCGGTGACGATGTTGATCACCCCGCCGGGCACGTCCGAGGTTTCGAGCACTTGGTAAAGGTCGGTCGCGGCCAGCGGATGGGTCTGCGAGGGGATTGCAACGACGCGGTTGCCCATCGCCACTGCCGGCAGCACCAGAGAGACGAAGCCGAGCAGCGGAAACGGCGTCGTGCAGGCAATGCCCATCACGCCGAGCGGCTCGTGCATGGCGAGCGTGACATGGGCGCTTTTCGTCTGGTGCACCGCGCCGTCGAACTTGTCGGCCTGGGCGGCATACCAGAAGCAGCGCTGGATCGCGGTTTCGACCTCGGTTTTGGCTTTCGCCGGGCTCTGGCCGAAACTCTTGAGCCGGTCGGTGAACTCGTCCGCCCGCGCCGCCAGGTTCTCTGCCAGATAGTAGAGTACCTGCGCGCGGTTGTGGCCGGTCGCCGCGCCCCAGCCCACCGCCTTGTGCGCGGCTTCGACCGCATCGCGAATGTCCTTGCGGTTGCCATGGCCGGCAAGACCGATCGCCTCGCCCTTCGCATTGGTGACCGGATAGGAATAGCCGCCATCGGGCCGTTTCTGCTTGCCGCCGACATAGAGCTTCGCCGTCCGGTCGATGCCGACCACCACGCCGCCGAGCCCCGGCGCGGGCGGTATGGCCGCCGGCGCGTCGTCCGCCTTGGGTGGTTTGGGCGCGGGGAAGGACAGATATTCCATCATCCCTTCGCGGCCGCCCTCCCGTCCGAACCCGCTTTCGCGGTAGCCGCCGAAGCCGGCGCCCGCGTCGAACACATTGGTGCAGTTGATCCAGACGACGCCGGCCTTGAGGTCGGCGGCAATGCCAAGGCACAGATTGACATTTTCCGACCAGATTGAGGCGGCCAGCCCATAGCGGGTGTTGTTGGCGAGCGCGATCGCGTCGGCAGGCGTGCGGAAGGTGGTCAGTGTCGCCACAGGTCCGAAAATCTCTTCGGTCGCCAGCGTCGAGGCCGGTTCCACGCCGGTCGCCAGCGTCGGCGGGTAGAAGCAGCCGTCGGGCGCTTCGCCCTGATAGAGGTCGGCGCCCTCCGCGACGCCCTTGGCCATCAGTTCCTCGATCCGCGCCAGTTGCACCGGATGGACGATGGCGCCGACATCTGTCGACTTGTCGAGCGGGTCGCCGACCCGAAGCGCGGCCATGCGCTGTTTCAGAAGCGCGCCGAACCGTTCGGCGACGCTTTCGGCGACGAGGATGCGCGCGCCGGCGCAGCAGACCTGGCCCTGGTTGAACCAGATCGCATCGACCACCCCCTCGACCGCGGCATCGAGATCGGCATCGGCGAAGACGATGAACGGGCTCTTGCCGCCCAGTTCCAGCGTCAGCTTCTTGCCAGAGCCCGCCGTCTCGCGGCGGATCAGCCGGCCAACATCGGTGGAGCCGGTGAAGGCGAGCTTGTCGATGCCTTCATGGGCGACGATCGCGGCGCCGGTCGCGCCATCGCCGGTGACGATGTTGACGACGCCCCTGGGCAGGCCGACCTCGTCGCAGATTTTCGCGAAAGCCAGCGCCGTCAGCGGCGTGTATTCGGCCGGCTTGAGGACGACCGTGTTGCCGGCGGCGAGCGCCGGCGCGATCTTCCAGGCCAGCATCAGAAGCGGGAAGTTCCACGGGATGATCTGGCCGCAGACGCCCACCGGTTTGGCGTCTGAAAACTCGGTCTCTGCGATTTCGGCCCAGCCGGCATGGTGATAGAAATGGCGCGCCACCAGCGGCACGTCGATGTCGCGCGCCTCGCGGATCGGCTTGCCATTGTCGATGGTTTCAAGAACCGCCAGGAAGCGGGCGTGCTGCTGGATGCGCCGGGCGAGCGCGTAGAGCCAGCGGGCACGCTCATGGCCGGACAGGCCGGCCCACTTGCCCTGTGCGCCGCGTGCGGCCTTGACCGCCGCGTCGACGTCGGCGGCGGTGCCTTGCGTGATCTGCGCGATCGTTTCGCCCGTCGCCGGATTGGAGACCTCGAACGTGTCGCCCGGTCTGGTGAAGCGGCCGTCGATGAAATGGCCGAAACCGGCCTCGTGCACGGCCAGCCAGTCCTCGACGATATCGGCGCTCTCGGGCGCCGGGCCATAGTCCATGGTGTCGATCAGGTCTGCGATGGAAGTCATCGGGGCGTCCTCAGGCGATGGCGTGGCGGTGGCTGGCGGCATAGCGCCCGGTAACATGGTGCTCGAGCTGGCGTTCGATGTCGGCCAGCATGGACGAGGCGCCGAGGCGGAACAGGTCCGGCCTCAGCCAGTCATTGCCCAGTTCCTCTTTCATCAGGATCTGCCAGGCGAGCGCGTCCTTGGCGGTCTTCATCCCGCCCGCCGGCTTGAAGCCAACCCGGTGCCCGGTCTCAGACCCGTAATCGCGCAGGGCGCGGACCATGATCAGGCTGACCGGCAGCGTGGCGTTGACCCCTTCCTTGCCGGTCGAGGTCTTGATGAAATCGGCGCCGGCCTGCATCGCCACCATCGAGGCGGCATAGACATTGCGGAACGTTTCGAGCTCGCCGGTAGCGAGGATCGCCTTCAGATGCGAGTGCCCGCACGCCTCGCGCATCTGCGCGATCTCGTCATAGAGCGCGTTCCATTCGCGCTTGAGCACATGTTCGCGGGTGATGACGATGTCTATCTCGTCGGCGCCTTCCTCGACCGCGTAGCGGATCTCGGCGAGCCGGATCGGCAGCGGCGTAAGGCCGGCGGGAAAGCCGGTGGCGACGGAAGCGACGGGAATGTCCGTGCCCTCAAGCGCGGCGACCGCATGCGGCACCATGGTCGGGTAGACGCAGACCGCGCCCGTCGTCAGGCCCATCCCGGCGATGCCGAGGCCCTCCAGGATGCGCGGGGCGAGCGGCTGTCGCGCCTTTGCGCAAAGCCGGTGGACGCGACCCTCCGTGTCGTCGCCCGAGAGCGTCGTCAGGTCGATGCAACGGATTGCGTTGACCAGCCACGCCGCCTGGTTGGCCTTCTTGACCGAGCGCCGTGCGGTGAGGCTGGCGGCGCGCCGTTCGGCGGCCGAGCGGTTCACGGCGTGACCCTCGAACATCTCAGGCGCCAGCGCGATGCCCGGATTACGCATCCGGTTGTGATCGGCCGTTGGTGGCACCGGGTCGAACACGGTCTGCGAATGGGCCGCAGTTGCAGCGTCAGCGGTCATGGGCATGCTCCAATGCATAGGTGGCAGTCGCGGCGTCGGTGATCAACACGCTGAAAAGCCTTGCACGCAGTGCACCGACGACGACTTGATATTTCTCGGCCCCCGCAGCAACGCAGATCGCGCGATCGCGCGTTTTCAGGTCCGACAGCGGCAGGCCGATCGTGCGCCCGTCGATTCCGGCGTCGACGATCTCGCCGGTGCGGTCGATGAAACGGCCGACAATGTCGCCCACCGCACCTTTGGCGCGCAGGCTGTCGTATTCATGTTCGAGCAGGTTGCCGGAGTTCAACAGCGCCGAATCCCCATTCAACGCTCCAAGCGAGAAACAGATCGCCTCGACCGATCGCGCGCGGCGCAGCACATCGGCGACGATCCGGTCACGCTCGAGCACCTGGCGGGTTTCGGGCTGGCCGACAATGGCCGGCACGGGCAGCGGGATGAACCGGCCATCGCCCTTGCGCGCGAAGGTCTCGGCCACATCGTTCTGATGCTGATCGCCGGGGATGGGCGCGACGGCACCATTGATCTGCACGACATCGACGCCGGCAGCCCACCCGTCCGGCAGCCAGTGCGCAACGGCAGCCATCGTCCGACCCCAGGACACGCCGAACGTCGTCGGCCTTGGTTTGAGCGCAGCCAGATACTGGCCGGCAGCCTTGGCCAAACCTTCAAGTCCACCGGAGCCGTCCACATTGTCGGGAAGGACCACCGCATCGGCGAGCCCGAACATGGTGACCAGAGCCGTTTCCAGATTCGGGCACCGGTCGCTGCGCGGCACGATTTCGATCCGCACGACGCCCAGATCGCGCGCCTCTTGCAGCAGGCGGCTGACCTGCCAGCGGTTAAGGCCGGTGCGCGATGCGATATCGGTGTGCGTCAGGTCCTGCTGATAAGCCATCCGCGCGACCTGAACCATCAGCTGGTCGCGTCCCTCATCCACCGGGAGGCGATTGGCGGAGCGCGCCTGCTCATTGCTCACGCAATCGTCCTCGCAGCTTACAACGCAAGAGATAACAAAACTGTCTCGGCATCTTCGTCATACGCCTTGGTCTTCCCGAAACTCCGGCGCGCGGGGCGATGGCCGGTCGTTTCCCAAACCAAATATCACATCTGTGATATTTGGCAACAGATGTGATGGATTGATCGAACCTTGCCCTTGAGTGCGGTCCGGAACTGGTTGCGTGACCATGCGGGCAGCAATGGCAAGGTCGTCACTCGGAAACACCGAATGCGATGTCGCCGCCAAAGGCACCGCACGGCGATTTGATGTTGCGAAAACTACCGGACGCAGTTGCCGAACCACCCGGAGTCAAAACGGTTTAAAGAGCTGTTGAGACCGGCCTCCAACGCGAAACAGCGAAACATTCGCACGATCCTGGACTCATTGCCGACGTACGGAACGCATTTTTATTATTAAAAAGCAGTACATTATTGTTTATCGAGTTGATTTGTGCTAGCAAGCTGAAAGCGCATGGCGCTCTATTTGTTTTCAAAATTTGAACCTGACCTGGGGAGGTGGCAATGGCTGATCTGCCGGCTGACTTGCGAACTATTGTTGCGCTGAAATCTTGGGAAGACCCCAAGTTTGCAGCCGAATTGAAAGAAAATCCGAAAGGCGCCGTCGAAGGATTGGCCAAGTCGCTCGGGCTTGACGTGAGCGACGTCAATTTCAAGGTCGTCGACGAGGCTTCGGACGAGTATCTTCTCGTCATTCCCGACAATCCGATGGGCGCCAGCCCCGCCGAGATGCGATCGAAGAACTCCGAGGCGGTGATGCTGCGCGGCGGCGGAACCGTGAATTCCTACACCGCCGATTGCGGCTGCGGCAATTCCTACACCGGCGGCTGCTCTTGCGGCAGCGTTTTCGGAACGCCCTGCCTCGCATGCGCAACGGTCCTTCTTTGCTGACGCTCAGGGCTCGACATCCAACCCACTGATTGCAACGCCGGCGGGCCGGTCGATGCGGCCAGCATCGGACCCGCCGGCACCGGGCGTTTGCTTTACCCATGACGATCCGCGTTCCGTTCAGCGTGCTCGGACCTTCCGAGCGGATCTCGGCGGCTGCCCGTGACCTCGGCGAGCCGACTGAAAGCCAGATCGATCGCTTCAGGTGGTGGCAGGACACGTTCTTTGCCAACACGCCACTCTCGATCGATGACTGGTTCCGGGTCGGCGGCGCCTCTTCCGATCGCTTCGCGGCCAGCATCGACCTTGATGGCGAGGTCGCACTGGACACAAGTCGATTCGCCTGGGCCGATACCTATGACCGCCTGCGTGGCGTCAGCGACCATCGGGATCCTGCCGCGGCCGTCGATTTCTCCCACGCGATTCTGCCCGTCTTGAAAGACGCGACCGCGACGCTCGGGACTTCGGGAATTCTCGACGGCTTCCCCCATCGCGATGCGCTTCTGAAGTCGTTCGTTGAGTATCTGGCAAGGCGCCTGCAACCTGCGGCCTTTCCGGCGATCGGGCTCGCGCTGCACTTTGCCAAGATGACGGGGCGCGTGTCGGCGAGATCAGACAAGGCCGCGATGGAAGAGTTCATCGCCGGCCTTCAGTCCGGCCCCGACCGCAAGGCCCTGCTGCAGAACTTTCCGCTCACCGATCGGATGCTGGCCCAGATATCGGCCTTGTCGGTCGACATGCTCGGCGAATTGACGGGCCGTCTCGAGCACGATGCGCCGCAATTGCGCGCTGTGTTCGGCGTCGAGACCGAGGCGCTGTCCGGCATCGATTTCGGCCTCGGCGACCCGCACGCCGGCGGGCGATGCGTCTGCAAGCTGTCGTTCGGCGATCGCCAGATCATGTACAAGCCGAAGTCACTGGCGTCGGACGTGCAGTTTGCGGCGGTTCTCGACAGTCTCAACCCCCATCTTACGAAATCGCTGCGCCACTTCCGGGTTCTGGACCGGACGGCCTATGGCTGGGCCGAGGTGGTGCACTTCAAGCCGTGCTCCAAACCGCAGGAGATCGACGACTATTACGAGCGGCTCGGCGCGATCCTCGCCATTCACTACGCCCTTGGCGCAACCGATGTGCATTTCGAGAACCTGATCGCCTGCGCTGACACGCCGATCGTCGTGGACACCGAAACGATCATCCAAAGACCGCCGCCACGGCCAGCCGACGACGACTGGGCCTACTGGAACTGGCACCATATCATGTCCCGCCATGCGACCGTGCTCGGCGTCGGCCTGCTGCCCGATCTGGCGGTCACGCCGGAGGGCGAGGTCTATGACCTCAGCGGAGCCGGCAGCGTCGGCAGCCAGGCCACCCCGTTCCAGCAGCCCCAGTTCGACGGTTTCGACGACGGCTCGCCCGGCATCTCCTACCGCCCGGCAACATTGGAGGCCAAGGAGAACATGCCCGTGCTCGACGGGGCGCAGAAGGCCGTGGTCGATCATGGACCGGCCTTCTTGCGGGGTTTCGAGAACGGCTATCGGGCGCTGCTGCGCGGCCGTTCGGCGCTGATGGCGGACGATGGTCCGTTGGCACGGTTGGCCCGGGTCGGCATGCGCTGGGTCGCGCGCCCGACCGTCGAATATGCGCTGACGCTGCGGGAATCGTTCCACCCCACCTGCATGCGCGACGGGTATGAGCGCGATGTCTGCTTTGCCAAACTGCTCGACAGCGTCCGCGCCGCGCCCGGCCTGCGCAAGCTGGTGCCGTTCGAAGTCAGGGATCTCTGGCAGGCGGACATCCCGTATTTCAAGTCGGACGGCAACGGGCGGGTCCTTCTGGACGCTTTCGGCAAAGAGGTCGACGCGGCCTACTTCGACACGGACCAACCGGCATTCGTGCGCGAGAGAATGGCGCGATTGTCGCCCGAAGATCTGTCGCGCCAGAAGGCCATCATCGCCGGTGCCATCGGCGCGAGGCAGACGATCGGCGGTCCCGAACAACCCTCCGGCACGATCGAAGGGGAGCGGCGCGATCCCCAGCGGTCCGACATCGTGGACTTGCTGGCGGCCGTGGAGCGCGATCTGACCGAAAGCACACTGGTCATGGACGGCAAGCCCACCTGGTTCGCGCCCGTGCAACGCGGCATGATGAACTATTCCTACGATGCCATCGACCGGTCGCTCTACAGCGGCCTTGCGGGGATCGGGCTCTTCTATGCCGAATATGCGCGTCATGCCGGAGCGGAAAGTTCGTGCCGCGATTTGGCGACAAGCATCTTCGACACGTTGTGCGACGGCCTGCAGACCGCTCCGCCGTACCAGAACCTGTCGGCTTTCGAAGGCGTCGCCGGCGCCGTCTATTCGGTCGCGCGAATGGCGCGATGCCTTGATCTGCGGCCGCGCGGCTTGACGGCCGGGCTCGAAGCCATCCGCGACGGGCTCGACACGGTCGGGCAGTCCGACGTGATATCGGGGACCGCCGGTATCATCCTGACCATGCGCTGCCTGCTCGACACGACGCATGCCGATCCGGCCTACGAGATCATCCGCCTTTGCGCGGAACAACTGGTCAGGGACGCAAACCGCAACGCAGGCACGGCAAGCTGGCCCAGCGGCCCAGACAAGCTGCATCTGAGCGGTTATGCCCATGGCGCGGGCGGCATCGCCGCGGCTCTCAAAGTCGCTGGCGACGTGCTGGACGACGAGGGCCTGCATGAACTGGCCAGGGAGGCCATTGCCTTCGAGAACCGGACATTCGACCGCGCACGGCAGAACTGGCAGGACCAGCGGCCGGACGTGAACATCTCTACCGCCTGGTGCCATGGCGCGATCGGGATCGCCCTGTCGCGCCTGGCACTTCGTGATGTGCTTTCGCCGGACGTCTTTCAGGCCGATCTGGAGCGGGCGCTGGCGGCCATCGCAGACAATGGCGCGGGAGGCAGCCACTGCCTGTGTCATGGATCGATCGGCAATGCGATCGTGCTCGACCGTTGCGGCGAGCGGGGGCAGGCCCTGGCGGCTGCACTGATATCCCAAACGATCGCGCAATATCGCCAAGATGGCCGCTGGCGTTGCGGCGTCGGTGGCCACATGCAAACGCCGGGTCTGATGCTCGGCAAGGCCGGCATCGGCATGGGGCTGATCGAGCATCTGCGCGGCGGCGGCGGTCCCTCGACCCTTCTGCTGGAAGCCTGACCCGACACTCGGCAGCCCGGCGGACTGCGGTGGCGCACAACCATCCGGGCCGTGCGCCCTGCCCCGCAATCGGGCTCCGATCCCGCCATTCCACCCCGCCCAACGCACGGGTCGCCGATATTGGAGAAACACGGCAAGACGCCGGCCTTCAGTGCCGGCCGGCGAGGTGACGGCCGGACAAAGCGCCATCGGTACATTCTGCGTGCCTGAAACTGTCTGGAGCGATACAACCGGATACGACCATGGCGCGATATACTAAAAGAAAACTGAAAAAGTGTCTTTTTTCATCGCATAATTATGAGACTAGGTTGACTCTATTTACGCATTCAATAACATCTGAGACCAGTATCAGAGATTAATATTTAAACTTACAAGTCAAATAGTTGCATCAGGCCCTGTCATGAAGGGCGGGACGGCACGATAAATGATGGCAAGCCTCCGGACCGCAAGCCAAAGCGCCGATTATGTCATGCTCCAGCGAGCCCGTGACGCGCTCATGGGCAGCGACGACGTCCGGAGCGGCCGAGGTCCGTCCATGTTCGACCCCGACGTCGTCTCGTTCGCGCACGGAGAAGGCGTCCGCCGCCCCTATCCCGAGGCGATATCGGCAATGATGCGCGCACTGGCCGATCCCGAAAGCATGCCGCTGGAAAACTACATGTTCCTGCAGCGGTTCACCGAGCTCGAAGAGGCGGTCGCCGCCGAGATGTCGGCGATCGGCGTGCCGGGCGCGCACGCGGCCAATGTCGCGTTCGACGCGGGAACGACACGGCTGATCATCGCCGCGCTCGAACTGATGACTGAGCCGGGCGACACGGTCGTGACCTTTTCGGGCCACTATCATCCGCTCGCCTCCTGGTGCGCCTATCGCAATCTCGACCTGCACGTGGTTCCCACCAGCGCCGAGGAAGGACATCGGCCGTCGGCGGCGCGGCTTGAAGCGCATCTTTCGGCACTGTCTGCGGCAAGGCCGCCGGTCCTGGTCCTGTTCAATCCGTCGATGACCGGCGCCATTTGCGACCGGGGCGAGATCGAAATGATCGGCGCGCTGATCGCACGTCACGAGATGTGGGCCATCGAGGATGCGCTGTTCGCCAACTGCACGTTCGGCAAGGGCGCAAACCCGCAGCGATTGGCGGCAACATCGGCGGCAGACCGTGTTTTGACGGTCGCCGGCGCCAGCAAGCTTCATAGCCTGGCCAATCTGCGGATCGGCTGGGGCTGCGGCGCATCGGCGCTCATCAAACCCTTGCGCGACTACATCACCGCCAGTTCGGCATCGCTGCCGCATCTGGTCAAGGTCGCAGCGCTGGCCTCGCTTCGGGCTCCCGGCGGCTTCCGTTCACAGAACGTGCGTGAGATCGGCAGGCGGCTGCAACAGGTTGCGAAAATCGTCGGCCAGATGGACACCCGGCTGCGGACCCTGACGGGCCATCGGGCTCCGCTTCTTGCGGTGGACCACATGCCGGAGGCAGGACACTCGATCCTTCTGGACTTCGGCGGCTTTGTCGATGCGGCCCGCCGGAACGGGCTTCGTTTTTCCGACAGCGCCGATCTGGCCCGCTGGTTCCTGGACAGTTGCAAGGTCGCCTTTTCCCCGGCCCAATCGCACGGGTTCGACGGCTTCCGCCTGCGCGTGAATGTCGCCTCCGTCGGCACGTCGTTCACCTACACGGCCTCGCGCGCGCTGGAAGCCGATTGGGACGATCAATGGTCGCCGGCGCATGAAGCATCCTTCGAAAAGGGTTTTGCCGAAGGCCGGAGCATCATCGACAAGGCCATGACGGACCGGGTCGAGCCGGCCATGGCCCGGGCGCTCACAATCCCGCCGCCAAGCCGACGCCGTTCGTTGAACGGAACGAGGCCGCACGCCGTCAATGGACTCCAAGAAGCGGTCGGGGGCTGCGATGCGGTTCTGATGGATGTCTGGGGCGTTCTGACCGATGGCGAGAAAGCGTTCGAGCCCGGCGTTTCGGCACTGAACCGCCTGATCGAGACGGGCCGGCCCGTGATGCTTTTGTCCAACACCTCCCGGCGCGGAAACGACCTTGCCGAAAAGCTTTCAAGGCTGGGCATTCCGCCGACAAGCTACACCGCGATCATCACCGGCGGCGATCTGGCCTTTGACTGCGCGGTGACGCGGAAGGTCGGCGGTCGCGCATTCGGCGACAACGTTCTTCTGGTGGGCGAACAGCCGGGAGGGCACTGGGCCGAAGAGGCCGGCATGGTCGTCGTCGAGGATGTCGAGATCGCCGATGTTGTGCTTGGATTGGGAATCCTGAACGAGCCCGATATCGGCGATACCCATCTCGACATGTTGCGACGTGCCGCCGGTCGGGGTCTGCCGTTCCTGATCAGCAATGCCGACAGCCGCGTGCGTCTCGGCGACCAGATCCGCATCGGCGCCGGCGCACTGGCGCCGCATTACCGCGCGGCCGGCGGAGAGCCCTACCTTTTCGGAAAGCCGCACGACACGATCTTTGCGGCCGCCATTGCCCATCTTTCCGCGGCGTTCGCGTCCAGGACATTTTCTCCGGAACGGTTGTTGATGGTCGGGGACTCTCTTGCGACCGATATCGGCGGTGCCGCGGCATTCGGTGCGCGCACACTGCTGGTAACCGCGACCGGCATTCACGGGGCCGCATTGCACAAGGGACCCGATGGCGCGCTCTGCGACGAAGCGCTGGCACGGCTGTGCGACGAGCATGCCGCGGTGCCCGATGCAACACTGGCGGACATGAGATGGTGACGGCCCCGCGCAAGACGATCCTGGTGCTCGGCGCCGGCGTCATCGGCGGCAATGTGGCCGACCTTCTCACCCGCATGGACGACCGCTTCCGGGTCATCCTCGCCGCGCGCGATGCCGCGCGGGTCGGCGAACGGGCAAACCTGGCGATCACGGTGGCGCTGAATCTTGGCTTCGAGCCGCAGTTGGAGTGGCGCAGCGTCGATGTGACGGACTTGGACGCGACCGCATCGCTGATTGCGGAAACGGCGCCGGATCTGATCGTGAACGCGACAAGCCTGCAGACGTTCTGGGCGATATCGCTGCTGCCCGGGGACATCCACAAGCGCCTGGAACGCGCCAAGATCGGCCCCTGGCTGCCCAATCATCTGGCGACGACCCGTGCCGTCATGCGCGCCGTCGCCGACAGCGGAACCGCCGCGCCCGTCGTCAACGGCTCGTTTCCGGACGGCGTCAATCCGGCGCTCGCGACGGTCGGTCTCGCGCCGCTTGTCGGCGGCGGAAACATCGCCAACCTGATCCCGACGCTCGAGCGCGCCTGCGCCGAAATGCTCGGCGTCGACCGGCGGGAGCTGACGCTGCGCTTTGCGGCCCATCACGTGGCCTGCAACGCGATCTCGAGCACCGGCAAACCCGATCCGGCGCCCTATGCGCTGAGCGTCAGGCACGGAGGCCGCGAAGTGGCCGACGAAATCGACCAGGAAGCGCTCTTTGCCAGCGTGGTGGGCAAGTTCAAGCGCGTCCGGGGCGTTGCAGGACAGGTGGTGGCTTCGTCGGGTATCGCAGCGGTCGCGGCAGCGCTGCTGGACGACGAGCGAACGCACCGGATCCACGTTCCCGGGCCAAACGGGCTTGCCGGCGGATATCCGGCCCATGTCGGCAGTGAGGGTGTCGCGCTCGATTGCGCCGGCGGCTTCGACCAGGACAAGGCGGTCGCGGTCAACACACAAGGCGCCCATGTCGAGGGCATCGAGGACATACGTCCCGACGGGACCATCGTCTTTGCCGAGGAGGAGATGTCCGTATTGACCGAAACCTTCGGCTATCGATGCCGCGAAATGCACGTCGATGACGTCGATGCGGCCGCCGCCGACTTGCAGGCCCGCTACCGCTCCTTTGCCAGTGAGTTGATGCAGTGAACCAGATACGCAGCGCGCCCGATCCGACGAGCGTCGTCACACTCAACAAGCTTGGCCGCACCACGACGCGGCTCAACGAGATCAATCAACGTTTCGTCGACGCTTCGCGCGACGCGAAACGGCCGGTGCTGGACATTGGCTGCGCCATGGGCGTCGCAGCGCTGGCCGCCCTCGAAACCGGTGCCACCGTGCATGCAAACGATGTCGACGACGAGCATCTGCGCCTGGTCCGGGAAAACGCGCCCGCCGCTTCGCAAGACCGGCTGGTGACCGTCCCGGGCCGCTTCCCCGGCGACCTGCACTACCAGGCTGCCGCATTTGACGTCATCCATGCGTCGAACCTGTTGAACTTTTTGACCGGCCAAGACATCGAAAACGGCTTCGCCGCCATTGCGCGCTGGCTGGCGCCGGGCGGTCTGTTTCTGTCGATATCGGGCTCTCCCTATGCCGGCAACGTTCGCGGCTTCATCCCGGCCTATGAAGCGGCCGTCGCCGCCGGTGCCGACTGGCCCGGCGAATGCGAAGACCTGCCCTCCTATTCGAACGATCCGACTGTCAGCGAACTGCCGCGCTTTCTGCACCTGCTCGATCCGGCGGTGCTCGCGCGATCCGCGCGGCGCGCCGGGCTGACGGTCGAACAGGCGGCGTTCTTCAACCGGCGCGGTACGCCGGACTACATCCGTCTGGACGGCCGCGAAAACGTCATATTGGTCGCGCGCAAGCCCGCCTGAGACGAACGGAGGATCTCAATTGCATCTGTAGCTCAACCGGATACGCGGCTGGAACGGGAAACCCGGAAACTTCGGCTCGCTGATCGTGATTCACCAGGGCATCGTCACGAGAAAGCGGTTCGTATGCGGAACGGCGCCTCCTACGGCTCAAGAGCACCAGCTTTGGGGGCTGGAAGGTGCGGGTTCGAGTCCCGTCAGATGCGCCAAACAAACATCTGCCATTGCCGCGGCGGCGCCGGTGAGCGCCAGCGCCGTTCCGGCGGCAACAAAATCCGACCCGGATAAGAAAGGAGGTGATTACAAATGGCCAAAGTTCCAGCTTTCAACAAAGCTCCAGCGATCGAAGAGATCCGGGCGACGCTCTCTCGAGCAAGCTCGCGCCTCTCGGCGGTTTCGGCGCCACTGGCTAGCCAGTCGGTTCCAGCCGCGGGATTGCCAGTGGCAGGATTGCCACCTGCGGGAATGCCACCTGAAGGCATGCCACCCGCAGGGATGCCACCGCTCAAGGCGGTGCCACTGGCCGATCTCAGGGACGTCGGCGTTCCAGCTGCGCAACCATTCGCACGCGATGCGATGCCAGTTGCCAGCGCTGCGCCAATCGTCTCGAGAGCGCTGGCCAGCCTCGATGCGGTTCCAGCGCGCTAAGCGCGGTGCCGACATGAGGCCCTGACCGACATCCTGGAAAACGGATGAGGATGCCCTGGAGTGATGCCCTGGAACAAAGATGCCCTGGATAGGCCGCGGCGATGTCCGCGGCCTTCTTACTCCCGCCAACCGAGCGCGGCGACGCCGCGCAACAGCACACGCCGCAAAAGCGCGTCGCCCTCGACATCGGCATAAAGCGCGTCGCCCTCGGCATCGGCATCGGGCGCCAGGCGCTCGTCGGCGAGCCGGATGAGCTGACGGACCAGAAGTTTGGGTTCGGCCTTCAAGGCGGCGGTCTCGGTCATGCGTGCGATGCGCTCGTTCTGGAAAGCGAGGAAGCGGACTTTCGGCGTGATCGCATCAACGCCGTTCGCATTGTTGGTTGCGGCGATGGCCCGCGCGATCCGCAACCCCGGATTCAGGTCCTGATCGAGCAAGGCGTCAGGCGAAATGTCGATGCTGTCCTCCAAATCGGCTTCGAGCATCGGTGCCATGACGGCGGCGCGCGCCATGGCGACCGCTTCCTGCGGATCGCCAAAAAAGCCCGACCGGGTCAGGACGGCGTCCACCTCATCGCACAGATCGTCCAGCAAAAGCACCGAGCCTGAACTTGACTTCATGTCCGAGCCTTCGAGGTGAACCAGCTGGTGGGGCACGATCCGGTAGCGTGATGGAAAACCGGTTTGTCGCATGTTTTCCAATGCATCGAGCCGGATTTCGGTGCTCGTGCGCCACTCCTGGCCCATCACATGGACGACAGGATCGGCATCGCTGAACCCGTCGCGCAAACCGTCCCAAAGGGCCAGAGCGCGCAGATGTTCGGTGGGAAAGCCATCGGAGCGCGAAAGCGGGCAGCGGGCGTAATCGGCGCGACCGGTTTCCAGCACGGCGGCGCCTGAGGCCTCGCGAAAGGCCAGCCCCGCGGCGGCCAGCCTGCCGATCGTCGCGTCGGCGCCGGACACGGCATCCGATTCGTAGACAAGCCGCTCAAAACCGATTCCGAGCCGCGCCAGCGTCGCCTCCTGCTCCCGGACCACGCGTTCGATCACCGATTTCCACAGCGCGCGAAGGTCGGGATCATGGGCACGCCAGCGATCGAGCACCATGTCGGCCTCGTCATCGTGCCGCGCGACTTCACGGGCGATCGGCGCGTCGGCCTCCGCCTGGCCATCCGTCGATACCTGAGCGTCGCGCACATAGGTCGCATAGAGTTCGCCAAGGCGCGGGGCCAACGGCCCCGGGGCTGCGAGCGCTGGCCCGGCGCCAGCCGCCATCAGACCCGCCAGTGCCTCGGCAACATTGCGCCCGATGTCGCAGACAACGCTTTGGCATTCCACCTCGGCGCCGAGCGAACGCCAGAGGGCGGCAATGGCACCGCCTATGGCCGCATTGCGAAGATGGCCGACATGGAGCGCCTTGTTGGCATTGGGATCGCAAAAGCACACAACGACGCGGCGCGCGGCATGGGCGCCGGAAGCACGATCGCCACGGGCGTGTCTGTCGAGCAATTCCGATACGAAAGCGTCGGTGAAGCGTATGGCGAGCTTCTGCCTTGCAAGCCGTGCCGTCTCGACCTGCGGGCTCGCCGACAGATCCCGGACAAGTCCCTCGCCCGCGCTCTTGTCGATCTTCGACTTGACGAACACGCTGACATCGAACGGGCCGGCGGCGCCGCGGCGGAAGTCGGTCTGCAGGGCAACCGGGCCCAAGCGGGCGCGCACCTCGGATTCGACGGTATCGAGCAGGCGGCCATCTTCGGGAACGATCTCGATTGCTGCCATGCCGCACCGGTCTTCTTCCATAGCCTTTGCCGGCAGGTCCTGTTTCGAAAAACGCCGACGAGCCTGCAATCTTGGGATGTATTTTGATCAATACAATCCTTGATTGCAAATCCGATGATCGACGCCGGGGATGGGCCGTCTCTCGGGGGCATCAGGCGCAGGCCGGAGGCTGTCTCACACGCAGAAGGAACGCGAGACAATCCGACCGTGCCCGATCCGAATGGCCTTTTCGGGCCGGCACTTGCACAGTCGGTCACTGACACATGTCCGATCGCGTCAACCAAGCGTCGGAATGGCGAATTGAGGCGCGTTGGCTGCATTGGTCGGCCAGCGCGTCGTCGTGGTCTTCATGCGCGTGTAGAAGCGGATGCCTTCCATGCCGTGCATGTTGTGGTCGCTGAAGTTGGACGCCTTCCAGCCGCCGAAGGAATGAAACGCCATCGGGACGGGGATAGGCACGTTGACGCCCACCATGCCGACCTCAATGTCCTGGCTGAACCGGCGCGCCGTATTGCCGTTGGAGGTGAAAACCGCCGTTCCGTTGGCATAATCGTGGCGATGGATCAGCGCGATCGCCTCTTCATACGATGGCCGCCGGACGACCGACAGAACCGGACCGAAAATCTCGTCCTTCCACACGTCCATGTCCGGCGTGACATGATCGAGAAGCGTCGCCCCCTTGAAGAACCCGTTCTCGTAACCCTGCCGGTCCTGGCGGAAGTCGCGGCCATCGGTGACGATCCTGGCACCCTCCTCCTCGCCGCGCCCGACATAGCCGCGAACCCGGTCCAGATGTTCAGCTGTGATCAGCGGCCCCATCTCGGAGGACGGGTCGCTGCCCGGGCCGATCTTGAGCGCCTCGATCTTGGGTACGAGACGCTCGATCAGAGCGTCGGCGACGGCATCGGTGACCGGAACGGCAACAGAGATCGCCATGCAGCGCTCGCCGGCGGAGCCGAAGGCAGCGCCCATCAACGCGTCGGCAGCCATGTCCATGTCGGCGTCCGGCATGATCACGGCATGGTTCTTGGCGCCGCCAAGCGCCTGGACGCGCTTGCCATTGGCCATCGCCGTGCGGTGGATGTACTCCGCAACCGGCGTCGAGCCGACAAAGCTCACCGCGCGCACATCGGGATGATGCAGCAGCGCATCGACGGCCTGCTTGTCGCCCTGAACGACGTTGAAGACACCGTCTGGCAGACCGCATTCGGCAAGCCAGGCGGCCAGCTTGAGCGCCGGGGACGGCACCCGTTCGGACGGTTTGAGGACGAAGGTGTTGCCGCAGGCAAGCGCGACCGGGAACATCCACAACGGCACCATGGTTGGAAAATTGAAGGGTGTGATGCCGGCGCACACGCCCAGCGACTGCCGGATGCTGTGGGTATCGACGTCCGAGCCGACATTTTCCGAGAACTCGCCCTTGAGCAGGTGCGGCGCGCCCACCGCGAACTCCACCACCTCGATGCCGCGTGTGACCTCGCCGAGTGCGTCCGCGTGGGTCTTTCCATGCTCGGCCGAAATCGTCTCGGCAAGCTCGTCGGCACGCTCCCACAACAGCGTCTTGAAACGGTCGAGAATGCGGGCACGGCGCAGCGGCGGTGTTTTCGACCAGTCCGGCCAGGCTTTTCGGGCCGCAGCAACGGCGGCTTCGACCTCGCTGCCATCGGCGAGTGCGACGGACTTGTCGGACGCTCCGACCGCCGGGTTGAATACCGGCACCGTGCGCCCGGACGCGCCGTCGCGCATCGCCCCGTCCAAATAGTGGCCGATTACCGTCATGTTCTGGCTCCTTCATCCTTGTTGGCTGACGGGCTATCATTTCCTATCATCCACAAATATAGATAATGGAAGCGAACTGTTATCTGAATTCGGATATCAAATGGACTGGGACGATCTCCGCCATTTCCTGGCAGCCGCGCGGGCCGGGCAGATCCTCGGCGCCGCCCGGCGGATGGGCATCAGCCAGTCGACCCTCAACCGGCGCATATCGGCGCTCGAAGAAGACCTCGGCACACGCCTGTTCGAACGCTCGACCAGCGGCAGCACCCTGACCGAGGCCGGATCACGGCTGCTCGAACACGCCGAACGCATGGAAGCGGAAACCTTGCGGATCCGGGCAGGCCTTGCCGGCCCCGATGCTCCGCTGACCGGAACCGTACGGATCGGCGCGCCCGACGGGTTCGGCGTGGCCTTCCTCGCCGGGCGCATCGGCACGTTCGCCGCGCGCCATCCGCACCTGACGGTGCAGATCGTTCCGGCATCGCGCAACTTTTCCCTGTCGCGGCGCGAAGCCGACATTGCCGTAACCGTGGGGCGGCCATCCAAGGGAAGGCTGCGCGCCAAGAAGCTGACCGACTACACGCTGGGCCTTTATGCGTCCGCCGACTATCTGGCCCGGATGTCGACGCCCCGCACCCACGACGATCTTCGGAACCATACACTGATCGGCTATGTCGACGACCTGATCTTCGCTTCGCAACTGGATTTCGCCGTCGACCTGCCGGTGAAGTGGCAATCGCGGATCGAGGTGTCGGGCGCCACAGGCCAGTTCGAAGTCGCGCGCGCCGGCGCGGGCATCGGCATCCTGCACCGCTTCATGGCCGAGGACGACCCGGCGCTGGTCCGGGTTCTGCCGGAGATCGCGCTGACGCGCAGCTATTGGGCCGTCTGGCACGAAAGCCATCATGCCAGCCGCCGCGTGCGGGCCGTCATCGACTTCCTGGACGAGGCCGTGCGCGATGCCAGAAGCTGTTTCTGACGCCGACGCCAGCCGCCGCGGCGCCGTCAAACGGGCACGAAAGAACTGACCCGTTTAAGGCAGCGCAGCGAAAAGCTCGACTTGGAGTGCCGCAGACCTGCGATCTTGAACAAACGCTCGCGCAGGAACTCCTCGACACCGCGTGTCCCATCGGCGACGATCTTGACATGGAAGTCGTGATCGCCCGCCATGAGATGGACCTCGAGCACCTCGGGAAAATCGGCCATTGCCTTGCCGAACGCCTCAAGCACGCCGGTTTCGTGCTGGTCGAGCGAGACTTCCACCATGACCGTTTCGCCGACACCGAGGGCTTCATGATTGAGGACCGCGGTGTAGCCGGCGATGACGCCCTTTTCCTCCAGACGTTTGACCCGCTGCCAGCACGGGCTCGCCGACAATCCGACGGCCTTGGCCAGTTCGGCATTGGTCAGACGACCGTTCGCAACCAAGGCCCTGAGGATGCGACGATCGATTTCGTCAATTGGTTTCGACACGGTTGATTCTCATGTTGTTTCCATATTTCGTAAAAGATAATTCTGCGAAAACGTGGAATTGGCAAGCGATAAAGGAACACATTTCTCGTAGGCTCGGCTAACCTTCCGAGACGGAAAGCCCTGCCGGGCACGCATTGGGAGCAGCAGTTTGGACTTCGCGCTTTCCGAGGGGCAGCAAATGCTCTTCGACACGGCCTTCGAATTCGGTCAGGAACAGATCGCGCCGCACGCCCAAGCCTGGGAGCGCGCGGGCACGATACCGCGAGAGCTGCTCGAAAACGCCGGCGCGCTTGGTTTCGGCGCCCTTTATGTGCCCGAACAAATGGGCGGGGCGGGTTTGTCACGCCTTGACGCGACGCTCGTGTTCGAGGCGCTGTCGGCGGCGTGCCCGTCTGTTGTAGCCTTTATCTCGATCCACAACATGTGCACACACATGGTCGCGCACAATGGCACCGACGCGTTCAAGGAAGCATGGCTGGAGAGCATGACCTCCATGCAGTCGATCGCCTCTTACTGCCTGACCGAGCCGGGCTCCGGGTCCGATGCAGCGGCGCTGCGGACCAGAGCAGTCAAATCCGGCGGAGCCTATACATTGAACGGCACCAAGGCGTTCATATCGGGTGGCGGGTTTTCCGATCTCTATCTGGTCATGTGCCGCACCGGCGAGGACGGCCCGCGCGGCATTTCGGCGATCGTCGTCCCCGACGGCGCCGATGGGCTGAGCTTCGGCGCGGCGGAGCGCAAGATGGGCTGGCGCGCCCAACCGACCGCGCAAGTGCAACTCGACGACTGCACCGTGCAGGAGAGCCATTTGCTGGGCGCGGAGGGGGAAGGCTTCGCGCTCGCCATGGCGGGCCTGGACGGCGGGCGGCTGAACATCGCAGCCTGCGCGCTGGGGGGTGCGCAGGCCGCCCTGCGCATGGCGCTCGACTATGTCGGCGAGCGCCAGGCGTTCGGCCGGACCATCGACCAGTTCCAGGGATTGCAGTTCCGCCTCGCCGACATGGAAACCGAGTTGCAGGCCGCGCGCGTCTTCCTGCGGCAGGCCGCGTGGAAACTCGACACGAAGAGCCATGACGCGACGGTCCACTGCGCCATGGCCAAGCGCTTCGTCACCGACACCGCCTTTCGTGTCGCCAACGATGCTTTGCAGCTCCTGGGCGGCTATGGCTATCTTGAGGATTACGGCATCGAGAAGATCGTTCGCGACCTGCGCGTCCACCAGATTCTCGAAGGCACGAACGAGATCATGCGCGTCATCACGGCGCGATCGCTTCTGCGGGAGCGTGGACGCGGATGACCGAAGAACCGGAAATCCTGATCCGGCGGCAGGGCCGCGTCGGCCATATCACGCTGAACAGGCCAAAGGTGCTGAACGCGCTGTCGCCGGCCATGATCGAGGCCATTTCGAATGCGCTGTCCGACTGGGCGCGTGATCGCGACATTGCGATGGTGCTGATCGATGCGGCGGGCGAGCGTGCCTTCTGCGCGGGCGGCGACATCAATGTGCTGTATGAGCGCGCCCTTGCGGGCGATCACGAGTTCGGCCGCGCCTTCTGGCGCGCCGAGTACCGCATGAACGCGCAGATCGCGCATTTCCCCAAACCCTTCGTCGCCCTTGTCCACGGCATCGTCATGGGCGGCGGCGTTGGCGTGTCGCTGCACGGCTCTCACCGCGTCGTTGCCGACACGGTCACCTTCGCCATGCCCGAATGCGCGATCGGGCTGATCCCCGATGTCGGCGCATCGCTGCTGCTCGGGCGCACGCCGGGGCATTTCGGCGAGTTTCTCGGTTTGACCGGGCGCCGTCTGGATGCCGCCGAGATGGTGCATTGCGGTCTGGCCGACCAGATCGTCGCGGCCGGGACGATGGACGATCTGCGTGCCTCGCTGCTCGAAAGCGGCGATCCGGCGGAGGCAAAGAAGTTTGCGGTCGATCCCGGCCATGCAGCCATCGCCGCCGAGAAGTCCTCGATCAACGCGGTGTTCGGTCTTGAGACCATCGAACTGATCCATGAGGCATTGCGCGCGCTGGACAATGACTGGGGCGCAGAGGTCCGGGGTCAACTCGACGCGGGCTCGGTGCTGTCCCAGCACATCGCCCTGTCGACGATCCGCAAGGCGCGCCGGCACGGATCGGTCGTTGCCACCCTCCGGGACGAATTCCGGTTCACGTCGCGGGCGACCGAACGCGCCGAACTGATCGAAGGCATCCGCGCCGCCGTCATCGACAAGGACCGCAATCCGCAATGGCGCTACAGGACGCTGCAAGACGTGCCGGACCCGCTGCTTTCCGAGTTTTCCGAAAAGGCGCCCGGCGGAGACTTTTCCTATCTGGAGCGACCCGCATGAAGATCGCATTCCTCGGACTTGGCAATATGGGCGCACCGATGGCGCGCAACCTCGTCGCCGCCGGACATGATCTGATCGGTTTCGACGCCCAATTGACCGCGGTCGACGGGATCGAACTCGCTGCGTCGGCAACCGACGCCGTCGCCGATGCCGAGGCGGTGATCACCATGCTCCCCAACGGCGACATCCTGCGCCAGGTCTATGCGCACATCGTTCCGGCGGCGCCCGCCGGGAGCCTTTTTGTCGACTGCACGACCGCCGATGTGGACAGTGCGGTCGCCGCGGCCCGTGAAGCCGAACAAGCCGGACATCTGGCGCTGGATGCCCCGGTATCCGGCGGTGTTGCGGGGGCGCAGGCCGGCACGCTGACATTCATGGTCGGCGGCTCGCCGGCCGCATTCGAGCGGGCCGCGCCACTGCTCGACACGATGGGCCAGCGGGCCATTGCCTGCGGCCCGTCCGGCTCGGGACAGGCCGCCAAGATCTGCAACAACATGCTGCTCGGCATCACCATGGCCGGCACCTGCGAGGCGATCGCTCTGGCCGACAGTCTCGGGCTCGACCGGCAGGCCTTCTTCGACGTGGTCTCGACGTCGTCGGGCCAGTGCTGGTCGGTCAACACCTACTGCCCGATGCCGGGCATCGGACCAGCCTCCCCGGCCGACAATGATTACAAGCCCGGCTTTGCCGCCGAACTGATGCTCAAGGATCTCGACTTGAGCCAGAAGGCCGCCGGCGCGTCCGGAACCGCGACGCCGCTTGGAGCGACGGCATCCGATCTCTACAGGGCGTTCGTGGAAGGCACCGGCACGGGCAAGGATTTCTCCGCGATCCTCAAACATATCGAAGCCACGAAGAGGCGGTCATGAGCGGGCCTGCGATCGTCTGGGAACGGCGCGACCGCGTCCTGCTGATCACCCTCAACCGACCCCGGCAGCTCAACGCGCTCAATCGGGACACGGTGCGCGAGCTCAACGCGCTGCTGGTGCCGGCGGACAAAGACCCGGCGCTCGGCTGCGTGGTCATTACCGGCAACGACAAGGCATTCGCCGCCGGCGCGGACATCAAGGAGATGCAGGACAAGTCCTATCAGGCCATGGCGCGCGACGATCATTTCGCCGAATGGGAGACATTTGCCCGCCTGCGCACACCGCGCATCGCCGCCGTCAACGGCTACGCGCTGGGTGGTGGCTGCGAACTGATGCTGATGTGCGATTTCGCGATCGCCGGCCGCTCGGCGAAATTCGGCCTGCCGGAGATCAAGCTCGGTGTCATGCCGGGCATGGGCGGCACGCAGCGGCTGCCCCGGCTGGTGGGTCGCGCGCTGGCCATGGATCTGATTCTGACAGGCCGGATGATGGACGCCGCCGAGGCGCTCGCCGCCGGCCTTGTTGCGCGCCTCGTCGATGACGATGCGGTCGTGGAAACCGCCTTGAAGGCGGCCGAGACCATCGCCGGCTATTCGAAACCGGCCACCCTTCTGGCCCGCGATGCCGTGAACCGTGCCGACGAGGTCTCGCTGTCGGAAGGCGCACTGTTCGAACGCCGGGTGTTTCACTCGCTTTTTGCGACCGAAGACCGGCGCGAGGGCATGGCGGCCTTCGTCGAGAAGCGGAAGCCGACCTTCACCGGCAACTGAGACTGCCCGACCAACTCGGAGGAGCAAGGGATGGACATAGGAGCGAACACCCCTGTCGTCGTTGCCGGCGGCGCGTCGGGCCTGGGATCGGCGGTCGTCCGGCATTTCGCCGGCCTTGGCGCACCGGTCGGCATTCTTGATCGTGACGAGGCTGCGGGCAAAGACCTCGCAGACGAGCTGGACGCCGTTTTCGCGCCGGCCGATGTGTCCGACTGGGACAGCGTGAACGCAGCGCTTTCGGCCCTGCGTGCGGTGAACGGTCAGGAGCGCATCTGCGTCAACTGCGCCGGGATCGCGCCCGCCGCGCGAACGGTCTCGCGCAGCGGCGCGCACGATCCGGCGCTTTTCGCCAAGGTCGTCGCGGTCAATCTCGTGGGGACCTTCAATGTCGCAACGCTCAGCGCAACGGGGATGAGCACGCTCGAGCCGGCCAACGAAGACGGCGAGCGCGGCATCATCATCAACACGGCCTCCGTCGCCGCCTTCGAGGGGCAGATCGGCCAGGTGGCCTATGCCGCTTCCAAGGGCGGTGTGGCAGCAATGACGCTGCCTATGGCGCGCGATCTTGCTGGGGTCGGCATCCGTGTCGTCACTCTGGCACCTGGCATTTTCGCGACGCCGATGGTCTCGGCTTTTTCGACCGAGGTTCAGGACGCGCTCGCCCAAAGCGTGCCGTTCCCGCGCCGGCTCGGCCAGCCAGAGGAATTCGCCCGCATGGCCGCCGCGCTGGTCGAAACGACGATGATGAATGGCGAGGTCGTGCGCATCGACGGCGCCATCAGGATGCAGCCGAGATAGAAAGACGATGACCGATCATCCCCTCAGCCTCCATGTCCCGGAGCCGGGCTGCCGGCCCGGCGACGAGCCCGACTTCTCCGACTTCGAAGTGCCGAAGGCCGGTGCGGTCCGCAGGCCGGCCATCGACGAGGCGCCCGAAAAGATGCGCGACATGGCGTTTTCCATCGTCCGCGTCCTCAACCGCAAGGGCGAGGCGGTCGGTCCGTGGGCCGGCACGCTGTCGGGAGACGAGCTCAAGCAAGGACTGCGGGACATGATGACGCTGCGGCATTTCGACGACCGCATGCTCAAGGCGCAGCGGCAGGGCAAGACGAGCTTCTATGCCCAGCATCTGGGCGAGGAAGCGGTCGCCTGCGCCTTTCGCCGGGCGCTGGAAGACGGCGACATGAACTTTCCGACCTATCGGCAGGCGGGGCTTCTCATCGCCGGCGGCTACCCGCTGGAGACGATGATGAACCAGATCTTCTCCAATGCCCGCGATCCGCTCGAAGGCCGGCAGCTGCCGATCTTCTATTCCTCAAAAGACCACGGCTTCTTCACGATCTCGGGCAATCTGGGCACCCAGTTCATCCAGGCCGTGGGCTGGGCGATGGCGTCGGCGATCTCGGGCGACACGCGCATTGCGGCGGGCTGGATCGGCGACGGGTCCACCTCCGAAAGCGACTTTCACGCCGCCATGGTGTTCGCGTCGACTTACAAGGCGCCGGTGGTTCTGAACGTCGTCAACAATCAGTGGGCGATCTCCACTTTCCAGGGCATGGCGCGCGGCAATGCCGGCACGTTCGCCGCGCGCGGGCACGGCTTCGGCATTCCGTCGATCCGGGTCGACGGCAACGATTTTCTCGCCGTTCACGCCGTCGCCAAATGGGCGGCGGCTCGGGCCCGCGCCGGGCACGGACCGACGCTGATCGAGCATGTGACCTATCGCGCCGGTGCGCACTCGACCTCCGACGATCCCGCCGCCTACCGGACCAAGCACGAATTCGATGCCTGGCCGCTCGGCGATCCGGTCGCCCGGCTCAAGGCGCATCTGGTCACGCTGGGCATCTGGTCGGACGAGCGGCACACCCAGGCCGACGCCGAAATCCTCGACGAGGTCATGGCCGCGCAGAAGAAGGCCGAGGCCTGCGGCACGATGATCTCGGGTCCCGCGCCCTCGCCGCGCAGCATGTTCGAGCGTGTCTATGCAGAGATGCCCGACCATCTGCGGCGGCAGCGTCAGGAAGCGGGGTACTGACATGGCGCAAATGACGATGATCGAGGCCATTCAGAGCGCCCATGACGTCGCCATGGACCGGGACGAACGGGTCGTCGTCTTCGGCGAGGATGTCGGCTATTTCGGCGGCGTGTTCCGCTGCACGGCCGGGCTTCAGGAGAAATATGGCAGCCATCGCTGCTTCGATGCGCCGATCAATGAAAGCGGTATTGTCGGTGCGGCGATCGGCATGGCCGCCTACGGATTGAAACCGGTCGTCGAAATCCAGTTCGCCGACTACATGTACCCGGCTTACGACCAGATCGTCAGCGAAGCGGCGCGCATCCGCCACCGCTCCAATGGGGACTTCACCTGCCCGCTCGTCATCCGCATGCCCACCGGCGGCGGCATCTTTGGCGGCCAGACCCACAGCCAAAGCCCCGAAGCGCTTCTCACCCATGTGTCGGGTCTCAAGGTCGTCATCCCGTCCAATCCGCGCGATGCCAAGGGGCTCTTGATGGCGGCGATCGACGATCCCGATCCGGTGATCGTTCTCGAGCCCAAGCGCCTTTATAACGGCCCGTTCGACGGGCATCACGACCGTCCCGTCGTGCCGTGGAAGAAGCATGCGCTCGGCGATGTCGATGACGGCCATTTCTCGATACCGCTCGGCGAAGCCGCCATCTACCGCCCCGGTTCCGATCTGACCGTCCTGACCTACGGCACGATGGTCTACGTCGCCGAGGCGGCCGCGAACGAGACCGGACTCGACGTCGAGATCATGGATCTGCGGACCCTTTTGCCTCTCGATATGGATGCCATTGAAACATCGGTCGCCAAGACGGGCCGGTGCGTGATCATCCATGAAGCGACGCGGACATCGGGCTTTGGCGCGGAACTGAGCGCCGTCGTCCAGGAAACCTGTTTCTACGCGCTCGAAGCGCCGGTCACGCGCGTCTGCGGCTGGGACACGCCCTACCCGCATGCACAGGAATGGGCCTATTTCCCCGGCCCCGATCGTGTCGCCGCAGCGTTCCGTGCCGTCATGGAGGCCTGATCATGGGTGTCTACACCATCATGTTGCCCGATGTCGGCGAAGGGATCGCCGAGGCCGAACTGGTCGAATGGAACGTCGCCGTCGGCGACACGGTCCGGGAGGACGATGTGCTCGGCACGGTGATGACCGACAAGGCCGCCGTCGAGGTGCCGTCGACGGTGACCGGCCGTGTCGTCTGGCTGGCCGGCCAACCGGGCGACACACTCGCCATCGGGTCGAAATTCATCCAGCTCGATATCGACGGCGAAGGCGACGACGAACCGGCCGGCGACGATGCGCCTGCCGCCGAAGCCAAAGCCGAAGAAGAAGCCGTTCTTGAAGCCGCTTCCGCCGCACCTGCCGAACCCGAGCCGCAGCCGGCTGGACGAGGATCGCCATCCCCGGAACCGCAACCGGTGCCCCGGCGAGCCGAACGGGCGCCCGCGCCGGTCCCGAGACCGCTTGCCGCGCCAGCGATCCGCAAGCGGGCGCGCGAGGCCGGTGTCGATCTGCGGCAGGTCGCCGGCACCGGACCTGCGGGCCGGATCGGCCATGACGATCTCGATGCCTTCATCGCCGGTGGAGGGCGACAGGGCGCTGGCAAGGTGCGCCGGCTTGCGACCGGTACGACGACGCGCAAGGTGGTCGGCATGCGCCGCCGCATCGCCGAGAAGATGGCGCTTTCCAAGAGCCGCATCCCGCACATCACGATCGTCGAGGAGATCGACGTCACCGCGCTCGAGGCGCTGCGCGCCCAGCTGAACGCCCAACACGCGCCCGAGCGCGGCAAGCTGACCGTGCTGCCGTTCATTGCGACCGCGCTGGTGCGCGGCATCGAAGCCCATCCGGGCATGAATGCCCGCTTCGACGATGAAGCCGGAGAGATCGAGGAACACGCGGCCGTGCATATCGGCATCGCCACCCAGACAGAAGCCGGCCTCGCCGTGCCCGTCATCAGCCATGCCGAGGCGCGGACCCTGTGGGACCTTGCCGCCGAGATCGACCGGCTGGCGACCACGACCCGCGACGGCAAGGCGACCCGCGACGAGCTGACCGGATCGACGATCACGATCACGTCGCTCGGGCCCCTCGGCGCGATTGCGACGACGCCGATCATCAACCATCCCGAGGTCGCAATTGTCGGCGTGAACAAGATGGCGATGCGCCCGATCTGGGACGGCGCGGCGTTTCAGCCACGCATGATGATGAACCTGTCCTGTTCGTTCGATCACCGCGTGATCGACGGCTGGGACGCCGCCAATTTCGTCCGCACGCTCAAGACGCATCTGGAAACGCCGGCGCTCCTGTTCATGGAGGCCGGGCAATGAGCGCCGGCACGTGCGGCCTGCTGGTGCTGGGCGCGGGTCCGGGGGGCTATGTCTGCGCGATCCGTGCCGGGCAGATTGGCATCGACACCGTCATCGTCGAGGAAACAGCGCCCGGCGGAACGTGCCTGAATGTCGGCTGCATCCCCTCCAAGGCACTGATCCACGCGGCCAACGAGTTCCACAAGATTACGCACGCATCGGACCAGTCCGCCCTTGGAATCAAGGTGGCCGATCCGACCATCGACCTTGGCAAGACGGTCGACTGGAAGGACGCGATCGTGCGCCGCCTGAATGGAGGCGTCGAAGGCCTTTTCAGGAAGGCCGGCGTGCGCCTCATCCGCGGACGCGGTGAAATCCTCGACGGCAAGACGGTTCGGGTCGTTACGGAGGATGGCGAGGAGACGATCCAGACGGAAGCACTGGTGCTGGCCACCGGATCGGCGCCGGCGGCGCTGCCCACGCTGCCCTTCGGCGGCAAGGTCATCAGTTCGACCGAAGCGCTGTCCCTGGCCGAGCCGCCGTCCGCGCTGGCGGTCGTCGGCGGCGGCTATATCGGGCTCGAACTGGGCACGGCCTATGCCAAGCTCGGCTCGCGCGTGACGGTCATCGAGGCCGAAGAGCGCATACTGCCGCAATATGATGCCGCGATCACCCGCCCGGTTGAACAGAGCCTTGAACGTCTGGGGGCGACGGTCCTGACCCGCTCCAAAGCGCTGGAGCCCACCAAGAAAGGACTTCGCGTCGACCATGCCGCCGATGGTCCGCGCGAGATCGAAGCGGACCGGATCCTCGTTACGACCGGCCGGACGCCGCGCATCCGCGAGGCCGGCATCGATGGCCTTGCCCTGACGATAACGCAAGACGGTTTCATCGCGATCGACGACCGCTGCGCGACCTCCATGCGTGGCGTCTACGCGATCGGCGACATCACGGGCGATCCGATGCTGGCGCACAAGGCCATGGCACAGGGCGAGCTTGTCGCGGAGGTCGTGGCCGGGCATCGCGCGCGGTGGGACCGTACCTGTATCCCGGCGGTGTGCTTCACCGATCCCGAGATCGTCACCTGCGGGCTGCTTCCCGATGAGGCGGCGGAACAGGGATTCGACGTTGCCGTCGGCCAGTTCCCGCTCGCCGCCAGCGGACGCGCCATGACCATGGAGGCTGCGTCGGGCTTCGTGCGGGCCGTCGCCGAGCGCGGCACCGGTCGCATCCTCGGTTTGCAGGCGGTCGGCCGCGACATTTCCGAACTGTCAACGGCGTTTGCGGTCGCCATCGAAATGGGCGCCGTTGTTGACGATATTTCCGGTGTCATTCACGCCCACCCGACCTTGGGCGAAGGACTGCAGGAAGCCTGTTTCGCCATCAGCGGCAAGGCGATCCACGTCTAGCGGACAACAGGGTGCCGCCGGGGGGCGGCGCATCCTGCGTCAGTTGAAGAGCCGGTTTGGCAGCCACAGCGCCAGGTTCGGAAACTCCAGCACCAGCGCGAGCGCAATCAGCTGCAGCAGCACGAACGGAACGATGCCGCGGTAGATGTCACCGATCGTGACCAGATCGCGCGCCGTCCCCTTGGTGTAGAACAGCGCAAAGCCGAATGGGGGCGTCAGGAAACTCGTCTGCAGATTGATCGCAACGAGGATCGCGAACCAGTAGACGGTATCCACCGATGCAACGTGATCGCCGAAATCGAGCAGTTGGACGATCGGCGCGAAGATCGGCAACACGATCAGCGTGATCTCGATCCAGTCGAAGAAAAAGCCCATGACGAAGACCATCAGCATCAGGATGCCAAGGATGCTCCACGGCCCGAGCACTCCCGTGTCGATGAGCGACAGGACAAGCTCCTCTCCGCCGAAGCGGCGGAACAGATAGCTGAACGCGGTCGCGCCGACGAAGATGAAAAAGATCATGGAAACCGTGGTCAGCGAGCGGCCAAGAACCTGGTTGAGGCCGGGCAGGCTCAGACGGCGCCGGAAAAGCGCGAGCGCAAGCGCTCCGAGCGCGCCCACGCCGGCCGCTTCCGTCGGCGTGGCCCAACCGCCGAGGATCGAGCCGAGAACCAGGCCGATCAGAAGCGCGGGCGGTATGAAGCCGGAGGCCAGCTTGCGGGCAAGCGCCCGTTTCTCGTCATCGGTCAAAGGCGTCGATGCGCGGGGCGCAAGCTTGGGCCGCATAAAGCTGATCGTGACGATATAGACCAGGTAGAGCCCCGACAGGATCAGCCCCGGAACGAGCGCCGCCATGAACAGCTTGCCGACCGAGATCGTCAAGAGGTCGCCCATGATCACAAGCATGATCGAGGGCGGGATGAGAATCCCAAGCGTTCCCGATGCGGCGATCGTTCCCGTCGCCAGCGACGGCGCATAATTGTTGCGCAGCATCATCGGCAGTGCCAGCAGGGTCAGCATGGCGATCGATGCGCCGATGATCCCCGTCGAGGCGGCCAGGATGGTCCCCATCAGCGTCACCGACAAGGCAAGACCTCCCGGGACGCGGCGCATCAGCGTCTGAAGCCCATCCAGCAGGTCCTCGGCGATGCCGCTCTTCTCCAAGAGCGTGCCCATGACGACGAACATCGGTACCGCCACCATGACCGGATTGGCGACGATGCCGCTGAATATCCTGTTGATCAGCAGCGGCAGGTGGACGAAGCGGATCTCGCCCATCGCCAGCCCGATCCCGGCAAAGACCAGCGACACGCCGCCCAGGACGACCGCGACGGGCAGGCCCGAGAAGATGAACAGCGCGAGGCTGACGAACATGATGATGGGCAGCCATTCAGCAAACATGCCAAAGTCCTCAGGTGGCGCCGCGAGCGGCTACGGATCGGGATAAAACGGAGTGTCCGGCGTCTTGCCGCCGGATCGCAGCGCGTCGATGCAGCGTGCCAGGATCGACAATGCCGACAGGATCACGAGCGCGAAGCCGATCGCCAGGAACGATTTGATGATCCAGCGGTTGGGAAGCCCGCTGCCGCCGACCGAGCCCTCGCCCGTCGCCCAGGCCCGCAGCGCGTAGTCGATCGAGAAGTGAAGCAGAAACCCGAGATAAGGGATCAGGAACAGGACAATACCGGCCGTTTCAAGCCAGATCTTGGTCCGCTGCGGAAAACTCTCGCGCAACAGATCGACACGGACATGCGCGTCTTTCAGATAGGTCGCGCCGAAACCGAGCAGCATGGCCGCGCCGTGCAGGTGCCATTGCAGTTCCTGCAGCAGGGTCGATCCGGTGTTGAAGAACTTCCGGCCAACCACGTCGTAGCCGATGACGAAGGCCAAGCCGAGCAACAGCCAGCCGCCGACGAAATGGCCCGCGCGCGGAAGGGCCGCACATGTACGCGCAATTGTCTGAAACATGGGTCCGTCCGGTCGCTCGGGGCCCCTCCCGACCGTTCGGCCGGAAGGGGCAGCATGCGGATCAGCGAGGCGTCAGCGCAGATAGCCGAGATCGCGCCAGATGGCGTAGTTCTCTCGGAATTCGCTGTAGGAAGCCCACGTCCGCGCGAAGTCGGCGTCTTCGGACAGTTCATCGACGACCTCGAGCCATGCCGTCCGCATCGCTTCGAGGATCTCCGCAGACCAGGTGTGCAGCGTCACGCCCTGCTCCTGCAACTGCGCCAGCGCGTCGAACTGGATCGCCTCGCCCCAGGCGATCGATTCGGTGACGGCCGAGCGGCAGACTTCGTTGACGATCGCCTGATTGCGCTCGCCCAAATCGTTCCAGACATCCAGATTGATCAGCAGAGAGAAGAGCGAGGTCTGCTGATGCCAGCCCGGGAAATAGTAGTGGGAGGCATAATTGTTCATGCCGAGAGCGAGATCGAGGGCCGGCATCGAGATTTCCGCGGCATCGATCGTTCCCAGTTCGAGTGCCGGAACGGTGTCGCCGACCGGCAGGGTCTGCGCCGAGACGCCGAGCTTTTCCATCACACGGGCGCCAAGGCCGAAGAAGCGCATCTTCTTGCCCTGCAGGTCATCGAGCGTTTCGATGGGTTCGCGGAACCAGCCCGATGCCTCCGGCGGGATCGTCGAGCACAGGACCGGCTTGACGTTGTGGCCGGCGGAGATCTCTTCCCAGATTTCCTGGCCGCCACCGTGATAGTACCAGGCAAGATATTCGGGGGCCTCGGGGCCGAACGGCACGGAGGTGAACATCGCCGCCGACGGAATGATGCCCTGCGCGAAGCCCGGTGAATACCAGGCGGCATCGACGGCACCGGTGGAGACGGCATCCCACGCCTCGGGCGCCGGCACGAGCGCGCCGGGCTCGTTGAAGTTGAGCGACAGGTCACCGCCGCTGATCAGGTCCATGCGCTTGCCGATTTCCTGACCGATCTCGCCGATAATCGGGAATGTGCCGGGATAGACGCTGGTCATTTCCAGCGTCTGTGCGTGCGCCAGTGTCGTTGCACTGACCGCAGCGGCGAGCGCCGCGAGGCGCATGTGTGATTTGATGGACTTCATGGTCTTCCTCCCTTGTTGAAAAGCTGTCGGTGCTATGCCGGAGCACCCGGACTTCGGCCGCCATCGGCTGCGAGCCACTCCTCGATGGCCAGTTCGAACGTCACGCATACGAGGTTCTTGCCGCGCACGAAGCGCCCGCCGCCGATGCGGCCGTCAGGTCCTGCGATCATGCCGTTCAGGACGGCCACCGGTTTTCCGCCGGAGGCCGTCCGGACTTCACCCGCAAGGCCAACCACTTCGACGGCAGGGCCGTAGACCACGGTCTCCGATCCGTCACCGCAATCCACGCAGGCGTCCGTGAGGCTGCCCAGGCTGCCGCGGACGAAGCCATTGAGGACTCCGGCCTCGTCGCAGACCGCCTCGACGGCCTCGACCAAATCCTCGTTTGGCCTGACGCGGCCATAGACCACGCGCCCCACCGAACCCGCCTCGGCGCGTACAAACCCGCCCATCAAGCCGCCTCCCCGATGGTGACGGGCGCAAACACGGCATGGTTGGTTTCGGCGTCGGGCGCCTGCCGCACGTCGATCCGCTCGAAGATGGTCGCGCGCAGCCGCAGCCCCTCGGCGCCGACGATGCAGCGAACCGGGTCGAGATGCCCGCCCCCAAGCGCACCGGTCGCCGGCAGTGAAAACCATGCATGGCTGTGAACCATGCGGGTGCCGTCGACAGACCATCCGATGGTCGCCGAGCCGCCAAGCACCATCGTGTCGGTGAAGCTCATCCAGCCCGAATAGGTCGCAACCGTATGCCCGGTCGCATCGGACGCGGCGAGACAGTGCACGCACTGTGAAAACTCGCCCGACAGGAGCGTGAACACGGCGGCTGGCGCGTCGCCGGCGGCATCGACCAGACCGGTCAGAAGATCGATGCCCGCCGGAAGCGCGACAATGGCCGTCCGCGCCGACGGTTCGCTGGCGGTCACGAGCCGCAATGCTGCGGCAGGACCGGGGTGGCGCATGGAACGCGGCTCAAAGCGCGTGGCGACATCGGCGATCATCGCGCCTCCTCCGCCAGATCGTCCTCGGCCTGCAGTCGCTCCAGAAGCGCCTGCCTGACGAGGTTCTTCGTCACCTTTCCGTAGCCCGATCGCGGCAGCTGTTCGAAGCGCTCGAACCGCTTGGGGATCTTGTAGGATGCGATCTTTCCGGTCAGGTGGGATTTCAGGTCGGGCAGCGGGGCATCCGGGCTGCGCGGCACGATCGCCGCCACGCCGATCTCGCCCCATTTGTCGTCCGGAATCCCGACGACGCTGACCTCGCAGACATCGGGATGGGCGGCCAGCTTCTCCTCGATTTCCAGCGGATGGATGTTCGAGCCGCCCGAGATGAACATGTCGGACTGGCGCCCGGTGATGTACAGGAAGCCTTCGTCATCGAGATGGCCGACATCGCCGGTGCGGAACCACCCGTTCCGGAAGGCGGCGGCATTGGCGGTGTCATTGTTGTAGTACCCGCTGAACACGGCCGGCCCGATGACGCATATCTCGCCGGTTTCGAACGGGCCCAGACGGCGCCCTTCGGCATCCTGGATCTCGATCCGCATGCATGTCCGCGTGTAGCCGCAGGTCCCGATCCGCGCCTCCGGACCGTCCTCGACCGCATGCAGGTGCGGCGGCAGGACCGTGATATTGCCGGTCACCTCGCCCAATCCGAAATACTGGACCAGACAGGGGCCGAGCTTGCGCAGGGCCTGTTTCTGATGCGCTCGCAGCATCGGCGCGCCGGCATAGATGACGTGTCGCAGGCTGGTGTGGTCGAACCGGTCGGCCGCTTCGTGCTCGGCCAATGCGGACAGGATGCTCGGCACGGTGAAGATGTTGGTTATCCGGTACTTCTCGATCACTGCGAACACGGCAGCCGGATCGAGGCTGCCGGGATCGGACAGGACGGTGCCGACACAGCGCGCCACCTGAACCAGCTGGTGGATTCCGGCGCCATGCGAAAGCGGCGCGACAACGAGCGAACGGTCCGCCTCGGTCATGCCGGGCATCAGATCGGCAAGGTGGTTGTTGATCACGAATGCCATCTGGCCGTGGGTCAGCACGCCCGCTTTGGGGCTTCCCGTCGTGCCCGAGGTCAGGAAGAACCAGCAGGGATCGTCACGCTCGACAGGCGCCGCATGGAACCGGTTGCCATGACCCGCGCGCACCAGATCGCCATAACGGTATTCGCCCGGCCGCGGTTTGCCGATACAGATGGCCAGCCTGGCACCGGCCGCAAGCGCCGCATCGGCATGGCCGGCAAAAGCCTCATCGTAGATGACGGCCGACGCGTCGGTTGTCTTGGCGATATGGGCCACGTCATCGGGCACGACGCGATGGTTCGTGGGCACCCAGACGGCGCCGATCTTGAAGATGGCGAACATCGTCTCGAACATTTCGTTCGAGTTGCGCGCGTGAACGACCACCTTGTCGCCACGGCCGATACCCAGCTTGCACAGCGAGTTCGCCGCCCCATCGACGCGGGCGTCCATTTCCGCCCACGTCCAGACGCGATCACCGCTGACGATCGCCTGGCCCGTGGGATAACGGCGGGCCGCTTCGGTGAGCAGGTCACCCAGATTCATCACTCGGTTCGAGACGCGCTGCATGACCGGAGCTCTAGCGAAGACGCTCGAGGATGGAGACGTAATTGGCGACCGCAGCACCGCCCATGTTGAAGACGCCGGCCAGTTGGGGCGCATCGAGCTGCATCTCGCCGGCATCGCCGCATAGCTGCATCGCTGCCATGACATGCTGCGACACGCCGGTTGCGCCGATCGGGTGACCCTTGGACTTGAGGCCACCGGACGGGTTGACCGGCAAGCGCCCGTCGCGCGCCGAAATGCCCTCGTCGATGACGCGGGCTCCCTCGCCCGGCTCGGCCAGACCCATCGCCTCGTACTCGATCAGTTCGGCGATGGTGAAACAGTCATGGGTCTCGACGAACGAAAGATCCTCGTTCGTGACGCCAGCGGCGGTGCGGGCCGCCGACCATGCGCGTGCCGCGCCCTCGAACACGGTTGCCGACCTGAGGCTCAACGGGAGATAGTCGTTGACCTGTTCGGCCGCGCGGAAATGGACGGCCTTGTTTGCCGTGCGCAGTGCCGTCTCCGTGCCGGTCATCACGAGCGCGGCCGCGCCGTCGGAAATCAGCGAGCAATCGCTGCGCCTGAGCGGGTCGGCAACAAGCGGGTTCTTGTCGGACACCTGCCGGCAGAATTCATAGTCCAACGCCTTGCGCATGTGCGCACAGGGGTTTTTTGCACCGTTCTGGTGGTTCTTGGCCGCGATCCGGGCCAGGCTGTCGCTCTTGTCGCCATATTTCTGGAAATAGGCGCGGGCGATCCCGGCAAAGACGCCGGCGAACCCGCCCTGAACGTCCGCTTCCTGCTTGTGATACGATGCGCCGAGCAGGATTTCGCCCACTTCGGAGGTCGGCGTTGCTGTCATCTTCTCGACGCCGACGACAAGAACATGCCGCGCCGTCCCGCTTTCCAGCGCGCGCAAACCCGCATGGATGGCCGCTGAGCCGGTGGCGCAGGCGTTTTCCACGCGAACAGCCGGCACATGGCGCAATTCCGGCACGGCAAGCGCAACCAGCGCACCCAGAAAATCCTGCCGCCCGAAACCGTTGTTGAAGGCACCGACAATGACGGTGTCTATGTCTGCCGGCTCCAGCCCGGCGTCGGCAATGGCCGGACCAGCGACCTCGGCGATCAGCGCCTCGGCATCGACGGCCTCGGACTTGCCGAACCGTGAATGTGCCCATCCGGTGATGCATGCTGACATGTTGCCCTCCCGCCTGTCAGCCGCATGTTATGGTCGGTATGGAGCAAATTCTTGCCTGATTATCTTGATATGCATACTAATTGAACATACTATGTGCTTGATTTTCCAATTATGAGCATGTGCGATGCCTCACATTGACGATACGGATCGCCGGATTCTGCGTGTGATGCAGGAGGACGGATCGTTGACCGTCTCGGAGATCGCGGAGCGGGTAGGACTGTCGCAATCACCCTGTTCCAGGCGCATCAGCCGGCTGACAGAGGAAGGCATTATCCGCGGCAAGGCCATCCAGCTCGACCGCAAGAAGCTCGGTTTCGACGTTATCGTTCTGGTCCGGATCAAGCTGACCGAGCATGGCCGCCAGGCGCTGAACGTGTTTCAGGAAGCCGCAATGCTGATCCCCGAGGTGCAGGTGATCCAGCTCATGCTTGGCGAGTTTGATTTCAATGTTCGCGTCGTGGTGCGCGACATGGACCATTTCCAGACGCTGCTGCGCGAGAAGCTGGTCATGCTTCCCGGCGTCCAGGAAATCCAGAGCACGGTCATTCTCGAGGAGATGAAGTACACGACCTCGCTGCCGCTTTGAGAGGCCCGGGCGTTGTTCGTGCTCTCATGACCAAGCGGTGGGACGCCCTCTTGCCCGGATGCTGCCGTCTGCACATGCGACGCCGCAACCGGCGCCATGGCCGAGCAGGGAACCATAACGCCGGCAATGCGTTTTCAGCGCGTGGCCGATACCAACCAGCAAAAGTTGAGCATGGCGCAACGATCGGCGGTTCCGGGCGACACTGGCCTCGGTGCCGCAGCATCGCTTGACCGGGACGCGCCAACATCGCCGCGCCGGCTCAGCGCGCGCGCATGGTGGTCGGCCCTGAAGGCAACGGCGACCCGGGCGGCCGATATGGATGTCAGCTTGCGGTGTGCCGGCGTGGCGTTTTTCGGCTTCTTGTCTGTCTTTCCCGCCCTGAGCGCGGCGGTCTCGCTGTTCGGCCTGATCGCCAACCCGCTGGCGATCGCCGACGCAAACCTGGCGATCGCCATCGCCTTGCCGGTCGAGATCACGACCGTCATCACCGAACAGGCGGCTGCCTTTGCCGCTCGCGAAACCAAGCTGGGCATCGGGCTGGCCGTCAGCCTGGCGATCGCACTGTGGACCGGTTCGCGCGGCATGAACGCGCTGATTTTCGCGATCACCAAGGCGCATCGGGAAACCGATACACGTGGCTTTGTTGCCGGTGCCGTCACCTCGTTCATCGCGACCGTCAGCGCCTTCGTCACGCTCGGCATCCTGCTCATCGCCGTGACCGTGCTGCCGACGCTTGCGCTCATCTGGCCATTCGCCGAATCCCGCGAAAGCGCCATTTTGTGGCTGCGCTGGCCGGTGGTCGCGGTCGTGCTGTGGGTGGCTGTGCTGCTGCTTTTCCGCAATGCGCCCCACCGGCGGTCGCCCGAAACGCGCTGGGTGGTGCCCGGCGCGATCCTGGCGACGGCGCTGTGGCTGCTCGGTTCGGCCGCCCTTTCCTTCTTCATCGATAATTTCGGCCGCTACGACGCGACCTTCGGCTCCATCGCCGCGGCCGCCGTGTTCATGCTGTGGCTGTACGTCTCGGCCATCGTCCTGGTCTCGGGCGCGGCGCTCAACGCCGAACTGGAATGGCGCACGCGAAAGGACACCACTGTGGGGCCGGACCGGCCGATGGGTCAGCGCAACGCCTATGTGGCGGACACGCTGGCCGCCGATACGGCGGATCCAATGTGCGAGCGAACACATCCGACCAACAATCGACATGAGGAGACTGGCGATGGCCAAACCCGATAGCAAAACGACGAAACTCACCCGCAGCGATCTGGCGTCCGACGAGATGGGCAACAATCGGTTGCAGGCAAAGGATCAATCCGATGTCCGCAACCAGCGCAAGGCGGTCCCCGACGTCAAGCAGGAGACGGACGGCGTCATCGAGAGTTTCCAAAAGCTGGACAAGGATGAACGTGCAGAGCGCGATCTGGGCAAGGGTAACGCCTGAGCAGGGCCGGATCGTTCGTACCAACACCGAGGAAACCGCATGACCCATCGCCTGAAGATCGCCGCCATAACGCCATTGGCGCGCAACGTCTTCCAATACGATCTCGAAAAGCCGGAAGGGCTCGTCTTCGAGCCCGGTCAGGCCGTCGATGTCTCCATCGGCAAGGAAGGATGGGAAGACGAGAAGCGCCCGTTCACCTTCACATCTCTGCCCTGCGACGACCGGCTTCAGTTCATGATCAAGAGCTATCCCGATCATGGTGGCGTGACCGAGCAGCTTGCGCGTCTGATCGTCGGCGACATGCTGATCATCGACGAGCCGTTCGGCACCATCGCCCACAGGGGTGAAGGCACGTTCATTGCCGGCGGCGCCGGGGTGACACCGTTCATCGCGATCCTGCGTGATCTCCAACGGCAGGGCCGGCTGGCCGGCCATCGACTGCTGCTGGCCAACAGGACCGAGCGCGACATCTTCCCGCAGGCCGAACTCGACGCGATGGCCGGCCTCGACGTCACCCACATATTGAGCGAAGAGCAAGGAACGCAGCACGAAACCGGACGCATAGACTGCGCTTTCCTCGAGCGCTCGATCGACGACCTGTCGCAGAAATTCTATGTGTGCGGCCCGCCGCAAATGGTCGAGGATGTCAACGACGCGCTCAAACAACTGGGTGCCGAACCGGACGGGCTGGTCTTCGAGGAGTGACCAGAGGACGGAGGCTCCGTCCTTGCTTTTCATATGTCCGGCCCGGCCTGCCCCTCTCCGCAGCGGGCCCAATCCGCGCCGCGTTCCAACTTCCAAACACCCGAGCGGTTAGGGTGGGCCGTCCCGACCTGCCGGCCACGCATCCATAGGCATTTTTTGCGCGATAACATGAAACCGATGTGGTCACACGGGCGTTTGTTACGCGACGGCAACCACTTCGCGCGGAGGTATATCGCGATGGCGCAAAAAGAACATGACACGACAGTTATTCGCACCGGAGGCGGAGGGGCAGGATGGTTCATCGCCGCCGTTCTGGCCGTGATCCTGCTCCTTGGCGGGTATTTTCTTCTGACCGGCGGCGTCTTCGAGACGCAGCGCTCGGTCGACATCGACGTCCAACTGCCTGCCGCCGAGGGCCAGCAGTAACACCCCAGCCGGAGGCTCCTGCCTTCTGACCAAGCCGGATGCCATCCGGCAATCAATCGAGAGGAAAACTTCGATGACCTTCAAGAACGCCACACTTGCCGCACTCGTGGGGGCCGCGGCCATCGCCGCCACGCCTGCCGCCGCTCAGACTGCCGGCGTGCAACTGGGCCAACTGGTCTGCCAGGTCGATGACGGAACCGGCTTCATTTTCGGTTCGTCCAAGGACCTTTTGTGCACCTTCACGCCGGCCAATGACAGTTTCGCCGAGGAAACCTACACCGGTGTCATCAACAAGTACGGCATCGATGTCGGCGTGACGGGCGAAGCCGTCATCCTGTGGACGGTTGTGGCTGCCGAGGAGGACGTCTACGAGCCCCGCGCGTTGACCGGCACCTACACGGGCGCCACCGCATCGGCGGCCTTCGCCGCCGGCCTGGGCGCCAATGTGCTGGTCGGCGGCTCGGACACGTCCTTCGCGCTGCAGCCGGTCAGCGTTTCGGTCACCGAGGGCGTCAATGTGGCCGTCGGCATTGCCGAAGTCATCCTGAACTGATCGGCAGACCGGCCTGCACGGCGGGGCGCACGCCCCGCCGTAAGCGACCGTACGACAATTGAAAGACCACCAACATGATGATGCAGCCCCCGGACGATCCGAAAATCAAGCGAGACGAGCGGCTGTCCGAACTGGCGACCCTTCAGGTCCGCCACACCGACGCCGCCAACGGGTACGATGCCGGCCTGGAAAACGCCGATGCGACAATGGACCCGGTTCTGCGCCGGCTGTCGGATATGCATCGCGATTGTGCCGAGCAGACGGCACGCATCCTGGTCGCCCATGGCGGCGAACCCGATCCCGACGGGTCCTGGTTGTCATGGGTGCACCGGTCGGTGATGGTGGCCCGCGGCATGATCGACGGGCTGGGCGCGGACGTCATTCCGGGCCTGATCGACGGGGAAAAGCGGGTACTCGAACAGCTCGACCGGGTTCTGGAACGAACCCATTGGACCGACGTCGATCGCAATGCGCTGATCGGCCAGCGTGACCGGATCGAGGCCGAAATCGCCGAACTGAACGCCATGAAAGCCGACACCGGCGGTGCAACATCATAAGAAAGCCGACCAGCCGGCGCAGCCCTCTTTGAAGCTGGCCGCTGGCGCGCCGTCGCGCAACGACGCATCCGTGACACGCCGACCGGCTCCCCGAAGGCGAGCTCGGTCAATACATCGAAACGCTGACGGGATCCTGGCCGGTGCGTTGACTGCTGCTGCTTCCCTGGGATCCGGTCTGACGCCCCGATCGTGTGCCGGTCGCCCACCAAACAAGATTCTGATCTCTGCAGAATGAAAGGACCACGACAACGAAGCCATGCGACCCCCTGGGAGCCGCCTGGGTTCGACCGGCTGTGTTCTGGCACGTCGCCGGTGCGGTCACTCCGCCGCCTGCCCCTGCCGCTGCCGCGCGATGGGCAGCGGTTCCTGCGGCTCGAACAGGAGCTGGCGCTGCGGGAACGGAATGTCGATTCCCGCATCGTCCAGCGCCTCCTTGACGGCCTTGATCACATCGAGCTTGGTCCGGTAGAAATCGTCATTGGTCGTCCACCAGCGGGCGCGGATGTTGACCGAGGAACCGGCAAGATCGGCAACGCCGGCGTCGGGCGCCGGATCGTCGAGTACCGTGTCGAACGAGCCGATGGCATCAAGGATGACCGCCATCGCCCGATCGAGATCGGTATCGTAGGCGACGCCGAACTCGTACTGCGCGCGGATGGTGGGCGTGCGCGTGACCACCGTCATCGCATTGGTGAACACTTCGCCGTTCGGAATGGCGATGTCGCGGCCGTCGAAGGTGCGGATCCATGTCGAGCGTGTCGAGATCGCCGTGACAATGCCCTCATGATCACCAAGCTGGACCCAGTCGCCCCGGCTGAAAGGCTCGCGCAGCAGGATCAGGATGCCCGCGAGGAAGTTCTGCAATATGTCGCGGAAAGCAAAACCGATCGCCACCGAGCCGACGCCCAGGACCGAAAGGAGTTCGGCGGCACCGACGCTTGGCGCAACAATGCCGACAGCGGCCAGGAAACCGGCGAAGACGACGCCCAGATGCGCCAGACGTCCCAGCGCGTTGCCAAGGCCATCATGGTTCTTGGTGCTGGCGACCCTCCGGACAATACGGCGAACGCCCATCGCGACGAGATAGAACAACGCGAACACGACGAGCGCGATCGCCAGTTTGGGGAGCATGGCGAAAAAACCGTCGACCAGCGTTGCCAACGTTCCCCATGCGTTTTCGACTTCGTCGGACAGGGCGCCGACGACCTCGGTATTGCCTTGGTCTTCCAATGATTTCTCCGGAATTCAGGGGTTTATTCGTCGCCTGCCTCGTCTTCGCCGACCAGCCGGCTGGCGAGGAGGAGCCCCGCGATCGCGGCGATGAGAGGCAGCGCGGTGGTGCCCGAACGGCGAATGGCGACGAGGCCGGTGGCGAGCGCCGCGCTCTTGACGGCGGCGGATCGCGAATTGCGGCGACGGGCGCGCGCTGCGAGGGCGGCATTGACGATAACGGCCAGCGCCGCGATCGCCAGGAAGATGGCGGACATGATGACCAGCGCGACCAGCAGATCGTAGCTGCGCGCGATCGCCACGGTTCCGGCGGCCGCGCCGAAGCCGACGGCGAAAAGGCCGGCGATGCCGCCCACCGCATAGAACGCCGCAGCCGAGATCCAGCGCTGCTTGCGGCGCTTGAAATCGGCTGCGGTCAATTGCGTGATCGTTGTCAGCGCGGTGATCATGTTACCTGCGCATCAGGATGGCGGCGAGAAAACCGATGCCCGCGGCGATGCCCAGCGCCTGGATCGGGTGCTGCCGCACGGCGGTACCGGCCTTCACCTCGATCTCGTTGAGTTGGCGCGTCAGGTCGTCGATGAGCTGATCGCTGGTCTTCTGCAAGGCCATCGCGGATTCGTCGCCCCGTTGCTTGGCTTCTCGGACACCGGCACCGGCCACCTTACTCAGGCGGTCCGTCACGGCGGCGACCTCCTCGCGCAAGGCTGCGATCTCGGCGCCAAGATTCTCGGACTTGGTCGTCGAGGCGCTGCTGCGCGCCTTGCTCCGGCCCGTGGATTTGGTAGCGGTTGCGGTCATAGGACCCTCCTTTCGCGGGCTAAACGCGCCGCCCGCGAACGGGTTCCATACAGATTTGCTGCAATGCGCCCATCACGGCGGGCCCGCGGCGTCAGCATGCGGTTGAGCGCCGACAGGGCCTCGACGCGCTCGGCGACGGCATTGAGGACGACGAGCATGGGAATGGAGACCAGAAGGCCGGCAAAACCCCAGAGCCAGCCCCAGAACAACAGCGACAGGATGATCGCCAGCGGCGCGATGTTGACGCGGCGTCCCACCATATTGGGCGTGACGAAATTGGCCTCGATGAAATTGATCACCAGATAGGCCGCTGCCGGCATCAGCATCTGAAAGATCGTGCCGAATTGGACGATACTGACCGCCAGAAGCAAGGCCGCACCGATCGTCGGACCGACGAACGGCATATAGTTGAGCACGCCGACGACGAATCCCCAGAAGATCGGCATCGGCACATCGAGCGCCCAAAGGACGAGCCCGACCACCGTGCCAAGACCGATGTTGATCAATGTCGTTACGAAGAAATAGTGGCTGACATCGCTCTCGACGCCTTTCCACAACCGCGCGGCATCGAGTTTGGAGGCCATCGTGCTTGCAGGAATGGTCGCCAGCGTGAGGAACGGGTTTCGGATGGCGAAGATGAAGCCGAAAATCGTCAGCGTCACCGCGATGCTGCCCAGGCCGCCGGCGAAGTTCGATGCGATCTGCATCCACAGATTGCCCTCGCGCACCACCACCTGCTCGACCTCGGTTGCTTCGCCCTCAAGAGCGCCACCCACCTCCTTGCCGACATCGACGATCGCTTCGCCGACCTTCTGCGCCTCGGCAAGCGATGTCTGGAGGCTGAACACCTTGCCGCGCAACTCGCCGATCATCTGCGGATAATCCTGGATCAGAGTGCGGGCGGGCGCGGAGACAAACAGTGCGAACAGCACCAAAGCGCCACACAGGATGGCGATCATCACGATCGCGGCGGCAAAGCGCGGCAGGCCGGCCTTCTGCAGCGCCGCCAGCGGAAGGTGCAGAAGAATCGCCAGCAAGAGCGCCACGAAGATCGGAATGAAAACGGCCTTGGCCAAAGACAAGGCGGCGACGATGGCGATCAGAAGCGCAATCGTCGCAAGCGAGCGGAACAGGTAGCTGTCATATCCGATCATTGGCAGAACCGCGCCCCGTCAAACGGGGCGCGGCCTCTCTTCTGGTTACATCGCCGGGGCGACCAGGATCACCGCGTCGGGATCGTTCTCATAACCAGAGCGCGAAAATGCCTGATGGCTTTCAAGCTGCTCGGCCGTCAGGCTGGTCTTGATCACCGACCAGTCGAACGCACCTTCGGCGCGCGCGATCATGAGGTTTTCGAGCGACACGGCAACGGGCTTCTCGCCAAGGCCGAGGAATCCGCCCACATCGATGATCACGGCCTGAACCTGGCCGTCGCCGCCGATCAGCACATCGCCGACTTCGCCGACATCCTCGTCGTTGGCGCCATGAACGTCCATGCCGATCAGACGGTCAGCCTCGAACGAGGCCTCGACGATCGGCACATAGTCGCGATCGTCGCCGGCCATCGCGGTTTCGGTGTCGGGCATGGGGTCGCTTTCGGCGGCGGTTTCCGTTTCGGTCATGTTCTCGGCCTCGGCGTTGGCATCGGCCGCCGCCATGGTCTCTTCTTCGGCCCCGCGGTCATCGGTCATCATCGCCTGCTCGCGGTTGGTGAGAACCGAGCGGTCGAAGCCGGGAGCTTCATTGAGCTGCTCGTCGGTCAGATCGCCGACCAGCCAACGCTCGCCGTCCGGTCCGGCCCGCCAGCTCAATTGATCGATGGAGATCGCCACTTCCTTTTCGCCGATGCCCAAAAAGCCGCCGACGCCGGCAATCACGGCCATCACATCGCCGCTCGTCGAAAAGACGACATCGTTGACGTCGCCGATGCTTTCGGCGTCATCGCCGGTGCCGTTGTAGATGTAAGAGCCGATCAGATTGGTGGCGAGCATGTGGGCCGCGTCGGCATCGTAGAAGGTGGACGCGTCTGCCGCCATCTCGCGGTCGAAGACGCCGCGTGTCGCGTCGGTGCCCGCCTCCGCGGCAAAGGCCGCAGCGCTGCCCAGTGTGACCAGGGCGGTGGTAGTGGTCATAAGGCGTTTCAGCATGATAGTCTCCCTTGTGGGTTGCTAAACTCACCCGCCCGGCTGAAGCAATTTCGCGGTTGTGATGCCGGGCGGACTTCTCTTTAACGCCGAGCCTGGCATTTGCGTTCCGCGCCCTCTCATCAGATGTTTCGCAGGGTCACCGGGAACCGTTTGACGGCCCTTTCCGTTATCGACGCGAAGGAGAGCCGAAATGGAAAATGCTGTCTTTGCCCTGTTCATGATGGGATGCGGCCATCAGCTGGACGTGTGCCGCCCGGTCGATACACATGCCGAACTCTTTGAGGATCGGACGACTTGCGAAGCCGGGCTCGAGAGCGCTGCCCGCAATGTCGACACCCATCCGATGGCCGTCGGCAAATGCGTGGCGGTCGATCCCGCCAGCGCAACGGCGGACATGCGGTTCAAATGGTTCTTCGCTGCCAACGGCGAACTGGTCGTCGACCCGCTTTATGGAACGTCGAACGGCACCGTCATCGCGGACCGCGCCGATCGCCTGCCCGAACGGCAGGGTTGATCCGGCACCTAGGAGTTGACGTCGAGCGGGAAGGCGAGCCTTACGCGATAGCCGTCTTCGGTCGGCCCGCGCTCGATCGACCCACGCTCGGCCCCGATCAGCCGGTCGATGAGCTTGGAGCCGAACCCGGTGCTCTGGGCCCGCATGGCGATCTGGTCCCCCACATGGGTCTCCGTCCATTCGATGGTCAGCAGTCCGGCCCTGTCATCGGGCATGCAGCGCAGCACGATCGTGCCGTCGTCGAAACGCAGGGCGCCATATTTGATGGCATTGGTTGCCAGCTCATAGATTGTCAGGGCCAGAGCCTGGCCCAGCGATGGCGTCACGCCGACATCGACGATGTCCGTGCGGATACGGCGGCTCCAGTCGGCCGTATCTGTGAACGGGCCCATTGCCCCCTCCACCGCGGACCGCAGATCCACCAAATGCGTATCGCCTGTCGTGCCGATCGCACGTTGCGCAGCCGCAAGCGCGTCGATCCTGCCCCTGAACCGCTCCACGAACGCATCGACCGCGTCCGTCTCCCGCGCCGTCGCCGCGGCGAGAGAGTTGACCATGGCCAGCGAATTCTTGATGCGGTGGCGCATTTCGCTGACCACTGCCTCCAGCCGTTCCTCGCTCTCCACCAGCGCGGTGATATCCATGTTCAGGCCGATGATGACCGACGCCTTTCCGTCCTTGTAGCGCCTGTGGACCTCGCCGATGCCGCGCAGCCACTTCACGGTCCCGTCCTGGTGCGTGACGCGGAACCGGCAGTCGAACACAACCCCGGTCTCGATCGTCTCGTTCAAAGCCTCGCTGACGCCGAGGCGGTCGTCGGGATGGATGGAGCCGATGAATTCAGTGGCGGTAAAGTTGCCGGTATCCGACAGGCCGAACAACCGGTAGGTCGCCTGGTCGGCGTCCACGAGGTCGGTGCGCACATCCCACGCCCAGGTGGCCAGGCCGGCATAGCGCAGCGCGAGCCGGTGCCTGTCCTCGATCGACAGGCGCTCGAAGGTCGGCGAGGGGGTCATGTCCAGCGATTGCGTTGCGAATGATCCGGCGTCGGGTGGCGAGCCGGCGATCGGGTTTCTGTCGTCAAGACCATCGGCGAGTTGCCCCATGGCACACCTTTCATGAAATCGTGATGCCGCACGACTGACGGAACCCTTCGCCCCATATAGTAGTTGCAGCGGGGTAAAAGGCAATGCGAGGCGCGCGTGTGACGGACGAACTGACCAGTGCGCAACCGCTGGTGACCGCAGAACAGGCCTTCCCGGCCATGGAGGAGCTGGTCCTTGAAGCGCGCGAACGGCTCGACCTGGCGCTGCACATCTTTTCGCCGCGCACCAAGACGCGGTCTTCCGCGGCGCATTCGCGGCACATCGGCGACTGGGGCGCACTGATCGCCGATGCGCTGCGGCGCGGCGTGCGGACGCGGTTGCTGCTCAACGATTTCGATCCGGTGGGCGCGCCGGAAATGCATGCGGCGGTCTGGGAGCGGCTGCGCCTGCTCGCCGACGCCGTCAAGCCGCTGCCGCACGGCGCCCGGACGCATCTGACCGTCCTCGTCGCCCACCCGGGCGGCCAGAGCGGGATGGCGCTCAGGACGCTGATATGGCCTGTGGCACGCGTCAAGCAGGCGCGCATCGTCTCCCAGTTTCGCCGCAAGGGGCGGAACCTGCCGCCGGGACTTGCCGGACGGGCCGACCGGATCCCCCGATGGCCGCCACGGCGCAACTTCACCGCGACACTGCACCAGAAATTCCTGGTCGCCGACAAAAGCCTTGCCATCGTGGGCGGGCTCGACATCGACGAGCGCCGCTATGACGACCCCGATCACAACCGGTCGGCACCGGAAACCTGGCACGATGTCAGCGTCGGCGTCGCCGGCGGCACGGCATCGGACCTGGCGGACCATTTTGACCGGTGCTGGAACATCGTGCGGGCCGAAGGGGCCAGCCATGCGCCGACATTCGTCGCCATGGACCCCGATTGCCCGCTGCGGTTCGCCGCCATCGAAAAACGAAGCGTGCTCCGAACCGGGGAGCCAAAGCCGGCAACGCCAGAGAAGGGCATGGCGGTGGCGGCAACATTGCCCCGGCCAGGCCGGAGCCCGTTCCGCTTCGGCCCGGTGGCCGACCTGTGCCAACTCGAACGGGCCCATCTGGACCTGATCGCCCGTGCCCGCCGCTATGTCTATCTGGAGAGCCAGTTCTTCCGCTCATCGACCATCCGCGACGGCCTGATCGCGGCACTCGGGCGCAACCGCGCTCTGCATGCGATGCTGCTGCTGCCCGGCGCCCCCGACGTGATCGCCTACGAGGGCGAGAAATCGGGCGTCCAACGTTACGGCGAATGGCTGCAGATGCGGTCGCTGAACCGGCTGACGGACCTTTTTGGCGATCGCTTCGCGGCCTATTGCATCACCAACGACCGGACGCGCGAGGAAGAGATCGAGCGCGACGCACTTTACGGCAAGTCGATGGTCTATGTGCATTCCAAGGTCGCCATCGCCGACGACGACACCGCGATCGTCTCCTCGGCCAATCTCAACGGCCGTTCAATGCGATGGGACACCGAAGCCGGGATCGTTGCCCGCGACGCGACCTTTGCCGCCAGTTTGCGCGAAGCGTTGTGGCGCGCCCATATCGGGGGCGATACGCCGACACCCGATCCTGTCGACGATCCCGCAGGCGCGTTCGGACACTGGCGCACCATCGCCGACGCGCGCCGGATAGCTGGTGCCGAAGCCAACGGCACCGGCATCGTACCCTTCCCGCTGGAAAAGACACGGCGCTTCGCCAAGCGCCACATCCTCATTCCGCAGGAAATGGTGTGAACGCGGCGGAACGATCCGCCGGATCATGCGTTGTCTCCTCGTCCGCTCACAGACGGACGAAGGAGTTGTGATGAAAACGATTGATTCTGGTCAAGCACGCCAGGGCGGCCGCGGCCGCCGCGTACTTGTCATCCTGCTCGCCGCCATGGTGCTGGCGGGCGCGAGCGCGTTGGCGCTCGACCTTTTCGACCGTGACCCGGTGAGCGCCGACATCGGCGAACCCGGCGTCTGATCGACGGCCGAATTTCGGCCTCAACCTGCAACAAACTCAAGAGAAGGAGCTGTTTTCATGGCACAAGCTGCCCTCAAACCCGAATTGAGCGATGAACCCGTTTCCACCGGCATCGACGAGGCCGCGCGCGAGAAGATCGCCCAGGCGCTGTCGGCCATCCTGACCGACACCTACTATCTGGTGATCAAGTCGCACATCTATCATTGGAACGTCGTCGGCCCCATGTTTCACGCGATCCACAACATGACCGAGGAGCAGTACACGAACCTGTTTCAGGCAGCCGACGATATCGCCGAACGCATCCGCGCCCTGGGGCACAAGGCGCCGATCGCCGATGCGGCCGGTCCGAACCAGGCGGTGGTTTCGATGGACGCATCGGCCAAGTCGGCACACGACATGGTCGCCGATCTCATCGACGATCACGAAGCGGCCATCCGCAAGATGCGCGAAGCGGCCGACATGGCCGAGGAAATGAGCGATTTTGTCACCCACGACCTTTTGGTCGGGCGGATGACCTACCATGAGCAGGTCGTCTGGATGTGGCGCTCGCTGATTACGGAGTAAGACAGATGGGTATCGAAGTCGGCGGCCTTTTGGGCCTCATCCTGCTGATCGCCATGGTATGGGCGATTTACAGCACCTTTCAATCGAGCGCGTCCACGGGGGCAAAGGCACTCTGGACCGTCCTCATTCTCGTTTTGCCGGTGATCGGCCTGATCCTGTGGTTCATCTTCGGACCCAAGGGCGGACGCCGCGCAGCGGTCTGAGCGGAGGTGACGTCATGTCAACCAATCAAGACCCATCCATCGTCGGTGGCGCCCTGGGCGTCGAGAAGGACCTGACGCCGGAACAGATCGTCGAACGCGGCGACTGGTCGGAGCAGCAGAAGCTGGACCGTCTTGAGAAAATGAAACTCGACGCTATCGAAAAGCAGCGCGCCGCCAACGAAGGCATGGCCGGCGACGAGCCGGCGAATCTGCGGGCCATCGAACTGGCCATCGACGCGGTGAAAAGCGACGCAGCAGGCGGTCCGGAAACGGACGCGATAGCCGGACGGCGACTCGGCTGACCGGCACGACAGGCGCCGAAAACGACGCGCCCGGCGGGGATACAATTCGCCGGGCGTTTTCGTGAGCTTTCATGTGACCTTTACCTGGCGCGGCGGTGACCGCTCTTTGCCGCGGCTGCCCCCCTCACGCCTGCGAGCGCTCTGCGGCGCCGCTCAGATGAACGGCCGCATACCGTCCGGAAGTCCGTCCCATCGCGCAATGTCCTTCAACCTGGCGATGTCGCTGATACGGAAGCCGGCTTCTTTCCAACGGATTGCCTGCCGATCCTGCAGTTTGCGCAGCGTCTTGTTTGTATGCACAAGTGACAAGCCGAGCGTATCGGCCACATGCTGTTGAGTCAGCGGCGAGATCTCCGGTGCGTCCTTGAACAGGCCCACCCGGCTCGCACGGTCGTGCAGGTAGGCCAGAAGATAGGCCGCTCTTTCCAGGGCGCTGCGCTGGCCGACGCTCAGCAGGTGCTCGTCGAGAATTTGCTCCTCGCGGGCAGCCAGCCAGGTGATGTCGAAGCCGAGAGCGGGATTGGACTTGTAGAGGTCGCCGAGCCGGTCGCGCTCGAACATGCACAGCACCATGTCCGAAAGGCATTCGAGCGAATGCTCCATCTCGCCGAGCAGCGTGCCCTGGAGGCCCACCAGATCGCCCGGCAGCACATAGTTCAGGATCTGCCGCCGGCCGTCTTCGAGCGTCTTGTAGCGAAAGCCCCATCCCGAAATCACCGTGTAGAGGTGCGGGCTGTGGCTGCCTTCCACGAAGATCGTCGATCCGGCCTCCGCTGTCAGTTCGCCCCGCTTGAAACCGGAAACGAACGACACTTCCTGTTCGGTGAAATCGCGAAACCGGCCGCTCTCGCGGAGCGGACATGCCTCGCAGGCGATCTTTCGGGTGCGTGAGGGTGCCGATGTGTCGGGTGATGCGCTCATGGCTTTCGTCATTGCTCGCTGCGATATGTCAAAGTTTAAAGACGGGCGGATGCGGAGCGGGTAATGAGACCGCTCCCAGGAACGGTAAGGGGAATGATTCCCCATGTTGAACCCGATCGCCATGCCGCAATTGCTTGCCGACAAGACCGTTCTCATCATTGAGGACGAGATGCTGATCGCCATGGATGTCGAACAGATCGCCAACGATCTGGGCGCCCGTCATGTCCTCGTTTTGCGGGTTCGCGAGGCGCTGCGTCACATGCTGGAAAATGTCGTCTCTCCCGATGTTTGCTTTGTCGACTACCGGTCGGCCGATGGCGAGCGTCGCAGCGTCGCCGAATTCTTTGGCTCAACCGGCGGAAAACTGATCGTCATGACGACGGACGGCGACCCGGAAAAGGACCCCTTGGTGGCAAATGCCGACGCCGTTTTGCGCAAGCCGTTTGGCGCCGAAGAGGTCGGCCAGGCTTTTCGCGATGCGCTCGGCGCCAGATCGAACGACACTTAGGCCGTTTTCGCCATTACATGGGTCGCCACTGCATCCGGACCGTACTCCGACGCGTCATCGATGTCGAGAATGGCCGCCAGGCGGGCCCTGGCGCGCGAAACCCGGCTCTTGACGGTGCCCGTCGCGCAGCCGCAAACCTCGGCCGCCTCCTCGTAGCTCATGCCCGACGCGCCGATCAGGATGATCGCTTCGCGCTGGTCGTCGGGCAGCATCTGCAAAGCCCGCTGCATGTCGGCCAGATCGAGTTTTCCCATCTGGTCGGGATGAACCGCCATGGCTTCGGTCAGCGTGCCTTCCGCATCCGAAACCTCACGCCCCTTCTTGCGCATCTGCGAGTAGAACTCGTTTCGCAGGATGGTGAAGAGCCATGCCTTGATGTTCGTACCGGGCTGGAAGCTTGCCTGCTTGTGCCAGGCCTTGACCAGCGTCTCCTGGACGAGATCGTCCGCCCGATCGCCGGCTCCGGTCAACGACAGGGCGAATGCGCGCAGATTGGGAATGGCGCCCAGCAGATCCGCCTTGAAGTCCGCATGAGCGGTCATTGGTCCTGGCCCTGCTGTCCTTCGGACTTTTCAAGTTCGTCTAACAGGGCCGCAAACCGGTCGGGGACCGGTTCCTTGACGACCTCGTCGAACGATTCCCGTAACTTTTTCCCGATCTGCCGCACAGCCATCTCGTTGAGCGGACGGGCCTTTCCGTCTTTCGATGTGTCCATTGCCAAGCCCATTGATTGCATCTTTCCTCAATCCATCTATCCCGGAACGCCGCGTTGGCAAAAAAGTTCCGAAAAAATGGAACCACTTTGTCTCGCGCGCGTTCAAATACCGTTCATCTCTCAAGAGCCGGCAGGGAGTTCACATGTCGCTAGCCGCACAGATTTCACCCCATGTCCCTCTTTTGCGCCGCTTCGCGCGGGCGCTCACCGGATCCCAGCGCGCCGGCGACACGTATGTCGCCGCCTTGCTGGAGGCCCTGGTGGCCGACCGGGCCAATTTTCCCGATCTCGATGATGTAAAGCTCGCACTGTACAAATCGTTCCTCGATTTGTGGTCCTCGGTCGATATCAATCTGAAGGCGGACCCGGATGTACCGGCCGAACAGGCCCGCGGCGAGCGCAATCTGCAGGCCATCGCGCCCATGGCCCGCCAGGCTTTTCTGCTGACAGCGGTCGAGGGGTTTTCGCCCAAGCAAACCGCACAGATTCTCGGCATCGAGGCCGGAAAGGCGGACGAACTGCTGGAACAGGCCGCTCGAGACATTGCGGGACAAGTGGCGACCAGCGTCCTGATCATCGAGGACGAACCGCTCATCGCGATGGATGTGGAGGCGATGGTCGAGGATCTGGGACACCGGGTCACCGGCATTGCGCGCACCCATACCGAAGCGGTGGCGCTCTTCGGCAAGGAGCGCCCGGGTATCGTTCTTGCCGACATTCACCTGGCCGACGGCAGCTCGGGCCTCGATGCCGTCAACGAGATTCTGCAGTCGGTCGAGGTGCCGGTCATCTTCATCACCGCCTATCCGGAACGCCTGCTGACTGGCGAGCGCCCCGAGCCGGCCTATCTCGTCACCAAGCCGTTCCAGCCGGCCATGGTCTCGGCACTGATCAGCCAGGCACTTTTTTTCGACGAATCATCAAAAAAGGCGGCGTAAGCCGCGCCATGGGCGGAACCCGATGCGCGCTCAAACCGTTAGACAGGTGATCACATCGAAGGAGGATCATCATGCTTGGTTGGGCACTCATGTTTCTTATCGTGGCACTGGTTGCTGGCGTTTTGGGGTTCGGCGGCGTCGCCGGCGCCTCGGCCGGCATCGCGCAGGTTCTTTTCTTCCTGTTTCTGGTGCTGTTCGTCGTCAGCCTGGCTTTCCGCTTCTTCCGGAAAGTCTGAGGCGCGACTGTCTGACAACTGATCAATCGGGCGGGTTTTCCCGCCCGTTTTTCGTCCACTGATTCCATGAACGTCCACGAGCCCGATCACAACAGTCTCGCCATCGCACTGGAAGGATCGCCTGTCACGATCTTCTTTCAGACCGCAGACGGCCGGTTTGCATGGTTCGAGAACCAGCAATCGGTCTGGGCACGCAAAGACCTGGTCGGCCTGAGCGACGCCGATGTGTTCAATGGCGCCAGCGCTTCCGCGTTCGCAACAGCAAAAGATGATGCCCGACGATCGGGCCAGCCTGTGACGCTGGAACTGCAGACGCTGTCGTCGGTCGCCGCGGACGGCAAGGATTGCTTCCTGAAAGTCACGGTGAGGCCGGCCTGTGACGAGGCTGGCCGGACGTCGGGTTTCTTGTGCTCCTCGGTGGAGATCACCGAGGAGAAGATTCGCGAACAAACGCTCAAGACGCTGCTGATGGAGGTGGCCCACCGGTCCAAGAACATGCTCGCCATGGTTTTGAGCCTTGCCTCGCAAACCGCGCGGTCGTCGCGATCCGTGGACGGGTTCGTGCGCGCCTTCACCGGCCGGATCCAATCGCTCGCCAAGTCGCAGAATGCGGTGACGGACAGCGACTGGCGCGGCGCGCGTTTCAGCGAACTGGTCAAGTTGCAGGTGACCGATGTGGTGCCGCTCGGGGCAAGCCGCATCGAGATCGCGGGCGACGATCCCACTTTCTCGCCGTCGGCGGCGGTCCATATCGGGCTGGCCCTGCACGAACTGGTGACAGACGCACTTGTGAACGGCGCGCTCCTCGATTCCCGGGGCACCATCCGGATCGACTGCAACATCCTGACCCAGGAAGGCAGCACTCCTGTCGCCGAAATCCGATGGACCGAGGAACGCCGCGTCCAGCCAGAGGACGCGGAAACGCAGAAAGGATTCAGTCGCACCGTGCTCGAACGGGTGGTCCCGTCCGCAGTCAACGGCGAAGCCCAACTCGACGTGGACAATCATACCGTCAGCTACCGGCTGTCCGTCAATTTTACCGAATTCCGGTAATGCGAGGATCGCTGCGCGCGGGCGTGCTTCAGCCTTGCTACCCTCCCGGGCGCCTGCCTTGGCCAGTTCAATGATTGCGCAATGCGTCGATCAGTTCACTCTTCGACATGTAGGAACGGCCTTCGATGTCGAGTTCGCGCGCACGATCGTAAAGGTCGGCTTTCGACCAGTCCTCATAGGCCTTGGCGGACCCGCCCTTTGCGGACGGGTCCTGATCTTCGGAGGCTTGTGCATTGGCGATGCGCGCCGCCTTTTCCTTCGACGCGCCCTTGTCGCGGAGCGCCTCATAGGTTTCATCGTCCTTGACGGACGGCCCGTGGCTGGAGGCCATGTTCATTTCCGTTTTTCGTTGAGGGTCTCAGGCCGGCGGCTCATTCGGACGCCGTCGCCGACCGCACGCCGGCTTCGCCGCCGGCGCTTGACAGGTTCTCGATCGCATTGTCGACTTCCTCGACCAGCGGAGCCAGGTCGCCGCCATCGGCCGAAAGCCGGGCCTCGAGCTCGGTTTTCATGCTTTTGAGCGCCGCCAGCCGTTCATCGACCGGTTCGGCGGAAATCGCGACGGCCCTGATGTCCCGCGAAGTGATCGACTGGGCCGTTTTGTCGGCATCGTCTCCGGTACCGTCCCCGGTGTGTTTGCGGTCCGACTGGTTCATGTCCTTCATCACTGTCATTATCGATCTCCTCTCTTTACCTTCCCAACGCGGGAACCGGGTTGGGGGTTCCCGCGTTTTCGATGCGGATGGTGGCAGGATCGATGATCGGACGTGCATTGAGGCAGTTGGGCAGCGTCCGGGGGCTGATCACCGTGCCCGGCGCGCTTGCGCTGACACTTTGGCTGAGCGCGTTCATCGCGCTTCGGCTCGACCGGATGCTGGCGCGCAGCGATGCGGTCGAACTCTACCGCATCCTCCAGACCGACTACGAAACGGCGGTCACAATCCTGTCGACGATCTCCGGCGCTTCGATTACGACGCTTAGCCTTGTCTATTCGCTGGTGCTGGTCGTCTTCACCCTGGCCGCCGGCAACATCGCGCCGCGGCTGTTGCGGCGATTCACCGGCGACCGTGTCAATCAGGTGACCGCCGGCCTTCTCGGCGGCACCTTCCTGTTCTCCCTGACCATCCTGCACCAGACCGGCCCCGATACGGTGCCGGGCGTTTCGATCGCCATCGCGTTCTGCCTCGCCGTGATCGCGGTGCTGCAATTGATCTTCTTCGTTCACACCGTTTCGCGCAGCGTGACGATCGACGAGGAGATCGCCGCCATTTCCACCCAACTGGAAGAGCGCCTCACCGGAATCGTCGCCGACAATGATGACAAAGCCCTGGATGCGTCGTTCGACCGGGGTGACGCGGCGGCGTTCGAAATCACCGCCGGCGAAAACGGCTATATTGTCGGCATCGACGAACAGCGTCTGACCGCGCTGGCCGACCAGTTCGACGTGCGCGTCGAGATCGTCGACAAGCCGGGAACCTTCGTCCTCAGGGGGCAGGCTCTGGCCAGCATTTTCAGCGATGCGGGCGATGGCAAACGCGGTGCCATCGAAGAAGCGTTTGCCGGTTCGGTGACCCTCTCCCCGGTGCGCGGGTCGGGCGACGACATCGAGTATGCGATCAGCGTGCTGCTTGAGATCGCGCTGCGCGCGCTGTCGCCGGGCGTCAACGACACGTTCACGGCCATCGCCTGCGTCGATCGGCTCAGCGCAGCCTTCGTGACGCCGGTCTACAGGGGATTGCGCCAGCGCCTTATCAGCGACGGGGACGGCGTCGTCCGCGTCAGCATTCCCGGCCTGACGGTCGAGGACATCGTCAACACGGCATTCCACCCGCTGCGACGCGCGGCGGCCGGCAATCTCCTGATGGTGCAGAACATCGCCGACGCGCTGATGCGGCTGCATGACATTGCCGATGATGAAGTCGGGCCGATCTTCGAGCGGCACGCCATGCTGCTGATGGCCTCGTTCGAAAGAACCGATCCACTCGATGCCGACCGCGATTTTCTGGCAAACCGGCTTGCCCCGATCTTGGGCCGCGACGGCACGACCGGCTGATGCGAGCGACGCTTTTCCGCCGCACAGCAAAAAGCCGCCCCGAAGGGCGGCCTCCTGACTGGCCTGCGCGACGCGATCAGACCGAGTCGGCCCATTCGTCGATTTCGCGTTTGGCTTCCTCGCGGGTCTTGCCGTATTTGGCTTGGATCTTGCCGGCCAGTTCCTCGCGATTGCCCTGCACCTGATCGAGTTCGTCGTCGGTCAACTCGCCCCATTTCTGGCGCGCCTTGCCCTTGAACTCGGTCCATTTGCCTTCGATCTGGTCCCAATTCATGGATAACTCCTTTGCGGTTGATGTCCATGGTGGAAACGCCGGACAGGGCCAGCCGTTCCCTGAAAAGACTCTTGCCGCCCGCCGCAGGCTTCCATTCCCAGCGGCGGCTACGAAGTAGCGTATTTCGGAAAGCCGCGGCAGTTTTCGGCAGTCAGTGCCAACAAGAAGGCTTCGACTTGACGAAAAGACTCGGACGTCCAGCTCATCACGCTCCTTACCGGAGCACATCCATGAGCGCTCCCCAGTGTTTGACCTGTTGTGGCCATCGCTCCTCACCGGTTTTCAATTGGCAGACCCTCGAGTTTTGCCACCGTCAACCGACCATTGCCGGCCAGCCCGATACGGACTTCAGCTCGAGAAATTCCTCGATACCCCAGATGCCGCCCTCGCGCCCCACGCCGGAGAGCTTATAGCCGCCGAATGGCGTGCCCGAGGCTCTCAGATGGCCGTTGATATGCACCATGCCGGACTGCAGCCGGTTGGTGACGTGGCGAATACGCTCGGCGGACCCGCCATGCACATAGGCGGCCAGCCCGTATTCGGTATCGTTGGCGAGCGCGATCGCCTCGTCCTCGTCACGGAAGGCGCGCATGCACATCACGGGACCGAAAACCTCTTCGGCATAGGCGGCCAGCGTGTCATCCGCATCGGCGAAGATCGTCGGCCGGACGAAATATCCGGTTTCGAAACCCTCGGGTCGGCCCGGTCCACCCGCGACGACGCGCCCTCCGGCGGCGACCGATCGGGTGATGAAGTCCTGCACGCGGCTGTACTGCAGCGCCGATGCGACGGGGCCGATATGGCCTCCTGGTTGCCGGGGCGAACCGACGACGGTTTCATTGGCGAAACGTGCCGCGATCTCGACGGCACGCTCGTAGAGGCTTTCATCGACAAGTATCCGCGAGGGCGCGTTGCACGACTGGCCCGAATTGCGCATGCCCTGCTCGACGATGAAGCGGATGGCCGGTTCAAGATCCGCATCCTTCAATACGATTGCCGGATTGTTGCCGCCCAGTTCCAGCGTCATTCGCTTCAGCGCACGCGACGCCGTGGCCGCAACTCCGAGGCCGGCGCGCGTCGACCCCGTAAACGACACCAGGTCGACCTCGTCATGGGCCACGAGAGGCGCACCGCCCCCCTCGCCCGTTCCATTCACCATGTTGAAGACACCGGCCGGCACGCCGGCGTCGTGGAGAATTTCGGCAAAGATGCGATGGGTCACCGGCAGATGCTCCGAGGGTTTGAGAATCATCGTCGCCCCGGCGGCCAGCGCCGCTCCGACCTTGAGCGTCACCTGGTTCATTGGCCAATTCCAAGGCGTGATGAGCGCACAAACGCCGACCGGCTCCTTGAAAAGCATGTCGGTCTTGCTGCCCGCGACAGACGGCGTGCAGAGTTCCATACTCGAAAGAGCCGCGGCATAGGCGCGTAAATTAGACAGCCCGCCCGCGACCTGAGCGCTCCGTGCAAGATCGATCGGAGCGCCGAGTTCCAGCGAGATGGCGGCGGCCAGTTCGGTTTCCCTAGCGGCATATCCCTCGATCACCCTGTCGAGGAGATCGAGACGTTGTTCACGCCCGGTGGCCGCCCAATCCGGAAAAGCCTGACGGGCGGCCGCGACCGCGCGGTCGACGTCGGCGGCGGAACCGCAGGCCACGTGATTGATGACGTTTTCCGTTGCCGGATCGATATTGGCGAGCATCTCGCCTGCCTGCGGCGTCTGCCATTGCCCGCCGATATAGAACGCCCCGTCGTCTGCGTGGGTGTCGCGATCCGGGTGCGGTTCGATGTTCATGGGATTTCTCCAGTCAGGTAGACAACATGTGGTGATGGGGCCTGCTTCTGGGCGACGCGAACGAATTAGCGCCGAATGAGGGCGAGCAGGCCGAGCAGGCAGCACGAGAGCCCGATCGTCACAGTCGCCGCGGCGACCACGGCGGGGCTGATCGATTCACGAATGCCGCTGAAGATCTCGCGCGGCAGCGTGGTGTGTTCCGGGGAGGCCAGGAACAGTGTCACCACCACCTCGTCGAGCGATACGGCAAAGGCGAACACGGCGCCCGACAAAACGCCCGGCGCAATGAGCGGCAGCGTCACCGTGAGGAAGGTGCGCAGACGACCGGCGCCAAGGCTTAGGGCAGCACGGTCGAGCGTGAAGTTGTAGTTTCGCAAGGTCGCAAGAACAGTGACAACGACGAAGGGAAGGCCGAGCGTGGCATGACCGAGAATCAAGCCGGTCCGCGTGCCGACCAGCCCAAGCTTGCTGTAGAAGTAGAAGAGCGAGACCGAGACAATGACCACCGGCACGAGCATCGGCAGCAGCAGAAGCCCGAAGGCGATGCGGGAAAAGATCGAGCGCATATGCACCAGGCTCAGCGCGGCCAGCGTCCCGAGCACCGTGGCGATGGCGGCGCTGCTGACGCCGATCACGAGCGAGTTGACGAAGGCGCGCTGCCAGCGGGCGTCGCTCAAAATCTCGCCATACCATCCCAGGGAGAACCCGGGCAGCGGGTAAATGAAGAACTCGCCGGAGGAAAACGACATCGGAATGATCGCGATCACCGGCGCCACCAGGAAGAAAAGCGTGGCCGCCACGAAGGTGCCGTACAGGATCCTCGAGAGATGGGGCATTAGGAAACAGCCCATTTCTTGCTGGAAAGCGTGCCGCCCACGACAGCGATGAATGCCATGGCGAACACGATCAGCCAGAGCCCGAGCGCGGCGGCGAGACCCCAGTTGAGGCTACGATTGACGAAGGTGGCGACGAGATTGCTGATCATCTGGTCGCCGCCGCCGCCCAGTAGCATCGGCGTCACGTAGAAGCCGAGAGACAGCGTCATCACCAGAACGACCCCGGCACTGAGACCCGGCAGGGTCAGCGGCAGGTAGACGCTGACCAATGCCCGTATTCGGCCGGCGCCGAGGGACTCGGCCGCGTTCATATAGTTGGGCGGAATCTTCTTCATCACGCTGATGAGCGGCAGCACGACGAAGGGAAGCATGATGTGAGTCATCGACACGATCACCGCGAAGCGCGTGCGCAGGAATTGCAGCCCTTCCGACATCAGGCCCGCCTCGATGAGAACGCCGTTGAGAATGCCCTGCCGCTGGAAGATGACCATCCATGCGAGCGTTCGCACCAGAAGCGACGTCCAGAAAGGCAAAAGCACCAACAGCATGAGGATGGCCGCCGTCCGGGCCGGCGCGTTGGCCACGGCATAGGCCAGCGGATAGCCGAGCAGAACGCAGATCACGGTGACCGTCAGCGAGATCGTGAGGGTCCGGGCATAGACGCCCAGAAACAGCCTGTCATCGACGGGTTTGACGGAGACGCCGCCGTCAGGACCCGCTTCGAGGTCGAGGGATTCGAGGATGTTGTAGGTCGTGAACGTGCGCGCGCTCTGCCGGATCACCCCCCAGATTTCCGGACTTGCCCATGCGCCGTTGATCGCTTCGAGCCGCGCGCGCGCATCGCCCCCCAGATCGGCCTCCAGTTCTCTGGCGGCTTGCAGGATGAGGCGTCTGTTGCCCGCTTGCCTGAAATTGAGTTCCCGGGCGAGCGAAGCGACATCCGCCGGCTCGGCTTGTGTCAGATCCCGGACCAGCGCCTCGAAGACATCGTCTTGCGGAAGGCCCACCCCGTCCCAGCCGGCAATCGCCTCGGCCGTTGCGGGAATGACGGAGACGACCGGACGGCCGTTGGTGGCCTGGGAGAGAAACCACAGGATGGGCAGAAGGAACGCGAAGACGACGAACAGCAGCGCAGGCATCAGGGGAAGCGCGATATGCGCGTTTTTGGGAAACATACGGACCGTTCCGACTGCGATTAAGGTCTGAAGACCACTGTCTCCCGGGCGCACGGTGCGCCCGGGAGACAGAAAGCTCATCTCGAGGCCCAGGCGAGGAACCGCTCGTTGAGCGTGTCGAAGTTGTTGAGCCAGAAATTCGCGTTCGGCGGCACCGCATCGTCTTCAAGAGCGGGGTTTCCCGGCATGATCGCGAGCCGTTCCGGCGAGATCAGTTCATGTGCCTTGCGGCTGATGACGCCGTAGTCGATGCCGTTCATGAAATCGGCCTGTTGTTCGGGACGCAGCGCGAAAGCCAGGAAGCCCATCGCGGCCGCCTTGTGCTTGCTCCCCTTGAGGACCACCCACTGGTTTCCGGTCAAGATATGACCGGCTTCCCAGGCCATGGCGAGATCCGCGCCCTCGGTCTTCGCCGCGCTTGCCACGCGACCGTTCCAGGCCGCAGCCATCACATACTCGCCCGAAAGGAGACCCTGGATCTGTTCCGTGCCCGAACGCCACCAGATGATGTGATCGCGCAGTTCATCGAGTTTTGCGAAGGCACGGTCCTGTCCGTCCTTGGTTTCCAGAACCTCATAGACCTCATCCACCGCCACACCGTCGGCGAGGAGCGCGACGATGAGCGTGTCGGTGACCGAAAAGTTGAGCCCGCGACGTCCGGGAAAGCGGTCGACATCCCAGAAATCCACCCAGCTTCGCGGACCCTCGCCTTCGAATTCGGCCGCGTTGTAGGCAAGCACCGTCGAGGCGAGAAGGGACGTGACGGAACAGCGGGTGACATGCGCAGCCGGGATGTCGTCAACGTCGATGATGCTGGTATCGAGCGGTTCGAAAAGCCCCTCCTCGCAACCCAGCGCCGCTTCCGCGAATTCCGGCTCGGCGATGTCCCAAAGGATGGTGCCGCTTTCGACCTGGGCACGGATGTTGCTCAGTTCGCCGTTGAAGGAGTCGTCCAGGATCTTGATGCCGCTCTCTTCCGTGAACGGGTCCCAGAAGGATTTCCTGTGCGCCTCGGAAACAACGCCGCCCCATGACACGATCGTCAGGCTCTCTTCCGCGGACGCAGTGCCGACAGCACCGCCGCATACCGCGAGAAGGGCCATGCCTGCGGCCCCGCTGATACTCTGTTTCAAGATATGTTTCATTCTTCTCTCCTGTCAGGTTGAACTTTTTTGACGCTTTTCAGGTTGCGGCCTCTTCAAGCGGGTAGGCCCTCACGTAATCGGGGAGAAACCGGATTCCGACGTCGGCGCCGATTTCGTATTTCTGATCGGTTGCGTGCTGTTCGATCTTCGCCACGAGCGAGCCGCCACCGCTCGTCGCGATGGTCAGTCGAAGGTGATCGCCGTAGAAAATCCGCTCCTCGACGCGCCCGGGCAGAGTGTCGAAATGCCCTGTTTCGGTGGAACTCTGTCGCGCCTCGACGCAGACATGCTCGGGGCGGACCAGAAGCTTGACTCCCTGCCCCGGAACCATCCCGCCACTCACCTGACATGTCAGCCGGACGCCATTCGGAAGACGAACGCTGCCCTTGCCCTCCGCGATCTCGTCGAGCGTCGCCTCGATGACGTTCGTCTCGCCGATAAAGGTCGCGACGAAGAAGCTACCGGAGCGGTGATAAACGTCCTCGGGCTTGCCGACCTGCTCTATCGCACCGTCGTTGAGAACAACGACGCGATCCGACATGGTCAGCGCTTCGGCCTGATCGTGGGTGACGAACAGCACCGTGAGGCCCAGCTTCTCGTGCAGCCGCTTGAGCTCGATTTGCATGTGATCGCGCAACTGCCGGTCAAGCGCGCTCAACGGTTCATCCATCAGAACGAGGTCGGGATCGAAGACCAGAGCCCGCGCCAAGGCGACCCGCTGGCGCTGACCTCCGGAGAGCTCGGAGGGCCGGCGATGGCCATAACCCTCCAGCCTGACGAGAGACAGCGCCGCATTCACCTTCTCGACCTGCTGATCGCGCGGAACCCGGCGGGCGCGGAGCGCGTATCCCACGTTTTCGGCAACTGTCATGTGCGGGAACAGGGCATAATCCTGGAAGACCACGCCGATGTTGCGCTTGTTCGGGGGCATATGCGTGAAATCCCGGCCACCCACCACGATCGTGCCGGCCGTCGGCTTTTCGAAACCCGCCAGCATCATCAGAAGGGTTGATTTTCCCGAGCCAGACGGACCCAGAAGCGTCATGAACTCACCCTTCCTTACGGAAAGGTCGAGATTGGCAATCACATCGACCCCGCCGGGGTAGCTCTTCTTCACAGCCTGAAAACGAATGAAGTCGTCGTCCCCCTGCGCAATCTCTATGTCGGTTCCGTCGTTCAAAGGTGTTTCCTTGTTTCGATGTCCCGGCGGTCGCGCCGGGACATCCGATCGCCGAGCAAAGCCTCCCATCCTATTTGTCCCTGAAACAGAGCCATTTTTCTGATTTTGGGAGGTCCACTTTATGCGAGGGAGGCTTGGCCCTCCTCCACTTCGTGCGCGACTTCGGCGGCGACCTGGTCAAGCGATGCGCGCAGAGCGCCGAACAGCACCTCCAACTCGTCCTCGGAGATAACAAGCGGCGGGCACAAGTTGACGGTCTCGCGTGTCCAGCGAGTGATAACTCCGTTTTTCTGGAGCGCGCGGCCGATCTTCAGCGTGACGTTTTCCATCGCATCAAAGCGCCGGCGCGTCGTCTTGTCCGCCACGATTTCGAGCGCTCCGAGCAAGCCGGCATTACGCGTTTCGCCGACGATCGGGCAATCGGCGATCGCGGCCAGATGCCGCTCGAATGTCGCAATGGTTGCGTGCAGGTTTGCCCGGAAATCCGCTTGCGCATAGATCTCCAGCGCCGCGCTGGCGACCGCGCAGCCAATCGGATGACCGCCATAGGTCAGCCCATGTCCCAGCAACCCCGATTTGGCGCTTTCAAGCGTCAATGTATCGTAGATCTCGTCGGTCATCAGCACCGCGGACAGCGGGAAATAGCCCCCGGTCAGCGGTTTGGCGAGCGTCATCAGATCCGGACGAAGACCGTATCTGGTCGAGCCGAAAGGCGAATCCAGGCGACCGAGCGCGCAAACCACCTCGTCTGCGATCAGAGCGACATCATGGCGCCGAAGCACCTCGTCGACCAACTGAAAGTACCCCTTCGGAGGAAGGAGACAGCCCGCCGATGCCATGACCGGCTCGGCGATGAATGCCGCCACGGTATCGGGCCCGACCGCAAGGATCGCCGCCTCCAGTTCCGCCGCGCATCGCGCCGCATAGGCCTCTTCGCTCTCGCCGTCGTGGCCGTGGCGGTAGTGGCAGACCTCCGGAATGAAGCTGACATCGGGGGACACGCTGTCCGACCCGAAACGCATGTGGGCCTGCCCGGTGACGGACGCGCTGAGCGTCGTCGAGCCGTGATAGCCGGCATGCCGCGCAATCACCCGTCGCTTTTCGGGCTTTCCGCGGCTGATATTGACGGCGCGGACGATCCTGATCGCCGCGTCATTCGACTCGGAACCGGAATTGGCGAAGAGCACGTGGTTCAGATGCTCGGGCGCCATCGCGCTGAGCTGCCGTGCAAGGCGCTCCGCGGGCTCATGAGACTTCTGCGCGAAGAGGTGATAATACGGCAGTTTCCCGGCCTGTTCCGTCATCGCCTGGACAAGACGCTCGTCGCGGAATCCCAGACTGGCGCAGGACGACCCCGACATCGCATCGATGTAGCGGTTGCCCTCGGCATCGAAGACATGAACGCCCTCACCCCTGACGATTGTGGTCGTTTCGCCGTTTCGATGGGCCTGAAGATCCGAGAACTGGTGAACGAGATCCAATCCGTGTCGCGCCGATGCCGTCATTCGTCGTGCCTTTCGGTTTCTCACATCGAAACCGAGAGCTACCGGCCAACTGGATCTGGAAACAGAGCCAATTATCTGTTTATAATTGGACCACTTCGCGGCCATTCGGTCGCAAAAGAGATCTTCTGCCCCCGCGCGGTGCGGCAAGGCGACAGAATACGAGGACAAGGGGGAGTGCCGTGGCGCGGTTTGTTGGGCTGTTCGAATTCCTCGACCTTGATCGCAACAGCCAGCGCACGCTCGCGACGCAGCTCTTCGACGGCATCCGCGAGGCAATTCTCGACGGCACCCTGTTGCCCGGCACCGATCTTCCCTCGACGCGCAAGCTCGCCAAACAACTGAACCTGTCGCGCAACACGGTCACCGCAGCCTACGAGCAGCTCTGCGTGGAGCAGTATCTGGTTTCGGTTCAGGGCGCGGGCACGAAGGTCGCCGATTTACCGGCGCTGCGGGAGGTCCGCCCCGGCAAGGAAGTCATCGACGAACCGTCCCTTTCACGCATTCGGCTCTCGCGCCGCGGAGAGAGCCTGAGCGACAGTCCGCGCTATCTTCCGCAATACAAGGACAGATCGTTCGCCGCCGGACTGCCGGCGCTGGACCTCTTTCCCCACCAGCTTTGGGCCCGCTACATCAACCGCGCCGCCCGACGGTCCGCCATCAGGCGGTTCGACTACGGCGAAATCGCCGGGACCCTGGAACTCAAGCGCTCCATTGCCGACCATCTGGCGACAACCCGTGGGTTCCGCCCGGAGACGGATCAGATCGTGGTGCTGAACGGAGCGCAGGCCGCTCTCGATCTGCTGGCGCGGGTCACCACCGACATCGGCGATACGGCCTGGATCGAAGAGCCGGGCTATCTCGGCGCGCGCGGCGCCTTTCGCGGCGCGGGTTTGACCATACGGCCGATAGAGGTCGACAGTCAGGGCCTTCACCCCCCTGACGACATCACCCCCGCGCCGAAGCTGATTTATACCAGCCCCTCGCACCAGTGTCCGACAGGCGTGCTGCTCTCACTGGTACGGCGCCTAAAGCTTCTCGATGCGGCGCGGCGCTCTGGAGCGCTGATAATAGAAGACGATTACGACAGTGAATTCCGCTATGCGGGTCCGTCGATCTCCACACTCTGGAGCCTCGATCAGGGACGTTCGGTGGTCTATATGGGCACCTTTTCCAAGACCATGTTGCCCGGGATCAGGATTGGATACCTCGTCGCTCCGCCGCAGCTGTGCGCCGCCATCACCAACGCCCTGCACCACACAGGTCAGGCGGCCAGCAAGGTGGTCCAGTTCGCCCTGGCAGAGTTCATCGACGACGGCCGGTTCTCCGAGCATGTTCGGCAGATGAAGAAGGCCTATCTCGCGCGCCGCGCCACCTTCCTCAGGGAGATAGAGCGCCAGATCGGAGGCGCCGTCACCTACAAGCCGACGAGTACGGGAATGCAGCAGACGGTTTACCTGAACGGAGATCTGTCGGATGTCGCCCTTTCGGCCGCGGCACGCGACAAAGGCGTCGTAGCGCCGACGCTGTCGCGCTTCTATATCGGCCGAGATAAGACAAATGGCCTTTTGCTCGGATTTGCCTCTTCCGAAGAGCCGGAAATCAGGAAAGGCATGGAGAAACTGGCCTCGGCTTTTGACCAGATCACCAGATCGGGGCAAACCACGCGAAGTGCTTGTACCAACGGTCATAACGATTGACCGCCGTGGGCCCATTCACGCATTCCGATGGAGGAGATCGTGCATGGGTTCACCGTCAGCTTGCGCCATGCCTCGCAGACTGCATCTGGTATGGCCTCGTAGTTTTTTGTGCACGCGATTTGAGAGCCAATTGGCGCGCATGTCGAAGCAGGCGAAGCGGTGCGTCATTTTTCCTGGGCAGATGTTTTAATATAGTAAAGAAATGATGCTTCGAACAAAACAGTGTCCCTTTACCTAGCTGATTGATGGAATAATGCCTCTAGCGTTCATAATGAAGAGACTATGCAGAAAGGCGCCAGAAATTCATAAAAAATGATGTAATACTTCTGAATAATGCAAGATATCATACGGCGGCGAGCGCAATGGCTATGCCCTGGCCGACGCCGATGCACATGGTGGCCAGTGCGCGCCTGCCGCCGCGCATCTGCATTTCGAGCGCCGCCGTCCCGGTGATCCGCGCGCCCGACATGCCGAGCGGATGACCGAGCGCGATCGCCCCGCCATTCGGATTGACGTGATCCGCGTCCTCGGCAATGCCCAGATCGCGCAGGACCGCGATGCCTTGGCTGGCAAAGGCCTCGTTCAGTTCGATCACGTCTAAATCCTGCGGCGTCCAGCCGATGCGGGCGCACAGCTTCTTCGTCGCAGGCGCCGGGCCGATGCCCATGATCCGCGGCGGAACGCCCGCCGTCGCCCCGCCGACGATGCGCGCGATCGGCGTCAGCCCGTATTTCTTCATCGCTGCCTCCGAGGCGATGACCAGCGCCGCCGCGCCGTCATTGACGCCGGACGCATTGCCCGCGGTCACGCTGCCATTCTCACGGAACGGCGTGCGCAACCTGGCAAGCGCCTCCATCGAGGTCTCGCGCGGATGCTCGTCCGTGTCGACGATCACCGGGGCACCCTTGCGCTGCGGGATCGTCACCGGCGCGATCTCTTTCGCCAGCCGGCCGTTGTTTTGCGCCGCTGCGGCCTTGGCCTGCGAACGCAACGAGAAGGCGTCCTGATCCTCGCGCGTGACCTTGAAGTCCTCGGCGACGTTCTCGCCGGTCTCCGGCATCGAGTCGACGCCGTACTGTTTCTTCATCACCGGGTTGACGAAGCGCCAGCCGATGGTCGTGTCGTAGATCTCGGCCTTGCGCGAAAACGCCGTGTCGGCCTTGGGCACAACGAAGGGTGCGCGGCTCATGCTTTCCACGCCGCCTGCGATCGCAATCTCGATCTCGCCTGCCTTGATGGCCCGCGCCGCCATGATGACGGCGTCCATGCCCGAGCCGCACAGGCGGTTGATCGTCGTGCCCGAAACGCTGACCGGCAGGCCCGCGAGCAGCGAACTCATGCGCGCGACATTGCGGTTGTCCTCGCCGGCCTGGTTGGCGCAGCCGTAATAGACCTCGTCGACGGCTTCCCAGTCGATGCCGCGATTGCGTTCCGTCAACGCCTTGATCGGGATCGCGCCAAGGTCGTCCGCGCGGACCGGGGAGAGCACACCACCGAAACGGCCGATCGGCGTGCGGATGTAGTCACAGATGTAAGCGTCGGGCATGACATCGTCCTTCAGAGTTCCGGCACGGCGAGGTCCGCGACATCACCGTGGATTTTCAGCTCAGCGCCGGTCACCGACTGAAGATCCTCGAATGACAATTGCGGCAGCTTCTCCCGCAGAACGAAGCGGCCGTCCTCGACATCGATCACCGCGAGCGAGGTGTAGACCCTGGTCACGCATCCAAGCCCCGTCAGCGGCAAGGCGCATCGCTTCAAGAGCTTCGGTTCGCCTTTCCGGGTCACGTGATCGGTGACGACAGCGACACGTTTCGCGCCATGAACCAGGTCCATTGCGCCGCCGACGGCGGGCACGCCGCCTTTGCCCGTCGACCAGTTGGCGAGATCGCCGTTCTGGGCAACCTGGTAGGCGCCGAGCACGGCAAGGTCGAGATGGCCGCCGCGCACCATGGCGAAGCTGTCCGCGTGGTGGAAGAACGCCGCACCCGGCTTGAGCGTGATCGCCTTTTTGCCGGCGTTGATCAGGTCCCAGTCTTCCTCGCCCGCCGCCGGCGCCTCGCCGAAGCCGAGCACGCCGTTTTCGGTGTGGTAGACAACGTCGCGGCCTTCCGGCTGGAACTTCGCGATCATCTCCGGAAAGCCGATGCCCAGATTGACATAGGCGCCGTCTTCCATGTCCTGCGCTGCGCGCCAGGCGATCTGCGCGCTGGACAGCTTGAGTGTATCGAATGCGGCGCTCATGGATAAACGGCTCCCTCGCGGTTAAGGCTCTCTTCCTGTTCCGGATCGGGCACTTCCACGATGCCGTCGACGAAAATGCCCGGCGTGACAACCTGTTCGGGATCGATCTCGCCAGCCGCGACGATGCGCGTGACCTGCGCGACCGTGCGCGTGGCCGCCATCGCCATCAGCGGATTGAAGTTGCGCGCGGCCATCCGGTAGGTGAGATTGCCGAGCGGGTCGCCCAGTTCCGCCTTGATCAGCGCGAAATCGGCCTTCAGCCAGCGTTCCTGCACGTAGTGGCGGCCTTCGAACTCGGCCACCAGCTTGCCCTCGGCGAGTTCCGTGCCGTAGCTCGTCGGGGTGTAAAAGGCGGGGATGCCCGCGCCGCCGGCGCGGATGCGCTCGGCAAGCGTCCCCTGCGGCACGATCTCCAGTTCGATCTGTCCGGCGAGATAGAGATCCGTGAATACCTTGGGATCGGCCGAACGCGGAAACGAGCAGATCATCTTCGCGACCATGCCCTGCTCGATGAGCGCAGCCAGCCCCACATGGCCGTTGCCGGCATTGTTGTTGATGATCGTCAGGTTCTTCGGGCCCGCATCGATCAGGGCGTGGATCAATTCGATCGGTGCGCCGGAACCGCCGAAGCCGCCGATCATGACGGTCGTGCCGTCACCGATACCGGCGACCGCTTCGCTCGCGAAGGCGATTGTCTTGTTCATGTCGCGGATCCCTCAAACGTGGCTTCCGCGGTCGTGATCGGCGGGATAGACAGCCAAGACAAGGAAATTTGTGCGCATATTGACATTTGTTCAATAACTGCACCAGCGTGTGCGCATGGTGAACAACACCGACATAATCGCCTCCTTTGCAAAGGGATTGCGCGTTCTGGAGTGTTTTGGCGCAGAGCATCCGCGCCTGACGATCGCCGACGTGGCCGAAGCGACGGGGCTCGATCGCGCGACGGCGCGGCGGTGCCTGCTGACGCTGCACAAGTTCGGCTACGCCGAGTATGACGGCAAGTTCTTCGGTTTGACGCCACGGGTTCTCAGGCTTGGTATGGGCGCGCTGGCCGCCCTGCCCCTGCCGCAGATCGTGCAGCCCTGGCTGGACCAGTTGTCGGAACAGATCGGCCAGTCTGTCTCCACGTCCATCCTCGACGGCACCGACATCGTTTATGTCGCGCGCGCCGCCCAGCGCCGGGTCATGTCAATCGGTCTGATGCCGGGATCGCGGCTGCCCGCCCATTGCACGTCGATGGGCCGCGTGCTCCTGGCCGCGCTGCCTGAAGAAGAGGCCCGCGCGGTGGTCGAAGCGTCCGATCTCACACCGCGTACGCCGTACTCCCTGACCGACCCGAAAGACATCATGGACACGATCGCCGATGTGCGGGTGAATGGATATGCCGTGATCGACCAGGAAGTTGAACTCGGTCTGCGCTCGCTCGCTGTTCCAGTGTACAACGCCCGAGGCAAGGTGATTGCGGCTCTGAATACCGGGATGGCCGCGATACATTCCGAGACGAGAAAGATCGTGAACGACTACCTGCCGGCGTTGCTGAAGGTTCAGGACGGTCTGAGGCGGATGGTAAACTGATTGACGACCGTCTGCATCCACGAAGGACCTAAACCGACCAAAGAGCGAGGGCAGCAGTTCGGCAAGGACTGGAGTTGCAGTTCCCCCCGTTTGATGGACACTTTTGACTGCGATGGAAAGGTGCTCACATGCCCGGAACGAGAAACCCGTAGCCGGCGGAATTCCGGGAACAGATTGTCGAGCTTCACAGAGCTGGTCGTAGCGCTGATGACCTTGCCCGCGAGTTTAAACCGTGCGTTGCAACGATCCACGGTTGGATCAAGCAAGCCGCACGTGACGATGGCAAGCAGGCCGGCATTCTGAGCAGCACAGAACGAGAAGAGCTCCGTCGCCTCCTTGGAGAGAACAAGCAGTTGCGGCAGGAGCGCGACATACTCTCAAAGGCGGCGGCCTGGTTCGCACAAAACGACACGACCGGTCCGAGGTCTTCGAGTTCATGATGCCGAACCAGGCCGAGTTCCCAGTTCAGACTTTGGCGCGCAGCATGGGTGTATCACGCAGCGGCTTCTATGCTTGGCAGACGCGAGAACCATCCGCCCGGGATATCGCCGACCGGGAACTGACGGAGCTGATCCGCCAGATCCATGCTGCTTCAGGGAAAGCTATGGTGCGCCACGCATCCACGCTGGACTGGCTGAGCCGGAGTCCATGTCGCTCGCAAGCGTGTCGAGCGGAGAACCTGCCACCGGGAGAAGGGGTATTCGAACCCCAAATAATCCTACCATTCAATATGTTAGGAGGTATCGAGATGGGAAAATGCGAGATGGCGCACCCGACAGGATTCGAACCTGTGACCTCTGCCTTCGGAGGGCAGCGCTCTATCCAGCTGAGCTACGGGTGCTTTGCCGGTGCGGCTCTGCCATATCAAAGCGCTGCGCATGCGTCCAACGCAAATTGACCAACGAGGCGGCCCGGCTGCCGGACGGCCGCAAGGCGCCGCCCCCGGCGGGCACGACCGAGCGCCACGGCCTGATGTTGGCGCGCCGGCCAAGCCTGGGCCAGGCGGCAGGCCGCATGACGTAACGTGAGGAAAACCGGGGCACAGTCCCGGTAACCGTTTCATCGGCCCGGGCGACTTGACGGCGCATCCGTTATTCGGTGTTGTCTGGGGACCGCCATCGCAAGTGGCGGCCAAGAAAACAGGGAGTTCGCGCAATGAGAAACAAGATGATAGGCGTGCTGGTTGCAACTGCGACAGCGCTCGCAGCCGGCGCAGCCTTTGCGCAGGATAGTTTTATCGCCATCGGTACCGGCGGCGTGACCGGGGTCTACTACCCCACCGGCGGCGCGATCTGCCGGCTGGTCAACCGCGACCGTGCGGAGCATGGCATTCGCTGCGGCGTGGAATCGACAGGCGGCTCGGTCTTCAACATCAACGCGATCCGCAATGGCGAACTGGAATTCGGCGTGGCCCAGTCCGACTGGCAGTTCCATGCCTATAACGGCTCGTCGCGGTTTGAAGAGCAGGGACCGTTCGAAAACCTGCGCGCGGTCTTCTCGGTTCACCCCGAGCCGTTCACCGTGGTCGCGCGGGCCGATGCGGGCATCGAAACCTTCGAGGACCTGCAGGGCAAGCGTGTCAATGTCGGCAATCCCGGTTCCGGCCAGCGCGGCACGATGGAAGTGGTAATGGAAGCCATGGGCTGGACCATGGACGATTTCGCGCTGGCATCGGAACTGCAGGCCGCCGAACAGAGCCAGGCGCTGTGCGACAACAATATCGACGCCATGATCTACACGGTCGGCCACCCGTCCGGTTCGATCCAGGAAGCGACCACGGCCTGTGACAGCGTGCTGGTCGACGTCTCCAACGACGCGGTGAATGGTCTGGTCGAAGAGCGGCCCTATTATCGCACGGCGACCATCCCCGGCGGCATGTATCGCGGCAATGACGAGGACACGACGACCTTCGGCGTCGGCGCAACCTTCGTGACCTCGGCCGACGTGCCCGAGGAGACCGTCTATGTCGTGGTCAAGGCGGTGTTCGAGAACCTCGACCAGTTCAAGGGTCTGCATCCGGCATTTGCCAACCTGACCGCCGAGGAAATGGCCAATGACGGCCTGTCGGCGCCGCTGCATCCGGGTGCCGAGCGCTACTTCCGCGAAGCGGGCCTGATCGAGTGATCACCCCCGTCATGGACTGATTGGTTTCCGCGGCCGGCGCCCGTCGGCCGCGGATTTTGTTTTTGGGATCGATTTTGCGGGGGCGCGCAATGAGTGAAGCGACCGGTAGCCAAGGCAGGCAATATACCGACGAGGAACTGCAGGATCTGGTGGCCAGTGCCGACAGCGGCGCGCGGGTCCCGACCAACAAGACAGTCGCCGGCCTGATCGCCGGCCTTGCGCTGGTCTGGTCGCTGTTCCAGCTCTGGATCGCGCAGCCTCAATTGTGGTTCGGCGAGTATCTGCCGGTCCTCAACTCGTCGCAAACCCGGCCCATCCACCTGACCTTTGCCGTGGTGCTTGCGTTCCTGGCCTATCCGGCGCTCAAATCCTCGCCACGCCACCATGTTCCCATTCTCGACTGGGTTCTGGCGGCGATTGCGGGGTTTTGTGCCTTCTACGTGTTCTGGTTCTCGGACGAGCTGGCGCTGACCGCCCGCTCCGGCCTGCCGACCCAGGCGCAGGTGATCATCGGCGCGGTGGGCCTTGTCGTCCTGCTCGAAGCCAGCCGGCGCGCGCTCGGCCCGGCGCTGACGGTGGTCGGCTCGCTTTTCCTCGCCTATGCCTATTTCGGGCAAGGCTTGCTGATCCCGGACCTGATCGAGCATGAGGGGCTGTCGTTCACGGCTCTGATCAACGCTCAATGGCTGGATACGGGTGGCGTGTTCGGCATTCCGCTGGGCGTTTCGACGGCGTTCGTCTTCCTCTTCGTCCTGTTCGGCTCGCTGCTCGACAAGGCCGGCGCCGGCAATTACTTCATCAAGCTCGCTTTTGCCGGGCTTGGCCATCTGCGCGGCGGTCCGGCCAAGGCCGCCGTCGTCGGCTCGGCCATGACAGGCGTGATTTCCGGCTCGTCGATCGCCAATGTCGTCACCACCGGCACCTTCACCATCCCGCTGATGAAACGGGTCGGCTTCACCAACGAACAGGCCGGTTCGGTGGAAGTCGCCTCGTCCGTCAACGGGCAGATCATGCCGCCGGTGATGGGCGCAGCCGCGTTCCTGATGGTCGAATTCATCGGCATTCCCTATGTGGAGGTGATCAAGCACGCCTTCATACCGGCGGTGATCTCCTACATCGCGCTCGTCTATATCGTGCATCTGGAAGCGCTGAAAAAGGAAATGCCGGCGCTCGGCGAATCCAAGTCCATGACCGGCATGCTGGCCAAGTTCCTTGCCGGCTTCATCGTTGCCGGCGTCGCCTTCACCGCGCTGATCTACGGCGTCGATGCGCTGGAGACGGCCCTGCCGGACCTGTCGGCGCCGATCATGATGATCGTTCTGGTCGCCCTCTATGTCGGCCTGGTCATGGTCGCGTCGCGCCGGCCGGACCTTGAGATCGACGACCCGAACGAGAGCGAATTCAAGCTGCCGACGGTGGGCGAAGTCTATGCGACGGGCCTGCACTATGTGCTGCCGATCGTCGTCCTGATCTGGTTCCTGATGGTCGAGCGCCAGAGCCCGGCCAAGTCGGCCTTCTACGCCACCTCGCTGATGTTGCTGATCATCGTCACGCAACGGCCCCTCAAGACGATGTTCCGGGGCGAAGGCGGTGAGCTGGTGAACGAGTTCATGGCCGGCCTGGTCGATCTGCGCGAGGGCCTGATCGCCGGCGCCCGCAACATGATCGGCATCGGCGTCGCAACGGCAGCGGCCGGCATCATCGTCGCCACCGTCACCAAGACGCCGATCGGCACGGAACTGGCCGGCCTGGTCGAACAGCTGTCGGGCGGCATTTTGCTGGTCATGCTGGTGCTGATCGCGATCTTCTCGCTGATCCTCGGCATGGGGCTTCCGACCACGGCCAACTATATCGTGGTCTCGTCGCTGATGGCCTCGGTCGTCGTTTCGCTCGGCGCCCAGGAAGGGCTGATCGTGCCGCTGATCGCGGCGCATCTGTTCGTCTTCTATTTCGGCATCATGGCCGATGTGACGCCGCCGGTGGGTCTTGCCAGCTTCGCGGCGGCCGCCGTTTCGGGCGGCGATCCGATCAAGACCGGCTTCACCGCTTTCTTCTACAGCCTGCGGACGGTGGCGCTGCCGTTCCTCTTCATCTTCAACCCGACACTGATCCTTTACGGTGTCGATCTGGGGACATGGGAGGGAATCGCTCAGGCCGTGTTCGTCTTCATAACGGCGACGTTCGCCATGCTGCTTTTCGCAGCGGCGACACAGGGCTATTTCCTCGCCCGGTCGCGCATTTACGAGAGCGCGGCCCTGCTTCTGGTCGCCTTCACCCTGTTTGTGCCCAATGTCTGGCTCAACATGGTGCAGAGCCCCTATCGCGACGTGCCTCCGGTGCAGTTCGAACAGGTGGTCGGCGATGTGGCGGAAGGCGACCGCATCCGGCTTCTGGTGCGCGGTCCCGACTTCAACACGGGCGAAACGGCCGAGACGACGCTGGTCATGTATGCCGAAGGCGCAACGGCGGCCGAACGGGTCGCCAATTCGGGCCTGCTGCTGATCCCCGACGGCGACACGGTGCGTATGGACGAGCCGATGTTCGGCACCACCACCGCCGAGAAGCTCGCCGATTTCGATTTCTATTCCGACACGCCGGTGGAATTGGCCTCCGTGCAAGTGCCCAACCAGCGCATGCCGGCGCAGGTCTTCTACATTCCGGCACTGCTGCTGCTTGGCGTGGTCATCATGTTGCAGCGCCGCCGCCAGACCCAGCCGGCCTTTTGACGATTTGAGGATCAAGAGCCATGTTCAAGACCGTATTGCTGCCCATCGACCTGTCCGCCGACGCCTCCTGGAAGAAGGCGCTGCCCGCGGCGCTGCGGCTCAGCAAGCCGGAAAACCCGGTATTGCACGTGGTCACCGTCATGCCGGACTTCGGCATGTCGGTGGTCAGCGGCTATTTCGACAAGGATTTCGAGGACAAGGCGCTGCGTGAGGTCGGCGAGAAGCTCACCGAATGGGTGCGTGTCAACGTGCCCGACGATATCGAAGTGCACCCGCACGTCATGCACGGCAGGGTCTACGACCAGATCATCACGGCGGCGAACAAGCTGGGCGTCGATGCCATCGTCATGGCCTCGCATACGCCGGAGCTGAGCGATTATCTGCTCGGGCCGAATTCGGCGCGTGTCGTCCGCCACGCCAAGCAGTCCGTGTTCGTGGTTCGCGGGGAGTGACCGATGACGAGCCGGATCTTGGGGCGGGGGGCCGCCGCCCTGCCCGCCGCCGTACGCGGTGAGGGGTGCTACATCGTCGATGAGGCCGGCCGGCGCTATCTGGACGGATCGGGCGGCGCGGCGGTCTCCTGTCTGGGCCACTCCGATCCCGACGTGCGGGCGGCAATTCACGACCAGCTGGACCGGATCGCTTTCGCGCACACCGGCTTTTTCACATCGAAGGCCGCCGAAGAGCTGGCGGACCGCCTGGTGGCGAACGCGCCGGAGGGAATCGGCAAGGTCTATCTTCTATCCGGCGGATCGGAAGCGGTCGAAGCGGCGATCAAGCTGGCGCGCCAATACTATCTGGAGATCGGCCAGCCCGAGCGGCGCCATCTGATCGCCCGGCGACAGAGCTATCACGGCAACACGCTCGGCGCGCTGGCCGCCGGCGGCAATGCCTGGCGGCGCGAGAAGTACCAGCCGCTTCTGGTCGAGACCCATCATGTCGCGCCGTGCTTTGAGTATCACTTCCGTGAAGAGGGCGAGAGCGCCTTCGATTATGGCCAGCGCGTCGCCAACGAACTGGAAACGGAGATCGAACGGCTCGGAGCAGAGACCGTCATGGCGTTCATCGCCGAGCCGGTCGTCGGCGCGACGGCAGGCGCGGTGCCGGCCGTTGACGGCTATTTCCGGCGCATTCGCGAAATCTGCGACCGTCACGGCGTACTGCTGATCCTCGACGAGGTGATGTGCGGCATGGGCCGGACCGGCACCTTGTTCGCCTGCGAGCAGGACGGGATCGCGCCCGACATCGTGACCTTCGCCAAGGGGCTCGGCGCCGGCTATGCGCCGATTGGCGCGATGCTGTGTTCGGACGAAATCTACGGGGCGATCGCGAGCGGCTCGGGCAGCTTCCAGCACGGGCACACCTATCACGGCCATCCGCTGGCCGCAGCCGCCGGCAAGGCGGTGCTCGATGCCATTCTGGACCGCGACCTGCTGCACCGGGTCCGCGCGCGAGGCGAAGCACTGGAAGCGGCCTTGAATGCGGCCTTCGGCCAGCATCCGCATGTCGGCGACATTCGCGGCCGGGGCCTGTTCCGGGGCATCGAACTGGTCGAGGACCGGGCGACGAAGACAAGCTTTGATCCCGCGCGCAAGCTGCACGCAAAGATCAAAGCGGCGGCGATGGCGGAAGGCCTGATCTGCTACCCGGCCGGTGGTACGGTGGACGGGCGCCGCGGCGACCACGTTCTGCTGGCGCCGCCCTTCATCATCACCGAAGACCAGATCGGCGAACTGGTCGGCAAGCTCGGCCGGGCGATCGATACGGCGCTGGCCGCATGACCCGAATTGCCGTCCGAGGAAGGCGCCCGGCCAATCGGCGATTTGGGATCATTCCCACTCGATGGTGCCGGGCGGCTTGGATGTGACGTCGTAGACCACGCGGTTGATGCCGCGGACCTCGTTGATGATCCGGGTTGCCGCCTGGCCGAGGAACGCCATGTCGAAGTGGTAGAAGTCGGCCGTCATGCCGTCGACCGACGTCACCGCGCGCAGCGCGCAGACGAATTCATAGGTCCGGCCATCGCCCATCACGCCCACCGTCTGGACGGGCAGCAGAACGGCGAAGGCCTGCCAGATCGCGTCGTAAAGGCCGGCCTTGCGGATCTCGTCGAGATAGATCGCATCGGCCTGGCGCAGGATGTCGAGCTTGTCGCGCGTCACGCCGCCGGGGCAGCGCAGGGCGAGGCCGGGCCCGGGGAACGGATGGCGGCCGATGAACTGCTCCGGCAGGCCGAGTTCGCGGCCGAGCGCGCGCACCTCGTCCTTGAACAATTCGCGCAACGGTTCGACGAGCTTCATGTTCATGCGTTCGGGCAGGCCACCGACATTATGGTGGCTCTTGATGGTCACGGACGGGCCGCCGGTGAAGGAGACGCTCTCGATCACGTCCGGGTAAAGCGTACCCTGGGCGAGGAAATCGGCGCCGCCGAGCTTGTTTGCCTCGGCTTCGAACACGTCGATGAAGAGCCTGCCGATCGTCTTGCGCTTGGTCTCGGGATCGTTTTCGCCTTCGAGCGCGTCGAGGAATGTGTCGGACGCATCCACATGGACGAGCGGGATGTTGTAGTGCTCGCGGAACATGGCGACGACCTGGGCCGCCTCGTTCAGGCGCATCAGCCCATGGTCGACGAGGATGCAAGTGAGCTGATCGCCGATCGCCTCGTGGATCAAGAGCGCTGCGACCGAGGAATCGACGCCACCCGACAGGCCGCAGATGACCTTGCCGTCGCCGACCTGTTGGCGGATCGCGGCGATCGCCTGATCCTTGTAGGCGGCCATCGTCCAGTCGCCCTTCAGGCCTGCGATCTTGTGCACGAAGTTGGACAGGAGCTTCGCGCCGTCGGGCGTGTGCACCACTTCGGGGTGGAACTGGACGGCATAGTAGCGGCGCGCCTCGTCGGCGGTGGCAGCCAGCGGCGCATTGGGCGACGAGCCGATCACCTCAAATCCGTCCGGCAGTTGCGTGACACGGTCGCCATGGCTCATCCAGACCTGATGCTGTTCGCCGACACTCCACACGCCCTCGAACAGCGGGCTTGGCGCATCGACGGTCATGAAGGCGCGTCCGAACTCGCGATGATGGCCGCTCTCGACCGAACCGCCCAATTGCGCCGCCATCGTCTGCTGGCCGTAGCAGATGCCGAGAACCGGCAGTCCCGACTGAAAGACGATCTCCGGCGCGCGGGGGCTGCCTTCTTCGGGTACGCTCCCCGGCCCGCCCGACAGGATCACCGCCTTGGGTTTGAGACGCTCAAAGCCCTCTTCGGCCGACTGGAACGGCACGATCTCCGAATAGACGCCGGCCTCGCGCACCCGACGCGCGATGAGCTGCGTCACCTGGGAGCCGAAATCGACGATCAGGACAGTGTCGGGATGGGGCGTGTCGGTCATGTTGTCTCGTCGTCCGTTGGCGCGTACATGGCGAAGATTTCGGCGCCGGTGAGCATCTTGGTTTCGTTGGCGAAGGCGTAAAAGTCCGGGGTCTCGTCGGTGAAGACCTGACGTGTGAACCGCAACCCGGACTGGTCGTCAAAAAGGCCCACGGCCATCTGGTAATCGTTACTGTCGATGATGCGATAGAACAGGTTCGAGCCGCACTTGGAACAAAAGCCGCGTTCGGCCCAGTCCGACGAGCGGAAGCGCGTGATGTGCTCCTCGCCCTCGAATCGGACGCCGGCGCACTCGATTTCCATGTAAGGCGCCGAACTCCAGCGGCGGCACATGGAGCAATGACACGCGCCCACATGCGGCTTGTTCACCGTTGCGGAAAAGCGCACGGCGCCGCACAGGCAATGGCCCGTGCGCTGGCTGTCATCGCTCATTGGCGTGGTTCCCTTGATCGGTGATCAGGTCCACCGCTTACGCGAACGCGGCACCGCTTTCAATCGCCGCCTCGATCCGGTCGACCGCGCCTGCCAGCTTCTCGTCGATGACGTGAAGATATTGGGTCCAGTCATCGAAATGATGCAGATCGTCGGCGCCGTCGGAAATGCCGCGCAGGCCGACCAGCGGCACATCGAACATCATGCAGGCGCGCAACAAGGCAAAGGTCTCCATGTCGACCATGTCGGCATCGATGGCATCATAGGCCGCACCCGAAACGATGTTGGCGCCCGTCGACAGGCGCTTGGCCGGTATGTCGCCCATGACCGTCAGCGGCAGCTCGGCGGGCAGGTCGAGAAACGGCGTGCGGCCCTTCTCGAAGCCAAGGGGCGAGGCGTCCATGTCGCGGTAACTGACAGAGGCGACCTCGTACACCTCGGCCTGCTCGAGCGTGCGCGAGCCGGCCGAGCCCAGCGAAATGACGATGTGGGGTCTTTCGGACGCCAATGCACGGGTCAGATTGACGGCCGATTCGACCGGTCCGACACCGCACACCAGCGGCGTGAAACGCGCCTGCAGGTGCGGGCCATATTCCGCATCGGCGGCCATGACATAGAGTATCGATCTCGATCCGACTGTCTTGAGCATCGCCTTGCCCGCCTTTCAAGCCACCCTGGCGCGCCGCCTGACGCGATGTCAGCGCCTGTCAGTTCATCCACCAGATGGCGAGATTGATCAAGCCGGCGAAGGTCACCCACGCCATGTAGGGCAACATCAGAAGGGCGGACGTGCGGTCGGGCTTCCAGGTCAACTGGATGAAAAGAAAGGTCAGGGCGCCCATGACGACGATGACCAGAAGTGCAAGGCCGGGCAGCTGCATGCCGAAAAAGGCCGGCGACCACATGAAGTTGGCGGCGAGCTGAAGGAACCAGAGCTGCATGGGCAGGCCGCGATAGCCGCGCAGCCATGTGCGCCAGCCGGCGATGGCGACCATCACGTAAAGCACCGCCCAGACCGGCCCGAACACCCAGTTCGGCGGGTTGAAGAAGGGCTTTTCCAGCGCCTCGTACCAAGGGCCGGGCGCGGTGACGGCGCCGATCAGCGTTCCGCCGCCCAGCGTGAACGCAATGAACAGCACCAGCGAAAGCCAGCGCCCGCCGGGGCCCGACGCCCCGCCCGTGCCGCGATGGTCGCCGCCGGTCAGATCATCAAGGGAATTGGTGTCGGTCACGGTTCAGCTCCGGAATTGCGGCACAACGCACATCGGGCACGTTCGGCCCGGCCATACGCCATCGGCCGGAAGCCCACAACCGCCAATCACCCCTGCCCCTCGCGCTGCATTACCGCAAAGAAGAAGCCGTCGGTCTGCGTCGCGCGCGGCGTCAGCGTGATGCAGTTGAGATCGGCCGACCAGGGCTGCGGCTTGTCGAAGCCGAACAGATCCTGCCAGACCTCGCCCGCCGACAGGAGCGACCAGCCGGCGTGACGGTCGCCGAAGGCGTAGACCTGCGCCTCGTTCTCCTCGGCAAAGACCGAACAGGTGATGTAGCACAGGTAACCGCCGGGCCGGACGAAACGCGTCGCATCGTCGAGGATCGCGCGCTGTTCGGCGACGCGCTTTTCGAGCTGTTGCGGGGTCAGGCGCCATTTGGCGTCCGGATGGCGGCGCCAAGTGCCCGAACCCGAACACGGCGCATCGACGATCACCCGGTCGAACCGGCCTTCCAGCGGCGCCAGATCCGCATCGGCGGCGTGGACCTGCACATTGCGCGTGCCGGCACGCTTGAGCCGGTCGAAGATCGGCGCAAGGCGCTGCTTGTCGGCATCCCAGGCATGCACCTGGCCCTTGTTTTCCATGGCAGCGGCGAGCGCCAGCGTCTTGCCGCCAGCGCCGGCGCACAAATCGAACACCTGCTCGCCGGCCCGCGCAAACACCAGATCGGCGACGACCTGCGAACCCTCGTCCTGAACCTCGAACCAGCCCTTCTGGAATGCCGGCTCGGCCTGGACGTTGGGCAGGCGCCCTTCCCGGCGCGGCGGCTTGATGCGGATGCCGTGACGGGCGATGGCGGCGGGTTTGGCGCCCGCCTTGGCCAGCGCCTTGAGCACCTTGTCCCGGTCGGCCTTGAGCGTGTTGACGCGCAGATCGAGCGGCGGCCGCGCGGTGAAGGCCTTGGCTTCCTCGACCCATTCCTCGCCGAAGCTTTCGGCCATCAGGTCGCCGCACCAGGGCGCGACATCGGCCTCGACCCAGGGATCGGCAAGCGCCAGATCGTGCTCCGCGATGGCTTCAAGACGCGCCGTCGGCATTTCGGGCGCGAACTTGTCGCCGTCGAGCGCTTCGGCGATCTTGTCCGGCGCCATCGCCCAGGAGACGGCGAGCGCGCCGAAAGCGAGCGAAGCGGGGCTGTCATCATCCATCAGGAATGCAAGCGAGGCGCGCCGGCGCAGCGCGTCATAGACCAGATTGCCGATCGCCGCGCGGTCGCCCGAACCGGCAAAACGGTGCGCCCTGCCCCAGTCGGCCAGGGCCACCGAAGCGGGCCGTAAATGGGTGTCGATGTCGGCGAGCACGTCGATCGCGGCAGCCAACCGTCCGCCAAGGCGCATGAAATCTGTCTCCGGTCTCAGGGCGTGCGGCGCGGCTTAGCCGATGGCGGGCCGATTGGAAAGCACGTCCCTCAGGCACAGCCGAGACTTTGGCGTTCTTCCCTGACGATGGCGATGTTGTCCTCGATTGCGACAATGTGTTGGCTGATTTCACGCAGTTCGTCACGAAGTCGCGGCAGGTCGCGGTCGCGCAGTTGTGCCAGGCGCCGCTTCGCTGCTTACAATTGGGCGCGATTGGCGGCGCCGACAATCCCGACCCCGATACGACCCGGCAGACGTAACAGTCCGCCGGAGCCGGGAGTCAGGGCAAAAGCTTCCCACCAAGCAACTTCGTTTTCTTGCTGCGAGATCTCGCCGCGCTTGCGCGTGATCTGGTTGCGTTTGTCGCTGGCATTCAACTCGGCCCGATGGAGGTCTTGGTTAAATTGCCTCAGGTCAGCGTTCAATTCAGCGCAGCGGCGGGACTTGATATCGAGAGTAGGCATTTCCATACTTTCGTTTAACTCATTGTGTCGTCCGCAATATTGGCATGCAGGGAACCGCGTTGGATAAGTTGTACACGTTCGGCCTGTTCTTCATGATCTTCGCGTGGACGCATGGGGTAGCCGTGGCCGAAACGCGGCTCCTTGAGGTCCCCGATTTTTCCGAGTTTCCCGCGCCCGAAGTCCGCGAACTGAGCCATTCTGTCAGCATCAGACTGCTCCACGCAGACGATTATGGGATGGGCATCGACCATGCGGGCTGCGCGGAACGGATCGACATTCTGCTCGATGTCTACGTCGAACGCTGGCCGCAGTTCGCGCAGTGGGCGGATGATCCCGACTGGCGGAACTATTGGGCCGATTATTTCGGAAAGACCGTCTATCGCGGCGAAATCGGCTGCCATTTCGTCAATCCCATCGTGGCGTTTCTACGCCGGGACGGCACGTATCGCACCGATGTCGAACCGGCCGACCGCATACCGCGCTGGTGCGGCCGCTGGCGGGACGGGCAGCCGACGATCGAAGAGGATCATACGGTCGCCGCGCTCATCGAACTGGCCTTCGAAGACGCCATTCCGGCGGCGGCAAGCGAACTCTATGTGATGTCCCAATCGCACTTCCGGTCCTACGGGCATCTGGTCGCGATGAACCCGGACGTGCTGCTGCTGCTGATGGAGCGGTCGAAAGTGATGGCCGACCGGCGGAACTTCATCTTCGCTTTCAAGCTGAACGAGGAGGATAGCCGCTATGGCATGCTGCACATGGTGCCGGACGCGCGCCGCGCCGCGGTGGAAGAGGCGGCATGGAACGGGGACTGGCGGTCGATCCTTGAGACCACGGGCCCCTGCCGGCCGCGCGATGTGGTGATGCGGGAGGCCGGCCTGCCGCAGCGGCGCTATTGAACGTAGACTTGGCAGGAAGTTCGGGCGGCAATACAAAATCCCACGTCAGCAGCCAAGATCCCTTCGGCGGCGACGCGCGGTATCAATATTGTTCTTGGTCGCGTTGATCCGCTGACGCGTTGTTTTGATTTCGGAATCGAGGATGCCAACGGCGATCTCGGCGCGTCTGATCTTGTCTCGTTCGACGCGGATCGCTGCTGAAACAGCCGCGGACGTCAAAGGAGCGACGATCCGCGCGGTCGGATGTCGAATGTTGGCAGAGCCTTGCGCCGCTCCTCTCATGGCTTCGAGTTGGTTGATGCGGTTCTCGGCTTGCGCAATTTCTCCTCGACGATTGGTTCGACGATTCTTCAGTGCAGATTCCTGCCTTTGCAAGCCGGATAATTCGTCGTTCGAGCGATCAATCGACATTGCAAGGACGCCGCATTCATTGTTTTTTGCTTCGGTTGCTGTAGGTTGCATAATGTAATCCAGTTCATAGAGACAACCAGATGATCTCATGCAACGCAAACCGTTGGATAAACTTGTTCCGATACTTAGTTGGATTCACCATACTGGCCCTATCCCAATCCACTTTGGTCGGCGAGGCAGCTGAAAGCGCCGAAAACCAGCCGCCGCAGTTCTTCCTGCCCTACCCGCTCCAATCCATGTTCGGCATCGACGCGGAGACTTTCGACGCGGTTCGCGAAGCCGAGTATGACGGAGCCGAGCGGGCCTGTGCGGGCAAGGTCGATGCCCATATTGACGGCTATGTCCGCCGCTATCGGGCCTATGCCCCGTTCCGGGACGATCCGGACTGGCGGGCGGCCTGGCTGGAACGCTTTGCGCTGACCACGCTGCGCGAAGAGCTGGGCTGTCATTTCATCGTGCCGCTCCGGCGAACGCTGGAGCGTGCCGAACGGGCGCGGTTCCATTCAGAGGATGACAGCGGCATGCCGGTCTGGTGCGGCCGCTGGTCGGACGATACGGTCGATGCGTCACTCAAGGCAGCCATAGCCGGCCTGGTGCCGCTTGCCTTCGACCATGGCATGCCCTCCGCCGAGATCATCTTCACATCCAGAACGGCATCGGCGAACGAAACCGGGCGCTACGCCACGATCCATATGAACCCGGACGTGGCCCTTTATCTGGTGGAACGCGTCGTCTTGCTCGCGGCGCCTGAATTCGGCGTCCATCCCACGCAGTTCGCCGACGCGGAAGGGCGCGCGCGGCTGCGGCTCGATGCGGTTTCACCCGAACGAAGGGCGGAGGTGATGGCGGCGGTGGAGACGGGCGACTACCAGTCGATCCTAGACACAACGGAACCGTGTCAGCCGCGCGAGGATTTTCCGCCCTCAATCGATGCGCAGTGACCGGCGCTTGCCGGGCCGGGTTTGGGCCATAGATGGATGAGGATCGGGCCACCCTCGGCGCCTCACACCGACCGGTTGCCCACCATGCCAAACGACTCACTGCCATCCCTCGCCCTGTCCGTGCGCCAGCCATGGGCATGGGCGATTATCCATGGCGGCAAGGACATCGAGAACCGCACCGCCGGTTCGATCCGCGCCGGAGGGATGGATTGCCAGCGTATCTGCATCCATGCAGCCTCGGGCATGCGCCAGTCCGAACATCGCTGGGCCGTCCATAAGCTTGCCAAGGTTGGCGTGAGAGCGCCGGCGCCCGACGCATTGGTGCGCAGCGCCATCATCGGCACGGTGGACGTGATCGACATCGTCGCCGAAAGCGACAGCCCGTGGTTCGACGGGCCGTGCGGGCTGGTCCTCGACAATCCCGAAGCGATCGTGCCCATCCCGGCCAAAGGGGCGCTGGGCTATTTCGCCTGGGAACGGGCGGGCGCGGTCGCGCCCACCCTGCCCTGGATGACCGGCTGGGGCCGGGCCGGGGGCGATGATGCCACGCTGGCGCTGTTCGACGATCTGCCGACCGGCTTCAAGACGCCGCCGGCAAAACCGTTCAAGCGCTGACCGGTACCGCTTAAGCCCTTGGCAAGCACTGGGCGGGCACAATGGGCCGACCGCGATCAAGGCCACCGCCCCATGTCCGACATCATTCATCACGGCCCAACGGCCGCTCCATCGACCGCGACGCGGCCCGTCGCGCCCGGGCGCATCATGGCCGGGTTCGGCGCGCTGGCACTGCTGATCGCCGGGCTGATGCTGGCGCTGGCCGCACCCAAGCTGCTCAACGATCCCGACACGCTGTGGCACATCGCTCTGGGGCGGGACATTCTGGCCACCGGCGTCTTCCCCGTCGCCGACAGCTATTCGCACACCTTCGCCGGCGAACCGTGGATCGCCAAACAATGGCTCTCCGGCGTGCTGCTGGCACTGGCGCACATGGCCGCCGGCTGGACCGGCGTGGTGGCGCTGACGATCGGCGCGCTGCTGGCGACGATGGCGATCGTGCACCGGGCGCTGGCGCGGCATCTTAACCCGGTCGCGGCACTGCTGCTTGGCGTCTGGTTCTTTGCCATGGCGAGCAGCACGTTTCTGGCGCGACCGCATGCGCTGGCCTTGCCCGTGGTGGTCTGGTTCATCATCCACGTGTGGGACGCGGCCGCACGCCGGACGGCGCCGCGCTGGGCGGCGCTCGGCGCAATGGCGCTGTGGGCCAACATGCATGGCGGCTTCACACTCGGCTTCGTCGCCGCCGCCGCCGCGTTCGCCCATTTCATTATGAACGATCCATTGTGGCCGCGTTGGCGCAAGTGGACACCGGCGCTGATCTGGCGGCATCGCACGGTGCGCCGCTGGATCGTCTTTCTGGCGCTTCTGCCGGTCGTGGCATGCATCCATCCCTATGGGTGGCAGTCGATCGCCTCGACCTTCGTGATCGCCGACAATCCGGCCCTCGCCCATATTCGCGAATGGCGGTCCTATGCGTTTGGCGAGGACAGGGTGCTGACGCTGCATCTGGTCGCGGCGTTCGTGCTGCTGCTGACGACGGGCCTGCGCACATCGTTGGCCAAGGCGGTGTTCATCGCCTTCCTCATCTATCTGAGCCTGGCGCATATCCGGTTCGTCACGCTTTTGCATCTGCTGCCCGCCGCTCTTCTTGCCGGTGAGATCGCGCGCGCCTTTCCGGCCCTGTCGCTTGACCGTTGGCGCGAAAAACAGGTGCGCGACGGGCTGGAAACGCTGGCCGGCCGTCATCCCCGAGCGCTTATGGCGGCGGCGGTTGCCGGCGTCGTGCTGGCCATGGTGCCCTCGGTCGCAAACGACCGTCTCTCACCGGCGGCGCGCACCTATCCCTCCGCGGCGCTCGAGGCGGTGCGCGATGCGGGGATCGCCGGCAATGTGCTGAACGGCTACGGGTTCGGCGGCGCGCTGATCTTCGAGGGCATACCGACATTCATCGACGGACGGGCCGACCGCCTGTTCGACAATGGCGCGTTCATTGCCGCGCATTTCCAGGAAGCGGGCGATGCGGATGCGCTGGCGGCAACGCTTGTCGATCACGGGATCGGCTGGACGCTGCTGCCGCAAGGCGATCCGGCGATCGCGTTGCTCGATGCGCGCGAGGACTGGGTACGCCTTCACACCGACGAGCATGCCGTGGTGCATGTGCCGGCCGGCTCCTGAGGCGATCAGGTGCGGCGTGCGTGCCGCGACGCAGCCAGGCGGAACACGAACAGCGCGCCCAGCGCCAGCGCGACGAACGCCCATTTGAGCAGCGTGTAGGCGCTCGCAAGCCCGACCGATGCGTCGTTGACCGGCACGGCACCGGTGAGCATGTCGGCGACGAGGCCGTTCTCGAGCACGTCGAACAGACCATAGGGCGCGACCAGCGCAAGCGGCACGGCGATCTGCGTCCAGCGCGGCAGATGCCTGTAACGCGGCAGCCGGCGGAGCGTCTCGCGCATCGCAAGGAAGAGCGCGGCCATCAGCAGCCATGGAAAGACGAACTCCGCAAAGCCCGAATGCCAGCGCAGGAAGGCAGCCTGCCCGTCGGCGCCGAGCGCTGCCTGCCAAGCCGCGAAATCATCGGCGGCATAGCCCAAGGGGCGCGAATCGGGCGCCCGCAATCCGCCGGTCATCGGCTCGAACCAGAACACGTGCATGCCCGCCATGGCAGCGAACCAGACGATGGCGAGCGCGATCAGCGCCTTGGTCTGAATGGACATGGCGGCGGTCAGTTGCCGCCCGGATAGTTCGGGCTTTCGCGGGTGATGGAGACGCCGTGGGTATGGCTTTCGCGCAGGCCCGAATTGGTGATGCGCACGAATGCAGCTCGCTCATGCAGATCCTTGAGCGTCGCCGATCCGGTATAGCCCATCGCCGCGCGCAAACCGCCGGCGAGCTGGTGCAGCACGCCCGAGACGGGGCCCTTGTAGGGCACCTGACCCTCGATGCCCTCGGGCACCAGCTTGAGCGTGTCGCGCACTTCGGCCTGGAAATAGCGGTCGGCCGAGCCGCGCGCCATCGCGCCGACCGAGCCCATGCCGCGATAGGCCTTGTAGGAGCGGCCCTGGTGCAGATAGACCTCGCCCGGGCTTTCGTCCGTGCCGGCCAGAACCGAGCCGACCATCGCCGCCGAAGCGCCGGCGGCCAGTGCCTTTGCCAAATCGCCCGACAGCTTGATGCCGCCATCGGCGATCACGGGAATGTCCTGTTTTTGCGCTTCTTCGGACGCGGCCATCACGGCGGCCAGCTGCGGCATTCCGACGCCGGCCACCATGCGCGTCGTGCAGATCGATCCGGGCCCGATGCCGACCTTGACCGCGTCGGCGCCCGCATCGATCAGCGCCCTGGCACCGTCGGCGGTCGCCACATTGCCGGCGATGATCCGCACCGCGTTCGAGCGCTTCTTGACCTCGCCGACCGCATCGAGCACGCGGCGCGAATGGCCATGGGCGGTGTCGACCACGATCACGTCGACGCCCGCCTCGGTCAGCCGGTCGGCCCTGTCGAGCGCATCGGCGCCGACGCTGACAGCCGCGCCGACGCGCAGGCGTCCCTGCGCATCCTTGGCAGCATGAGGGTTGAGCTGCGCCTTCTCCATGTCCTTGACGGTGATGAGGCCGACGCAGAACCCTTTTTCGTCGATTACGAGCAGCTTTTCGATCCGGTGGGTGTGCAACAGCCGCTTGGCTTCGTCCTGGCCGACATTTTCGCGCACCGTCACCAGGTTTTCGCGCGTCATCAGCTCATAGACCTTCTGGCCCGGGTCATCGGCAAAGCGGACATCGCGGTTGGTCAGGATGCCGACCAGACGGCCCGGCCTCTGGCTGCCGATGCCGGCGTCTTCGACGACCGGAATGCCGGAAATGCGGTGCGCGCGCATCAGCGCCTTGGCGTCGGCGAGCGTCGCGTCGGGACCGATCACGACGGGATTGACCACCATGCCGCTTTCGAATTTCTTGACCTGGCGGACCTCCTCGGCCTGCTCCTCGGGGTTGAGGTTGCGGTGGATGATGCCGATGCCGCCGGCCTGGGCCATGGCGATGGCAAGGCGCGATTCGGTCACCGTGTCCATCGCCGCAGACAGGATCGGCAGGGACAGTTCAATGTCCCGGGCGATGCGCGTGGTGATGTCGGTCTGCGCCGGCATGATCTCGGAGGCGCCGGGCTGCAGAAGCACGTCGTCGAACGTCAGCGCATAGGCGCCGCTCGCTGTATCAATGATCTTGGCCATCGTTGGGGTCCTGGATTGGGGCGCGGAAAGGCGCGCCGCCCGGTCACGTTGGCAGTGGGCCGTAACACGGCTTGAGGGCGATCAAAAGACCCTTGGCACGGATTGACACCGCTTTCATCTCTATATAACTAGATTTCTAGTTTTATAGGAGAACCCCATGGACATAGAGCGCGCCGCGCAAGGCTTTGCCGCCATCGGTTCCGAACCGCGGCTGGAAGTGCTGCTGGCGCTGGTCAAGGCAGGCCCGGACGGCTTGACGGTCGGCGACATTCAGGCGCGTTCGGGGATGGCCGCATCGACGCTCGCCCATCATCTGCGCTTTCTGGCGTCGGGCGGGCTGATCTCCCAGGAAAAGCAGGGTCGCTCCGTCATCAACCGCGCCGAATTCGACCATCTGGAAGAGTTGGGCGCCTATCTGCTGCGCGAATGCTGTGCCGACAGCGCCGCCGGGAAGGAAGAAGCGGCATGACAACGCTCGATACCGCTCAGGAGGCTCGACCAGGCCGGACGACAAACCCGCTATCGGTGCTGGCGACGCCGTGGACCGTCGTGGTCGCGGTGCCGCTGATCATCTCGATCCTCGATCCGGAGCGTTTCGAAGCGATCGTCGGCTTTGCAGCGGGCGCGTTTCTGAGCACACTGCCCTATATCGCGTTTGCCGTGCTCCTGATCGCCTGGCTCAAGGCCGCCGGCGCCGAAGCGAGCATCGGCCGGGCGTTCGAGGGCCGCGAGAATCGCGCCATCGTGCTCGCCGCCCTGTTCGGCGGGCTGGCGCCCTTCTGTTCGTGCGAAGTGATTCCGTTCATTGCCGGCCTTCTGGCTGTCGGCGCGCCTTTGTCGGCCATTATGGCCTTCTGGCTGGCGTCGCCGCTGATCGACCCGCCGACGCTTCTGATCACCGCCGCCGCGCTCGGCTGGCCCTATGCGATCGGCAAGGCGGTTGCCGCAGTCGGCATCGGCCTGGCCGGCGGCTATGCGGTCAAGGCGCTGACGGCGGGCGGGCTGTTCAAAGACGTTGCGCGCGGCGCCATAAAGCGCGGCTGCGGCTGCGGCCCCTCGCCCTTCGATGGCCGCCCGGTCTGGCGCTTCTGGGCCGAGGGCCAGCGCATCGACAATTTCAGTGCCGAACTGCGCGCCAACGCCGCCTTTCTGGCGCAATGGCTGGCGCTCGCCTATGTGCTCGAAGCGCTGCTGGTGACCTATGTGCCCGCTTCGCTGATCGCCGGGCTTGTCGGCGGCGAGGGGCTCGGCCCGATCGTCATCTCGGCGCTGGTCGGCATGCCGGCATACCTCAACTCCTATGTCGCGCCGGCGCTTCTGGCCGGTTTGACCGAACAGGGCATGAGCCCGGGCGCGGCGATGGCGTTCCTGGTGGCCGGCGCGGTCAGCTCGATCCCCGCCATGGCGGCGGTCTGGTCGCTGGTCAGGGCGCCGGTCTTTGCCACCTACATCGCGCTGGGCGTTTCCGGCGCGATCGTCTCGGGCATCGTCTTTCAGATGGTGGTGTGAGAGAGCCATGGAACGGCAGATGACCGCCGATGGCGCGAGCGGCCATGACTTTGCGCCGGTCCCCGGTCACGGCACAGCCGCCGAAGGCACGCGCCAGGCCGCCTGCGTCTGATTGTACCGGCCGGCTTGACATCGCCCTGTCGCACGCAATGCGCTATGCTGAGGCGTCATTTCGGGTGAGGAGGATGACATGGGCGAAGACGTCAGTTTGCCGGAGCCGGTCCAGGAGGTCTTTGACGAGATCGAACGGATCAAGAAGAAGATCGAGAAGCTGGGCGAGATCGACGCGCCCGCCGCCTTGATCGCCACGCTGAACGATGCGCTGAAAAACGCCATCAATGCGGTCAACGAGCATCTGGGAACCGAGGCCAAAAAAGAAATCGGCGCGCTGGGTGGCATGGCGCAGCTCGTCGGTCAGGGCCTTGTTGCCGATGGCGCGGTCGAGAAAAACGAAGACCTTGAGGACCTCGGCGAGGTCGACGATGAAAAGAAGAAGATCGCCGAAAAGCTCAAGGTTGCCCGCAAGCACCGTGATGGCGTTGAAGACGAAAACGACATCCGGCAGGTCGAAAAGGGCGTCGATGAACTGGACGACGCCATTCGCGAAGCCGCCATCGAGGCGGCCAAGCGCGAACTCGATGCGCTGAAGAAGAAGATCGACAAGATCAAGAAGGGCGAACCGGACAAGGACAAAGGCAAGGGACCGGGCGCCAAGCCGACCCCGCCCAAGCCAGACGACAAGAAGAAGGATGGCGGGGGCGGCAAGCCCGACGAAAAGGAGGACGACAAGGACGAGGACAAGAAGAAGGAAATCAAAGCGCCCAAGGTTCACACAATCTATGTGCGCGACCAGACCACCGTCTGGGCGTGGAACCCGAGGACAGGTGAATGGGTGCCGATGGATTTCGGCGGTGAGATCGTCGAGGTCAAGCTGATCAAGGGCGGCATCCTTGCCTTCAGCGCCGAGCGCGCCGCGATCTATGACAGCTATGTCGGCATCTGGCTCGAAGCGCTCGATGTTCCGGGCGGGGAGTTGGTCAAAGGCGATGCCAAGACGGACGACTAAGGCCGGTCAGGAAGCGTCGGGGCGGCCCTTGAAGCCCTTGGCCAGCAGATAGAGTTCGACCGACTCCGCCCGGCTGGCGGGCGGCTTGATGTGCATCACCTGCGCGAAACTGGCCTTCAGCCGGTCGAGCAGCGCCTTTTCGGTTCCGCCCTGGAACGTCTTGGTCAGGAAGTGCCCGCCGGGCCTGAGCACCTCCATGGCGAACTCGGCGGCGACCTCGACCAGATACATGGTGCGCATGTGGTCGGTATTGCGGTGGCCGACGGTGGGCGCGGCCATGTCGGACAGCACGATGTCGGGTGCGCCGTCGAGCGCCGCCATCAGCTTTTCGGGCGCATCCTCGTCGAGAAAGTCCATTTCCAGGATCGTCACGCCCGGCACCGGGTCCATGCCCAGATAGTCGATCGCGGCGACAAGCGGTTTTTCGGGCGTCGAGCCGGTGCGTTCGACGGCGACCTGGCACCAGCCGCCGGGCGCGGCGCCCAGATCGATCACCCGCTTGCCAGGGGCCAGAAGACCGTGCTTGTCGTCGATCTCGACGAGCTTGTAGGCGGCGCGCGAGCGCATGCCCTCGCGCTTGGCGCGCTGCACATAGGGGTCGTTGAGCTGGCGTTCGATCCAGCGGCGCGAGGACGGCTTGAGCTTCTGCTTGCGCCGCACATGCTGGTTGATCGACCGGCCGCCGGGCTTTGCCGATTTGCGTTTCATGGCCGCCCCCTCATCACCGCTCGCCCGGCCCGCCGGCGGGGCGCGGCTTGGGCGCCGTGTCAGGCCGTCCGCGCCGGTGACGGCCGCGGCGCCAGACGCCGTCGGCGGCCATCATCTCGGTCAGAAGGCCCTCGCGCAGGCCACGATCGGCCACTCGCAGGCGTTGCGCCGGCCAGACATTGCGGATCGCCTGCAGAATCGCACAGCCGGCCAGTACGAGATCGGCGCGGTCGCGCCCGATGCAGGGGTTGGCGACGCGCTCGTCGAACGACCAGGACAGGATCCGGTCGTTGATGCGGTCGACCTCGTGGTCGCGCATCCAGAGGCCATCGACACGCCGGCGGTCGTAGCGGGCAAGGCCCAGATGAATTCCAGCCAGCGTCGTCACCGTGCCCGAGGTGCCGATCAGGTGGAAGGCATCGTCGGAGACGCCGTTGCCGCCACGCCGATGTTTTTCGGCGAACTCGCCCAGAAGCGCCTCGGCATGGGCGACCATCGCCGAAAAGCTCTCGGCATCCACATGGGTGCCGCCGAAGCGCTCGGCCATGGTGACGACACCGACCGGCAGCGACGTCCATGCGACGATGTTGTCGGAGAGGTTGCGGCGGCCGGCATGGGGCAGATCGATGACGGCAATCTCCGACGATCCGCCGCCAATGTCGAACAGCACGGTCGAGCGCGCCGACCGGTCGACCAGAGATCCGCAGCCCGCAACCGCCAGACGTGCCTCGGTCTCGCGGTCGACGACTTCCAGTTTCAACCCGGTCTGGTCGCGGACGCGATCAAGAAATTCGGCGCCGTTTTCGGCCGAGCGGCAGGCCTCGGTGGCGATCAGGCGGGTGCGGCCGATCGGCCGGGCGGTCAGCTTGTCGCGGCAGACGGCGAGCGCGCCGACCGCGCGGTCCATCGCCTCGTCCGAGAGGCGGCCCGACGCGCCCAGCCCCTCGCCCAGACGCACGATGCGCGAGAACGCATCGACCACGCGGAACGACCAGGGCTTGGTCGGCACGGCAACCAGAAGGCGGCAATTGTTGGTGCCAAGATCGAGCGCGGCATAGGCGGTGGGCGCCTCGCGTTCCCGGCGGATGGCGGGCGCCGGCGGCGACGGCTTGTCCTTGCGCTGGCCGCACGGCGTTCCGTGCTGGCCGGCTGTCGTCGCCATGGCGTTATTGTCGGATCGGGCGGCATTGCGCTTGCGGCGGCCGCGCCGGCGCTTGCCGCGACCGGCTACCGGCTTTTCGTCGGCCGCGCCGGCCGCACGGTCACGCCCATCGTCGGGCGTGGTGTCCGGTGCGGCGCTTTTCGCCGCGCCATTGCGGTCGCTGCGGCGGCGGCGGCGTCCGCGTTTGGAGGGCCGTTTGGCGAACGGATCGTGATCGTCCGGGCGGGCGGCCTCGTGGCTCGGCGACGTTTCCCGGTTGCCGTCAGGCTTTGATGTGGCGGAGCGCGGCGCCGCATGGGCGCCCGTCTCGACAGGGCCGTCACCGGGTCCATCGGCGGCTGTCTCGCCACGGACATGGGGGCCTGAGTGGGACACGTCAGTGTCCGGACCAGGCTTGGTCACATCATTTCTCCCGCGCGGCGCAGCCTTGGGGCGCAGCTCGCGCGCTGTGTGTGAAGTTGAGCAAAGCGTATCAGGGGCGCGGAAAAACGCCAAGGCAAAATGCGCGCAAGACAATTGCATTGGCGCGCCAAACGCCATATATCGGCGCCTGTCCGCCTGTTCGGTCAGCCACCGGCGCGGCCTGTTGGGGAATAGGTTAACGGTAGACCCACGGACTCTGACTCCGTTAGTCCTGGTTCGAATCCAGGTTCCCCAGCCACCTCTCCAAATCTTCAAGCGTCTTGCAGGTCGCCGGTCTCGCCGAGCGTCCGGTTTTGAAGGGCCAGCGCCCGATCAGAGCGCTTCGGCCTTGACCAGCGAATGCACCGCATCGACGCGCGCCGCGTCCAGATCGTCCTCGCCGATGCCGAACGACTGGCCCACAAGGTCTTCGATGCCGCGCACAAGGGCGAGCGCGTCGAGCCCGTAATAGCGCATCAGATAAGCGCGCGATCCGCCATGGGCATAGGTGTCCCTGAGACCAAGCCGCACCAGACGCTTGCCGACGCCGGCATCGGCCATGGTTTCGGCGACAAGGCTGCCGACGCCGCCCTCGGTGACATGGTTTTCCAGCGTGATCACGCCGTGCCGCACCGAGCCGATATGGTCGAGCAACGCTCCATGGTCGAACGGCTTGATCGTGTGCAGATGAAGGTGGCGGATCGACAGGCCGGCCTTTTTAAGCGCCGAGCGGGCACGCAGCGCCTCTTCGGTGCAGATGCCGGACGTGACGACCAGAATGTCATCGCCATCCGCCAGTTCGCGCATCTCGCCGACGCGGATGGGAGTGTCGAACAGGCGCGGCACCGACCCGCGCAGAACGCGGCACCAGACCGGGCCGTCAATGGAGTCCGCAGCCTCGCAGATGCTTTCGACCTCGGTGGCATCGCCCGTCTCCAGGATCGTCATGTTCGGGATCGAGCGCATCACCGAAATGTCCTCGATCGACTGGTGGGTCATGCCGCCCGGCGTGGTGACGCCCGGCAGGAACCCCATCAGCCGGACTTTGCGCCTTGGATAGGCGATCGAGGCCATCAGCTGGTCGTAGGGCCGGCGATACATGAAGACGCCGAATGTGTGGATGAAAGGCCGGAAGCCGGCCAGCCCGAGACCGCCGGCAAAACTCATCATGTTCTGCTCTGCCATCCCGAGAGAGACGAACTGGTCGGGGTGCCGGTCGCGGAAACCGTCGATCTCGCAGGACGATGTCAGGTCGGCGGACAGGCACAAAATATCCGGATTGCCGGCGGCGAATTTCTCGAAGGCCGACGCATAGGGGCGGTTCACCATCTCAACCATGATCGCGCTCCTCAATGCGTATAGTTGATCGGCTCGACGCCGAGATCGGCGGCGATCGATGCGTTCATGCGCGCACGTTCGTCCTCGGACTTGAAGCGCACATAGTGAAGGCGCGGAAACCGTTCCTGGAGAATGCTCATCGTGTGGAACGGGCTGGTGTGCGCCAGAATGATCAGCGGTCTGCCCTCATGCGGCTCGCGCACCGCATCGCGCATGGCGCCCAGATCGTGGCCATCGATCTCGACGCAGGCGGCACCAAAGGTGAGGAATTTCTGACGGATGTCGCCCACTTCCATCACCGAATCCATGGCGCCGTCGCATTGCTGGGCGTTGACGTCCATGATCGCGTAGAGATTGTCGATGCCGTGATGGGCGCAGGCCTGAACCGCTTCCCATGTCTGCCCCTCCTGCACCTCGCCGTCGGACATGAAGACCCAGGTGCGGCCCGGCTCGCCCTTGCGTGTCCGGCCCCAAGCGAGGCCGGCGGCGGTCGACAGGCCGATGCCGAGCGTGCCGTTGTGCACCTCCATGCCCGGCGAATGTTCGGCGCCGATCATTTCGACCGATGAGCCGTCCTTGTTGAACATGTCGAGACCCTCGGGCGCCATGCGGCCGACCTCGATCAGCGTCGCATAGGCGACCAGCGCATAGTGGGCGGGCGCGATGAACAGCCGGTCGTAGCCGGGTTCGGCAGGTCCGTTGTAGCCGGCGCCTGTGTGATAGCCCGGATTGCCGGCAGAAGGCACGCCGCCGAACGGCTCGGGAATGGGCGGAAGTGTCGGCGGCCCGAGATTGAGCTCTTCATTGTAGAGCCAGGCCAACTGCTCACCGGCCGAACAGGCCTGCGACAAATATCCGCCATTGTTGCGCATGGCGTGCTCGAAGACGCGCCGCCGGATTCCCAGGGCGACATCCTCGGACGATCGTTCATTCCGCATGAGAACCCTCCTCATGACCTTACATATGTCACTGCCCTTGTCACATGTAAACTCGATTTCGCCGCAAAGCCTGTGTGCACCACGTATTGCAGGCCATAACCGGGGCAAACGGGCGGCGGCACCGCATCGCCGGGAAGGTGCGCTCAACGCCTTTGATCCGGCTGACACTTGCGATTGCCCGAAGGGCGCGGTCTGTGCTTTCGTCCAGCCTGAACGCGCCGGCTTCCGGCGCCGAAAGGGGAGGCCCCACGATGGCGCAAGACTGGATCGAACCGGTGCTGGACTTCTGGTTCGGCGAACTCGAACCCGCCCAATGGTTCAAGCGCGACGATGAAGTCGACGAGGCCATCCAGACCCGGTTCGCCGAGACCTATGAGGGCTTGCGCGCCATGCCTTCGGCCGAACTCGTAACCGATCCGCGCACGACGCTCGCCGCGGTGATCGTGCTCGACCAGTTTCCGCGCAACATGTTCCGCGACAGCCCGCGCGCGTTCGAAAGCGATGCCCACGCGCGCGCCGTCGCCGATAGCGCCATTTCGGCGGGTCACGACGCGTCAATGACCGGCGACGAACGGCATTTCCTCTACATGCCGTTCATGCACTCGGAAGCGCTGGCCGACCAGGATCGCGCGATCGAACTCTTTCAGGCGCTGGGCAAGGAGGACGGCATCAAGTATGCGCACCTGCACCGCGACGTTATCGTCCGCTTCGGACGTTTCCCGCACCGCAATGCGGTTCTGGGCCGGCAAAGCACAGACGAAGAACAAAAACATCTCGATGTTCACGGCGGATTCTGACCGGCGCGAAGCGGGCCAGAAGTCGACATGGTGACATTGACGTATACGTTAGAATTGCTTGCGACTTTCGGCTAAGTTCATTATGACCGATCCATGACAGATTCCCGCCATGCGGGAAGATCGGGCGGCCGGACGCGGCACCCGAAACCACAATGTGGTCCGGCATCGCGGTGCTGCGTGTCACATCACAGTCTGGGAGGACACCATGGCAAAACCTGCCGCCGAGCGCGCACCCGCACCAACAGATGCGGACAACGACCGCATCTGGCTGAAATCATACCCTGACGGCACACCGGCCGAGATCGGCGCGCTCAGCCACACATCCATCGCCGCCCTGTTCGACGATGCGTTTGCACGCTACGCCGAGCGCCGCGCGTTCTCCTGCATGGGCAAGGCGATCAGCTATGGCGAACTCGACGCCGCCTCGAACGCCTTTGCCGCACACCTGCAGTCGCTGGGACTTCAGAAGGGCGACCGCGTCGCGCTGATGATGCCCAACATATTGCAGTATCCGGTGGCCATGGCCGGCGTGCTGCGCGCGGGCATGACGGTCGTCAACGTCAACCCGCTCTACACGCCGCGCGAACTGGAGCACCAGCTCAACGACAGCGGCGCCAGGGCGATCGTGATCCTGGAAAACTTCGCCAACACGCTGCAGCAGGTGATCGACGACACCCAGGTCGAGCATGCCATCGTCGCCACCATGGGCGACATGATGGGATTCAAGGGCCATATCGTGAATCTGGTTGTCCGCCACGTCAAGAAGATGGTGCCAGCCTGGCACATTGACGGGCACAAATCGTTCAAGGCGGTTCTGGCAGAGGCAAAGGGCAAGACGCCGAACCGGCCGGAGATCGGACCTGAGGATGTCGCCTTCCTGCAATATACGGGCGGCACGACCGGCGTCTCCAAGGGCGCCACGCTGACCAATGCGAACATTCTGGCCAATATCGAGCAGTGTTCGACCTGGCTCGATGTGGGCTACCGCGCCAAGGGCAAGCCGGACAGCATCAACTATGTCTGCGCGCTGCCGCTCTATCACATTTTCGCGCTGACGGTGAACGCGTTCGTCGGCATCAAGGAGGGCGGGCACAACATCCTGATCCCCAATCCGCGCGACATTCCGGGCTTCGTCAAGGAACTGGGCAATCACGAATTTCACTTCTTTCCGGGCTTGAACACGCTGTTCAACGCGCTGTTGAACAATGACGACTTCCACAAGCTCGACTTCAGCCATCTGCGCATGACTTTCGGGGGCGGCATGGCTGTGCAGAAGCCCGTTGCCGAACGCTGGCGCGAGGTGACCGGCTGCATGGTCACCGAAGGCTACGGCCTGTCGGAGACCTCGCCGGTTGCCACCGGCAACCGGCTGGACGCGACCGAGTTCACCGGCACGATCGGCCTGCCGATGCCGTCGACCGACATTTCGATCCGCGACGATGACGGCAAGCCGCTGCCGCTAGGCGAAGTGGGCGAGATCTGCATTCGCGGCCCGCAGGTGATGGCCGGCTACTGGAACCGGCCCGACGAGACCGAAAAGGTGATGACCGGGGACGGCTTCTTCCGCTCGGGCGACATGGGCTTCATGGATGAGGGCGGCTACACAAAGATCGTCGACCGCAAGAAGGACATGATCCTGGTCTCGGGCTTCAACGTCTATCCCAACGAAATCGAGGAAGTTGCGGCCGGCTGCGAGGGCGTGGTCGAAGCGGCGGCCGTCGGCGTGCCGGACGAGCATTCGGGCGAAACGGTCAAGCTGTTCGTCGTACGTGCCCATGACGGCGTCACCGAAAAGGACGTCAAGGATCACTGCGCGCAGCATTTGACCAACTACAAGCGGCCCAAGCACATCGAGTTCCGGGACGAATTGCCGAAGACCAATGTCGGCAAGATCCTGCGCCGCGAACTGCGCTGACGCCCGGCCGCACGCGCTGGCCAAACGCACGGAAATCGCGATAGGTGGCGGGCCGGAGGGCCCGCCATGTCGTTGAACTATCTGCTTCCCATCGCCGTCGTCGTCTTCGGCGGCATGCTCTTGTCCACGCAAGGGCCGATCAATGCGACGCTCGGCCGGCTGGCCGGCGATCCTGTCGCTGCCGCCGCGATCTCGTTCGGTGTCGGCTTCGTCATCCTGACCGCGGTCACAGTCGCACGCGGGGGCGTCCCCGCCGGATCGGCACTCGCTGCCATGCCGTGGTGGGTGTGGACCGGCGGATTGCTCGGCGCCTATTACGTCTTCGCCATCCTGTGGGCCGTGCCCAAGCTTGGTGTCCTGACCGTCGTTAGCGCGACGGTGTTCGGCCAGTTGGTCGCGGCGCTGGCGCTCGATGCGATCGGCGCCTTCGGCGTCCCGGTGCAGCCGATATCGCTGGCACGGATCGGCGGCGTCATGATGGTGTTCGGCGGCGTTTTGCTGTCGCGCTTGTGACGGGATTGTCACGCCAGGGCCGGTGACCTCCGCGCGCCCTTTTGCTAAAGCGCTGTGCAACAAGGGGACACCGCCATGACCAGCAAGACCGACGCCATCAAGGCCCTCAAGGCGCACGCCGCGACCGGCGCGCCGACCGACATGCGCGCCGCGTTCGCCCGCGACGCCAACCGGTTCGAGACCCATTCCGCCCGGCTCGACGACATGCTGCTCGACTGGTCCAAATGCCGGGTCGACGGCGAGACGGTGGCCTTGCTCGAAGCGCTGGCGGACGCCTGCGATCTCGATGGCCGACGCGCGGCGATGTTCGCCGGCGAAGCGATCAACACGACCGAGGGTCGCGCGGTCCTGCACACCGCGCTCCGCAACCGGTCCGGCGATCCGGTCATGGTCGACGGCGCCGACGTGATGCCAGCCGTCAATGCCGTGCTCGCCGCGATGGCCGATTTCTGCCATGGTGTGCGCGACGGCGCGATCCGCGGCGCCACCGGCGAACCGATCGCCGACGTAGTCAATATCGGCATTGGCGGCTCCGATCTGGGACCTGCGATGGCGGTGCGCGCGCTTTCGCCCTTCCATGACGGACCACGCTGTCATTTCGTCTCCAATGTCGACGGCGCCGACATTGGAGACACGCTCGCCGGGCTCGACCCGGCCCGCACCCTTTTCATCATCGCCTCGAAGACCTTCACCACCATCGAGACGATGACCAATGCGGCGACCGCCCGCAAATGGCTGGTCGGCCAGCTTGGCGAAGATGCCGTCGGGGCGCATTTCTGCGCGGTCTCCACGGCGCTCGACAAGGTGGCCGATTTCGGGATCGGCGCCGACCGGACCTTCGGCTTCTGGGACTGGGTCGGCGGGCGCTATTCGCTGTGGGGCGCAATCGGCCTGCCGATCATGATGGCGATCGGACCGACACGGTTCGGCCGTTTTCTGGACGGCGCGCACGCCATGGACACCCATTTCAGGACCGCGCCGATGCGGCAGAACCTGCCCGTCATGGCCGGCCTGATCGGCTACTGGAACAGGGCGATCAGCGGCTACCCGTCCCGCGCGGTGATCCCCTACGACCAGCGGCTGGCGCGTCTTCCGGCCTATCTGCAGCAACTCGACATGGAAAGTAACGGCAAGGGCGTCGCGCTCGACGGCACGCCCATTGCCGGCGTGTCGGGGCCGATCGTGTGGGGCGAGCCGGGCACCAACGGCCAGCACGCCTTCTTCCAGCTGCTGCACCAGGGCACCGACATCATCCCGGTCGAGTTCCTCGTCGCCGCCAACGGGCACGAGGACGATCTGGCCCATCATCACCATTTGCTGCTGGCCAACTGTCTTGCCCAGTCCGAGGCGCTGATGAAGGGCCGCACGCTGAGGGAAGCGACCGACCAATTGCTGGCCAACGGCATGGAAGAAGCGGCGGCCAATGCGCTGGCGCCGCACAAGGTGTTCACCGGCAACCGGCCCTCGACCACGTTGGTCTATGACCGGCTCGACCCCTTTACGCTGGGACGGATCATAGCGCTTTACGAACACCGCGTCTTCGTCGAGGCGCAGCTTTTCGGCATCAACGCGTTCGACCAGTGGGGTGTGGAACTGGGCAAGGAACTGGCGACCGCCCTGCTGCCGGTGGTCGAAACCGGCGACGGAGCCGACCAGCGCGACGCGTCGACCGCCGCGCTGGTGGCCCATGTCCGGGCTTTGCGGGCGGGCGGGCAAGCCGACGCTTGATCGGCGTCCCCTTTGCCCATACCGGTAGGGCAAAGGGGAACGCATATGAACAGCAAGCGCACCACCAGACTGCGCAGCCAGGCCTGGTTCGACAATCCGGACAATCCGGACATGACCGCGCTCTATCTGGAGCGCTATCTGAACTACGGCATCACGCGCGAGGAGCTGCAGTCGGGCAAGCCGATCATCGGCATCGCGCAGACGGGTTCTGACATCGCGCCATGCAACCGGCACCATATCGAACTGGCCAAGCGGGTGCGCGACGGCATCATCGCGGCGGGCGGCGTGCCGCTCGAATTCCCGGTCCATCCGATCCAGGAGACCGGCAAGCGGCCGACCGCGGCACTCGACCGCAATCTGCAATATCTGTCCTGCGTCGAGGTCCTGTACGGCTACCCGATCGACGGCGCGGTTCTGACGATCGGCTGCGACAAGACCACGCCTGCCCTTCTGATGGCCGCCGCGACCGTCAACATCCCCGCCATCGCCCTGTCGGTCGGCCCCATGCTCAATGGCTGGCATCGCGGCGAACGGGCCGGGTCGGGCACCATCATCTGGAAGTACCGCGAAAAGCTCGCTGCCGGCGAGATCGACTATGACCAGTTCATGGACGCGGCGGCGGCCTCAGCACCGTCGGTCGGTTATTGCAACACGATGGGCACGGCGACGACGATGAACTCGCTCGCAGAAGCGCTCGGCATGCAGTTGCCGGGATCGGCGGCGATCCCCGCGCCCTATCGCGAGCGCGGCCAGGTGGCCTACGAGACCGGGCGCATGGCGGTCGAAGCCGTGCTTGAGCGACGCACGCCGGCCATGATCATGACGCGGGAAGCCTTTGAGAACGCCATCGTCGTCAACTCGGCGATTGGCGGGTCGTCCAATGCGCCGATCCATCTGAACGGGTTGGCTCGGCATCTGGGTCTCGAACTGACGCCGGACGACTGGCAGCGGCTCGGCCATGCCGTGCCGCTTCTCGTCAATCTGCAGCCGGCCGGCGAGTATCTGGGCGAGGATTATCACCGCGCCGGCGGCGTGCCGGCGGTGGTGGCCGAACTGATCCGCAACGATCTTCTGCCGCATCCGGGCGCGATCACCGTCAATGGCCGGACGATGGCCGACAATTGCGCCGATGCCGAGAACCGGAACGAAGACGTCATCCGGACGGTCGCGACCGCGCTGAAGAGCGAAGCGGGCTTCATCAACCTGAAAGGCAATCTGTTCCGCTCGGCGATCATGAAAACCTCGGTCATCTCCGAGGACTTCCGCAAACGCTATCTGTCGAACCCTGACGACCCGGACGCGTTCGAAGGCAAGGTGGCCGTTTTCGACGGGCCGGAGGACTATCACGGCCGCATCGACGATCCGGCCGAAGGCATCGACGAGAACACCATACTCGTCATGCGCGGGGCGGGGCCGATCGGCTACCCGGGCGGGGCGGAAGTGGTCAACATGCGGCCGCCGGACGCGCTGATCAAACGCGGCATCACCTCCCTGCCCTGCATCGGCGACGGGCGCCAGTCGGGCACGTCCGGTTCGCCCTCGATCCTCAACGCCTCGCCCGAGGCGGCAGCTGGCGGCACTCTTGCGCTGCTCGAAAATGGCGACCGGCTGCGGGTCGATCTGAAAGCCGGCACGGTGAACGTTCTGCTCGATGATGCTGAACTGGAAGCGCGCCGCGCGGCGCTCGACGCGAAGGGCGGCTATGCCTATCCGGCGTCCCAGACGCCGTGGCAGGCGATCCAGCGCTCAATGGTCTGCCAGTTCGACGAGGGCATGGTGCTGGACCCGGCGGTTGAATTTCAGCGCATCGACGAGACCAAAGGGCTGCCGCGCGACAGCCATTGACGGACTGCTAGCGGACCGGCGCGCCCTCCCACATTCACAGGGACGGCGGCTTTATCCCGGAGATGGGCGTCAGGCCGCTTCCTTGGCCTCGGCCTTGCGCGCCATGGACTGGCCGTCGGAGTCGAACAAATGGAGCTGTTCGGCATCGGCGGTCAGGGAAATGGCGGTTCCGCGCTCGACCTGATGGTAGCCGGGCAGCTTGGCCAGCACGGCTTCCTCGTGACCCTCGACCTGCACATAAAGCAGCGTGACTTCGCCAAGCGCCTCGACAATGTCGATCGTGCCGTTGACGATCGGCGTTTCACCCTTTCCGGCGATGCGCAGATCCTCGGGCCGGACACCGAGCTTGACGGCATCGCCGGCCTTGGCGCCCGCTCCGGCGATCGGCACCGTCGCCTTGCCGCCGCTTTCGACGTCGACGGCGATCTTGCCGCTCGAAGCCGAAGCGACCGAGCCATCGAGAATGTTCATCGCCGGCGAACCGATGAACTGCGCGACGAACAGGTTGGCGGGCTTGTGGTAGAGGTCCATCGGCGCGCCGACCTGTTCGACATAGCCGCCCCGCAGGACGACGATCCGGTCGGCCAGCGTCATCGCCTCGACCTGGTCGTGGGTGACGTAGATCATCGTCGTGTCGGGCATGGTTTCGTTCAGCTTGGCGATCTCGATGCGGGTGGCAACGCGCAGCGCGGCATCGAGGTTCGACAAAGGCTCGTCGAACAGGAACACCTTGGGGTCGCGGCAGATGGCGCGGCCAATGGCGACCCGCTGGCGCTGGCCGCCCGACAGCGCCTTGGGCAGCCGGTCAAGGTAGGGTCCGAGCTGCAGGATGTCGGCGGCGTTCCTGACGCGATCCTCGATCTCCTGCTTGGACTTCTTGGCCAGCCGCATGCCGAACGCCATGTTGTCGTAGACGGTCATGTGCGGGTAAAGCGCATAGGTCTGGAACACCATGGCGATGCCCCGCTCGGACGGCGGGATGTTGTTGACGACGCGCCCGTCGATTTCCATCGTGCCGGCCGTGATCCGCTCGAGCCCGGCGATGGTGCGCAAAAGGGTCGACTTGCCGCAACCCGACGGGCCGACAAAGACGACGAACTCGCCGCTCTCGATTTCCAGATCGATGCCGTGCAGCACCTCGACATCGCCATATGACTTGACGATCTTCGTCAGTTTCAGGTCAGCCATAGTCTCCTCCCGCCGGCAGCCGGTTGCGCCGGTTCCTATGCTTCCATGGTCGCGAAAAACGCGCCAAAGGGCGCCAATTCGAGTGTGTCGCCCTCGCGCGGCACATCGCCGTGCGGGCTGTTCTCGACGGCCTGCCAGCCCTTGTCGTCGAGTTCGACCGAACGCGGCCGGTCGCTCATGTTGATGACGACAAGCATCCTGGTGCCCTGATGCTCGCGTACGAACATCAGCACATTGTCCGGCGCATCGGCAAAGGCGATCGAGCCCTTGGCGAAGACCTGATGGCGTTCGCGGAAGGCGAGCATCCGGCGATAGTGCTGCAGAATGCTGTCGTCGTGCTCCGCCTGCAGGTCGGCCGTGCTGGTCAGGTGTTCGTAGGGCACCGGCAGCCAGGGCTTGCCCTCCGAAAAGCCGGCATTGGGCTCGTTGTGGCTCCACACCATGGGCGTGCGGCAGCCGTCGCGCCCCTTGAAGGTCGGCCAGAACTGGATGCCGTAAGGATCCTGCAAATCCTCGAAATCGAGCACCGCCTCGGTCAGTCCGAGTTCCTCGCCCTGGTAGAGACACACCGATCCGCGCAGCGTCAGGATCAGCGTGGCATTCATCTTCAGAAAGCCGTTGCGGTCGACGACATGGTCGGCCCACCGGCTGCCGTGGCGGACCACATCGTGGTTCGAAAACGCCCAGCAGCACCAGCCTGTCGGCGCCGCATCCTCGAACTCCTGGACGACCTCGCGCACACGTTCGGCTGTCAGCCGGGTCGAGGACAGAAAGTCGAACGAATAGCACATATGCATGCGGTCGCTGCCGGTAGTGTAGTCGGCGACGATCTGCAGGCCGCGCTGCGCATCGCCCACCTCGCCAACTGCGGCAGCGGCGGGATATTCGTCCAGAAGCGCGCGGAAGCGTTCCAGGAAGGCGAGATTCTCCGGCTGGCTCTTGTCGTACAGATGGTCCTGATGATTGTAGGGGTTGACGTCCGGCGCGATAGTGGCGTTGCGCAATTCGGGCGCCAGCGGCGGATTGTTCTCAAGTCCGGTCGAGTGAAAGTAGAAATTCACCGTGTCCAGCCGGAAGCCGTCGACACCGCGATCGAGCCAGAAGCGCACATCGGCCAGCAGGGCTTCCTGCACGTCGGGATTGTGGAAATTGAGGTCCGGCTGGCTCTTGAGAAAGTTGTGTAGATAATACTGCCGCCGGTTGGTGTCCCACTCCCAGGCCGAACCGCCGAAAATCGACAGCCAGTTGTTGGGCGGCGTGCCGTCATCCTTGGGATCGGCCCACACATACCAGTCCGCATAGCGGTTGGTCTTGTCCATGCGGCTGTGGCGGAACCAGTGATGCTGGTCCGAGGTGTGCGACAGAACCTGGTCGATCATCACCTTGAGGCCGAGCCGGTGCGCCTCGGCGATCATCGCGTCGAAGTCGGCGAGCGTGCCGAACATCGGATCGACGGCGCGGTAGTCGCTGACATCGTAGCCGAAATCGTCCATCGGCGACTTGAAGAAGGGCGAGACCCAGATCGCGTCGACACCGAGCGAGGCGACATAGGGCAGCCGGCGCGTGATGCCGCGCAGATCGCCGATGCCGTCATTGTTGGTGTCCTGGAACGACCGCGGATAGATCTGGTAGATCACCGCGCCGCGCCACCAGTCGCGGTCGGTTTCGTGGCTCGTGACAAGTCCGGGGGCCTTTTCGGCCGGCATGTCGTATATGACGTTCACGGATCGATTTTCCTATTTCACCGAGCCGGCCAGAAGGCCGCGCACCAGATAACGTTGCATGGCGAAGAAGACGGCGAGCGGCACCGAAATCGAAACGAACGCGGCCGTTGCGAGGATTTCCCAGTTGCCCCCGCGCGTGCCGAGCAGTTCGACGATCTGCCGGGTCATCACGGTCGTCTCGCCGGTCGCATCGATCAGGAAGACAAGCGCGACGAGCAGGTCGTTCCAGGTCCACAGGAACTGGAAGATGGCGAACGAGGCGAGCGCCGGGAACGAAAGCGGCAGGATGATCCGCACGAAGATCTGGAAGTCGGTCGCGCCGTCCACGCGGGCGTTTTCGATGATGTCGCGCGGCAGGCCGACCATGTAGTTGCGCAACAGGTAGATCGCCAACGGCAGGCCGAAGCCGGTGTGCGCCAGCCAGACACCCAGGTAACCCTTGCCGATGCCCACCGCATTGTGAAGCTGAAGGAGCGGGATCAGCGCCAATTGCAGCGGCACGACGAGTAGCCCGACGACCGCGGCGATCAACAGCGCTCTTCCGGGAAACTCCATCCATGCCAGCGCATAGGCGGCGAAGGCGGCGATCAGGATCGGGATGATCGTCGCCGGTATCACCACGGTCAACGTGTTGAAGAATGCCTTTGCCATATTGTCCTGGCCGGTGCCGGAGAACAGTACGGTCTGATAGTTCTCGGTCGTGAAATCGGGCGGCAGAAGCGCAGTGACGAAGACGCGCTGGCCGCGACGGCCCGGCTCCTCGACGCTGGTGTAGAGATAGGTGCCGTCGGCGTTCAGGATCAGCGTCTCGCCGTCACCGAACTCCGCCGTCTCGCCGATCTCATAGGCACTGACCGCGCGCGAGGAAACGCCATAGCTGACCAATTCAACGGCGCCGGGCGCGTCTTCGGCATCGGTCAGAATGTTGCCCTCGACGACGAACACACCATCTTCCTGCCGCGCGGCATCGCGGCCGCCGGTGCGCACCTGGATGACCTGCTCGGAGGTCGACAGCGAGGCCCACCAGCCCGATGCCGAAATCTGGTCGGCGGTGCGGAACGAGGAGATCAGCAGGCCGACGGTCGGGAACAGCCAGAGCAGCACGAGCGCTGCCACCGACAGGTGAACGGCCCAGCTCAGAGCGGATTTGGTGCCGACGGTGTCACTCATCAGCGCATCTCCTTGCGGGCGTTGTAGACGTTCCAGACCAGGATTGGCGTCACCAGCAGCATGATCACCATCGCACTGGCCGAACCGACGCCCCAGTCATTGGCGCGGAACAGCTTGTCGTACATGTAGTTGGCGAGAACCTGTGTCTCCCACTGGCCGTTGGTCATGGCGAACACGATGTCGAAGACCTTGAGCACGGTGATGGTGATCGTCGTCCAGACGACGACGATGGTGCCCATGATCTGCGGGATCTTGATCTTGAAGAAGATCTGGAACGGATTGGCGCCGTCGATGATCGCCGCTTCGATGGTCTCCTCGGGAATGCCGCGCAGCGCCGCCGACAGGATGACCATGGCAAAGCCGGTCTGGATCCAGATCAGCACGACCATGAGGAAGAAATTGTTCCAGAAGGGCAGCGTCAGCCATTGCTGCGGCTCGCCATAGGGCGGCTGGGCCGTCCAGACGCCGACCAGGGAGGACAATGACATCCAGACCAGCCAGACGCCGAGCAGCGCACCGATCAGCCGCAACGGGATGAACGGCACCGCCCTTCTGCCTTCGCGGTCGATGATCGGATTGACCAGCAGAAAGGTCGTGTAGCCGACAATGCCGGCGAACCCGAGCAGCACGATGGTCGGCAGCAACTGAAGCACGAACAGCGAGCCGAAGCCGCCGTCGAACTGCATCCAGATGGCGTTCAAAATGCCGATCTGGGCGGTTTCGGCCGGACGGGCGTCATAGATGAGCTTGAAGATGACCGAGGCGCCGACAAAGGAGATCGCCATCGGCATGAAGATCAGCGACTTGGCGATGTTGCCCCAGGAGATGCGGTCGGTGAGCTGGGCGACCAGAAGGCCGAAACCGGTGGATGCGGCGGGTACGACGATCAGCCAGAGCATGTTGTTGCGGATCGCTTCCCAGAATTTGGGCTCCGCCATCATCTGGTTGTAGTTGGCAAGCCCGACGAAGGCGCCGCCCTGGGTCCTGTCGGTCAGCGACAGACGCAGCGTTTCGAAGACGGGATAGCCGAGATAAAGCCCGAGCGCGAAGATGGCGGGAAACAGGAACAGCCAGGGGCGCACCTGGTTGGCGCGGTTGATGTTGTCGCCGGCTTTCGGTCCCTTGGCGGGAAAGATCACCTTGTCGAGGATCTGGTTGGAAAAGTAGAAATATCCGACGCAGCCGCCGACGCCCACCAATATCGTGATGAGACCCTGCAATGCTGGGTTCATGGTGCCCTCCCGGCGCTGGACGACCGGCGCGATGTCCGGCGTGCGCTCGTTGTCTTTGGCGGCGGGAGGCGGCGAACCGCCCCCCGCCCAGCTTAGGTGGATGCGGCGCTTATTTCAGCGCCTCCCAACTGGCCTGGATCTCGTCGGCCACGGCCTGGGCATCCTTGCCGCCCGTATAGTCGACCATGCCGGTCCAGAAGGAACCGGCACCCACGCCGCCGGGCATCAGGTCGGACCCGTCGAAGCGGAAAGTGGTGGCGTTGACGAGAATCTCGCCCTGCCCCTTCAGCGCGTCGTTCATGTAGGTGTCGGCATTGACACCCTTGTGCGGCGTCAGGAAACCGGTCTGCGCCATCATGATCTCATGGGCGATCGGCAGCTTGAAGAACTCCATGAGGTGGTTGGTCGCCTCGGAGGGATCGGTGATCGACATCAGCGTGCCGCCGCCCAGAACCGGGTTGCCCAGATCCTTTTCGGCAAAGGCGGGGAAGTAGAAGAAGTCGACATCTTCACCGAACTCGATGCCCTCGGGGAAGAAGGCCGGCACGAACGATGCCTGGCGGTGCATGTAGCACTGCGGCGGCGATGCAAACAGACCCTTCGGCGAATCGCGGAAGTCGGTCGAGGCCACCTGGCCTGCACCGCCGGAGACGAAGTCGTCATTGCGGGCAAACCAGCCGAATTCCTCGATGGCGGCCACCACGCGCTCGTCGTTGAAGGGAATTTCGTTCGTCGTCCATCCGTCATAGACTTCCGGCGGCTGGGTGCGCAGCATGATGTCCTCGACCCAGTCGGTTGCAGGCCAGCCAGTGGCGGCACCCGAACCCAGACCGATGCACCAGGGCGTTTCGCCGTCGGCGGCGATCTGCTCGGTCAGCGCCTTGAGCTCTTCCATCGATTCAGGGACTTCATAGCCGGCATCCTCGAAGTTCTCCGGCACGTACCAAACCAGGCTCTTGACGTTGACATTGTAGAAGAAGCCGAAGAGCTGGTCGTTGCCGTCCTGGTCGGGATAGGTGCCCAGATCGACCCAGCTTTCGCCGGCACCGTAGTTCTCGGCAACCCACTCTCCCATGCCTTCGGGCAGCGGAGACAGAAGGCCGCGCGAGGCCATGTCGGCGGCAAGGCCCGGCTGCGGGAAGACCGCAACGTTCGGCGCAGAGCCGGCCTCGGCATCGATGACGATCTGCTGTTCGAACGAATCCGAGCCCGTGTAGATCGCCTCGGCGCCGGTGGCGGCGGCAAAATAGGCGATCGCCGAACGGAACACCTCGTCCTCCGGCTGCAGCCAGGGGCCGGCGATCGTCACGGTCTGGCCGCTCAGATCAGGCGCCGATTCAGCCCATTCATTGTAGCTTTCCCAGCTGAAATCGCCTTCCCCAACGGGGAAAACGAGGTCCTGAGCCTGGACGCTGCCGGCGGCCAGCACGGCAAGACCGGCCACGCCGGCCAGAAGAGTTCTTTTCATCGGTGATCCTCCCAGATCGATGTCGCGCATTGGTACGATACGAACAACCACGCGCAGTCAAAGCGCTTTGGCTTGCCCGACTTTGGTCGTGGAAGCGCAGCGAGTCAAGCGCTTTGTCCCGCCTGCAAGTTCCCTTGCGGCAAACGTGACGGGTCGGCCGGCCGCGAAGTAACCGCGGCGTACCGGCAATTGCCGCAACAGGCTTGCCTAACGCGCCAATGTGCGTCTTGATATCGACCTCAAAGCCCTTTGAGCCGATGATCGGGAGGAGATGTTGGCCAATTTGAAGGAGCTTTCCGAGAAACTCGGGCTCTCACAGACGACCGTCAGCAGGGCGCTGAACGGATATCCGGAGGTCAGCGAGACAACGCGGCAGCGGGTCATCGATGCGGCGCGCGAGCACAATTACGCGCCCGATTCAAGCGCACGCCGGCTGGCAACCGGCAAGACCCGGACGATCGGCCATGTGGTGCCGATCTCCAAGCACGACATGATCAATCCGCACTTCACCGATTTCATCGCCGGCGCGGGCGCGGTCTACAACCGGCGCGGCTACGACATGCTGATTTCGGTGGTCGATGCGGACAAGGAGACCGAGACGTACCGCGCGATGAAGCGCAATCGCCGGGTCGATGGCGTGATCGTGCACGGGCCGGTGGCCAGCGATGCCCGCCCGGGGCTCCTGCACAGCCTGGGCCTGCCGTTCGTCGTGCATGGCCGCACCCTGCAGGACGACGACAGCTATAGCTGGGTCGACGTCAACAACCGCCGGGCCTTTGCCGAGGCGACACGATATCTCATCGGCCTGGGACACCGGCGGATCGCGCTGGTCAATGGCTGGGAGCACATGGTGTTCGCCCGGCGCCGGCGCGAGGGCTATGAGGAAGCGCTGCGCGAGGCGGGCATCGCCGTCGATCCGCTGCTGATGTCGAGCAACGAGATGATCGAACCTGTCGGCCATGAGGCGATGACCGCGTTTCTTGCCAGCGACGATCCGCCGACAGCGGTTCTGGTCGCCAGCGCCCTGTCGGCGCTTGGCGTGATGGGCGCGGTGCGCGAACACGGCCTGGTGCCCGGAACGGATATCTCCATCATCAGCTATGACGACAAGCTGTCGTTCCTCGACATCGGACCGGACGGGATGGGTCTGACCGTGATCCGCTCGGGCATCGGCGAAGCGGGCCGCCACTGCGCCGACATGCTGATCGACATGATCGAGGGGCGGCGCGGCATCGTTCACATGCTGCTGGAGGCAAGTCTGGTGCCGGGCACGAGCACCGGGCCGCCCGCCGGTGTCGCGGTCTCGGGAAAATCCGCGGCGGGCCGTTGACAGGCGGCGCGCTTCCGGCTTTACCCCGTCTTCATCGCGGCCAGGGCACGAACGGGCCGACACGTTGGGGCGTAGCCAAGCGGTAAGGCAGCGGTTTTTGGTACCGCCATGCGCAGGTTCGAATCCTGCCGCCCCAGCCACCTACCGCCACTGATCGGGTTTGCCGCCAACTGGGGCCATGTGGGCGTTCAAGCCCGTGATCGGACAAGACCGGCGGCCGGTCGAGCGGGCCTGGAGGCGGAACGGCTTTCGCCAAATCCGCCCCTTGGGACGCGCAAAAGGCGTCAGTCGTCGATCTTCCATTCCAGGACCTTGCCGGTTACCGGATGGATGTCGATGTCGATGTCGCGCCCGTCGGCATCATACAGATCGACATCGTAATAGCCGTCGTCGTCGAACTCGATCTCGTCGACCCGGTAGCCTTCCGCCTCGAGCTTGGTGATGACTTCTGACATGCTCATCCTTTCGCCGGTTGCCGGGATGCCCTGGAGAGCCTCGCCGCCGGACGCCTGTGCGGTCACGGCGAAGCTGCCAAGGGCGAGGATTGCGGCGGTTGCAAAGAGGGTTGTGTGTTTCATGATCGATATCCCTTTCCGAGGTGCGGCGGTTGCCGCGTTGACGGTCCGCTTTTGCACCATCGGCCCTGATGGCGGCCTGACGGGCCTTGTCAGCGAATTGTCAGCACGGCCGGTCTAGAGTTCCCCATGCGCAAGATTTTGCTGCCGCTCCTCGTCGCGATGGCCGTCCTTCCCGGGACGGTCGATGCCGACGATCAGGATCGCGCGCTTCAGGCCGTCGAGCTCGGCGAAATCCTGCCGCTCGCCAAAATCCTCGCCATCGTCGACGAACGGTTCGGCGGCCGCGTGATCGAGATCGAACTGGACCGGGACGATGGCGTCTATGTCTACGAGATCGAACTGGTCAGCGCGCAGGGCCGGCTCTACGAGGTCTATGTGAATGCCGCGAACGGGCGCATCATCGAACTGGAAGCCGAAGACGAGTTCTACGACGACGATTATGATGATCATGACGATTACGATGACTGGGACTGATGCGGGCACTCGTCGTCGAGGATGATCAGCGGATCGCTGCGGATCTCGACGCGGCGCTTGGCGCGGCGGGGTTCGTCGTCGAAACCTGCGCGGACGGCGAGGACGCCTGGTTTCTTGGCGACACGGAAGACTATGCGCTGATCGTGCTCGATCTGGGCCTTCCGGCGATGGACGGTCTGAGCGTGCTCAAACGATGGCGGGCGAACGGCCGCAACATGCCGGTGCTCGTGCTGACGGCGCGAGGCGCGTGGATGGAGCGCGTCGAGGGCATCGAGGCCGGCGCCGACGATTATCTCCCCAAACCGTTTCGCATGGAGGAACTCGTCGCAAGGGCGCGGGCGCTGGTGCGGCGCTCGGCGGGGCAGGGCGCGGCGGTACACCGCATCGGGGCGCTGACGCTCGATACCAACCGGATGAGCGTTGCCCTTCGCGGCGTTCCGGTCCGGGTGACCGCGCTTGAATACAGGCTTCTGGCCTATCTGGCGCTGAGCAACGGCCGCGTGGTGCCGCCCGGCGAACTGCTCGAACACCTTTACGGCGATGACGACGCGCGCGAGGCCAACGCGCTCGAAGCCGTCGTCGCGCGGCTGCGCCGCAAGCTGGGCGCCGGTGTCATCGGCACGCGGCGCGGCTTCGGCTATTTCCTCGAAGGGTCGGTGGCTTGACGCGGCTGTCGCTGCGCTGGCGCCTGGTGGTTGCGGGCGCAGCCGCCATTATCGTCGCGCTCGGCCTTGCCGCGGCCGGACTGGCCGCGCTGTTCGCCGGCCATGTCGAACGCCGTGCGATCGCCGAGCTGGAAGTGCATCTGGACCAGGTGCTGGCCGGGCTGACGCGCGACCAATCCGGTCGTCTTCTGGTCGCGCCGCCCGCCGATCCGCGCTTTCGGCGCCCGTATGGCGGGCTCTACTGGCAGATCGATCTGGCCGGCGACACGCTGCGCTCGCGGTCGCTTTGGGACCACCGTCTCGCCCTGCCGCCGGACGAGGTCGCCGACGGAGCCGTCCATGTCCACAGGATCGGCGGGCCCGGTGACGCGCCGCTACTGGCGCTGGAACGCATGGTCTCGCTGCCCGCGCCGCTCGGCGGCGGGCGCGTCCGCGCGGCGGTGGCTCTGGATGCGGTCGAACTCGATGCCGCGCGCAACGCCTTCCTCGCCGATCTGGCGCCTTATCTCGGCCTTCTGGCCGCCGCGCTGATCGCGGCGGGCTGGGTCCAGGTCGGTATCGGCCTCAGGCCGATGCGGCGCATCGGCTCACGCGTCGCCGCCATCCGGACGGGCCGCGCGCACAGGATCGGAGAGGACTGGCCCGCCGAGGTGCGGCCGCTCGCCACCGAACTCGACGGTCTTCTTGCGGCGCGCGAGGCCGACATCGTGCGCGCCCGCGCCCGCGCCGGCGATCTGGCGCATGGTCTGAAGACGCCGCTGCAGGCGCTGATGGGCGAGGCCGGGCGCCTTTCGCAAGCAGGCGATGCGGCGCACGCCGAGAGCATCGAGGCGATCGCGCGCGCCATGCAGCGTCATGTCGACCGCGAACTGGCGCGCACGCGCGTCGCCGCCGGAGCAGCCGCCTCCCGGTGCGATCCGGCCGAGGTCTGCGGGCGGGTCATCGAGGTGGCCCGGCGAACGGCTGCCGGCGAGCGGCTGGCATGGCATCTCGACGACGTTGGCCGAATCCCGATGGTGGCGATCGATGCAGCCGACCTCGCCGAGGCGCTCGGCGCGCTGGTCGAGAACGCGGCGCGCCACGCGAGCAGCCGGGTCGAACTGGCGGTGCGCCACGCTGACGGAGAGGTGAACGTTGCGGTGCGCGACGACGGGCCGGGGATCGAGCCCGATCTGCTCGAAAAGGTCACCGCGCGCGGCATGCGACTGGACGAGGCCGGCACGGGGCTGGGGCTGGCGATTGCGGCCGACATTGCCGAGGCGGCCGGCGGCAGGCTGGCGCTCGCCAACCGGCAGAAGGGGCTTGAGGCGAGTCTCGTCCTGCCAGCAGCGGGATCCTGAGTTCCTCTGACGGGTTTCGTCAGCGGACTGTCAGCAAGGGGCCGTTAGAAGGATCGCACACCGGCGCCGATCGGCGGTGCCGGAACTCTCATGGAGACAAGGATGGAACAGATCGACGTGACCCCGAACGGCAACGAACCGCGCCGCCCGATGGACTGGCTCAAGGAAGAGCTCACCGTGTCGCTTCCGCGCTACTGGCTGGTGCTGGCCGCAGTCGCCGCGCTGGTGCTCGTCGCCGTGGCGCTCGACTGAAAGGCCGCGCGCCGGCGGCAAGCGGTCGGGGCGCCGCTCACGCCAGCGCGTAGAAATCGGCGATCACTGCCCAGGCTTCGTCGGCGGTGTCGACAAACGAGATCAGTTCGACATCGCCCGGCGAAATCGTGCCCTGTTCGGCGAGAAAGTCGAGATCGATCGCGCCGCGCCAGAACGCTTTGCCGAACAAGAGGAACGGCACGCGCTCCATCCGGCCGGTCTGGATCAGCGTCAGCGCCTCGAACAGTTCGTCCATCGTTCCGAACCCGCCCGGAAACACCGAGATCGCCTTCGCCCGCAACAGGAAGTGCATCTTGCGGATCGCGAAATAGTGGAAGTTGAAGCACAGTTCGGGCGTGACATACTCATTGGGTGCCTGCTCGTGCGGCAGGACGATGTTGAGCCCGATCGAGGGCGCGCCGACATCGGTCGCGCCGCGATTGCCCGCTTCCATGACGCCGGGTCCGCCGCCGGTGACGACCACGAACTCCTTGTAGAGGCTGGCGGCCGAATGGCGAGAACACTGGCGGGCGAATTCGCGCGCCTGTTCGTAATAGACCGCGTTGGCCTCGAGGTTCTTCTTCTGCGTTTCGTTCTTGGCCGCCCATGCTTCGCCGCCCGGCTCGGGAATGCGCGCGCCGCCGAACATCACCACCGTCGAGCGGATGCCGCGCTCTTGGAGCAGCATGTCAGGCTTGAGCAGTTCGAGCTGGAGCCGCACCGGGCGCAGTTCCTCGCGGCACAGGAACTCCGGATCGTCGAAGGCGAGCCTGTAGGCCGGCGCGCGCGTCTGCGGCGTATCGGGCACCTGCTTCGCCCGCTCCATGTCCTTTTCGGACGGAACCAGCGGATCCCAGACATCGTCGCGGCGGCGTGCGCTCATCGCGTTTTCCCTTCCCCTGCGTCCGGACCGGCATTCAGACCGGCGCGATTGACCTTCATGCCCGGTCTCGCATAGGTCTTGCTCCGATAAACGCGATCGCCGGGCGGTGCCTGATAGCACCGTGCCGGCTGCCCCACAATCAAAGGATGCACCATGTCCGGCCACGACCTCGCCGCCCTCGAACAGACGATCGAAACCGCCTTTGACGCGCGCGAAGGGGTGAGCACCGAGACACGCGGCGAGGTCCGCGAGGCGGTCGATGAGGCGCTGAACCTTCTCGATGCCGGCAAGGTGCGCGTCGCCTCGCGCGAGGCGGACGGCACATGGACCGTCCATCAGTGGCTGAAGAAGGCCGTTCTGCTGTCGTTCCGGCTCAACCCGATGGAGATCATCAAGGGCGGACCTGGCGATGCCACCTGGTGGGACAAGGTGCCATCCAAATTCGACGGCTGGTCGGCCTCCGAATTCGAGCGCGCGGGCTTCCGCGCCGTGCCCAACTGCACCGTGCGCCGGTCGGCCCATGTCGCCAAAGGCGCGGTGCTGATGCCGTGTTTCGTCAATCTGGGCGCCTATGTCGACGAGGGCACCATGGTCGACACATGGGCGACGGTCGGCTCGTGCGCACAGATCGGCAAGAACGTGCATCTGTCCGGCGGCGTCGGCATTGGCGGCGTGCTGGAGCCGATGCAGGCCGGCCCGACCATCATCGAGGACAATTGCTTCATCGGCGCCCGCTCGGAAGTGGTCGAGGGCTGCATCGTGCGCGAAGGCTCGGTGCTCGGCATGGGCGTCTTCATCGGCAAGTCCACCAAGATCGTCAACCGCGCGACCGGCGAGATTTCCTATGGCGAAGTGCCGCCCTACTCCGTGGTCGTCGCCGGTTCGATGCCGGGCAGACCGTTCCCGAACGGCGAGCCGGGCCCGAATCTTTACTGCGCGGTGATCGTCAAGACGGTCGACGAGAAGACCCGGTCCAAGACCGGCATCAACGAGCTTTTGAGAGACTGACGATCATGAGCGGCGCGCCCGACCATCCGCTGACGGTGAAATGGGTCCTGTTCGGCTTCAGGGGCCGGATCGGACGCAAGAGCTTCTGGCTCGGCGCGCTCGGCATGATCCTGATCCAGGCGGCGATCGTCGCCCAGATCGCAGCGGCGCCCGAAGACAGCCCGAGCCTGGCACTCTGGGGCCTTGTGATGCTGGCGGTTTGGATCGCGTCGGCCTGGGCGGCGCTGGCGCTCGCGGTCAAACGGCTGCATGATATCGGACTGCCGGGCGCGCTGGCGGTGTTGCTGCTGATCCCGGCGGTGGCGTTCTTCACCTTCGTCGTTCTGGCCGTCTGGCCATCGGCACAAGAGGCCAACGAGCACGGCCCGCCGCCCTTTCCCCGGCCGAACTGAAGAGAATCGATCAGCGCAGCGTAACGCGGGCCGGATCGCCGGTGCGGCCGGTGACGCGCACCCATTGCGACGCGTCGGTCGCCGATTGCAGCTTGGCGAAGCGCATGCGCGAACGGTTCACCGGCAGAACCTCGTCGGTGTTGTTGTCGAGCACGAAGTCGCCCTGCGTGGTGCGCACGACCAGCACGGCATGGACCTCGCCGCGGCTGCGGCCGACCGCGATGCGCAGATGGCCGGGCTTGAAACCACGGCGCAGCAGCTGGTTGCGCTTGGCCAGAACATAATCCTCGCAGTCGCCGGCGCGCGTGCTGGCAAGCCAAATCTCGCGTATGCCGTGCGCCTTCTGGTCGGACATGGGCTCGATGGACCGGTTCACGGCAAGATTGACCTGGCTCAGCGTCGACAGCCGTGCATCGGCGAGCCCGCTGACGCCGCCGTGGCGTCCGCAATCGTTGCGGTTGCGCTTGCAATATTCCATGTGTCCGAAGGGAATGGAGGCACTGCGGCCGGTGGTCAGCCACGAGGAAGCGAGAGCGGTGGAGGCGATAAGGGGCGATAAGAACAAAGCGATCGACAATCCGGCCTTGATCAACATCGTCCTACCCCCTGCAGGTTGACCCCGTTAAGGGCTTTTCCAGCAAAACATCGCACCTGCATTAGGTAAAGTGTCCGGCCCGGTGGGTGCCAATCACATTCGGGTTACTGCGGGACCGCGCGCCGGGGTGGAGCGTGCGGTCCCGTCTTGGAAGGCCCATCAGGCGAGCCGTCAGTTGTAGACGGGCGAGCCGTCGCCGAGGCGCAGGCCCAGTTCTTCCGAAGCGCCGCCGATCGAAGCGGTGGCGCGGAAGTCGATGCCGCGGGCTTCGCTGGTGAAGACCGGCGAACCGTCGCCCAGACGCGGGCCCAGCTCTTCGCTCATGCCGTTGCCGATGCCGGCGGTGGCCGAGAAGTCGATGCCCGGCTGGCTGACTTCGGGGGTGAACACGTCCAGCGCTGACGACTGGGCGAAGGCGCCCGTGGTGGCGGTGACGGCGATGGCTGCGGCGAGAAGGATCGTTTTCATGTCATTTCTCCTGTGAGTTCGGTCGGTTGGTGTTGGGAAATCAGTTGTAGACGGGCGAGCCGTCGCCGAGCCGCGGGCCCAGTTCTTCCGGAGCGCCGCCGATCGAAGCGGTGGCGCGGAAGTCGATGCCGCGGACGTCGTTCGTGTAGACCGGCGAACCGTCGCCCAGACGCGGGCCGAGCTCTTCAGTTGCGCCGTCGCCGATCGAGGCGGTGGCGGAGAAGTCGACGCCGGACTGGCTGACTTCGGGGGTGAACACATCCAGAGCGGACGACTGGGCGAAGGCGCCGGTGGTGGCGGTGACGGCGATGGCTGCGGCGAGAAGGATCGTTTTCATGTCAGGTCTCCATTTGGTCCGTTGTTGATGCGGCCCCTTCCGGGTACCGGGCTTCGGCGGAGCGTTCTGCGTTGCCGCCTTGGCTGACCGGAAGATGGGGGACGGGGTGCGGTAACTGCCAATTACAAAAACGTAAGCAGACTCACGCAGCTGTGATCTTGAAGGGTGTGAAACAGCACCCTAGAGCCATATTTTTTTCAACATTTTCATATGCTTACAGAAACAGAACGATTCACGTGTTCCGTGATCGAAGCGCCATTGTTCACGCAGTTGAACCGCTGCGTTCAGGGACGTGTGAACGATGGACCGGTTTTCGTGACCGGCTGAGGGTCAGATTTCGATCCCGACGGCGTTGCGACGGTAACCCCGCCGCGCCGATCTCACGCGTTTCGTGAGGTTTGTGATCGCAGTTTGCGACCATGCCGCCCGGTGCGACGGACGATTCCCCGCCGCGCAATCCCTCAAATCAGCGGGCGTGACAGGGTCTGCGTCATTGGCTAAGTGCGCTGCATGACCCGATTGCCCACAGACCCGGCGGCGAATCTGGCCGCGCTGATCCAATGCCCGTCCGTGACCCCGGACGATGCCGGCGCGCTCGACGCACTGAGCGCGATGCTGGCGCCGCTCGACTTCGTCTGCGACCGGCCGGTGTTTTCCGAGCCGGGCACGCCGGACATCGACAATCTCTATGCGCGGCGCTCGGGCAACGGCCCGCATCTGATGTTTGCCGGTCACACCGACGTGGTTCCGCCGGGCGATCCGGACGCCTGGACCCACGATCCGTTTGGCGCATCTGTATCGGGGGGCGCCATGTATGGGCGCGGCGCCGTCGACATGAAGGGCGGCATCGCCTGTTTCGTCGCCGCCCTTGCCCGGGTTGTCGAAAGCGGGCGGCCGGTGCCGGGTTCGGTGTCGCTTCTGATCACCGGCGACGAGGAAGGGCCGGCCATCAACGGCTCGGTCAAGCTGCTCAAATGGGCGGCCGAGAAGGGCGAAAGCTGGGACGCGTGCCTTCTGGGCGAGCCGACCAATCCCGATGCGATGGGCGACATGATCAAGATCGGCCGGCGCGGATCGCTGTCCGGCACGATCATTGTCGAGGGGACGCAAGGGCATGTCGCCTATCCGCATCTGGCCGACAATCCGGTGCGCTCCATCGTCGCCTTGTGCGCGGCGCTGAACGCGACGCCGCTCGATGCGGGCACCGACGATTTCCAGCCATCCAATCTCGAAGTGACGACGATCGATACGGCCAATCCGGCGGTCAATGTGATTCCGGCGCGCGCGTCGGCCAGCTTCAATGTTCGGTTCAACGACAGTTGGACGGAAGAGACACTGAAGGCGGAAATCATGGCGCGGCTCGCGCGCGGCGCCGCGTCCGGCCGCGACGATCGCCCGCCGGCGCGTTTTGGCGTCGATTGGAAAGAACCGGTGAGCCAGGTTTTCCTGACCCGCAACGAAGCCCTGACCGGGGCGCTGGCCGCCAGCGTGACCGCGGTGACCGGGCGCGATCCCGTTCTTTCGACCTCCGGCGGCACGTCCGATGCGCGGTTCATCAAGGATTACTGCCCGGTGGTCGAATTCGGCCTCGTAGGCAAGACCATGCACATGGTCGACGAGCATGTCGCGCTTGCGGATCTGGAAACACTGACGGCGATCTATGCCGACTTCATCATCCGCTGGTTTGCGGGAAAAGCGGGCCGATGATCAATCTCGACTACGCCTTCCACCATGTCGAATGCGTGGCTGCGGCGATCACGGGGCGGCCCGGCGCCATCGAGCGGATGGACATTTCGGCGGACGGGTTCTGGCGCTCGTTCACCGCGATCGCCGTCGCGCTGCCGGCCATGTTCTTCGTCTGGGTGATGAATGCGCGGGCCAACCAGGCCGAAATGCCGTCAATGGGCGTTGCGCCGCTCGTTGCCGGCGAAGCGGTGTTCGAACTCGTCGTGTGGCTGCTGCCGATCCCGGTCTTCGCGCTCGTCCTGCGCCCGCTCGGGCTCGGCCACCGTTTCGTGCATCTGGTGATCGCGCGGAACTGGGCCAATGCGCTGTTCAGCTATGTGATCGCCGCGCTCTATGTGCCCTATCTGGTCGTTGCCGACGACAATGGGGCGATGATGATGCTCGGCGGCGTGCTGATGGTGCTGATCCTTGTCGCCGCCGTCCGGCTGACACGCGCCGCGCTCGACAGCTCCGTGTCGCTGGCCATGGCCTTCATCGCCGGCGAGTTCATCGTCAGCATCGCGCTGGCGATCGCCTATCTGGGCATGCTCGGGCTTTGACCGGCGAGCCTACCTGATCGCGCCGATCAGCGCCTTTGACGGAAAGCATGTGGGCTGCCGGCCGTTCTTTTGCTGCCAGTCGCCGATGGAGCGGCGGGTCTTGAAGCCGGGCAGCCCGTCGGCGCCGCCGACATCATAGCCCTTGCCTTCGAGCACGCGCTGCATGGCGGCGATCTCCGAGCGGTAGAGCGTGTCGACCCGGCCCCAGGCGGCCTTGAACCGGCCCGAGCCCCATTCGATTCGGTCGCCCGCATGGCCGACGAACAGGGCGTAGAGATCGCTCTCATTATACTGTTTGAGCACGTAGAAGTTCGGCGTGACGATGAAGGCCGGGCCGCTGCGGCCGGCGGGCATCATCAGATAGGCCTCCAGATCCATCTCGTGGGCCGGAAAGGGGCGGCCGGAAATGCGGGTGATGCCCATCGCCGCCCAGTCGCGGATCTTCAGGCCCTGATCCGGCCCCTCGAAGCTGCATGAGATGTCGGCGGGCACACTGACTTCGAACCCCCAGTCGCGTCCCGAAACCCAGCCGAAATGATCGAGATAGGCGGCGATCGAGCCCAGCGTGTCGGGCACGGACGTCCAGATGTTGGGCTTGCCGTCGCCATCGATGTCGACGGCGTGCTCAAGGAATGATGTCGGCAGGAATTGCGGCTGGCCGAGCGCGCCCGCCCAGGACGATTTCATCTGCGCGGGGGTGGCGTTGCCGCGCTCGACCATCTGAAGGGCGGCGACCAGTTCGGTACGGAAGAGTTCGGGGCGGGTCGACATGAAGGCCTTGGTGCCAAGCACCTGGAAGGCATCGTGCGGAATATCGACGCGGCCGAAGGCGCTCTCGCGGCCCCAGATGGCCAGAATGATGCGACCGGGCACGCCGTAGCGCCGCTCGAGCGCCGCCAGGGTCGACGCGTGCTGGCTGGCCAGACGGCGGCCCTGGCTGACGATGGCGCCCAGATTGTTCTCGTTGAAATAGCGGGCGGGCGCGGAAAACTCCGCCTGGCGAATGCGTTGCGGCGTCGTCTGGCCGGGTCGGACGAGGCCGGGAATGTCGGTGTTCAGGCGTTTGGTACCCATTGCGCCGTCGAACGTCGCGCGCGAGACGCCGGCGGACCTTGCCTTGGGCCACATCGTGTCTTCCAGAAAGCGCTCATACTGGCCCTGGAGATCGGCGCGGGCTGCGCCCGTCAAGGCGAGTACGCAAACAAGGACAAGGGCTGCAAGGCGGACCATCTGTCGTTCCCCGATCAAAGCGGTGGCGTCACGCTAGCAGGTGATTCTGGTGTGAAACAGGGCGCTGGTTCAGAAGTTGGTGCGCGCGCGCAGGGCAGCCGACAGCGTGCCCTCGTCGAGATAGTCGAGTTCGCCGCCCACCGGAACGCCGTGGGCGAGCCGCGTGATCTTCACGTCCGTGTCCTCGAGCTGTGCGGTGATGTAGTGGGCGGTCGCCTGCCCCTCGACGGTCGCGTTGACCGCAAGGATCAGTTCGTGCACGGCACCCCCCGCAACCCGATCGATCAGGCCTGAAATGTTCAGATCGTCAGGGCCCACGCCGTCTAGCGGCGACAGCGTGCCGCCAAGCACATGATAGCGGACGTTCATTTCAGCGGCGCGTTCGAGCGCCCACAGATCGGCGACATCCTCGACAACGATGATCGTTGCGTCCTCGCGGCGCGGATCGGTGCACACCGAACAGGGATCGGCGGTGTCGACATTGCCGCAGGTCGAACAGATGGTCACCTTGGCCGCCGCCTCGGCCATCGCACCGGCGAGCGGCTCCAGCAGTTGCTCGCGCTTCTTGATCATGTGCAGTGCCGCGCGCCGCGCCGAGCGCGGGCCCAGACCCGGCACCTTGGCCAGAAGCTGGATCAGCCGTTCGATCTCGGGGCCTGCGATTCGTTTCGATGACATGGCATTGATTTAGGCCGTCCGGCCCGGCGTGCAAAGCCGGAACGCCAGCGCGTCAAGAAACGGGTGGCGGGCGACGCGGCTCGGCATTAGTGGAGATCGAATCCGCCTGTCGCCAAGAATGCCCCGCATGTCGCAGCCCGCCGCCGTCAACGTCGCCATGTCGCCCGCGCAGTGGGCGATGCTGATCACGCTTTCGATCGTGTTCGGCGGATCGTTCTTCTTCAACGGCGTGATCGTGCGCGACCTGCCGCCGTTGACGATCGTGTTCTTCCGGGTCGCCCTCGCCGCCGTCGCGCTGCACCTCTATCTGCGGGCGACCGGCCGTGCGTTGCCGTGGAGCGGCGCCGTCTGGCGCATGTTCTTTGCGATGGGCGCGCTGAACAATGTCATCCCGTTCACGCTGATCGTCTACGGCCAGACGCAGATCGCGTCGGGCGTCGCCTCCATCCTCAACGCGATGACGCCGCTCTTCACCGTCGTCGTCGCGCATTGCTGGACCGACGACGAGAAACTGTCGGGGCCGCGCATCGCCGGCGTCTTTGCGGGCCTTGGCGGGGTGGCGGTGATGATGGGCGGCGCCACGGTCGGCGGCGGCTGGGGCACGGTGGCGGCCTATCTGGCCTGTCTGGGCGCGGCGCTGGCGTACGGGTTTGCCGCCGTCTATGGCCGCCGCTTCCGCAAGGCGGCGATCGATCCGCTGGCGGTCGCGACAGGACAGGTGACCGCATCGAGCGTCCTGATGCTGCCGCTTATGCTCGCGGTCGACCGGCCATGGACGCTCGCCATGCCGGGGGTCGACAGCGTACTGGCGCTGATCGGCCTTGCGATCGTTTCGACCGCCTTTGCCTATCTGCTCTACTTCAGCATCCTGTCCGGCGCGGGCGCGACGAACCTGTCGCTGGTAACGTTCCTGGTCCCGGTCAGCGCGATCCTGCTGGGCATCGCCTTTCTCGACGAGGTGCTGCTGCCGCGCCACATGATCGGCATGGCACTGATCGGCGTCGGGCTGGCGCTGGTCGACGGGCGGCTGTTCCGGAGGCGTATCCCGCCGGTGCCATGATGCCGAGCGCGTTGCGGCTCAGAACGGCAGTTTCATGCCGGGCGGCAGGGGCAGGCCGGCGGTCATTTCCTGGGTCTTTTCGGCGACGATCTGCTCGATCTTGGCCTTGGCGTCCGAATGGGCGGCGATAATCAGGTCTTCGAGGATCTCGACATCGTCTTCGGAGAACATGGAGGGATCGATTTTGAGGGCCTTCATCGCGCCCTTGCCGGTGAGCGTGACGGTGACCATGCCGCCGCCGGCCGTGCCGTCGGCGGTCATCTCTTCCATCTCGGCCTGCATGGCCTGCATCTTTTCCTGCATTTCCTTGGCCTTGCTCATCAGGCCCATAATGTCGCGCATGATTGTCTCCAGATCAGTCGGAATCGGTCGGATCGTCGGGGTCGGCGACGACGTCGCTCGCATCCATATCGGTATCGCCGGCGATAACGTCCAGCGGGCCGGCATCGTTGACGCGCACATCGACCACGCGCGCGCCCGGAAAGGCGCCCAGGATCGCCGACACGTCGGGATCGCGCGCGGCATCGGCGAACAGCGCGTCGCGTTTTTCGCCATCGACCTCCTCCAGCGTCCGTCCGCCGGGTTCGCGGCTGACCGACACGATCCAGCGCGTGCCGGTCCAGTCGCCGAGCTTGCGCGACAGATCGCCGAGCAGCGTCGCCGGCGCATCCTCGGTCAGGTTGACCGACAGCCGGCCCGGTTCGATCGAGACGAGCCGCACGCATTTGCGGATGTTCACCTTCATCAGCGGGTCGCGATGCCGGTCGGCGAGATCGGCCAGATCCTGCAGGCCGGCAACGGGTACGGATGGCTGTGCCGGCTCGGGCGCGGCCATCGGCGGCTGGGCCGCCGGCGCCGGCCCGGGATTCTGCGAAACAAGCCGCATGGCCGATGCACCACCGCCTGGCTGGGTATGCGCGGCGGTCATCGTCGTTGCCGGCTGAGGCGGTTGCGGCGCCGGGTCCGCCGAACCGGCCGGCGCCATCGCAGGAGCCGCGTCAGTCGGGGCTGGCTGCGAGGATACCTTTGCACCGCCTTGCGGACCGTTTGCGGATTGCGCCGGGCCGGCCGGTGCGCTGTCGAGCTTCTTCAAGGCCTCGTCCAGCGTCGGCAGCGTCGATGCATGCGCGAGCCGGATCAGCAGCATTTCGGCGGCCGCGAAGGGCCGCGCCGCGCTCTCGCATTCGCCGATGCCCTTGAGCAACATCTGCCAGGCACGGGCCAGCACCGTGACCGGAAGCTTTTCGGCAAAGGCGATGCCCCGCTCGCGCTCGTCGGGCGACAGGGACGGATCGTCGGCGGCGGCGCCGGGCACATAGCGCAGCCGGGTGACCAGATGGGTGAACGAGGCCAGATCGTTGAGGACGACGACCGGGTCGGCGCCAGCCTGATAGAGCGACGAAAACCCGTCCAGCGCCTCGGTGACGCGGCCGGCCATCAGATGCTCGAACAGGTCTACGACGCGGGTGCGGTCAGCAAGGCCGAGCATGTCGCGCACGGCGCTCGCATCGACCGTGCCGTTGCCGTGGGCGATGGCCTGATCGAGGATCGACAGCGCGTCGCGCACCGAACCCTCGCCGGCGCGGGCGATCATGGCCAGCGAGGTGTCGTCGACGGCCACCTCTTCGGTGTCGGCAATGGAACGCAGGTGCGCGGTCAGTTCGGCGATCTCGATGCGGCGCAGGTCGAACCGCTGGCAGCGCGACAGGACGGTGATCGGCACCTTCCTGATCTCGGTGGTCGCGAAGATGAACTTGGCGTGGGGCGGCGGCTCTTCGAGCGTCTTCAAAAGCGCGTTGAACGCCTTTTCGGACAGCATGTGGATTTCGTCGATGATGTAGACCTTGTAGCGGGCCGACACCGGCGCGTAACGCACCGAATCGATGATCTGCTTGATGTCGTCGATGCCGGTGTGGGACGCCGCATCCATCTCGACCACATCGACATGCCGGCCCTCCATGATCGGCTGGCAATGGATGCCCGGCACGGTGAGGTCGATCGTCGGCTTGTCGATCGTGTCGGACTGGTAGTTGAGCGCGCGCGCCAGGATGCGCGCCGTCGTCGTCTTGCCGACACCGCGCACGCCCGTCAGCATCCAGGCCTGGGCGATCCGGTCGGCGGCGAACGCGTTGGTCAGCGTGCGCACCATCGGCTCCTGCCCGATCAGCGCGGTGAAATCGGCCGGCCGGTATTTGCGCGCGAGCACGCGATAGCCGGCATCTTTCGGGGAAGCATCGCTCATGGAGAAGATGTAGCGCAGTTGCGACCGGCTTGACCAGCGAAGCGGGCGGGATTCGACGCCTGATGCAAAAGGAAAGGCGGGAGGCTGGCACGGTGACCCGTGCCGGATCTCGTTAGGGCTGCTTCCTTCCGGACCTGACCCGGTTGGCGAGTGGCGCGTCCACCACCAACCTCCCGACCCTCATATCGACCTTCGGCCTAGCATTTGCAAGTCGCTTTCGGGGGCAAACCTGCTATCGTCGCCCGATGACGGACTTCGAACTCGATCCGACGCTCGAACGCGACAGCTTGTTCGTGACCGATCTGGGGCTGACCCAGTTGCGGCTGATGAACGATTCGCGCTTTGCATGGCTGATCCTCGTTCCGAAGCGTTCCGGCATTACGGAGATTCACGAACTGACGCCGCTCGACCAGACCATGCTGACCTTCGAGACGACGCAGATCGCCCAGGCGCTGGCCGATGTCACCGGCGCCGACAAGATCAATGTCGCCGCGCTCGGCAACCAGGTGCGGCAGTTGCACATGCATGTCATCGCCCGGCACCTGGGCGATCCGGCCTGGCCCGGTCCGGTCTGGTGCGCCGGAACGCCGACGCCTTACCAGAACGGTGCCGCCAAGGCCTTTATCGAGCGGTTCTCAAACGCGTTCTGAGGCGGTAGGTAGTCGGCTGAAACTGCCCCCTTCGGAGCCCTCATGGCCGACCTTTTTTCCGATGCTGCCGCGCCCGAACCCTCGGCGCTGACCGGCTTTGCCGGCAACCGGCTGCAGCGCTGGTCGGAAAAGCGCAGCGAGACATCGGTGCCCGAGGCGTTGGCCGATCCGCGCGCCCGGCTCTTGCTGGTCGGTGCGGGCCGCGCCGTGCTGCGGCCCAACGGAACAACGGCCGATCCATGGTTCGATGTCGCTTCGGCGAACACGCTTGGCGCGGACACCGACGGGGCGGTGCTGCTGGGCTACGAGGATGACGGCACGCCGGTTCTGGCGGCCTATGCCGATGTCGAGGCGCTGCCGGACGATCTGAAGGCGATCGATTATCGCTCGATCTATGTGCAGGGCCTGCTCGACGCGCCCGCGCTCGGCGCGCTGGCGCAGGGCGCCGCTCTGATATCCTGGCACGACACCCACCGCTTCTGTTCGCGATGCGGCCATAAGAGCGCGATGGCCGATGGCGGCTACAAACGCGTATGCCCGCAATGCGACGGCCAGCATTTCCCGCGCACCGATCCGGTGGTCATCATGCTGTCGGTGAGCGTAGACAATCAGCGGTGCCTGCTCGGCCGCAGCCCGCATTTTCCCGAGGGCATGTATTCGTGCCTTGCCGGCTTCGTCGAGCCTGGCGAGACGATCGAGAACGCTGTGCGGCGAGAGACCGAAGAGGAAGCGGGCATCACGATCGGCCGCGTGGCCTATCATGCCAGCCAGCCATGGCCGTTTCCGCATACGCTGATGATCGGCTGCTATTGCGAGGCTTTGACCGAGACGATCCGCATCGACGACGAACTCGAGGATGCGCGCTGGTTCACGCGCGGTGAGGTTCGCAAAGTGCTGGACGGGCGTGGCGGGGACGACTTCAAAATGCCGCCGCGCGGCGCCATCGCGTCACTGCTCGTCCGCAACTGGGCCGCGGCCGGTTAGCCTGGCCGGCTTTTCTGACGCTGGTCGGCGCCACGATAGACGCCCAGAACCCGGAAATGGTCAGAGAAGAAGCCGATCTCCTCGAAGGCCAGCTTCACATTGTCATCGTCCGGATGCCCCTCAATGTCGGCATAGAATTGGGTCGCGACGAACGCGCCGCCGATCTGGTAGCTCTCCAGCTTGGTCATGTTGACGCCATTGGTGGCGAAACCGCCCATGGCCTTGTAGAGCGCGGCGGGAATGTTGCGCACGCGGAAGACGAATGTGGTGATGATCAGTTCGTCGTCCGAGCGCCGCGCCGGGATGAACGGCGCCTTGGACAGGACGACGAAGCGGGTGATGTTGTTGGCCTGATCCTCGACGTCGCGCTCGAGTATGCCCAGGCCGTACATCTCGGAGGCCAGTTCGGGCGCCAGCGCCGCCATGGCCGGATCGCCGCTCTCGGCGACCAGTTTGGCAGCGCCCGCCGTATCGCCCGCGATCACCGCTTCCCAGCCATTGCTTCTGATGTACTTCCGGCACTGTCCGAGCGCGTGAATGTGACTGTGGACAGTGCGGATCGCCGAGCGGTCCGTGCCCGGCAGCGCCATCAGGTGAAAATGGATGGGCAGAAAGTATTCGCCGACAATGTGCAGATCGGATTCGGGCAGCAGATGGTGGATATCGGCCACCCGGCCGGCGATCGTGTTCTCGATCGGGATCATCGCCAGGGCGGCCGCGCCCTTGTCGACCGCGGTGAACGCATCCTCGAAGGTCGGGCACGGCATCGGCGTCATCGCCGGATACATGTTCCGGCATGCCGTGTCGGAATTGGCTCCGGGCTCGCCCTGAAAGGCGATCAGCGTTCTGGCGTTCTCGTCCATAGGTTTGGTTCTTCCTGTTCGCGCTCACGCCAAAAGAGTGCGCGCCCGCTCCAGATCGCGCGGTGTATCGACCCCGAACGGCACGGTGTCAACAAGCCGGGCATGGATGGTCATGCCCGCCTCGAGCGCGCGCAGCTGTTCGAGCCGCTCGCGCTGTTCCAGCGCCGAAGGAGGCAGGCCGACGAAACGGGCAAGCGCCGCGCGCCGATAGGCATAGATGCCGATATGGTGGTAGAGCGGGCCGTCGCCCCAGGGCGCCGTGGCGCGCGTGAAATAGAGCGCGTTGAGCGTATCCCGGGCCACGGGCGTACCGACGATCTTGACGATGTTGGGATCGGTCTTTTCGCCCTCGTCGGCGATTTCGTTGCCGAGCGTCGCGATGTCGCAGGCGGCGTTTTGGAGCGGGGCGATCGCGGCACGGACCATGGCCGGATCGAGCGTCGGCAGGTCGCCCTGAAGATTGATCACCACATCGATATCGCCGCTTGGATCGACCGCCTCCAGCGCCTCGAAGATGCGGTCCGAGCCCGAAGGGTGATCGGGCCGCGTCATCACCGCGCGATGGCCATGCGCGGCGACCGCTTCGGCGATCCGCTGATCGTCGACGGCAACCACGACATCGGCGCAATCGGCGTCGCGCGCCCGGTCGGCGACATGGACGATCATCGGCTTTCCGGCAATGTCGGCCAGCGGCTTGCCCGGCAAACGGGTCGAGGCCATGCGCGCGGGAATGAGGATGATCGGTGTCATGAAGGCCTGAACCGGGGGTCGGAATGGTGGCAAAACGTCTCAGCGGGTTCGACCTTATAGGTGTTGCAAGCCCCGGACAAAAGACATAGGAAACGGCCACTTTGCGCGTGCACGAAAGGTGCGCCGGCGGCTGATGATCGGGTAGAGGCTTTTTATGAACACCACCATGTATGCAGGCGCGTTCCTGGGGACCGTGTTTGTCGTGATGACCGTCGGACTGGCGAGCGACGCGATCTTTTCGCACCAGGCGCCCGAGCAGGAAGGCTTCGCGATCATCGTCGAGGAAAGCGAAGGCACCGCGGTGGCGGTCGAAGAGGTGGACGTGCCGATCTCGGTTCTTCTCGCCAGCGCCGATGCGAGCAATGGCGAAGGCGTCTTCCGCAAGTGCCAGTCCTGCCACAACATCGAAAGCGGTGCAGGCCACAAGACCGGACCGAACCTGTGGAACATCGTGGGCAAGGAAGTGGCCCTTTATGACGAGTTCCGCTATTCGCAGGCCATGCAGGACTATGCCGAAGGCGGCACGGTGTGGGACTTCGACTCGCTCAACAACTTCCTGGCTGCCCCCAAGGATTACATCGACGGCACCTCGATGAGCTTCGCGGGCCTGCCCCGCGACGGCGAGCGCGCCGACCTGATCGCCTGGCTTGCAACGCAGAACGACAGCCCGGTCGCGCTGCCCGAGCCCGAAGCGGCCCCGGCCGAAGAAGCCGCCGCCGAGGGCGATGCGGCTGAAACGACGGCGACCGAATAGGCCCAACTGACGCACAAGTGAGCCAGGTCGGCCCGGTTTTCGCCGGGCCGATCGTCGTTTGGGGCTTTGAATCGCCGCAAACGCCCCTACTGTGATTGGCAAGATCAATCGCGGAGGTGCCCATGAAGTTGCTGATCGCCAGCGCCGCTTGCCTGATGACCATGATCGCAATCGGCGATGCCGAGGCCCAGGAGGCCAGTGGCTGGGTGACCACCAGTTCCCTGATCGAACCGAGCAAATATGACGACGACTTCCGGCACTATGACCATGCCGATCCCGATGCGCCCAAGGGCGGCACGGTGAACCTTGCCGTTCAGGGCACGTTCGACAGCTTCAATCCCTACATCATCCGCGGGACGCCGGCTGCCGGCCTTGCCGGGTTCGGCGGCGGCCTGCTCTACGACACGCTTCTGTCGCAGTCGATCGACGAACCGTCGACCAGCCATCCGCGCCTTGCGGCGGCCTATACCTTTCCGCAGGATTATTCCTTCGTCGTCTACCGGCTCGATCCGGACGCGCGCTGGCATGACGGAGAACCGGTCACGCCCGACGACGTCGTCTGGACGTTCGACGTCCTGACCGAGCACAGCCAGCTCTATCGCGAGTACTACAAGAACATCACCGGGACCGAAATCCTCAACGCGACCGACATCAAGTTCTCGTTCGACCAGACCGGCAACCGCGAACTGCCGCAGATCATTGGCGACATGCCGGTCCTGCCCAGGCACTGGTGGGAAGGCACCGGTGCAGACGGCAACCCGCGCGACGTCAGCCAGCCGACACTCGAGCCGCCGCTGGGTTCCGGCCCCTATCGCATCGGCGAGTTCGACGCAGGCAGATCGATCACCTGGGAGCGGGTCGAGGACTATTGGGGCGCCGATCTGGGCGTCAATCTGGGCCGGAACAATTTCGACCGCATCGCCTACACCTATTTTCTCGATGCCACGCCGATCTGGGAAGCCTTCAAGAAGGGCGGAATCCAGGATTTCCGCACCGAAACACGGTCGTCGCGATGGGCCGGCGAATACAATTTCCCAGCCTTCGAGGAAGGCCAGGTGAAGAAGCGGGCCTTTCCGACGACCAGCCCGAAGCCCATGCAGGGCTTTGCGATGAACATGCGGCGCGACAAGTTCGCCGACCGGCGGGTCCGCCAGGCGCTGGCGCACCTGTTCGATTTCGAGAGCATCAACCGATTGCAGCTGGCCGGCCAGCGTACGCGCACCGACAGTTTCTTCGAAGGCGGTGAGTTGCAGGCGTCCGGCGTGCCCGAAGGCCGGGAACTGGAAATCCTGGAGGAGTTCCGTGACGAACTGCCGGCCGACCTGTTCACGATGCCGTTCGAAAATCCGGTCGGGGGCGACAGGGCGAAAAACCGGGAGAACCAGCGCATCGCGGCGGGGCTGATGCGCGAGGCGGGCTGGGAGCCGCGCGATGGCGCATGGGTCAATGCCGAAACTGGCGAACCCTTTGCCATCGAGATATTGGGCGCCTCTGAAACGACCAACATCATTGCCGGCCAGTTCACCGAGGATCTGCGCCGCTTCGGCATCGACGCGCAGATTCGCATTGTCGATGCCAGCCAGTACATCGCCCGGCTCGAAGAGTTCGATTTCGACATGACGACGGTCGTTCTCGCCCAGTCGCTGTCGCCGGGCAACGAGCAGCGCGACTTCTGGTCGTCTGCGGCGGCAGACAGTTCGGATTCGCGCAACATGTCGGGCATCGAGAACCCGGTCGTCGACGCGCTGATCGAAAAAATCATCTTCGCCGACGACCGTGACGAACTGGTGGCGGCCACCCGCGCGCTCGACCGCGTGCTCTTGTGGAACCACTATTACATCCCTCAATGGCACTCGGCGGACGAATGGATCGCCTGGTGGGACAAGTTCGGTTTCGTCGACAGCCAACCGGCCTATGCCGGTGTCGACTTCCAGTCCTGGTGGGTGAGGCCGGAGGCGATGCAATGATCATCGACCGGCGGCGGTTTCTGGCCGTCGCAGCAGGCGGCTTTGCGGCCTCGGCGATGTTTCCGAGACTGTCTCCGGCGGCCAATGCGCGCGGCACGCCCCTGCACGGCCTGTCCGCCTTCGGCGACCTGAAATACCCCGCCGGATTTGCCCGGTTCGACTATGCCAACCCGGACGCGCCGGCGGGCGGCGTGTTCAACTTCCAGCCCTGGTACTGGTACTTCAACCAGAACTACCAATCCTTCAACACGCTCAACACTTTCGTGCGCAGGGGCGATGCGCCGCCGCGCATGGAGATGTGTTTCGACACGCTGATGGTGTCGGCCCATGACGAGCCCGACGCGATCTACTGCCATGTCGCCGAGACTGTGACGATCTCCGAGGACGGGAACCGTTTCACCTTCCGGCTCCGGGACATTGCGCGCTTTCACGACGGCGCGCCGATCACCGCCGGCGATGTCAAATTCACCTACGATAGGATCAAGGCGCAGGGGCACCCGGACCTGTCGCTGCCGCTGCGGCCGCTCGCCGAGGTGATCGCCGAGAACGCGCGGACCGTGACGCTGGTGTTCGACGGCACACAGTCGGCGCAGGCCATCCTGACGATCGCATCGACCTATCCGATCCAGTCGGCGGCCTATTACGCCGACCGGACGTTCGACACATCGACGCTCGAGCCGCCGCTCGCGTCCGGCCCCTACAAGGTCGGTCGCTTCAATGCCGGCAGCTTCATCGAGTTCGAGCGCGTCGAGGACTATTGGGCCCGGGCGATCGGCACCGGTGCGGGGCAGAACCATTTCCAGACGATCCGCATCGAGTTCTTCACCGAGCGGCAGGCCGGGTTCGAGGCGTTCAAGAAGGGCGAGGTGACCTGGCGGCGCGAGTTCACGTCCAAGACCTGGGCGACCGAATACAATTTTCCGGCGATCACGGACGGCCGGGTGGTCCAGTCCCTGATCGACGCCGATGTGCGGCCATCCATGCAGGCCTGGGCGCTCAACCAGCGGCGCGAACGGTTCGCCGACCGGCGGGTGCGCGATGCGATCGCGCTGTGCTTCGATTTCGAGTGGACCAACCAGAATCTGTTCTACGGGCTCTATGAGCGCAGCCATTCGCTGTTTGCCGGATCGCAATATGAGGCGTCGGGCCTGCCGGACGTTGCCGAAACCGCGCTGATCGACAAGCTTGCAGCCGATCACGACCTGCCCGAAGGCATCCGTGATGAAGCCCACATGCAGCCGGTCGCCGACGGGTCGGGCCGCGACCGGGCGCGGCTGCGCGAGGCGACCCGCCTTCTCGCCGAGGCCGGCTGGAGGGCGGACGGCGAGGGCCGGCTGCGCAATGCCGGCGGCGAGACGCTGGACGTCGAGATGCTGATCCGGTCGTCCATCTTCGAGCGCATTTACGGCCCCTATGTGCGCACCATGAACCTGGTCGGCATCAATGCCAGCCTGCGACTGGTCGATCCCGCGCAATATCAGGCGCGCACCAGCGACTTCGATTTCGACATGGTTGGGCGCGCCATTGGCTGGACGCCGACACCGACGCAGAGCAGCCTCGAGGGCGTGTTCGGCGCAGCATCGGCCGACCTGCCCGGCTCGCGCAACTGGACCGGCGCGGCCGATCCGCTGGTCGACGCGCTGATCGCCGAAGTGGGCGCGGCCCCCGATCGCGACGCCTACCGCACGGCGATGCGTGTTCTGGACCGGGTGTTGCGTTTGCGGCGCGACTGGATTCCAAATTGGCGCGCAGCGAATCAGTTCATCGCCTACTGGGACATGTTCGGTTTCGACGACAAGCCGGACTATTTCTGGCCGATCGAGGCGCTGTGGTGGATCGACGAGGAAAAGGCGCGCGCGATTGGCAAGGCATGAGGCGATAACGATTCCGACCCTCGACCCGCGCGCGCGGAGACGCTGAGCAATGGGCGCCTATATCCTTCGCCGCATTCTGCTCATGGTTCCGACCATTTTCGGAATCATGGCGATTTCCTTCGTCATCGTGCAGTTCGCGCCGGGCGGGCCGGTCGAGCAGGTCATCGCGCAACTGACCGGCCAGGGGGGCGATGCGACCGAGCGCTTCACCGGCGGCGGCAGCGAGGTTTCCGGGGCCGATGAGTTCGGCAGCAGCGTCGAAGGCGGCGGGGCCAGTTCGCGCTATCGCGGCGCGCAGGGGCTCGACCCCGAGTTCATCGCCGATCTCGAGCGCCAGTTCGGCTTCGACAAGCCGCCGCTCGTCCGGTTCGGCAACATGATCTGGGACTATCTGCGGTTTGACTTCGGCGAGAGCTATTTTCGCGACATCACCGTCATCGACCTGATCCTCGAAAAGATGCCGGTGTCGGTGTCGCTGGGGCTCTGGATCACGCTGATCTCCTATGCGATCTCCATTCCGCTCGGCATCCGCAAGGCGGTGTCGGACGGTTCGCGCTTCGATGTGTGGACGTCGGGCGTGATCATCGTCGCCTATGCCATCCCCGGCTTCCTGTTCGCAATCCTGTTGATCGTCCTGTTCGCCGGTGGATCGTTCTTCGACTGGTTCCCCCTGCGCGGGCTCGTCTCCGACAATTGGGCCGAACTGTCATGGCCGGAACGGATCGTCGACTATTTCTGGCACCTGACGCTGCCGTTGACCGCAATGGTGCTGTCGGCGTTCGCGACGACGACGCTTCTGACCAAGAACTCGTTCCTCGACGAAATCCGCAAGCAATATGTGATCACCGCGCGGGCCAAGGGCCTGACCGAGCGCCAAGTGCTTTACGGCCATGTGTTTCGCAACGCGATGCTGATCATCATCGCCGGCTTTCCGGCGGCGTTCATCTCGGCCTTCTTCACCGGATCGCTCCTGATCGAGACGATCTTCTCGCTCGACGGGCTCGGCCTTCTGGGCTTCACCTCGGTCGTCAACCGCGATTATCCGGTGGTGTTCGCAACGCTCTACATCTTCTCGCTGATGGGACTGCTGGTCAGCCTTCTGTCGGACCTGATGTATACGTGGATCGACCCGCGCATCGATTTCGAAAGCCGGGAGGTCTGACATGGACCAGACGGTTGACGAACCCACTTTCGGACGGGACGGCGCCATACCGCGACGGCGGCGACCGTTCCTCTCGCCGCTCAACCAGCGGCGCTGGCAGAACTTCAAGGCCAACCGGCGCGGCTACTGGTCGCTGTGGCTGTTTCTCGTCCTGTTCGTCCTGTCGCTGTTTGCCGAATTCATCGCCAACGACCGGCCGATCCTGGTCTCCTACAAGGGCGAACTTCTGACGCCGGTCTTCGTCAACTATCCCGAGGAGAAATTCGGCGGGTTCCTGGCGCGCACCGACTACACCGACCCGTTCATCCAGGACGAGATCAAGGCCAATGGCTGGATGGTCTGGCCGCCGATCCGCTATTCCTACAGGACCGTCAACAAGGAGGTGCCGACCACCGCGCCCTCCAAGCCGGCCTTCATGTTCGACAGCCGCGAGGAGTTGTGCGCGCGCTATGCCGGCGGCATCGACGATCCGAACTGCCACTGGAGCAATTTCAACTGGCTCGGCACGGACGACCAGGCGCGCGACGTCCTGGCGCGGACGATCTACGGCTTCCGCATATCGGTCCTGTTCGGGCTGATCCTGACGATCGCCTCGGCGGTGATTGGCGTCACCGCCGGCGCGATCCAGGGCTATTTCGGCGGCTGGACGGATCTGATCTTCCAGCGCGTGATCGAGATATGGTCCTCGATCCCGGTCCTCTACATACTCTTGATCATGGCCGCCGTGCTGCCGCCGGGCTTCTGGGTGCTGCTCGGCATCATGCTCATCTTCTCATGGGTCGGCTTTGTCGGCATCGTCCGTGCCGAATTCCTGCGCGCACGCAACTTCGAATATGTCAACGCGGCGCGCGCGCTCGGCGTGTCGAACCGGACGATCATGTTCCGCCATCTCCTGCCGAACGCGATGGTGGCGACGCTGACCTTCCTGCCATTCATCCTGAACGGGTCGATCACCACGCTGACCTCGCTCGATTTCCTCGGCTTCGGCCTGCCGCCGGGATCGGCTTCGCTCGGCGAACTCATCCTTCAGGGCAAGAACAACCTCCAGGCGCCGTGGCTCGGCTTTTCCGGCTTCATCGTCATTTCGATCATGCTGTCGCTGCTGATCTTCATCGGCGAGGCGACGCGCGACGCGTTCGATCCCAGGAAGACGTTTGGGTGATGCGACAGGCGTGCTATATGAAGGTAGAATTCTACCTCGGAGACCACGATGGGTCTGAACATCAAGAATGAGCGCGTGCATCAATTGGCGAAGGAACTCGCCCTCAAGCGCAATTCCACCATGACGGCCGTGATCCTTGACGCGTTGGAAAGCGAGCTGGAACGAGATCAAGCTCGCTCCGATGAGGCTCAACGGCATCGGATCAAGGCGCGAGAGCAGTTTCTCGCACACCGCGATTCGATGAAGGAACTGCCGGCAGGCTACACCAGCAGTCATGACGACCTTTATGATGAAGACGGCTTTCCGGCATGATTGTCGATGCGTCAGCGATCGTGGCGTTTGTCATGAAGGAAGAGGGCAGCGGCATCTACGAGCCTTACCTGTTCAGCGACACGGTTCCGCTTTTCATATCCGCCGTCAATTGGTGGGAGGTCCATGCCCGCATAACCAGGCATGACAAGCCCGACGTCACACGATCATTGCAGTTCTTTCAACGAGGAACGCGCTTGAAGTTCGTCGCAGTAGACAAAGACCAAACCAACATGGCTATCGAAGCGTTCCGCCGCTTCGGCAAGGGACACCATCCCGCCAAACTCAACCTCGGCGATTGTTTCGCCTACGCTCTGGCCAAGGTTCGAAACGAACCGCTGCTCTTCAAGGGGAACGATTTTCACCATACCGATGTGCGGGCCGCGCTGTGACAGAACCACTCCTGTCCGTCCGCGATCTTTCCGTCGACTTCACGCAAGGCGGCCATGTCACCCATGCGGTCAGAACGATCTCGTTCGACATCGGTGCGCGCGAAACCGTGGCGCTCGTCGGCGAGAGCGGGTCGGGCAAGTCGGTCTCCGCCCTGTCCGTGCTCAAGCTGCTGCAATATCCGGCCGCGTCGCACCCGTCGGGTCAGATCATGTTCGGCGGGCAGGATTTGCTGGCGGCGTCGGACGACGAACTGCGCACGGTCCGCGGCAACGACATTTCGATGATCTTCCAGGAGCCGATGACGTCGCTGAACCCGCTGCACCCGATCGAAAAGCAGGTCGGCGAGGTGTTGCGGCTGCACCAGGGCATGGGCGAAGCGGACCAGCGAGCCCGAACGCTCGAACTGCTCAACCAGGTCGGCATTCGCGAACCCGAAAAGCGCCTTGGCGCCTATCCGCACCAATTGTCCGGTGGCCAGCGCCAGCGCGTGATGATCGCCATGGCGCTCGCCAACACGCCCAGGCTGCTGATCGCGGACGAACCGACGACGGCGCTCGATGTGACCGTTCAGGCGCAGATCCTCGAACTGCTCGACGATCTCAAGCGGCAGCAGGACATGTCGATGCTGTTCATCACGCACGATCTGGGCATTGTGCGGCGCATCGCCGACCGCGTCTGCGTGATGACCGATGGGGAGATCGTCGAGACCGGGCCGACCGAGGCGATCTTCGGCGACCCGCAGCACGTCTACACCCGGCACCTGCTCGCGGCCGAACCGAAGGGCCAGCCGCCCCGCGCCGACCCCGACGCGCCCGTCGTGATGGAAGGCGACCAGATCAAGGTCTGGTTCCCGATCAAAAAAGGCTTCCTGCGCAAGACGGTCGATCACGTCAAAGCGGTCGACGGGATCGACGTGACGGTGCGCGCAGGCCAGACGCTCGGCGTCGTCGGCGAGAGCGGGTCGGGCAAGACGACGCTTGGGCTGGCGCTCAGCCGGCTGATTTCGTCGGACGGCCGTATCCGGTTTGCTGGCGAGGCCATCGATGCACGCTCGTTCCGTCAGATGCGGCCGCTTCGCAAGGATCTGCAGATCGTCTTCCAGGACCCGTTCGGATCGCTGAGCCCGCGCATGTCGATCGCCGAGATCGTCGCCGAGGGCCTTGCGATCCACGAACCGGGCCTGAGCCCCGACGAACGCGACGATCGCGTCGTCGCCGCCCTCGACGAGGTCGGGCTCGATCCCGAGACGCGGTTCCGCTATCCGCACGAATTTTCCGGCGGCCAGCGCCAGCGCATCGCCATTGCCCGGGCGATGGTGCTCAAGCCGAAATTCCTGATGCTGGACGAGCCCACTTCGGCGCTCGACATGAGCGTTCAGGCCCAGGTGGTCGACCTTCTGCGCGATCTGCAGAAGAGGCACAATCTGGCCTATCTGTTCATCAGCCACGATCTGAAAGTGGTGCGGGCGCTCGCCAATCACGTCATTGTCATGCGCGGCGGCCGAATTGTCGAACAGGGGTCGGCCGACACCATTTTCGACGCGCCGGAAACCGATTACACAAGGGCGCTGATGGCCGCCGCCTTCGACATCAAGACGAGCGCGGCCGGCGTCGTCAGCCAGTAGGCATTTTTGGCAAGCGAGTTCGCACGATGGCACCCTCCCCCGGCTCGATCCTTTTGTCCGTCACCGGCTTCGATCCCGCCGTGTGGCGTGACGAGATCGAACGGGCCGCACCCGGCCGGACGGTTGTCACCGAACCGGACGGGCCCGAAGACGCATCCATCCATTACGCGGTCGTGTGGAAGCAGCGGCCCGGCATTCTCAACCGGCTGCCCAATCTCAAGGCGATCTTTTCGATCGGCGCCGGCGTCGACCACATCTTCGCCGATCCCGATGTTCCGGACGTGCCCATCGTGCGCGTCGTCGCCGACGACCTGACCGAGCGGATGAGCGAATATGTGGTCTGGCAGGTGCTCGACCATCACCGCAAGGGGCCGCGCTACCGGCGCCAGCAGGCGGAGAAAATCTGGCATGAAGACCGGATGCAGCCGGCCGCGCGCGACGTGACGGTGGGCATTCTGGGTCTCGGCGTACTCGGGCTCGATGCGGCGCGCAAGCTTGCCGCGCTCGGCTTTGAAGTCGCGGGTTGGAGCCGGACGGCAAAGAAAATCGAAGGCGTAGCGACCTTTGCCGGCGATGACGGGCTCGACGGTTTTCTGGCCATCAGCGACATCGTCGTGTGCCTTTTGCCGCTGACGCCGAAGACAAAGGGCATCCTGTCAAAACCGCTGTTTGCGAAGATGAAACGGCGCGGACCGCTGGGGCCGGCCGTGCTGATCAATGCCGGCCGCGGCGATCTGCAGAACGAGGCCGACATCCTTGCGGCTCTGGAAAATGGCTGGCTGGGTGCGGCCAGCCTCGATGTGTTCCAGGCCGAGCCGCTGCCCGAAACCAGTCCGCTCTGGACCCATCCGCGCGTGACGATCACGCCGCATGCGGCGGCCACATCGGTGCCCGCCGCACTGATCCCGCCCATGATTGCCCAGATTGAATCACATGAGCGCGGTGAACCGCTGACCAATCTGGTCGATCGCGACGCCGGCTACTGATCGCCGTCAGGGACGCCGATAGCCGGTCGGTTGCCCGTAGAGAGCCGCGATGCGGTCGATGGCCTGAACGAGCGGTTCGCTCGAAACCGCCATCGCATTGGCGTTGGCATGCAGCAGCGTCTCGGCGTCACGCATGATGCCGACATGGCCGATCCAGAAGACGAGATCTCCGCGCCGAAGACCGTTTGCGGGATCGGCCGGTTCGCCCAGTTCCGCTTCCTGCATGTCGCTGTCGCGCGGCGCCGCCCGGCCGGCCATCAGCATGGCCAGTTGCACAAGGCCCGAACAGTCGATGCCGAAGGCGGACGTTCCGCCCCACAGATAGGGCGTGTGAAGCAGCGTTTCGGCGGCGGCCGCATAGTCCGGCTCATGGTCATCCGCCTCGCGGATGTGCCCTGCCGGGCAATAGCGGCCGTCGTCGAGGCGCGCATAGGCTACATTGCGGCTCTCGACGAATTCAGCGACCGAAACCAATGAGCCCATCGAAAGGCAGTCGGCCGGGGGACGCTTGAAATCCGGCTCATCGAAAAGGAACGTCCGTGGCGCCGCGATGCGGTGGGTGCCGGACGCCGTGCCCAAGGGTCTGCTCAACGCACGCTGAGCGACATAGCCGACATATCCGTCCCGCTCGGCCTGAACCCAGGCCCAGCCCTCATCGGACTGAAACATGCGAACCCGGTCGCCGTGGAGCAGTTGTGTGCCCAGACCGGCCTGCGGCATCGGTTGCGTGCGCATATCGACCACGGCGTCCCGGACGACCAGCTCCTCGCCATCAGCGAAATGGTTGGCATCGACCAGACCGCGCAACCGGGCGTCGGCCAAGTCGCGGCGAAAGGCGTGCAGGCGCGGATCAAGCGGCTTTTCGGTCATGCGGGCAGTTCCCTCGCCTTGGCGATGATGACGTCGGCGAACCGTTCCAGATAGAGCGCGCCGTCAATGGTGCGGGCGATGACCACATTGCGCCGATCCCGCGGATCGCGATGCCGGGTGACCAGCTTCATGGCGCCCATCGTGTCGAGCGCGCGCGTGATGACCGGCTTGGTGACGCCGAGATGGGCGGCCAGCCCGCGCACCGAATGGGGCGGCGGTTCGAGGTAGATCGTCAGAAGGATGGCAAGTTGGCGCGTCGTCAGGTCCGGCGCGCTGTCGCGCACCTCGGCAAGCGATACATGGTGCCAGAGCGCGAGCGCCTGGCTGGGCCTCAATGTGACCGTCATCGTCCGCTGGTCGCACACAAACGTTTCGGAACCGTTTCAATATGACGGTCCGAGCCGTGGCACACAAGGGCGAGGTCACCGGTCGCCGTAACGATGTTCCAGAACCGCGAACAGGGCGCGGATCGCCTGCGCCTCGCCGCCGACCGGCGCGTGCAACTTCGGCTTCGGCGTCCACGCGAACAGGTCGAGATGGACCCAGGGCGTCTTGTCGGCCACGAACTTCTGCAGGAAGAGCGCGGCCGTCACCGATCCGGCGAACCCGTCGGCGGTTACATTGGCGCAGTCCGCCACCGTCGATGACAGGTTGCGGGCGTATGGCTGCCAGAGCGGCATGCGCCAGAGCGGATCTCGCTCGGCTTCGGCGGCCCTTGCCAAAGCGCCGGCCAGCGCATCGTCTCCCGTGTAGAAGGGCACGATATCGGGGCCGAGCGCAACGCGCGCCGCACCCGTCAGCGTTGCCATGTCCACGATCAGATCCGGCTCTTCCTCATCGGCCAGTGCCAGCGCATCGGCCAGCACCAGCCGGCCCTCGGCATCGGTGTGGCCGATTTCCACGGTCAGGCCCTTGCGCGTCGGATAGACGTCACCGGGCCTGAACGCATTGCCGGAGATCGCGTTCTCGACAGCGGGGATAAGCACACGCAGCCGCACGCCCAGTTCCATCGACATGATCATGGCGGCCAGGCCCAGAACGTTGGCCGCGCCGCCCATGTCCTTCTTCATGTTGCGCATCGAGCCCGAGGGCTTGATGCCGACGCCGCCGGTGTCGAACGAGACGCCCTTGCCAACCAGTGTCAGCTTCGGTGCGGTCTTTTTTCCCCACCTCATGTCGATCAGGCGCGGCGGCGTTGCCGAGGCACGACCGACCGCATGGATCATCGGCAGCTTCTTGGCGATCAGTTCCTCTCCGGCGATCACCTTGACGACCGCCTTGTGGCCGGCTGCCAACGTCCGGGCGGCCGCCTCGATCGCCGCCGGCCCCATGTCGTTGGCCGGCGTGTTGACGAGATCGCGGGTCAGCGAAACCGCGCCCGCAACCGCTTCGAGACGCGCGCGATCGACCGCTTTGTCGGGCACGAGCCGGATGCGTTTGGCCGGCGGCGTACGGTACAGGTCAAAACGATAGGCGCCCATGCAGAAACCCAGCGTCGCCTTCCCGATATCGGTCTCATCGGGATTGGCGACGAACCAGTCACCCGCCGGCAGCTTGCCGGCGAGCGCGCCAAGCGCGAACGGATCGGCCGGTTCGCCCAGGGCGATGGCCGCCCCTGCCACGCCGCCGCCGTCCGGCGCGGGCACGAGGGCGACGGCCCCGGCCTCGGCTTCGAAGCCCGTTGCCTCCAGCCATGCCGTCACCTGTGCCGGACTGCTTTTTGCGTTGTTTCCGACAATCCAAATGGGCCGCGCGTCGGTGCGCGCTTCGTCAGGAGCCAGCATTGTCAGTCGATCAGCCATCATGTCCTCGGCGCCGGGGATTAACCATCCGTTAGGGTTAACAGATTATCGCTGGTTAACAGAGGTTAATGCGGAGTTACGCCCGCAAAAGGACGCATGCCGCGTGCCGGCCCTGCTTCGTGGAGTATCGCGATGTCCAAGCCCATCGGTTCATCGAACCTGCACCGGCCCGCCCGCCTCGGTGTCGCTGTGCTGCTGGCCGGTCTTCTGGCCGGGTGTGCCAACAGCAACCTGACGACCGGATCGATCGGGCCGGCGGGCAACAAGCCGATCGCGCAATTGAGCGGCACGGAACTGCAATCGGCGCTGGCCAGCCACCGCCGCCAGTACGAACGCAACCCGAACGACAAGTCGGTGGCGATCGCCTATGCATCCGTGCTGCGGATGAACGGCGCGAACGAGCAGGCGCTGGCCGTGATGCGCAAGGCTGCGATCACCCATTCCCGCGACAAGCAGGTTCTGGCCGCCTACGGCAAGGCACTCGCCGGTGCCGGTCAGTTTCCGGCCGCGCTCGACGCGATCCAGAGGGCGCAGGACCCGACGCAGCCTGACTGGGAACTGCTTTCGGCCGAGGGCGCGATCTACGATCAGACAGGGCGTCCGGACGAGGCGCGCCAGCGCTATGAAAAAGCGTTGCAGATCCGCCCGAACGAACCCTCGGTCCTGTCGAACCTTGCGATGAGCCACATGCTGCAGGGCGATCTGCCGACAGCGGAACGGCACTTGCGCACGGCGGTGCAACAGCCCGGCGCGGACAGCCGCGTGCGGCAGAATCTGGCGCTGATCGTCGGTCTTCAGGGCCGGTTCGCCGAAGCCGAGGACATTGCCCGCCGCGAGATGACGCCCGACCAGGCCGAAACCAACATCGCCTACCTGCGGCAGATGCTGGCGCAGCAAAATGCCTGGAACCTGATCGAGCAGGAAGACCGGCAGAACGCCGCCAACTGACGATCCGTCCGCCCGCCCCCCGCGAACGACCGCAACCCCCGACAAAAAACCCGCCATTTGGCGGGCCCTTTTTGTCGTGTCGGGCGCGATGCGATCACCCTCCGCCGAAGATGCCGCCCTGTTGCGAGACCTGGATGCCGGCCGGGCCGAGAATCACGCCGAACAGGACCGGCAGGAAGAAGACGATCATCGGAACGGTCAGCTTGGGCGGAAGCGCGGCCGCCTTTTTCTCGGCTTCGGTCATGCGCTGTTCGCGGCTTTCGTTGGCCAGAACGCGCAGCGCGGAGCCGATGGGCGTGCCGTAACGTTCGGCCTGGATCATCGCCTGGGAGACGGCCTGGACCGAGTCGAGGCCGGTACGCTTGGCCAGGTTTTCGTAGGCTTGCCGGCGTTCGCTGAGATAGGACAGTTCCGCGCCGACCAGCACCAACTCTTCGGCAAGCGGCACCGATTGCGTGCCGATCTCCACGGACACGCGCTTGAACGCGGCTTCCACGGACATGCCCGACTCGACGCATATCAGCATCAGGTCGAGCGCATCGGGCCAGGCCTTGCGGATGGAGTTGCCGCGCTTGCCTGCCAGGTTGCTGACATACAGATTGGGCGCATAAAAGCCCGCATAGGCAGCGCCGACGCACATGAACGAACGCATCATGGTCGAGTGTTCGCTGAAGTTGCCCAGGCCGAAAATGTAGAAGATGGCCACGGCCAGAAACAGAAACGGCAGCACGAAGCGGGCGAACAGGAACATGTTCAGCGGCTGCTGGCCCCGGAAACCGGCCATCCGGAGCTTCTTGACCGTCGCATCGTCGGCAAGCGCCTTGCGCAGATCGAGCCGGTCGACCACGCCTTTGATGCCGGCGAACCTGGACTCATCGACGCGCAGCGACCCCTTGCCCTGAACCTTTTCGGTGGCCAGCCGAGCGCGCTCGCGGGCGCGAATCTCGTCGCGCTCGGTTGCGACCATCTTCATCCGGCTCTTGAGCTGGCTGCCGCCGGTCACCGCCGTGAGCAGCGTGAGGATGGTGGCGAACACGGCGACCGAAACGAGCACGGCGAAGACGAACTGCGGTGACGTGGCGGTCTGGACAATGGTCGATATCATGGCCGGACCTCACACCTCGAAATTGATCATCTGACGCATGACGAAGATGCCGATCGACATCCAGACAAGCGACACGCCGAGAATGAACAGCCCCGTATCGGTCGTGAACAGCAGCATGATGTACTCCGGGCTCGTCAGATAGACGAGAAACATCACGACGGGCGGCAGGGCACCGATGATGACGGCGGACGCCTTTGCTTCCATCGACATGGCGGCGACCTTGTTCTTCATCTGCTTGCGCGCCCGCAGCACCTTCGACAGGTTGCCGAGCGCTTCGGACAGGTTGCCGCCGGCCTGCTGCTGGATCTGGATGACGATCGCAAAGAAGCTGGCCTCGGGAACCGGCATGTGGTTGTACATGCGCATGCACGCTTCGGGCGTCGGCACACCCAGTTGCTGCGCCTCGACGATCCTGCCGAACTCCGTACGGACCGGCTCCTTGGCCTCGCCCGCGATCAGGCGGATCCCGTCGTTTAGCGGCAGGCCCGACTTGATAGCCCGGACGATGACGTCGATGGCATTGGGAAACTCGTCGAGAAACTGCTTCATGCGGCGCTTGCGCAGAAACGCGACGATCCAGCGCGGCACGCCAAAAGCGCCGGCGAAAAACACGGCCGGCACGTAGATGAGGCCAAGGCCAGCCACCAGCGCCATGACCGCCAGGGCACCGCCGAGGCCGGCCGACATCAGATAAAAGGTCCGCATCTCGATATTGAGGCCGGCCTGCTTGATCTGCATCTTCAGCGACGGCTTGGTGATGTGCTTTTCGCGATCCTTGTTCCGTTTTTCGAGATCATCAAGGGATTCGCTGACCTGCTTGCGGCGCTTCTGGCCTTCATTGAGGCGTTCGACCGCGGCCTTGCGCACCTTGGTGTCGGAGCTGCGACTGCTGATGGCGGCAAGGCGCTTGCCGGATTTCTCCTCGATCTGCACCCTGTTGTACAGCAACGCATAGAGCACGCCGCCGACACCGAGGGCGGCGAGCGCGAAGATGGCAATCACGATGACGGGAATGCCCATGATCGTCATGGCTGCCTATCCCTGCCTGCTGTCCACTGCACCATCAGTTCTGGACCGTTTCCATGGAATCGAGCGCCGCCGCCAGACGCTGCTCCTCATTGTAGTAACGGGCCCTGTCCCACATGGCCGGACGGCCGATGCCGGTCGAGCGGTGCTTGCCGAGGATCTTGCCGTTGGTGTCCTCACCCTGCATGTCGTAAAGCATCAGGTCCTGGGTGATGATCACGTCGCCTTCCATGCCGACCACCTCGGTGATGTGGGTGATCCGGCGCGAGCCGTCGCGCAGGCGTGCCGCCTGAACGATGACGTCGACCGAGCCGACGATGATTTCGCGCACGGTGCGCTGGGGCAGCGAAAAGCCGCCCATGGCGATCATCGATTCGATACGGCTGAGACATTCGCGGGGCGAGTTGGAGTGGATGGTGCCCATGGACCCGTCATGGCCGGTGTTCATGGCCTGCAGCAGGTCGAACACTTCCGGTCCGCGCACCTCGCCGACGATGATCCGCTCGGGACGCATGCGAAGGCAGTTCTTGACGAGATCGCGCATGGTGATCTGGCCTTCGCCCTCGAGGTTGGGCGGGCGGGTTTCAAGCCGCACGACATGCGGCTGCTGCAGCTGCAGTTCTGCCGAATCCTCGCAGGTGATGATGCGCTCATCCTCGTCGATGTAGCGCGTCAGGCAGTTGAGAAGCGTCGTCTTGCCCGAGCCCGTGCCGCCGGAAATCACCACATTGCAGCGCACCCGGCCTATGATCTGGAGCAGCGTGGCACCCTCAGGCGAGATCGATCCGAAATTGACCAGCTGATCGAGCGTCAGCTTGTCCTTCTTGAATTTGCGGATCGTCAGTGCGGTGCCGTCGATGGCCAGTGGCGGGGCGATGACGTTGACGCGGCTGCCGTCGGCGAGACGCGCGTCGCAGATCGGGCTCGATTCGTCGACACGCCGGCCCACCTGGCTGACGATCCGTTGGCACACGGAAAGCAATTGCTGGGCATCGCGGAACTTGACGTCGGCGTGTTGGACCTTGCCGTCCACTTCGATATAGGCGCTGTCCGGCCCGTTGATCATGATGTCGGCGATATCGTCGCGGGCCAGCAGAGGCTCGAGAGGGCCGTAGCCCAGAACGTCGTTGCAGATGTCCTCGAGCAGCTCCTCCTGCTCGGCGATCGACATCGCATAGTTCTTGATCGCGATGATGTCGTTGACGATGTCGCGGATTTCCTCGCGCGCACTGTCACCATCAAGCTTGGCGAGCTGCGACAGATCGATCGTTTCGATCAGCGCGGAGAAAACCTGCGTCTTGGTGTCGTAATATGATTCGTTGCGCTGGGACTGGGAGCGCGCAGCCGGCTTGGCGGGCGTGACGGCCGGTGCCGGCTCGGGCTGAGCCGCAGGCCGCGCCGGTGTCTCAGGCTCGGGCGCGGGCGCGGGAGCTGTCGCGGCCTCGACCGGTTCGGGTGCTGCCGGGCTTGTCGGGGCGTCGTGCGTCGATCCCGCCGAACCGGCCCGTCCGGCCGTTCCCGCTGTGCCTCTCTTGCCGAACATCAATATGCCCCCGTGGTCGAACGCGTTGCCGTCATGACTTCTTCAGCCGCGCCAGCAGCGCCTGAAGTCCGGGCTTGTGTTTGGGCACGGACACCGAGCGGCCCGTCACCAGATGAGCGAGTTGGCCCAGCGTGGCCACCACGGGGCTCGCGGCATCGGTTTCGGCCAGCATGCGGCCCGAATTGGCGGCGTTGCCGAAAAGCTGCGCGTCGAACGGAATGACGGCCGCCGGCTCGACCTCGAGCGGATCGCTGAAGTCGCCAACGGAGATTTCCGGCCGCTTGGGCACGCCGACCTGGTTGATCACCAACCGCGGCGGCGAGTCGTTCGGACGCAGTCCGCGCAACGTGTCGATCAGGTTCTTGGTATTGCGCAGATTTGCCAGTTCCGGAGCGGCGACGATCACCACTTCATCGGCATGGGTGAGCGTCGCCTTGGTCCAGCCGTTCCAGCCGTGCGGCACGTCGAGAACAACCGCCGGCGCGGTGCGCTGTGCGATGTCGATCAGGTTGCCGAAGGCATCGGCGCCGAAATCGTAGGAACGATCCAGCGTCGACGGCGCCGCCAGAAGCGACAGGTTCTCGGCGCAGTTGGCGAGCAGCCTGTCCAGATAAACCTCGTCCAGACGCTCGGGCGAGAAAACGGCTTCGGCAATGCCCTGCGCGGGATCCTGGTCGAAGTTGATGTTGGCTGTCCCGAAGGGCAGGTCCATGTCGACGACCACGACCTCGTTCTCGAACAGTGTCGAGATCGCCCAGGACACATTGTGGGCGATGGTCGAGGCGCCGACGCCGCCCTTGGCACCGACAAAGGCGATCGACCGTCCGATCGGATCGGCTTCGGGATCGGCGAACAGACCCGAAATCGTGCTCATCAGATCGGCAAGCGAGACCGGCGCGACCATGTACTCGGAAATGCCCGCGCGGATCAGCTCGCGGTAGAGCGCAATGTCGTTGTGATGGCCGATGATGACGACGCGGCTGGAAGGATCGCAGACATCGGCCAGTTCGTTGAGCCGCGCCATCAGTTCGTCGCGGCCGCAGGCGATTTCAATAAAGATCAGATTGGGCGTGGGTGCGGTCTGGTAGAATTCGACGGCCGCGGCAAGACCGCCCATGTAGACGCGCGTCTGCGCCTTCGACATCCGCCTGTCTTCGGCCATGCGCTCGATGGTCGATGCCACGGCCTGGGTCTCGCAGAACGCCTGCACGGAAATGCGCGGCACCGGCCGCACCTGCTGAAGCGCATCGGCCTCTTCGGGCGCCGCCGCCAAGGACTCGGCATCTAGATTAAGAGCGGTATCGGACATGTCACTTGCTTCCGCTTCGGTTTCTGGTCTGTCCGGCGTTCGCGCCGGCAGCATTTTCTGTCATCGTCAATAGGCGACCTCGGAGGCCTTTCCGGTCGGCCCGCTCTGATAGGTGCCGATCACCACACCGCGCTGGGCGGCGTCGATCGGCGACATCGCACGGGGCCCAAGAAGGTCGTTCGGATTGTCGATCTGAGCGGCGAGGTTTTTCTGGGTGGAGCAGCCGAAATCGCTGTAGTGGCGGTTCTGCGCGGTCTCGGCCAGGTTCCCGGTCCACTGACCGCAGGGTTTCGGAACGTCGGCGGTGACACCGTGGAAGGACAGCCGGACCGGAGCGGCGGCGCCATGCCCGCTGGCATCATAGTGCTGGATCGACACGTCGTTGCGGCTGGCGCCGCCTCGCTCGATCGCATCGATGATGGTTTCGCGCACACGATCGGCGGCGTGCTCGTTGGGCGAGTTGGACGGCAGCAGGACATGCAGAACGCCGGTCCGCGACTGTTTGAAGGTGCGGGCGAAGGCGGTGATGTTGCTTTGCGTCGCCGGGTTGAGCGTGCGGGCGCCGCTGGCCACGGCCACGTCGAGCGTCTGCTCCCGCTCCGAGATGACGATCGGATGGTTGGTGCGATAATCGTCCGAAACCGAACTGACGGCGATATTGTCGGTGCCGGTCGCGCAACCGGCCAAAAGGCTCGCCGCGACCAGAAGTCCGCCGACCGTTTGAAGCTGTTTCAAGGACATGGCTGGCTGAACTCCGGTCACTTGTAGATGAAGCCGATCGCGCCGTGGTAGCGGCCGGGCGGCGGTTCTTGGGACTGGCTGCCATAGATGCGGTTGACACGGGTCAGCAGTGCGGCCTGGGCATCGGATGGCGGATTGAAATTGTCGGTCGGACGCGCAAGTTGCGATGCGGCGACCGGTCGCGACAGATAGGGCGTGACAACGATCACAAGCTCGGTTTCGGCGCGGATATAGTCCTGGCTGCGGAACAGCGCGCCCAGGACCGGCACCTTGGACAGTCCGGGAAAGCCAGAGACGACCTGGCGGACATCGTCGCGCAGCAGGCCGGCAATCATCATCGAGCCGCCCGACGGCAGCTCGACGGTCGTGTCAGCGAGCCGCTTGCGCAGCGAAAGGACGCTGACATTGCCGGCAAGGCCACTGACCGAGCCTTCCGAGGTGGGCTCGGAGACCGAGGTGCGGATCTGGAGGCTGATCCGGCCCGGCGACAGGACGACCGGCGTGAATTCGAGGCCGACACCGTAGTCGATCTGCCGGTAATTGACGATGACGCGGCCATCGTCGTCGACGCTGGAGCCATTGACGATGTTGTATTCGCCGCCGGCGCGGAAGATCGCCTTTTCGCCCGACACGGCGGTCAGGGTCGGTTCGGCGAGCGTCTTCATGACGCCGGCCTCTTCCATGGCGCGGAACTGGGCGTTGAGATTCACACTGCCAAAGCCGCCGCCGCTGAAATTGCCGCCAAGGCTCAGTCCGTTGCCGTTCAACGGCTTGCCGTGGGCACCGTAGCTGCCCTCGTTTACGACGCCGAAGGTGATGTCGCCGCTCGAGCCGGTCACCGAAAGGCTGGTGCCGAGCTGCTTCATGACCGAACGCTGAATTTCGGCCACCGTGACCTTCAGCGTCACCTGGTCTCCGCCGGTGATTTCGAGCAGATTGACGATCTGGCTGTTGCCCAGCCGGCCGAAGAAGAAGCCGGTTTCCTGGGTGGTGGCATCGCCGCCCTTGACGAAGATTTCCGCAAGCTGGGCCGCCTTGGCAGCGTCCTGCGGCGTCTGGACCGTGCCGGTCAGGACGATATTGTCGTTGATGATCTCGGTCTTGATGTCCGACCCTGCAATGAACCGCTCCAGATAGCGGTCGAGCCCGGCGACATCGCGTTCGACGCGCAGATCGAGACTGACCAGCTGTTCGCCATTGCGGTCGAAGACGAAGATGTTTGTTTCGCCGACGGACTTGCCAAAAAGGTAGATGCGCCGCGCGGTCCGGGAGACCGCGTCGGCGACCGCCGGATTGGCGACCAGAATGTCATGGGCATCGGCAGGCAGGTCGATCACCAGCGACTTGTCGAGTCCGAGCATGATGCGCTCGCTGCCCGAGGTGTTGCGGCCGACGGAAACCACGCTCTGCGCCTGTGCCTGTGCAAGGCCCGGCAACCCGGACTGGCCAGTCGGCGAAAGCAGCATGGCGACGGCGGCGGACGCCACCAGCAAGAATTTGAACGGATGAGCGGCCATGAGCGGATGCCTGTCGGTTCGTGTCACGTATGCGCGGTCGTTCCGCGCGCGATTGTCGTGGGGAGATGATTTGGTCATGGCGCTGACGTCACTCTCTGGCCGCCCTTGATGACGGTGATCGTTCCGCCCGGACCCGCGCCGATCAGATGGTCGGCGGCGTTCTCGGCCTCGGCCGGGCTGACATCCTTCACCGAGCGCAGCGCAAGCGTCAGCCGGTCGGCCATCTGTCGCGCAACGGTGATGATCTCGGCCTGTTGGGGCGTCAGTTCCAATGTGGCGGTCTGGCCAACCTGGACGAGCCGGCCTTCCTCATCCTCGCGAATGGTCTGGTCGATGGCCAGGATGCGGATGGAGTTCAGAATCGTTTCCGTCCGGAACCCGCCATCGTTCTCCCGGCTGACCATGATGACATCGACATAGTCGTCCGGAAGGATGAAGCCGCCCGCCGATGTGTCGGCTGCGATCTCGGTGGCCACGGCGCGCTTGCCGGCCGGCAGGATGGACGACATGAAGCTCTGATCGGCGCCCAGCAGCTTGATCGGGCGGATCGGCTCGCCCTGAGAGATGGTGGCCCGAACGACGGAATCAGAGAGTTCGCTGATGGCGTCGGGCCGGCTCGAGCGGGTGATGAAGTCGGGCGAGAGCGCGCCGGTCGGCCAGTCTTGCCAGCGGATTCGGTTTTCCACCCGAGCGCCGGTCGTCAGCGTCTCGGTGGCGACCAGAACCTCGTCGAGCTCGATGGCCGGGGCGGAGGGCGCGACCACGACAGTCTCGGTCGGGCCGGACGCTCCCATCATGTTCATCGCCAGGAAACCCGCGGCACCGGCCGCGAGCACCGCAACAGCCATAATCACAAAACGCATCGACATGAGCACACCCGATCTCTGGACGGACCTCGCCGCCATGGGGCGCATTTTCGGTCGTCAATGGTGTACTTATGGTTAACGGTCGCTGCAGCGGTATGCTTAACAAACGGTGAAGCGGCGAAGTGCTCTCGTCATGCCTGGCCGAGTGCCCAAACCATGGCCGGCGACAGGCCGAAAGAGGCGAGCCCGCCGACGGCCAGCGCAATGCCGTAGGGAATGTCCTTCTCGTCGATGATCCGACGGAGCACGCGCACCTCGCCCGCATAGGTGGCAAGGGCCGACTTGCGGAAGACCATCAGGAACAGCGTCAGCGCTCCTCCGGCAACCGTGGCGATCAACAGATAGTTCATCAGCGCCGGACCAAGCCCGAGCCACAGAGCCGTCGAGGCCATCAGCTTGGCATCGCCACCGCCCATCACGCCGACAGCGAACAGCCCGAACGTGACCGTCAGGACGAGGGCAAACGCGGCCAGATGCGTGGCGAACTGCATCCACGTCAGCCCGATGAACGGTGCGATGGCGAGAAATGTCACGATCAGCAGCAAGGAGATCCGGTTGGCGATCGTCATGGTGAACATGTCCGACAGCGCCGCGTAGATCATCGCGAAAGGAAAAACGACAAAGATGATGGCCGAGATCATGACGGTTTCCGTGGCTCAATGCATTGCATGGGCCAAGGCTAACACCGCCTCGTTAAGACTTCCTGAGGCGCGCGGGGCCTGATCCGGAAACGCATGGTTAATGCTTCCTTCACGATTGTCGCCGAAGATGGACGCGGAAAGATCAATGGTCCGGAGTCCGATCATGGCCCTGCGTGTTGCCGGTGTTGTTGCCCTGTCGCTGATGTTCGCTGCGCCTTTGGCGGGTCCGGCAAACGCCGAACCTGCAACCGATGCCGGCGTCGAGGTCGTGCTCAACCAGGCCAAGGTGCTCAAGCTGTCCAGGGCTGCCTCGACGGTGATCATCGGCAATCCGGGCGTCGCCGACGCCACGGTGCATGATGCCAACACGATCGTGTTGACCGGCCAGGGTTTCGGGCGCACGAACATCGTCGTGCTCGACGGTGCCGGCACGCCCATTCTTGACGAACAGGTCGCCGTCGTCCGCGACGATTCGTCGACCTTGCGCATCTACCGGCGCTCGATCGTCGAGACCTTGTCGTGCGAGCCCTTCTGCGAATGGGCCTATCAGACACCGGCCGAAATCGAATCCACCCGCGAGCGCGCCCGCGTGAATGCCATGTTCGAGGCTGGTGCCGGAGGCGACGCAGACCTGTTCGGCAACTAGCCCGCCAATGCATCCATCAGGCCTGTTGGCAGCCGATCATCGCAGCGCCGACACGCTTCGAACCAGTTCGATTGCATAGTCGTAGTCACCCGGAGCCGTTGGCCGGAACGCACCGGCCAGCGATGGCGAGATCGCATCGAACGCCGCCGGCGAAGCCTCGTCGAGCACCACCAGCATCGAAGTCAGCGCCTGCCTTACCTCTTCGGGAACATCGTCACGCACGGCATGGGGCCCGAACGGCACCACGCCTGATCGCCAGGTGATTTCCGCAGCGCCGTCGCCGAGCGCAACCACCGTCGCGGCCAATCCGCCGCCGGGCCGGGGCGCGCCGTCGGGTGCGGCATAATCCCACGCGAAAAACGCAACAAGGTCACCGGCGACAAACGCATCGCGCGCCGTCTCGAAACTGGGTTGGACCGACAGATCGAGGCCAGCCTCGCGCAGCGGCTTGCCCCCAAAGCGGAACGATACCATCGGCGCCAGATCGCCGGTCAGCGATCCGGTGGGGCCATGGCCGACAGGACCGCCGGCCAGTGCCGTCCGGCCATCGCCCTCCCCCGGCCTTACGACGAGCGTTGACTGGACACCAAAGGCGCCCGAAGCGGCGGTCGGCGCGGCCAGCGGCACCAGGCACGCGCACGTCTCCTGGGCCGTCGCAAAGCCAAGCGCCGAAAGGACGGCATATTCGATGCGGCCGGCGGTCTGGGCGTCGATCAGGCTGGGCGCATCGCGCAGCAGCAGAACCTCCACCGGCATTCCGATGGCCGCACTGACCGCATCGCGGAACGGCGCATAGTGTTCCGGCGACCCGTCGCCGGCGCCGCTTCCCACCACTCCGACACGAAAGACGCCGGTTTCCGTGCGCCAGTCGGCCACCGCCGGAGAAGCGGACACAAGCAGAGCCAGCGTCACAGCCAGCCTCGACAGATGTTTCATCTTGCAGGCACCCCAACCCGTCAACGACATGGACCTGGACCACACTCAAGCTTATAAGACGCCGTTGGCGCAAGCGGCATGCCCGATCACGGCCGTGCTGAGGCTGCGGCAACCTGTGGCAAGCGAGGCAGGCACATGGCGCGCGCAATTCTGGTGGTTCTGGATTCGGTGGGCATTGGCGGTGCGGCCGATGCGGCGTCTTTCGGCGATGAGGGCGCCAACACGGTCGGCCACATCATCGACAGGGCGGCCGCCGGCGAAGCCGAAAATGACGATCGCAGCGGCCCGCTCGACTGCCCGAACCTGGCCCGGCTTGGCCTCTTCCACGCGGCCGAACTGGCGTCCGGCCATGCGGGCGCGGCCGCGCTGAAGCCGGCGCGCGTGGACGGCTTCTGGGGCGCCGCGCAGGAGGTCTCGCACGGCAAGGACACGCCTTCCGGCCATTGGGAAATCGCCGGCGTGCCGGTTCTTTTCGACTGGGGCTATTTTCCGCACGAGGTGCCTGCTTTTCCGCAATCCCTGCTCGAGGCGATCTACGCCGAAGCGGGCATTGAGGGCTCGCTCGGCAACCGGCACGCATCGGGCACCGAGATCATCGCCGACCTGGGCGAAGAACACCTGCGCACAGGGTTGCCGATCTTCTACACATCGGCCGACTCGGTCTTCCAGATCGCCGCGCACGAGACCCGGTTCGGACTCGACCGGCTTTATGCGCTCTGCGAGACCGTCCGGACGCTGGTCGACGATATGAACATCGGCCGGGTGATCGCGCGGCCGTTCGTCGGCGAGAACGCAGCCAGCTTCGAGCGGACCGGCAATCGCCGCGACTATTCGGTCCTGCCGCCCGCACCGACCCTTCTCGACCGCACCGTGGCGGCTGGCGGACGGGTGATCGCGGTCGGCAAGATCGGTGACATCTTCGCCCATCAAGGGGTCAGCGAGGTGCGCAAGGCATCGGGTAACGCGGCGATCGGCGAGACCACGCTGAAGGCCATCGACGACGCCGGCGACGGCGACCTGGTGTTCGCCAACTTCGTCGATTTCGACATGCTGTACGGCCATCGCCGCAACGTCGCCGGCTATGCGGCCGCACTCGAGGCGTTCGACCGGTATCTGCCGGAGCTGACCGGCAAGCTGCGCGACGGAGACCTCTTGCTGATCACCGCCGATCACGGCTGCGATCCGACATGGAGCGGCACCGACCATACGCGCGAGCGGGTGCCGATCGTCGGGTTCGGACCGGGCCTTGCCGCGACCGGCGTCGGCATCCGCCCGACATTCGCCGACATCGGCGAAACGCTGGCCGACCATCTGGGCATCGGCGCCGATGACGACGGCACCTCGTTTCTGGGTGAGCTGACGGATCGTGCCTGAGCTGCCCGAGGTCGAAACCGTCCGGCGCGGCCTGCAGCCGGCGATGGAGGGCGCACGGCTGGCGAGGCTCGAACTGCGCCGGGCCGACCTGCGCTTTCCCCTGCCCCGCGATCTGCCGGCGGCGCTCGAAGGCCGGACGATCACGTCTGTCGGCCGGCGGGCGAAATATCTGACGTTGCATTTCGACAGCGGCGCGGTGCTGATCAGCCATCTGGGCATGTCCGGCTCCTACCGCGTCGAGGACGGCGCGGACGCCGCCATCCCGGGGATGTTCCACCACGAGCGCTCGAAGCTTTCCGCGCACGACCATATTGTCTTTCATCTGACCCGCCGGGACGGGACCACCCGGCGCGTCACCTACAACGACCCGCGCCGCTTCGGCTTTGTCGATCTCGACCGCGCCGAGACGCTGGCAGAGAACCAGTACCTGCGCGGGCTGGGGCTCGAGCCGACGGGCAACGCGCTCGACGGCGACCGGCTGGCGGTGATGCTCGCCGGCAAGGCGGCACCTCTGAAAGCCGCCCTTCTGGACCAGCGGCTGATCGCGGGCCTGGGGAACATCTATGTGTGCGAGGCGCTGTGGCGTGCGCGGCTTTCGCCGCGACGCAAGGCCAGAACGCTTGTCACGCGTGCTGGCCGACCGACGCCCCGCTGCCACTCCCTGGCCGACGCCGTGCGCGACGTCATCGCCGACGCGATCGCCGCCGGCGGTTCGTCGCTGCGCGACTATGTGCATGCCGACGGATCGCTGGGCTATTTCCAGCACAGCTTCGCCGTCTACGGGCGCGAGGGCGAGCCCTGCCCGCACGAAGCGTGCGAAGGCACCATCCGGCGCATCGTCCAAAGCGGGCGGTCGACATTCTACTGTCCGGCATGCCAGAGATAGCCGGCCATCAACCCCGATCCACGGAGCGCATCTGCCATGGCCTATGACACGATCATCGTCGAGAAGCGCGGTGAAGCCGGTTTGATCACGCTGAACCGGCCAAAGGCCATGAACGCGCTCAACAAGGCGCTGCTGGACGAGATGATCGACGCTCTTGCGGCGATGCGCGACGATGCCAAGATCGGCGCCGTGGTGATCACCGGCTCGCAAAAGGCGTTCGCCGCCGGCGCCGACATCAAGGAGATGTCGGAGTTCGCGTTCGCAAGCGCCTACATGCACGATGCGCTGGGCGGCTGGGAAACCGTGGCCGGGTTTCCCAAGCCGATGATCGCTGCCGTCAGCGGCTATGCGCTGGGCGGCGGGTGCGAGCTGGCGGCCATGTGCGATTTCATCATCGCCGGCGAGAGCGCCAAGTTCGGACAGCCGGAAGTCACGCTCGGCATCATGCCGGGCATGGGCGGCACACAGCGTCTGGCCCGCTCGATCGGCAAGGCCAAGACGATGGATCTGTGCCTGACGGGCCGGATGATGGACGCCGAGGAGGCCGAACGGTGCGGGCTCGTGGCGCGGATCGTACCGGACACGGAGTTGATCGAGGAAGCCATCAGCGCCGCGCAGAAGATCGCCAGCTTCTCATTGCCTTCGGTGATGATGGCCAAGGAGACCATCAACCAGGCGTTCGAGACGGGCCTCGCCGAAGGGCTGCGGTTCGAAAGGCGGCTGTTTCACGCCATGTTCGCCCTCGAGGACCAGAGCGAGGGCATGGCCGCGTTCATCGACAAGCGCACGCCGAGTTTCCGCAACCGGTGAGGCGGGGCAAAGCGCCATCCGCCGTTGACTGGCAGAGCATTTGAGATTATAGCCACGCAATCTTGGCGGCAGATTTGCCGCCATAATTGTTCAAGGCCGTCCAGCGATCGTCCATCCGGTCCGGCGGCCGCTTCCGGGTTCCGGACCAGATCGAGAGAGGCAAGCATGGCCAACACAAGGTCAGCCAAGAAGGCAACGCGCAAGATCGAGGCGCGCACCGAAGTCAACACCGCGCGCCGCTCGCGCGTGCGCACCCACATCCGCAAGGTCGAGGAAGCCATCGCGGCCGGCGATCAGGCGGCTGCAACCGAAGCTTTGAAAGTCGCGCAGCCTGAACTTATGCGTGCAGCGTCCAAGGGCGTGATGCACAAGAACACGGCTTCGCGGAAGGTCTCGCGCCTGGCAAGCCGCGTGAAGGCAATCGCCGGCTAGTTTTGCTTCGTCGGCTCAGCTTTTGAACAACCCGGCCTCGGCCGGGTTTTTTCGTTCTCCGGCTAACAAGAAAATTCCCGTTGGGCGACAGCCATTTAGCGTGGCTGTCCGATATCGAACGGACCTGCCGTGCCGCGGCGGCGACAGCGGATTTGCATGGCGCTGCCCAATATTTCCCTTTGTTTTCAATACCTTACGAAACAACGCCTCCGAGAGGCCACCGCGCTCCCGCGAAACGGAATCTGCGCAAGAGTCAAGCCTTCACATGCGAAAAAAAATTTGCCGAAAGCTGCATTTTTTGTCGTTTCGAAAGAAGCTGTGGAATCCCAATCGCTTATCTTTTGCAAAGCGAATCGGGACACATTTTGTTCCCGAAATCCGAGGCGCAGCTCGGTTAAAAATGCCCTAACGGGCCTTGTAACAACGGCTCGGATGGGGCTAATTTGTCCTCACTGAACGGGCGCGCGTTCCTGCTGAAAATAGCGAGCCGACAAGCCGATTGCGACTATAAGTTGCATTCGCGGCGGGTGCGTGCGTCCAGCGGTCCCGGGGCAGGGCCAATTCGGGAGTTGAGCGATTGCGCAGTGACGGGACCCTGCGGTTCCGGCAGCGGGGGAGTATTGCCCGGATTTGAGAAGGTGTCCGTGGTGGCGACAGATCGTCGCCATGTCCGCGGGCGTGGATGAAGACGATGGCGGCCAGCGGCCGGCAGACATTGATTGCGGGACATAACCGACGCCTGTTTGTGTTTTGCGTCGGTCCACACGGGGCACATGACCGTCATGGCCCGCAATGTTGAAAACAGGGCGGCCTTGGCGTGTGCGCATGCCGTTGCAGGTCAGAAGGAGGCGAACATCGACATGCGAGGGGAAGCCAGCAGGGTGGCGCAATCAACGACGCAGCCCGCACCACTGTTTCACACATCCGAACGAGATCCGTTTCCCGATCGACAGCCCGGCCAGCAGCCGGTTGCACAGTCGAGAAAGGGGAGCGAGATCGTGAGCAAGAAGAAAAGCGAAGAAGGCGGCAGGGCGGGCCAGCCGACCGGAGACGGCAGGACGACATTCGACAAGGTGTGCCAGCAGCTTCGCGCCAAGCTGGGCGGCGAAGTCTACCAAAGCTGGTTCAAGCGCCTCAAGCTTGAGGACGCCTCCGGCCCGGTCATTCAGCTTTCGGTTCCGACACCGTTCCTGCGCAACTGGATCAACAACCACTATCTCGATACCATCCTCGACTTCTGGCGGGAGGCAGACGGCAACGCGTTGAAGATCGACGTGGTCGTTCGCAGCGCCACGCGCGGCGCGGCCGTCTCGGAACGCGCCGGCCAAGTCGCGGACGCCGCCCGAGCCAGCGCGGAGAGGGCCAAGGCCAATGCAATGGCCAAGTCGGACCGCACGCCTGCGGCGGCGGCCGCGCGCCAGGGCGTTGCCGAAACCGGCCGCAATGGCGAGATGCTCGGATCGCCCGTCGACAGCCGCTACACGTTCGACAGTTTCGTGGAGGGCCCGTCCAACCGCGTATGCCTTGCGGCCGCCCGGGCCGCGGTCGAGCAGGGGCCGAACGCGGCGCGTTTCAACCCGCTCTTCTTCCATTCCAATGTCGGGCTGGGCAAGACCCATCTGCTGCAGGCGATCGCCAATGCGGCCAAGGCGAAGGACCCCACCAAGCGCGTCGTCTACCTGACGGCGGAATACTTCATGTGGCGGTTCGCCAGCGCGATCCGCGACCAGAGCGCGCTGCGCCTCAAGGAGACGCTGCACGAGATCGACCTTCTGGTGATCGACGACATGCAGTTCCTGCAGGGCGAGAAGATCCAGTCCGAGTTCTGCCACCTGATCAACACGCTGCTCGACAGCGCGCGGCAGGTGGTCGTTGCCGGCGACCGGCCGCCGTCGGAGCTGGAATCGCTCGACCCGCGCGTGCGCTCGCGCCTGCACGGCGGCGTTGCGCTGGAGATCCAGGCGCCGGACTACGACATGCGGCTGTCGATGCTGCAGCGGCGTCTCGAGGAAGCGCGGCGCGACGACACCTCGCTCGACATTTCCGAGCAGGTGCTCGCCCATGTCGCCCAGACGGTCTGTTCGAGCTTCCGTGAACTTGAAGGCGCGTTCAACCAGCTCGTCTTCCGCCATTCGTTCGAGCCGGACATCGCGCTCGACCGGGTCGACGACATTCTGGGCCATCTGGTGCGCATCGACGACGACAAGAAGATCCGCATCGAGGACATCCAGAAGACGGTGGCCAACCACTACAATGTCGCGCGCGGCGAGATGCTGTCGAACCGGCGCACCCGTTCGGTCGTGCGGCCGCGGCAGATCGCCATGTACCTGTCCAAGACCATGACGCCGCGCTCGCTGCCTGAGATCGGGCGACGGTTCGGCGGCAAGGATCACACGACGGTCCTGCATGCGGTCCGCAAGGTCGAGTCACTGATCAAGGACGACCCGAAGCTGGCCAAGGAAATCGAGCTTCTGCGGCGGCTGATCAAGGAATAGGCCTGCAGCAAGCGCCTCGCACACGGCGTGCGCTTTATCCCCAAAGTTTGCCGTGGCCGGCCCGCAAGGGCCGGCCATCGCACTTGCATTTCGACGTTCGAGCCGCCACATTCGCGATCCCGAGGGGACGACGATTTGCGGACGGACAACCGGCCGGAGCGGCGCCCTTTCCATTCGCCGGCCTCGTGTCTCCGGGCCGGCCTTCTGATATGCCAGACCGGATCATTCGACCATGCGCGTGACCCTTGAGCGAGCCAACCTTCTGAAATCCCTCAATCATGTGCATCGCGTCGTCGAGCGGCGCAACACGATCCCGATTCTGTCGAACGTGTTGCTGAAAGCCGATGGCGGAAGCCTCGCCATGACTGCGACCGACCTGGACCTTGAGATCAACGAGGCGGTGCCGGCGCATGTGGAACAGGCCGGTGCGACCACCGTCCCCGCGCACCTTCTCTACGACATCGTCCGCAAGCTGCCGGACGGCTCGGAGGTCATGCTGTCGACCGATGCGGACGGCGCTACGATGAGCGTCGTCACCGGCCGGTCGCAGTTCAAGCTGCAGTGCCTGCCCGAATCCGACTTCCCGCAACTGGCGGCCGGCGAATTCGACCACAGTTTCCGACTGGACAGCGCCGTGCTGCGCCGGCTGATCGAGGCGACCCAGTTCGCCATCTCGACCGAAGAGACGCGCTATTATCTGAACGGCATCTATCTGCACACGGCCGAAGCCGACGGCGACATCGTGCTGCGCGCGGTTGCCACAGACGGCCATCGCCTGGCCCGTGCCGAAACCAAGGCGCCGGACGGCGCCGAGAGCATTCCCGGCGTGATCGTGCCGCGCAAGACGGTGGGCGAACTCCAGAAGCTGGTCGACGATCCGGACGTGTCGGTGCAGATCGAACTGTCCGACAGCAAGGTCAGGTTGACCATTGGTTCTGTCGTGCTGACATCGAAGCTGATCGACGGCACCTTTCCCGATTATCAGCGCGTCATTCCGGTCGGCAACGACAAGGACATGGTCATCGACCGCAAGGTCTTCACCGAGGCCGTCGACCGCGTATCGACGGTCTCGTCGGAACGGGGCCGCGCGGTCAAGCTGGCGCTGTCGGACGGGCAGTTGACGCTGGCCGTCAACAACCCCGATTCCGGTTCGGCGACCGAGGAGTTGCCGGCCGGTTACGACGCCGAGGCGATCGAGATCGGTTTCAATGCGCGTTATCTTCTCGACATCGCCAGCCAGCTCGGCAGCAACGAGGTGAAGTTCTCGTTCGCCGATGCCGGCTCGCCGACGCTGATCGAGGACCCCGAGGACAAGAACGCGCTCTATGTGCTCATGCCGATGCGCGTCTGAAGGCGCTGCGACGCCGGCGCCACGGGCGGCGGCACGCCGATGAGCACGCTTGTCCGCCTGTCGGCCCTGACGCTGACCGATTTCCGCAACCATGAACAAACGACGCTTGCGCTCGACGGGCGCCATGTGGTGCTTTCGGGCCCCAATGGCGCGGGCAAGACAAATCTGATCGAGGCCGTGTCGCTGCTCTCTCCGGGGCGCGGGCTGCGCCGGGCCAACCTGTCCGACATGGCGCGCAAGGGCGCCGACGGGTTTTCGGTGTTCGCGAAGCTCGAACGCGACGGCGATGGCTATGCGGTCGGCACCGGGACGGCGGGCGTGACGCCAACGGAGAACGGCGCGCGGACAAGGCGGGTGCGCATCAACGGAACCAATGCGGCCAGCGCCGACGAACTGCTCGATCTGGCGCGCATTCTCTGGCTGACACCGGCCATGGACGGGCTTTTCACCGGCCCTGCGGCGGATCGGCGCCGCTTCACCGACCGCATGGTGCTGGCGATCGATCCCGGGCACGGGCGGCGCGCACGGGACCATGAAAAGGCAATGCGGCAGCGCAACCGGCTGCTGGAGGCGCCGCCGAACGCCCAGAACGATCTGATGCTCGATGCGATCGAAGCGCAACTGGCGGCGCTGGGCACGGCAATCGTCATCGCGCGGCAGGAGCTTGTCAGCCTGCTGGCCGCGCTGATCGCCGAAACGCCGCAGGGCGCTCGTTTTCCCATGGCGGACCTGTCGATGGCGGGCGAACTCGAGGCGCGGCTGGCGGACGGCATGGCCGCCGGCGACCTTCAGGCTTGGCTTGAAACCGACATGCGCGGCAAGCGCGGGCGCGACCGGGCGGCGGGCCGCACGCTGACCGGGCCGCACCGGGCCGATCTCGTCGTTGAGCACCGGCAAAAGGCCATCGCCGCGTCGCTGTGTTCGACGGGCGAGCAAAAGGCGCTCCTGATCGGCTTGCTGCTCGCCCATGCGGCGCTGACGGCATCGGTCAGCGCGATGACTCCGATCCTGCTGCTCGACGAGGTCGCTGCCCATCTCGACCCTGAACGCCGCGCGGAGCTGTTCGACCGGGTGCACGGGATCGGCGGCCAGGCCTTCATGACGGGCACCGACCGGAACCTGTTTGACGCGCTCGGAGACCGTGCGCAATATCTGCGGGTCGAAGACGGAACCGTCACCGCCGATGGCTGAGCCCCCTGCCCTGGATGCCAAACAGATCGAACGCTATGCGCGGCACATCGTGCTGCCGGAGATCGGCGGCGCGGGCCAGCAAAGGCTCGCCGGTGCGCGCATCGCCATGATCGGCGCCGGCGGCCTCGGTTCGCCGGCACTGACCTATCTGGCCGCGGCCGGTGTGGGGACGCTGACCGTCATCGACGATGATGCCGTGTCGCTGTCAAACCTGCAGCGGCAGACGCTGCATATGACCGACGCGGTCGGGCAACCGAAGGCGCAAAGCGCCGCTGCGCAGATTGCCGCGATCAATCCGCATGTTCGGGTCGATGGCCGGGCCGAGCGGCTGGCACCGGACAATGCCGAATCGCTTCTTTCCGGTCACGATGTGATCATGGACGGGTCGGACAATTTCGAAACACGCCGCCTTGCCGCCGATGTGGCCGAGCGGCTCGAAACGCCGCTCGTTACCGGCGCGATCCAGCGCTTTGACGGATCGGTCACTGTGTTCGCGCCTTTCAGGAACGATGAGGACGGCAAGCCGTTGCCGCGCTATCGCGATCTTTATCCCGACCTGCCCGCGCCGGGAACGGTGCCGACATGTGCCGAGGCCGGCGTTCTGGGGGCGCTGGCCGGCGTCATCGGATCGCTGATGGCCACCGAAGCGATCAAGCTGGTGACAGGGGCGGGAGAACCGCTTTTCGGCCGCCTGCTGCTTTATGATGCGCTGTCGACACGGTTTGAGACGATGCGATATGGCCGGCGCGCTTGACCGGGATCGGCGCGCGCGTCATTAGGTCTTCAGACGGATGTTGTCACGGCGCCGGGACGTTTCCGGGCGCGTGTAGAGCAAGGGGGCCTTCGATGTTTCTGTTCTTCATACTGGTTTTGACCGCAATCGCGATCGCGATCGCTGTCTGGCTTTACCTCTACCTGTCGCGCCGCGCGCTCGACAAATCCATGTCGGGGGACAATGCGGCCAAACCGCTGGTCCGTTCGCCACGCACCGCCGGCGGCAAGGCGTGGGAAAACCCCGTCTCCGCCGGTCCAGGCTCCGTCGCGGCGCCGGCGGCCGGCGTCGCGCCAGCAACCAGCACAAAACCGGCGGCGTCGAAGGGGGCGGCTGCGGCAACCGGCTCGGCATCGACCGCGGCGGGCGCAAAAGCGCGAAAGGCCGGCAAGCCATCGAAGTCGGGCACCAAAGCGGCTGGCGCCAGTTCGGCTTCGACCTCCACCGCGGCAGCGGGCAGCGTGTCCGGCAAAGGCAGCGTGTCCGGCAAGGGCCGCGGGTCTGGCAAGAGCGGCGGCAAGGCGTCCAAGTCGGGCGCCACGGCCACAAAGGCAGCCGCAGCAACCGGATCATCGACCGCCTCGTCCGCATCCCGCAAGGACGGCAAAGCAGGAAAAGCGGCAAAAGGCGGCAAGTCCGAAAAACCCGGCAAGCCGTCAAAGGCCGCGTCGGAGACGCCGCCCAAGGCGCCTGACGGCCCACTTTTCGCCGCACCCTCCGGCACCAAGGACAAGCTGACCGACATCAAGGGCATCGGCCCGGTCGCCGAGCGTCAGCTCAACGAGCAAGGCATTACCACCTTTGCGCAGATTGCCGGGCTGAGCGCATCGGACATCCAGCGCATCGACGATTACATGCCGTTCAGCGACCGGCAGATCCGCGACTGGCAGAAACAGGCCAAAAAGAAGGCCTGATGCCCACCGACGGGGCCGGCGTCGTACCGCCGGCCCGCTGCTTCACACCATCGATGGCAGGATGCGATCGGGCGGCCGATCTCCGCTCGCCACCATCCGGATGTTGATGATCACCTTCTCGCCCATCTCGATGCGGCTTTCGATGGTGGCCGAACTCATGTGCGGCAGAAGCACCACCTTGCCCTGGGCGGCCAGCTTGCACAGCCGGTCGTCGACCTTGGGCTCATGCTCGAACACGTCGAGCCCGGCGCCGGCGATGCGGCCGTCTTCCAAGAGCCTGATCATCGCATCCTCGTCGATGATCTCGCCGCGCGCGGTGTTGACGATAAAGGCGGACGGCCGCAGCAGTTCGAGCCGGCGGGCCGACAGCAGATGGAAAGTCGCCGGCGTATAGGGGCAATTGACCGAGACGATGTCCATATGGGCGAGCATCCGGTCGAGGCTTTCCCAATAGGTTGCGCCCAGCTCCTTTTCGATGACCGGCGCGGCCCGGTTGCGATTGTGATAGTGAACGGCCAGTCCGAATGCCTTTGCGCGGCGCGCAACGGCGATGCCGATGCGGCCCATGCCGACAATTCCGAGCCGCTTGCCGTGAATGCGGCGCCCGAGCATCCATGTCGGCGACCAGCCGTCCCAACGGTCTTCGCCGAGAAGATAGCCTGCGCCCTCGACGATCCGGCGCGGCGCGGCGAGAATGAGCGCCAGCGTCATGTCGGCCGTGTCTTCGGTCAGGACGTTCGGTGTGTTGGTGACGAAGATGCCGCGCTCATGGGCGGCGGCGATGTCGATATTGTCGACGCCATTGCCAAAATTCGCGATCAGCTTGAGGCGCTTGCCGGCGCCCGCGATCAGGTCCGCATCGATGCGGTCGGTAACGGTCGGCACCAGCACGTCGGCTTGGGTCATGGCGCGCGCCAGATCGTCGCGGCCGAACGGCTTGTCGTCGCCGTTCAGGCGTACGTCGAACAGCTCCCGCATGCGCGCCTCGACCCGGTCGGGAAGACGGCGCGTGACGATCACGGTCGGCTTTGTGTCCAAGACGTGGCCCTTTCCCCTGAATGTTCCGGCCAACCCGATACCGACGCCCGATGGCCGGGCAAGGGTGTCCGTTGATCGCTCGTTAACCAACAAATGCGACGGTGTGAAAAGCCGTGCGGACGCATCATCTCTAGCAAGCGCGCCCGCCGGTGCAAAGGGGTCTCGACGGCCGCGGCCCTGGTCGCGCGCCATGGTTCGCGCCGCCGCCGGCCGACAAACGGACAGGTGACACATGCGTTTGGTACTGGCCGTGGCACTGGCATTGACGATGGTTCCGGCAGGCGGCGCCCCGACGGCGTCCGCGCAGACGACGAGCTCGGTCTCACGCGGCCCCAGCGGCCTTCCGCTGCCGCGCTTCGTTTCGCTGAAGGCCGAGCGGGTCAACATGCGGGTCGGACCGGGCAAGCAATATGCGGTGGCCTGGCGCTACGTGAAGACCGGTCTGCCGCTGGAGGTCATCCAGGAGTATGACAATTGGCGCCGGGTCCGCGATTCCGAAGGCGATACGGGCTGGATCCACGGCTCGCTCCTGTCGGGCACGCGCACGGCGATCGCAACGCCATGGCGCAATGCCCGCGATGCGCGCAACGTCATCACGCTCTATGCGGAATCGCGCGCCGGCGCGGAAGCGGTCGCCAAGCTGCAGCCGGGCGTGGTCGGCAAGATCGAGCGTTGTGACGGCGCCTGGTGCGAACTGGAAGTTCGCCACAAGGACCGGACGCTGAGCGGTTTCGTCGCGCAGGCCGACCTGTGGGGTGCCTACCCCGACGAAATCATCGAATAGGGGCGAACCGACTCGAACGTTCGGGGGCGGGCGATATCGCCCGCGCGGTCAGCGTGCCTTGCGCGTCGGACGCAGCCGGATCACCACATCCACGTTGGCGATCTCCATGCCTTCGGGCGGCGTGGGCAGATCACCGACCGTGACCGTACCCTCGGGCACGTCCATCACCACGTTGCTCTCCTCGATGAAGAAGTGGTGATGATCGGACGTATTGGTGTCGAAATATGTGCGCTGGCCCTCGACGGCGAGGATGCGCAACAGCCCCGCATCGGTAAACTGGTGCAGCGTGTTGTAGACGGTCGCCAGCGATACCGGAATGCCGGCGTCCAGCGCCTGCCGGTGGAGATCTTCTGCGGCGATGTGCTGATCGTGCTCGCCGAACAGCATGGACGCCAATGCAACGCGCTGCCGGGTCGGCCGAAGGCCGACCGACTGGAGGAGATTGCGTGTGTCGGAGCTGTGTGCCCCGGCGCTTTCAGTGCGCGCCATCTTCGATCCCAAAAACAGCCGTGAACACAGGGATTTTCCCTGTTGTTGCAACTCATTTTCATATATTCGCATTGGCGCTGAATGGCAATAGCTCCGCCCGGCGCGACCGCAGCGTCAATTTGACCGGGCCGCAGGGGATCAATAAACAGACGCGGCCGGCGCCAAGGCTTGGGCCGGCAGTCAAGAACGCGGAGGACGCCCACCGGCATGGCCGAGCAGAAATCAAGCTACACCTACGAGGACATCCTGGAATGCGCGCGCGGGGACCTGTTCGGCCCGGGCAATGCGCAATTGCCGGCGCCGCCCATGCTGATGCTGCATCGCATCACCGACATATCCGAGACCGGCGGTGACCATGACAAGGGTTATGCCCGCGCCGCGTTCGACATCACGCCGGATCTGTGGTTCTTCGAGTGCCACTTCATCGGCGACCCGGTGATGCCGGGGTGTCTGGGCCTGGACGCGCTGTGGCAGCTCACGGGCTTCTACCTTGGCTGGCTGGGCGAACCGGGCAAGGGCCGGGCACTGTCGACCGGCGAAATCAAGTTTACCGACATGGTCACGCCTTCGGTCAAGCTGCTCGAGTTCGGCATCGATTTCAAACGCGTGCGCCGCGGGCGGCTGGTGCTTGGCATCGCGGACGGCTGGATGAAAGCCGACGGCGAAACCATCTACCAGGCTACCGACCTCCGCGTCGGGCTCTTCAAAGCCTGACGCAAAACAACGGGAAGCGAACATGAAACGCGTCGTCGTCACCGGCATGGGGATCGTCTCGTCGATCGGCAATGATACGGACGAGGTGCTGACCTCGCTGCGCGAAGCGCGGTCGGGCATCAGCCATGCGGCCGAATATGCGGAGCTGGGCTTCAAATGCCATGTCCATGGCGAGCCGACGCTCGATCCGTTCACGGTTCTCGACCGGCGGGAGTCGCGGTTCCTGGCGCGCGGATCGGCCTGGAACTACATCGCCATGCGCCAGGCCATCGCCGATGCGGCGCTGGGCGACGATCTGGTCTCCAACGAGCGGACCGGCATCATCATGGGTTCGGGCGGCCCGTCGACCCGCACCATCTTCGAGGCGGCGCTGCTGACCCAGAAGAACAACTCCCCCAAACGGATCGGGCCTTTCGCGGTGCCCAAGGCGATGTCATCGACCGCTTCGGCAACGCTCGCAACGCCGTTCAAGATCAAGGGCGTGAACTATTCGATCTCGTCGGCCTGCGCGACGTCGAACCACTGCATCGGCAATGCCTATGAGACCATTCAGATGGGCAAGCAGGACATCGTCTTCGCCGGCGGCAGCGAGGATCTGGACTGGACGATGTCGAACCTGTTCGACGCGATGGGCGCCATGTCAACCAAGCACAATGAAACGCCATCGACCGCATCGCGCGCCTATGATGCCAGCCGCGACGGGTTCGTCATCGCCGGCGGCGCCGGCGTTCTGGTGCTCGAGGAACTCGAGCATGCCAAGGCCCGAGGCGCGAAGATCCATGGCGAGGTCGTCGGATACGGCGCGACATCGGACGGCTATGACATGGTCGCTCCGTCCGGCGAAGGCGCGGTGCGCTGCATGAAGATGGCGCTCGCCACCACCGAAGGCTCGGTCACCTATATCAACACGCACGGCACCTCGACGCCGGTGGGCGACGAGCGGGAGATGGAAGCCATACGCACCGTCTTCGGCGACGCGCTGCCGCACATCTCCTCGACCAAATCGCTGACCGGCCACTCGCTGGGTGCAACCGGCGTGCAGGAGGCGATCTACACGCTTTTGATGATGAACAACCGGTTCGTCGGCGAAAGCGCCCACATCACCGAGCTCGATCCGAAGTTTGAAGGCATGCCGATCGCGCGGCAGCGGATCGACGATGTCGAATACGACATCGCCATCTCCAATTCGTTCGGGTTTGGCGGAACCAATGCGACGCTGGCGTTCCAGCGGTTCGCCGACTGATGCGGCCGAGGGAAGGGACACGCCGATGACAGGACTGATGAGCGGCAAGCGCGGCCTGATCATGGGCGTCGCCAACGACCATTCGATCGCCTGGGGAATAGCCAAGGCCGTTGCCGAGCAGGGAGCCGAGCTCGCCTTCACCTATCAGAGCGAAGCGCTCGGAAAACGCGTCAAGCCGCTGGCCGGAGAACTCGGCTCGTCGCTGGTCATGCCCTGCGATGTCGAGGATGTCGGCACCGTCGCCTCGGTGTTCGAAACGCTGGGCAGCGAATGGGGCAGTCTCGATTTCATCGTCCATGCGATCGGGTTCACCGACCGGTCGCAGCTCAAGGGCCGCTATGTCGACGTGACGACGCGTGAGAACTTCACGCGGACCATGGTCATCTCGGCCTATTCGTTCACCGAGGTCGCGCAGCAATCGATGGCTCTTCTCAACCCCGGCGCCTCGCTTCTGACGCTGACCTATGGCGGATCGACACGGGTTATGCCCAACTACAATGTGATGGGCGTGACCAAGGCCGCGCTGGAAGCCAGCGTGCGCTACATGGCGGCCGACTTCGGCGCCCAGGGCATCCGCGTCAACGCGCTTTCGGCGGGTCCGGTACGGACGCTGGCCGGCGCCGGCGTGTCCGATGCCCGGCTGATGTACAATTTCCAGCAAAAGAACTCGCCGCTGGCCCGGGCGGTCAATCTGGACGATATCGGCGGCGCCGGGCTTTACCTTCTGTCCGACCTTTCCGGAGGCGTGACCGGCGAAATCCACTATGTCGACAGCGGCTACAACATCATGTCGATGCCGCGCCTCGACGAGCTCAGGCGCACCGACCAAAAATAACCCACACGAGGCCGCAACCACAGCGTGCCGCAATGCTTCATTTCACCCCTTTTTAGGGTTTTGCTGCGAATTTGCCCGCAAGGGGGCAAAATGAAGCGCAACAAAGTACCCAAGCAGACCCGCGTCTTCCGCGCACTGACCATCTTCTCCAGCGGCATGGGCGCGGCAATGCTGGCGCTTTGGGCGCTGGACATGGCCGGCATGACGCTGAGCAGCTATCGCGAAGCGGCAACCTTCGGGGCCATCGTTCTGGGCCTGGCGTCGCTCGCGGGCGCGGGCACGGCACACGCCTATTTCGCCGGCGGCGACGATGCGAGCCAGACCTACGAGGCCTTGCTGAGCGTCGATTCGGTGACCGGCCTTTTGTCACGCAGCGGCCTGGCGGAAAGCCTCGACGGCTATGTCTCGAAAGGCGGCGGCCCCAGCCGGATGAACCGCTTCTTCCTGATCAGCCTCGACTTCGATTCCCTGCGCGATTTCAACGAAACCTATGGTCTGGAAACTGGCGACTCGCTTTTGCGCGTGTTCGGCGACCGGCTGCAGCGCGTTGTCGGCGATACCGGCCTTGCCGCACGCACAAGCGGCGGCGAGTTCGTGATCGTCCTGGCCGCCAATCATGACGACCGGGAGCTGCGCGCGGCGACCGAAGCGCTACTCGGGATCCTGTCGCTGCCGGTACGTGTCGGCAATGCGTCACATTCGGTCTTCTGGAACGCGGGCGTCGCCGAGATTCACAAGAACAACCCGCCGATGGAACGCATCCTGCGCCATGCCAATCTGGCGCGCACGACATCGCGCGCCACCGGCCGCGGCACATGGTCGATCTACCATCCCGAGATGAGCCAGGTCGCCGCCTACCGCCACTGGATCGAAGCGGAATTGGGCGGAGCCCTGCAACGGGACGAGCTGATGCTGCACTACCAGCCCAAGGTCCACGCCGTTACCGGCGAAACGGTTGGCTATGAAGCCCTGTTGCGATGGAACCACCATCAGAACGGCTCGATCCCGCCATCGGAGTTCATCCCGATCGCCGAACAGTGCGGGCTGATCCAGCAGATCGGCGACTTCGTCCTGCGCCGCGTGTGCGAAGACCTCGAGCAGCTGCCCGACAACATCTCCGTGTCGGCCAACGTTTCGCCGGCGCAGTTCAACCGGGACGATTTCGTGGCCAATCTCGGCCGATTGATCAACGGCACCGAAATCCGGCCCGACCGGCTGGAGATCGAAGTCACCGAAACGCTTCTGATCCGCAACCACAGCGAGGTCAGACGGCTGCTCGCCCAGCTGCGCGAGCTCGGCATCCTGCTGGCGATCGACGATTTCGGGACCGGCTATTCAAACCTTTCGACACTGAACGAGCTGCGCTTCAACACGCTGAAGATCGACAAATCCTTTGTCGACCGTCTCACCGACAAGGACCCCGCCGCCAGCACCATGGTTGCATCGATCGTCGGCATGGCGCGGTCCATGGGAGCATCCGTGGTTGCCGAAGGTGTGGAAACCCAGGACCAGGCGACACTCTTGCGCGCGGCCGGATGCACGATCATGCAGGGCTATCTGTTCGGCAAGCCGCAGCCGCTGTCGGCCATCAAGCATCATCACCGCGACAGCGAAGCGGGGCCGGCCGGCGCGCTGCCTGCGGTGCCTCAGCCCGAGTTTCTCGCGGCAGCATCCTGACCGCCGGTTCTGCGTGGCCGGGATGCCTCGATCAGCTTGAAACCGTCGCGGACCTCGCCTTCCACAAAGGCTGCGAAGCGATCCCGAAGTGTTTGCTCATAGGGCAGGCGCCGATTTGCGACCAACAAAAGCCGGCCCGAAGGCTTCAACGCCCGCGCGGCGGCCGCGATGAAGGCGCGGCCGAGATCGGGTTCGCTCGCACGACCCGTGTGAAAAGGCGGGTTCATCACGACCCAGTCGAACGGTCCGGGCAGCGGCTCGGTCGTCACGTCCAGCCAGCGGCCGGTGACGGGTACTTCGCCCCTGAGCGGTGCGAGATTGGCAAGTGCCTGGTCGAGCGCAGGCCTGTATGCTTCGACCAGATCGAGCGAAGCCGGCCTTGCCTGCGTCAGAACCGCGCCGGACAAATAGCCCCAGCCCGCTCCGAAATCGGCGACGGTGCCGGCGATGCGGCCATCGATGTGCTCGGCGAGCAGCGCCGACCCGATATCGATGCGGTCGGACGAGAACATGCCGGGCGCTGCGGCAAAACCCGGCGCCGGTTCGGTTACGGGCAGCGCAACGCCTGCAAACGCATCTTCACTGGCCGGGAACCAGAACGCGATGCCGTGATGCTTGGCGAGCGAGCCGCCTAGCGTCACCTGCCCGCCGGCCCATTTGCGAGCGCTGGCCGCCCCCAGCGCCTTGTCGCCCGCGACGAGGACCGATCCGCCGGGACGAACCGCATCATTGGCCTCGGCGATCATCGCCTCATTGAGACGCCGATGCTTGCCGAGCAGGACGAGCGCGCCGTCAAACGGATCTTCAGGCGCTTCGGGCCAAACCTCGTGGCCGGCCCGTTCCAGTGCCAGAAACGCCGGACGTGACGGCTGCACGCAGCAAAGCCGGGCCTGTGCGAACAGATCGCCGGCGGAACCCGGATCGGCGGCATTGAGGAACAGCCACGCGCTTCCGGTCTCCGGCAACGGGACCTCACCCGCCTCAAACGGCGCAAGCAGCGTCTTTACCGGTCGATCCATGACAACGCCCCAAACGAAAAACGCGGGGCCTGGAATGCATCCAGCCCCGCGTTTCCGGTTTCATTGGCCGATGACGATCAATCGTCGGCCTTTTCCTTCTTGCGCTCGATCTCCTTGCCGGTCTCCTGATCGACGACCTTCATCGACAGGCGGACCTTGCCGCGCTCGTCAAAGCCCATCAGCTTGACGAAGACCTTGTCGCCTTCCTTGACGACATCGGTGGTCTTGCCGACGCGTTCAGACGCAAGCTGCGAGATGTGAACGAGACCGTCCTTGGGACCGAAGAAGTTGACGAAGGCGCCGAAGTCGGCGGTCTTGACCACGGTGCCCTGATAGATTTCGCCCACTTCGGGCTCGGCAACGATCGTGTGGATCCACTGCTTGGCCGCCTCGATCTCCTTGCCCGAGGACGATGCAATCTTGACCGTGCCATCGTCTTCAATGTTGATCTTGGCGCCGGTCTTTTCGACGATCTCGCGGATGATCTTGCCGCCCGAGCCGATCACGTCACGGATCTTGTCGACCGGGATGTTCATCACCTCGATGCGCGGGGCGAACTCGCCCAGCTCCTCACGGCTTTCCGACAGCGCGTTGGCCATCTCGCCCAGAATGTGCGCGCGGCCGCCCTTGGCCTGGTCGAGGGCGATCTTCATGATCTCCTCGGTGATGCCGGCGATCTTGATGTCCATCTGCAGAGAGGTGATGCCCTCGGCGGTGCCCGCGACCTTGAAGTCCATGTCGCCCAGATGATCCTCGTCACCGAGAATGTCCGACAGGACAGCGAACTCGTCGCCTTCCAGGATCAGGCCCATGGCGATGCCGGCCACGGGCGCCTTGATCGGAACGCCGGCATCCATCAGCGCCAGCGAGGTGCCGCAGACGGTCGCCATGGAGGAAGAGCCGTTGGATTCGGTGATCTCGGAGACGACGCGCAGCGTGTAGGGGAATTCTTCCGCTTCCGGCAGCACCGGATGGACGGCGCGCCAGGCCAGCTTGCCGTGGCCGATCTCGCGGCGGCCCGGCGATCCCATGCGGCCCGCTTCACCGACCGAATAGGGCGGGAAGTTGTAGTGCAGCATGAAATTCTCTTTGTAGGTGCCGGTGAGCGAATCGACGAACTGCTCGTCCTCGCCGGTACCCAACGTGGCAACGACCATGGCCTGGGTTTCGCCGCGCGTGAACACGGCCGAGCCGTGGGTGCGCGGGAAGACGCCGACTTCCGAAACGATCTGGCGGACCGTCGACAGGTCGCGTCCGTCGATGCGCGTCTTGGTCTTGAGGATGTTGCCGCGCACGACCTTGGCCTGCAGGTCCTTGAAGACGGACTTGATCTGCTCGGGGTTCCAGGCCGGGTTCTCGGCGCCTTCGGGGTAGAGCGTCTCGAAGACCTTGGTCTTGGCGGCGTCGATGGCGGCGTAGCGAGCGCCCTTGTCGGTGATCTTGTAGGCCTCGGCCAGTTCGTCGGAGATCAGGCCGCCCATCGTCGCTTCAAGTTCGCTGAGATCCTCGGGGGCATAGTCGCGCGGTTCCTTGGCAGCCACTTCGGCGAGCTTGATGATCGCGTTGATGACCGGCTGGAACGCCTGCTGGCCGAACATGACGGCGCCGAGCATGGCTTCCTCGTCCAGTTCCTTGGCTTCCGATTCCACCATCAGAACGGCATCGGCGGTGCCCGCAACGATGAGGTCGAGATCGGATTCCTCCATCTCGTCGACATGCGGGTTGAGCACGAATTCGTCATTGATGTAGCCGACGCGGGCGGCGCCGATCGGGCCCATGAAGGGCACGCCGGAGATGGTCAGCGCGGCCGACGCGCCGATCATGGCAACGATGTCGGGATCGTTTTCCAGATCGTGCTGCAGAACGGTGAGGACGACCTGCGTCTCGTTCTTGTAGCCGGGGGCGAAGAGCGGGCGGATCGGCCGGTCGATCAGGCGTGAGGTCAGCGTCTCTTTTTCCGACGGACGGCCTTCACGCTTGAAGAAGCCGCCGGGAATCTTGCCGGCGGCAAAGGTCTTTTCCTGATAGTTGACTGTCAGCGGAAAGAAGTCCCGGCCCTCACGCGGGCTCTTCTCGGAGACGACGGTGGCCAGAACGACGGTTTCGCCATAGGTCGCCAGAACGGCGCCGTCGGCCTGCCGGGCGATCTTGCCGGTTTCGAGCGTAAGCGGGCGACCGCCCCACTCCAGTTCCACTTTGTGGTGATCGAACATGTCTTGTCCTTCAATAAGGGCGCAATGCCGGCCAAGGGCCAGCGCGCCAGGCTTGGGTTTTCGAACCTGGGCCCGGGCAAGACGACTGGATGCTTGTCTGTGGTCGGCGCGGCATGTGCGCCCTGGTCCCTGCAAGCAACCGGCAATCCTGCCCCGCGGCTCCAACGCGGTTCTCGGGCGGCCGGCGCGCCGCTGTCTTCAACGTTCGCGCCGGCCTGACAGGCGAAATGTCCCCCGCCTGAATGGGGCAAGGGCGGACCCTTCAAGAGCCCGCCCGAATTCGTTCAGCGGCGGATGCCCAGTTCCTTGATCAGGGTCTGGTAGCGCGCCTCTTCCTTGCCGCGCACATAGTCCAGAAGCTTGCGCCGCTGGGAAACCATCTTCAGAAGGCCACGCCGTGAGTGGTTGTCCTTCTTGTGGTCCTTGAAATGCTCGGTGAGGTTGTTGATCCGTTCGGTGAGGACCGCGACCTGCACTTCGGGCGAACCCGTGTCGCCGCTTTTGGTCGCAAACTTCTGGATAAGCTCGGCCTTGCGCTCGGCAGTGATCGACATCGTGTTTCCTTTCACAACTTACAAGGGGTTTGAAGACGCCCGCTGCCGGGATGTCGTCCAGCAGGGGCCGTTGGCGCGGCCGAAAATGGGCGGCGCTGGCGGCGCTATAATCGAAAAGCGCTGCGAACGCAAATGCCATTCGTTCAATCGAGCGCCAGCGTCATGAAGTAGGAATGCGGGTCGGGGCCGTAATCGCCGAACGGTCCTGTATCCTCGAAACCGAAGCTGCGGTAGAGCTGCTGCGCCGGCCGGAAATGCTCCGTCTTGCCCGTTTCGAGGCTGAGCCGTTTCATGCCGCGGATGCGCGCCTCATCGATCAGGTGCGCGACCAGCGCCCGGCCGATGCCGGCGCCGCGCCGTTCGGCCACGGTATGGGCCGATTTGATCTCGCCATGGCCGCCGCCGATGTCCTTGAGGGCGATGCAGCCGACGAGCTCGCCGTCGAGCCAAGCGCTCCAGAAGGTGATCTCCGGTACGCGCAGCGCGTCGAGATCGAGCGCGTAGACGCTGCCCGCCGGCGTGATGGCGAACATGTGGTCTAGATGCCGCCTCAGCAAGGCGGCGATCTCCGGACCGCGCAGATCGTCCTGTCTGATCTCGATGGCCGGCATGTCAGTAGCGCTGGCTGAGCACCTTGACCTCGGTGAAGTCCTCAAGACCCCAGACGCCGCCCTCGCGTCCATTGCCGGACTGCTTGTAACCGCCGAACGGATGGCCCGCCGAAAGCCCGGCGCCGTTGACGCGCACCATGCCGGCGCGCAGACGGCGCCCGACGCGGTCGCCCTTGTTCGCGTCGCCGGTCCACAGATAGGCGGCGAGCCCGTAGGGCGTGTCGTTGGCGATGGCGACCGCCTCGTCCTCGCCGCCCGAGAACGGAATCATCGTCAGGACGGGGCCGAAAATCTCCTCGCGCGCGATGGTCATCTCGTTGGTGACATCGGCAAAGACGGTCGGCCGCGCATACCAGCCGCGGTTGAAGCCTTCGGGCCGGCCCGGACCGCCGGTGACCAGGCGCGCGCCCTCGGCCATGCCGGTCTCGATCAGGCTTTGCACCTTGTCGAACTGGGCGGCCGAGGAGAGAGGGCCGATATGGCCGCCCGCATCGCGCGGATTGCCGACCTTGACTGCCTCGGCGGCTTCCTTGGCCAGTTCGACCGCTTCGTCATAGACGTCCTGCTCGACGATCATGCGCGAGGGCGCGTTGCAGGATTGGCCGGTGTTTTCCATCATGTGGGTGACGCCGCGCCTGATCGCCCTGGGCAGATCCGCATCGGCGAAGACAATGTTGGGCGACTTGCCGCCGAGCTCCAGCGTGACGCGCTTGATCGAAGCGGCCGAACCGCGCATCACCGCGCTGCCGGCGCGCGTCGAACCGGTAAAGCTCATCATGTCGATATCGGGATGGTTCGACATGGCTTCACCGACCGTCGGCCCATCGCCATTGACCAGGTTGAAGACGCCCTTCGGGAAGCCCGCCTCGTCCATCAGTTCGGCCCAGACCATGGCCGACAGCGGCGCGATCTCGGACGGTTTGAGCACGCAGGTGCAGCCGGCGGCGACCGCCGGGATGACCTTCAGCGCGATCTGGTTGACCGGCCAGTTCCACGGGGTGATCAGGCCCACCACACCGACCGGTTCGCGGATAATCGTCTCGCGGTCGGTGAACTTTTCTTCCCACGCGAACTTGTCCATCGCGTCGAGAAATCCCTTGAGGTGCCACGGGCCGGCGCCGGCCTGCTCGCCCCTGGCGAAATCGATCGGCGCGCCCATTTCCAGCGAGATCGCTTCTGCCAGATCGTCATGGCGGACCTTCATGACGGCACCCAGACGTTCGAGCACGGCCCGGCGTTCGGCGACCGGCGTTGCGGCCCAGCCCTCAAAGGCCGCCTTGGCGGCGGCGACGGCTTTGTCGACATCGGCGGACGATCCCAGCGAAATCACCGCGCAGACGTCCTCGGTGGCCGGATCGTGGACTTCCAGATCGTTGGCCTCGGCCGCGTCGACCCACTGGCCGTCAATGTAGAATTGCCGCTGTTCGCGCATCGGGCGCTCCTGTCATATCGGAATGGTTTTCGGCGACGTTGGCGCCAAGATCGAACAAATGCAATCACCCTTGCGGGCTAAACTTGTCACCGTGTCAAAGGCGGAAGACGCGGCGCGGGCGGAAGGCGCCCTGCGCGATCTCGCCGATCGCTACCAGGCGCCCGCGATGGAAGGCGCAGGCCTCTTCCTCGGCGACCGGCGCGTCGCGGCCGCGCAGGATCGCCGGGTTGCCAAGACGGATGCGGTGCGCCTGCTCGTCGCCCAGATCGACACGCGGAAACCCGTCCATCGCCTCGCCCGTGTCGAGCAGGAACGCATCGAGCGCCCCATGGCGCGCCGCTTCGTCGTCGCCGGCGGCCTCGACCGCGGCTTCCAGTTCGGCAAGGGTGACGGCGTCTGCCTCGTCGAACGGTTCGACGAAGGTTCGGCGCAACGCGCTGACATGGCCGAAACAGCCAAGCTCCCGCCCCATGTCGCGGGCGAGCGAGCGGACATAGGTGCCCTTGCCGCATTCGACTTTGAAAATGGTCGTGTTGCCGTCATGGGCGATGATGGTGAGCGCGTCGATCTCGACATCGCGTGCCGTCACCGCCGCCGCCTCGCCCTGACGGGCCAGCGCATAGGCGCGCTCGCCATCGACCTTGACGGCGGAGAATTGCGGCGGCGTCTGGCTGATCGTGCCGGTGAAGCGTGGCAGAAGCGCCTCGATCACGGCGCGGTCGGGCCTCAGGTCGGACGTTTCGGTGGCCGCGCCCTCCAGATCGTCAGTCGTCGTCTGTGCGCCCCAGCTTACGGTGAAACGGTATGCCTTTGTGCCATCCATCACGTAGGGAACCGTCTTGGTCGCTTCACCCAACGCAATCGGCAGGATGCCTGTCGCCAGCGGATCGAGCGTTCCGGCATGGCCGGCCTTTTGCGCGCCGAACAGCCATTTCACCTTGGAGACGGCCTTGGTCGAACCCAGCTCAAGCGGCTTGTCGAGCACCAGCCAGCCGGAAACCGGCCGGCCCTTCTTCGTGCGCTGGCGCGCCATCAGTCCTGGTCTCCGTCCAGATCCCGCGCCACATGCGGCGATTTGAGCAGCGCGTCCACCTTCTGGAAATTGTCGAAGCTCGTATCCGCGCGAAAGCGGAAATCGGGCATGTATTTCATCTGGCCGAGTTCGCGCGACAGCCGGCCGCGAATGAACTTGGCGTTGCGCGCAAGCGCCTTGACCAGCGGCGCCATGTCCTCGTGCCCAAAGGCGGTGACATAGGCGGTGGCGATCTTCAGATCGGGCGACATGCGCACCTCGGTCACCGACAGGACGACGCCGTCAAGCTCCGGATCGGCGACTTCGCCGCGCTGCAAAAGCTGCGTCAGCGCATGCCGGACATGCTCGCCAACGCGAAGCTGGCGCTGGGAGGGGCCTTGGTCGGCCCCGGCAAAACGGGACATGGTTCCATACCTTTCTCGCGACGGGCGGGATGGGACCGCGCCGTCCGATCGGTGGCCGTGGCCATTGGCCACGGCATATTGAGATTGTGCCCTAAAGCGTCCGCGCGACTTCCTCGACGCGGAAGCACTCGATCACGTCGCCGGCGCGGATGTCTTCGTAATTTTCGAAGGCCATGCCGCATTCCTGTCCGACGGGGACTTCCTGCACTTCGTCCTTGAAGCGCTTGAGTGTCTTGAGCTTGCCCTCGTGGATGACGACGCTGTCGCGCACCAGACGCACGCCGGCGCCGCGCTCGACCTTGCCTTCGGTCACCTGACAGCCGGCGACCTTGCCGACCTTGGTGATGTTGAAGACTTCGAGGATCTCCGCATTGCCCAGGAACGTCTCGCGGCGTTCGGGCGAGAGCAGGCCTTCCATCGCCGCTTTCACATCATCGAGCAGGTTGTAGATGATGTTGTAATAGCGGATCTCGACGCCGGCCGCTTCGGCCGCATCGCGCGCCTGCTTGTTGGCGCGCACGTTGAAGCCCATGATCGCCGCACCGGTCGACTCGGCCAGCGAGACGTCGGTTTCGGTGATGCCGCCGGCACCGGAATGGATGATCCGCGCCTTGACCTCGTCGGTGCCCAGCTTTTCGAGCGCACCGAGGATCGCTTCCACCGATCCCTGCACGTCGCCCTTGACGACCAGCGGGAACTCGGCGGTTTCGGCGTCCTTGGCTGCCGCCATCATCTGTTCGAGCGAGCCGCGCGCGCCGGCCTGGCGTGCCACGGAAATCTCGCGCGTCTTGCGCTGGCGATAATCGGAGACCTCGCGGGCGCGCGCCTCGTTTTCGACCACTGCGACCTTGTCGCCGGCCTGCGGCGTGCCGTTGAGGCCGAGGATCTCCACCGGCAGAGACGGTTCGGCTTCATCGAGGTTTTCGCCGCGATCGTTGATGATGGCGCGGACCTTGCCCCATTCGTCGCCGGCGACGACGATGTCGCCCGTCTTCAGCGTACCGGCCTGGACCAGCACGGTTGCCACCGCGCCGCGGCCCTTGTCGAGCTTGGCCTCGACGACGACGCCCTCGGCGGTGCGGTCGGGATTGGCCTTCAGTTCGAGGATTTCGGACTGCAAGAGGATCGAATCGAGCAGGCCGTCGAGATTGGTGCCCTTGAGCGCCGAGACCTCGACATCCTGGGTTTCGCCGCCCATGGATTCGACGAACACTTCATGCTGCAGAAGCTCCGTGCGCACCTTGCTGGCGTCCGCTTCGGGCTTGTCGATCTTGTTGATCGCCACGATCATCGGCACGCCGGCCGCCTTGATGTGGGCGATGGATTCGATCGTCTGCGGCATCACGCTGTCGTCGGCGGCAACCACGAGGATGGCGATGTCTGTCGCCTGGGCGCCGCGCGCGCGCATGGCGGTGAAGGCGGCGTGGCCGGGCGTGTCCAGGAAGGTGATCTTCTGGCCGTCCTTTTCCACCTGATAGGCGCCGATATGCTGGGTGATACCGCCGGCTTCGCCGGAGACCACATTGGCGTTGCGGATCGCATCGAGCAGCGACGTCTTGCCGTGATCGACATGGCCCATGATGGTGACGACCGGCGGACGCGGCTTCATGTCCTCGGGCTTGTCGTCAATGCCGAACAGGCCCTCCTCGACATCGGATTCCGACACGCGCCGCACCGTGTGGCCGAATTCCTCGGCGATCAGTTCGGCGGTGTCCGCATCGATCAAGTCGCCGGGCTTCATCATCTGGCCCTGCTTCATCATGAACTTGACGACATCAACCGCACGTTCGGTCATGCGCTGCGCCAGTTCCTGGATGGTGATCGTCTCGGGCAGGCGCACCTCGCGCGAAATCTTCTCGCGCGGTTCGGACATGCCCATCTGGGCACGCTTGATCTTCTCCTGACGGCGGCGCATGGCCGACAGCGAGCGCGAACGGCCCTCGCCGTCGCCGGTCACGTTGGCGAGCGTCAGCTTGCCGCGGCGGCGATTGTCGTCACGGCCGCGCGACGGCTTGGGCGCGGCATCGGTCTTGGCCGGTCGCTTGGCGGCGGCGCCGCGGCGGGCATCGCCATCGTCGGTACGGCCCGGCGCGGCCTTTTCGGCCGGTGCGCGGCGCGCGCCTTCCTGTTCGGCCTTCTGGGCGGCCTGCGCCTTGGCTTCGGCCTCGGCCGCCAGACGCGCCTGTTCGGCCTGCTCGGCTTCCTCGCGCTCGGCCATCTCGCGCTCGCGGCGCGCTTCATCTTCCTTACGCCGCTGCTCGTCGGCCTGGAACTTCTCGCGGTCGTCAGCCTCGCGCGCCTTTGCTTCCTCGAGCGCGCGGCGGCGCGCCTCGATCTCGCTCTGCGACAGTTCCTTGAGCACCGCGCCGCTGCGGTCGGCGGCCCCGGCATCCTGCGCGGGCGCGGGGGCCGGCGTCGGCGCTTCGGCAGCCGGCTTCGCGCGCGGCTTCAGGCCGCCCGCAAGCGATCCACCTGCCGGCTTGTCGCCCGGCTTGGTGAACTTGCGCTTGCGCGTTTCGACGACGACGGTGTTGGTGCGCCCGCCGCCCATCTTCTGGCGAACGGTGCCCGTGCCGCTATCGCGCCTCATCGAGAGCGTGCGGCCAGCCGTCTTCTTGTCGTCCGAACTTGTATCACTCATTCCTGATCCGTTTCCTTCGCGGTCACATGCCCGCCGGCCGTTCCGGCCAAAAGACCGGCGCCTGCGTCCGGCGAAGCCGGTCGCATATCTGGCCCAGTCCTGTAGTCGCGCAGCGCTTCAAGCCGCCGCAATGCGGCATGGCCACCCCTGCCGTCAAGCACGGCTGCATGTATTACATTACCGCCCCCGAATGCCAAACCCATTTGTTCGTCATCAAGGAGCATGAAAACCGGCACGTCCGGGCCGCCCAGATGCACCGTGGCGCGGCGCGCCTGGTCGAGCTTGCGGATGCCGTCGGGCGCCGCATGCAGGGCATGCAGCAATGCGGTGGCACGGCCCGCGCGCACGGCCTTGTCGACCTGCATGGCGCCCGAAACGAGCGCGCCCGCCTTGCGCGCCATCGACAGTGCACCGGTTGCCTGCCTGACCAGCAGACGGTCGACCAGAGCGCCCAGATCGTCTGGCACGTCTACCTTGCGGCGCAGCGCCCGGGCGAACAGCTTTTTGGACACGGCCTTGTCGACCATCGCCCGCCGGGCGGTCACCCAGCAGCCGCGGCCCGGCAGGGTGCGCTTGAGATCGGGCACGACCATGCCGTCGGGCCCGGCAACGAAGCGGATCAGCCCGTCAGCGTCGGCGCTTTCGCCGGTCACGATGCAACGGCGTTCGTTCATCGCGATGTCCGCTTCGTTCAAGGTCATGCCGGGGTGCCATCCTCGTCACGCCGGCGTTACGCCGGAGCTCCCGCGGGGGCATCGGCGTCGGCGGCAACGGCTTCAGCCCCTTCGGCCAGTTCCGCGCCTTCCTCTTCATAATCGGCGGCAAGGTCTTCTTCGGTGATCCAGCCAACGGTCAGACGCGCGGAAAGGACCATTTCCTCAGCTTCGGCACGCGTGGTGCCAAACGGCGTGAAGATGCCGTCGTGGATCTTGGTTTCGCCCTCGACGCGCTCGCGCCAGCCGACAAGATCGTCGACCGCGCATCCGGCAAAATCTTCCATTGTCTTCACACCGTCCTCGCCGAGCGCGACCATCATTGCGGTGGTCACACCGGGGATTTCGCGGATTTCGTCGACGACGCCCAGTTCGATGCGCTTGGCGTCGTTCTCGGCCTCGATGCGTTCGAGATATTCGCGTGCGCGCGTCTGGATCTCGGCGGCGGTGTCCTCGTCAAAGCCCTCGATCGACGAGACTTCCTCGGCATCGACATAAGCCACTTCCTCGATTGACGAGAAGCCCTCCGACGCCAGCACCTGGCCGACCATCTCATCGACGTCGAGCGCTTCCATGAAGAGTTGCGTGCGCTCGGTGAATTCCTTCTGGCGGCGCGCGGACTCCTCGTCCTCGGTCAGGATGTCGATGTCCCAGCCGGTCAGTTGCGAGGCAAGGCGTACATTCTGGCCACGGCGGCCGATGGCGAGCGAAAGCTGCTCGTCGGGCACCACCACCTCGATGCGCTCGGCATCCTCGTCGAGCACAACCTTGGCGACTTCGGCCGGCTGCAGCGCGTTGACGATGAAGGAGGCCGCATCGGGCTGCCAGGGAATGATGTCGATCTTTTCGCCCTGCAACTCGCCGACGACCGCCTGGACGCGGCTGCCGCGCATGCCGACACAGGCGCCAACCGGGTCGATGGCGCTGTCGCGCGAGATCACCGCGATCTTGGCGCGCGATCCGGGGTCGCGGGCGACCGACTTGATCTCGATGATGCCGTCATAGATTTCCGGCACTTCCATCTGGAACAGCTTGGCCATGAATTGCGGGTGCGTCCGCGACAGGAAGATCTGGGGCCCGCGCTGCTCGCGGCGCACGTCATAGATGAAAGCGCGGACGCGGTCGCCATAGCGGTACATTTCGCGCGGGATCAGTTCGTCGCGGCGGATGATACCCTCGCCGCGTCCGAGGTCCACGACCACGTTGCCATATTCGACGCGCTTGACCGTTCCGTTGACGATCTCGCCGACGCGGTCCTTGAACTCTTCATACTGCTTGTCGCGCTCGGCCTCGCGCACCTTCTGGACGATGACCTGCTTGGCCGACTGGGCGGCGATGCGGCCGAAATCGAGCGGCGGCAGCGGCTCGGCGATGAAATCGCCGATCTGGGCGTCCGGGTTCTTGGCGCGCGCATCTTCGAACGCGATCTGGTTGTCGGTGTTTTCGAGTTCCTCGACCACTTCCATCAGGCGCTGCAGCTTGATCTCGCCGGTCTTGGCGTTGATGTCGGCACGCACATTGGTCTCCTGACCGTAGCGCGATTTCGCCGCCTTCTGGATCGCGTCGGCCATCGCGCCGATCACGATCTCCTTGTCGATCAGCTTCTCGCGCGCGACCGCATCGGCGATCTGCAGGAGTTCGAGCTTGTTTGCACTGACTGCCATCTTGGTCTCCCTCAGGGCGTTTCGGCATCCGGCGCATCGCCGGAAAAATCGTCATGTTCGGTTTCAAGTCCGCGTGTGGCGCGGGCGGCCTTGTCGGCCGTCAGCGACGCGCGGATCAATTCGTCGGTCAGGATCAGCCGCGCATCGGCGATCGCCGAAAACGGGATCACATTGGTGTTCTCGTCGGCCATGGACGGCTGGTCGCGGAACAGCGTGACCGTATCGGTATCGACATCGGTGATGGTGCCGCGGAAGCGCTTGCGGCCGTTGACCAGGACCGATGTCTCGAGCTTGGCCACATGACCGCGCCATTTGGCGAAATCGGTCTTGCGCACAAGCGGCCGGTCGATGCCCGGCGAGGACACTTCCAGATGATAGGCGCGGTCGATAGGGTCTTCAACATCGAGGATCGGCGAGACCATCCGGCTCAGCGTCTCGCAATCCTCGACGGTCATCGTTCCGTCGGCGCGCTCGGCCATCACCTGCAAGGTCGCGCCGTTCTGACCGGACAGGCGCACACGCACCAGCCGGAAGCCTTCGGAATTGAGCACAGGCTCGATCAGCATGGCGACACGGGCATCGATCCCGGTCTCGGTGACCAGGCGCGGCTCGTCTTCGGTTATGGGCGCGAATTCGCGTTCGTTCGTCGTCAATTCCGTCTCGAATATAAAAAAGAGCGGGTCCGGCGGGCCCACTCTTCGTCTACGACCAAGATTTGATTGTCATATACGCCCGCCGACAGCCGGTTGCAAGGGGCGACGGTCGTCCAGGGCCGGCCCGAGGGCTCGCACTTCGTTAACCATCGCCGTTTACCATAGCGCGCAGATACTCTTTGTACTGCGTGGTGTCTCCGATGGCCGCATCCTTGCTGCGTCGCTTTCTGCCCTCCTTTTCCCTGCTGATGGCCGTGGCCGCTCTTGGCGGGTGCGCATCGCTCGCGCCATCGGCCGATCGCGACGCTGAAACCACGCCACAAGCGGTGGCCTTCGCACCCAGCGCGTCGGACCGGTCAAGCCTGCGTGAAACCGCCGGCAGCCTGCGCCGCACAGCGCTGACCGGCCGCGTCATGCGGGTCGACACGATCGACGACATCCGTCTCGGTCCGAAAGAAGTGATCCTCACCTTCGATGACGGGCCCGCGGGCCAGAACACGCGGCGCATTCTCGATGCGCTCGATGCCAAGGGCATCAAGGCGACCTTCTTCATGGTCGGCGAGATGGCGCGCAACAACCCGGCGCTTGCCCGAAACGTGATCGCGCGCGGACACACGGTCGGCAGCCACACCCATCGCCATCCCAATCTTGCGGCGATGAGCCATGCAGACGCGGTCGCCGAAATCGCACGCGGCGAACGGGCGCTGCGCGAGGCCGGCATCCCCGATCTGCCCTTCTTCCGCTTCCCCTATCTCGCCGACACGCCGGCGCTTCGCGGCCATCTCGCCGCCCGCGGCATCGTCGTGGTCGATGTGGATATCGACTCCAAGGACTATTTCCGCATCAGCCCGGTGCGCGTCGCCACGCGCACGATGCGGGACCTGCGCCGGCGCGGCTCGGGCATCATCCTGTTTCACGATCTGCATGCGCGCACGGCATCGATGCTGCCGACCTTCCTCAACATGCTCGAGCGCGAGGGCTACAAGGTGGTCGCCCTGCAACCGGCGCGCGGAAACCCGGCGCTGGTCGCCTCGGCGCGCTGACGAAATCGGAACAGGCTACGATCTGGCGAAGGTCAGGTAGACCGGCGTGCGGCCCTCGCGCAGGGCCTTGGCCTCGTAGCGCGTACCCGGCCAGTGCGGATAGGGATTGCGCCAGTCGGCGGCGCGGCGGGCGGTCCATGCGAAATCCGGATGCCGGTCGATGTGCTGCAGCGTCCAGTTGACATAGCTGTCAATGTCGGAAGCGAAACGGAACAGGCCACCGGGCTTCATCACCCGGGCGAACCGGTCCAGATTGCGGTCGCTGACGAACCGGCGCTTGAAGTGTTTCGGTTTCGGCCATGGATCGGGATAGAGCAGGTCGATCTGGTCGATCGAGGCGTCCGGCAGCCAGTCAAGCAGTTGCGTGGCATCGTCGTCGTAAAGCCGGATGTTGCCGGCCGGATGCACATCCAGCGCCGTGACCAGCTTGGCCATCGAATTGACGAAGGGCTCGACGCCGACAAAGCCCACCTCGGGCCGACGCCGGGCATGGGACAACAGGTGCTCGCCGCCGCCAAAGCCGATTTCAAGGACGATGGTCTCCGGCGTGTGTGGAAACAGCGTTGCCGGGCTGGCCGGCGCCGGCGCTTCCAGATCGATCAAAAGATCGGGCAGCAGGCACCGCATCGCCTCGGCCTGCCGGCCGCGCAACGTCTTGCCGCGCCGCCGGCCATAAAAGGCCTCAGTGGCGCGCGTCGGATGATCGGCAGCCATGACGGTCGGCGGGTCAGGCGGCCTGCTTGACCGCCTGCTTGAGCGCCTTGACCAGATCGACCTTTTCCCAGGAGAAGGAGCCGTCACGGCCGGGCTTGCGGCCGAAATGGCCGTAGGCGGCGGTCTTGGCGTAGATCGGCCGGTTCAGATTGAGGTGCCTGCGGATGCCCGACGGCGACAGGTCGATGACATCGCGGATGGCGTCCTCGATCGCCGCATCGGCGACCGTGCCCGTGCCATGCGTGTCGACATAGACCGACAGGGGCTGGGCAACGCCGATCGCATAGGAAAGCTGGATCGTGCAGCGGTCGGCCAGCTTGGCCGCCACGACGTTCTTGGCCAGATAGCGCGACACATAGGCGGCCGAGCGGTCGACCTTGGTCGTGTCCTTGCCGGAGAAAGCGCCGCCGCCATGGGGCGAGGCGCCGCCATAGGTGTCGACGATGATCTTGCGGCCGGTCAGGCCGGCATCGCCATCGGGACCGCCAATGACGAACTTGCCCGTGGGGTTGATGTACCAGTTGCAGTCGTCGGCGATCGGCAGGTCGCCCAGCGCCTGGCGGATATAGGGCTCGACGACCGAACGAACCTTCCTGGAATCCCAGCTGTCGTCGAGATGCTGCGTCGACAGGACGATGCTGGTCACCTCGGACGGCATGCCGTCGCGGTAACGCACCGTGACCTGCGACTTGGCGTCCGGGCCGAGCCGGGCGGCATCGCCCTCGCCGCTCTTGCGCGCGTCGGCGAGAAGCTCGAGAATCTTGTGCGAATAATAGATCGGCGCCGGCATAAGTTCGGGCGTTTCGCGGCAGGCATAGCCGAACATGATGCCCTGGTCGCCGGCGCCCTCGGCGCCCTGCGCATCCGATGCACTGTCGACACCCTGCGCGATGTGCGCCGACTGGGCGTGCAGCAGCACGTCGATGCGGCATGTCTTCCAGTGGAACCCGTCCTGCTCATAACCGATGTCGCGGATGGCGCGGCGCGCCGCTGACCGAAAGCGGCCGGGCGCAATGACGGGTTCGCCCGCATCGTCCGTGACCACATTGCCGGCCTTGTCCTTCTTGAAGAACGTATCCGGGACACGCACTTCGCCGGCGATGACCACGCGGTTGGTCGTCGTCAGCGTTTCGCAGGCAACACGAACCTTCCAGAGCGCGTCGTCGCCCTGCTTGCGCGCCTCGCGGTAGATCATGTCGACGATCTCGTCGGAGATGCGGTCGCAAACCTTGTCGGGGTGGCCCTCGGACACCGACTCGCTGGTGAAGAGATAATTCTGCCGTGCCATGATCTCGCCCTGCTGGCTGGATTTGGAAAGGAAGACCGCCGGGCGGTCAAACGGACGCGCTGTCGTTACGGGACGAGGCCGGCAACGTCAAGCAAAGACACATCAATAGAAAGATATAAGCATAAGTGCATATCCTGCCACGGGCTTCCGACGCCATTGACGGCCGGAACCGGCGAGGACAGCGGGCGTCAAACCCCGGCATCGTCCGGATAGTCCACCCGCAGCAGATAGAGCCCATGCGGCGGCGCCAGGGCGCCGCACTTCTGGTGGTCGCGCGCTTCGAGTGCGGCTTGCACGTCGTCTGCCGTCCAACGGCCCTCGCCGACCAGCTTGAGCGTGCCGACCAGCGAGCGGACCTGATTGTGCAGGAACGAACGCGCCGAGACATGCACGTCGATCCGCTCGCCATCGCGGGAAAAGGTGATCGCGTCGAGCGTCTTGACCGGCGATTTCGACTGGCACTGGGCGGCGCGGAAGGTCGTGAAATCGTGGGTGCCGATCAGGATCTTCGCAGCGGCATTCATCGCATCGACGTCGAGAGGCCGCTTGCACCACCAGGCCCGGCGATGGTCGAGGGTCAGCGGCGCCGGCCGGTTGTGGATGCGGTACAGATAGTGCCGTGCTTGCGCCGAAAAGCGGGCATGGAACGTGTCCGGCACCTTTTCGGCATCCACGACGCAGATGCGTTCCTCGTCGAGCACAAGATAGGCGTTGATCGCCTCGCGCACCCGGACCGGATCCCAATCGCGTTCCAGATCCACATGGGCCGTCTGGGCGATGGCGTGAACGCCGGTGTCGGTGCGGCCGGCCACCTGCAGCGTCACCTTCTGCTTGGAGAACTCCAAGACCGCTTTTTCCACAGCTTCCTGAACCGCGTGACCGTTGGTCTGCCGCTGCCAGCCGACATAGGGCGTGCCGTCATATTCGATTGTCAGGCGGTAACGGGGCATGGTCGTCCGGTGCCGGGAACGGGCGGCTGCTTAAGCCCGGAGGCTGGCCATGTCCAGCCGTCACGACACGGGCCGATTGACGCCGGAGGCGAAAACTCCGATGAGGCGGAACCATGAACGATGCCGCCTCGTCATCGCCGGAACCCCGTTCCACGGACACCGATGCGCCGCTGGCGTACTGGACACGACCGATCGTCGTCGCCGGCTTCGTTTGCGTCCTGATGGCGATCAAGCTGGTCATGGCGGGCACGACGGAGCTGATCCGCGACGAAGCCTATTACTCGCTGTGGGCATTGCATCCGCTGCAGGCGAGCTATTTCGACCACCCGCCTGCGGTCGCCTGGTTCATCAAGGCCGGCTATGCGCTGCTGGGCCCGAGCGAGTTGGCGGCACGGCTCCCTGCGGTCCTGTCGGTGGGGCTGGTGTCGCTGGCCGTCTTCCGGACTGCCATGCTGGTTTTCGGCGATCGCCGCATCGCGGCCTATTCGGTCTACGCTTTCAATCTGACGCCCGGCGCCATGCTCGGCCTTCTGGTGATCACGCCCGATGCGCCGTCCATGCTGTTCTGGATGCTGTCGATCTGGTCGGCTGCGGAACTTCTGCGCTCAAACGACGGACGATGGTGGCTCGTCTTCGGCCTGTTTGCCGGCCTGGGGCTCGCAGCAAAATATACGGGCCTCTTCCTGGGTGCCGGCGTGGTGCTCTGGCTGCTTTTCGACCGGCGCAACCGGCACTGGTTCACCTCGCCCTGGCTTTATGCCGGCGGCGCCGTCGCTCTGGCGATTTTCGCGCCGGTTATCGCATGGAACCTCAACAACAGCCTTTCATCCTTTGAATTCCAGTTCGGCCGCTCCGCGCGCGGACTGCAATGGTTCGACTGGACCGATACGAAGCATCTGCCGGAATTCCTGGCGGGCCAGATCGCGCTCCTCCTGCCGGGCCTGTTCATCATGGGCGCCGCAGCCCACTGGCGGTTTGCGCGGCATCGTTCCGAACGCGGCAATCGCGGCTTTGCCCTGCTGATCTGGACCGGCATTCCGGCGCTTGTCTATTTCATCACCTTCAGTCTCCACTCGGTTACCCAAGGCAACTGGACGTGGCCGCTTTACGCGCAGTGGTCGATCATCGGCGCCTGGGCCATTTACGCGTGGAAGCCGGAATGGGCGTGGCTGCGAACCATTCAGCGCTGGACAAGGCGCGCGCAGGTTCCTGTCGGCGCACTGGTTGCTGCGGTGATCTTCGCGCAGGCGCAGTTCCAGCCTGTCCGGCTGCCGTTCGCCGACCAGACGCTCACAATGCACGGATGGACCGAGGTCGCATCGAACATCGAAACCGAGCGCCGCCGTGCCGGTATCGGTACGATTCTCGCCCGCGGATATGGGCTTTACGGATACCTCGAGACGTATGGCCGTTTCGCCGGGCACGGCTACCGCGTCCTGCCGCTGGACGAATTCCACCGCTACGGGTTCGTCGACTTGCCGGCCAGCGACGACGCGGTCGACTGGCCCGTGCTTGTCGCCGTTCACGTCAGCGGCACCGAGCCTCCGACCGGACCGCCGGCGGCCATCGCCAATGCCAATCCGCCGGCCCAGTGGTTCACGCGGATCGTGCGGCCGGCGGCCGACGGCGCGCCCGCCAGCGCCATCGATCTCTACCGGCTGGAACGGCCGGAGACGCCGCTGTTCGGGTCCGACTAGCGCAGGTCGCCCTCGGACAGCGGATTGCCGCGCAGGAACGCTTCGGCGTCGAGCGGCTTGCCGCCCGCTTTCTGCAGACGTGTCAGCCGCACGGCACCGGTGCCGCACGCCACGGTGATCGGCGCGCCGACTATCGGCGCACCCGGCTTGCCCGATCCCGGCGCCTGGGTCGAGGCCAGCAGCTTCACCCGCTCCCATTTGCCGCCAAAGCGCATTTCGCACCAGGCACCGGGAAAGGGCGACAGGCCGCGAATGTGATTGTGGATGTCGGCGCCATCTCCCGCCCAATCGACGCGCGTTTCGTCCTTGGCGATCTTGGCGGCGTAGGTGACGCCGTCGTCCGGCTGAGGCACGAGTTCCAGAACACCCTGCTCGAGGGCGGCCATGGCGCGTACCATCAGGCTCGCCCCTCTCTGCGAGAGGGCGTCGTGCAGTTCCCCGGCGGTCATGTCGGGGCCGATGGCGACCTTTTCCGTCATGGCGACCGGGCCGGTGTCCAGCCCCTCGTCCATCTTCATGATCATCATGCCGGTTTCCGTATCGCCGGCCATGATGGCCCGCTGGATCGGGGCGGCACCGCGCCAGCGCGGCAGAAGCGATGCGTGGCCGTTGAAGCAGCCAAGGCGCGTGCCTTCCAGGATGGGCTTGGGCAGAAGAAGGCCATAGGCGACGACGACCGCCACATCGGCGCCAAGCGCGGAAAAGGCCGCCTGCTCATCGGCGGCCCTCAGCGTTTTGGGGGTGCGCACTTCGATGCCGAGCGCTTCGGCCGCCTCGTGGACCGGCGATTTTCTGAGGCTCAGCCCCCGCCGGCCGGCCGGCCTCGGCGGCTGGGTGTAGCAGGCGGCGATGTCATGGCCGGCGGCGTGCAGCGCGCGGAGCGTCGGCACGGAAAAGTCCGGCGTGCCCATGAAGATGATGCGCATGATCCTGCGGTTCCGGAAACGCTAGGCCATCACGGGGCCGTCGCCGCGCTGTTTGGCGAGCTTGCGGAACTTCTTGAAGACCATGTCGCGCTTGAGCTTGGAGATGTGATCGACGAAGAGGACACCGTCGAGATGGTCGATCTCGTGTTGCAGGCATGTGGCCAGAAGCCCGTCGGCCTCGAGCGTCTGATCGGCGCCGTCGCGGTCGACATAGCTGACGGTGATCGCCGCCGGCCGCTCCACATCGGCGTAATAGTCGGGGATCGACAGGCAGCCTTCCTCGTAAAGGCTGCGCTCGTCCGAGCGGGCGACAATGGTCGGGTTGATCAGGACGCGCGGGTCCCTGCCATCTTCCTCCTTGGCGACATCGGCGACAAGCATGCGGACCGGCTCGCCGACCTGGATCGCCGCAAGGCCGATGCCCGGCGCGTCATACATCGTCTCCAGCATGTCGTCGGCGAACGCGCGCACGGCACCGTCGACGCGTTCGAGCGGTTTCGACGTCTCGCGCAGGATCGGGTCGGGAATGAGAACGATCGGTTTGATGGCCATGACGCCTTCCAGTTAGGAAAGACCGCACGATGCGTCAATCGGCATGGCGACCGCGAATCGTCTATGCTGGGTTCATGGAACCCGCATTCAGCCTCGATCAAACCGCCTTCATGTTCGCCGGACGGGCTGTCTCGATCGGCGAGAGCTTGGCGGCCGGCGCGCTGATCCTGGCAGCGCTTGTGCTGCTTGCATTGCTGCTGGTCTGGCGCAACGGCGTCGCCGGGCGGCGCGATCTTCGGCAGGCGCATGAGCGGGCCGAGCGCGCCGAAGCGCGGGTCGATGACATTCTGAAAGCACAAGCCGACATGCAGGGCCGGCTTTCGGCGATGACCGACATGTTCGGCGCGCGCCACACGGAGATGAGCACGACGCTGTCGCAGCGGCTCGATGCGATGACCTCGCGCATCGGCCAGTCGATCAACGAACAGCAGAAGTCGGCCCATGCCAATCTGAGCAAGCTGCACGAACGCCTCGCAGTCATCGACACGGCGCAGAACAACATCCAGCAGCTCGCCGGACAGGTGGTCGAACTGCAATCGATCCTGTCCAACAAGCAGACGCGCGGCGCCTTCGGCCAGAGCCGGATGGAGGCGATCATCGAGGACGGGCTGCCGATGGGCGCCTTCGCGTTCCAGACGACGCTGTCGAACGGATCGCGGCCCGATTGTGTGATTTCCATGCCCAACGGTGCGCCGGATCTGGTGATCGACGCAAAATTCCCGCTCGAAGCCTGGAATGCGGTGCGCGAGGCCAAGAACGAGGCGGACGCAACGGCGGCCGCCAAGCGGTTCCGCGCCGACATGGACGTGCACATCAAGGCGATCGCCGACAAATATCTGATCGCCGGGGAAACTCAGGACACCGCGTTCCTGTTCGTGCCCTCCGAGAGCATCTTCGCCGACATTCACGAGCATCACGAGGCGATCGTGCAGAAGGCGCACCGCGCCCGCATCGTGATCGTCTCGCCGTCGCTCCTGATGCTGTCGATCCAGGTGATCCAGGCGCTGCTGAAAGACGCCCGCATGCGCGAGCAGGCGCATCTGATCCAGGGCGAAGTGATGCGCCTGATGGAGGATCTGGGGCGACTCGACGAACGGGTGCGCAAGCTGCAAACCCATTTCGGGCAGACGGCCAAGGATGTTGACGACATCCTGATCACGACGGGCAAGCTGACCAAGCGCGGCCAGAAGATCGAAGGGCTGGAGTTCGACGAGCGGCCGACCAAGGAGGACGCGGCGGAACCGGGCGCCGAAAGCAAGACCGGCCATCTGCGCCTGCGGGTCGTCGATGGCGATCCCGACTGATCAGCGCTCGGTCGGCGGATCGAGCACGACGGCGGGCATGGCCGCGGCGGCCGCGGTGCGCAACCGCGCCATGTCCGCGTCGCTCGTGGCGGCGTTGGTGATCAGCGGCAGGCCGGGCCGCTCCGCCGTCCATCCGATGACGTGCACCTTTTGCGCGGCGGGCTCATGGTCTTTGGCGATCTGCCAGGTCACGCAGTCGATTGCGGCGCAGGCCGCTTCACCGTCCGCGACGGCGCGGATCGAGGCCCGGTGCGATCCGGTCCAAAGGGTCGGTTCGGGGAACAGCCGTCCGGCGCGCGCCATATCCCGTCGCAGCGCGACAAAGCCCGACATTGATTCCGGTGCGTTCGCGGCCAGAGGACCTTCCAGCGATGTGGGCAGGATCGACCCGGCATTGGCGGGTGGCGCCGCATCGTCTCCCCTCCCCCGCGCGACGATCACGCTGCGATAGGTGCCGTGGCCGCAGCCCGGCGCGTCATGGATCGGTGTCGCGACATAGCGCACGCGGCCCCGGAGCACGGTTTCGAGCGGATAGGAGCAGGTCTCGCCGACAAGGAGGTCCGGGCTCAGCCATGCCCCTTCGAGATCGCCGGCGCGGGTCAGCGCGTCGGGTGCATCGAAGCCTTCATCCCTGAGCGCGTCGCGCAGACGGGTCCAGAGAGCGTCGGTCTCGGCCCGGCGCTCGGGCCAGTCATACATGGGCAGACATGCGATCATGACCGGGCGGTCAGCGGTCGGGCCTTGCGGCGACCGGCATTGCATCGCGGGGACCGGCGGGAGGCGCGGCCGATGCCGGCTGGAACGCGCCGGGCGCCATGGCCGGCGCGTCGGCCCGTCGGCGCACCGGATGCACCACCGGTTCCTTGGCCGACAACGCATAGGCGCGGAAAATCTGCCAGTAATTGCGGTACACATAGGTCTTGTTGGCGGCCAGCCACTCGGCACGGCGCTCGCGATAAAGGCGCGGCAGTTCGTACCAGGGCACGGCGGGCCGCTTGTGATGGACGATGTGCAGATTGTTGTTGAGGAACAGCCAGGAAAGGATGCGGCTGTCTTCGACGACGACAGTACGGCCGTCCGGCGTCTGGTCCCAGCGATGTTCGCAATAGGTCCGGATTGCGATCAGCGCCATGCCGCCATAGGCAACCGTGCCGACATAGACCAGCAGGTTGATGCCCATACCGCCCCAGACGATCGCGACGAGCGCGGCGAGCCCAAGCGCGTGGTGCGCCCAGGCGCGACGCACGCCGGGATTGCCGGCAGCGAAATTCCGCGCATCGTCGCGCCAGAAGCCGAACGTCATCAATGGCGGCCCGATCACGAGACGGCCCACGAAGGTGTTGTTGGCGGCGAGCAGCGCGCGCATCGGCCAGCCCAATGCCGCATGGTCGCCCTGGGCGCGATACCAGCTTTCGGGGTCGTCATAGGGGTCGGTCAGGTTCTCGTCACGGTGATGGCGCAGGTGCAGCGCCTTGAACCGCCGGAACGGGAATGCCACGGCCAGAGGCAGCCCAACGAGCAGTTCGTTGACGGCGGCGCTGCGGGTCGGATGGCCATGCAGCACCTCGTGCTGCAGCGAGGTATGAAAGCCGGCGGCGACCGCCATGAGCGCCAGCGCAAGGACCGGCACCACCGGAAATAGCACAAAGCCGGCCGCCAGCCATACACCGTAGCACAGCGCCATCATGACCATTGTCGGCCACTCAATCGTTTGTTTTCTCATTATGATTCGTTTCCCCTGACACAAGGATGTCAGGAGCGGCGACGGCTGGGAACGCGGCAATGCGCACTAAAGGTTGTTTCCGGTCATCAAATTCCGCATATGTTGATAATTGTCATCAAACGTCGGAGTTGATCCGCATGGTTGCTGCGCAGGCCGACACAATCGACAAACGCGACGCGTCCCGTCTGTTCCGTAACCGGCTGGCCGGACTGCTCTTCCGTTCGGGCCTGAACCGTTCGCAGTTTGCTGCCGCGGTCGGGTTGGACCGGTCGGCCCTGTCGCAGCTCCTTTCGGGCGAAACCGCAAGGCTGCCGCGCGCCGAAACGCTGATCCGCATCGCGGCGACGCAATCGGTCAGTCTCGACTGGCTGCTGGGCCTGAGCCAGGACGAAGGCGTGTCCGCCGAGATCCGGCCGGCGCTTGAACTGGAGGAGGCGCAGGATTCGCGCAACGATGCCGCACTTGTGCAGTGGCACCAGGAGGCGGCCGGCACCAAAATCCGCTATGTGCCCGCGACCATTCCCGATTTTCTGCGGACCGAGGCGGTGATCGCGTTCGAGACGCGCGACAGCAAACCGCCCGTCGCCGTCCAGATCGATGACGCACGCGAAAGGCTGGCCTACAGCCGCAAGCCGGAGAACGACACCGAAGTGTGCATGCCGCTGCAAACATTGCAGGCGCTGGCCGAAGGCAGCGGCGCCTGGACCGATCTGGACGCACCCTTGCGGCACGCGCAGATCGAACAGATCGCAGCGCTGACCGATGACCTCTATCCGGGCCTGCGGCTGTTCCTGTTCGATGCACGGCGTACCTTTTCAGCGCCTTACACCGTGTTCGGACCGATGCGCGCGGCAGTCTATATGGGCGACATGTATCTGGTCTTGAACGCCAAGGATGCCGTCGATGCGCTGACGCGCCACTTCGACCAGCTCATCCGCGCGGCGGTGGTGCGGCCGCACGAGGCCGGTTCCTTCATAGGCGATCTGACCCGGTCATGATCGGTGCGACGGTGACATGGGCATCGACCCGGCCGGCGCTGATCAGGTTTTGCGAATCCGGCTCGGCGCACTGGCCGCCATAGGGGCAGTCGATGCAGGCCTTGCGTCGCCGCGATGCCTTGCGCATCGCCTGCATCGCAAGCGCGATGATGCCCGCCCGCCGCCCGTGCGCGCGGGTGTGTTCCCGCTGCATCCCGCACAATGCGCGAAAGCAAATCTGGTTGTCGGCCTGGACAAGACGGTCGTGCATGGGCGGAAGTCTGGCCGCTTTCGCGTTGGCTGACGTTGATCGGTGTCAACCAAGACTTACACATCATGCTCCGGCGCGCGAGTCCTTTCTCCGATGGCGGCCTTGTTCGATCGGCGTCGGCGATCGGCGTCAGGCATCCTCGTCGGCCAGCGACTTGACCAGGTCGATGATGCGCCGGCGCACCTTGGGATCGGCGATCTTGACGAAGGCGCGGTTGAGCTGAAGGCCCTCCGAACTCGACAGGAAGCTGACCACATAGGTGGACGAATTCTCTTCGAGGCCCGACGGGGCCGATGCTGCGCTGCCGTCCGGCGCGTCCTCGAAAAAGAACGACACGGGCACGTTGAGGATCGATGCGATGTTCTGCAGCCGGCTGGCGCCGACACGGTTGGTGCCCTTTTCGTACTTCTGCACCTGCTGGAACGTGATCCCCAGGCTCTCGCCGAGCTTCTCCTGGCTCATTCCGAGCATGGTCCGTCGCAGGCGGATGCGGCTGCCGACATGGATATCGATGGGATTGGGCTGTTTCTTCTTCTTGTCGTTCATTCTGTGTCCCCGCCGCCCGGACGGCGGCCATTGCTCAAATCAGGACCAGAAGCCGTCCTTGCGCGTCCCCCAACGCGGTCCCCAAGTGCGGCGCGCTACCTATGAGCCCCGACGAAGGCCCCTGTCAACAAAGTGCGGCCTAATTCCCGCCGAAAGCGCGCAACCTGATGCGCGCTGTGATCGCTATAGCCGAAAGTATGGAAAGGAACAACCAGAAGTTGATCTCTCGTTGCCGCTCGGGGAACAAGGGTTGTGCGGCGTCCGGCAGCAGTGCATCGGCCACCGCGCGCACATCGTGGCCGATCCGGGCAACGATACGGCCCTGCGGATCGACGACAGCCGAGATGCCGTTGTTGGCCACACGGATGATCGGCAGGCCGGTCTCGACGGCGCGCAACCGTGTCTGGTGCAGATGCTGCCACGGCCCCGGCGTCCGGCCGAACCAGGCATCGTTGGTGACATTGACGATGGCGTCGACCCGCTGGCCGGAGGGCGGCACGGCCAGTTTCGGAAAGATCGACTCGTAGCAGACGAGCGGCAACACCGTCAGACCGCCCTGGAGCGTGATTGTCGTTCGGGCGGGCGCAGCCGAATAGCCGCGGTCGGCGGCGGCGACGGCGCGCAGACCGATGGCAGACAGCAGATCGGCAAACGGAAGATACTCGCCGAACGGGACGAGATGCACCTTGTCGGCGGCGCCGGCGATCACGCCGCCGGTCGTCACCGCCATCACCGAATTGTAGTAGCGGCCAGTCACCGAGCCGGCTTGCTCTCCCGGCTCCTCGCGCACCGCGCCGGCGAGCAGCATCTGTTCCGGCAACAGTGTCTCGCCGATCGAGGCGAGCGCTGCGGCATCGCGGGTCAATAGGTAGGGCACGGACGTTTCGGGCCACACCACGATGTCAGGAGCACGCCCCGACGCCGGGCCCTGCGCCTCGGCCTGATCCCCGGCCGCCGGCGCCTCGTCAGGGGCCGCGTCCAGCGCGGTCAGGTCGAGCAACGTTTGGAACGTGGCCGCCCGCGCCTCCCGGTCCATCTTCTGTTCCTGGGCAATCGCCGGCTGAACGAGGCGGATGACGGGCGCATCGTCGCGCGCGACCGCCAAATCGCCTGCCTGTGCAAGACGCCAGATACCGAAGCCGGCATGGGCGCCGACCAGCACAACGCACAGCGCCACCGCCGTGATCGCCGCGCCGCGCCGCGCAGCCAGTTGCGCGGGAAGCGCAAAGACCAGCACCGCAAACGCGCTCACGGCGAAAATGCCGCCGATCGCCGCCGATTGCATCAGGACCGGCGATGGCATCAGCGCATAGCCGATGGCGTTCCAGGGAAAGCCGGTCAGGATGAAGGAGCGGGCCCATTCGGCAAGGCCGAAGGCGGCGGCCAGCGCGGCGATCCGGCCGACGCCGTCGGACCAGGCGAGCCGCGCGAGCGCGCAGGCCGCGCCGTAGAAGACAGCCAGAACAGCCGGCAGGCCGAGCACGGCCAGGGGGATCGCCCAGGCGAATTCCGGCGCCTCGACGAGCAGCGCATTGGCGAGCCACCAGATGCCGGCGGCGAAATAGCCAAGGCCAAACAGCCAGCCGATCCGGAATGCCGCGCGCAGCGCCCCAGACGCCTTTCCCGGCGTCGTGCCAACCGCGCCGTCCAGAAGCCAAACGAGGAGCGGAAAGGTGACAAAGCCGATGGCAAACAGATGGAAGGGCGCCTGCGTCAGCGCGGTCAGTGCACCGAGCGCGACCGACAGGGCCGCACGGCGCCAGCCGGACAAGAGCAGGATGCGCTGGGCGAAATGTTCCATGGAGCCCCGGGGCGAATCACGTCGCCCAAAGCCTTATCAGGCTTGCCGGGCCGGCGCGACGCCGGCGCATCGGGTCAGACGTTGACGGGTTCGGCTTCCGGCGTGCCGGGCTGTACGGGCCCGGGCGCGGGAAGACGGGGCGGCGCGCTCGAAGCTTCGCGGCGCCCGGCGCCGCGGCGCTGGTGCTGGCGCAGACGAACAACGCGCACGCGGCGGATGCGTCGCGGATCGGCGTCCAGCACTTCCATCTCGTAACCGGCGAACGCCGGGATCACCTCGCCGCGCACCGGCACATGGCCGAGCAGCGAAAAGATCAGGCCGCCAATGGTGTCGACATCGCCCTCTTCGCGGCGCGCGGCCTCGACGAAGGCGGGGCCGAGTTCGCGGGCGGCTTCCTCCAGTTCCAGACGGGCATCGACGATGACGGTGTTCTCGTCCACTCGCTCGATCTGCACCTCGACCTCGTCGTGCTCGTCCTCGATATCGCCGACCACCATTTCGACAATGTCCTCGAGCGAGACGAGGCCGTCCGTGCCGCCATATTCGTCGATCACGAGCGCCATCTGGATTCGCTGCGTCTGCATGCGGCCCATCAGGTCCGAGGCCAGCATGGAGGGCGGCACGAACAACACGTCGCGCATCAGCTTGAGATCGCCGATAGTGCGGGAAAAATCGATCTTCGAGAAGTCGAGCGCGGTCTTGGCCGCGCCGTTGGCACGACCGTTCGGCGCGCTCTTGGCGGCCGCCGCTCCGGTTGGCTCGGTCTTCGGGCGGCGCGTCCGGCGGCGGCCGGTGCGCGTCAGATAGGCGACCACGTCGCGGATGTGGACCATGCCGCGCGGATCGTCGAGCGTTTCGTTGTAGACCGGCATGCGGCTGTGGCCGGATGTCTCAAAGAGCTTGAGGAGATCGCCCAGCGACGTCGACAGGTCCACCGCCTCGATGTCGCCGCGCGGCACCATTACGTCGACGACGCGCACTTCGCGCAGCCGCAATATGTTGTTCAGCATGGCGCGTTCGTCGGCGGAGATCGTCTGGTCGCCCGCGGCGCTGGAGGCGGCGAGCGCGTCCTGCAAATTCTCGCGGACGGTCACACTGTCCTGCGGCCGGAACAGATAGGCCAGGCGCTGAAAGAAGCCGGGCGGCTTTCTCGGGGGGATTATAGCGGGCAAGCCCGGACTCGAAGGTTCGGGCTCCGGTTCGGGCGGCGCTTCCTGCACCTTTGCGTCAGCTTGTCGGTCTTCCATCGTCTTTCATGTCGTCCGATATCGGCGTGTAGGGATCGTCGATCCCGAGATCGGCCAATATTGCACGTTCGAGGCGCTCCATTTCGTCGGCGTCGTCGTCCAGTTCGTGATCATAGCCCAAAAGATGCAAGAAGCCATGAACAATCAGGTGGGTGAAATGGGCATCGATGTTCTTGCCGTCAATGGCTGCCTCGCGCTCGATCGTCTCGCGGGCCAGAACGATATCGCCCAGAAGCGGGCCGGGCGGATCGCCGGCGGCCATCGGATAGGCCGGAAAGGACAGCACGTTCGTTGCCTTGTCGTTGCGCCGCCATTTGGCGTTGAGCGTGCGGATCGTCGCATCGTCTGTCAGGACGACCGACAGTTCCGACGTCTCGCCTGCCAGGCCCAGAACGGTGGCCGCATGGCGAAGTGCCCGTTCGATCATCGGCCGCAATTCGTCCTCTGGCGGCCAGTTGCCGCCTTCGATCGCGATGTCGATATGCAGGTGCATGGCGCCGGTTTCAGCCGCCGTCGCGGTCATAGGCCGCAACGATGCGGGCAACCAGCGGATGGCGCACCACATCGCTGTCGCGGAAACGCACGGTAACGATGCCCTCGACGTCGCCGAGCAGGCCGAGCGCCTCGACAAGGCCCGATTTCTGGCCCGGCGGCAGGTCGACCTGGCTGGGATCGCCGGTGACGATCATGCGGGCATTCTCGCCAAGCCGCGTCAGGAACATCTTCATCTGCATCGATGTGGTGTTCTGCGCCTCGTCCAGAATCACCGCCGCATTCGACAGGGTCCGGCCGCGCATGAAGGCGAGCGGCGCGATCTCGATGACACCGGCCGCAAGCGCGCGCTCCACCTTGTCTCCGGGGATCATGTCGTAGAGCGCGTCATAGAGCGGCCGCAGGTAGGGATCGACCTTCTCCTTCATGTCGCCGGGCAGAAAGCCGAGCCGTTCGCCTGCTTCGACGGCAGGCCGCGACAGGATGATCCGGTCGATCTGGCCGCGTTCGAGCAGCATGGCCGCATGGGCGACGGCCAGATAGGTCTTGCCGGTGCCGGCGGGGCCGACGCCGAAGACAAGCTCGGCCCGGTCGAGCGCCCGCATATAGGCGTCCTGATTGGGGGTGCGGGCCATGATGGTCCGCTTGCGGGTGGCGATCTGGGCGGCCGCGATGCGCCCGGCGCCGTCCATGGTTGGCAGCGACAGTTGATCCTCGGCGGCCATCGCCATGCGCAGCGCGCCCTCGACATCGGAGGCTTCCGGTTCCCTGCCGCCCTCCTCGATCCGGTCATAGAGCCAGTCGAGCGCACGGCGCGCCTGTTCGGTCGCCAGCGGATCGCCCTTGATGGTGACCTGATTGCCCCGCGCCCGCACATCGATGCCGAGCATCTGCTCGATCAGGGCGAGGTTCTGGTCGAACTGGCCGAACAACGCACGCGCATGGTGGTTGTTGTCGAAGGTCATGACAATGTGGGCGAGATCGGACGCGCCGTGAGGCGCGGTCTGCGTTTTGACACCTGTCTGCGTCGTCAAGCGCTCTGTCCGTCCTGTTGGTTCATGCCGCCCGCCTGCGGTTCGCCGCCTCCGACGAAATCAGGCTGTTGGCCGATGCCCGTTCGATTCGCACCGTGACACTGTCGCCGATCTTTCCGACAGTTTCATCACAAATGACGGGCTGAAGCCATGGCGACCGGCCGACAAGCTGGCCGGCGTCGCGGCCGGGCTTTTCGAGAAGCACCGCGATCTCCTGGCCTTCAAGGCTTTTCATGAAGGCGGCCTGCTGCTCGCCGAGCAATGCCTGCAGCCGCTGCAAGCGCTCCGATTTGACGGTTTCCTCCACATGGCCGTCCATCGTCGCACCCGGCGTACCGGGGCGCGGCGAATATTTGAACGAGAAGGCCTGCGCATAGCTCACATCGCGCACGATCCGCATCGTGTCCTCGAAATCGGCGTCGGTTTCGCCGGGAAAGCCGACGATGAAGTCGCCGGACAGGGCGATGTCGGGCCGCGCCTTGCGGATTCGATCGACCAGCCGGCGGTAATCGTCGCCGGTATGCTTGCGGTTCATTGCCTTGAGCACCCGGTCCGAACCGGCCTGCACCGGCAGGTGCAGATAGGGCATCAGCATGTCCAGATCGCGATGGGCAGCGATCAGCGCGTCATCCATGTCGCGCGGGTGGCTGGTCGTGTAACGCAGCCGCGCAAGGCCATCGATCCGCGCCAGCTCGTGCAGCAACTCGCCCAGGCCCCACTGGCGCCCGTCCTGCGCTTCCCCGTGCCAGGCGTTGACGTTCTGGCCCAGAAGCGTGATCTCGCGCACGCCGGCATCGACCAGGCGACGCGCTTCTTCGACGATCTGTGCGACCGGCCGCGAGACCTCGGCGCCGCGCGTATAGGGCACCACGCAGAAGGTGCAGAACTTGTCGCACCCCTCCTGGACGGTGAGAAACGCGGTGACGCCGCGGCTGCGGACCTGCCGCTTTTGCTGTTCTGGCAGGTGCTCGAACTTGTCCTCCACGGCGAACTCGGTCTCGACGACTTTTTCGCCGCGGCGGGCGCGCGCCACAACGTCGGGCAGGCGGTGATAGGTTGTCGGGCCGATGACGAAGTCGACCGCCGGCGCGCGCGCAACGATCTCGCGCCCCTCGGCCTGGGCGACGCAGCCGGCGACGCCGATCATCAGGTCGGCACCGGCCTTTTGCCGCCGCGCGCGCAACTGCCGCAGGCGCCCGATCTCGGAATAGACCTTCTCGGCAGCCTTCTCGCGGATATGGCAGGTGTTCAGCAGCACCATGTCCGCATCGTCCGGCGTCGAGGTCTCGACAAAACCGTCCCGCGCCAGCGCATCGGCCATGCGCTGGCTGTCATAGACGTTCATCTGGCAGCCATAGGTCTTGACGAACACCTTGCGGGTGTTGGCGGCCGGATTGTCCGATGCTGGATCAGCTTTCTTCATGCGCCGTCCTTAGCGGTTTTTGCGTGCCAGCGGAAGAAGGGCGCTGGCCCCGAACCAGCGCCGACATCATGCGCCGCACGGCGCTTTCTGTTTCCGTAGCAAGCCGTTTCCGGTTGGTGCCGGGCGTCACCGTGATCGGGTCGCCGAAACCGACATGGATGTCGATGCGGCCTTCGCGCAGAATGCGTGTCAAATGCGGGCCGATGCCGATGTCGCCGGGCCAGGCGGCCAGCGGTCGCGACTGGCGGCCCATCGGGATGCCATCGACGCCGGTGTAGGCAATCGCAACAGGCTGGACCAGCGCGTCATCTCGGCGATCGCTTTCGCCGACGCCCAGCGCGCCGAACAGGGAGGACTTGAACGGATAGACGAAGTTGCCGCACGACGTCGTGCCCTCGGCGAACAAGACGATCGTGTCGCCATCGGCAAGACGCTGCGCGATCGTTTCGGCCTGAGTGCGGGTGGTGGCACGCGCGTTGCGCGACACGAACACCGAGTCCTGAAGCCGCGCCAGAAGACCGAAGACCGGCCAGTCGCGGACATCGTCCTTGGCGATGAAGCTGACCGGCGCGACCGAACCGAGCGCGACGATATCGAGCCAGGAGGCATGGTTGGCGACCAGCAGCACGCCGTGGCCACCGGCGCGTGCCGGGGCGCCATGTATATCGATGCGAAGCCCCATGGCGCGGGCCACCCAACGGTGCCAGGTTTGCGCGGTCGTCTTGCGCAGAGGCCAGCGCCGCCACTGGGCGACAAGGTGCACGGGCAGCAGCACCGCGGTGATCGCCAATGCCAGACAGACGACGAAGGCGGCGCGCAGGATCTCCATCGGACTAGCGCGCCTTGCGCGCGGCGGCCACGTCATGGCGCATGACCAGTGCGCGCGTGCGCGCCTTGGCCGCGCCGCGATAATAGTCGGGCCGGTCGCCGACGGTGGCAAAGCCGAGCTTCCGGTAGAGAGCGCCTGCGGCCACGTTCGTCTCTTCGACTTCGAGGAAGACCGAGGCGAGCCGCTCGCGATGGGCATGCGCCAAAACATGCGCCATCAGCCGCGCACCGATGCCGTGGCCCTGCCAGTCCGGGCGGACGCCGATGGTGAGGATTTCCGCCTCGTCGGCAGCCGTCCGCAGCAGGACGAAGCCAATCATCGCGCCGCCGCGCGCGGCCGCCTCCCGGGCGATAAAACCGGCGGCGCTGGACGTCCCCAGAAGATCGGCGATCTCGCCGTCGGTCCAAGGGCGGGCAAACAGAGCCCGGTGGATATCGGACGCCTCGACCGCGTCGGTGCGCTGCATCGGCGCGATCGCGATGTCCGCCGCTCCCCAAAGGCCCTGCCACCACTTCATGCGGCATCTTCTCCGTCCGAACGGCGCGGCAAGGCAAACCCGGTCTGCGGCTTGGCGTCGGCCCCGCGCAGGTAAAGCGGCGAAGGGGCATGCTCAAAGAGCCTGGCCGCGCGGGCGACCGCGCCGATCGTGCCCACAGGGCGGTCGACGGTGGTCGGAAGATCCGTCTCCATTCCAGCCGCAGCATCGCCGACCAGCAATGCGCAGTCGGGGCGCAGGTGCTTGTCGGCCTCGTCTTCGGCCATGGCGCGCGCTTCGTCGAGCGCTTCGCCTGCGGCGGAAAAATGCTGCATGAAGATCTGGCCTCGACCGCCGGCGATGAGAACGGCGAACGGTCCTTCGACCCTCGTTTCATTCGTTGCCTGCACGGCCAGGCTTTCCAGCGTCGTCACGCCGGTGACCGGCAGGTTCCGCGCCACGGCGATGCCGCGTGCCGCCGCGACACCGACCCGGATGCCGGTGAACGATCCCGGCCCGATCGTCACCGTCAGCCCGGTCAGATCGCCGAATCCGGCGCCCGCTTCGTCCATGACATCGGCCACGACGCCCATCAGCCGTTCGGCGTGGCCACGGCCGATCTCCTCCTCGCGCGCGGCACGGATCGCGTCTGCCGCCGGGTCATAAAGGCAGGCCGAACAGAAACGCGCAGCGGTATCGAGAACAAGGACACTCATCGCCCTGTGCTATGTCGGCGTACCGGCAGGGGTCAAGCGCGTCGCACAGCCATCACGCCGCGCGGTTCGAGCGGCGTTTCGCCAAGCAGGGCATCGCCCTTTCCGGTCCATGGCGAAACATCGACCGGCTCCGGACCGTAATTGAACAGGTAGCGGATCGCGCCATTGTCGCGGATGCGCACATCGCGATGCAGGTCCAGAGGCGCAATGCCGGCATCGGCAAGCACACGGCGCACGACGCTGTCGGCGAGCCTGGCGTCGGGGCGACCGGCCAGATAGTGGACCCGGCCCTTTACAAGATGTGCAGGATGGCCATCGGCGCAGCGCGCTTGAACGGTCACATCGTCGCCATGGCGGACGAACTCGCGCCAGCCCTCAAACAACGTGCCATTGTCCAGTGCGACCGGCGCGAAGGGTGGACGGCTTTCGACCCGGGTGACAGTCACGCCGGTGAGCGCTCCGAACGGCCCGGGCGGCAGGTTCGGATGAATCTGGAAGTCACGCGTCTTGGATCCGGTACGCGGCCCGACGATCAGATGGGTGTCGCCGCCAGAAAGGGCATTGGCAAGCGCCGCGCTGCCCGCATAGACCGATGGCAGGACGACGAGCTTGCGCCCCTGAACCGCCTGGGGCGTCGGCGGTACCACATCGACGCTGACGCCGGCGCGCCGCAAGGCGCGGTAGAAGCGCAGCGCCATGTCGAGATGGGAAAAATCTGCGCCCTGGGGCTGGATCGCCCATGCCCATGCGCTTTCATAGTCGAAGACCAAGGCAACATCGGCGCGTTCGGGCGCGGCCACGGCGCCGAGCGCGTTCAGTTCGCCGGCCACCTTCTTGCACACATGCCAGCCCTCGTTCCTGTCGCCATTGGGCAGAAGCAGCGCCTCGTGCATCTGCTCCTGGGCGAAAGACGGCTGGCGCCAGCGAAAGTACGAGACGATCTCTGCACCGGCGGCGAACGCCTCGAACGCCCAGAGACGCAGCGCGCCGGGTTCGGGTGCCGGATTGAACGGCGCCCAGTTCACCGGTCCGGGCTGCTGCTCCATCACCCACCAGCGGCCTTCGCTCTGGCCGTTTCGCACCTGGCCGCACGCCCGGTAGAGATCGTGGTGGAAGGCCTGAAGGTCCGGATCGCCGACACCGAGATAGCGCAGCTTGACCGCCTCGTCCGACGTGTCGCGATCCAGAAAGCCTAGCGGATAGGAATCCCAGGTGGCGATGTCGAGATCGGCACCAACCGCATAGTGATCGAAGGCGATCTCCGAACCCATGAAATTGTGGCTCACAGCGCGGCCCGGCGAATGGCGGCGGATGATGTCGGCCTGCAGTCTGTTGAACGCGACGACCTGGTCGGACGAATAGCGCCAGAAATCCATGACATGGGCAGGATTCGGCTCGGTCACGGTCAGGTTCGGCAGGTCGATCGCATCGAACGACGAATATTCCTTTGACCAGAAGACGTTGCCCCAGGCGCGGTTCAGCGCATCGGGCGACTGGTATTTCTGCGCCAGCCAGTTGCGAAACCCGTCAAGCGCTGCACGCGAATAGCTCATTACCGTGTCATGGCAGCCATATTCATTGTCGATCTGCCAGGCTTCGAGCGCGTCATGGGTGCCATAGCGGCGCGCCAGCGCCTCGGCGATGCGGGCGCACTCGGCCCGATAGCCCTGATGGGAGAAGCAATAGTGGCGGCGCGAGCCGAAACGGCGCGGATCGCCGCGGTCGTCCAGCGCCACCATGTCGGGCATCGTATCGACCAGCCATTTGGGCGGCGTCGCCGTGGGCGTGCCCAGAACGATGCGCAGCCCCTGCGCGCCCAGCACGTCGAACGCCTCGTCCATCCAGCCGAAATCGTAACGGCCCGGCTCGGGCTCCAGCCGCGACCAGGCGAACTCGCCGATGCGGACATGGCTGATGCCCGCTTCGGCCATCAGCGCGGCGTCGGTTTCCCAGCGCTCGCGCGGCCAGTGTTCGGGATAATAGCAGGTGCCGAGGCGCTGCTTGCGAAGAGTGGTCATGTCAGGGCATCCGGACGGATCAAAGATGCAGGGCCGGCTCAAATCGCGGTTCGATGTCCACGTCAAGCGTCACGATCAGCGTTGCACCGGCATCGGGATCGGCGGTACGGGCGGCGGCGTCCATGTTCTCCCATGCCGAGGTCACCGCAAGGCGGTTGCCGCCGACAAAGGCAGGGCAGCTCGGCTGCGTGACCGGCAGGTCGATCGTCGTGGTGCGGGTGCCGTCCGGCGCATAGCAATCGAGCGCCGACGCACCCCAACGGGCGTTCCAGATGTTGCCGCCGCCGTCACAGACCGCGCCATCGAGGCCACCCGTGCCGCCTGAATGATCGAAGAAGAGTTGGGGCTCACCGGTTGGCGCGCCGGTCGCCGGATCGGTCGCCACCCGCATCAGCTTTCCGGTCGGCGTGTCGGTGAACCAGGCCGTCGTTCCGTCGGGCGAAAAGCAGATCGCATTGGGGATGGTGATGTTGTCGAACAGCAGGTCGACCGAACCCGCGAACCAGCGATAGATGGCGCCGGAACCGGGCTCGGCGCCCTTGCCCATCGTGCCGAGCCAGAAAGCGCCGGACGGATGGATGCGCGCATCGTTGGAGCGCGTTTGCGGGTTGTCCGCCTCGATCGCGGCGCACCGCGTCAGGTCGGTGCCGTCCCACAGCAACAGGCCGGTTTCGGTGAAGATCACGTCGCGGCCGTCCGCCGCCACGCCCATGGCGCTCGCCATCTCTGGCAGGTCGAGAACGGTCTCCGTTCCCGTGGCAAAGTCGTGCGCGTATCGCTTTTTCTCCACAATATCGAACCAGAACAGCGTGTCGCGCCGGTCGCAAAAGAACGGGCCTTCGCCGAGGTGGCAGTGCGTGCGTGACAGAAAGTCGATTGCGGCCATGGTCCCTACCCGAAAACCGCGTCATAGGCGGCGATGGCGGCTCGTGCCCGTTTGCCGACCTCGCCGGCGTCGAGTCCGGGCGCATAGAGCGACGAGCCGAGGCCGAATGTGCGCACGCCGACTTTGCCGTAGGCCGCGAAATCGTCGTGCGACACGCCGCCGACCGCGCCGATGAGCGTATCGCCGGGCAAAACGGCGGAGATCGCCTTGATGCCGGACGGGCTGAGAACGCTCGCGGGAAAGAATTTGAGCGCCGATGCGCCAAGGCGAACGGCGGCCAGCGCCTCGCTCGGCGTCAAGACACCGGGCATGGTGACAAGCCCGCGTTCGGCGGCGCGGCCCATTACGCCGGCATCGATGTTCGGCGAGACCAGAAGCCTGCCGCCGGCACCGGCCAACCGGTCGACATCGGACGGCGTCAACACCGTGCCGGCGCCGATCAGCGCCTTGTCGCCGAAACGCGCCGCGATCGTTTCGATCGAGACGAACGGATCGGGCGAATTGAGCGGCACCTCGATCGCTTCGAAGCCCGCCTCGACCAGCGCCGCAGCGATGCCAACCGCTTCGTCGGGCTTCAAGCCTCGCAGGATCGCGACAAGCCCGCGCCGCAAGCCTGGCCATTGTTTCGATATGGTCATTGCACGCTCACGGGTTTGCCGCCGTCGCAGGGGGCGCGGTGGCGAACATGTCGGGCCAGACGCGAACGGCGGCCGCGAACAGGCCGGCGCGCGCCAGTTCCTCGCCGTCGAAGACATCGGTTGCGATGCCGACCAGATCGAGCGCCCGAGCGTACAGCGCGCCCAGCGTGCCGCCGCCGACCAGCGTCAGCCGCTCGGGCTTGCCGAACCGGGCGAGCGCGCCGGCAATGTCCTGGCCGATGATCGTGCCCGACAGGCTGGCCGAGGCGTGGGCCGCATCGGCGCCATGCAAAAGGGCGCGCGAGCGGATCGCAAACAGCCGCATGAGCATCCTTGCGGGTTCGTCGATGGCGGCGCGCACGGCCTTGTCGAACGAAGCGCCATCCAACCCGGCATCGCCCGAAAGCGAGTGACGCAGGACCGAGCCGCGCGACAGGGCCGCGAACAGATCGCCGGTCAGCGCCGTCGCAAAGCCGGAAACCTGGGTGGCTCCTTCGTCCATCAGGACCCATTTGGCATGGGTTCCAGGCATGCAGACGAGCCCCTCAGCACCGTTGCCCGCCATTCGCCCCAGGCCCAGAAGCTGGGTTTCCTCGCTGCGCATCACATCGGGCGTTTCGACGCTGCGGTCGGCGATGCCCGGCAGGATGCGCACTTCGCGCGGCGTGCCGGACACGGGCAGCGCGCGTTCGATGATCGTTTCGAGCCGGGCCGGCACTTCGACATAGGGCGCTTCCTGCCAGCCCTGCCGGCTGCCGACCATGCCGCACATCATGACGGGCACCTTCGGGCCGGCGCCCAGTTCGGCAAGATGATGCTCCAGGATACCTTCGAAGGCGCGCGGCTCGGTTGCGCCCATGCCCTCGCCGCTGCGCGCTTCGCCAAGCACGGTTCCGGCGCCATCGACGGCCCAGAGCCGGAGACGGGAGGTTCCCCAATCGACCAGAACGGCCGCGATGGCGGGATTGGCGATCAAAGCAGGCCACCATCGGCGATCAGGGTCTGCGCCGAGATGGCGCTGGCCGCACTCGATGCCAGAAACAGGCACGGCCCGACCATCTCGTGCGGCTGCAATGCGTGTTTGAGGCTTTGCCGCCCGAGCATTTCGTTGAGCGAATCGTCCGTCACCCAAAGCTGTTTCTGGCGATCGGTCATCACCCAGCCGGGCGCAATCGCGTTGACGCGGATCTTGTGCGGCCCGAGCTTGCCCGCCAGACCCTTGGTCAGGCCGATAATGCCGGCCTTGGATGCGGTGTAGGCCGGCATGTCGCCAATGTTCAGCATGAAGGATGTGGAGGTGAAATTGACGATCGCGCCGCCGCCCGACGCCTTCATGCCTTCAGTAACGGCCTGGGCGGTGAAGAAGGCGTGGCGCAGATTGATCGCGGTGTTCCTGTCCCAATAGTCGGCATCGACCGCATCGATCTCGTGGCGGTCGTCCCAGGCCGCATTGTTGACGAGGACCGTCACCAGACCATGGTCGCGGGCGGCTTCGGCCACTGCGGCCCGGATTGCTTCAACATCGGTCAGATCGGCCTTGAGGTAGAGCGGGGCATGGCCGTAGCGCGCCCCAAGGTCGTGGGCCAGCGCCTTGCTGGCTTCTTCGGCAATGTCGATGAAGGCGACCTGCGCCCCTTGCGCGACGAAGCCTTCGGTGAGCGCGGCGCCGATGCCCGACCCGCCACCGGTGATCAGGACGGACGCCCCTTTCAGGTCCGGATAGATCGGAAAATCGGCCATTGTCTTCTGGTTACTCCTATTGGGCTGCGACACGCATCGCGTCGCCATGCAGCCAGTCGGGCAGCCAGGCGCCGTGCGCCTCGATCAGCCGGTCGACGGCAGTCCATATCTGGTCGAGATCGAGTTCGGCGCCCGTATGCGGGTCCATCATCGCGGCGTGATAGACATGCTCGCGCTTTTCCTCAACGAGCGCCCGCACCGTCAGTTCCTGAACATTGACATTGGACCGCATCAGCGCCGTCAGCTGCGGCGGCAGGGCGCCGACGCGCGTCGGCTGGATGCCGTTGGCGTCCACCAGGCACGGTACCTCGACCGCGCAGCCATCGGGAAGACCGTCGATCAGCCGGTGGTTGGGAACATTGCCGTAAATGACCGAAGGCTCGCCTGTCCACACCGAATTGATGATGTCGGAGGCATATTCGTGGCTCGGCTCGATACCGATTGAGTCAGCCGACTGATATTCCTCATATTGCGCGGCCCAGGCGCTCTGCTGTTCGACGCAGCGCTTGGGATATTCGTCCAGCGGAATCCGGAACCGCTCGATCAGGTCCGGCCGGTCGCGCTTGATGAACCAGGGCACATATTCGGCAAAGTGCTCGGAGCTCTCGGTGACGAAATAGCCGAGCCGCTTCATCATCTCATAGCGCACAAGATTGGGGCAGCGCGGATTGTGATCGGGCTCCAGCGGGATGCGGCCCGCCTCGTAGCCGGCGTGCAGATCGGGATAGAGGTCGCGATGGGTGCCATCGTCCATCCGTTCCTCGAACTCGAGGAAAAACGCCACATGGTTGATGCCCGCCGCCCGATAGCGGATGCGCCATGGATCGATGCCCAGATCGCGCGCCAGTTCCTTCACCGTGCCTTGCACGGAATGGCAAAGGCCAACCTGACGAATGTTCGGATAGCGTTCGGCTATCGCCCAGGTGTTGATCGCCATCGGGTTGACATATTGCAGGAGGATCGCGTCGGGGCACAGTTCGGTCATGTCCTGACACAGCGCCCACAGATGCGGCACGGTGCGCAGGCCGCGCATGATGCCGCCCAATCCGAGCGTGTCGGCGATGGTCTGCTTCAGGCCAAGTTGCTCGGGAACCTCGAAGTCGACGACCGTGGCCGGTTCGAACCCGCCGATCTGGAAGGCGACGACAACGAAATCGGCGCCATCGAGCGCGCGGCGGCGATCGGTTGTTGCCTCGACGGTCGCGCTTGCGCCGAGCGTTGCGACCAGTTTCTCGGCGACCAGCCTGGACTGGTCGAGCCGCGTCTGGTCGATGTCCATCAAACGGATCACCGCGCCGGACAGCGCCGGACGGTGCAGAACGTCGCCGATGATGTTCTTCATGAAGATGGTGGACCCGGCGCCGATGAAGGCGATGGTCGGAGACACGTTCATGGAATGCTAGCCCTTGGTTGCGCCAAGCGTCAGCCCGGCGATGAAATGCTTCTGCATGGCGAAGAACATGATCACCGGCGGCAGGGCCGCCAGAAGCGAGGCCGCGGAGATCAGTTGCCATTGCTGGACGAATTCACCGTTGAGCGTGCGCACGCCCACGGTGATCGGCAGGTTCGCATCGTCCTGCAGCATCACCGTCGCCCAGAAGAAGTCGTTCCAGATGAAGGTGAAGATCAGCACCGACAGCGCGGCGATGGCCGGTTTCACCAGCGGCAGGACCAGGTGCCAGAAGATCTTGAACTCGTCGACGCCCTCGATCCGCGCGGCCTCGATCAGTTCGAACGGCAGCGCCTTGATGAAGTTGCGCATGAACAGCGTGCAGAAGCCCGTCTGGAACGCGGCATGGAAGATGACGAGTCCGGGGATGGTGTTCATCATTTCGAGCCGCACCGACAGGTCGACGACCGGAAGCATGAGGATCTGGAACGGCACGAAGTTGCCGGCGACGAAGACAAAGAACAGCGGCAGCGCCCAGCGGAACCGGTAGACCGCCAGCGCATAGCCTGTCAGGCAGGCCAGCGACACGGAAAGGATCACCGTCGGGATGGTGATGATCAGCGTGTTGAGCATGTAGCGCAGCGCGTTGGGCTGGGCGAGCACCTGGCCATAATTGTCGAACATCACGAATTCGCTGGGGATGCCGAACATGTTGCCGGTGTTGATGTCGATCGCCGGGCGGATCGAGGTCAGGAAGATCGCCAGCAGCGGCAGGAGCCAGACGAACAAAGCGACCGGCAGCGCCGCCTTGTAAGCGAACTGCGCGACCGGAGTGGCTTTTTCGATGGGGCGCGGGAACATCAGACCGCCTCCGCTCTGCTGCGCTCGGGCAGCGCCTTGCGGACCTTGGCGGGCAGCTTGGCCCGGACGATATCATAGGACTGCTCGATACGCTGTTTCAGTTCGCCGCCATCGGCGTCCTCGGGCAACAGCACCCAGCTCTTGTGAAAATAGGGTGCATGCGCGGCAAAGCCGACCGATTTCAGCATTTCGGCGGTTTCGATATCCGCGCATTTGACCGCGACGCCCGGCGTCATCGCGCCGATGCAAGCATACATCTTGCCACCGACCTTATAGGCGTCGTGGCCCCCGCCCCAGGGGTCGGACACCTCCGATCCAGGAAGGCGCTCGCAGATTGCGGCGACACGGGCGCGAAAGGTGTCCGACATCAGCGCGCCTCCCTTTCGTCCTGCCACATGCGCCACAGGAAGTAGCTGATATAGACCAGCATGATGGCGAACAGGACGACGGCAATGGCCGAACCGTAGCCGTAGCGACCGACACCCTCACCGACCGCCTGGTCGTACATGTAGTAGGCCAGCACGTTTGTGGAGCCAAAGGGCCCCCCTTGCGTCATCGTGGCGATCATGTCGAACGAGCGCAGCGCACCGATCACGGTGACGACCACGGCAAGGAAGGTCGCCGGCGCGAGTTGAGGCAGAATCACGTGGCGCAGCATCTTCCAGCCCTTGGCGCCATCGAGCCGGCCGGCCTCGATCTGGTCGGGAGATACGTTGTTCAGCCCGGTCAGGTAAAGGATCATGCAATAGGCGATCTGCGGCCACAGGCCGGCGGCGATGATGCCGTAGGTCGCGACATCGGGGTTGCCGAGGATGTTGGGCGGATCGACCGAGCAGACCGTCGTCGGGTTGCCCATGATGTTCGTGGTCTCCTCGCAGAAGAACCAGCCCCAGATCTCTCCGACGAGCCCGAACTCGGGATTGTAGGCCCAGGTGAAGATCAGCCCGACCACGACCTGTGAGATGACGAAGGGGAAGAAGAAGAGCGACTTGTAGATGCGGATGCCGGTGACTGTCTGGTTCAGAAACAGGGCGATGCCCAGCCCGATCGGCACGGCCAGCATATAGAGGACCAGCCACAACAGGTTGTTCCACAGCGAGGTGTAGAAGTTCGGATCGTCGAGCAGTCGCCGGTAGTTCTGGAGACCGACCCATTCGCCGGTCCACACGCCGTTGATGTCGCGCAGCCCGTCCCAGCGGGTGAACGAATAGGAGAAGGACTGAAAGATCGGCAGGATGACGTAGACCGCAAAGAAGATGAGGCCGATCGACACGAACATCCAAGGCGCCAACCTGATCCGGTTGCGCTTGTAGTAGGCGGTCGAGGTGACCAGCGTGAAGCCCGAGACGATGACGGCCAGCAGCAGCGCGAAACGGGCAAAGAAAGCGGGCACGCGTGCGTCGCTGCGCTGGCCATAGCCGAGCCAGTTCTGGATAACGCCGGGATCGACGACAAAGAAGAGAAGCCAGGCCGCGATCACGAGCACCACGCCCGATACGGCCACGCGGACAGTTTCGGTCTCGTAACGGCTGGCTCGAAGGCCGCCCGCGCTGGCTGTTGCCGCGCTCGCCATGGGTGCTCCTCCCCGAAAGCGCCGGGACGAATTTGCGTCGCCTGTTCCCGCTCTGGAATGCCGCGACCAAATGCCTGCCGGCGGATGATCCGGCCAGACCCGAATAGGTCTGGCCGGTTTCCGGTGTTGGCTTAGTAGACTTCGCCCTGAACGCGATCGAGTTCGGTCAGCACTTCGTCGAGCGTGCTCGGGTCGAGCATGAAGCGCTGGAAGCCCTCCATGCCGGCCTGGGCCATCGCCGCCGGCGCATCGCGGTCATAGAACTGGGCCAGGCCCGATGCGGTCGACAGCGTCTCCATCCCCTCGACGATGAACTTGTCGTCCTCATTGATCGCGGCGGCCGAGTTGGGCGGAAGCTGGCCGATTGCCTTGTTCCATTCCGCCTGCACTTCGGGCGAAGCGACAAAGGCGAGGAACTTCTTGGCGTTCTCCACATTGGTGGCGTTCGCCGGGATGAAGAAGGCGTCCGCCGGCGCTTCCTCGGCACGCGGCAGTCCGGGCGTGATTTCCGGGAACTGGAAGAAGTCGATCTGCTCCTCGGTCAGGCCCGCGTCCTTCATGCCGGCGACGGCGAAGTTGCCCATGACATACATGGCGGCGTCACCATTGGCGAACGGGGCCAGCGCTTCCTGCCAACTCATCGTCGCGTGGTTGTCGACGAACGAGCAGCGCTCCAGCATCGTCTCCCAGTTGGCGAAGGTCGCGCGGATGCGATCGTCGGTGTATTTGATCTCGCCGGCGGTCAGCGCGTTATGCACCTCATAGCCGTTGGTGCGCAGGTTCAGATAATCGAACACGCCGGCTGCCGTCCAAAGGAACTTGGTGCCGATGGTGAACGGCGTGACGCCGTTTTCCTTCATCACGTCGCACGCAGCCAGCATCTCGTCCCAGGTCGTCGGCTCGGACAGGCCCAGCTTGTCGAAGATGTCTTTGCGGTAATAGACGCCCCACTGATAATAGGAATAGGGCACGCCCCACTGCTTGCCGTCGCGCGACATGGTCGGCTTGATGGCTTCGAAATGCTGCGACAGGTTGGGGTCGGACGCCCACAGGTCGGAAATGTCCATGAACAGGCCGGCGTCGACGAAGGGCGCCATGCGGTTGCCCGGATACCAGGTGATGACGTCGGGCGCATCGTTCTGAAGCGCGCTGCGGATGGTGTTCTTGTGCGCCTCGCGGTCGCCATTGTTGGCGGTCACCTCGATGTCGGGGTTGGCGGCGCGGAAAGCCTCGACCGCAGCCTCGAATGCGGCCTTCGGCGCCGGATTCAGGTCATCGAAGGTGATGACGAGTTCACTGGCGGAGGCCGAGCCCGCCATCATCGTTGTTGCCAAGACGCCGAACGCGGCGCCCTTGAGAATGGATTTCATTCCGATTTTCCTCCCGAATGCGGATGGCGCCTCTCCGCCACCCAAACGCGCGCCGAACGGTTGATCCGGGACGGCGCAAATGCGGTTCTTTCAGACAAACGACGCCGCATAAGTTGTTCCATATAGTGGAACGTCGTTTGACTATCTTGAATTATTGAGCTAAGGTCGATAAGGAGTCAAGAGCCGGACGGTCTCCCATGCCGTCCGCCGGGGAGGACATGGACACCTGGATCGAACAGGACAGGACCGACCGGAAATCGGATGCCGATCGCGCGCGGACGGTGCCGGATACCGGCACGCTGGGCAAGGCGGTTGCCGTGCTCGACGTGGTGGCGCGCGCCGAGCGGCCGATGCGCTTTCGCGATCTGCGCGAGGCAATCGGTCAGCCGCCCGGCACGCTGCACCGGCAGGTCTCCAACCTGATCTCGGAGGGCCTTTTGCAGGTCAATCCCGACCATTCATACGGGCTGGGGCTGCGCCTTTTGCAGTTCGCCGCGCGGGCATGGTCGGGCAATCGGTTTCGCGAGATCGCCGAACCACACCTGGCCGCGCTGCACGAAAAGACCGGCGAAACGGTCCATCTGGGCGTCCTGAGCGATCTCGAGGTGATCTATCTGGACAAGGTGGAATCGCGTCAGGCGGTGCGGATGCACAGCCAGATCGGCAATGCTTCGCCCTGCTATTGCACCGGCGTCGGCAAGGCGGCGCTGTCGGCGCTGCCGCCCGAAGACGCATGGGCGCGCATCGCGCGGGTCGATTTTCGCCGGCACACGGAGCACACGCTGACCGATGCGGCCGTACTGGGCGAGGAACTGGCTGACATCAGGGCCGCCGGGATCGCCTTTGACCGGGAAGAGCATGAGACCGGCATACACTGTGTCGCCGCGCCGATCCGGTCGCATGACCGGTCTTTCGTCGGCGGCATCTCGGTGACGGCGCCGAGTTACCGCATCGCGATGGCGCAACTGGAACGATGGGCGGACGATGTGCGCGCGGCGGCGGCGGCCATCAATGCCGATATCGAAATCAGGCTGGGACCGCGCGCGTAGCGGACACCGGCCGGTAGCGGGGGAGCTTCCATTGGCAGACGTCCAACTGAGGGATCTGAAGAAGTCGTTCGGCAGCGTGGACGTCATCCACGGTGTCGATCTGTCCATCGAATCGGGCGAGTTCGCGGTGTTCGTCGGCCCGTCCGGCTGCGGCAAGTCGACACTGCTGAGGCTGGTCGCCGGCCTGGAAGAGGCATCGGGCGGCACGGTGGCGATCGGCAGTGAGGACGTGACCCGGGTCGAGCCCGCCGACCGCGGCGTGGCGATGGTGTTCCAGTCCTATGCGCTTTATCCGCACATGACGGTCGAGGAGAATATGGGGTTCGGCCTGAAGATGACCGGCGCCAATCCGGAGATGGTCCGCGAGAGGGTGCACAAGGCCGCCGAAATCCTGCATCTGGAACAGCTCTTGCAGCGCAAGCCCAAGCAATTGTCCGGCGGCCAGCGCCAGCGCGTGGCCATCGGCCGGGCGATCGTACGCGAGCCGAAAGTGTTCTTGTTCGACGAACCGCTGTCGAACCTGGACGCGGAACTGCGCGTGAAGATGCGGCTCGAGATTGCCAAGCTTCACAATGACCTGGGCGCGACGATGATCTATGTCACCCACGATCAGGTCGAAGCGATGACGCTCGCCGACAAGATCGTCGTGCTCCGCGCCGGCCGGATCGAACAGGCGGGCGCGCCGCTCGATCTTTATTCGGACCCCGACAATCTGTTCGTTGCCGGCTTTATCGGTTCGCCGAAAATGAACTTCCTGCGCGGAACCGTCACCGCATCGGGCAATGGCACCGCCACCATCGCCCTTAACGACTTTGACGGCACGAGCGCTTCGGTGCCAATGAGCGGCACCTTGAAGAAGGGCACAGAGGTTCTGCTCGGCATCCGGCCGGAGCATTTTTCGACCGATGGCAGCGCGTCGCTGGAAACCCGCATCGAGGTGATCGAGGATCTGGGCGGTGTGTCCTATGGATATTCGGGCGCCGACACGGACGAGCCGCTGACGATCGCGCTGGGCGAGAACCACGGGATCAAGCCCGGTCAGGCGATCACCGCGCGCTTCGACCCGGGCCGGGCAATGCTGTTCGAGCCCGACAGCGAACGCCGGATCCGCTAGGACCGCCCCACGGGGCCGCTCAGGCGGCGTTGGAGGCCGGCCCTTCCACCAGATGATGATAGAGCGCCTGCGGATCGCTGGTCGCCCGCAAAAGGGCAACGCGACCGGGATCGCGCATCAGGCGCGCCACGCGCGACAGCGCCTTGAGATGGTCGGCGCCGGCATTTTCCGGCGCCAACAGCAGAAAGACCAGATCGACGGGCTGCTCGTCCAGCGCATCGAAATCGATCGGCTCGTGCAGCCGCGCAAACACGCCGGCGATCCGGTCGAAGCCGGGAAACTTGGCGTGCGGAATGGCGATGCCGTTCCCCACGCCCGTCGATCCAAGCTTTTCGCGCTGCAGGACAGTATCGAAAATCTCGCGTGCCGACAGGCCGGTCAGTTCGGCGGCATGTTCTGAGACGGCTTGCAGCAATTGCTTCTTCGAACTGGCGCGCAGATCGCCGATCACGGCGTTTTCCGCGAGAATATCGCCCAGATCCATCGTTATTCCCTCTTGGGTCGGCGGCCTTGGTCTCCGGGACGGATCGAAGCAAACCGCGGCGCGGGCATCTGGTCCCGCGCGGTTGCCGATCCCTACTTCAACGATCCCGGATCGATCCAGCCGATATGTCCATCGGGGCGGCGGTACACAAGGTTGACGTCGCCGCTCCCAGCATTGCGGAACACATAGACCGGCGTGTCCTGAAGGTCCAGTTGCAAAACCGCCGAAGAGACCGGCATGGTGGACAAACTCATCTTGGTCTCGGCGATGACGAGCGGCGCGTAGTCGTCGGGAAGCTCTTCATCCTCGTCCTGGGGCAGCGCCTCGAGCACGCGGTAGGCATATTCCTCGACCCGCGTGGCCGCACCGTTGGCATGGTGGGACTTCAACCGGCGCTTGTAGCGGCGCAGGCGCTTTTCGATCCGCTCGGCGGCGGCGTCGAAGGAGGCCTGCGGGTCCTGAGCCTCGCCGGTTGCCTGGAGGACCGTGCCCGAATCGAGGTGCAGCGTGCAGTCGGTGGTGAATCGGGATCGCGACTTTTCGACCACCACATGGCCCGAGGCGCGTCCGCCGAAATACTTGTCGATCGCCTCGTCGATCCGGTCCTCGATGCGTGTGCGGAACGCATCGCCGATCTCCATGTGTTTTCCCGAAACGCGCAGACTCATGGTCCTACCTCTTCTTGTTGTGCCCCGTCGTGCGGCCGGGGATTGGCCGCGGCTCTTTGTGGCCTCGCCGCCAGATTGGTGCAATCGGGGTGGATTGTGAAGGGCAATCACCGCGAAACCGGTGGCCAAATGCCCGGTCACGTTCCGGCAAGCACAAGAGCGCGCTTTTCGCGCCGGCGTTGGACGGAGGATGCAATGTTCATCGATTCCCGGTACTTGGCGACCGTCCGCCGCGCGATGTCGATGCCGTCCGCCCGCAGCTGGACCACCAGCGCATCATCGGACAGCACCTTCTCGGGACGTTCGGCCTCTATGAGATCGCGGATGCGCTGACGCACGCTTTCGGTCGCATGGTCGCGATCACCGCCATCGGTCGCCGAGATCGCGCCGGAGAAGAAAAATCGCAATTCGTAAAGGCCGCGCGGCGTCATCATGAACTTGTTGGCGACGACGCGGCTGACGGTCGACTCATGCATGGCGATTTCGTCGGCGACCATCTTCATCGTCAGCGGCTTGAGGGCGCTGACACCTTCGGTCAGAAATCCGTCCTGCTGGCGCACGATCTCGGTTGCGACCTTGAGCACCGTGGTGGCGCGCTGGTCGAGGCTGCGCTCGAGCCAGTGCGCATCCTGAAGACATTGCGTCATGAACGACTTTTCCGCGCCGTCCAGCGCGCCGGCGGTCACGGTCGCATAATAGTCGCGATCAACCAGAACGCGCGGCAGCGCATCGCGGTTGAGTTCGATCTGCCACGCTCCGTCGGCGCCCTTCCGCACCTCGACATCGTGCACGACCGCCTGGACGGGGCTGTGTTCGAAAGCAAGGCCGGGGCGCGGATCGAGGGTTCGTATCTCCGCCAGCATGTCCACGAGATCGGCCTGATCGACGCCGCACAGACGCGACAGAGCCTTGAAATCACGCCGCGCCAGCAATTCGAGATTTTCGAGAAGTGCCCGCATCGCCGGGTCCAGCCGGTCGCGGCGCGCGCACTGCAACGCCAGGCATTCGGGCAGGTCGCGCGCAAACAGTCCGGCCGGATCGAAGGTCTGCACCATGCCCAGCACGCGATCGATCGCCTCACGCGGCACTGCCAGCCGCGTGGCGATGGCGTCGAGATCGGCCTCGATATATCCGCGCGCGTCCAGATGATCGGCGAGGTCGATGGCGATCGCCCGGTCGGCCTGGCCGCGCACGGTCATGGCGATCTGGTCGCGCACATGTTCGCGCAGGCCCGGCGGGCGGTCGGCGAATTCCTCCACCGGCCAATCGGTGTCCGGCACGCCCATCGATGGCAGTCCGGGCTGACGCTCCCGATGCGCCCCTTTTCGGGCGGAGGCCGAGCCATCGGTCCGGCCCGGATCGTCGGGAAAGACGTTTTCCAGCGAGGTATCGAGTCGGTCGGCCATGCCGGCCGCATCCACCGGCAGGGCGGGTTCGGGCATCTCGGCCGCCGGCTGCGCCGTGCCCGCCTCGTCGGCGCGTTCGAGCAGCGGGTTGCGCTCGATCTGGTCGTCGATGAACCGTTCGAGCTCCATGTGCGAGAATTGCAGCAGACGGATCGACTGCAGCAATTGCGGCGTCATCGCCATCGTCTGGGCTTGACGCAGATGGAGCCGGGCGGTCAGCGCCATGGAAGATTTCGTCCCGCTTGGTTATGGCCGGCCCGATTGGCCCGACACTTGCATAGCGTCATTAAAGCGGGTTTTGCCCGGCGTGGCCAGCCGCACGGGTGGGATCAAAGGCTAAACTGGTCGCCAAGGTAAAGACGGCGCACGTCCGGATTGGCGATGATCTCGTCGGGACGGCCATGTGTCAGCACGCTGCCGGCATGGATGATATAGGCGCGGTCGATCAGGCCCAGCGTTTCGCGGACGTTGTGATCGGTGATCAGAACACCGATGCCGCGCTTGGTCAGATGGCGCACCAGGCCCTGAATGTCTGAAACGGCGATCGGGTCGACGCCCGCGAACGGCTCGTCCAGCAGCATGAAGGCCGGATCGGAGGCCAGCGCGCGAGCGATCTCGCACCGCCGCCGCTCGCCGCCCGACAGCGCAATCGAGGGCGCCTTGCGCAGATGGGCAATCGAGAATTCGTCGAGCAGCGCATCGAGCTTGCGCGCGCGTTCGGCGGCATCCTTCACCACGACTTCCAGGATCGCCATGACGTTCTGCTCGACCGAAAGGCCGCGGAAGATCGATGCTTCCTGCGGCAGATAGCCGATGCCCAGGCGCGCGCGCTGATACATAGGCATCGCCGTCACGTCATGGCCGTCGAGTAGAATCTGGCCGCTGTCGACGGGCACGAGCCCCGTGACCATGTAAAAGCAGGTCGTCTTGCCCGCCCCGTTGGGGCCCAGAAGGCCGACCGCTTCACCGGCCCGAAGCGCCATCGAGGCGCCATCGACCACCTTGCGGCCGCGATAGCTCTTGGTCAGTCCGCGCGCGACGAGCGTTCCGCCGAGGCTCTGGCCGCCCTTGGCGGCTGTGCCGGACCTACGCTGTTTGAACAGGGACAACACGGGGGCGCATCTCGTCGGGTTCCGGGGACCGGGTCAGCGGCTTTGCGGCTGGATCAGGATGGTCGGACGCGATCCCTGGTCACGGCATCCTTCGAGCCGGGAGCGATTGGCGCGCATGTCGACGGTCAAGAGGCACCCGGTCGCGACGTTCCCGTCCTCCGACAGCGTCACCCGCTTGCCCGACAGGATCAGGACCTCGGATGCCATGTCGTAGGTGCCGGTCTCGCCGGTGGCGACCTGCGTCGCGGTCTGGATGTTGACGCCGCCGCTCGCCTCCAATCGGTCGATCTGCGCGCCGCCCGTTGCCAGCGAACCGTCGCCGCCGCGCGCATAGCGGATGACCAGTTTGCCCGTCCGCAAAACCGTATCGCCCTGAACCACCCGGACATTGCCTTCGAAAACCGCCATGCCCTCGTCCTCGAGCACCTCGAGCCGATCGCCATCGACCTGCACGGGTTCGTCACCGGACAGCGAGAAGTCGCCACCGCCGACCTGGGCATGGGCATGGGCCGTGACCAGGATAGGGGCGCATAGGGCCGCCAGCAGCGCGAAAGCTCGGGCGTTGCGCCCCCAATTCTGCCTGTTCATTGCTGTGTATCCGTTTGTACCCTGGCGGTGATGGCGGTCGGCTCTATCATGACGTTGACGTTGTTTTCAAACACCAGCCTTTTGCCGTGACCCTCAACCGTCAGCCGGTCGGCGATGATCCGCATGCCGGGCTGCTCGATCTCAACCGTGTCGCGCACGACCAGATCGCCAGTGGCCAGATCGACCTCCGCATCGGAAAAAATGGCCCTGACGCCGCCGGTCGTTTCGAGCAGGGCGCGTTCTCCCAGAACGAGACTGTTATCGGCAGGATTGAAGACACCGTTTTCGGCACTGAGAAAGGCGGTCGTGCCGTCTTCCAACTCGACATCGGCGCGCAGCTCCTGAAGTGTCAACGGATCGGCGCCGATCTCCTGGGTCGCGGACCGGGCCGAGACGCTGTAGGCGCGCTGATCGGGCGTAAAGCCGTCAAGACGCGGTTCGGCGATCACCAGCTTGCCGTCGACGATGGCGCTTGACGCCAGATCCACATCGATGCCCGGCAGGGCGATGCGCGATATTGCCATGACGCCGGCAACCCCGACAAGGGCAACGGCCGCGACCGCCGGGACCAGCCAGCGCAACAGCCGCACGCGCCTTGAATGGCTGGCGGCACGCGCGAACCGCCGGCCGCTGCCGGGCGATGTCGGCTCTTTGCGCGCCTCAAGCCCCATGCCCAAATCCTTCGCCCATGCCCAAGTCCTTCATCCGCAGCTGGCGCGGTGAGTCGTCACAGCCTGTCGCACATTGCTTTCGGGAGGCTGGAATCCCGGTCGGGATCGATTAAGTTTCCAATGTGGTCGTTTTTGGATGTCCCGGCGGCCCGTCGCCACACGCCAAGCGGAGAGAGAACCCATGGAACCGTTGCGGGCCGACGATATCATAGACCGGCAGCGGATGCGCCGGAAACTCTCCTTCTGGCGCGCGATCACCATCATCGTGATCGTTGCCGGCCTGATCGCGCTGACCGCTTCATTCAGCGGCGACCGTTTCGGCCCGCAAACCCGGTCCCATGTGGCACGGATCGCCGTCGAAGGCACGATCACGGGCGACGACCGCCTGCTGGCATTGATCGAGCGGGTGCGCAGGAGCGAACAGGCCAAGGCCGTGATCATCGCCATCGATTCGCCTGGCGGCACCACCGCTGGCAGCGAAGCGGTCCATGATGCGGTCCGCAAGCTGGCCGCCGAAAAGCCGGTGGTCGCCCAGATCGACACGCTTGCCGCATCCGGCGGCTATATGGTCGCGGTCGCTGCCGACCGCATCGTCGCCCGCCAGTCGTCAATCGTCGGGTCGATCGGCGTGATCGTGCAATATCCGAACTTCACCGGTCTTCTGGAGAACTGGGGCGTCGACGTAAGGGCGATCAAATCGACGCCGCTCAAGGCCGAACCGTCCTTTTTCGGCGAACCGCCCGAGGGCGCCGAGGAAATGCTGCGCGCGCTCGTCATGGACAGTTTCGACTGGTTCAAGGAACTGGTCGCCGAGCGGCGCGGCTTCGACCAGGCGACGATCGACCGGCTCGCCGACGGGTCGGTCTATTCGGGGCGGGTGAGCCTTGCCAACGGGCTGGTCGATGAACTGGGCGGCGAGGACGCAGCCCGCGCCTGGCTGACCGCACAAGGCATCGACGAGGACCTGAAGATCGTTCGTTGGGAGCCACGCCGCGAGGATTCGGGCCTATTTGGCCTCGGCATCGCGGCCGAATTCGTCGCCGGCCGGATCGGGCTTTCCAACCCGGCCTCATCGGTCACAAAGGCCCTGAACCAAAGGCTTTTCCTTGACGGGCTGATCTCGCTTTGGCACGCTGACGCCTTGCTGACCTCGCCGACGGCAGAGCCATGATCAAATCCGAACTCGTCCAAATCATCGCCAACCGCAACCCGCATCTCTACCAGCGGGATGTCGAGAACATCGTCAATGCGGTGCTCGACGAGATCGGCGACACGCTGGCCGAAGGCAACCGGGTGGAACTGCGCGGCTTCGGCGCCTTTTCGGTCAAGAACCGCCCGGCCCGCGAGGGGCGCAATCCGCGTACCGGCGAAAAGGTGATGGTCGAGGAGAAGTGGGTGCCCTTCTTCAAGACGGGCAAGGAATTGCGGAACCGCCTGAACGGCGGTAAGTAAAGCGCACCGCAACGCAAACCGTTCGAGCCGCCTTCATGCGCCGCATCTTCAACGTCCTGATCCTGATCCCGCTCGCCATCGTCCTGATCGCGCTGATGGTTGCCAACAGGACATCGGTGCCGCTGTCGATCGACGTGTTCAATCCGGGCAATCCCGCGCTGACCTATCAGGCGCCGCTGTTCGTCTGGCTGTTCGTGGCGGCTGCGATCGGCGTGGTTGCCGGCGGTTTCGGCGCCTGGCTGGCCCAGGGCAAACACCGCAAGCAGGAACGGACCTACAAGCGCGAGGCCCGGCAATTGCGCCACGAGGTCGAAAAGACCAAGCGGACCAATGGCGACAAATCGGCGACCGGCACCTCGCTCGTGCTGCAGCGCTGATCATCCATGAAGATCATTTCGGCCGATGACGTCGATGCTGCGCTGGACTTTCCGGCGCTGACCGACACGCTTGCGGACGCGTTCAGGGGCGGCGTCCACGCTCCGCCCCGTCACCACCACACCATCGCCAACGCGGACAGTGCCGACCAGACCCTGCTGCTGATGCCGGCCTGGAACGACCGCCACATGGCCGTCAAGCTGGTCGTGGTGACACCGGACAATGGCGCGCGCGCCCTGCCCGCCGTGATGGCCTCCGTCATCCTGATGGACAAAAAGACCGGTGCGCAGATCGCGATGATCGATGGCGCCCGGCTGACCTTGTGGCGAACGGCGGCGGCGTCGGCGCTTGCCGCGCGCCACCTCGCGCCGGCCGAACCCGACACGCTGCTGATGGTCGGCGCCGGTGCGCTGGCGCCGTTTCTGGTCCGGGCGCATCTGAGCGTCCGGCCCTACAGGCACGTTCTGGTCTGGAACCGGACTGTCGCCGGCGCCGAAAGGCTTGCGGAAAGCCTGCGTGCCGACGGTCAAGCGGCGGAGGCCGTCGCCGCCGAAAGCCTCGATGCGGCGGTCGGCAAGGCCGATGTCATCAGTTGCGCGACGCTATCGACCGAGCCGCTGATCAAGGGCGCTCTCCTCTCGCCGGGCACGCATGTCGATCTTGTCGGCGCGTTCACGCCGGCCATGCGCGAAAGCGACGATGAGTGCGTGCAGCGGGCAAGTCTGTTCGTCGACACTTATGCGGGGGCGCTGCACGAGGGCGGCGATCTGGTGCAGCCGATCAATGCCGGGCTGATCGAGCGCAGCCATGTGCGCGCCGAACTCATGGAACTGGTCAATGGCGATCATATGGGCCGCACCGCCGATGACGAGATCACGCTGTTCAAGTCGACCGGCGCATCGCTCGAGGACCTGGCCGCCGCCTCCTTGATCGCAGCGCGCTGCGGCCTTTGAACGGCGTTTTCGCTTCACAAGCCGACCGCGAACAGCCATATGCCTGCCATGAGCAAGAACCGCGCCAGGGATGGCCGCCGCACAAGGTCACAGGCGGCAAAACGCGATGGTGCGCCGCGCGCCAGGTCCGGCGAGCCACGCGGCTTCCGCCCCAAGCCGAAACATGCCGACAGGCCGCCACGGGCGGCTGGCGAAACTCCGGAACCCCGGACACGGCGAAGCGGCGCGCGCCCGGCGGAGACCGTTCCGCTGATCCTCGAGACCGATGCCACCGACGATTACGCCCTTGTCGACACGGGCGACGGGCTCAAGCTCGAACGCTACGGCTCGCTGACGCTGGTGCGCCCCGAACAGCAGGCGATCTGGGGCCGCGCCCTGCCCCCGCCGGACTGGGAAGCGGCAGATGCGGTGTTCACCGGCGACACGGACGAGGAAGGGCTTGGCCGCTGGCGTTTTCCGGCGAAACCGCTGCCGGAAACCTGGCCGATGGCATTCGACGGGGTGCCTTATCTCGGCCGTTTCACATCGTTCCGCCATGTCGGCGTGTTCCCGGAACAGGCAGCGCATTGGCGCGCCATGCGCAATGCGATCGAGGGCGCGGAGCGGCCCCTGCGCGTCCTGAATCTTTTCGGCTATACCGGGGTCGGCTCGCTGGTGGCCGCGGCTGCCGGCGCCCATGTCACCCATGTCGATGCCTCGAAAAAGGCCATCGGCTGGGCGCGCGAGAACCAGGCCCATGCCGGGCTTGAAGACAAGCCGATCCGCTGGATCTGCGAAGACGCGATGAAGTTCGTGGCGCGCGAAGGGCGGCGCAGCAATGCCTATGACATCATCCTGCTCGATCCGCCGGCCTATGGCCGCGGTCCGGCCGGCGAGGTCTGGCAGCTCTTCGATCATCTGCCCGACATGCTCGATGGCTGCCGCGCGATTCTTTCCGATACGCCCCTCATGCTGGTGCTGACGGCCTACGCGATCCGGGCCTCGATGTTCGCCATCCACGAGACGATGATGGAGGCCATGACCGGCTTTGCGCCGGAGGGCCATGTCGAATCCGGCGAACTGGTTCTGCGCGAGACGAGTGCCGGACGCGTCCTGTCCACGTCAATGTTCAGCCGCTGGACGCCGGGACACGCATGATGGCCAGTCCGATCGCGGCCCCGGGACGGGTCAAGGAAGTCACCAGCGCGGCCAATCCGATCATCAAGGACATCCGGCTGCTCGAAAAAAAGCGCCACAGGGAGGAGGCCAACAGCTTTCTCGCCGAAGGCATGAAGCTGATCATCGATGCGATGAACGCCGGATGGCGACTGAAAACGCTGATCCATGCCGCATCGGCCAAGGGAAATGAGGCGGTCACAGCGCTGGCGACCCGCGCGGTGGCGGCCGGTGCGGACGTTCTGATCGTGCCGGAACGGCTGCTCGGCCAGATCACGCGGCGCGACAATCCGCAGATGGTCGTTGGGGTCATGCAGCGGCGATTTGCCGATGCGGCATCGATCCGGCCCGGCGCGGACGATCTTTGGATCGCGCTCGACCGGGTGCGCGATCCCGGCAATCTGGGCACGATCATCCGCACCGCCGATGCCGGCGGCGCCAGGGGCGTCATCCTGGTCGGCGAAACGACCGATCCGTTCGCCACCGAAACCGTGCGCGCGACAATGGGTTCGATTTTCGCGGTGCCCGTGGCGCGCATGACAGCCGAGGCATTCAAGGGCTTTGCCCGCGAATGGCCGGGCCAGATCGTCGGTACTCATCTGGAAGGCTCGGTCGACTATCGCATGCCCGACTATGCCAGCGGTCCGATCCTTTTGCTGATGGGCAACGAGCAGGCCGGGCTTCCCGGCGATCTGGCGGATCTGTGCTCAACGCTGATCCGCATTCCGCAGGCCGGACGGGCCGATTCGCTCAATCTGGCCGTGGCCACCGCGCTTGCCCTTTACGAAGCGCGCCGGCACGCATTCCCGGTCGATGGGGACGCGTCATGAAACGCATCTCCACCGCTCTCCTGACGGTCGGCGCGATGGTCGCCGTCGACCAGGCGATCAAGATCGGCGTCGAGCAGGCGATGGACTATCACGAGCGGATCGATCTTCTGCCTTTCTTCGCGCTGTTTCTGACCCACAATCCGGGCATCGCCTTTTCGATGCTGTCGGGGTGGGGCGCAGGCCCGCTGATCGCGCTGAGCCTTGCGGTCACGGCATTCGTCAGCTGGCTGTGGGTGTCGAGCCCGGCGGACCGGATCGTCGCCCATTTCGGCTTTGCGCTGATCATCGGCGGCGCCATCGGCAATCTGATCGACCGGACGCTTTACGGCTATGTGATCGATTACTTCCTGTTCCACACGCCGGGCTGGTCGTTTGCCATCTTCAACCTGGCGGACGCGGCGATCTCCGTCGGCGCGGGCCTGGTGATTGTCGACGAAGTGCTTTTGTGGCGCAGCACCCGCAAAGCCGATTGACCTTGCGGCCAACGCGCTGGCAGGTTGCGCCGAAACAATTGAGGGGAGAGGCCGATGGCCGACGCGTTCAAGGCGATCATGGTGTCGCGCGACGACAACAAGGTTCAGTCGGTCGATGTCGCCGAACTGACCGTCGACGACCTGATGGAAGGCGATGTGGTCGTCGCCGTCGAAGCCACCACGATCAACTACAAGGACGGGCTCGCGATTACCGGCAAATCGCCGGTCGTGCGCCGCTGGCCGATGATCCCCGGCATCGACTTTGCCGGGACCGTTGTCGCCTCCGATCATGCCGACTGGAAGGCGGGCGACAAGGTGATCCTCAATGGCTGGGGCGTCGGCGAGGTGCATTACGGCGCGTATGCGGGCCGGGCGCGCGTCAATGGCGACTGGCTGATCGCCCTGCCCGACGCGCTGACACCGCATCAGGCCATGGCCATCGGCACGGCAGGCTATACTGCGATGCTGTCGGTGCTGGCGCTTGAGGGTGCCGGCATCACGCCCGACCGCGGCCCGGTCGTCGTCACCGGCGCCAATGGCGGCGTCGGCACGGTGGCGATCTCGGTTCTTTCCAAGCTGGGCTATCAGGTCATCGCCTCGACCGGGCGGACCAGCGAATCGGCGTTCCTGGAATCGCTGGGCGCGGCGGATATCATCGATCGGGCGGAATTGTCCGAACCCGGCCGGCCGCTCGGCAAGGAGCGGTGGGCCGCCGGCATCGATTCGGTCGGCTCGGTGACCCTCGCCAATGTCCTGGCGCAAACGCAGTATGGCGGCGCGGTGGCCGCCTGCGGCCTTGCGCAAGGCATGGACCTGCCGGCGAGCGTCGCGCCCTTCATCCTGCGCGGCGTCTCGCTGCTGGGCATCGATTCGGTGATGGCGCCCAGAGCGTTGCGCGAAAAAGCCTGGAGCCGGCTTGTCAGCGACCTCGACACCGAAAAGCTCGAAAGCCTGTCGACGACGATCGGTTTCGACGCGATCGTCGAGACGGCGACGGCACTGCTCGAGGGCAAGGTGCGCGGCCGCGTGGTCATCGACATGGCCGGCTGACACCCGCTGATCCATACGGGTCGTCAACGCAACCAGTTGATAACCTTCACAGCCTATCGTGCGGGTTCGCGCGGCCATCACGACCGCCGATTGCCGGCCCTCGGACGAAATTGCGGGGTCCGCGACCTGACGGCGGGGCAACGCCATGGACGAGACGAACGCATCGAAATCCCAGTTTCTGGCCATTGTAAGCCATGAGATCCGCACGCCCCTGAACGGCATCGTCGGCATGGGCAAACTGCTGGCCGACACGCCGCTGACCGCCGAGCAGCGCAATTATGTCGAGGCGATCACATCGTCCTCCGAAGCGCTGATGCTGCTGGTCAACGACCTTCTGGAATTCGGCCGCAGTGGCGCCGACACCAGCACGCCGGTCTTCTCGGCCACGGACATGCGCGCGCTGACCAGCGGCGTGATCGAACTGCTGGCCGGCCGCGCGCACGAAAAGGGGCTCGATCTCGGCTATTCGATCGCGCCGGGTGTGCCGGTATCGATGCGCGCCGACGCCAAGGGCCTGCGGCAGATCCTGTTCAACATCGTCGCCAATGCGATCAAGTTCACCGCCGAAGGCGGCATTGCCGTCGAGATCGGCCACGCGCCTTCCTCCGATGGCGGACGGGCGCACGATCTGACCATCACCGTCCGCGACAGCGGGCCCGGCATACCGATCGAAAAGCAGGCGCAAATCTTCGAACCGTTCGAGCAGGCAGATATGAGCCTTGCGCGTCGGCACGATGGCGCGGGGCTTGGCCTTGCCATCGCCAAACGGCTGGTCGACCGGCTCGGCGGCACGATCGCGTTTGAAAGTTCGCCCGACATGGGAACGGAATTCACCGTGCGCGTTCCGGCGGGTATCGAGCCGCAAAAAGGGGCGGAGCCGAGCGACGAGGCGCTATCGGGTCAGCACTTCTGCCTGATGATGCGCGCCGGATGCGAGGCGGACATGCTGGCCGATGCGATCGCGGGGCATGGCGGGTCGGTCGAGCACACGACCGCGCCGGAGCTGGCGCTCGACCGGTTGCACGACATGCCGGGCGCGACGGTGCTGATCGACAGCCGGCTGATGCGCGATCCGGATCGGGCGCTCGGCCTCGCAGACCGGATCGCCGCGCGCGGCGGCCGTCCGGTGGTTCTGATCGAGCCCGAGGAGCGCGGCACGCTGGGCGCGCAGTTCAAGGCCGACGGCCATGCATTCCTGACACGCCCGGTGCGTGGCTCCAGCCTGTTGCGCGTTCTGGAACGTACTCTGGACGGCAAACCCGCCGACGATCTGTCCAATCCGTTGTCCCTTGTGACGCCGGCCGCGCAGCGCCGGCGCCGCTTGCTGCTCGCCGAAGACAATCCGGTCAACGCGCTTCTGGCATGCAGCGTTCTTGAAAAGGCGGGGCACGCTGTCACGCTTGCGGACAACGGCAAGGCCGCGCTCGACCGGATGACCGCGCCGGACGCCGCCTTCGATCTGGTGCTGATGGACGTTCACATGCCTGTGCTCGACGGCGCCGAGGCGATCCGCCTCTTCCGTACGCACGAGGACGCCCATGGCGGCGACACGCGCCTGCCGATCGTCGCGCTGACCGCCGACGACGATCCGGAATTGGAGCGCCTTCTGCTTGCCGTCGGTGCGCAGAAGATCGTGCGCAAGCCGCTGACCGCACAGAACTTGCACGTCCTGTTCGAAACGCTGGACAGCGCAGCGGCCTGAACAGGCATTAACGCGCGCCGAAAATGTGTCATACTGGCGTCACGGGATCGTCATAGCCGACAACTCACCTTGTCGGATGCAGACCGGATTCGGGTTCGAACGATGACCATCGCACGCGCAGCGCCAAGCCAGCCGGCCCGCCCGCCCGCCGAACCGGCGGCGTTTCTGGGCGAGATCGGCAAACTGCGTGCACGGCTTGCGACGACCGGTGACGAAATCCGGGCCGCACAAAGGCTGCGCCATGCCGTTTTCTCGGCCGAGTTCGCGGCGCCGGGCGATGAAGACGGGATCGATGCCGACGGCTATGACGCGCTGTGCGACCATCTGATCGTCCTGGACACTGCGATCGCGGGAACCGACACGGACCGGATTATCGGCACCTACAGGCTCCTGCCGCAGCAAAACCTCGCCGGCAGGCCGTTTTATTCGGACAGCGCATTCGACATCGGCGCCCTGCTCGAACGGCATGACGGCCGCCGCTTTCTCGAACTGGGCCGCTCCTGTGTCCTGCCGGACTATCGCTCCAAGCGTACGATCGAACTTCTGTGGCAGGGCATCTGGGCCTATTGCCGGCGCAACGCCATCGATGTGATGTTCGGCTGCGCGTCCTTTGCCGGCCGCGTCCCCGCGCGGCATGCGATGGCGCTGGCATTCCTGCATCATCATGCGCGCGCCACCGGCGACTGGTCGGTGACGGCGCGGGCCGAGACACGTGTCGACATGGATTTCATGCCGGCCGAGGCGATCGACCTGAAGGCGGCGATGCGCGCCCTGCCGCCGCTTATCAAGGGCTATCTTCGGCTCGGCGCCACATTCGGCGAGGGCGCGGTGATCGACCATGCGTTCGCTTCGGTCGATGTGCTCGTCGTCCTGCCGGTCGAACAGATCAGCGCGCGCTATGTCTCCTATTACGGTGCAGATGCGGATCGCTTCGCCGCCTGATCATCCGCCGGCATTGTAGGCGGCGATCGCGGCCATGTTGACGATGTCCGCATCGCGCGCGTTCAGCGAAACGATCTGAACGGACTTGTTGAGCCCGACGAGAAGCGGACCGATCACGGTCGAGCCGCCCAGTTCCTGCAGCATCTTGGTGGCAATCGAGGCCGAGTGAAACGCCGGCATGACCAGAACATTGGCCGGCGCCGACAGCCGGCAGAACGGATATTGCGCCATCAGTTCGGCGTTGAGCGCGACATCGGCGGCCATCTCGCCGTCATACTCGAAATCGACGCGCCGCTTGTCGAGCATGCGCACGGCATCGCGCACGGAATTGGAGCGTTCGCTCTGCGGCTGGCCGAAGGTCGAATAGGCCAGCATAGCCACGCGCGGTTCATAGCCGAGCTTGCGGGCCATGCCGGCCGCCTCCTCGGCGATGTCGGCAAGTTCCTCGGCGGTCGGCATGTCGTGCACCGCCGTGTCGGCGACCAGCACCGTGCGCCCGCGGCACAGCGCCAGCGAAACGCCGACGACACGGTGGCCGGGCCGCACGTCGATGACGCGCCGAACGTCGCTGAGCGCGGTGGCGTAGTTTCGGGTGACACCGGTGACCATGCCGTCGGCATCGCCGAGCGCGACGGCGGTGGCGGCGAAGATGTTGCGGTCGTTATTGACCATCCGCAGGCAGTCGCGGAACAGGTAACCGTCGCGCTGCAGACGCTCGTAGAGATGGTCCGCATAGGCGGCGGCGCGGTTCGACAGGCGCGCATTGACGATCTCGATGTCGTCGCGTTCCAGATCGACGCCGGCATTGCGCGCCGCTTCGGCGATCAGGTTCTCGCGGCCCAGAAGGATGGCGGTTCCGAGCCCCTGATTGACGTAGGAGACGGCGGCGCGGACGACCTGCTCTTCCTCCGCCTCGGTGAAGAACATGCGCTTGGGATTGCGGCGGACGCGATCGAAGATGCGCTGGAGCGTGGCGGCGATGGGATCGCGGCGCGCGGACAGTTCGACCGCATAGGCGTCGAAGTCGGCGATGGGCCGGCGCGCGACACCCGATTCCATCGCGGCGCGCGCCACCGCGACCGGGATCGCCGAAATCAGGCGGGGATCGAACGGGACGGGAATGATGTAGCCGGGGCCGAACCGGGGACGCGTGCCGCCATAGGCGATCGCCACGTCGTCGGGCACGTCCTCGCGCGCGAGTTCGGCAATGGCATTGGCCGCGGCGGCCTTCATCGCGTCGTTGATCGTCGTCGCCTGCACATCGAGCGCGCCACGGAAGATGTAGGGAAAACCGAGCACATTGTTGACCTGGTTGGGATAATCGGACCGGCCGGTCGCAATGATCGCATCGTCGCGGATTTCGGCGACCTCTTCGGGCGTGATCTCCGGGTCGGGATTGGCCATGGCGAAGATGATCGGATTGTCGGCCATCGACCGCACCATGTCGGCGGTCAGCGCGCCCTTGACCGACAATCCGAAGAAGACATCGGCGCCCTCCATCGCATCGGCCAACGTCCGCCGGTCGGTGGCGATCGCGTGGGCGGACTTCCACTGGTTCATGCCGGTGCCCCTGCCTTGGTGGATAACGCCCTTGGTGTCGCACAGGATGACATTGTCGTGCGGCACGCCCATCGCCTTGACCAGCTCGATGCAGGCGATGGCGGCGGCGCCCGCGCCATTGCAGACGATCTTGACGTCGCGCAGATCACGGCCGGTCAGATGCAGCGCGTTGATCAGGCCGGCGGCGGCGATGATCGCGGTGCCGTGCTGATCGTCGTGAAACACCGGGATGTCGAGGGCCTCGCGCAGCCGGTCCTCGATCATGAAGCAGTCCGGCGCACGAATGTCCTCGAGATTGATGCCGCCAAACGACGGGCCGAGCAGGCGCACGCAATTGACGAACTCGTCCATGTCTTCGGTGTCGACCTCCAGGTCGATCGAATCGACATCGGCAAAGCGCTTGAAGAGGACGGCCTTGCCTTCCATCACCGGTTTTGAGGCGAGCGCGCCGAGATTGCCCAGGCCGAGGATCGCCGTGCCGTTGGAGATGACGGCCACCATGTTGCCCCGCGCGGTATAGTCGAAGGCGGCCTCGGGCCGTTCGGCGATCGCCTTGACGGGGACGGCGACGCCCGGCGAATAGGCCAGCGACAGGTCGCGCTGGGTCGCCATCGGCTTGGTGGGCGTGACTTCGAGCTTGCCCGGCCTGCCGCGCGCGTGAAAATCGAGCGCTTCGCTGTCGCTGATCGCGGGACGCTTTGAAACGGACGGCGCGGCGGGACGGTGAGGCTTGTTCATGAGGGTCGTCCCTTGCGCGCTGTATTCGGACACTAGTCGGGGAAAAGACCTTCTAATCCCTGTCGCGGCGCCGTGTAAACGCGCATAAGCTCGGACGGAACGAAACGGGTCCCAGGCGATGGACGGCAGGGCGGCACAGCATCGGGAAACCGGCGGCGGAGCGGGCGGCAGCGCCTCGACCGGCGCGCCGACGCCGATGATGGCGCAGTTTCTCGAGATCAAGTCGGCCAATCCGGGGCTGCTCCTTTTCTACCGGATGGGCGACTTCTACGAACTGTTCTTCGAGGACGCGGAGATCGCCTCGCGGGCGCTGGGCATCACGCTGACCAAGCGCGGCAAGCATCTGGGCCAGGACATTCCGATGTGCGGCGTTCCGGTTCATGCCGCCGACGACTATCTGCAGAAGCTGATAGGGCTCGGCCATCGCGTGGCGGTGTGCGAGCAGCTCGAAGACCCGGCCGAAGCCAAGAAACGCGGTTCGAAATCGGTCGTCCGCCGCGATGTGACCCGGCTGGTCACGCCCGCGACGATCACCGAGGACAAGCTGCTGGAGCCGGGCGAGAACGCCTATCTTCTGGCCCTTGCGCGCATCCGGGCCTCGGACCAGATGGCCTACGCCTTCATCGACATTTCGACCGGCGAGTTCCGGCTCGGCGAAACCGCGCCGGCGCGCCTCCTGCCCGATCTCACCCGCATCGCGCCGCGCGAGATCATCGTCCCTGAAGCGCTTTTTCACGATCCCGAGCTCAGGCCGGTCTTCGACCAGTTCGGCCGCGCCGTCAGCGCACATCCCGCCGCCCTGTTCGACAGCGCCACGGCGGGCGACCGGCTCGCGCGATATTTCGGCGTTGCGACGCTGGACGGGTTCGGCGACTTCTCGCGCGCCGAACTGGCCGCCGCATCGGGGGCGCTCGCCTATGTCGAAAAGACACAAGTGTCCGAGCGGCCGGCGCTGCAGCGGCCGCAGCGCGAGACCGGCTCACCCACGCTTTTTATCGATCCGGCGACGCGCACCAATCTCGAACTCGAACGCACGCTGTCGGGCCAGCGCGACGGCAGCCTTTTGAAGGCGATCGACAGGACGGTGACCGGCGCCGGCGCGCGGCTTCTGGCAGCGCGGCTGCGCGCGCCTCTGACCGATGCCGCCGCCATTGCCGAGCGGCTCGATTCCGTGAGCCAGTTCATGGCCGACGATGGGCTGGGCGCCACGCTGCGCGCACATCTGAAGGCGTTGCCGGACATGGCGCGCGCGCTGTCGCGCCTGTCGCTGAACCGCGGCGGCCCGCGCGATCTGGCCGCCATCCGCGGCGGGCTGGCGGTCGCCGCGTCGGTCCACCAGGTGCTGTCGGGAGCCGATCTGGGCGCCGAACTGCACGAAGCGCGTGCCATGCTCGACGCCGCGCCCGCCGAGGTCGCCGACGCGCTGGAAAAAGCGCTGGACGATGACATGCCGCTTCTGGCGCGCGATGGCGGTTTCGTGCGCACAGGCCATCATGACGAGCTCGACGAGATGAGGGCGCTGCGCGACCAGTCGCGGCGCGTCATCGCATCGCTGCAGGCCGATTACGCAGCCGAAACCGGCGTCAAGTCACTGAAGATCAAGCACAACAATGTGCTGGGCTATTTTATCGAGGTCACCGCGCTGAACGCGAGCGCTCTCAATGCATCCGACGACGCCAAGGCCCGCTTCATCCACCGCCAGACCATGGCGAACGCGATGCGTTTCACCACCACCGAACTGGCCGATCTTGAAAGCCGCATCGCCAACGCCGCGGGGCGGGCACTCGAGATCGAACTGGCCGTGTTCGAGCAATTGCGCGCGCTCAGCGTCGCCCATGCCGATGCCATCCGCGACGCGGCGCATGCGCTTGCGGTGATCGACGTTTCGGTGGCGCTTGCCGATCTGGCCGCCTCGGAAGGCTATTGCCGGCCGGTGGTCGATGACAGCCGCATCTTCCGCATCGTCGGCGGGCGCCATCCGGTCGTCGAACAGGCCCTGCGCCGGCAGGCCGCCGATCCGTTCGTCGCCAATGATTGCGACCTTTCGCCCAAGGACGGTGCCGACCATGGCGCGCTGTGGCTTCTGACCGGGCCGAACATGGGCGGCAAGTCGACCTTTCTGCGCCAGAACGCGCTGATCGCGATCCTTGCGCAGACCGGCTCCTTCGTGCCGGCCGGACAGGCCCATATCGGTATTGTCGACCGGCTGTTCAGCCGTGTCGGAGCCTCGGACGATCTGGCGCGCGGGCGATCGACCTTCATGGTCGAGATGGTCGAAACCGCGGCCATCCTCAACCAGGCCGGTGAGAACGCGCTGGTGATCCTCGATGAGATCGGCCGGGGAACGGCGACCTTTGACGGGCTTTCCATCGCCTGGGCGGCGATCGAATATCTACACGAGCACAATCGCTGCCGGACGCTGTTCGCCACTCATTTTCACGAGCTGACAGCGCTTCACGAAAAGCTCGACCGGCTGGCCAACGTCACCATGCGGGTCAAGGAATGGGAAGGCGAGGTGGTGTTCCTGCACGAGGTCGGCCAAGGCGCCGCCGACCGGTCCTATGGCGTGCAGGTGGCGCGGCTTGCCGGCCTGCCCGACGCGGTCGTGATCCGGGCACGACAGGTGCTCGACCAACTCGAGGAGCAGAACCGCGACAAGGGCGCGGCCGCGCTGATCGACGATCTGCCGCTTTTCTCGGCGGCGCCGGCGGCAAAACAGTCCGTGCCAAACGCCGTCCGATCGGCTATCGAGGCGGCGCTTGACGATCTTTCGCCTGACGAGATGACGCCGCGCGCGGCGCTCGAAGCGCTCTATGCGCTCAAGGCGGTCGCAACGAAGAAGGACTGAGATTGGACAAGGCCGTCACCGGAAAGACCGCCCTTCCCGACGCCGCGACCATCGGCGCGGCGCTGGAAGGGTTCGCGCGCGATGCGGGCGGCGACGGCGCGGACACGGGTGTACGCGCCAAGGTGCTCGCCCATCTCAAGCAGGTCCTGGCCGACGGGCGCGCCGAGGCCGAGCGGCGCCTTTTCGAGGACGGCAAGGGCCATGGCTGCGCAAAGCGCCTGTCGGACCTCCAGGATGCGATCATCCGGGCCACCTACGATTTCGCCCTCGCCCATGTGTTCAAGGTCTCGGATCTTTCCCGTGGCGAGCGGATCGCGCTGGCGGCGGTCGGCGGCTATGGCCGCGGCACGCTGGCGCCCGGATCGGACATCGATCTGTTGTTCGTCCTGCCCTACAAGCAGACGCCGCTCGGCGAGCAACTGGCCGAATACATGCTCTACATGCTTTGGGACATGGGGCTGAAAGTCGGCCACGCCACGCGCAACATCGATGACTGCGTGCGGCTGTCCAAGAACGACATCACGATCAGCACCACGATCCTCGAGGCCCGGTTCCTGATCGGAAACGAAACGCTCTTCAAGGAGCTGATGGACCGGTTCGATGGCGAGGTCGTGCAGAAGACCGCCGTCCAGTTCATCCAGGCCAAGCTCGCCGAGCGCGATGCGCGCCACCAGCGGATGGGCGAAGCGCGGTTCGTCGTCGAGCCGAACGTCAAGGACGGAAAAGGCGGATTGCGCGACCTCCACACGCTGTTCTGGATTGCCAAATATGTCTATCGCGTGCGGCGACGTGCGGAACTGGTCAAGCTCGGTGTCTTCACCCGCAAGGACTACAATCTCTTCGTCAAGTGCGAAGACTTCCTCTGGGCGGTGCGCTGCCACTTGCATTTCCTGACCGGCAAGGCCGAGGAACGCCTGTCGTTCGACGTGCAGCGGGACCTCGCCGAGCGGCTCGGCTACCAGTCACACCCCGGGCTCGAGGATGTCGAGCGGTTCATGAAGCACTATTTCCTGATCGCCAAGGATGTGGGCGACCTGACGCGCATCTTCTGCGCGGCGCTGGAAGACCAGGAGATCAAGAACGCGCCGGCGCTGTCCGGCCTCTTGCAGGCGCTGCCCTTCACCGGTCGCTCGCGCAAGATTCGCGGTATCAAGGAGTTCGTCATCGACCGTCAGCGCATCAATGTCGCCGACGAGGAGGTCTTCAAGCGCGATCCGGTGAACCTGATCCGGATGTTCCATCTGGCCGACCGGTACGGGCTCGAATATCATCCGCAGGCGCTGCAACTGGTCCGGCGTTCGCTGAAGCTGATCGACAAGGCACTGCGCACCGACGTCAATGCCAATGCGCTGTTCATCAAGATCCTTTCCTCGAAGAACGATCCGGCGCTCAATCTGCGGCGGATGAACGAGGCGGGCGTGCTCGGCCGTTTCGTCCCCGATTTCGGCAGGATCGTCGCGATGATGCAGTTCAACATGTATCATCACTACACCGTCGACGAACATCTGATCCGTACGATCGGCGTGCTCGCCGACATCGAAAAGGGTACGCTCAAGGAAGATCATCCGCTCGCCGCGACGCTGATGCCGGGCCTCAAAGGCGAGCGCACGCTGCTCTATGTGGCACTGTTTCTGCATGATATCGCCAAGGGCCGACCGCAGGATCATTCGACCGCCGGGGCGGAGGTGGCGCGAAAGCTTTGCCCGCGTTTCGGCTTTTCGCCCGAGGACACGGCGACCATCGCCTGGCTGGTGCAGGACCATCTTCTCATGTCGATGACCGCTCAGGCGCGGGACCTGTCGGACCGCAAGACGATCGAGGATTTCGTCGCGCGGGTGCAGACGGTCAAGCGGCTCAAGCTGCTGCTGGTGCTGACCGTTTGCGACATTCGCGGCGTCGGTCCGGGCGTCTGGAACGGCTGGAAGGGCCAGCTGTTGCGCACGCTCTATGCAGAGGCGGAACTGGCACTTACGGGCGGTTTCTCGGAAACCAGCCGCAAGAGCCGCGCCGCCAGCCGCCGGCAAGCGCTCGAGGAACGGCTCGCCGGCTGGACCGAAGCCGATCGCGAGGCGGTTCTGCGCCTGCACTACGACAATTATCTTCTGACCGTCGATCTGGAAGACCAGGAGCGCCATGCCGAGTTCATCCGCGCGGCCAATGCCGAGGGCAAGGCGCTGGCGACCGAAGTCCGCACGGATGCATTTCAGGCGATGACCGAGATCACCGTGCTGGCGCAGGACCACCCGCGCCTGTTGTCGGTCATCGCCGCCGCCTGTTCGAGCGCGGACGCATCGATCGACGGGGCCCACATCTTCACCACATCCGACGGCCGCGCGCTCGATGTCATCCAGATCGAACGCGAATTTGTCGAGGACGAAGACGAGTTGCGGCGCGGCCGCCGGATCGGCGCACTGATCGAGGATGTCCTGCGCGGCAAGGTGAGCCTGCCGGACGTGCAGGCGCACAAGCGACGCCGCAGGGCGCTCAGCGCCTTTCATGTCGAGCCCAATGTGAAGATAAACAACACGCTGTCCAACCGGTTTACCGTGATCGAAGTGGAAGGGCTGGACCGCCCGGCGCTCCTGTCGCAACTGACCGGCGCGATCTCCGATCTCAAGCTCGACATCCGTTCCGCGCACATCACGACCTTCGGCGAGAAGGTGATCGACAGTTTCTATGTGACCGATCTGGTCGGCCAGAAGATCGAGGACACGGCGCGCCAGGGCCGCATCCGCAAGGCACTTCTTTCCGTGCTCAAAAACGATCAGCGCGGCGCAACGAAGAAGCAGGCGGGCAAGGCCGCCGTGGCGGCCGAATAGACGATGAGCCTTTTGCGCAATTTCGCCACGGTGGGCGGTGCGACCATGACCAGCCGCGTGCTGGGATTCGTGCGCGACATATTGATGGCGGCCGCTCTTGGTACGGGCCCGGTGGCCGACGCCTTCGTGGTCGCCTTCCGCTTCCCCAACCTGTTTCGTCGGATCTTCGCCGAAGGCGCCTTCAATTCGGCCTTCATTCCGCTCTTTTCGCGGCGGCTGGAAGGCGAGGGCCGCGAGGAAGCGCGGCGGTTCGCGCAGGAAGCCATGGCCGGCCTGATTACCGTCCTGGCCATTGTTATCGGCTTTGCCATGATCGCGATGCCGGTCCTGATGTACGGGCTGGCGCCGGGCTTTTCGGCCGATCCTGACAAGTTCGACCTGACGGTGGAACTGACGCGGATCACTTTTCCCTATCTTCTGCTCGTCTCGCTGCTGGCGCTGATTTCGGGCGTGCTGAACGGTCTGGGCCGGTTCGCGGCGGCGGCATTCGCACCGGTCCTGCTGAATGTCGTGCTGATCGCGGTGCTCAGCTACATCGTCTCTTCCGGCCTTGCGGCAACGCGCGATGCAGGGCTGTGGCTGTCGGTCGGCGTCGTCGTCGGTGGCGTTGCGCAGCTGGCCATGGTCGTGATCGCCTTGCGGCGCGAAGGGTTCGCGCTCGGCTTCGTGCGCCCGCGCTGGAACGGCCGCATGAAGAGGCTGGTCACGCTGGGCATTCCCGGCGTCATCGCCGGCGGCGTGACGCAGATCAACATCGTCGTTGGCACGATCATCGCTTCGATGCAGGCGGGCGCCGCCAGCATGCTCTATTATGCCGACCGGCTTTACCAATTGCCGCTCGGCGTCGTCGGCATAGCCATCGGCGTCGTGCTGCTGCCGGAACTGTCGCGAAAGCTGAAGGCTGGCGACATGGGTGCGGCCAAGGCCGTCGAGGCCCGGGCACTGCAGTTTTCCATGATGCTGACCCTGCCCGCTGCGGTGGCTCTGGCCGTGATCCCGCACCAGCTTGTCTCGGTGCTGTTCGAAAGGCTGGCCTTCGACGCCGAAAGCGCACGCGGCACCGCGCTTGCGCTGCAGGCGTTTGCCGTCGGCCTGCCGGCCTTCGTGCTGGTCAAGGTGTTTTCGCCCGGCTTCTTCGCCCGCGAGGACACCAAGACGCCGATGCAGGTCGGGATTGCCGCCATGGCGGTGAATGTGGCAGCCAGCCTGGCGCTGTTTCCATTCGTGGGCCATGTGGGCATCGCGATCGCGACGAGCCTTGCCGGCTGGGTCAATGCCATCGCGCTTTATTGGCTTCTGAACCGGCGCGGACTCTGGACGATCGATGGGCCGATGACCCGCCTTCTGGTGCTGATTGCGGTCAGCGCCGTGCTGATGGGCCTGTGTGTGTGGGCGGCCGCGCAGCTTCTTGCCCCGCAACTGGCGTCCGGCACCCCGCTCGTCCCGCGGGCCGCCGCGCTTGCCATTGTGGTCGGTGCCGGCGTCGTCAGCTTTTTCGGTCTGGCCCATCTGACCGGCGCGGCGCGGCTCGGCGCGCTAAGGGCAATGCTGTTCCGGCGCGGCGTCTGAGCGGTCGACCGGCCCTTGCACGGCGGCAACGGCCATTGCATAAGGCCGGCGCATTCCAAACGGACCGTCCCATGACCAACATCTTCCACGAGCGCGTCTTTTCCGGCGTCCAGCCGACCGGCCATCTGACGCTCGGCAATTATCTGGGCGCGATCCGCAAATTCGTCGCGATGCAGGAGCGGCACGAATGCATCTATTGCGTGGTCGACATGCATGCGATCACCATGCCGCAGAACCCGACCGAACTGATCAATGCGACGCGCTCCGTCGCGGCGGCCTTTCTTGCCGCAGGCATCGATCCGGCGCAGCACATCGTCTTCAATCAGAGCCGCGTGCACGAGCACGCGGAACTGGCGTGGGTCTTCAACTGCGTGGCGCGCATGGGCTGGCTCAACCGGATGACCCAGTTCAAGGAAAAGGCCGGAAAAGACCGCGAGAACGCATCGGTCGGCCTCTTCGCCTATCCGGCGCTGATGGCGGCCGACATCCTGATCTACCGGGCAACCCACGTGCCGGTGGGCGACGACCAGAAGCAGCATCTGGAGCTGACCCGCGATATCGCGCAGAAGTTCAACAACGACTATTCCGACCGTATCGCGGAATTGGGTCTGGGCATCGAAATGCAGATCGGCCGGGAGACCGTGTCGGGCTATTTCCCGCTCACCGAACCGGTGATCGAGGGGCCGGCAACGCGAATCATGAGCCTGCGCGACGGCACCAAGAAGATGTCGAAATCCGATCCCTCGGACCTGTCGCGAATCAATCTGACCGATACGGCCGACGAGATCGCCCGCAAGATCCGGAAGGCCAAGACCGATCCCGAGCCGTTGCCGAGCGAAGCGGCGGGCCTGGCAGAACGGCCGGAAGCGGCGAACCTTGTGGGCATCTATGCCGCGCTGGCGGACATGGAGAGCGACGCGGTGCTGGCAGAGTTCGGCGGCAAGGCGTTTTCCGAGTTCAAGCCGGCGCTCGCCGATCTGGCGGTCGAGGTTCTGAGCCCCGTCGCCGGAGAGATGCGGCGGCTGATCGCCGATCCGGGTCATATTGACGGGATTCTGGCCGACGGCGCCGAACGGGCGTCGGCGATCGCCGCGCCGGTCATGGCCGATGTGCGGCGGATCGTCGGTCTGGGCGCCTGAGCCTCTCTCCGCTTGCGGGCCGGCGCGGGCCGTGCCAAAGATTCGTCCATGGTCACCAGACGCCTTTCCGGCGAAGCCGGTCATCGCCGCAAATTCCTCGCGGTCGTCGACGAAACACCGGAATGCGAGCGCGCCGTGTTCTACGCCGCTCGCCGCGCGGCCAACACCCATGGCGGTCTGATCCTGTTGTTCGTGATCGCGCCCGGCGACTTCCAGCACTGGCTGGGCGTCGAGCAGGTGATGCGTGAAGAGGCGATGGAGCGCGCCGAGCAGGTGATGTCGAAATTCGCCACGCTCGCGCGCGAACAGTGCGGAATCGAGCCCGAGACCGTGATCCGCGAGGGCGTCGGCGTCGAACCCATTCACGAACTGATCGAGGAAGACCAGGACATTGCCATCCTCGTGCTCGCGGCCAGCGCGGCCAAGGAAGGGCCGGGGCCGCTCGTCTCATCGATCGCCGGGCGGGACGCGGCCTTTCCGATCCCCGTCACCGTGGTGCCCGCCAATCTGACCGACGAGGACATTGAAAGCCTGTCGTGACGGACGCATATGTTCATAGCGAGCGCGCCCCTTTCACAGGGGCCTGCTTGCGCTTGATAGGGTGAGCGTTTCACTCTATTTTGGAATTATTCCAAATTGAGGTGATGCCATGTTCATCCAGACCGAAACGACGCCGAACCCGGCCACGCTGAAATTCCTGCCCGGCCAGGTCGTCATGGAGATGGGCACCGCCGATTTCCGCGATGCCGGCGAAGCGGGCGCCAAGTCGCCGCTGGCCGGACGGCTTTTCGATGTCGATGGCGTGACCGGCGTCTTCTTCGGCTATGATTTCGTCACCGTCACCAAGGACGATGCGCATGACTGGATGCACATGAAGCCGGCCGTTCTTGCCGCGATCATGGAGCACTTCATGGCCGGCGCGCCGGTGATGGCCGAACAGAACGGCGCAGCCGACTTTGGCGATGAAGAAGAATTCTTCGAGGCCGGCGACGAGAGCATCGTGGCGACGATCAAGGAATTGATCGAGACGCGCGTGCGACCGGCCGTCGCCCAGGATGGCGGCGACATCACCTTCCGCGGCTTTCGCGACGGCGTCGTCTTTTTGCACATGAAGGGCGCCTGCGCCGGATGCCCATCGTCGACGGCGACCCTCAAGCACGGCATCCAGAACCTGCTGCGGCACTTCATTCCCGAGGTCGAGCAGGTCGAGGCCGTCTGACCGAAGACCGAACCGGCAAAAAAGGCCGGGCGATCGCCCGGCCTTTTCGCGTTCGACTGTCGGCGATGCGGCGTCAGCCCTGGAGGACGACAACCTTCGCGCCGGGCTCGACGCGGTTGTAAAGGTCGACAATGTCCTGGTTCATAAGGCGGATGCAGCCCGACGAGACGGCGTTGCCGATCGACCACCATTCCGGCGTGCCGTGCAGACGATAGCCGGTGTCGCGGCCGCCGCGCGTCAGATAAAGCGCGCGCGCGCCCAGCGGATTGGTCAGGCCAGGCTCCATGCCGCCGCGATATTTTGCCAGTTCCGGCTGGCGCCGGATCATCGCCGCCGGCGGTGTCCATGTCGGCCAGCGGCGCTTCCAGCCCACCTTGGCCGTGCCCGACCAGCGGAACCCGTCGCGGCCCACGCCGATGCCGTAGCGCAGCGCCTTGCCGTCTTCCTGGACAAGATAAAGATGCCGGTTCGGCGTGTCGACGATGATCGAGCCGGGCCGATGCCGCGTCTCGTAATCGACGACCTGGCGGCGGAACTCCTCAGGCACTTTCGAAACCGGGATTTTCGGCAGCGTGTATTCGCCGTCCGGCATGCCCGCATAGGCATTGGCGAAATAGTTCGAATTGGTGGCCGAACAGCCGGCAAGCCCGGTTGCGGCGATCGCGGCGAATCCACCCAGAAAAGCTCGTCTTTGCATGATGTCCCTCAAACCCAACAGCCCCGGGGTTTTTTCGCCCCACATGGTTAATCCAACGTTACATGAAGCTTTGAACCGCGTGCAAGGATGGCCCCCCGTAATCTTGCAGGTCTGTGCGCTTTGGCACACAGTGTCACCGACGCACCACAGTTGACGCAACGTCATAGTCCGCCGTGACGGGATCAAATGCCGCTTGTTTCCGCCGTATCGATTAATCCGCTGGCCGATGGCCGGCAATCGGCGCGCGCCCTGACGGTGCGGCGGGGCGTTCAGATCCTGCTGCGGGAAATGGGGTTGGCGACGGTTCCGGAAATGACGCTGGCCAGCGGCCGCCGCGCCGATCTTGTCGCTCTGGCTCCCGACGGCGGCATCGTCATCGTCGAGATCAAATCCTCGCCCGAGGACATGATGGCCGATGCCAAATGGCCGGGATATCGGGACTATTGCGACCGTCTGTTCTTTGCAACGCTGCCCGACGTGCCGCAGCATCTTTTTCCCGACGATTGCGGGTTCATCCGCGCCGACGGGCACGGCGCCGCCATCGTTGCCGATGCCCCGGAGCACAGGCTTGCGCCGGCGCGGCGCAAGGCGGTCACGCTGCGGTTCGCGCGGTTTGCCGCCGAGCGGCTTCTGGCGGCGGAATGGGCGTCCGGCGGGCAGACCGCCGGACCGTGATCAGCGCGGCGCGCGCTTAGCGAGGATGCGCTGCAATGTGCGGCGATGCATGTTGAGCCGGCGCGCCGTCTCCGAGACATTGCGGTCGCACATCTCATAGACGCGCTGGATATGCTCCCACCGCACCCGGTCGGCCGACATCGGGTTTTCCGGCGGCGGCGGGGTGCCGTCCGGCGCGACGGTCAGCGCATTGTAGACATCGTCGGCATCGGCGGGCTTGGCCAGATAGTCGATCGCGCCCAGTTTGACGGCATTGACGGCGGTCGCGATGTTGCCATAGCCGGTCAGGACGATCGCGCGGGCCTCGGGCCGCTTGGCGTGCAGCGCCTTGATGACATCGAGACCGTTGCCATCCTCGAGCCGCATGTCGACAACCGCATAGGCGGGCGGCGCGGCTTCAACGCGGGCAAGCCCCTCGGCGACCGATTCGGCCATTTCCACGGCAAAGCCCCGGCTTTCCATCGCGCGGCCGAGCCGGCGCACAAAGGGCGCATCGTCATCGACGAGCAGCAGGCTGGCATCGGGACCCGGTCCCGGCACCACATCGGTGTTGGTGTTTTCCTGTGTCAGCATGATCTCACCTTTCTGTCTCCTCTACGCGGCCGCCGCCTCAATGGATGAGCGCGGCCAGCTGACCGTCACGGCGGCGCCGGCTTCGGGCCGTCCGCCATTTGCAAAGCGCAGCGTCGCGCCGTTGCGTTCGAGCAGTGTCTTGGCGATGAAGATGCCAAGGCCCAGGCCGGGGCCGCCCTTGCGGCTGCGTTGAACGTCGCGGGTTGCACCCAGATCCGGCTCTCCCAGTTTCTCAAGCTGGTCAGCCGGGTATCCGGGTCCGTCGTCGACGATGTCTATGCGCACCTGGCGGTCGGACCAGCGCAGATCGATGCGCACCGTGTGTCGCGCGAAATCGACGGCGTTCTCGACCAGATTGCCCAGCCCGTAGAGAACGGCCGGATTGCGCCGCATCACCGGTTCGGGGCTGCCGTCTCCATCGTGTCCGGTGACGATGCGAACGCCGAACTCGCGATGCGGGGCGGCGAGTTCCTCGATCAGTTCGCGAATCGACATGAGGGAAATGAGGTCCTCGGACGTGTTGAGCGTCGACAGGCGCGACAGAATCTCGCGGCAACGATCGGCCTGCGCGCGCAGCAGCCGCACATCTTCCTTGAGCGGATCTTCCTCGGCGGTCGCGCGGTCCATTTCCTTGGAGACAAGGGAAATGGTGGCCAGAGGCGTGCCCAGCTCATGGGCGGCGGCGGCAGCCAGCCCGTCGAGCGCCGACAGATGATGTTCGCGTTGCAGCACCAGTTCGGTGGCCGACAATGCATCGGCCAGGCTGCGGGCCTCGTCGGCGACGCGGTAGACATAGAAGGCGGTGAAGGCGACCGACGACAGAACCGCCGCCCACATGCCGGCGACGAAGATGAAGGGAATGTCGAGCGGCACGTCCGCATACCAGGGCAGCGGCAGATGCGAGAAGACCAGCACGCTGGCCGAGACGAACACCACCAGTCCCAATGCGGCCGTGTACCGCGCCGGCAGCGTCGCCGCCGAGATGATCACCGGCACGATCAGCAGCACCGAGAACGGGTTTTCCAGCCCGCCGGTGAGGAACAGGAGTGCGGCGAGCTGGCCAATGTCGAAGAAAAGGACGGCGAAGACATGGGCCGGACCAAGCCGCATGTTGGCCGGGAAAACCCATGTCAGGACAAGGTTGAGCGCTGCGGAAACGGCGATCAGCGCGAAACAGGCAACGATGGGAAAGTCGAAGCCCAGCCATGCGGCAACGACGGTGACGGCGACGCTCTGGCCCAGAACCGCAATCCAGCGCGTGTTGGTGAGCGTCGACATGCGCAGACGGCGGCGCTCGAACCGCTCGCCTTGCATGACCGGGCTGTCGTCGACCTGTTGATCCATGGGCGCTTATATGGCGCCCAAAAGCCCGAATTGCCAGAAAATCCGATGCTTCTCGCACGCAATCATGATTTGCGTGGTTTGGCCCGTCGGGTCGGCGCGGCATTGGCCGGATCGTCGGGCCAGACATGTTTGGGATAGCGGCCCCGCATCTCGGCACGCACCTCGCCCCAACTGCCGGCCCAGAATGCGGGGAGGTCGACGGTACGCTGGATGGGCCGCCCCGCGGGCGAGAGGAGTTCGACGACCAGCGGAACCGCGCCATCCAGAAGCGCAGGATGCCGGGTCAGCCCGAAAAGTTCCTGGACGCGGATCGCCAGTGCCGGCGCCGAACCATCGGGCGGATAGCGCAGCGCGAGGCGCGAGCCGGTGGGCGCGGTGAAGTGAGACGGTGCGAGCCGGTCGAGGTCTGCGGCGCGGACGGAACCGGCGCGCATCAGAAGCGCATCGATCAGCGGTACGCCGGACAAATCCGTGCGACCCGCCAGGAACGGTGCCAGCCAGTCATCGAGCGTTGCGATGAGCGCATCATCCCCCATGTCCGGCCAGGGGTCACCGGCGCGCGCATGCAGCCAGGCCAGCCGGTCGCGCACCGAACGCGCCTTTTCGGTCCACGGCAGAAGCGGCAGGCCGTAAACGCGCACCGCGTCTGTGAGCGCCTTTGCCGCCGCATCGCCGGCCTCGACCGGGCGCGGCGCCGAAGACAGCGTTATCGCACCCAGACGCCGGACCTGTCGGGCGGATAGCCGGCCCGATCCGGCATCGAACGCCATCTCGACCCGGTCGGCGATCCGGTCCTCCAGCCGGTCCTCGATGTCGGCAAGCGATATGGCCGCCCCGGCCAGAAGCCGCGTCTGTGCCGCCGCACCGGTCGCATCGGCGGCGACGACGAACTCCTCGCGGGCCAGCGGATCGGTCTCTTCGACCACAACACCGCGCCCGCCGGCCATCACGAAACGGCCCGGCTGGCCGGAACGGGCCTTGGCAACCCGGTCGGGGAATGCGTCGAGCAGCATGATGCCGGCGGTTTCGTCCTGTCCACCGCCATCGGGCAAGTCGATCTGTGCGGCGATGCGGTCGGCCAGTTGTCGGGCCTGCCGTGCACGGGCCGATCGATCGTTGTCAAAGGCCTGAAGCCGCCGGTCGAGATCGGTCGACATGCCGGCCAGACCCCGCTCCGTGATCAGAACGGCCAAGCGCGCGCGGCGCCTTGCATCGCCTGAATTCTCCGCCGCCGCCACCATCGCCGCCAACGGCACGGGCAGCGCGATCATGCGCAATTGGTGCCCTTTCGGCGTCAGGTGTCCCTGCCCGTCGATCGCGCCGAGCCCTTCCAGCCGCGACCGCGCCTCGGACAGGGCAGCCTCGGGCGGCGGGTCAAGAAAGCGCAGCGCATGCGGATCGGCGACACCCCAGGCCAGACAATCGAGCGTGAGCCGCGTCAGGTCGGTGCGGGTGATCTCCGGCGGATCGAACGGGACAAGCGCCGCCGTCTGGCCTTCGTGCCACAGGCGGATCACGATGCCGGGCTGCGTGCGGCCGGCACGACCGGCGCGCTGGTCGGCGGAGGCCCGGCTCTCGCGAACCGTCTCGAGCCGGGTGATGGCCTGTCCCGGCTCGAAGGCCGGCTGGCGGGAAAGTCCCGAATCGATGACGATGCGCACGCCGTCGATCGTCACCGAGCTTTCGGCGATTGCCGTCGCCAGCACGATCTTCCGCCGGCCCTGTTCGGCCGGAAGGATCGCCCGGTCCTGATCGGCGATCTCCATCGCGCCGAACAGGGACGCCAGATAGGCATCGGGCGGAAGGAGTGGTTCGAGGCGCGCGGCGGTGCGGCGAATCTCCGCCTGTCCCGGCAGGAAGGCGAGAATGCTGCCCTCCTCCTCGCGCAACGCGGCGCGGACCGCATCGGCCACTGCGTCCTCGACGCGCTGATCGGGCTTGCGGGCACGATAGCGGATCTCGACCGGAAAGGTGCGGCCCACGCTTTCGACGATCGCGGCGTCATCAAGGAGTTTGGCGAGACGACCGCCATCGAGCGTCGCGGACATGATGACAATGCGCAGATCCTCGCGCAGGGCGGATTGCACATCGAGCGCCAGCGCCAAAGAGAAATCCGCGTCCAGCGAGCGTTCGTGGAACTCGTCGAATATGACGACCGAGGTTCCCGAAAGCTCCGGATCGTCGAGGATCATGCGCACGAACACGCCTTCGGTGACGATCTCGATCCGCGTCTTCGGGCCGGTCTTGCTGTCCATCCGCATGCGATAACCGACCGTTTCGCCGACACGTTCGCCGAGCAGCGATGCCATCCGCCGTGCTGCCGCACGAGCGGCCAGACGGCGCGGTTCGAGCATGACGATCCTGCCGCCGCCGACCCACGCCTCGCCGAGCAGGGCCAGGGGAACCAGCGTGGTCTTGCCCGCGCCCGGCGGCGCGACGAGAACCGCGTTCGGGCAGTTGGCAAGTTCCGTTTTCAACTCGCCGAGAACCGCGGCAGCCGGCAGGCCGGTTGCGGCAAAGTCGATCATGGTTCGTTGCCGCACGACGCAGCTGGTGCCAGTTCGACCAACGCCCCATGGGCCGCCTCGGCATCGGCGGCATCGTGGGTCACCAGCAGCACCGGCAGTCGGCGCGCCTTGGCCCGTTCGAACACAAGCCGCCGGATCTGATCGCGCAGACCGGCATCGAGCTTGGAAAAGGGCTCGTCGAGCAGCATGAAGGCAGGATCGGAGACAAGCACGCGCGCCAGCGCGACGCGCGCTTTCTGGCCGCCGGACAGCGTGTCGGGATCGCGATCGAAGAATCCGTCGAGACCGACATCGCCCAGCGCGTCGCCGGCGCGCTGCCGCCGCGCCGTACGGCCGGCGACCGAGGGCGGCACGGCGAACACGAGATTGCCGCCGACCGACATGTGCGGGAACAGCAGCGGATCCTGGAACAGAAGACCGGCACGGCGGGTCTGCGGCGGCGCGCCTGTGATGTCGGTCCCGTTGCAGTGCACGCGGCCGCGCGCGGAAAAGACCGGATCGAGAAAGCCGCCGATGAAGGCCAGAAGCGTCGACTTGCCGGAGCCGGAAGGACCCATCACCGTCAGCACGTCGCCCGGCGCGATATCGTGATCGACGCTGACCAGCGTGCGGCTGCCCAGCGCTATCGCGACGTTTTCGAGCCGGAGGCCCGTTGCATGCGTTGCGGATGGATCGGTCATGAAAGCCCTGGTTACAGACCCCTGATCGCGCGGCGATTGCGGAAAAGCAAGGCCGGCACGAGTGTTGCGAGGGCAAAGCCGACAAAGGGCAGAAGCATCTGAAGAAAGGCGTAGACGCCGATGACGCGCCGGTCGCCACCCGATCCAAGCGCCACCGCCTCGGTCGTGATCGTCGGGAACCGGCCCGCGCCGACCAGCAAGGTCGGCAGATACTGGCCGACCGAGACAGCAAAGCCGACCGCGGCCGCCACCAGTACGGCGCGCAGCAACATGGGCATCCGCACACGCCAGAAGATGCGTCTGGAGGGCGCGCCGAGCGCTGCGGCAACCGCCTCATAGCGCCTGTCATAGGCCCGCCATGGCGCGGACAGCGACAGGAAGACGTAAGGCAGGACGAAGACGACATGGACGAGGATGAGCGCCGCCCAGCTGGCGTCGGCATCGCCGGCGATCAGCAGCAATTGCAGGCCGAAGAGAAAGCCGATCTGCGGCACCAGAAGCGGTAGATAGACCAGCGCAAGCGCGCGGTTGCCGCCGGTGCGGCCGGTCTCGTTCTCGCGCTGAAGGCAGGCGAGCGCGATCGCGACCGAGATCGCGGTTGCGGCGAGCGCGATGATGATCGTCGTTGCAAGCGGGCCGGACAGCGCAGGGCCGGTGCGCTGCCAGGTGCGCCATGTCAGGGCGTCGGGCAAGGCGGAGGGAAACTGCCACAGGCCGGAGACCGACCAGAGCGCAAGAACACCCAGACCGCCGAAGACGAGCAATGCCGATGCCGCCATCATGCCGCCGGCGGCAAGGCGCGCAAAACCGTCGCGGCGAAACCGGCGCCCGGTTTCACAGATGCCCTCGGCGACCGGGCCGGCGATCCGCTCGAGCGCCACCCAGATCAGAAGCGCCACCGCCGTCACGGCGATCTGCAGACACGCGCCGGCGCATGCCATGAAACGCATCGACAGTTCGGGGTCGTTCATCCAGCCGACAAGGCGCACCGGCAGCGTCTGCGGCGTCGTCGGTCCCAGAATGAACGCAACGTCCACATTGGCGCTGGCATAGGCGATCACCGCGAAGACGGCGAGGCGAATCTGCCGGTAGAGCGGCGGCCAGGCGGTGAACATGAAGCCCATCATGCGGCCATAGCCGAGCGACTGGCTGAGCCGCAGCGAACGCAGCGCGGGCACCTGCGGCAGGGCGGCGAGCGTGACCAGAAGCAGGAATGGCACCTCCTTGATGACAAGGCCCGCGATCAGCGCGAAACCGGCCGGATCGTTGACAACCAGCAGATCGGGCGGGCGCTCCCAACCGGTCGCCCAGGGCGAGAACAGGCGGGCCAGATAGCCCGACGGCGCGATCATGAAGGCAAAGCCGAACGCGGCGGCGGCGTGCGGCACGGCCAGAAGCGGCGAAACCAGATGCTGGATCAGGCGGAAGGCGCGCGTGCCGTACCAGGCACAGACGAAGCCGGCGACCATGGCCAGCGAGATGGCGGTGGTCAGAAGACCGATCATCAGCGCCTGCAGGGCAGACCGCCAGAGGCCGGGCTGGCCGAACAGATCGGCAAACGGCCGGGTCGACAGCTGATATCCGCCCAGCGCCGGCAAAAAGCCGAACGCGGGCAGCACCGTGCCCATCAGCCCGCATGCCAGCGGGACCGCGAGAACGAACAGGGCCAGCGGCGGCGCGAAGCGGAGCATGGCGCGCCGGGCCGCCGACGGTCAGTTGCCGACGGCGTAGCGGGCCGACCAGCGCTCTTCCAGACGCGACATCCATGTCGGGTGCGGCTCGTCAAGAGCCGGACCGAGCTCATCCGGAAGCAGCGTGGCGATGCCCAGATCGAGTGCCTCGAACAGTTTGCGTTGCGGGGCCGACAGCTTGTCCATGGCCAGAACGGTGGGATCGCCCCAGACTTCCGGATCCTGCTTGCGGGCCTGTGCTTCCGGCGAGATCAGGAAGTTGGCGACCACCAGAGCGCCGGCCTTGGCGTTGGCATTGAAGGGAATGGCGACGAAATGGGTGTTGGCGAGCGTGCCGCCCGAGAAGGTGAACGAACGCACCGTGTCGGGCAGGAGCTGGTTGGCGATGGCACTCGACGCTTCGGCCGGATTGAAAGCGAAGGTGATGTCGAGTTCGCCATCGGCCAGAAGCTGGCTCATCGACGGATAATCCTTGGGAAAGGCCCGTGCGCTGCGCCACAGATGCGGGTGCAGCCGGTCGAGATAGTCGAACATGGGCTGCGTGACCGTCTCGAAGCTGGCTTCGTCGACGGGCTTTTGCAGCACCGCCGGGTCGGCGACCGTCTCGATCAGGATCTGCTTGAGAAAGCTCGAGCCGATGAAGTCGGGCGGCTGGGGATAGGAAAAACGGCCGGGATTGGCCTTGGCCCACACCAAAAGGTCGGCGGCATTGTCGGGCAGGTCTGCGGCGTCCGTGCGGGCGCTGTCATAGAAGAAGACCAGCTTGGCCATGCCCCAGGGCGATTCAAGTCCGTCGGTTGGCAGGGTGAAGTCGACCGTGATGGTCGGTTTGTTCTCCACATCCACATAACGCCAATTGGGCAGCTTCGTCGCCCAGTCGGGCGCGAACAGCAGGCCCTGCCGTTTCATCGAGGCAAAGTTCTCGCCGTTGATCCAGATGAGGTCGATCGAGCCGCCTTCATCGCGGCCGGCGGTCTTTTCCGCGACGACCGTGGTGACCGCGTTGGCCGTGTCCTCGAGCTTGACATGCACCAGCCGGACGCCGTGGCGCTCTTCCAGTTCCTCGCCGACCCAGCCGATATAGGCGTTGATCTGGGTGGAGCCGCCCCAGGCGTTCCAGTAAACGGTCTGGCCGCGCGCTTCTTCGAGCACCGCATTCCAGTCGGCCGGGTCTGGATCGGCCATCGCCGGGCCGGCGGAAAGGGTCAGCGCAAGCGAGAGCGCGGTTACGCGGATCAGGTCGGTCACGGGCTGGCTGTCTCCGGTTGGCAAGCGGTGCGCGAAAACATCACGTGCCATGCCGGCCGGTCAACACGCGGCTCGTCACCTCCTCTCACATTCCGGTGAACTTGCCGGCAAGAACGGCGGGCTCAGCCGCGATCGTTGATGGCGATCCGCTTGACGAGGCGCTCCGGCTCGGGGCGCTCGAGATCGATCAGCAGGAGGCCGTTTTCGAGGTCCGCGCCGATGACGCGCATGCCGTCGGCCAGCACGAAGGCGCGCTGGAACTGCCGGGCGGCAATGCCCCTGTGCAGGAACTCGCGGGCCGGATCGTCGGCATCGGCGCGCCGGCCGCGGATGACAAGCTGGCTTTCCTCTGTGGTGATTTCCAGATCGTCCGAGGAAAAGCCCGCGACGGCCAGCGTGATCCGCATGATCGACGCGCCATCATCGCGGCGGATGCGTTCGATGTTGTAGGGCGGGTAGCCGTCGCCCGACTTGGCGACCCGTTCCAGCGATTTTTCGATGGTCTCGAAGCCGACCAGCAGCGGGCTGGAAAAATTGGTCATGGGCACCGCCTTTTCATGTCCTTTGCAAGCGACATTGCCGCGAGCACAAGTTTTGACTTGCATTTGTCGCGCGGCACGGCGAACCCGTCCGGCATCCGCCTTGATGTCTTATGATGTCTGGGCGGGCGATTTTCAAGAATGTCCGGGGGACCGCCATGACCGACACGCGTGCCATCATCATCGATACCGACCCGGGCCAGGACGATGCGATCGCGCTTTTGCTTGCGCTGGCGAGCCCGGAACTCGACGTGCTCGGCGTGACGGCGGTTGCCGGAAATGTGCCGCTCAGCTTGACCGAGAGGAACGCGCGCAAGATCTGCGAGCTGGCCGGAAAGCCGCAGACCCGCGTCTTCGCCGGTGCCGAGCGGCCATTGATGCGCACTCTCGTCACCGCCGAATATGTGCATGGCAAGACCGGGCTCGACGGGCCGGGCCTGCCCGAGCCGACCATGCCGCTCGAAAGCCAGTTCGGCCCGGACTTCATCATCGACACCGTCCGGGCCCATCCGGCGGGCCATGTCACGCTGTGTCCGCTGGGGCCGCTGACCAACATCGCGCTGGCGCTGATCAAGGCGCCCGACATCGCGCCGAAAATCCGCGAGATCGTGCTGATGGGCGGCGGCTTCTTCGAGGGCGGCAATGTCACGCCGACAGCCGAATTCAACATCTATGTCGATCCGGAAGCCGCGCACACCGTGTTCACCTCGGGCGTGCCGATCGTGGTGGCGCCGCTCGACGTCACCCACAAGGCCCTGACCACCCAGGCCCGGATCGACGCGCTGCGCGCCAAGAAGACACCGGTCTGCGATGCGGCGGCAAAGCTGATCGACTTTTTCGAACGGTTCGACGAGGACAAATACGGCACCGATGGCGGACCGCTGCACGATCCGTGCGTGATTGCTTACCTTCTGCGGCCCGATCTGTTCACGGGCCGCGACTGTCATGTGGCCATCGAGACGGGCTCGCCACTGACCTTGGGCATGACTGTGATCGACTGGTGGGGCGTCACCGGCGAGCCAGCCAATGCGCACGTGCTTGGCGATATCGACGCGGCCGGCTTTTTCGACCTGATCACCGAGCGGCTGGCGACGCTCTGAACCCGCTCATGCCTTGAAGGCGTCGACCCGCGCACGATCGGGGATCGAGGGCTGGGCGCCTTCGGTGAGGCAGGCCAGCGCGCCGGCGCGGCAGGCCAGATCGAGCGCTTCGGGCCAGTCCTTGCCTTCGGCGCGCGCGGCAGCCAGATAGCCGCAGAACGTGTCGCCGGCGCCGACCGTATCGACCGGCTCGATTGCCGGCGACGCTGCCCGCGCCATCCCGTCGGCGGTCGCGGCAAACGCGCCATCGGCGCCCAGCGTCAGCACGATCGCCGCCTTGAGTTCGGCGGCGAGCCGCGCCATCTGCGCGTCAATCGAATCGTCGGCAAGCCCGATTTCGCCGGTAAGGGCGGCGAATTCGGTTTCGTTGGCAATCACCACGTCCGCATGGCGCGCCAGTTCGGCTGCCGCCGGACGGAAGGGCGCGATATTCAGATAGGACACGGCGCCGGCCGCACGGGCCGCTTCCAGCGCGCGCGCAACGGCCGTGTCGGGGATTTCCATCTGGAGCAGCAGCGCGTTGCCGGCGGACAGGATCAGATCGTCAGTGGCCTCCAAGACACGGGCGTTGGCGCCCGGCACGACGGCGATCTGATTTTCGCCCGTCTCCGCATCGACCAGGATCAGTGCGACGCCGGTCGGCTCCTCGGCGAGCCTGCGCACGGCGGACAGGTCCACCGAAGCGCCGTCCAGAAGGGACAGGGCAGCGTCCGCATTGGCGTCATCGCCGGTGCAGCCGGCCATGCGCACCTCGTGGCCGGCGCGGCGGGCGGCCAGTGCCTGGTTGGCGCCCTTGCCGCCGGGCGCCTCGGCATAGCCGACACCGGAGACCGTTTCGCCGGGCGCCGGCAGATGGTCGACGCGGGCGACGAGGTCGAGATTGATTGAACCAGCGATCGTGATCATGGCGTCTCCTCCCCGTCGCATCGGCCGCGACGCTTGCGTCCGGCAACGGCCTTTGCGGGCGGTCGCGGCGGCCCGGCATGCACCAACCGCCCATGGCGTTAGTCGATCGCGGCGTCCCCGGCAAGCATGTGCGAACACGCCCGGACCTTGGTTGACAGCACCGGGTGGACCGCATATGTCACGGCTCGATTTCGTGCCCAGATGGCGGAATTGGTAGACGCGCTGGCTTCAGGTGCCAGTGGCCGCAAGGCCGTGGAGGTTCGAGTCCTCTTCTGGGCACCATTTGTTCTCCTCATAGCTGCTCTTACGCGTTGATTTTTCAGCGTTTTTGTGCTCTTCTATTGCCCATAGAAGAACGTGCGATACCCCCATTTCGCATCGTTTTTGGGGTAACGGTGGGGGTATCGGTACCGAGCATCGTGAGGCGATACCCCCATGACCGGTCTCTCCGAATTCAAAATCAGGAAGGCCAAGAAGCGCGACCGGCCATACAAGCTCTCCGATGGCGGGGGATTGTTCTTATTGGTGAAGCCCAACGGCTCCAAGCTGTGGCAGCAGAAGTATCGTTTCGCGGACAAGGAACGGCTGTTGTCGCACGGGCCGTACCCTGATGTATCGCTGGCGAAGGCGCGGCGGAAGCGTGACGACGCCCGAGAACTGATCGCTGACGGCAAAGACCCGGCCACCCAGAAAAAGCTTGATAAGATCGCCGCCGAGAAGGCGGCCCGGACAACCTTCAAGCTGGTTGCTGAGGAATACCTGGAAAGCTTGGAACAACGGGGTTTGGCACCTGCCACGCTGCGCAAACAGCGCTGGTATCTGCTTGAACTGGCGAAGTCCCTGCACCGGCGACCAATTGGCGAGATCACGCCAGCGGAAGCACTCTATCTCCTAAAGAGCATTGAAAAGAGCGGACGGCGGGAGACGGCGCGCAAGATGCGGACCTCCATGTCCGCCGTGTTTCGGTTGGCCGTGGTCACGATGCGCGCCGAGACTGACCCCACATCAGCACTCAAGGGAGCACTGGTGCCCCCGAAGGTCACCGGTCGGGCTGCCATCACGGATGAGCAGCAGTTTGGCGCCCTGCTGCGCAGTTTTGAGGACTTCTCCGGCTGGCCAATCATCGTGGACGCGATGAAGTTCCAGATTTTGACCATGAGCCGCCCCGGAGAAGTGCGTGGCGCCGAGAAGGATGAATTTGACCGCAAGAAAGGGGTGTGGACCATTCCCGCCGAGCGCATGAAGATGCGTCGTGAACACAAAGTGCCGTTGTCCAAACAAGCGTTGGGGATTGTGGAGGAGAACTGGCCACAGATTGACGGTGTGGAGCTACTGTTCCCCTCGCTCGTCTCCAATCGCAAATGGCTCTCCGAGAACGCCTTCAACAGCGCTCTGCGTCGTATGGGCTACCGCAAGGAAGAGGTGACCGCGCACGGCTTTCGGGTCACCGCTAGCACCATCCTCAATTCGCGCGGCTTTGATCCGGATGTGATTGAGGCGGCGCTAGCGCACCAAGACACCAACGCTATTCGGAGGACATACAACCGCTCCACCTATTGGGATCAGCGGGTGGTGCTTATGCAGGCGTGGGCCGATTTGGTTGAGGAGTTCAGAGCAGCAGTGCCGGGATGACGCCAACGACAGAAGCCACGCCACGCTGAACGATCTACTGTTTCCGTCGCGATACGCAGATGACCGGCCCATCAACAAGTGGCCAAAGGCGAAGTGTCAGTTTGGTGAGCCGCTGGCAATGCAAACGTAGGCGCATTTCGTGGATGAGTTACAGGCAATTGTGGGAGCCGAGGTTTAGAGGGCAATGGCGTGAACCTTCTGATTTCTTGTTTCCGCCAGATAGGAAGGATAATCATCTATAAAGCGGCCAAAAGATCGGGTTCGCCAAAACACAAATCATGTTACAATATTCAATAGTCATTCAAATAAACAATATACATTGAATAAATATGATTAAATCAATAATAAAAAGACTCAATCAAGAGTTATATTATGCGAAACTATATAGATCCGCAGCTACGCCTTATACCCTGATTAACGGAATGATCAGAAATCCAATTCGCACTATGTCCGATTCGGCTATTTCATTTCTTAGAATTACTACCAATAAAGGTGATATTTCTTTTAGTCTATTTCGTGATTTTGTTTTTATATTATTTGCATTGGTTACATTATTATTATTTTTTATTTTTATAGATCAGCCAAACATTTTGGGTATATTTATTTTCTTGATGATAGATTTTTTGGCGATAAGGATAGCGATTCAGATATGGGCAATATCAATAATTGTATTCTCTGGCGCAATGCCACTCCTATGTCTTTTGTTATTGTCAAGTATTATTTACGCTTTGCAAGTTCTATAAGAATTTCCACCTTTCTATTGACCCCAGAAAAAGCCATATGTGTAAGCTGTTCCGATCGCAAATGCTAGCTCAGTCGCTTCAATCGGTGTTAGCGTAATTCTAGCTCCGCTTGGCACAACGTTGGTTGGAATAGTTATGCCGTCCAATAAAAGACTTGATATTTGATTAACAGTTCCGATAGCGAATTCGTAGTAATTATTGTCCACAAGTTCTGTCAGGTTCCTGTCAGCTTCCGCCAAATTTAGAGCAATGAAAGCGCCAAGCTCACCTACCTGCCCGAATGCCAAGGTGGCACTCCACTTGGTCGCTATTGATAGCGTTTTCTCTTGGACGGTTTTGTTGTTCACTACGTAATCAACAGCCCGCCTGTGCCTTGCCCAGAGGTCGTTGTTGGACTCAATTGTTGACGCAACGCCATTGTTCCAAATCAAGGCCGGTTCAGGAAGCGGTGAAGAACGCAGCCTTGCCGGAAATGGCTGAACTGGTCCTATGAACAATTCCTCTTGAGTGTTGGCTATTGTTTGCTCAACAGGCGGAAGTGGAGGCAACAACTTCCGAACCACCGCATCCCGCCCCGCGCGATCCGTAACCACATAGAAATCCACCTTCTGGTCAAACGAAGTAGCCACCTCGCCAACCGATGCCAGCCCGCCGCCAGCATGGAAGTCAAACCAGTCCACAATCGGCTGGCCACCACGAGCATTGATATCTGCGAGCTCGGTAGCAAACTCGGGCGGTGTACCATTGGTGACGAGCTCGGGAACGCCATTTAGTCTCGCGTCTGGGTTCACACCCACCGCACTGAGGCCGTTGTTGAAAAACTTGCCGTTGTTCACATCAACGACAATGGCCAGATCGTAGAGTTCGCCGGTGATTGGCTCATCAAAGGCCAATGTCACGCCGTTGGGGCCTGACCGGTCCTTCAGAACGACTGCGTCGGTGCGAAAGACAGCGTCCCGCTCGTTGTACGTGAAGTTGACGATGTCGTCGTCAAACTGAACATCCACGCGACCCGTGCTGGTTCCTTTCCCTGAATTCGCCAAGCTCAAGATCACCAGAGGCGGCAGGTCTGATCCGGTTTTGAAACGAATGTCATCGCCAGCCCGGAGCACGAGATTGCCGCCGTTCAGTTCCACCCGGCCGAGGCGACTGCCTGAGATATCGTCTTCGGCAAAAATGCTGAGGTGCACCGCGCCGGACGTGGAGACCAGCTCCACACCAGGTGAAAACCGCACATCGTTCGCGGCATCAATGATGGCCCGCACATTCCCGCCGGCGGTCTTGTAGATACTGTCTTCTATGGTGATGTTGCCGCGCTCGCTGCCCACTGAGCCACGGTTTGTCACCAAGACGTTGGTGCCGGCATTGAGCGCTGTTTCTATGTTCGCCACGTTGATGACCGATGGGGACCCGCTGGGTATGCCCACTTCAAACGGCCCTGCCGGGTTGGCAACAAAGGCCGTGGTGACGTTCTGCTGCGGTGCCCGCTTGATGGTGATATCAATCGGATCAAGCAGCCACGTGCCCGCCTGCCCGTTCGGAGCGGACGCGTCGGCGGCCCTCTGAACGTCAAGATAGGCGCCAGAAGTCTCAACAAAGCCGCCATCACCGCCTGCCGGGCCACCGCGGGCACTGATGGCCGCCGCCGTTCGCGTGGCCACATCGCTCCAGACGATAACCTTGCCGCCATCACCCTGCTGCAGTGCGTCAGCCCGAACCGTTACGTCTGGACCCAGGAAGGTGTAGGCGGCGGTGGGGATCGCGTATTCCTCAAGGGCAATGCCATATCGGTCGAGAAGGGTTGGATCGGCGTTGCCACCGAGATAGTCACCGCCAATCAGGATGGTGCCACCGCCGGCGGAGCCCGAGGCATCAATCTCGGCGTTCTCGGCAACGATGGATTCACCGGTGATTTCTATGCGTCCGCGTGGCGCCGGTGAAGGCACTGGCAGTTGTTCGTCGGGGATCCGGGCCACGGCACGGACTTGGCCCGAGACGCGCACCCGCTGGACTGGGGCGGCAGCCGTTTTGGTGCCGGCCGTCTGCGCACCGAGCACGATCTTGCCGCCATGCATGCCAACGCTGTTGGCTTCAATGACACCGGTATTATTGATGACGGAGTTGACCGCCCGGCGCGCTGTCGTGGCCGACATCATGACGGTGCCGCCATCAGCCTTCACGGTGCCCGCATTGTCAACGAGGTCGTCCATCGGCTCGCCGGTGGCCGCATCATAGACCTCGTCCGCGATCTCATCGCCGATGGCCAATTTCACCAACCCATCTCCATAAGGATCAATGGTGAAACGGTTGCCGGCAGACAGGCTCACCGTACCCAGACGAGCGGCGATGACACCGGAATTACGCACCCCGGGCGCCACCAAGGCCGCCAAGCCATGCTCGCGAATTGAGATGGTGCCCTCGTTGACGATGGAGGCCGACGGATTGCCCGGCTGATCAAAGATCATCCGCCCAGCGAGGAAATTGTCGTTGTTGATATTAGCGGTGGTGGCAATCAGCCGGTTGACGTCAACGCGAGCTCCCGGCCCGAAATGGACGCCATCGGGGTTGACGATGACAATGTTGCCATTGGCTTCCAAGGTGCCGAGAATGCGGCTTGGGTCGCCAGTGGGGCCAACCCGGTTCAGCGTCCACGCCTCCACATCAGGCTGGACGAACCGGGTTGTTTCGCCGGGTGCGATGTCAAATCGCTTCCAGTCAATGATGGCCCGCTGACTGGCCTGGTTGATCTGAAGCAGGTTAGCCGCGGGACTGCTGATGGTCGCTGAACCGGCAGTCACCGTCCCGCCTTCGGGATTGGCAAAGGCAGGGCCAACCATCAAGGCGATGCCCAGTGCGGAGACTGAACTTCCAAGGCGCCGTTTGCAGCTATCTGGCATCAGCTGTTCTCCTAGAAGCGGATGGTGGCCTTGAGCCAGCCACGCGTTGCCGCAACGCCGGGCTGGCTGGCCGGACGGTCAAGAACCTGAGAAACCGCCAGGTCGGCAGAAAAGCGCTCGTTGCCAAAGCGGAGCCCGAGGCCCGCTGACGCGCCGTCGTCGCGCGTCGGCGTGCCCACCGGCGCGTTGATGTTCCAGATGTGGCCATAGTCAACGAACGCGTAGGGCTGGGCGTAGCTGAGAAGCGGGGCAAAAGGCTCGCTGAGTTCAAGGGCATGACGCAGTTCCAGCATTCCCTGCACACAATGGTCACCGGTGATGATGGAGGTGTCAAAACCGCGCCCATAGGTGCGGCCGCCAAAGCCGCATTCCTGCGACGAAAGCAAGGGATCGGCGCTCCACTGGCCAAAGATGCCGCCATACAGACTCCAGCGCGTGGCCAGCTCCTGTGTTCGGGTTACTTCCCCGGTGACTTTGAAGAAATCAACCACGCCGGGAGTGCGGCTCGCCAGGAAGTAACCGTTTTGCGTACTGCCGAGACCCTCTATTCCGAATGACGCGGTGCCGGTCAGTCGGTTGGCACCGGCGAACCGGTCAATGAACTCGTAGTCCAATTCACCGCGCACAATCCGTAACCGATCCTCGGTCGTCATGATGCCGAGGTTGGATGAGGTGGAGTCCTTGTAGTCAAAGGCGACGGTGCCGGTCAGGTTCTGCTCGCGCGTGCGGATAAAAGGGAAGGTGAAGCCAGCCGAGACGTTGAGGCCACGGGTCTCGGTGTCAAAGGCCAGCAGCGCTCGGGTTCCGGGATTGCCCCAACTGGCATTACCGTCCGAGAAGAAGGTCAACCCTTCTGCCGTCAGAACCTGCTCATAGCCCCAGGAAAGGTAGACCAGTTCAAGCTGGTCGGTTTCCGAAGGGCCGGCAATGGCGATGGCGCCGGTGATCTGTTCATGGTATCCCAGCAGGTTGCTGGCGGTGCCGCCGATCGTCGCCTGCGCGGTGCCGCTTGCTTCTACCCCATAGTTGTCGCCGCTGATGTAGCCCGAGAAATGATCCTCTTCGGTGGTGACAACCAGCGTGGAGGCGCGTGGGTTGGTTTCCGAGGCCACCAGATTTGATTCAAAACTGAGGCCCGGCAAATCGTTGGCAAGCAGAAGATACCGTTCCAGCGTCTTGATGTTGAGCGGGCGATCAGCGGTGATCTTTTCCTCGTAGGACGAGAACAGATCACGGTAGTCGCGCCGAAAGGCCGGCCAGCGGACGGAGTCTATGTATCCCTCTACGATCTCAATCGTGATCCGCGCACCATCTGGATCAAGTTCCTGCGGCGGCACAATCGCACGGCTCAGTATGTACCCGTCCTCGCCATATCGGGCCGTGATGGCAGCGGCGATGTCAAAGATTTGGGCCAACGTCACCGTTGATCCGACAAGGCCCGCATAGATGTCCGCAAATCCGTCATCGGCGTAGACGGTTGATCCGGTGACGGAGACGGCATCAAGACGCAGCGTCAAGGCTGCAGCTTCAGCCGGAGACGTTGTGCTTTCCAAGCCGCGCACCTCGCGCGGTGCAACGGTCGTCTCCCGACGGTCTTCAAACCGTCCCTCAATGCGACCGGGCTCGGCTCCGGCGGGGACTTGCTGAGCAAACGCCGGTGCCGGAGAAACGAGAAGCGCCAGCAACAAACCACTCGTGGCTTGAACTAATCCCCCAAACAAACGCATCCCGGTGACGCCCCCAACGCCTCGTGTCCCCTAGCGGATCGCAATAGTGCTTCCGCAATCAATTCAGCCGCACGATCTTCAAGAGACCAGTGCCGAGCGAACACTAGCTACCGTGCAACAGTGTGTCGTCGCAAAATCGGAGAAAAAAGTTCGACTCAATTCATACGGTTACAGAAACCGGGCGACACCCTCGTGCGCGGAGGGCGCTTCCACTTCGTATGTGAAGTCATGAATTGATGCGATGCGAAAGAGCGTCGGACGTGGCCCAAAGAAGGTTTCCACGACAGCCGTCTGGCGGAACTCATCCGAGGTCGCTTCTTGCCAATTGCCACTTTCGGCAATCAAACGAACTTGATCACCAAGCGCGATGATGACGCCATAGGGCCTCCAGAGACGATCTATGGCGTTCTTCTGCTGATAGGCAAAATGGAAGACGCGTGGATGGTGAGGCGGCAGGTCTGGAACCGTCCGCAACAGTATGGCGGCATAGACATTCAGAACCTCTTTCGCATTGTGTTCAAGTTCGGCAATGCACCAGTCGCGCCCATAGTGCTTCTTGGCGAGCGCGTGGTTGGGCCAACGCCAGCCGGGCAGATAGACATCGCGAAAGGGGGCTAGAATGGTATCGCGCTTGTCGGACATTTGAAACGCGCGTCGCTCTTTGGCGAAGTTCGTTTCAATAAAGCTGCGGCTCGATTCAATAATGCCGATCGGGTCAACATCAAGCAGGGCGCAGAACCCGTAGAGCACGTCTCGCTTGGCGGGGAGCCCGGCATCCAGCCACTTGTATACGGTGGACCGATCCCGAGGGCGGACCGTCCGTCGTGGTGCCGCATCGTGGCGCAATTCCCAAGCCCCAACCAACTCATCCACTGAGCCATATTGCTGCTCAATGAGAGCCTCAACCCGCAGTCGATCTACAGGCACAGCCATTCCGAAACCCTCCTACTGGGGTCCACCCTCACCCAGAATGCCACAGATTGACGATTCCCATGGCCATTGTTGTCGGATTTTCCCAAGTAGTTTTGCGACAAAGCGAGAATTGAGGGTTGGCCAATACGGTTCTTGCAGCGCTCAGGTTCTTTGCTATGCTCGCCAAACCCTGGGGCAACCCTTGGGGCATCGCGATGCTCCTCAATCTGAGGAGTATCCGATGCGGATCATATCAAAGCGTCAGCTTAAGGAGCTGGTTCTGTACTCGCCCCAACACATTGCGCGTCTGGAAGCGGCCGGCAAATTCCCCAAACGGGTCAAGCTTGGCAACAACCGGGTGGGATATGTTGAACAGGAGGTGCTGGATTGGCTTCAGGAGCGCATTGACGCCCGCGATACGGCCAACTGACGCTCCTAGTGTGGAGCGGGATGACGCCGCCTTCTTTGTGGCGTCATCCCAATTCGCTCAAATCGCTTCTCCCAGACGAGTCTGGGCCATGTCAAAGTGGCTCTTATCCAGCTCCATGCCGAAGAACTGGCGACCAAGTTCCCATGCAGCCACCCCGGTGCTCCCCGAACCCATGAAGGGGTCAAGAATGACGTCGCCCGGCGCGGTCGCGTGTTCAATCAACGTCTTCATCAGCTTGACCGGCTTCTGGTTTGGATGTTTTGGCCGGGGGATGCGCGGGATGTTCAGGACATTGGCCAAGACATTGCCATTGTATGTCGGCCGACCTTTTTCCAACACCATGATGAGTTCGTAGCGCTTCCGAAATCCGCGTCCGAACCCGTTGTCCCTCTTGTCCCACACCACCACGTCACGGATTTTGAAATCGGTGTAGCGAGACACAAAACTTTCGGCGAAAGGGTACTGCCGCACATTCACAAAACTGAAGCAGGTCCGATTTTGCCTCAGCACCCGATAACACCGAGCGATCGCCGATAGAGCAACCAACGGATGTTCGTCACCCAGAATGCGCCGGCCGGCATTGCCGTAGGTGCCGTTGTTGCCATAGGGCGGATCGGTCAGGACCAGATCAACGCTGCGATTGGGAAGTTTATCCAAGAGGCTCAGGCAGCAGCCCTGTTCAATATCAATCATCGTGTTCTCCATCGTTCTGGGAACACTTCATGTGTCATCACATTTGGTGGTCGTAAACGAGCGGTATGAGCGCCGCAGCTCACCCGCGAGCCGGTATGTGTCCGGCGGTTCAACAATCACAATTTGCAACCGGAAACATGGCTAGCCGGCCTGACGCCCGCATCGGGGATAGCCATGGGGATACGGTATCCCCATGAATACATCCCTTTAGACCGGCACCATAGCACCCCATAGCGATACGGGGCGGCACTTCTCAATCAAATAAAATTCCAATAATCAGTGAAGGGCGGGTGGTGGGCGATTGAGTATCTCAAATAGATCGGCTTCTATTGTTCCTTTATGGAGGGGTAATTGTGAATCTCTTGTTCAAGCGCGATCAAACGTCGGCATCGGTGTTTTCGTTGGTGCCACTGCGTATCGGTAGTGGCGTCATGTTCAAGCTGCACGCCGAGTTGGAATTGGATGATGAGGAACAAGAACTCGTTCAGCGCTATCGGCTGTCAAACGTCGCGTTGGTGGTGAGCGATCCGCTGGACGATCTGCGGCAAGCCTTCCGACCGGCGCTGTTCTTGGGGATCGTGACTTTTGCCGTCGTGTGGTTTCTGCAGGCACTGATGACGGCTGTCGGAGTATCCGGGCTCGTCGTGCTGGTCATGACCATTATCTATTTCCGGACGCTGCGAGAGCAGATCATATTGTCCAATCTCACCGAAGGCGGGCGGACCTTTTATTGCGACAGCGTCGTCACCCTGATCCACAAGCAAGCCTATCTTGAACGCATCTGCAGCTATCTCCGGCAGGTCCTTGAGAGCGCCAAAAACTGGGACGATCGCGAACGGATCAGGATTGAACCGCTGAAGAAGGCCGAAGCCACCAAGGCCGTTCTGGAAAGCAGCTTCCTTGTCGTTTGATCCCATCTATCGCGGCTGGGGCCTGCGCTCCGAGACGGCCCGGCGCCTGAAGCAAGCCATCACCCGCTTCGGCCTGTCTCGCGAGGCGCGGCAGGTGGCCGAGCTGGCCGATCGTGTCGCCGCCGAGTGCCACGCGTTTGGCTTTGATACCGAGAATGGCCAGCACGTTCTGGCCGAGACGATCGCATCCGATGTCCTTGGTCGGTTTGTTGATGATGAAGATCAGGTTCAGCACCTGCCGCTCTTTAGAACGCTAACGGACTGTCTGCGCGAGTTGATCATCACCGAGCGCTGGTTCGCGCTGCCGCACGAGACGGTCGCGGGGGTAACGCCGGCGCGCAGCGAGCTGTGGGAGCTTGAGGATGGGCTGAAACGCACCGCGTGTATCCTCGCGGACTTTGATGCGGCTATGGCGGCCATCGCCGATCTGTTTGCCGTCTCCCTCGCCCCCATCATCAAGCAGGTGCCCGCTCTTCTGGCTGACCACAGCGACACCGAAGCCGGCGATGTGCGGTTTCAAACAGTGCTGACCGAAACGCTGAGCGAACTCCCCGACATCGTGGAGAGCATGCTTCACGCTCCGTTTGCGCCGGAGTTCGCGGAACAGGACACGATGCAGGCGTTGAGAGCACGGCTGCAATACAATCTGATCCTGGCTTCAGGCGGCACACCCGAAGACCCGCGCGCCTTGGAAAAAGCCACGCGTTTCCCCACCAAGGCGCCGCCCATGCCGCCGCGCACGCTGATTGAGACCTATCTTGGCGGCACATCGCTTGCCGGCCTTTTTGATGTCCGCGTGCCCATCACCATCCCGCAAGCCACGCGTTTTGAGCACCAGCACATTGTTGCCGGGTCCGGTCACGGCAAGACACAAACGCTGCAGCATTTCATCCTGCACGATCTTGGAGTCGTCGCTGCCGGCGAGGCATCCATCATCGTCATGGACAGCCAGAGCGATCTTATCAACACGATCGCTGGTCTGGCTGAGTTCGCGCCCGGCGGACCGCTCGCCGACCGGCTGGTCTTGATTGACCCAACCGACGTTGAATGGCCGGTGGCCCTCAATCTCTTTGATTTCGGCCTTGACCGGATTGATCAGTACTCGCTGCTGGACCGCGAACGTCTCATCAACGGGGTCCTGGAGCTTTACGATTTCGTGCTCGGGTCATTGCTGGAAGCGGGCATGACGCAGAAGCAAAACGTCATCTTCCGGTACATCACCCGGCTCTTGCTCCATATCCCAAATGCCACCATCCACACCTTCAGGGAACTGCTGGAGGATGGCGGCTTGGATCGCTATTGGCCCTATGTGGACCAACTGACCGGTTCGGCCCGCGCCTTCTTTGAAACCGAGTTTGAAAGCCGCGAGTTCGTCTCAACGCGCCGGCAGGTGCTGCGCCGCCTTTACGGCATCCTTGAAAACCAGACCTTTGAGCGGATGTTCAGCCATCCCAAGAGCAAGCTGGACCTCTTTGCCGAGATGAATGCCGGCAAGGTCATCCTCATCAACACCGCCAAGGATCTCCTTAAGGAGAACGGAACCGAGATTTTTGGCCGCTTCTTCATCGCCATGATCGCCCAAGCCGCGCAGGAACGCGCCGTTCTCGCAAGGGATCGGCGCTTGCCGACCTATGTCTACATTGACGAAGCCAACGACTATTTTGACCGGACCATCGGCACGATCTTGAGCCAAGCTCGCAAATATCGGGTCGGCATGGTGCTCGCCCACCAATATCTCGGGCAGCTGGACGGCAAGCTGCATGAAGCCATCGCCGCCAACACGGCCATCAAGCTGGCCGGCGGCGTCTCAGCCAAGGATGCCCGGGCATTGGCTATCGAGCTGCGCACCGATGCCAGCTTCATTGAGGCCCAGGACAAGCTTCAGTTCGCAGCGATGGTGCGCGGCACGACCAAGCGCGCGGTTTCCATAGCCATTGAACCGGGCCGGATGGAAGCGCAGCCCCGTCTCTCCGAGGAGCAACGCCACGCTCAGCGAAACGAGATGCGGGCCGCCTATGCCGTGCACTATTCCACGCTGACGGCCAGTGTCGCCGACACCGAGCCAACCGAGGAGGAGACACCGGACCCAGATGCCACCGACCAAGAGGCCGACGACGATCACGAACCGATGGAGTGGAGACTGGACTGAGCAAAAAGAAGCCCAACAAGCCGACCGGGTGAGGTCATACGGCCTGCCGAGCCACCAAACGTGCTACTCCGAAAAGATGGTCAAAATGGGAAAGTGATCCGACCCGAACACCTGCTCCACTTTTGTGGCCGTCGTGAACCGGTCAGCGGCTTCAACCGGCACGGCGAAATGATCAATCGCCAGATCGGAGAACTCATCACTGTCGTAGGTTTTTCCCAAACCTTCAGTCAGGACGGCCCAAGCCTGATCATCAACGAGGCCCGCCGTCAACATACCCAGCGTGTCATCAAACCCATCCCCTCCGGAGCACATCGCGGCAGGGAACGGGCCAGCCTCACAGGAAAACGGTTGCACGGTGCAGTCCTCAACGGCGGTGCCATACTTGCCGGGTTCAAAGCTGGTGTTCAAGTCACCGGCAATGATGGGAATTCGCCCCTCGGCCATTGTGGCTGCTGCGATGCGCGCAGTGGCCGCCATGACTCGTTCGCGCTTGATCGCATTGCTGACATGTCCCTTTGCCGCCGCCGGAAATCCGTTTTGTTCGGCATCAATGAGGGCCGGATCGACTGGAAAGCCATTTTGGCGCAGAAAGGACAGTGTGTCGCCGAGATCAAAACACGCCGCATTGCGGTTGGACTTGAGGTGCAATGGGAACACCGACAAGCCGTTGGCCAAATCAACTCGCAAAGTTCCACGATCAGTGGCGGCAAGTGTTTGCCCAAAACCGGGAATACCGTCGGCGGACAGCTCCATCTCCTGAACGCGGCCGGGCATTGCACCATCGTGTGAAAAGACCTCATGATTGGTGTCTGGGCTGGCGTCGTACTCAATCACCGCTTCAATTGGAATCTTGCTGATGACCGCCGCCTCCAACGCGAAGAAGACATTCTGGCGAGCAACCGACCAGTCTGATGAAATCCCGTAAAATTCGTCCCAGCCAAGCGCCTCGGCTATCATCTGGACTTCATGGCCACCGGCAGTTTCAACCAGCACCAACACATCAGGCGAAAGCGCATCATCCAGCGCAGTGAAATCCGACAGGCGCGATGCTAGGCCCTCTGCAAAAGTTGGGCTCGCGTTCCAACTGACAATCCGCAGACCGTCAGCTGTAGCCGATCCGGTGCCAGCGCAGATCGCCAGCGCTACGAGCGCTCCAAAAGCATATTGACGCATCATTGACTCAAACTCCCTGTGTCAAACCACGACCGAACAGTCTTATGGTATCTTCCAACCCTCATCGTAGGTCGCTCCCAGCCACTCAACGATGTCTCCGGCTCCGCCGTACGGGCTGTTGTAACCGCTGGCTTCAATGTACCGGAAGTATCGACCGTCGCCAGCTTGATAGAGGTGCATATTCACATAGCCATCCTCCGAATCCTGATCGACGTGGTTATGAGATGCAATTAGGACACTATTTTTAGGAAATTTCTCTTCATCATGCATACTAGTCAATTTATCCCATGCAAAAGCACCTTCGTCATATTAGTGGCACTAGATCACTAATTTGCAACACCTTTATTTCAATCAAGCGCTCTGCCGGGCAGATGTAACGCCAGTGCGATTTGCATCGGGCAACCGGACGGCGAAGCTGGTTGCTAGACGGAGCATTGAAGACGTGGAAAGCCAGCGCCACTGTGCGAACCGCCGCCGACCACATGGTTCCAATCGTTAGCGAGAATCAGCCGATCACCGACCAACGCCCATCCATGAATCGCTTCGCGCCGCTCAGACGGTTCCTGAACGATCTCAGATTCAGCCACCCATCGCAAAGGCAACAAATGCGCGTCATCCTGTTGTCATGCCTGCCTGACGTGGCCCCGCTTAGTGCCGTTCGCGCGGCTCTTGACGAGCTTGATGTCTTCCTGCCGCCCCTTCAACTGGCCGCCGCTGCCGGTCACCGCGAGGCCGTGGATTTGACGCTTGAGATGATGCACGGGGCAATTGACCGTCTGGACGCGGCCTGCAGCATCGGCAATGGTCCGTCAAAGATCGGCGCCAATGCCGGGAAGGTCCACCGGCACAATTTTGGGATCGGTTGAATCAGCCCGCGGCTCGCCGAGCGCGAGGGCGTAGACGGGAGCGTGGAGCACAGGATCGTTGAGGTCGCAGAGCGTCGCGATCTCTTGGTGCCGCAAGGCGGCGGTGGGACAGGCCGTCAAACCATGGTCCGTTGCCGCCAGCATGATGTTTTGCCCAATATGCCCGGCCTCAATCAGGATCACGCGATAAGCATTGGGATCGGCATATTTCCACATCGTCCGTTCAAAGTGCGCGCATAGGAAGACGATGCAGGCCATATCGTCTACCCAGAGCTGATCGCCAACCAAGGCGCTCGGTCGCTCAGGCACATCTGAATGAAGCGGCAGCAGTGAACGGTCCAGCGCGCTGTAATGGTAGAGGCCGCGTGCCAGTCCGGTCACACGCTCTACCAAGACATAGGCTTCAAACGGATTGCGGGCGCCGCCCGAAGGCGTCATGCCGAGCGGGAGCGTTCCGGCTGCATTTTGGGTGAAGCCGACAATGCCCAGCCCGGCAAACAGGCAATCGGCTAACGCCTGCGTGCTGATCGGCGTCTTAGCCACCTCCCGACGCGTCCGTCGCCTTGCCATCAGCGATAACACGCCGTCCGGATGCAGGTTGGGCACCATGGCGTGCGTGTCGCTGCCCGCCCCATGGCGTCGCATGAGCGCCGGCTGTGGCGTGTGTTCCACTTTCGCCACCTGCTCGGCTTCCAGCGCATTAACAGCGATCAGCTCATTGTCCTGAACCGAAAAATGCAGCAACGCTGCCGGCAGTTCCCAATCCCAAGTACTGGCGAAATGGTCTTCGCGCTGGACTTCCACCGAGCCGGCGCGGAGCAAGGCGCCGCAGGCCACCAGCGTTTCAATCAGGCTTTCAACATCGCCGCTGCCGGTGTCCGCCAACCGAGCAGCAACAGCGTCGTGACTGCTCCATTGCGTCAGTTCAAGCATCGTCTCAAGCAGTGTCGCCGAACAGGTGAAGGTGGTTTTTTGGATGAAATTGCAGCCGCACAGGTCCTCATCATCCACCGTGAACGCCAAGGTTTTGGCAGCGCGATACATGGTTGCCCCCAATGCTGCGCAGGGCCGCCGCCATTGGCGACAGCCCCCAGCGCATCAGCGCTTGTCGAACATCATGCCCGGCTTGATGAAGGTGGTTTTCTTCGCCGGGGCGATGGTCACTGGCTTTTTCATGAGTGTCTCCATTTCCTGATCTGCGGCCGAGGGCCACGACGCCACAATCGTAAAGAAATGGTTAACGAAAGCTTAGATTACCGCGTCATCGTCTCAAGATGACGTCATCAGCAATAGATGACAGTGGTCGGCAAACTGTTGGAATTGAAACAACTATTCATCTTCTTCCGTCCGCCAAACACGCTACCATCGTGCCTGTGGAGTGGACCGAAATGACCCAACCAGCCAACCATCTGGACATTGGCCGCGTGGTGGAAGAGGCCGGTGCCTGGACCGATCCCGATATTGAACAACTCTATGATTCGCTCTGCGCGCTGCGCGCCACCGCAAGGCTCGTTGGCGACGAACGCACCAGCCGGGTCTTGACCACCATCTATGATCAGGTCGCCTCAGAAATGCTGAGTGCCGCCTACGCCCAATTGCCCGACTAACACGCAGTCAACTCGGCTGCGTCTCGCTCCGTCGGCACCTGATCAAGCAGTCTCGTGCCCAACCGCCGAATATGATCGCCAACAATGCGCGGCGTCTCGTTGGCATGGATCGCTGCCGCGCCGACTTGGCCAACTGCCTCGCGCAGCGTACTGCAGTCGTTCGGGACCATGACCGCCATCGTCACGACCGGGCCTTCCAAACCGGTCACCGTGCCATAGCCGCTGAACACGGGGTCAGACGTGGCCGCCTGTTCCAGAACAATTAGCGTCGGTTCAAACACACTGATGCGATTGACCCCACAAAGGTAGAGCGCCCGTTGGGCCTGCAGGACGACGCCATAATGGTCCCCGCGATAGTATTTCCAGTCGTCGCGGCGGCGCTGCTGATAGCTGGTGACGCGCCGGAACTCCATCACGCCGTCCACCCGCTTGGTTGTGACCAAGGTGCGCACTACCAAATCCGGCTTTGTAGGGACGGTCAGATAAAGATCAAACCAACCCTCCGGCAGGTTCACATACCGCGTGCTGCGAATGGCCTGCAGTATCGCCGGGCTGAACTTCTGTTCAGCTCCCGCCCGATCCGGATGAAAGTTGGGGTCAACCAGGTCGGTTTCAGACACACCAAACAAGGTACTCAGTCGCACAATGATGCGCTCGGCCGGGATCACCTCGCCTTGCAGATATTTGTTCAGCTGTTGCCGGGAAATGCCCAGCTTGCGCGCCACATCCGAACGGCTGGGATAGCTGCTGCACAGCAAGCGCAGGTTCCGTGCCATCGCCTCTCTGATCCGCATTCAGCGCCGCCCCCTGTACCGCCCACAACAACTCACCGCGCCACGCACCTTTCGCAGTTCGGTAAACTCGGCGGGTCTAATCCAGACGCAATTGAGATGGTTTGTCAAAGCAGTCTTCAAGCCGAATTGCGGCAGTGGGCGAATATGGATTCGTTCAAACCCGAGATTATTCAAAAGTGTGATGAGGAAATATAGCGGAACATTGCAGCTCTAGACGCAGTGAACCGAGCCATAGCGACCGTTGAACTTTGGCTGACCACCGGTCAGGAGTCAGCCAAAGGGAAGCACGATGGCGCTAGACCGATCCGGCCGCCGCAGCCGTTTTGTCCGCACACCGCGCGGCAAACATATTGTCCTCACCGAGCGGGACCGGTCGGTGATGCGCTGGCTCTATCGCTATCGGTATCTGTCAGCGGTCCATCTGCACGACATCATTCAGCCCCGCTCAGTGAAGCGTTTTTCGGAGCGCCTTGGCGACCTTTTTCACGAAACCGGCTTAATTGACCGGCCACCGGCCCAGTGGCAACTGGCCGATATTCGCTGGCGTCCGCTCATCTATGAGCTGTTGCCGGCGGGCGCCCGGTGGCTGACGGGTGAGGAAAGCCTGCCGCACCGCGCCGTCACCTTTTCGCGGCGTCGGGCATCCGGCCGCACGCTGCAATTGCAGCACACCATGATGGTGATTGAAGCCGTCTTGGCCGCCGAGCGCGCAACTGCATCAAAGCCCGAAGAGCGTTTCGTGCCGGTTGACGAAATTCTGGCGCGTGCACCCGAAAAAACCCAAGCCGCCCGCAACCCGCTCGCCATACAGATCACGGTGCTGCCCGAGGACGGTGCTCCCGGCATCACCAAACCCTGGCACACTCACCTCATTCCCGATGCTCTCTACGGCGTTGAATATATGGTTGAGGGACAAAAGCGCTACCGGTTCTGGGCACTTGAATGCGACAACACCACACCGACATGGCGGTCATCCGTCCCCCACTCCAGCATAGCGCGCAAAAAGGCATCCTATCGGGCGCTCCAGCGTTCCAAAGCATTCACGGTCCATTGGGGCATCCCCAATCTGCGGCTCATGGAGGTGCGAGCACCGGCCCGCCGTCCACCAGTGCCGGATGACAGGCCAGCACCGCGACCGGGTTCTGAGGAGACGGAGTGAGCCAAAGTCGCGGCCAGCGCACACCCGCTTCACTGCGCAGCCGGGCGCGGGTCCAGCCGCACCCCAGATCATCCATCCGCCCGGCTATGAAGTAGCTGGTTGTCCACGTATCCCACGAAGGAATGCCGGCATAGCCAAGCATTCGCCGCAGCCAGCGTTGGCGCGCCTCGGCATGATGGGTGAGTGCCGGGATCGCCTCGCTTACCATGGCGGCTGACACCATGCGTGCGCCAACACCGTTGCGATAGGTGTACAGGATCAGCTTCTCAGGGACGTGCCGCACCAGATAGTCGGCGGCCATTGTATCCTTGCGGACATTGAAATCGGTGAAGCTGCCAAAGCGCCCGAGAAGGCCCTTTGTCTGCCCAAACCGCTCGCCGTCAATCCGACCGCCAATGGCCAACACCCGCGCAATGCGGTCGGCGGCAACGTGGCCTTCCGCCAGCAGCCGCGCCGAAACTGTCATCGGCCCCAATTCAACCACCACAACAGGGTGACCGGCAGCGTTGATCAGTGCGGCAATCGCCGCCAATCGTTCGGCATCTTGCCGGTTGGTGAGGGCGCGGTGGCCATTTGGAAGACGCGGCCTTGCCGAGCGAACTGCGCGGTAGCTCCGATCAGGCCCACGCAGAAGCGGCCAGTGGTCCGCCCCGAGACTTGGCATCCGTTCTTGCAGATTGGCATGGATCTCGGCGGTTGTGCTCTCGCCATTGCCGAAGATGGAGACGACCGCCAGCACCCGCACGCAGCCCATCCGTTCCAACTGGCGGTACAGGAAGACCGAGATGCTGTCGTCAATCTCGCCGGTCAGGGTCAGGTCAGCAACCAGTATGACCGGGATCGGAGCAGCGGAAACGCAGCGCGGTTCTGACCCCCAAAAGTGCTGTACCAGCCGTGAAGACGCCAGCGTTGTGGTGCCGGTGGTCAGCAGCGACGCGATGGCCAAAACCGTCACAAGAAAGCGCGATCGGACGCCGAGGCGGAGCCAAAACAAGCTCAACTCATCGTCCGAACGTCACCGGCACGATGCGGCCCGTGCGGCTATGCCGGTACACATAAGAGCCGCTTTGTCGGCGAAAGAAGGAGTAGTTGGTGGTCGCGCCTTCTATGACCCCATCAGCGCGCAGCGTGTATGCCCACGGGCCGCCCCGCCGCCCATCATTGCGCACATAGGTATAGGTGCCGTCGCGCTGAAAGAGGAAGCGGCCATTGGGGCTTCGCCACGGCACGCCGATGAACGTGGACCGCACCTCGTCCGCTGAAAGCTGGGTGCGATCCGCGGTGCCAGCGGTGGTGCACGCCGCCAGTACCATGATCACGAGAGCCAAGAGCCCGGTCTGAGTCATCCGCATCGTTGTCCCTTTCCTTATTGGATTGTCGGCGCATCGCTCGCCGGGCATGCTGGTGAAGGCCAGAGTGAGCCAGCCGCCCAATCGGCGGCGAGTTTCAGCGCACAATCCGGAACCGGCCCCGATCAACCAGATCGTCCCGTCCGCCACCGTAGAAGTTCACCTGAAACCGACCGTCAGCGGTGTATGTCACCACGACCCGTTCGCCGTTGTCCGCCAAGAACTCAGTCCGCATGACGTTGGCACTGCGTTCCACAACGGAAGAACGGCCCACACACAGCGCGGCGGCACAGCGGTTGGTGTTGACGACCGGCGTGTTTCGTGTGCCCGCATCGAAGGTCCGCCGGATGCGGTCGCCAGGTTCAAGGTCTGCAAATGAGATCACCGGCGCGGTGGTGCCGGGCCGCTCTGTGGTGGAGCAGGCGGCCAGCACCACCGAGCCGAAGATGGCGCAAACCGCCGATGCTATGCCGAACCTTGTCCTGATCGGCGATAGATTGCGTGTTCGTGAGCGGAAACGATGCACGTCGGCCATGGAATCGGGTCACAGCGCTCCGAAGAACGCCAGATCAAACTCAATACCGTACCCTTCATCGCCGAGATCAACGATGCCGAAGTACGCGCCGCCCTCAGGATGCCTGACGAGATCGGCACCGGTCGCCGAAAAGTCGCCGGCCACACAGCGACCCGCCTCCACCTCTTCCCGATAGGCAGATTCAAAAGCCGACATGTCCGCGTCGGCTTGAACGGATGGCAACTCCATGATGACACCAAAGAGACGCTCGGCGCTGGCCCGTTCTGAGCAGATGACCGAGTTAACGTCTGCCGCGTGAGCCACTGAAACGGATAGACCGATCAACAACGCCATCGCCACGGACGTTTTTGCGCCAACGACGCGATCTCGCTTGAAAAGGACAGATGGGAGGGTCAACACGTCCACGCTCCAAGGTGTGGGCGGGCGTGCAACACTATCGGACATAGTGTTTCGTGATATGCTGTTTAAACGTTAATCACGGCCAGGTAAGATTGACGGGGCTCATGCACACTGGCTAGCACTGGCATTGAAAACATCGGCACTTCGCCGATTTTCGTTAGTCAGATTGGCGGCGATGCAACACTATGTCCGATAGTGTTGCGGTTCTGCAACAATTTCGTTGCCTAAGGTCGTCGTCTCAATCATTCCCCCATTGCCTTATGTCTCATCCAAAATCCGAAATGCGCCTCTACGGCCATGATGGCGCACGCCTTTATGTCAATGAAGATGAACGCCAGCGGTTTTTGGTAGCCGCCAGCGCCGCACCAACGCGCCAGCGCAGCCTCTGCTTAATCCTCGCCCTAACCGGCTGCCGCCTGTCTGAGGCATTGGAACTGTCTGCCAAATCCTTCCAGCACCGCCCGGCCACCATCGCCATCCGTTCACTGAAAAAGCGGCGAGCCGATCATGTCCGCGAGGTCCCGGTTCCCGATTGGTTGCCGGCACAAATCGCAGCGGACCATTCCACGTGCTTTGCCGGGCAGCCCGATTCCACACCCCTCTTTGCGATGTGCCGGAGCACGGCGTGGCGTCACGTCAAACAGGTCATGGATCGTAGCGGCATCCAAGGAGCGCAAGCCACCGCCAAAGGGTTACGGCACGGTTTTGGTGTCCACGCGCTGCAAGCCGGCGTGCCCCTCAACCTGCTCCAGAAATGGCTGGGACACGCGGACATCGCGATCACGGCCATCTACGGCAATGCAGTGGGTCCCGAAGAGCGGACGATCGCCGCGCGGATGTGGTAGATAACGGTGCCATCCTCGTTTTCTGGGCAAGATCACCACCAATAGACCAAGACGGTGGCAACGTTTGCAAAACCAACGCTACTGGCTTGCACGATAGCGTGCGATCATCTGAGGCGTAACGTCGCCTGGAAAACACAGTGGCGAGGCTCCGCCAGGACGGGAGTGCGCGCTACGGCCGCCACAACGTCGGCCACCGCGATCAGTGTTGTATGGGCAAGGACAACTACCGCTGTATCGCGCGATTGATTGGCGGATCAGAATCTGAGTGATCTCGGAATCCGATGGCCCGTGACGTGCTCCCCTGAATGTACCCATTCATAGGTTAGCCCTGTTCACGTTGTGGTCCATTGCGGACCGGGTTGCAAACTCGTTCGGTGTGAGCCCGTCGAGGCTCGTGTGTGGCCGGTTGAGATTGTAGTCGATCCTCCATTTTTCGATGATCTGCCGGGCATGGCGGTAGCTGCGGAACAGATGCTCGTTCAAGCACTCGTCCCTCAGCCTGCCGTTGAAGCTTTCCACGAGGCCGTTCTGCATCGGTTTTCCGGGCGCAATGTAATGCCATTCGACGTTGCGGTTCTGCTGCCAGGCGAGCATGGCATTTGCGGTCAGCTCCGTGCCGTTGTCGCTGACAACCATGCAGGGATAGCCGCGCCTTTCGGCGATCGCATCCAGTTCGCGAGCGGCACGTTCGCCCGAGATCGAGTTGTCCACGACGGTCGCCAGGCATTCCCGGCTGAAGTCGTCGATGACACACAGGATGCGGAAGCGGCGTCCATCGACCAGCGTGTCCGACATGAAGTCGAGTGACCATCTCTGGTTTGGATCCTGTGGAATGGCCATTGGCGCTCGCGTACCCAAGGCTCGTTTGCGGCCGCCGCGTTTTCGAACCGTCAGACGCTCTTCCCTGTAAATCCGGTAGAGCTTCTTCCAGTTCACCGCCACGCCTTCGCGCTTCAACAGCAGGTGCAGGCGGCGATAGCCGAACCGTCGCCGTTCCGATGACAGGTCCCGCAAGCGCTGTCGCAGACCGGCATCGTCCGGCCTGCTCGACTGGTAACGGAAGACGCGCGGCGCAATGCCGACCAGGGCACAGGCCCGCCGCTGCGAATAGTCCTTCATCTCGATTGCCCAACTCACGGCTTTTCTCCTGGAGCCGGGCGTCAGAAGTTTTTTGTCAGCATCTCACGAAGCGTCGATACATCCATCATCTGCTCCGCCAGAAGCCTCTTCAGCTTCGCGTTCTCTTCTTCAAGCGCCTTCAGCCGCTTGGCGTCCGATACGTCCATGCCACCATACTTCTTGCGCCACGTGTAGAACGTCGCGTCACTGATGCCGTGCTTGCGACACAGCTCAGCCGGTGTCATGCCCGCCTGATGCTCCTTCAAAATGCCGATGATCTGCTCTTCCGAAAACCGTGATCGCTTCATTGCCTGTCTCCTTCGTTGAGGAACAGGCTAACCCAAAAACGGGGACATCTAAGGGGAGCACGTCACGCGGTTCCCGCGAGATCTGCTGCGCCCGCACCACCTGACATCGATTCCTCTTGTCCCCTCCCATCACCGTCCTCGCCGGAAGGCAGGGTTGCATGGCGCAACCCACTTTCCAAAGGAGGATAACAATGACAGTGACGTTTTATGCCCAACCGAAGCCTGTCCTCGGGCGGATGCAATCCGACCAGGGGAACCTAACGGCAGCGGGCTTCTATTTTGCCGATGCAACCAGTTACCGCGAGACCATCAACAGCGTGGTCAATGACTTCGCCCATCTGATATGGCTCGACGATTTGCTCAATCAGCAAGGCGACTTGTTTGGCGTTTAGCTCCGCTGCAGGTGTCAGCTATCGGGCAAGGCAGGCTTCTGTAAGAAGTCGGGGAACGGGTGTCCTTGGGCGATCCGGTCGCACATATCCCAATAAAGCCATTCCATCAGGTTTTCCGAGAGTGTCTTGTTACCGCGATGCTCGTCGCAGCGCATGATCCACGCTTCCATATCCTCACCCTGATCGTCGGCAACCCAATCGGCATAAAGCCAATAGGTTTGCGGCAGAACGACCCGTTCTTGGGTTCCGAACACGGTCTTGCAAACCCGCCCGACTGGCGCGGAGTCATCGGACATCACTTGCCGGTCGAGATAGGCTTCGAATGTGTTTTGATCCATGCCCACAGAATATCAAACCCCATGGCTCGAAAGCTATCGGATCATATTCCTATCGGTCATGTCCGCGATCCTTGCCGATGCCGCGCGCGATCGGCTTGAACTCCCGGCTCAGATCACCGGGGCCGGTCAGCCTGGTGCTATCATCGGCTCGCTCATGCTTTGGCGTTGGCAGGCCGCGTTTGGTGCCAACCATGCCCGGGGGCGCCATGGTCGGATGGTTGGCTTTGGCATGTCTCGGCGGCTTTGGGATGTGACCGGCACCGTCCTTGTCGCGTTCGGGATTGAGATCAAGCGGGTCTTTCAATTTGCTTTCTTCCGGCTGGGTATGGTGGCTGGCATCCCAGAAGTCCGGGGTTGGTCGCTTCACCATGACGCCGCCCCCGTCCAGATGTTGAGAAAGCGCGCGGTCGCATCATCGCGCATGGACCAGAATTCCGGCTCTATATCGTCAGGATAATGTGGCGGATAGGCCCGGGCAAAGCTGTCATGGATGGCGGCAACAATGCCGCGTCTGGCGCAGTGGCGCACGAGTTCCAGCGACAGGTCGGGATTATCGATGAGGTGATCGGCCAATCCCATCGGTAGGCCGCCCAGCCCTGCCGCATGGGAGAGTTCGGTCGCATCAAGGGTCACCATCAATGTGACGGTTTGGGTCGCATGATCGGTCATGATCATCTCCGGTGATTTTGAGAATTGGGAAAAGACCGGAGGGGTCGCAGTGGACCCCTCGGGCGCGCTCAAGCGGTGGTGCCATCTTCCAACGACTGTCCGCTGTCACCCGACAACCGATCCCCGTTATCAGCCCGCAGATTGACGCCAAGGTCTTTCAGCTCTGGCGTGGCGCGCCAGCTGCGTTTGGCTGCCATGATCGGATTCATGTTCTCGATCAGGATCAGTTGCTTATCTTTAGGCATACGCATCAACTGATCAGGGTATGCCAGTTGGCGTTGTTTGGCGGCTACTGTGTCCGTGTCAGACGTCCCTTTGTTGGTGCCGCCATTGCTGCCACTCGTGATCCCGACGGAGCGCCCTAAGGCTGTTGACCAGTCCCACACGGTTGTTACACCGCACAGCTTCGAAAAATACTCCGCCGTGAACCTGTCCCTTGACCCAAAATACTGGATCACGCCTGCATTGGCGATAAAGCTTTCCCAGCCCTCACCATAAATGCGCTTGAGCTGGCTGGCATCCTGACTCACCGCTTGCAGTTGCATGCCAAAACCCGCCATCAGCCCAAAGGCTTGCTCGACCATGGTCAGCTTGCCGAGCGCAGGCAGTTCATCAAGGATGAACAGGACAGGCTTGTCCGGCTGCACCTCGATGTTGCGGGCATTGACGGTCAGGGCTTGCTGGATCAGCAGACGCAGCCACCGCCCGTGGCTGTTCAGCTTGTCGGCAGGCAGCACCAGATAGATGGTCATTTTGCCTGCTTTCAAATCTTCAAAGCGAAAGTCAGAGCGGGATAAATTCTCACGCAGGCGCGGACTATCCAGAAAATGCGTCTGGGCTTGCACCGATGCCATCACGTTGGACAAGAGCTTATCGTCCTTTTGCAGACATCGCGCTCCTGTTGATTGCACGGCGTGATGGGGTGACTTGAGCATGGCCATGAACAGCTTGCGTAAGTCATCGCCATCAAGCAGCAACAGGTCACGGACGCGCCCCAAATGCCTTTGGCCTTCCTCTTGCGGCGCGGTGGCAACATAGAGCATGATACCGAGCAGCAGCGCCTTGGCCTCCTCGGTCCAGAACTGCTCGTTCTCGCCCATGGTCATGATGATGGCATCGGCCAGCAACATGGCATTGTCGGACAGTTCGATATCGCCTGCGACCAACCAGTCGATTGGGTTGAAGCAAGCCGTGGACAATCCCGTGATCGCCCACGGATCGACCACATACACATCCTGACCCAACACCTCCTGGCGGTGCTCGGCCGTGATCATGGCGTTTTCCCCTTTGGGATCGATCACAACCACCGAGCTATCGCGAATGAGCAGATTGGGAATGATTGAAGTGGTGCCCTTGCCGGAGCGATTGGGAGCTATGGTGGCGATATGGCGCTCTCCTTCATAGTGAATTGTTTGCCATTCCCCACTCTCGTCACGGACACAACCGACAAGGAAACCGTCACCGCCAATCAGATCGGCGGCGTAAAGCTCGGCATAGTCAGCCCATTTGGAATCACCGAAGGTGGTTGGCGTTCGCGATAGACGATCAGCCAGACCGGACGCAGCGCCGCTGATCCAATATCCCAGCCCGACAATAAAGGCAGCGACGGAGAGGAACGTTGAGCTGCCCCAGCCCATGGCCCCGTGATCAAAGAGCAGCAGGAATCCGACAACGCCCAGGACCAGACCGAGCAGCATTGACCGCAGGGCTTTGTGTTTGCCCGAGAAAAACCACCCGATCCCAAACCCGATTGCACCACAGAGCGCTACCCAGCCAACGCGCATGGCCGTGGTGTCTGCGAAGACTTCATTGCGCCATGTGATGGCGCGTTCCATGAACAAGCCATCAGTGACATTCAGAAACACCGCCGTCGCAACGGCTGTCACTGGCAAAATCACCCGATGGTCTGGGCGATTGATGAATTCCGATAGGCGGCCGGCAAGCCGCTCAAAAGGATTGACGATATCTGTCATGATTGATCTCCGTGAGACAGGTTGAAAACCTGTCTCGGCTATCAATCAGACCCCGCACAAAGCTCCGGCAAAGGCATGGGTAATAGGGGTACTGTTCAGGTTTTACTAGATCGAACACTGCGAAGGCTAACGGCCATTCCGTTAAGAACGCCACCGAGGAAGGCAAATGCTTTTATGACGTGGTTTCTGAAGGTCGTTCTCGATTTGATTGTTTTGGGCGTGTACCCAAGAACGCCGCTCGCCCACTTTCGCAGATCGTCGTTATAATCATCAAAAAACAGCTCATGAGCAGCCTTATTGCGGATGCGATTGAGTTCTTTGAGATGGCCGTGTTCTTTTCTGACGAGATCGGAGTCCAAAGCCATAAGCAGATCAATCAATCTGGCGAATGACAGATTCATTCTCTCAATGTGCTTTTCTTCCAGCCCGTGAGCAGTGATCACCTGATAAACCAACTGTTCAAGGATCAAGTGACCCTTGAGCAAGATGATTTCGATATCGCGATATTCTTTGAGATTTTTCGTGATCGCGAATTCGAGAGCGGGTTTAGGAATCATCGCTGCCGATACGCTCTTCAATATCTTGTTTGCCGATGATGGCCATGATCTGCACCGCATCATCGGTCACGCGGTAATAGATGCTATGCACGCCGCAGACGCTGCGCCTGTAACCTGCACGAACATCGTCGATGGCAGCATACAGAAAAGGGTTTTTGCAGATCAGGTCGAAATGGTCGATTAATGCATCATAGTAGCGGTCGGCTTGTCTTTCACCCCATTGATGAAAGCCATATGTGTAGATGGCATCAAGATCGCTATCCGCTTGTGCACTAAGCTCCAGCCTATAGGTTTTTGGCATCGTTCAGGCGTGCTTTCGCAACACTTCGAATTTGTTCTGGTGTACGATCTGACAAACCGCCTTGCTCTGCGGCAATCAGCTTCGCCCTGATAACCTCAATCTCACGGGCCTTGCGAATGAGGTCATTCACCACATCGCTCTTGCTTGTGTACTCTTCGCTCTCGACCTGCGCTTTCAGCCATTCATCATTGGGTCGTGTCAAAGAAATGCTCTGTCTTGTCATTTTGAACCTCCAATCTCTTTGGTGCAATTATACACCAAAATCGCACCAATTTCCACTAAATTTGTGGCCCGCGATACTCGCGCGATTTATCCTGCTGGCGCTGGATCGATTGGTTCTGTTCCACCTGCTGTTCGCCCATCCGCATAGTCTGCGCCAAATCACGGGCCAGGATTTTGCGGTTGAGGGCGTGTTTGCGCCGTAACGCATCCATCTTCTCTTGCAGGATGCGCTGTTCGTTGAGATGCGCTGTCACAAGATCATCCCGTTGCTTCTGATCGCGCTTGGCCGCATCCCAAGCTTCGTGTTCGTTTTGTTGTTTGATCGCTTTGGCCTTACCCGAGACACGATCCCATAATCCGGCCAGTCCCTTGCGTGAGCGTTTGGCGCGGTCGCGTGCCTCTTGCTGCCACCGTTCTTTCTGTTTGGTTTTGAGCGTTTGGCGCTCTTTACGTTGCGCCTGTTTCATGGCCTGCTTTTGCTGATCGAGCGGTGCCATCTCGCGTGTGTGGTGTTCATCGACCTGATCGATATAGCGGTGGATATGGTCCGTGACTTTTTCGGCAATCGCTGATCGAGTCTGATCTGTTGATTGTAGGTCTTGCGGATCGCCCAATCGCGCGGCGACATCTTTGGTCTTGAGGCCTAGCATGCGCGGGACTGAAAACACTTCACCATGGATATCCATTGCCACAAAGCCGCGTCTGTCACCGCGACACAGGAAATAGCCGCGATCTTCCAAGGCGTGTTGGAACGCTTTTTTGCTGTCGGAATGCTTCCATGCCTCCTGGAAGCTCTGTTTGATTTCTCTGGGATCAAGAGCCAATCGCTTGGCCTGTTGCCATTCATCCAGTGTGAAATTGAGCGGTGATTTGCCGCCGTCACGCCGCAGGCCGTTGGGCAGCTCCCAGCCATGATCAAGAAACAGTTCTCGGGACAATGCCATGAGACGGTTTTTGAAGTGCGGCAGGTTGATGGCGCGCATCGTATCGGCATCAATGCGTGACCAAACGGCATGGGCATGGCGGCGGCCTTGCTTCTCATGGAAGATCACCGCACGGGGCTGTCCATCCAGACCAACTGCTTTTTCTGCGCGCTCAATCGTATCCAGCAAATCCTGTTCCGACGCATTCTGGTCCTTGGGTGGATTGACTGACAGCGAGAACATGAATTGCTCGCATCTGGTGCCTTTCGATATGGCATGGGCTTCCTGTAAAGCTTCATGCAGATCGCGCCCGACAAAGCGGCGCAGCTCATAGATGGTCACATGATCATTCTCATGGATGTTCATCAGATGATCGGCAAGATTGATGGCACCAGCCCGTTGAGACCCGACAAGAATCATGATGCACCGCCTTCGCGGCAATCACGATCAGGATCGGGCAACGACGCTCGCGTGAAGGATTGCGATAGGCTTTCGTTCAACCCATCGAGATCAATCTGAAAGCCAAGTGCCTTCATCAGCAGCAGGCGCATGACTGCGATATCTTCGCAGGCCGTCTTGATCGTCGCTGGCGCATCATCATCCCATTCCAGCAGACCTGACTCGGCAGCATCCGCCAGTCGCTGCACTGTCTCAGGGATGCGTGATGACCCGAGACAAGCCAACACTTGCGCCAAGGCTTGATGGTCTTTGATCGGTGTTCGCGCCGCCCGTGACCGTCGCTTGGCACCACCGGCAAACAACACACCCTTGATGTAAGTGCCCACGGCAATTTCGCCTGCGCGGCGTTGCAACTCGAAGCGCTCATCATCGGTCAGGCGAATGCCAAAGGTCTGTGTCTTGGGCTTACTCCTTGCCGCACTCATGGTCGCGGCCCTCGCAATGAAGAGGGTTTGGAGCGCACAGTATCCAAGCAGTCTTCATCCGCATCGTCTTCACGATCTAACGACCGCAAAGCGCGCAGGACATCGGAATCAGACGCAATCTGTGCCGACCAACCTTCCAGCTCATCCAGCACATCAAATGTCGAAGCGAGTTCTAGCTTCGTCTGGTCAACTGCACCATTTTTGATCTCACGCCATTCGCTTTGCTCAAGGCTCCGATGGGGCGGACGAAAGTCCGGGCCGCAGTCGCGGCCTTGGCGCAGTTCTAGGTTTCTCCGGTTTGCCGCACCATCTATCTTCCGCCTTCAAGCGTATCAGATAGTTAAGCCAAATCAGGATGTTGCGCTCGCAAGACTGTGTTACAGTGGTGCGTGACAATGCTAATCCGATTGGTGCAACCGATGAAGCGAAAAGGCACCCAGAACCACCAGTTCGCCAAACGCATCCCGGCTGACCTCCGCGAACGCATGGTCGGAATGAAGCTGGAGGTGCCGCTTGACGGCTCCACGGTTCCCATCAAGATCGGGCCGTCCACGCAAACCATCCGGTTTTCCCTTAGGACCTCAAAGCCGGAAGAGGTGAAGGCCCGCACAGCAGCAGCCATCCAATACCTTGAGCAACTCTTCCGGTCTCTACGAGCCGATGCCCCCGTGGTGCTCACGCATGGGCAGGCGGTTGCCCTCTCCCGCGACATCTACGACGCTTGGAGCAATGACCCCGGACATCAATCCGCTGACACTGTGGCTGTTGAGCTCTCTGAGGACGGGAATTGGCGACGTTCTGAGCCTGACATCAAGGAAGTCGGCGAGGGCTGACCTGAGCCCTGACTTCCCTCCAGTTGTTTGGAGAGTCCTGGGTTTCATTTCTGGCCTTATGCGGCCTGCATTTCCAGCCTGATTTTCGTGGCGAACTCGGCCGGCGGGATGTTGCCGAGAGCTGAGTGTGGTCTGTGGTTGTTGTAATCCTCCTTCCAGTTGGCGATGGCGGTCCGGGCTTCGGCAAGTGACGAGAACAGCGTCTCGTTCAGCAGTTCATCGCGAAAGCGGCCGTTGAAGCTCTCGACAAAGGCATTTTGCGTGGGCTTGCCCGGGGCGATGTAGTGCCATTCGATGCCGGTTTCCTGGCACCATTTGAGTATGGCCATACTGGTCAGCTCGGTGCCGTTGTCGCTGACGATCGTGTTCGGCCGGCCGCGACGGGCGATGACCGCATCGAGTTCGCGAACCACGCGCCGGCCGGAAAGCGAGGTGTCTGCAATCAGCGTCAGGCATTCGCGGGTGAAGTCGTCGACAACGGCCAGCACACGGAAGCGGCGGCCGTCGGTGAAGGCGTCGCTGAGAAAGTCCAGGCTCCAGCGTTCATTCGCCTGTTCCGGCACAAGCATGGGGCGGCGCGTTCCCAGGGCCCGCTTGCGACCGCTGCGCTTACGGACCTGCAGCTTCTCTTCCTGGTAAAGGCGTCTGAGCTTCTTCAGGTTCGTCGCGATCCCCTGTCGTTGCAGCATCACGTGAATGCGCCGATAGCCGAAGCGCCGGCGCTCCGCGGCGACCTGCTTCATTGCAGCTCTCACCGCCGCATCGTCCGGACGCACGCTGCGATAACGCGCGCTCGACCGGTCGACCGCGAGCACATCACACGCCCGACGCTGGCTCACACCGTGCACTGCGCACAGGTGAGCCACCGCATCCCGCCTGGCATCGGGCGTCACCATTTTTTTGTGGCGACATCCTTCAGCATGGCGTTGTCGAGCATCGCTTCGGCCAGCAACCGCTTCAGCTTGGCATTCTCGTCTTCCACAGCCTTCAGCCGCCGGGCGTCCGACACCTCCATGCCGCCGAACTTGGCCTTGTATTTGTAGAAGGTCGCTTCCGAGATGCCGTGCTTGCGGCAAACATCGGCGGTCTTCACCCCCGATTCTTGCTCCTTCAGGATCGCTATGATCTGCTCTTCCGTGAACCGTGAACGCTTCATTCGTCCGTCTCCGTGATCGACGGACTCTACCAAAATCTGGAGGAGATTCAGGGGCTCAGGTCACTCATCATATCGAGGCCGAAAACCAAGCTTCACACGAGAGCAAGTAGAAGTCGTCCAAAGTCTCCTGGCCGAAGGCAATGGTCCTAGCGATGTCGCCAGAGAAACCGGCCTCTCACGGCAGACAGTGTATCGGATCAAGGATGACCCTGCTGCGGCATTTCGGGCACTTCAAGCTTGGGGGGCGCTAACGAGCGAACAATAAGGGAACAGCGGCTTTTTTGCGTTACCATGCTCTGGTATATGAATCGCAATTGAACAGTTGAGAAGTGCGATGCCTTTATTCGAGACGTTCGCCAAGAGGATGCGTAGAGCTAGGGGCGAAGCACCGGACGTTTTTGTATATGACCAGATACCCGTGCCACTCCGCGTCCAAGTCGTTCAGATAATGCACGGCACCCTTGGAAACGAACGAGAATATTACGATGGCTGGGGTGTAAATCAAGAAATTGAAGACGCCTACGGCAGCATATCCCACATACTTCGGCGCGAATTGGGTGTATTTCGATTAGTTGCCGATCAAGACGACCAGATTGAATATCTCAACGAGATAACTCGTTATATTCTATCGGAAAAAAATGCGGAGGCGTGGCTTAGCGCCGTAGAGCTGGTTTGTCGTACAATCGAGATGATCGCTAGCAACCCAAGATATCGCGGATTTCCTGACGCGCCGGAGCGGGCTACGGACGCAGTTGACGAGATCAACGGGCGGTTCCGAGAGCACGGCCTCGGCTATGAGTACAACGGTGAGATTATCCGTATCGACAGCGAATTTGTACATTCGGAGGCCGTCAAGCCCACGCTTCAGATATTGAACGGACGGAATTTTGAGGGCGCCCAAAGAGAGTTCTTGTCTGGGTACGAGCACTACCGAAATGGAAAGAACCGGGAAGCTTTGGCAGACGCTTTAAAGGCGCTTGAGAGCACGCTCAAGTCGATCTTCGACAGGCGAGGCTGGGCTCACGATCCTGAACGCGACAACTGCAAAAAACTGGTCCAAATTGCAATCGACCAGCAACTAATCCCGCAGTTCTGGCAAGCCCACTTCAGCGGCCTTCGAACAATGCTGGAGGCGGGGGTTCCGACCGTTCGCAACCGTTTAGGTGGACATGGCGACGGCCCCAAACCAAAGGAGGTCCCTCCACATATTGTTGCGTATGCCCTCCACATGACCGCAGCAACAATCCAGTTCTTGGCGAAATCTGACGACGCGCTGAGGTGAGTGGTACTTTTTGATACATTGCTTGTTGATGTGCTACGGAACTGTGTAACATCGCCTCGACAGCGGATGAAATTTCCCTTATGAAACAAGGATAAAGAGAGCAGCGAGCGCATTCCTCTTCTGGGCACCATTTTCGTCTGCGTGCCGCCAGTACCAGCCAACCCGGCGCGCGGGTTCCGGTTCGAGGCAACTCCTCCCACCTGCACGATTCATTCCGGTCGTCAGGCAACCGATCGACCAATCCGCCCGCCGGCGACGTTCGTGATTGTTCGTCCCACCTGCCCGCTTCCTCACCGCGCCGTTCATGTGCGACCTTACGCTCTGCACGCCGATGGCCGGGCGGCAGGGTGCGCGCCCACGCCATTTGCCTTCCTGCGGCAAAGAATTGGGATGCAAGCGGGCGCAAAGTGCTGGTAAGACGGCCCATGAACGCCGGACGGCGCGGCCACGGTCAAGCCGGGCCGGACCGCACGGCGCGATTGAAGACCAAGGAGCCAAAATGAACAAGTCAGCCGTCAAGGAAACCATGCTCGCGCTGAGCGAAGCCGAACTCGAGCACGCCCGGGAGCATTACGAACAGTTTCTGGCAAGCGCGCGGCTGGACCGCTCCGAGCCGATCGAAACGGACGAGCGGGCGCAGGCGGAAACGGCCAGCGAACTGGCCGAGGCGTTCGAGCAGCCCGTGCACGATTACGAGACCAAGATCGACCGGCTGCGCGCCATCGATTTCAGCCCGAAATCCGAGGTGGGCGAAGGCGCGATCGTTACGGTCGGCGGACGCCATTTCGTCATCGCCGTGTCGACGGCACGGTTCCAGCATGAGGGCGTCGAGCTGATCGGCATTTCGACCCAGGCGCCCATCTACAAGGCGATGGAAGGCAAGGAAGCGGGCGACGATTTCACCTTCAACGGCCGCACGCTGGAGATCGAAGAGGTGGCCTGAGAACGGCGGCTCACGCAGCGGTGACTGGAAGTTGGCGGTGCGCCGCCCCATAACGGGGAGACACGGCAAAGGAGAAGCCAAATGACCGGCGCCAAGACCTATGCGAAATCCGCCGAAGCCATTTCCCGGCTGACCCCGGAACAGTACCGGGTCACCCAGGAGAACGGCACTGAGCGGCCGTTCACCGGCGAACTCAACGACAACAAGGCCAAGGGCATCTATGTCGACATCGTGTCCGGCGAGCCGCTTTTCGCGTCCAGCGACAAGTACGAATCCGGCTGCGGCTGGCCGAGCTTCACACGCCCGATCATCGACGAACATGTCGTCGAGACGTTCGACGACAGCCACGGCATGCGCCGCGTGGAGGTTCGCTCGAAGCATGGCGACAGCCATCTCGGCCACGTCTTCAACGATGGCCCGAAGGAAGCGACCGGCTTGCGCTATTGCATCAACTCGGCCTCGCTGCGCTTCATCGCCATCGAGGACATGGAAGACGAAGGCTATGGCGATCTTCTCGGCCTGTTCGGCACAGATACCGACAAGGAGAATGCCTGATGAGCAAGACGCTTGACCGCGCCGTCCTCGCCGGCGGCTGTTTCTGGGGCATGCAGGACCTGATCCGCAAGTTGCCAGGCGTGGCGAAGACGCGCGTCGGCTATACCGGCGGCGACGTGCCGAACGCGACCTATCGCAACCATGGCAGCCATGCCGAGGGCATCGAGATCGAGTTCGATCCGGCGGTGATCAGCTACCGCGATCTTCTGGAGTTCTTCTTCCAGATCCACGATCCGACCACGCTGGACCGTCAGGGCAACGATATCGGCGCGTCCTACCGCTCGGAGATCTTCTATGTCGACGAGGACCAGCGCGAAGAAGCGCTGCGCACGATCGACGATGTGAACGCCTCCGGTCTTTGGCCCGGAAAGGCCGTCACCAAGGTGTCGCCGGTCGGCGATTTCTGGGAGGCCGAGCCGGAGCACCAGGATTATCTGGAGCGCTATCCGAACGGCTACACCTGCCATTTCCCGCGGCCGGGCTGGAAGCTGCCCAGACGCGGCGGTCAGGCCGCCTGACGCGTCCGAAAGAGTGCACGGCATGATACGGCGTCGGCCCAAACGGCCGGCATCGACATTCCGTGTGCGCGAAGGAAAACGGACATGAGCAAGAACCGCATCAGGATCGGCTTTGGCGGCGGCTGCCACTGGTGTACCGAGGCGGTGTTCCAGGCGCTGCGCGGCGTGCACAGCGTCGAGCAGGGTTTCATCCGGTCCGATCCGCCCTTCGACGGCTGGTCGGAGGCGGTGATCGTCACCTTCGATCCGGCCATCATCGATCTTGCCACGCTGACCGAGGTGCATCTGCGGACCCATGCCAGCACGGCGGCGCATTCGATGCGCGGCAAGTATCGCAGCGCGGTCTATGCGTTCGACGATCGGCAGGTGCAGCAGGCGCGCGGTCTGGTCGAGCGGTTCCAGCCGGAGTTCGGCGGTGCATTGGTGACCAGGACCCTGCCGTTCGTTGCTTTCAAGCCGTCCGACACGCGCTTTCACGACTATTACGCCAAAGATCCCGGGCGCCCCTTCTGCCAAGCCTATATCGACCCGAAGCTCGCCGTGCTGCGCCGCGATTTCGGGGCCCACGTCACGGCGCCGGCTTAAAGCCCATGACGAAGTCGATCACCCTGGCCTGAGGCATTTCGCACGGCTTGAGCAGCGGCTTGCCCGACGCGAGGAGGTAGAGGTTCAGGCTGACATGATCCTTGCCGCCCAGTTCCTCGGCATAGAGCTTGCGCCGCCTTCCGTCGGCCGACGACGAAACCGACACGCCGTAGCGGCGCCCACCATAATGGCCTTCGCTGTAGCCGGCGGGCAGCGCCAGAAAGCGGTCGAGAAAAGCCTGCATGGCGTGTATCTATTGCAGGGCCGACCGGCCCGCGACAAGGGCCTGCACACCGAAGAGGGCGACATGACATGCTGAGCCCGGCGACCATACTGATCGTGCTGGCCTTTGCGGCGGCCTATGCGCTCCTGTCGCGGCGCATCGAAGCGTCGATCGTGACGCTGCCGATGATCTTCACCGCGCTGGGGCTGGCAATCGGCTCGGCGGGTCTCGACATGGTGCCCGAGCAGATCGATCAGGATGCGATCCACCTGATCGCCGAGATCACGCTGATCCTGCTTTTGTTCTCCGACGCATCGGGCGTGCGCCGCCAGGACCTCGCCGGCAATGCGGCGATCCCCGCGCGCATGCTGCTGATCGGCATGGGCATGGCGATCGTTCTGGGCACGCTGGTTGCGCGCTGGGTGTCGCCCGACCAGCCCTGGACGCTGGCGCTGCTGGTCGCCGCCATCCTGACGCCGACCGATGCGGCGCTCGGCCAGGGCGTTCTGACCAACAGCAAGGTGCCCAAACGCATCGGCCAGTCGATTAATGTCGAAAGCGGACTCAATGACGGGCTGGCGCTCCCAGTGGTGCTGGTTGCGGCGATCATGGCCGCCGACGGCATGGCCAGCCATGCCGGCGCCGTGCCGGACAATATCGCGCTTTTCGCGCTGGGGCAGGTGACGCTCGGCCCGCTCGCAGGCCTGGTGATCGGGTTCGGCGCGGCCAGGCTGCTCGACCTGGCCGTCGACCGGAACGCGACAACGACGGTGGCGCAGGGACTGTACTTTCTGGCGGTCGCCTTTTTCAGCTTTTTTGCGGCAGAGGCGGTCGGCGGCAACGGCTTTATCGCCGCCTTCGTCGGCGGCTTTGTCTTCGGCAACACGCTGCGCGCGCCGTCCTTGTTCATCCGCGAATTCATGGAAGGCGAAGGCCAGTTGCTGACGCTGCTCACATTCCTGATCTTCGGAGCGGTGCTCGCGCCGGTCGGGCTCGAACATGCAACATGGCAGACCGCGACCCTGTCGGTCCTGTTCCTGACGGTGGTGCGCATGCTGCCGATCTGGCTGTGTCTTGCCGGCACCGGGCTCAGCACCTACGAGAAGCTGTTCCTGGGCTGGTTCGGCCCACGCGGGCTGGCATCGATCCTGTTCGCATTGCTGGTGCTGGAGCGGTTCGACATTCCCGGCGGCGAGGAACTTGTCGCCTGTGTCGTGCTGACGGTCCTGATGAGCATCGTGCTGCACGGGCTGACGGCGACGCCGCTGTCCAACCGCTTCGCAAGGACCGCCGCGCCGGCCCGATGAGCTTGCGGGGCGCCGCCAACGCAAATCGGCGCGGTTCCGCTTGAGCTTTGCTGCGCCGCCCCATACAAGCGGGCGACACCGCTTGAGGGGACGACACGCATGGCCAGGGCGATTCGCCTGCACAAGGGCGATCTGAGCGAAGAGGCGGCGGAGCGCTATGGCGACCGCATCGCCGTCGATACCGAAACGCTTGGCCTGAACCCGCATCGCGACCGGCTGTGCGTCGTCCAGCTTTCGCCCGGCGACGGCACCGCCGACGTGGTCCAGATCGCCAAGGGGCAGAAGAAGGCGCCCAACCTTGCCCGCCTGATGCGCGACCGCAAAAAGACCAAGATCTTCCATTTCGGGCGGTTCGACATCGCCGTGCTCGAACATGCGTTTGGCGTGACCACGCAGCCCGTCTTCTGCACCAAGATCGCTTCGAAGCTGACGCGGACCTACACCGACCGGCACGGCCTCAAGGAGCTGACGCGCGAATTGCTGGACATCGACATTTCCAAGCAGCAGCAATCGTCCGACTGGGCGGCCGAAACGCTGACGGACGCGCAGCTCGACTATGCGGCCAGCGATGTCCTGCATCTGCACGCGCTGATGGATGGGCTGGTCGTGCGGCTCGAGCGCGAGGGCCGGACGAAGGAGGCCGAAGCGTGCTTCCGGTTCCTGCCCACGCGCGCGCGCCTCGACCTGATGGGCTGGCCCGAAACCGACCTTTTCGCCCACAGCTGACTGGACCGATAATGGACGATCCCCTGCTGATCTTCGATTGCGACGGCGTGCTCATCGACTCCGAGGCGATCTATCTGGAGGTCGAGTTCGACTTCCTGCGCTCCAAGGACATCGAGGTCGAGCGCGACTGGTATGTCGGCCAGTTCATGGCGCTGGCGCAGGACAAGTGGCGGGCCAAACTGTCCGATCTGTTGCTCGAAAAGACCGGCACGCCGCTGACCGACGACGACTACACGGCGCTCAAAAGCGTCTCGCGCCGCCGCGTTCTGGAGGAAGTCCGGCCGATCGCCGGGGTCGACACGCTCCTGAAGGCGATGGCCGCGCCACGCTGCGTCGCCTCGTCGACGCAGATGCCCTTCCTGCCGCTCAAGCTGGAGCAGGCCGGGCTGGCGAGGTTTTTCGGCGACGGCGTGTATTCGGGCGACATGGTCGAAAACGGCAAGCCAGCGCCCGACCTGTTCGCTTATGCCGCTGAAAAGATGGGCTACGCCGCCGAGGCGTGCATCACCGTCGAGGACAGCGCCAACGGGGTGCGCGGCGCCAAGGCCGCCGGCCAGTTCGTGATCGGCTTCACCGGCGGCGGGCACTGGACTGACAAGAGCGGCGCGGCACTCAGCGACGCCGGCGCCGACCATGTGGTCACCAGCCATGCGGAACTGGCCGACTGGCTCGCCGCCAACACCGGCGCGATGCGCGCCTGAACGCCAGATCGCCTGCCCCTCGCAGCAGCCCGACCGAGAGTGCTTTGTGAGCCGTTCCGGCTCGCCGCAGCGGCCAATACTATCGGGTACATTTGGAGCTCAGGAGCATCGAGCACCGGGAAGGGCTATTTGAATTAAATCAAAAAGCCCGAGAAAGCTGCGTAGTCGCACCGGCACTGACAAGCGCATCCGAGGCGACTGGCTCCAACAACTGATCACGCAAATCCCGTTTGAATTTGCATTATTTCTGAAATGCGCTCTAATACTTTATCTTTTTGTTTTATGTTTAGGGGCGCGTGATGAGAATTTTTCGTAGTCTGGCCACTGTATACGGCACACTTGGTCTGATGGCGGTAGCCACTGCCCCGGTCGGAGCTGAGGAATCTAAGGCGATATGCCAGATCACCGCGGGTTCTTCGTCGCACAGCAAATTCGCGGTGCTGAAATGCGCGAAGGAATCCTCTCCGCGCAACTTCATTATTCGCAATACCATTTTTGAGCGCGATGACCGCGACGGGTATCGCGATCTTGCTCGCTTCGCCGGCCGATCGTTCAACTGCACACTGACACGGGCCGGCACATCATCCCGCGGCGGCACTGCGTACACTCACTACACGGTCAGCGAATGTAGATAGAGAACAACCAGTGTGCGCAAGGATCGATGGCTGCAAATCACGCCTCGCAAGCGCGATCTTTCCTGAGGCGCGCGTGAACATCTGGTCATGGATTCGTTCAAGCGGCGTGCTTGTTCAATGTGCTCCCCGAGGGCCCGTCCATCTCGATCAGCGTTGATCGCAGTGATGGACCGCCCGACGGCGCCGTCGGCCTGGACGCCAGATCGCCTGTCCTTCGCCTCGACCTGAGCGACGGTTAGGTCAAGGCAAGACCGTTAGCCGCCCCGGCGGCTTTTGGCGAAGACGCCGACCCTGATCATCACTTCACGCGGGATCTTGTAGGTGCCGGTCAGATGATGATCGGAGCGCAGGCCGAGAAAGTCGCGCTGGATGAACAGCGCCCAGGCGCAATCCGCCGCCTCCTGCACCAGTTCGTCGCGGTCGCGATTGGCTCCTGGCGTCGCATCGTGGCGTTCGAGCGCGGCGAGCGCCGCCTCCAGTTTCCTTCCGGCACGGCCGAGCGCAGCCGCCGTTTCGGCGGCGGCTTCATGGGCAAAGGCGTCAAGGGTTGCCTGGCCGTTGGCCAACCTGCGCAATTGCGGCGGCTTGAGCATCGCATCCTTTCCGGCGTGTCGTGCCGGACATAGCGGCACAGGAACCCGCGTCGAGGCAAGAAAAAACCCGCCGGTCGCAACGACCGGCGGGCTGTCTGATGGAGACAGTCAGAGGCGCTTACTTGTCGCCATCGTCCTGCTTCTTGAGGGCGGCTCCGAGAATGTCGCCCAGCGAAGCGCCCGAGTCGGTCGAACCGAACTGGGCAACCGCTTCCTTCTCCTCGGCGATTTCCAGCGCCTTGATGGAGAGCGAGAGGCGGCGGTCCTTCTTGTTGAACTGGGTAACACGCGCATCGACCCGCTGGCCGACCGAGAAGCGCTCGGGGCGCTGCTCGTCACGGTCACGCGACAGGTCCGAACGGCGTATGAAGGCGTCAAGATCGTGGTCGACCAGCTTCACCTCGATGCCGCCATCGTTCACCGCGGTGACTTCGCAGGTGACGACGGCGTTCTTGCGCAGCGCGCCGGACGAAGCCGCATCGCCAACCGCATCGCCGGTCAACTGCTTGATGCCCAGCGAAATGCGCTCCTTGTCGACGTCGACGTCGAGCACGACGGCCTTGACCACATCGCCCTTGTTGTAATCCTCGATGGCGTCCTCACCGGACCGGTTCCAGTCGAGGTCCGACAGGTGGACCATGCCGTCGACATCGCCTTCCAGGCCGATGAACAGACCGAACTCGGTCTTGTTCTTGACCTCGCCCTCGACGACCTGGCCGACCGGGAAGTGCTGTTCGAACTCTTCCCAGGGGTTGTTGAGCGTCTGCTTGAGGCCAAGCGAGATGCGGCGCTTGTCCGGATCGACCTCCAGCACCACCACTTCGACTTCCTGACTGGTCGACAGGATCTTGCCGGGATGGACGTTCTTTTTGGTCCAGCTCATTTCCGAGACGTGGATCAGGCCTTCGATGCCCGGCTCGACCTCGACGAACGCACCATAGTCGGTGATGTTGGTCACGCGGCCGGTGATCTTCTTGCCGATCGGGTATTTGGTGCCGATGCCGTCCCACGGGTCCGCCTCGAGCTGCTTCATGCCGAGCGAGATACGGTGCGTTTCCTGGTTGATGCGGACGATCTGGATCTTGACCGTCTGGCCGATCTGCAGGATCTCGGTCGGGTGGTTGACGCGGCGCCATGCCATGTCGGTGACATGCAGCAGGCCGTCAATGCCGCCCAGATCGACGAATGCGCCGTAGTCGGTGATGTTCTTGACGACACCCTCGACCACCTGGCCTTCTTCGAGGTTCTGGACGATTTCCGAACGCTGCTCGGCCCGGCTTTCCTCCAGAACCGTGCGGCGCGAGACAACGATGTTGCCGCGGCGCTTGTCCATCTTGAGGATTTCGAAGGGCTGCGGCGTATGCATCAGCGGAGTGACATCGCGGATCGGCCGGATATCGACCTGCGAACGCGGCAGGAAGGCAACGGCGCCGTCCAGATCGACGGTGAAGCCGCCCTTGACCTGGTTGAAGATCTGGCCTTCGACGCGCTCGCCGGCCTCGAACTTGGCCTCGAGCTTGACCCAGGCTTCCTCGCGGCGGGCCTTGTCGCGCGACAGGACCGCTTCGCCAAGCGCGTTCTCGACGCGCTCGACATAGACCTCGACGGTATCGCCGACATTGAGCGTGCCGTCCTTGGCTTTCGCTCCGAATTCCTTGAGTGCGATGCGGCCTTCAACCTTCAGGCCGACATCGACAATGGCCATGTCCTTTTCGATGGCCGTCACCGTGCCGTTGACGACACGGCCCTCGATCGTATCCTGATCGGCGAACGAGGCTTCGAGGAGGCTCGCAAAGTCCTCCCGCGTGGGGTTCAGTTCTGACATTTATGCTCCTGATGCGCGGGCGGCATCGATCTGGTCATCGCCTCGCGCGGGCGCCGGGGTTTGTGTTTGTCTGCCAACAACGATCCGGCCCTTGAAGGGCGGTCCGGCGCGGGATCGATGCTGGACGGTTCAGTTGCGTTCAAGTGCCCGGTCGATTTTGGCACGGGCGGCCTGAAACGCCGTCTCTATAGTCATATCGGACGTGTCAAGCAAGTGGGCGTCGATCGCGGGCCGCAACGGCGAATCGGCGCGGCCCATGTCGCGCGCGTCGCGCCGTTCGATATCGGCAAGGATTGCTGCCTCGTCCGCAACGCCGCCACCGGCCAATATCTCGTGATAGCGGCGTTTCGCGCGAACTTCCGGGCTCGCGGTGACATAGAGCTTGGCCGTCGCGTCGGGGCACACGACGGTGCCAATGTCCCGCCCGTCGAGTACGGCGCCGGGCGGCGTTTCGGCGAAGCGGCGCTGTCGTTCCACCAGAGCCCGGCGCACCGCCGGCATCACGGCCACCTTCGATGCCTCCTCGCCGACGGCGTGCGCGGCCAGGACAGTGCGATCCATGGCCGAAAGGTCGAGCCGCTCGGCTGCGGCAACCGCTTCAGCCTCATCGTCGAGCGGCTTTCCGGTGGCGACGAGCGCATGGGCAACGGCGCGATAGGTCAGGCCGGTGTCGAGGTGCCGCAGGCCGTAATGGGCCGCGATGCGGCGCGCGAGCGTGCCCTTGCCCGATGCCGCCGGACCGTCGATCGCGATGACCGGTATCATGCTCTGTCCTCCTGCGTGCGGGTATCGGCAGGCGCGCGAATATCCGTCTGACCCGTCACGGCCAGCGACCAGCGGCGATCGGTGGCGGCGATGTCGATCACGGCGCCGAACCGGACGAAGATTTCGGCCAATCCCGCAGGGTTGCGGGGCAGATGCCCGACCCGGGTGATGCCGGGCGTGCCGAGCGCGGTGAGCATGATGGCGGCAACCGCGGCATCGCTCCAGCCGCCGGCGTCGTGAATGGCGGGATTGGCTGTCGCCTGTCCCGCAAAGACGATTGCGCCGTCGCCTTCCGCCTCGGCCTGAATGCCCATCGCCGCGAATGCGGCAAGCAGCGATGCAACGGCATCGCCATTCAGGCCAACGGCGCATTGGACGCGTGTTGCCATGTCATGGGGCGCAACCAAGCCTGCCACGAGCAACGCGTCTTCGGGCGAATTCAGTGCCAGCGGCGCCCCAGGTTGCAGCAGGCAGCCATTGCCGGCGCCCGCGATCATTGTCGCGCCGTTCCGGCCAGCACGAATCCGCGCTCCCAGAGCATTCATGGCGCCGAGCAAGGGCGCCGTCTCGCCTCCGGGCGCCGCATCGCAAACGGTCTCGCCGGCGGCGAGACCGGCAAGGATGATGGCAAGGTGCGTTCCGGATGCGATCATGGTTCCATCGGGTGTCGGACGGGCAGGCATGCGTCCGGGCGCATACGCCAGCCGGTCAGGCCGGTCAAATCGGCTTGACCGCGGGCCGTTGCCGCATAGAAGGCGAGCCGTCTCCGCAGCGCCCGAACCAAGGCCAGAAATGGCTTTGACAGGGTAGGTCATTGCCGTTATGGACCGGTCCACCCTGAACACCTTGCGGGATAGATGCGCAAAGGCCGTTTGCGTTTCCCATACATGTCTTGATGAGGCCCTGCCGTGGCAAAACCTGACCTTGGAACCAAGCGCGTGTGCCCCGAGACGGGCCGCAAGTTCTACGATCTGAACAAGGACCCGATCGTCTCTCCCTATACGGGCAAGTCCTACCCGCTCTCCTTCTTCGAGGATGATGGCGCCGACGTCGTCGAGGCCAAGCCCGAAAAGGTCAAAGAGGACGTCGCGGAGACAACCGAGGAAGAGACCGAGACCGAGGGCCCGGAAGTGCTGTCGCTCGAGGATGCCGACGAGGAAAACGCCGAGGAAGGCGACGACAATCTGCCGGACCTTGGCGACAATACCGACGACGAAGTCCTGGACGATGACGAGGAAGAAGACGACACGTTTCTTCCCAGCGACGATGAAGACGAGGACGATGTCAGCGGCATCGTCGAAATCAATCCGGACGAAGACGACTGATCGTCCGCTGCGGCACAAAAGACCTTGATTAGGCGCCGGTGAGATTGTATCGAGCGCCGGTTCGCTCAAGCGGACCATCCTTTACGGGGCCATAGCTCAGCTGGGAGAGCGCTTGCATGGCATGCAAGAGGTCAGGGGTTCGATTCCCCTTGGCTCCACCAATTTTTTTGCGGGTTGCCGCCCGCCAACCCAACCCGCCGGTTCGAGGATTATCCTCTCACCTCCACCATTTTCCTGATCAATCGAGCGTGCGGGTCGGGCTCAGCGCGCGCGGGTCGGTGACGATCTCGATCAGGCTGGCGCCCTTGTGTCCGAGAGCGCGGTGCATCGCCGGCGCGAACTGGCCGGTTTCGGCGACGCGTTCGGCTTCAAGACCATAGGCGCGTGCAAGCGCGACGAAATCGGGATTGTCCAGGGACGTGCCCGAGATGCGGCCCGGATAGTGCATCTCCTGATGCATGCGGATCGTGCCATACATGGAATTGTTGACGACCAGAACGATGATGCCGAGCCTTTCCTGCGCCACCGTCCCCAACTCCTGGACGGTCATTTGCAGGCATCCGTCGCCGGCCAGCGCGACCACCGGCCTGCCGGGTTCGGCGAGCTTGGCGGCGACCGCGGCCGGCAAGCCATAGCCCATCGACCCCGAGGTCGGCGCGACCTGCGTGCGGTAACGCCGGTGGCGGTAGAAGCGATGCAGCCAGGCGGCATAGTTGCCGGCCCCATTGGTCAGGATCGCATCGTCGGCCAAATTCTCGCGGAGCCAGATGATCGCTTCGCCCAGATTGAACGTGCCGGGCATGGCGGTGGCGTGGTCGGTCCAGCCCCGATAGGCGGTGTTGAGTTGGGCGGTCCATTTTGCCCAAACGGGATCGCGCGGCGCCTCAAGCGCTTCGACGGCGGCGAGGAACGCGCCGACCGAAGCGGCGATCGGCAGGGCCGGCTGGAACACATGGCCCAACTCGTCCGGCTCGGGATGGATGTGAACAAGCGTCTGGCGCGGCACCGGTGTCTCGAACAGCGTGTAGCCGGACGTGGTGCAGTCGCCCAGCCGCGCGCCGAGCGCTATGACCAGATCGCTGTTGCGGATCGCATCGGCCAGCGCCGGATTGATGCCAAGACCGGCATCGCCCGCATAGTTGGCATGGGTGTTGGGGAACCGGTCCTGCGCCCGGAACGCGCAGGAAACGGGCAAAGACCAGCGCTCGGCGAATGCGACGAAACGGTCGACCAGTTCGGCGTCCCAGCCCGGCCCGCTGGCAATGACCAGCGGCCGTTCGGCCGCGTGAAGCATGTCGCCAAGGCGCCTGATTGCCTCGGGGTCGGGGTGAGCGCTCACCGGTTGCGATGCCGGTGCAGCGGCCACATCGGCCGTGCCGGACAGGACGTCCTCGGGCAGCGCCAAAACGACCGGGCCGGGCCGGCCGGATTGCGCGATGGAAAAGGCTCGCGCGAGATACTCCGGCAGCCGTTCGGTCGAACCCACCTGCGCCGCCCATTTGACCTGATCGCCAAACATCGCCTTGACGTCGACTTCCTGGAACGCCTCGCGATCCATGTCGCCGCGCGCCACCTGACCCATCAGCACGATCATCGGCGTTGAATCCTGCGCAGCGACATGCACGCCCGCATAGGCATTGGCCGCGCCCGGCCCGCGCGTCACCAGACAGATGCCGGGCCGGCCGGTCAGCTTGGCGTGCGCATCGGCCATCATCGCCGCCCCACCCTCCTGGCGGGCGATGGTCAACCGGATTTGCGGCGCATCGCGCAGCGCATCGAGCACCGGCAGGTAGCTCTCGCCGGGCACGCCAAAAACTTGCGTGACGCCGTTCTCGACCAGAGCGTCGACGACGAGCTGTCCGCCGGATTTGGCCATGTCCCGATCCCGATCCTATGCCGTTGCGGCGGATGGTGTGTGCGCTCAGCCGGGATTCGTCAAGGCCGGGCGCAGCCGTGCAACGGCGCTCGACAGGCGCGCACGGACCAGATCGGCCAGCGCGTCGCCCGCGATGGCGAGCGGGCCGCTATTGTCGATGGTCACCGCCGTATCGGCGCCGCGATAGGCGGGCACGGAGCGGCGGAGACGGCCGGCGATCTGCTCTGCCGTTTCGCGCCCGCGCGCGGCAAGGCGCGCTGCGATCACCTCGGGGTCGGCGACGATCTCGACCACCTGGACGTGCGGAAACCGGTCAAACAGCCGGTCGAGCGCCTGGCGCGATCCGTTGACGATGGCAACGCCGCCGGTCTCGACATGGTCGAGAACCGCCGTCGGGATGCCGTAATGCAGGCCGTGCGCCTGCCATTCGGCACAGAAGGCGCCTTCAGCCAGCAGCCGGCGAAACTGGTCTTCGGTGACCGGCTCATGGTTTTCGCCCCGGCTGTCGGCGGGACGGCTGATGACGCGGCGCACGAACAGGACACGGTGGTCGCAGGCCAGCGCGGCGCGCGCATGGTTGATGACACTGTCCTTGCCGACGCCGCTGCGCCCGACGACAGCAAAGAGCATGCCGGTCGCAGGATCGACGCCGCCCATCAGGCCACCCGGCGCCCCTCGCGCCAGACCTGGCGGACGACCGGAATCGTGTCCTGACGGCCCACACGCACCAGATCGGCGCGCAGGCCGGGCGCCAGCCGGCCCCGGTCTTCGAGCCCCACCTGACGTGCCGGATTGGCCGTCACCATGGCGATCGCGTCCGGCAGGTCGATATGGTCGATCTCCTCGGCCAGAACGAACGGCGCGTAGATCAGCGAGAACGGCACATAGTCGGACGACAGCACGTCGAGAACGCCTTCGCGCGCCAGTTCACGTGCGGCGATGTTGCCCGAGTGCGACTTGCCGCGCACCACGTTGGGCGCCCCCATAAGGACCCCCATGCCGGCGTCGTGGCTCGCCTTGGCCGCGGTCATCGATGTCGGGAACTCGGCGACGGTGACGTTGAACTGCTTGGCTTCCTCGACATGATCGAGCGTCGCATCGTCATGGCTGGCAATGGCAATGCCGCGTGCCGCGCAGATCGCGGCCAGCGCGTGCCGGTGCTTGTCCGAATAGATCGCCGACTGCATCTGCCGGCGTTCGACAAAGGCGCGGAACTCCTCGTCGGACAGGCCGCGCTTGGTCTTGTAGTAGAGCTCGTACTGGTCAAGCGTCTGGAACTGACGCTGGCCGGGCGCGTGATCCATCAGCGAGATCAAGCCGACGGCCTCATCGTCCTCGAATTCGGAAAAATGGTCCATCACGTCGGCGGCGGACACCTCGCAGCGCAAATGGATGCGGTGCTCGGCGCGCAACCGGCCCTCGCGCTGCGCCTCCTGGATGGCGCCTGACATGGCCCGCATCTCGCCTTTTTCGAAGCCGCCATCCTCGTCGGAACCCAGCCGCAGGCAATCGAACACGGTGGTGATGCCGGAAGCCGCGATCTGCGAATCATGGGCCTGAATGGCGGCGGTCAGCGGCCAGCGAACGCCGGGACGCGGCGCGAAATGCTGCTCGAGATGGTCGGTGTGCAGCTCGATCAGCCCGGGGACGACATAGTCGCCATCCATGTCCTCGCCATGGGCCACGGCGCCGGCATCGATGTCGGTGATCACGCCATCTTCGATGACGATCGTGCCGTGCAGGACCTGATCTTCAAGAACGAGGTTGGCGTTGGTCAGAACGGTTTGCGGCGTCATCGGATGCGCTTCTCTTTGTCGGGGAATCGGCGCATTGGCGCCGGCCTTCCTATGGTCCGTCTTTATGACGTTTGCGTGACCGTCTCAACGCAGACACGCGGCGATCAAGCCGTCAGCCCGCCTGGCGGCCGACCAGCCGTGCCCGCAAGGCGCCGGAGACGTTGTCGAAGATGAAGACGACGATCAGGATCAGGATGACCATGTAGAAGACGTTTTCCCAGTCCTGATTGGTGCGCATGGCTTCCCAGAGCTTGAGGCCGATGCCGCCGGCCCCGACAGCGCCGATGATCGTCGCAGACCGCGTGTTGGACTCCCAGAAATAGAGCGCCTGGCTGGCAAAGATGGGCAGCACCTGCGGCACCACGCCGAAACGCTGGACAGCCGCCGGGCCCGCGCCGACCGAGCGGACGCCTTCGCGCTGCTTGTCGTCGATGTTTTCGAGCGCTTCGGAATAGAGTTTGCCGAGTGTGCCCGTGTCGGTGAAAAAGATCGCCGAGATGCCGGCCAGCGGTCCCGGCCCGAAGGCACGGGTGAAGAACAGGGCCCAGATCAGCATGTCGACCGAGCGCAGGAAGTCGAAGAAGCGTTTGAGGATCTGGTTGACGAAACGGTTCGGCGTGATGTTGCGGGCGGCGGCAAAGGACAGCGGAAAGGCGATGAAGACCGCAAAGAGCGTGCCGACGAAGGCCATCACGATGGTCTGCAGCAGTTTGATCCAGACATCGCCGTGCTGCCATTCGGCGTTGTAGACGATGTTCTGCCACATGATGCCGAAATTGGACCGCCCCTCCTCGATCGGCGGGCCGAACGCCTTGCCCATGACCTCGCCGAAGCCCAGGCCCCAATAGGGCGAGGCGGGATCGAAGACGAAATTCTCCCAGCCCAGGAAGCGGCGATTGACCTTGACCTCGCGGTGACGGATTTCTGCACGCCCGTAAAAGCCGAAGTCGATGAAGACCTTGGCGCCCGGCGCGCGCTGGCTTGCCCACTCTGGCAGCGGCCCCTGCGGCAGGACCTGCTCGTTCTCCCGGTCGATCAGAACGTCAAGCGTGCCATTGTAGCGGGTAACGATGACGCGGTCGGGGGTCACGTCGATGGTGCCGCGCTCATAGATGGTCACCAGAGCGCGCGCGACGCCCTGCCGCGTTTCCGTGACGACCGCCTCGTCCGCCGCCGGCGCCGCGCCGCCAAGGGCATTGTCTTCGGCCGTCAATGTCGCATCGGAATTGGGCGACATGAACGACAAGCCCTCGTCGGCCGGCGTTGCCGCCGCATCGCCATCAAGCGCGTTGTCCTCGGCGGTCAGCGTCGCATCGGAGTTGGGCGACATGAAAGAGCCCGACGCCGGTGCGGCCGATGCCGAATTGTCCGTCGGGCGGTCGACGATAACTGTGACGGTGCCCTGTTCCGTCTCGATCCAGTCGGGATCGGGGTTCTCGCCGAGCGGCGAAAAGCGCGGGAACGTCACCTCGATCTCGCCGTCGCGATATTCGATGTCCGGCCGCACCTCATAGGACACCCAGTCGGCCAGATAGGTGCCGGCAATGTTCCAGTTGCCGTTGGCAAAGACCTGGCCGATCGAGAAGAACCAGAAGGCGTAGATGCAGTAGGCGGTCACCGCGGCGACGGCCAGCGGCGCGGCGAAACGCTTGTGGAAGGGCCGCCGGAACACGTCGGGCTGGCGAGCCATGATCTCGTCGATCCGGGCGGCGGAAAGCGGTTGGGCGGACATGGTCATGGCATCATCTCCCCTAAGCGCCGAACTGGAAGGCCTGGTCGCCGACGATCTTGCGGCGCAGCCAGGCCGAAAGCTGATCGACGGCGACGATGGTGACGAAAAGAAGGAGTATGATCGCCAGCGTCTTGGCCTCGTGGCCGCGGCTGATCGACAGGCGCAGCACCTCGCCAATGCCGCCCGCGCCCACCGCACCGATGATGGTGGAGGCGCGCACATTGATCTCAAGCCGCAGCAGCGTGTAGCTGAGGAAGTTCGGCATGATCTGCGGCACGATGCCGAACCAGACGCGTTCGGTCCAGTTGGCGCCGACCGCCCGCAGGCCCTCATCGGGTTTCATGTCGGCGTTTTCGACCACCTCGAAGAACATCTTGCCCAGCGCGCCGATCGTGTGGATCGACACGGCGATGATCGCCGACACCGGGCCAAGCGAGAAGATGGCAAGGAAGAAGCCGGCGATGACGATCTCCGGGAAGGCGCGCAGGAACTCCATGAAGCGGCGCACGACAAAGCGCAGCCAGCGGGTCGTGGTCAGGTTGGTGGCGGCCAGAAAGCAGAGAAGGAAGCCGAAGATGAAGCCGATCAGGGTCGACAGGATGGCGATGTTGAGCGTCTCGACCATCTTGTGGATGTATTCGGGGACGTACCAGGTGCCCCAGAAATAGACGCGGCCATCGGGATAATCATATTTGAACGAGCCGTCATAATAGGGGCTCTCAAGATCGAACAGCGCCCGCCACACCTCCCAGCCGTCGCGCGGGATCATGCCGCCGGCAAAGTCGAAGAAGTGCGGCAGCCGGTCGAAGAACTTGCCTGCATTGGTCTGGTTGGCGAACCATAGCGACGCGAACAGCGCAACGAACAGGATGCCCAGGCTCAACGCCGTGTAGAGACGGCGCTGGCGGACGAGATCGCGCCAGTGGCGATCGACATCGTATTGCCCGTTTCGGACATACGCGTCGGGATCGTGCAAGTCTGTCGATGCCATGGGAAAAGGTCCGCCAGATGATGACGCGCCGCGCCCCTTTCGGAACGCGGCGCGGCATGGTGTCGATCAGGCTCAGGAGCCGATCTTGGACTTACGGGCGGCGACGATGGTCTCGTAGAACGAGTGGTCCACGTCGATGAAGCCGGCGAAATCGCCGCCCTGGACCGAGCGGAAGCAGTCCGGATGGTTTTCGGGCATGGCCTTGAAGAACTCGATGAACCTGGCGCGCACGTCCTGATCGAGCTGGTTGGAGACGACGATCGGGCCGTTCGGGATCAGCGGCGAGCGCCACACTTCGTTGACCTCGTCCATGTCCAGAAGGCCCTTGTCGACCATCTTGCGGATGTTGCCCGAGGTGTAGCCGTCGGCGAACTCGCCAACGCCCGACGACCAGGTCACCTGAACGTCGAAATTGCCCTTCAGCATTTCGAGAACGCCATTCTCATGGCCGCCGCCGAAGCCGGTTTCGGAGAAGTATTCGTCGATCGGCATGCCGAGCTGTGCCGGCAGGGCGACGGACGGAACGAGGAAGCCGGAGGTGGAGTCCGGGTCGGCAAAGCCGAGCCGCTTGCCCCGTGCGTCCTCGATCGACTCGATGCCCGAATCCTTGCGGGCCAGCATGATCGAATAATAGCCGGTGGCGCCATCCACCTGCTGGGTGGTCAGGACCGGGTCAACGGCTTCGGGGTCTTCGAGATAGACCTTGGCATAGGCGGAGGCGCCCAGTTCGGCATAGTCGAGCGTGCCGCCAAGCAGGCCCTGGACGACGCCGTCATAGTCGGCGGCGGGGAAAAGCTGAACTTCCTTGACGCCGATGGCTTCGGGCAGAAGGTCGATCAGGCACTGGTTGTTGCGCAGGCGGTCGGCTTCGTTTTCACCGCCCAGAATGCCGACGCGGAACACGTCCTGTGCATGGGCACCGGTGGCAACGAGAGCGACGGCAGCGGTCGCGAGCAGGGTCTTCTTCAGCATGTTTGGTCTCCCGGAAGTGGCATGAAGATCGGGCATGGCCCGGTTGGCCGTGTTGAAACAAAAAAACCGCCCGTCCGGCCCGGCGAGCGGCTAAACCTGTCAGGCGCCAACCAGCGCCGGTTCCTTGGTTTCCTTGGCGCGTGCGGGCCTTGCCGGCGCGAGGCTGGTCGAGGTGACGGCTTCGGAGAACGCATCCTCGAGCCCGTCCGCGCCATAGATCGACCGGGCGGCGGCCTCTGTCAGATCGTCCGGTCCGCCATCGAACACGACCTTGCCGGCCTGCATGCCGATGATGCGCTCGCAGAAGGTGCGGGCGGTGTCGAGCGTGTGCAGATTGGTGACGACGGTGATGCCGTCATTGCGGTTGATGTCGCGCAGCGACTGCATGACGATCTGAGCGTTGCGCGGATCGAGCGACGCGATCGGCTCGTCGGCGAGAATGACCTTGGGCTGCTGCATCAGGGCGCGCGCGATCGCGACCCGCTGTTGCTGGCCGCCCGACAGCGTCCCGGCGCGCTGCATCGCGGCGCGCTCGATGCCCAGCCGTTCGAGCGCCGCGATCGCCATGGCGCGTTCCTGATCGGAGAAGATGTTCAACAGGCTTGCCACCGACGAGCGGTGGTTGAGCCGCCCGAGCATCACATTGGTCAGAACGTCGAGACGCGGCACCAGATTGAACTGCTGGAAGATCATGGCGCAGTCGCGCTGCCAGTTGCGCAGCTTCTGCCCGCGCAGCGCCGACACGTTCGTGCCGGAGAAGACGATCTTGCCCTCGGTCGTGTCGATCAGCCGGTTGATCATCCGCAGCAGCGTCGACTTGCCCGCGCCAGAGGCGCCGATAACGCCCACCATCTGCCCTTCGGGAATGCCGATCGTCACATTGTCGACGGCGACATTGGTCCCGAAACGACGGGTGACCTGGCTGACTTCGAGCATTCGCAAAGGACCTTTTCGCAACCGCACACGTTTCGCGGCCTATCGGCCCGATGTGAATGTCCAATGTCAGTTCGGTGTCAGTTGTGTAACAGTCCACAGCCCCGAACCCGGCTTGTCAGCCGCCATGTCTGGCGAGAAAGGCCTCGGCCTCAAGCGTCCGGAAATCGTCGAGTGCGCCGCGCAGATCGGCATGGCTCCAGTCCCACCAGGCCAGTTTCTCCATGCGTTCGGCGATGTTCGGGGTGAACCGGTCGCGGATCGGCCGGGCGGGCACACCGCCGACGATGGCGTAGGATGCAACGTCTTTGGTGACCACCGCGCCGGAGCCGACGACGGCGCCGTTGCCGACCGTGACGCCGGGCAAAATGATCGCGCCGTGGCCGATCCAGACATCGTGGCCGATCACGACACGGTGGTCGCGGCGCCAGGCGAAGAACTCGGGTTCGTTGTCGGCGTCGTCGAAATAGTCGCCCGCCCGGTAGGTGAAATGGTGCTGGGTCGCCCGCCAGGTCGGATGGTTGGTGGCGTTGATGCGCACATGACTGGCGATGTTGGCGAACTTGCCGATGGTTGCGCACCAGGCCTCGGTCTGGCGGATCAGATAGGAATAGTCGCCGATCTCGCACTCGGTGACGACGCAACCCTCGTCGATCTCGGTGTAGCGGCCAAGCGTCGAGCCGGTGACGCGCGCTGTTGCATGGACCATCGGCTGTTCGGACAGTTTGGGCATTGGCTCAGGCGGCCTTTTGCGGGGCAAAGCCGGTGACGTCGATGATCCGGTCCGCCACCGCCTCGCGCAGGTCGGCGTCGTGGAAGATGCCGAGGAGAGCGACGCCGTCGGCCTTCTTCTCACCGATCATCGCAACGACGACGGCGCGGTTGGCGGCGTCGAGCGATGCAGTCGGCTCGTCCAGCAGGAGGATCGGATGGTCGGTGATGAAGCCGCGGGCGATGTTGACCCGCTGCTGCTCGCCGCCCGAGAAGGTGGCCGGCGGCAAGTCCCACAGCTTTTCGGGCAGATTGAGGCGGGCAAACAGGTCCGCGGCGCGGCGGCGCGCCGTATCGGGATCGGCGCCGCGCTGCACCAGCGGTTCGGCGGCGACATCGAGCGCGGAAACGCGCGGCACTGCGCGCAGGAACTGGCTGACATAGCCGATCGTGTCGCGCCGCACGGCCATCACCTGACGCGGCTCGGCCCGCGCGAGGTCGATCAGCGTGCCATTGTGGCGGATCAGGATCTGGCCGACATCGACGGCATAGTTGCCATAGAGCATCTTCAGGATGGACGACTTGCCGACGCCGGACGGCCCGCTCAGCACCGCGCACTGGCCGGTCTCGATCGAGAAATGCACCGCGTCGACCACCGGAATGCGGACGCCGCCGCGCAGATGCATGGTGAAGCTCTTGGAGACACCGGAAACGATCAGGGGAACGGCCATCGCATCATGCCTGCAGGATCGAGGAAACGAGAAGCTGGGTGTAGGGCGCGCGCGGATCGTCGAGCACGCGGTCGGTCAGGCCGGTCTCGATGACCCGGCCGTCCTTCATGACGACCATGCGGTGCGACAGGAGCCGCGCGACGGCCAGATCGTGGGTGACGACGACGACCGCCAGACCCAGATCGGTGACAAGCCCGCGCAACAGGTCGAGAAGGCGCGCCTGCACCGACACGTCGAGGCCGCCGGTCGGCTCGTCCATGAAGACAAGGCGCGGACCCGTGACCAGATTGCGCGCGATCTGAAGGCGCTGGCGCATCCCGCCCGAAAAGGCGCGCGGCTGGTCGTCGATCCGATCCTCGGCAATTTCGACGCGGCCGAGCCAGTCGCCGGCGGTGGCGCGGATGTCGCCATAATGCCGGGCACCGGTCGCCATCAGCCGCTCTCCGACATTGGCGCCCGCCGACACGGTCATGCGCAGGCCGTCCGCGGGGTTCTGGTGGACAAAGCCCCAGTCGGTGCGCATCAGGAAACGCCGTTCCGCTTCGCCCATCCGGTAGAGATCGCGGATGTGGCCGTCGCGCATGCGGTAGGTCACCGTGCCCGTCGTCGGCATCAGCCGTGTCGAGATGCAGTTGAGCAGGGTCGTCTTGCCCGATCCGCTCTCGCCGACCACCGCCAGAACCTCGCCCGGCCAGATGTCGATGCTGACATCCTCGCAGCCGATGCGGCTGCCATAGAATTTCGACACGCCGCTGGCGGACAGAAGCGGTTTGTCTTCATCGAAGGCCGGCAAGCCCTTACCCTGCGCTTGTTGAAGGGGCGGGTTTGCGGTTTCACCTCGTCCATTGGCCGGCTCAGGGTAAGGTGAAACACTGTCGCCTTGTGTCATCATGTTGCCGCTCCTTCACTTGCCATCGAGCCTTTGTGGCCGGCGGCACGGCGCTTTTCGCAATGGTCGGTGTCCGAGCACACGAACATGCGCCCGCCGCGATCGTCGAGAACCACCTCGTCGAGATAGACGCCTTCGGCGCCGCACAGGACGCAGGGCTGGTCGAACCGGTTCACCTCGAACGGGAAATCCTCGAAATCGAGACTGACGACGCTTGTGTAAGGCGGCACCGCATAGATGCGCTTTTCGCGTCCGGCGCCAAAGAGCTGCAGCGCTTCGGACTGGTCCATCTTGGGATTGTCGAACTTGGGCGTCGGCGACGGGTCCATCACATAGCGGCCCTCGATCTTGACCGGATAGGCATAGGTGGTCGCGATGTGGCCGTTGCGCGCGATGTCCTCATAGAGCTTGACGTGCATGAGCCCGTAATCCTCAAGCGCGTGCATCTTGCGCGTCTCGGTCTCGCGCGGTTCCAGAAAGCGCAAGGGCTCGGGGATCGGCACCTGATAGACAAGGATTTGTCCTTCGACGAGCTTCTCCTCGGGAATGCGGTGGCGCGTCTGGATGATGGTCGCGTCGGCGGTGCTGGTCGTGGTGTTGACCTCGGCGACCTTGGCGAAAAAGGCACGGATCGAGACCGCGTTTGTCGTGTCGTCGGCGCCCTGGTCGATGACCTTGAGCGTGTCGTCAGGGCCGATGATCGAGGCGGTGACCTGCACGCCGCCCGTGCCCCAGCCATAGGGCATCGGCATCTCGCGCGAGGCGAACGGCACCTGATAGCCGGGAATGGCGATCGCCTTGAGGATCGCCCGGCGGATCATCCGCTTGGTCTGTTCGTCCAGATAGGCGAAATTGTAGGTGGCGAGTTCGGCGGGTTGTGTGGTCATTCAGCGGCCCTTCTTCCCTTCGCGTAGCGCGCCAGACGTTCGGCCAGCGTACCCGTATGAAGCTCGAACATGTGGTCGTCCTCGTCGTAGAAGTAGATTGAGCGGCCTTCGCCGGGAACGCGGGGGCGCGGCGGCTTCATGTCGAGGCCCAGTCGGCGGACGCGCTCCACGCAGGCATCGAAATCGGCCTCGTCAATCTTGAAGGCGACATGGTCGTAGCTGCGCTCGCACCGGCGCTCGCCCTCCATGATCGCGATCCAGACGCCTCCGGCCAGAAAGAACTTCTCGCGCGACAGCGAGAACGTTTCCTCGCCGCTTGCGTAGACCTCTTCGGCGCCCAGCACCTCGACGAGGATGCGCGTCATCCGTTCGAGATCGGAGACGATGAAGGTCACATGAGACAGCCCCTCGATCATTCGGCTGCCTCCGCTGCGGTTTCGCCCGCATCGCGCCGGCTCTCATGTTCGACGCGCATGGTGCGGACCAGCTCCAGTTCGGCCTGGAAGTCGACATAATGCGGCAGTTTGAGATGCTCGACGAAGCCCGAGGCCTGGACGTTGTCGCAGTGGGAGATGACGAACTCCTCGTCCTGGGCCGGCGCGACGATGTCCTCGCCCAGTTCGCGCGCCCGCATGGCGCGGTCGCACAGGGCCATGGCCATCGCCTTGCGCTCGGACTGGCCGAAGACGAGGCCGTAGCCGCGCGTGAACTGCGGCGGCGCCTTGGACGAGCCCTTGAACTGGTTGATCATCTGGCATTCGGTGAGCTGGACGCGCCCGATGGTCACCGCAAAGCCGAGCTCGGGCATATCGACAGCCACCTCCACTTCGCCGATGCGGATCTCGCCGGCGAACGGGTGAGAGCGCGCATAGCCGCGCTGGGTGGAATAGGCGAGCGCCAGCAGGAACCCCTCATCGCCGCGCGAGAGGGATTGCAGGCGCGTGTCGCGCTGCATCGGAAATTCCATCGGTTCGCGGGTGATGTCGCCGGGCATCTCCGTTGCCGCATCGCCGTCGCCCTCGATCAGCCCGTCCTCGGCCAGAATGTCCGAGACGCGCATGGCGCGGGCCGGTTCGCCCTGGCGGCGCGCGGCATCCGGCACTTCGGCATCGCCGGCAAGCTCAGGGTCGAGAAGCCGGTGGGTGTAATCGAAGGTCGGCCCGAGCATCTGGCCGCCCGGCAGGTCCTTGTAGGTCGCCGAGATGCGCCGTTCGATGTGCATCGCGCCGGTGTCGACCGGCTCGGAATAGCCGAAACGCGGCAGCGTGGTGCGATAGGCGCGCACCAGGAAGATCGCCTCGATCATGTCGCCGCGCGCCTGCTTGACCGCCAGCGCGGCCAGGTCGCGGTCATAGAGCGCGCCCTCGCTCATCACCCGGTCGACAGCGAGCGCCAACTGGCCTGCGATCTGCGCCAGCGTCAGCGCCGGAACGGACCGGTCGCCGCGCCGGCGATCGGCGAGCAGCCGGTGCGCATTGCGGATCGCCTTTTCGCCGCCTTTGACCGCCACATACATGTCAGTGCTCCGTCGCCTGGATGCGCGTCGTGCGCGGCAGCGCGGCGACCGCGCCGGGCGTGGCCAGCACCATGTCGATGCCGCGCGGGAACAGCGCATGGTTGTCGGCCCAAAGGGCCGCAAACCGTGCCGGAAGCCCGCTCGGCGCCAGCGTTGCGCTCTGTTCGATGCCCGGCCCGGTCAGCGTCAGCGCCGGGCCGCCCGTCAGCTCCGGCACCTGGACGATCAGCGTCGCCGACCGGTCCGGGTATTCCTGCGTACCGCGGGCAAAACGGTCGAACGAGCCGAGCGACGGGCCGTAGCCGATCAGCGCAAAGGCGGCCTCGGCGGGATCGTCCGTGACCGGTGCGCCGGCGTGAAAGCCGAGCCAGCGCGCCACGGCACCGTCCGTTGCCAATGCCGCATCGAGCCAGACCGGCGTGTTGGCATCGCACAAGGTGAGCGCGGCGGCGGCGGCGACCGGGCCCAGCGGCGGCGGGGCGGAAGCGCGATGGCCGACGGCCTGCACTGTGCCGGGCCGGGCCATGGCGTCCATGAGCGCGCGGAAGACCGATTGGGCATCGAAGACGGGCGAGCCAAAGCCGCCGGTGACCATTGTGTCCGGGGATTGCATCGCCATCAGTCGTCGCCCCGCACCATGGTGAAAAAGTCCACCTTGGTCGCCGCGGTTTCGGCGGCGCGAGCGGCATCGCGCGCTGCGATCGCCGCTTCGAGTGGCGCTATGACGGCCTCGTCGAGCCGGGCGGCCATGATGTCGTCTTGGGCCAGCGCATCGATGACGGCGGCAAGCTTGGCCTTGGCCTTGTCGCGGCCGAGCGCCATGGCATGACCCGTCGCGCCGTCGGAAAGACGGACCGTGGCGCGGGTTGCCGTCGCCTCGCCCAGATTGAACGCCGCGCCACCGCCGCCCATGCGGCCGCGCAGCGCCACCAGTCCGATTTCAGGCCCGCGCACCAGTTCGCATTCGGGATCGATGCCAAGGCCGTTCCAGCATTCGGCCAGCAGCGCAGCGTCGCCCTGGGCGAGGACGGACAGGCGATGCCGGCGCGCCCGGGCGCGGTCGTCGGTGGGCTCGGATACAGGCATCAGTGTCTCCAAATTTGTCTATTGTTATAGCAACTAGATAAGATATTGTCACGCCTAGGCGTCCGCTGTGACAGAGTTATGACAAGGCCGGAAAATGACGGGGCAACCCGACCGAATCGAACGCCAATCGGGCATCGCCATGTGGCGGCAGATCGCCGATGCCATCCGCGCCGGGCTGTCGGGGCCGCTCGTCGATGCGGACGGAAAACTGCCGCCGGAAAAGGTGCTGGCCGAACGGTTCGGCGTCAACCGCCACACGGTACGCGCGGCGATAAGGGCGCTGGCGCATGAAGGGGCCGTCCAAAGCCATCAGGGGCGCGGCACCTTCGTGCGGCGCAAGCCGCGGCTGACCTATCCAATCGGCCGGCGCACGCGCTTTTCGGAAGGGCTGGAGGGCCAGGCGGCGAACCGCGGCGCCGAACTGATTGCCCACCGGAAGGAGAGCGCCCCGGCCGACATCGCCCGTGCGCTCGATATCGCAACGGGCGCACCGGTCATCCGCCTTGAAAGCCTTGGTCTTGCGGACGGCATGCCGGTGTCGCGCGCGACATCGTGGTTCGACGCAGGCCGTTTCGGCGCGATCGCCGACATCTTTGCCCGGTCCCGGTCGGTGACCCGCGCTTTGGCGCAACTGGGCGTGACCGATTATGTGCGGGCATGGACGCGGATCGAGGCCCGGCACGGCGCAGCCGACGATCTCGACCATCTGCGTCTGTCGCCGGGCGCGATCGTGCTGGTTGCCGAGGCGGTCAATGCCGACATGGACGGACGGCCCGTCCAATATTCGCTGTCCCGCTTTGCCGCCGACCGGGTGAGCCTTCAGGTCGACGGCGGCTGACCCCTACCTGCCGATCATCCAGTCGGTCAGCCAGCGCATGCGGCGGCCGGAGGGGCGAATGATGGTGTCGCGCAGGATCGGCCATTGCGGCAGGACAAGCACCGAGCGCGCATGGGTGAATTCGGCAAAGCCTCGCTTGCCGTGATAGGCGCCATAGCCGGACGTGCCGACCCCGCCGAATGGCAGATGCTCGACCGCAAGGTGAACGATGGCGCCATTGACGACGGCGCCGCCCGATGTGGTGCGGGCCACAAGTTTTTCCGCTGCGCGCGCATCGCGCCCGAAGGCATAAAGCGCGAGCGGATGATCGCGTGCCGCGATAAAACGCACCGCATCGTCCAGATCGTCATATTCAAGGATCGGCAGGATCGGCCCGAAAATTTCTTCCGTCATCAGCCGGCTGTCCGGCGCCGGGCCGATAACGACGGTCGGCGGGATGCGGCGGGCTTCCGGCGCCGCGTCACCGGCGCTCAGCACGGTCAGGCCGGCGTCCCGCGCTGCTTCGATCATCGCGGCCAGGCGGTCATGATGCCTTTCGGTGATGATCGATGTGTATCCGTCTCCAGTCGCCGGATCGGGATGGGCGCGCCTTGCCGCGGCGATGATCGCCTCTCCGAATGCCGCCGCCTGCCCCGTGGGGACGAACAGATAGTCGGGCGCAACGCAGGTCTGGCCGGCACTGTAGAACTTGCCGAAGGCGACGAGCGGCGTGTGCTTTTCCGGATCGGCGTCCGGCATCATCACGCAGGGGCTCTTTCCGCCAAGTTCCAACGTCACGGGCGTCAGGTTTTCCGCCGCCGCCATGGCGATCTTCCGGCCGACCGCGGTCGAGCCGGTGAAAAAGAGATGGTCGAAGGGCAGTTCGGAAAAGGTTTTGCCGATTTCGGGCCCGCCGGTCACCACAGCCACCTCGTCCTCTCCATAGACATCGGCGAACAGCCGCGCCAGAAGGTCTGCGGTGCGCGGCGTGAATTCCGATGGCTTGATCAGCACCCTGTTGCCCCCGGCGAGCGCTGTGGCCGCCGGTATGACGGCAAGCTGAAACGGATAGTTCCAGGGCGAAATCACACCGACGACGCCCTTGGGTTCGTGGCGCACATAGGTGCGGCCCGGAATCGGAATGCCCAGATTGAACATGCGGGTCGGGTTCGCCCAGCGGTCCAGGTGGCGGCAGGTGTGCTCGATGCTGCCTATCGTCACGGCAACTTCCGCCGACAGGGTCTCGTCGGCCGACCGGTTGCCGAAGTCGTCGCTGATCGCGTCGACGATCTCCGACCGGCGGGCGCGGATGGCACGGAGCAGATCGCGCAGCTTCATGCGCCGCGCGCTGATACCGGGCACCGAATCGAACGAAAAGGCCGACCGCTGCACGTCGAAGGCCGCCTGAAGACGGTCGTTATCCGGTTTTTGGGGTGCGTTCATGACGGCAATATAAGCGTGCGACCGCGCTTCGTCATCGGGCCCGTCATGCATACTTGACGGCGCGGGCGCGGACGCAGCACGGTGCCGCTGCGGGCGCCGGACAACGGAGGAAATGCGGCCAATGGAAATGCTGACCCCCACGGCGGCCTGGGCCGCGGACGAACACCGCATGTTCACCGACGCGGTGCGGCGCTTTTTCGCCGACGAGCTGGTGCCCAACATGGAGCGCTGGACCGAACAGGGCGTCGTCGAACGCGGCTTCTGGGAGAAGGCCGGAGCGCACGGGATCATGGGTGGCGCGGTGCCCGAAACCTATGGCGGCGCCGGCGGCGGCCTGGCGTTCGATGCGATCACGCTCTACGAACAGGGCAGGGTCGGCGATGCCGGCTGGGGCTTCGGCATCCAGTCGATCGTCATCCATTATCTGCTCGCCTATGGCAGCGAGGAGCAGAAGCAGCGCTGGGTGCCGGGCCTTGTCAGCGGCGACAAGGTGGCGGCGCTTGCCATGACCGAACCGGGCACGGGCTCGGACCTTCAGGCGATCCGCGCCTTCGCCGAGAAGGACGGCAACCAGTACAGCCTGAACGGCTCGAAGATCTTCATCACCAACGGCCAGACGGCCGACCTGATCGTCGTCGCCGCCAAGACCGACAAGAGCGAAGGCGCCAGGGGCATGTCGCTGATCGTGCTCGAAACCGAGGGCGCGGAGGGGTTCCGGCGCGGCAAAAACCTCAAGAAGCTAGGCATGAAGGCCAACGACACGTCGGAGCTGTTCTTCGAGGATGTGAAGATCCCGCGCACCAACCTTCTGGGCGCCGAAGAGGGCCAGGGCTTCTATCAGTTGATGAAGCAATTGCCGTGGGAGCGGCTGGTGATCGCGCTGACGGCGCTGGGCTATATCGACTATGCGCTTTCGGAGACCATCGGATACGTGCAGGAGCGCAAGGCATTCGGCCAGCGCATCATGGATTTCCAGAACACCCGGTTCAAGCTCGCCGAGATGAAGACGAAGGCGGAGATGCTGCGCGCCTTCGTCAATGACTGCATCGTCAAGGCCGAGGCCGGCACGCTCGATCCGGCCACCGCGTCCATGGCCAAATATTGGGGCAGCGAGGTGCAGAACGAGGTGATGCACGAGTGCCTGCAACTCTTTGGCGGCTATGGCTACATGATGGAATATCCGATCGCCCGGCTCTATGCCGATGCGCGCGTGCAGATGATCTATGGCGGCTCGAACGAGATCATGAAGGAGCTGATCGCCCGGTCGATCGACGTCTGAGGGGTCGCGTCAGACCGGATCGTGCACGATCAGCGTGCCGGCGCCATGCTCGGTGAAGAGTTCGAGCAGCACCGCATGCGGCGTCTTGCCGTTGAGGATCACGACGCCCTTGACGCCGCGGGTCAGCGCCGCGATGCAGGTCTCGACCTTGGGGATCATGCCGCCCGAAATCGTGCCGTCGGCGATCAGGTCGCGCGCCTGACTGACTGTCAGTTCCTTGATCAGCGTGCCGTTCGTGTCGAGGACGCCCGGCACGTCCGTCAGGAACAGGAGCCGCTGCGCGGCCACGGCGCCGGCAATGGCGCCCGAGAACGTGTCGGCATTGATGTTGTAGGTGTGGCCGTCCCGGCCCGGCGCGACCGGCGCGATCACCGGGATCATGCGCGAGGTGGCCAACTGGTCGAGCAGCGTGCGGTCCACCTTGGCCGGTTCACCGACAAAGCCCAGATCGACGACGCGCTCTATGTTGCTGTCGGGATCCCTGACGGTCTTCTGCGCCTTTTCGGCGAAGACCAGATTGCCGTCCTTGCCGCACAGGCCGATCGCCCAGGCCCCTTGCGCGTTGATCAGCGCGACGATCTCCTTGTTGATCGAGCCGGCGAGCACCATCTCGACGATCTCGACGGTCTTCTCGTCGGTGACGCGCAGGCCGCCCTCGAAGGTCGATTCGATGCCCATCCGGTCGAGCATGGCACCGATCTGAGGCCCGCCCCCGTGAACGACGACAGGGTTGACGCCGGACTGTTTGAGAAGCGCGATGTCCTGGGCGAACGCCTTGCCGAGCGCCGCATCGCCCATGGCGTGGCCGCCATATTTGACGACCACCATCTTGCCCGCATAGCGCTGCATATAGGGCAGCGCATCGGCGAGGATCGCCGCCTCGGTGGCGGGGGTCGAAATGTCTTTGGAGGCCATGGCGGACGCCCTTGAATGTGGTCGGAGCCCTCATAAACCCCTCGCCCGCATAAGAAAAGGCGCGGGACGGATCCCGCGCCTTCGATTGTGCAGGCCGACCGTGTCAGACGGCGATCTTGCCGCCGCCCTGCTTGGTCACGACAACCACGGACGGACGCGGCGGCATGGCCGGATCGAAGTCGGGCCAGCGGGTCGCCGGGTCCTCGAAGGTCGAATCCTTGGCAAAGCCCACCAGATCCTTCGTGCCGTCCGTGCCGGGATGCTGGACTGCGAGGAACAGCGTTTCCGCATCGTCGGTGAAGTAGGGGCCGCACAGTTCGCCGCCGACAGGGCAGCGGAAGAACAGTTTGGAGTGGCCGCGCAGTTCGCCTTCGGTCTCAAGGCTGTAGAGCCCGTCCGACTTGCCGGTCTTGGCCCAGTTCGATCCCTGGTCGGTGGAAATCCACAGACGGCCGTCGGCGTCGATGGCGCAGTTGTCGGGCGAACCGAACCAGCCATGTTCGGAGGTTTCCGGGTGCCATTGGGCGCCCACCTCGGCGATCGAGGGATCGCCGCATTTGACCAAGATCGACCAGGTGCCGGTCGTCGCCGAGTGGTTGCCGCCCTCTTCCTTGATCTCGATGATGTGGCCGAAGTTCGATTCCGGACGCGGGTTGGCCGCATCGACCTGCTCGGGCGTGCGGCGGCTGTTGTTGGTCAGCATGATGTAGGCCGTGCCGTCGCCGCGCGGCTGGGCGTCCTCAGGACGATCCATCGGCGTCGCGCCCAGAAGATCGGCGGCAAGGCGCGTGTCGATGGCGATGTCGGCCTGGCTTTCAAAGCCGTTCTCGGCGGTCAGCGGGCCTTCGCCATGAACCAGCGGCAGCCAGTCGATGGTGCCGTCATCGTTGAAGCGCGCCACATAGAGCGTGCCTTCGGACAGGAGCGAGGAGCCGAACACCGAGTTTTCGTCGGTCACGGCATCGGCCGACACCCATTTGTACTGATAGTCGAAACGGTTGTCGTCGCCCGAATAGATGACCAGGCGGCCATCGGACGCAACGGTTGTCTCGGCGCCTTCGTGACGGAAGCGGCCGAGCGCCGTGTGCTTGATGGGTGTCGCGTCCGGGTTCATCGGATCGACTTCGACAATGTAGCCGAAACGGTTGGGCTCGTTGGGCTCCTTGTCGATGTTGAACCGGTCGTGGAACTTGCCCCACGCATACCAGCGGCCCGGCACGCCATAGCGTTCCATCGAGGCGGCCTCGGGCTGGGCCGAAAGGTCGGGATCGCCTTCGGCGTCGAGCGTGTCAGTCCAGAAATAGCCGTGGAAGTTCTCCTCGGCCATCAGATAGGTACCCCAGGGCGTCATGCCGCCGGCGCAATTGTTGATCGTGCCCAGCACGTTCATGCCGGTGGGATCGGCGCTCGTTTTCAGGCGGTCATGGCCGGCAGCCGGACCCGAGAAGGTGATCGGGGTTTCGGCGGTGATGCGGCGGTTGTTCGGATTGTCGCGGTTGACCGACCATTTGCCGTCCTCGCCGCGCACGATCTCGAAGACCGAGCCGCCATGAGCGGCCATTTCGATGTCGACGAGTTCCTTGGTCATCTGCTCGAAGCCGGACCGGTCCTGGCGGCCAATCCCGGGGAACATCACTTCTTCATTGGTGTATTCGTGGTTGACGCAGAGCATGCCGCGGCCGGGCTCGATCTCGGCAAAGCCGACATAGTCATTGTTGTAACCGAACTGTTTGGCCTGGGCCTCGGCGGTCTGGTTCATGACGTCGAATTCAGGCGAATCGGCCATGATGGGATCGCCCCAGCGGATCAGCACGTCCGCATCGAAGCCGTCGGCAATATGGTGGGTCTGGTCGTTGCCCCAGCGCAGTTCGGTGAAGTTGAAGCGGTCGCCCTCGGTCATTGCGAGCGCCTGTCCGGGCGCGGTCAGGGCCGAGGTGCCGAACAGGGCCGCAGTGGCCGTCACGCCCAGCACGCCGCGCAGAACGTCGCGGCGGCCATAGCGGCGGTTGATCACATCGCCGATCGTGTTGCCGAGATTGGGGTTGGTCGGGATGTCGTCGAATGCCTCGAACGCCTCGGCACGGTTGCCGTGCGCAGGGTCGTTGATGATCTGCTTGCGATCCATGGAAGTCCTCCGGGTGTCATTTTTGACGTGTGTGCGCGCATCCGGCTTTGGGCGCAGCCGCGGCACCAAACCTTGCTTGCAACTTTTGTGTGACAGGCATGTCTCGATCTGGAAGGATTCCAAACTCGTGCCCCATTCCTTGCTGCGCGAATTGTCGCATCGGCAGAGGGCATACCTCGCGTTCACGAAATCGTGGACGAAGGTGAGATGCAAACCGCCGACACGACCGCTATCTTCACGTTCGACACGGGAGTTTGCCATGGTGACGAAACGATCATTCCTGACGCTGGGCCTCGGCGGCGCCGCTGCCGCCGGCATCTTCAAATGGTGGGGCGCGAACCCGGCGACAGCTGCCGCGGACAGCGCTTTCGAAATCGTCAAGACCGAGGAAGAATGGCGAGCGCAGCTGACGCCGATGCAGTATGCGGTGTTGCGCGAAGAGGCGACCGAACGCCCGTTCACCAGCCCGCTCAACGACGAGAAGCGCGCCGGCGTCTTCCATTGCGCGGGATGCGACCAGGAACTGTTCCTGTCGGAGACCAAATATGACAGCGGCACAGGCTGGCCGAGCTTCTGGCAGGAGATCGAGGGCAAGGTTGCCTACAGGACCGACTACAAGCTGCTGATCCCGCGCACCGAGGAGCATTGCAGCCGCTGCGGCGGTCATCTGGGCCATGTCTTCAATGACGGCCCGCAGCCGACCGGCAAGCGCCACTGCATCAATGGCGTGGCGCTGAAGTTCACGCCCGCCGACGGCTCCGAGCCGGTCTACGGCTGACGGCACGTTCGCCAGACAGCACGCAAAGAAAAAAGGCCGATCCGGTTTCCCGGATCGGCCTTTTTGATGGCGTGTACGAAGGCGAGCGACTTACGACGCCTTCTTCTGGTCCTCGTCGTCGTCGATTTCCTCGAAATCGGCATCGACCACATCGTCAGAGGCGGCGTCGGCTTCCGCATCGCCTTCGGCGGCGGCCTGTTCCTCGGCCTGGGTGGCTTCATAGATGGCCTGTCCGAGCTTCATCGAGGCTTCTGCGAGCGCTTGCGTCTTGGCGGTGATCGCCTCGGCGTCGGGGGTCTCGGCGGCGGTCTCTTCCTTGAGCGCGGCGATCGCGTCCTCGATGGCCGTCTTGTCTTCCTCGGACACCTTGTCGCCATGCTCGGCCAGCGACTTTTCGGTCGAGTCGATCAGCGACTCGGCCTGGTTCCGCGCTTCGACCGCCTCGCGGCGCTTCTTGTCCGCCTCGGCATTGGCCTCGGCGTCCTTAACCATCTGTTCGACTTCCTCGTCGGACAGTCCGCCCGAAGCCTGGATGCGGATCTCGTGCTCCTTGCCGGTGCCCTTGTCCTGGGCCTTGACGTTGACGATGCCGTTGGCGTCGATATCGAAGGTCACCTCGATCTGGGGGATGCCGCGCGGCGCCGGCGGAATGCCGACCAGATCGAACTGGCCGAGCAGCTTGTTGTCGGCGGCCATTTCGCGCTCGCCCTGGGCGACGCGGATGGTCACGGCGGACTGGTTGTCCTCGGCGGTCGAGAAGACCTGGCTCTTCTTGGTCGGGATCGTCGTGTTGCGGTCGATCAGGCGGGTGAAGACGCCGCCAAGCGTCTCGATGCCCAGCGACAGCGGCGTGACATCGAGCAGCAGGACGTCCTTGACGTCGCCCTGCAGCACGCCGGCCTGAATGGCGGCACCCATGGCGACCACTTCGTCCGGGTTGACGCCCTTGTGCGGCTCCTTGCCGAAGAACGACTTGACCGTCTCCTGGACCTTGGGCATGCGCGTCATGCCGCCAACCAGAACCACCTCGTCGATCTCGCCGGCCTTCATGCCGGCATCCTTGAGGGCGGCTTCCATCGGCTTGACGGTGCGCTTGACCAGATCGTCGACAAGGCTTTCGAACTTGGCCCGTGTCAGCTTCATCGTCAGGTGCTTGGGACCGGACGCATCGGCGGTGATGAAGGGCAGGTTGATTTCGGTCTGCGCCGAAGAGGACAGTTCGATCTTGGCCTTTTCGGCCGCTTCCTTGAGGCGCTGCAGGGCCAGCTTGTCGCCCTTCAGGTCGATGCCCTGATCCTTCTTGAACTCGGCCGCGAAGTAATCGACCAGACGCATGTCGAAGTCTTCACCGCCAAGGAAGGTGTCGCCGTTGGTGGATTTGACCTCGAAGACACCATCGCCGATCTCGAGGACCGAAACGTCGAACGTGCCGCCGCCAAGGTCATAGACCGCGATCGTCTTGCCGTCGCGCTTGTCCAGGCCATAGGCCAGAGCAGCAGCGGTCGGCTCGTTGATGATGCGCAGAACTTCCAGACCGGCGATCTTGCCGGCGTCCTTGGTGGCCTGGCGCTGGGCGTCGTTGAAGTAGGCGGGCACGGTGATGACGGCCTGCTGCACGGTCTCGCCCAGGTAGCTCTCGGCGGTTTCCTTCATCTTCTGAAGGACCATGGCGGAGATTTCGGCCGGCGAACGCTTGTCGCCGCCCGCTTCGACCCAGGCATCGCCGTTCTTGCCCTCGACGATCTTGTAGGGGACCATCTTCTTGTCTTTTTCGACGGTCGGATCTTCATAACGGCGGCCGATCAGGCGCTTGACCGCGAACAGCGTGTTCTCGGGGTTGGTGACCGCCTGACGCTTGGCCGGCTGGCCGACGAGGCGCTCGCCGTCATCGGTGAAGGCCACCATGGACGGCGTGGTACGCGCGCCTTCCGCATTCTCGATGACCTTTGCGTCCTTGCCATCCATGACGGCGACGCAGGAGTTGGTCGTTCCCAGGTCGATGCCGATAACTTTTGCCATGTCTAACCTCTTCTTTCAGCGAACCGCACGGACCCGTTATGGCGTTCGTGTGCGCGGCCCCTCTTCGTTGGCAGATCGATTGTTTCCGGACGGCGCAAAAGGCGCCTTCCGCGCTGGCGGGTATATAAGGAGGGCGCATTTTGCGTGCAAGGCGGGTGTTTTGGAATGTTTTCGGTGTGAGGTTGCCTGTTGGGCCTACTGGCCCAAAATCACGTCGAGAACCGTTCCGGCCTCCCCCTGCGACACACCGACATCGGTTTGAGGGCGCGGAGCACCCGTCGACGAGGTGATCGTCCGGTCCGGTGGCGGCAGGGCGACGCGATCGCGTGCCACGGCACCCGATGGCGGCGACCTGTCGCTTGCGAGAGGTGTGCCGCCGTCGACAGGCGCGGAAGGCCGCCTGCCGGGTCCGAACGGGAAGCCCTCGGGGCGCGGCTTGGGAATGACGTTGAACGGCATGTAGCCGGGCAGGTCGGCGATGGCGACGCCTTGGTGAGCAGCCACCATGAAGTCGCGCCAGGCCTCGGCCGGCAGCGTGCCGCCGGTGACGTTCTTCATCGGCTTGCCGTCGTCATTGCCGAACCAGACCCCGGTCACCAGATGGGCCGTGTAGCCGACGAACCAGGCATCTCGGGCGTTCTGGGTGGTGCCGGTCTTGCCGGCGGCGGGATGATCGAACCGGGCCGCGCGGGCAGTGCCGGCGCGCACGGTCTGGCTCATCATCTGGTTCATCATGCCGGCGAGATCGGGCGCCAGCACGCGGCTGCGGCTGTCTTTTCGCTCGTAAAGAACCTCGCCCTCCATGGTCGTCACCCGGCGGATCAGGTGCGGGTCGGCGCGATAGCCGCCGGACGCGAACGGCACATAGGCCGATGTCAGCTCGTACAGCGTGACTTCGGACGTGCCGAGCGACAGCGAGGCGTTGGCTTTCAGCGGCGAGGCGATGCCCATTTTCTGCGCCGTGCGCACAACGGTACCCGCGCCGCTTTCCATGATCAGTTGCGCCGCCACCGAATTGAGCGATCTGGACAGCGCGGTCTCCAGCGTGACCGGGCCGTGATATTTGCCGCGATAATTCTCCGGCGCCCAATTGCCGAACCGAACCGGCGTGTCGTTGCGCACCGACGAGGGCAGCGCGCCTGCTTCGAGCGCGGCAAGGTAGACGAACGGCTTGAACGCAGAACCGGGCTGGCGCTTGGCCTGACTGGCCCGGTCGAATTGGGAGGCGGCATAGTCGACGCCGCCGACCATGGCGCGGACGGCGCCGGCCGGATCGATCGCCACAAGCGCGCCCTGGCTGACGTCGCGCTCGGCGCCATGTTCGGCGATCGCGGCGCGGATGGCCGTTTCGCCGGCGGTCTGCAGGTAGAGATCGACCGTGGTATCGACGATCACGTCCTGCCGGACTTCGCCGATCAGTTGCGGCAGTTCCTCCATGACGGCGTCGGCGACATAATGGTGCGCGCCGGACCAATAGCGGTTGGCGCGGGCGGCCGGGCTGGCCAAGGCCGCGGTCATTTCCGTGTCGGACACAAGCCCCTGTTCGCGCATCACCGAAAGAACCACCTGCGCGCGGCTTTCGGCCCGTTCGGGATTGCGGTTCGGCGACAGGCGCGACGGCGCTTTCAAAAGCCCGGCGAGGAGCGCCGCTTCGGGCAGGGACACATCGCGCGCCGACTTGCCGAAATAGCGCCGCGCCGCCGCCTCGACGCCATAGGAGCCCGAGCCGAAATAGACCCGGTTCAGATAAAGTTCGAGGATCTGCTCCTTGGAGTATTCATGTTCGAGCCAAAGGGCCAGCAACACCTCCTGCACCTTGCGGCCGACGGTGCGCTCAGGCGTCAGGAACAGGTTCTTGGCGAGCTGCTGGGTCAGCGTCGAGCCGCCCTGCACCAGCCCGCCAGCCATCACGTTGCGGGCCATGGCGCGGGCCAGCCCGATCGGGTCGACGCCGAAATGGGAGAAGTAGCGCCGGTCCTCGATGGCGATGACGGCCTTGGGAATATAGGGGCTCATCTCATGCAGGCCGACCGCCGCGCCGCCGGTCGCGCCGCGATTGGTCACCAGCGTTCCGTCGACCGCGACGATCTTGACATTGGGCGGCCGGTCGGGAACCGCCCATGCGCTGGCCGAGGGCAGTTGCGCGCCGTACCATGCGATGATGCCGGCCAGCGCGACACCGCCCCAGATGCAGGCGATGAACGACCAATAGACGAAGCCGCGCACGAAACCGCGCCCGCGCCCGCTTGTCCTGCGGCGTCCGCCGGATGAGCCGCGTGCGGCCGGTTTCCGGCGCGCGCCCGATGCGGCCTTGGCCCCCGGCTTTTTGGACGACGGTTTGCGCTTGCGCGCCGGCGGGGGCGCCGCGCGATCGGCCGCCGTCACCGAGAAGTCGGCGGCCGACTTTCGACCGCCGCGATCCTCGAACCGCGGCTCGACGCGCGTCTTGCGCTTCTTTCGTCTTGAAAACATGCGGGCCCGCACAACCGTGACACCAAACAAACGAACGGCCCGATGAGCCTAGAACGCGGCCATTTAAGGTGCGGTTAACCGCGCGGGCCCGCCGGTTTCATGGCTTTGCCCGATCGGCGATCATGTGGAGGCCAGAGCATCGAGAATACGCGCCCAGGATCGTTGGCCCTTGGTGAACGAGGCCAGATTGTATTTCTCGTTCGGTGAATGGATGCGGTCGTCCGACAGGGCAAAGCCGACCAGCAGCGAATCCATGCCGAGCATGCGCTTGAAGTCGCCGACGATCGGGATCGAGCCTCCCATGCCGATCACGGCGGCAGGCATGGGCCACTCGTCGGACAATGCCGCCTTGGCGGCCAGCACGGCCGGTGAATCGGCGGCGAGGATATTGGCCGGTCCGGCGCCGTGCTCGGCGAATTCAACCGAACAGTCGCCGGGAATGCGCGCGCGCACGAAGGCCCGGAAATTGTCGCGGATCGCCTGCGGGTCCTGACCGGCGACCAGGCGGAACGACACCTTTGCCGATGCCTTGGCAGGAATGACGGTCTTGAACCCCTCGCCCGTATAGCCGCCGATCATGCCGTTGACCTCGGCGGTCGGCCGCGCCCAGGTCAGTTCCAGGACGCTGCGGCCACGCTCACCGGACGGGTGTTTCAGGCCGATCTCGCCGAGAAACGCCTCGTCCGTCATGCCCAGCGCTTTCCAGCTTTCAAGCTGTTGCGCCGGCACCTCTTCGACGCCGTCGTAGAAATGCGGAATGGTCACTCGGCCGGTCTCGTCGTGCATGGCGGCGAGAACGGCGCTCAATATGTGCAGCGGATTGGCCGCCGCACCGCCGAAATAGCCCGAATGAAGATCGCGATCGGCTGCGTGGATGGTGATTTCCTCGCCGACCAGCCCGCGCAGGCTGCCCGAGATGGACGGTGTTTCGGCGTTCCACATGGACGTGTCGCAGACCAGCGCCACATCGGCCTTCAACTCGTCGGCATTGGCTTTGAGGAAGGGTTTGAGCGAAGGCGATCCGCTTTCCTCCTCGCCCTCGAACAGGATGGATACGCGGCATGGAAGGGCACCATGAACCGCCTTGTAGGCCCGGCAGGCCTCGACAAAGGTCATCAACTGCCCCTTGTCGTCCGACGCGCCACGAGCGGAGATCACGTCCGTGCCGCCGATGGTTTTCACCCTGGGATCGAACGGATCGTCGTGCCACAGGTCCAGCGGGTCGACCGGCTGGACGTCGTAATGGCCGTAGAAAAGGACATGCGGCGCATCGGCGGACGGGCCATCATGGTGGGCGACAACCATCGGGTGGCCATCCGTGTCGCGCACCGACGCGTCAAAGCCGATCGATGCCAGATCGCCGGCCAACCAGTTCGCCGCGGCACGGCAATCGTCCTTGTAGGCCGGGTCGGTGGAGATCGACCGTATCCGCAACAGCGAAAAGAGCCGTTCGATGCTGTCGTCGACCGCGCTGTCGAGCGCGTCGAGAACGGGTTCCAGGCTCAATGCCGGTTTGGTCACGGGTCGCCTCCCTGCGTGTACGGTTGCGGTCGCGATTGATGGGTGCGCGCGCCGATCGTGTCAAAACCATAAACACGGTACGGCACAAAAAAAGCCATCATGCGGAGGTCACGCATGATGGCTCAAGAACGAAAGTGGCAGCCCGGAGAGGGGGATTAGGCTGCCACTAGTCCGGATCGGCGGGGGACGGGCCTTAGCCGGACAACGGCGTTTTGCCGTTAATGGTAAATTAACAGAGCGTTTGCGGCGAAATATTGGCAGAGGCGGGCCGATTTCACGAAATCACACAAATGTCATGGAGCGTGTACGTTTACGGTGCCGGCAATCGCGCAATGACATAGGTCCGCCGTGGCCGTATAGATGCGCCCGTTACGCGTTGACGCACGATGTGACTAGGTGGCGGCGATTCGCCCTTGCACCTCCTGTGCGCTGCGTTTCAAAGCAATTTCGGCTGCGGCGCATACCACCGCCGGGACCATGCGAGGGGATCAGGACCATGTGCGGCATCGCCGGATACGTGACGGACGAGTTTTCCACAGACCTGCCCGACAGCGGGTTCGTCAGCGGGCTGACCGACAAGATCGCCAGCGCCGGAGCAGGCGACCGCGCGGTCGGGACGCTCGGCGACGTCATCGGCGTGCTCAAGAAGCGCTTCGGCGAGATGATGGCGATCGGCTTCGTGCGCGCGGTGGCGCTGGACGCCGATCTCGAGGCCGCGTTGCGCGGCCTTGCCGCCCGCCTCGGCGAGCACGAGACCGCGCTCACTGCGCTGTCGGAAGCCGGGCGCACCGATCTCGACCCGCTGATAGAAGGCCTGCGGGACTTCGGCTGGCAGCTTGAGGCGGAGCTGGCCGACCATGCGGCGACCGCCCGCGGACTGGTCGGACCCGGCATCGATCTGAACACGACGACCGCACTTCATGTGGCCATCGCCACCGAATATGTGTTGCGGGCCAATGACCGGCTGGAAGTGCGCGGCCGGGATTCGGCCGGGATCGCCATCCAGCTGGACGTGCCCGCCGAGGCGCCTGGCTCGCTGCCCGACAGCGAGGCCAGGGCGCTGACGGTCCGGGCGGCCGACATCCATGCCGGACACGATGCGGTCTATGTGACGCCGCGCGATGCCGGCGGAACCACCGTCACCTTCATCTACAAGACGGCCAATCTGGTGGGCCGGCTCGGCGACAATGGCGCCGCGCTGCGCGATGCGCTGCGCGATGACTCCCTTTTCTGGGCGCTCGCATCCCGGGCACGGCGCGTGTCGATCCTGTCGCATACGCGCTGGGCTTCGCACGGCGTCATCTCGGTCGCCAACTGCCATCCGCACAACCCGTCCCTGAACGGCGACGCGCCCGGCGATGCCAAGGCCGCGCTCGGTGCGATGTATGCGCTCAACGGGGATGTGGACAATCACGCCGAACTGATGACCGAACTGGTCACCAACCGGCAGAGCGCGGTCGACGCCGCGATCACCACCGACGCCAAGGTCATCCCGCTGGCCGACCGGCTTGCCGACGCACCGTCGGACGACCGGATGGAGCGGTTCCGCGCCGCGACGCGACGGCTCGACGGCTCGGTGGCCGTCGGCTGCATCGACCCGATGATGCCCGGCGAAGCGCTTCTGGCGCAGAAGGGGTCGGGCCAGGGCCTTTACGCCGCCCGGCTTGCCGACGGGTTCATGTTCGCCTCTGAGAGCTACGGGCTTTGCAACGCGGCCCGCGAGGCAGCCAACCTTGCCCGCTCGGTCGCCGGCGGTTCAGTGATCCACCTCGATGCCAACAGGGGCGACGCGATCATGCGGACCGTCAATGACGGCACGCCGGCCAAGATCAAGTATGACCCGATCCAGATCTATGCGCGCGACATCTATCGCGGCGATTTCGACACATTCCTCGAAAAGGAAATCCATGACGGGCCGGCCAGCGTCGCCAAGACGCTGCGCGGCCGGTTCCGGCGCGAAAAGGGCCTGGTCGCCTTCGACAAGCTGCCCTACGACATCTGGGCGGAATTGCGCGAAGCGCTCAAGGGCGGGTTGTCGCGGATCTATGTGATCGGCCAGGGCACGGCAGGCGTGGCGGCGGTCGGCATCGGCCATCTGGTCGAAAAGGCCATCGCCCGGGACAGCCGCCTGCGCATTCCGGTCGAGGCGGTGCGCTCGTCGGAACTGTCGGCCGATATCGACGCCTATGATTTCAAGCGGGCCCTGGTGATCGCAGTCTCGCAGTCGGGCACGACGACCGACACCAACCGTGCCGTCGACCTTGCCCGCGAGCGCGGCGCGTTCGTGCATGCGATCGTCAACCGGCGCAGTTCCGATCTCGTCCGCAAGGCGCAGTCGGTTCTCTACACATCCGACGGGCGCGACGTGGAAATGTCGGTCGCCTCGACCAAGGCGTTCTATTCGCAGATCACCGCCGGCAAGCTGACCGCGCTGTTTCTCGCCGCCCAGCTCGGCGCGATGACCGATGTGGAACTGGCCTACGAGATGGGCGAACTGGAAAAGCTGCCCGGGCACATCGCGGCGGTCCTTGCGGACGAAGCCCATATCGGCCAATGCGCCCGCGATCTTGCCCCCTATTCCCGCTACTGGGCGGTCACCGGCTCGGGCGTCAATCACGTGGCGGCGCTGGAAATCCGCATCAAGCTGTCAGAGCTTTGCTACAAGTCGATCCCGGTCGATTACACCGAGGACAAAAAGCACATCGACCTGTCGACAGAGCCGCTGACGCTGGTGGTCGCCAACGATCTGCCGGGCGATCTGGTCGGCGACGTCGTCAAGGAAGCGGCGATCTTCAAGGCACACAATGGCCGTCCGGTCGTCTTCGCCACAAAGGGCGCCGATGCGGATGCCTTTGCCGGTTATGCCGAACGGGTCATCGCGCTGCCCGATGTCGGCGCCGATCTTGCCTTCGTCCTGGCCACGGTGGCCGGCCATCTGTTCGGCTTCCACGCGGCCAAGGCCATCGACGAGGGCGCGCAGAAGCTCAAGCCGATCCTTGCCGGACTGGGGCTGGTGGCGATGGGCGAACAAAGCGCCGATCCGGAAGCGGTCGTGGCGGCCCTTGAAACATTTGTCGACGAGGCGGCCGACGGCGCCTTCAATTCGGGTCTCGGCGCCAGTCACCTGGCGCAGATTGCGCGCCTTGCCCGGCGGATGCGCGAAGGGTCCGATGTCGCAGGGCTGGCGCAGGGCGCACTGCCGCTCGTCCGCGATGCGTTCGAAGAGACCTCGCGCCCCGTCGATACGATCCGCCACCAGGCCAAGACGGTTACGGTCGGCACGAGCCGCCCGGAGGATGCACTGTCATCGGCGATCCGCGATGCGCTCGCCGGGCTCGGGCTTGCCGACAGCCGCATGTCGTTCGACAACCGCAAGACGCTTGCCGTGGTGTCGCGTCTGATCGACAGGATCGAATGGGCGACGCTGCTCGATGTCGAGGAAACGCAAGGCACGACGCTGGTGCGCCTTGCATCGGGCGCCAACGCTCCCGAAGCGCTTTCCGGCTACGGCGAACAGCGAACCGGCATCGGCGTGATCGGCACGGCGCTCGACACCAATGCGACCGCCTGCGGCTTCATCGGGCGGGAAGCGGTGATCGCCGTGCCGGTTACAGGCGCTTCCTTCTCCGGGACAGAGCAGGTGCTCTGCCTGTCGGTTACCATGCTTGCCCACGCATCGCGCGACCGCAAGACGGCGGTGATGAACGCGCTTGGCACCTACCGCACGACGCTGCGCGACTGGGAACAGACGCTTGGCGCCGACGCCGATGCCGCGCTCCAGCGCCGCCTCGCCAGCGAGGACCCGCTGACCGTAACCTTCCGGCCCGGCGCCCTGGTGCCCGGCACGGACGAGGGCCGTCAATCCGCCTGAAGGTGTTCGGCCAGCGCGCAGACGACGTGATAGAGCGTGCTCGCCGGCATGTCGGCGGCGATTGGTTTGCCGTTCGGATCGATCGCATCGACCCAGCCACCGGAGACCGGTTGGGCGAGATAGTGATCGAACAGCACATCGATCATCTGCCGGCGTAGCGCGGTCGCGCCCGATACGCCCCGCTTTTCAAGGGCGATGGCGGCCTTGAGCGCTTCGGTCTGTGGCCAGCAGCGTGCCGTTGCCGACTGACCGGCGCCATCGGGCCGCATGGTGTCGGCCACCGCGCCCGTCGCGGGATGATGGCCGAATGCGCGGGCGGTCGCGAACAGCACGCGTGCCTTGTCCTCAAGCCCCGGCCTTGACCGTCTGTCCGCAAAGCGCAGAAGCAGCCATGCCCATTCATAGTGATGGCCCGGCTCGACGGCGGTGTGCGCCGGATCGTCAGACAGCGGCGTCCAATCGTCGGCGAAAAACTCGCGCACCGTGCCCGCTGCCGCATCGAAAAAGCGGGCGTCGAACAGTTCGACCATCGCTTCGGCGCGATCGAGAAATCCGGTCTCACCCGTCGCGTCATACCAGGCGAGCATGGCTTCGAGCATGTGCATGTGCGGATTGGCGCGCCGCGGCGCGCTGCCGGACGTGTCTTCAACAAAACCGCCATGGCGGCGATCGGCGAGGCGGGCATCCATGAAGTCGAGCGTCCGGTCGGCCCATGCGCGGGCATCGTCAAACCCGCCGGCCTTGTGGAGCCACGCCAGCGCCAGCAGCACGAAGGCCTGATCGTAGGTGTCGCGCCGGCCGTCCTGCACGGTTCCGTCCGGGTTGAAGCGGTGGATCCAGCCGCCATCGGTGGTGTCCCAGGCCGTTGACACGAGCGTTTCGAACAGGGTTTCGAGCAGGCCGCCGGGCGCATTGTTCCAGCCCAGCGCCCCTGCATGGACGAAGCTGTAGATCTGGCGCGGCAGCACGCGCATCCTCTTGGAGGCATATGTGCCCGGCGCGCCATCGAGGCCGAGGCCCTCATGCACACCGCCATGGACGTCATCGATGCCGGGTCCGGCCCAGAACGGCAGACATGCGTCGAACAGCCATCGCCGGATTGCGGCCTCGGAGCGGTCATGGGCGACAGAGCCGACGAACCGCTCCTTGAAAAGAGCCGTCACGTCCTTGACAAGATGCGTGCGGTCCCGGCGGGTCACGAGCACCTTGTTGTCTTCGGCAACCACCACCAGATCGTCGACGCCGGCGACAGCGACGATGGCATCGCGCGCGCGAATGTGGTTGCCGGCGCTGTCGACGGCGATAATGTCCCCGTCGAGCGCATTGCCCTTGTCATCCTTTGGCGCGTGATCGTGGAGCTGGGCCCAGGAACCCAGATCGTCCCAGTCGAAACCGGCCCGCACCACGCCGATATTGTCCGCCTTTTCCATGATGGCGTAGTCGACCGACAGTTTTTCGGCGGCCGAAAAGGACGGCGCATCGAGCCACAGCCTGCAGCCGTCGATCCGCGCGGCGCGCACGGCCTGCGATGCGCAATCCCATATCTGCGGCTGATGCTTTCTGAAGGCCTCCGCCAAGCGGCCGGGCCGGAACAGGAACATGCCGGCATTCCACAGAAAACCGCCCTGATGGATATAGTGCCGCGCGGTGTCCGCGTCAGGCTTTTCGCGAAACCGGCGCACGGCGTGCCCCTCGCCCAGCGGTTCGCCCGTCTCGATGTATCCGTACTGGGTTTCCGGCCGGGTCGGCGCGATGCCGATCAGCATGATCGCATCGGTGGCCGCCGCGGTGCGCGCCGCCCGGGCCACGGCGGTGCGGAAGGCGGCGTGATCCTCGATCAGCGCGTCGGACGGCACGACGAGCAGCAGATCATCGCCCGGGCCCGCTTCGTGCAGCGCGGTGATTGCGGCGATCGCGGCGGCCGTGTCGCGGATCGCCGGCTCCAGCACCAAACGGAAATCGCCCGTGCCGGCCAGTTCGGCTTCAAGCAGCGGCGCCAGCGCGGCGCTGCCGATGACGCAGGGCGCGCCGAACGCGACATCGTCGACGATGCCCTGCGGCATGCGCGCCAGCGTCTGGCGCAACAGGCTGGCATCGCCGGCCAGCGTATGGAACTGTTTGGGCTTGTCGTCGCGCGACATCGGCCACAGGCGCGAGCCGGCGCCGCCGCACAAAATCACCGGGATGACACGTTGGATACTGGTCGACACCGGTCGCCCCTGTTCGATGAGGTGCGCCTGCTGCCTAGAACGGCGGCCCGGCATTGGCAAGGTCGCGCGCGACGGGCGACCGCGCCCGCGGCGCTCAAAGCAAAGCGGCCCGCTCGGTCGAGCGGGCCGTCTTCTTGTTGGGTCGAAATCCCTGTGGCGAGGCTCGCGGCCTCAGCAAGATGGCCGTTATCAGCCAGCGAGCTCCGAGGAGATTTCGTCGAACTTGGCGTTCAGTTCGGTACCCAGGGCCGTTGCGCCGGTGATGATGGCAACAGCGATCAGAGCAGCGATCAGACCGTATTCGATGGCAGTCGCACCCGACTCGTCTTTCAGAAAACGTGCAAACATTGGTGAGCTCCTTACTCGTGTCAAACAGCACTCTGTCGGGTTTCTCTCCGGCCCGATCAGTAACGCCAACCTACACGGGGCCCATTGCCAGCCGCTTAAGCTTTAGGGTTTCGCATTGGTAAACGCCGCCATGGTGAAGAAAGGGTTGATCCGGCGGCTTCTGACCGCCTTGCTTGCCTGCGACGCCCCACCGCCGACGGGCGCAGCCCGCAAGCGCGACTGCGCGTCGCCGACTTTTCGGCGGGCACGCGCAGCCGTCCCGCGCCAGCGGGAGTGGCGTGAGCGCAATGGAAGGACCAACGGGCGATCCGGAAACCGCGCATTGCTATGTTGGGTGCGGTCGCCGGACCGCCCGTTCGACGGGCTTGCGGTGATCGTCATGGGTGGCGCCGGCGCGAGGCTTTCGCCCTGCCGTGGCCGCCCCGCAACGCCGGGAGGGTTCGGCCGGCCCCGCCCATCCCTGATCACCGGCCGGGTCTGGCCGATGGCAGGCACGGATGGACGCCGCACATCATCATTCCGCACGCCTGCGCCCGGATCGGCTCGGCCGATCCGGAAAGCTTGCAGGCGATTCAAAGGGGGGCGTTTGGAACCTTTCCGCAGCATCAAGGATGCTGCGGGGCCAAACGCGGCTTGGGGGCTCATCGCCCAGCGGGGCACCTCTGCACCGCCAACCGCGCCATCGTCCCCTTCCCCGCCGGCACGGTACGCCGCCGGGTTTCCGCGAAGGGGATGGGAGGGAGTGCAAGGGCGGTTTGGGGGAAGGGGGTAAGTCTTTGTTGGCACCCACCCCTGCCGTCATCCCTGTGCTTGTCACAGGGATCCATTCCGGCTGGTTCGCCGGTTTGCCCAGAAACAAACGCGTGACTGACCGTCACGATCAAGCCGGCCGCGCGCGCGCCTCGCGCCTCATCGTCAACGCCGACTCTCTTGGCGATAGAATGCGGTGTGTTCCGAGCGCTTGATCGTCAAGGCCGCAGGAATGGATCCCGGGGTCAAGCCCAGGGATGACGCAGGCAGGGGCGGCAAGACGGTTTGGGCAGCCCTACCCATCCACCTTCAGCACCTGGATGAACGCTTCCTGGGGGATTTCGACGCGGCCGAACTGGCGCATCTTCTTCTTCCCCTCCTTCTGCTTTTCCAGCAGCTTGCGCTTGCGCGTCACGTCGCCGCCATAGCATTTGGCGGTCACGTCCTTGCGCATCGCCGAGATGGTCTCGCGTGCGATCACCTTGCCGCCGATCGCCGCCTGGATGGGGATCTTGAACATGTGGCGCGGGATCAGGTCCTTGAGCTTTTCGCACATGACGCGGCCGCGCTTTTCGGCCGCCGAGCGGTGCACCAGCATGGACAGCGCGTCGACCGGCTCCTCGTTGACGAGGATCGACATGCGCACCAGATCGCCCTCGCGATAGCCGTCGATCTGGTAGTCGAACGAAGCATAACCCTTGGAGATCGATTTGAGCCGGTCGTAGAAATCGAACACGACTTCGTTCAACGGCAGCTCATAGGTGACCATGGCGCGGCTGCCGACATAGGCAAGGTCGGTCTGGATGCCGCGCCGCTCCTGACAGAGCTGCAATATGGCGCCCAGATAATCGTCCGGCGTCATGATGGTCGCCTTGATCCACGGCTCCTCGATGGTCGCGATCTTGACCACGTCGGGCATGTCGGCGGGGTTGTGCAGTTCGGTGACCGTGCCGTCGGTCAGCGTCATGCGGTAGACGACCGACGGCGCGGTGGCGATCAGGTCGAGATCGAATTCGCGCGCCAGCCGCTCCTGGATGATCTCGAGATGCAGAAGGCCCAAAAAGCCGCAGCGGAAGCCGAAGCCGAGCGCGGCACTGGTCTCCATCTCGTAGGAAAAGCTCGCATCGTTGAGGCGCAGCTTGCCGATGGCGGCGCGCAGATCCTCGAAGTCGGCGGCATCGACCGGAAACAGGCCGCAGAAGACGACCGGCTGGGCCGGCTTGAACCCGGGCAGCGCCACGGCGGTGGGGCGCTTGTCCTCGGTGATCGTGTCGCCGACGCGGGTGTCGGCGACTTCCTTGATCGACGCCGTGAAGACACCGATCTCGCCGGGGCCGAGCTCGGGCACGGTGACGAGCTTGGGCGTCAGGACGCCGACGCGGTCGACCTGATACCTGGCGTCCGTGCCGATCATGCGGATCGTCTGGCCGCGTTTCATCCGGCCGTCGATGATGCGCACGAGGACGACGACGCCCAGATAGGCGTCGTACCATGAGTCGACCAGAAGCGCCTTGAGCGGCTCGGCGCCCTCGCCTTCGGGCGGCGCGGGCAGGCGGGTGACGATCGCTTCAAGCACCTCTTCAACGCCCTGCCCGGTCTTGGCGGAGATCTCGACGGCGTCGGACGCATCGAGCCCGATCACCTCCTCGACCTGCGCCTTGACACGGTCGATGTCGGCGGCGGGCAGGTCGACCTTGTTGAGGACGGTGACGATCTCATGGTCGTTGTCGATCGCCTGATAGACGTTGGCGAGCGTCTGCGCCTCGACGCCCTGGCTGGCGTCGACCACCAGAAGCGAGCCCTCGCAGGCCGCCAGCGACCGCGAGACCTCGTAAGCGAAATCCACATGGCCGGGCGTGTCGATCAGGTTGAGCACATAGTGCTCGCCGTCGCGCGCATCATATTCGAGCCGGACGGTGTTGGCCTTGATGGTGATGCCGCGCTCGCGCTCGATGTCCATCGCATCGAGCACCTGGTCCTTCATCTCGCGCTCTTCCAGCGAGCCGGTCATCTGGATCAGCCGGTCGGCGAGCGTCGATTTGCCATGGTCGATATGGGCGACGATGGAGAAATTGCGGATGTGGGAACGCGGGGTCTTGGTCATGGCGCTGATATAGGGGCGAACGCCTTGCCGGGAAAGCGGAATCGCGATGCGGGGACGGCGGCGGGGCCGCATGGCCAGGGGCAGCGCACCGCCGGTACGGATCATCGGATCCGTCTCGCCAATTCTTGGCGACTGCCAATAATGGACCCGATCTGCTATGATGTTCCACGTGTTTTCTTTTCTTTCGGGAGCCCCCATGAACACCGGCTTTGTAAAACGAAACGAGAAAAGCGGTCCAACCTGGCTCTACTCCAAAAAGAGCAGGGCCCGCGGCGCCCGCGCAAGGGATGTCCGCTGGGGCGATTTCCTCAACATCGAATCGATCGACCAGGATGGATGGGCGAAGATAAAATGGGGCAGCAAACGCTACTTCCTGCCGGTCGAGGACATTGCCACCGAACGTCCGCTGGAGGTCATGTTTCTCGATGTCGGCCAGGGCGACGGCTGCGTCGTCGTTTCGCCGGAAGCGCGCACGGATGCGGGTGCGGCGGACCATGAGCGCGAACGGATCATGGTCATCGACGCCGGCATATCCGACAACATGTTCGGCTTCCTGCGTTGGCGCTTCGGCAAGCTAAAGAGGGCATTCCGGTTCCACGCGGCGATCATCACGCATCCCGATGCCGACCACTATCGTGGCTTCCAGAAGATCTTCTCGCACAAGAACATCGAATTCGACCGCATCTATCACAACGGTCTGATGGAGCGCACCGGCAACGATCTGCTCGGGCCGACCGATGCGAGCGGGCGATATCTGACCGGCATCGTCGCGTCGGACACGGCGGTGCGCACGCTGTATGGCGATCCGGCGGTGCGGGGCCGGAAATGGTATCCAAGGCTTTTGCACACGGCGATGACGAGCGGCCGCGTCGGCCAGATCGAAATGCTGTCGACCGAGCATGGCGAGTCCGAGGCCGGGCGCCAGTGGATCCCCGGCTTTGCGCCGAGCTCCGGGCGGGACGTTGCCATCGAAGTCATCGGTCCGGTGGTCGAGCGCGACGCGGCTGGCAACGACCGTCTGCGCTGGTTCGGCGACGGAATCGGCTCGTCGGCCAAGAACACCGGCAAGACAAAGAACGGGCACTCCGTGCTGCTGCGGCTGACGCTCAGATCGTTCAAGCTGTTCTTCGGGGGCGACCTGAACGCGCCCGCCGAGGACTTTCTGCTGCGGCACTATGGCGGGATCGGAGACGCGCAGGCGCTGGCGGACGCCGTGCCGCAGGCCAGCACCCGGCTGTCGGCGGACGTCATGAAGAGCTGCCATCACGGCTCGAACGACGTCACCGACGAGTTGCTCAAGGCCGTCAACCCGTTTGCCTTCGTGATTTCGTCGGGTGACGAGGAAAGCCATGCCCATCCGCGACCGGACCTTCTGGGGCGGCTGGGCAAGTTCGGCCGGGGCGATGCCCCTCTTCTGCTGTGTACGGAACTGCTGCGATCGACGCGCGAGGAAGGCCGTGCGGCCGACTTCAAGAAGCTCGCTTTGCTGAACAAGAAGATCGAAGCCCCGACGACATCGGACGCCGACAGGAAAAAGTTGCGGCAGGAACGCGCGCGGCTGACGAAATTCATCCAGCAGCGCAATGTCGGCGTCTATGGCGCGATCACGGTGCGGACCGACGGTCACCATATGGAGATCTCCTTCAAACTGGAGTCGCCCCGGGGCAAACAGTCCTGGCAGCGCTACGGGTTCCGCCAGGGCGCCCACGACGAGTGGGTTCCCACGGGCGGCCTGACTTCCCACTGACCGGACCACGGCCGGCGCTGCCGGCGGCAGCACCAGACGCCCTGATCGAAACGGTCAGATAGTGCGCTTTATGCACACGTGCCGCGAGCAGGCTTTCCTACGGGCAAACGCCGCCGACCGAGATGTACTTGCCGTAGACCCAGCCTTGTGCGTTGGGCTGTCCCCAAAGCGGGTTGTTGCAGCGGCCCGACATGCACATGGCCGCATACCAGTTGCCCCGGCGGTCCCACACGGCGATCTCGTCGCCCAGGTAGAATTCGCCGATCTGCTGGTAACCCGATCCCGGCCCGCTGCGCACGGCGAGAAACCCGTTTCCTGCGGCGTGGTTGTACTGGCTGATCGGCCGCACCCCGACGATATGGCCGGTGCAGTCGCCGGCCTGGGCCGGCACGCTTGCGGACAGTCCGCCAAGCGCCAGAACGGTCGCGGCGACAAGGGTGTTCAGGGATCGGTGCGCTTTCATCATCAGTCTCCCGATGCGGTGGCTCGTGTCACGGGCCGGCGCGCCACCGGCTGCCGGCGGCGGCACTGAAGACCCATGCGGGGGCCTGTGCATTGACGGCGGTCAAGTACGCTTCGGATCGCGCTCAGCGGCGCATGGCGACCGGCTCGGCCGGCGGTGTTGCGGCTTCGGGCGCCGCGTCGCCGGGTTTGGACGGTTCGCGCCACTGAAGACGCTTGTAGTCGAAGCCGAAACGCAGGGTCGGCTTGACGATCTCGAAATAGGGCGAGGAATCGAAGTCGCGCGGCGTGAACAGCGAGTGATGGCGGATATGCATGATCTCGCGGCGCGAATAGTCCGAGACGGCACGGGCGCGCCCCCTGGCCAGCGTGATTTCGGGCAGGATCGGGTAACGGATCTCCTGGAACGCCTGGGCGATCAGCGTCGAACAGATGGCGCGGGTGGGATCGCCCGAACCGAACTGGATCATGCGGCGGCGCCAGCGCACCGGAACCGGCGGCGTCGGCAGGAAATAGCGCAGCATGTCCAGGATGTTCTTGTTGTCGTATTTCAGGCCGATCTTGCCGATCATGAAATCGACGACGACCTGCCGGTCGGACGGCGTCAGGCCGACGGGCCGGCAGATGCGCGTGTTGTAGGTCTCGTATTTCTCCAGCGGCTCGGCGGTGCAGCCCGTGCCCAGATTGACCTCGACCAGCCGCCGGCGGCGGCCCGAGGCATCGACCTCGTCGAGAGCATCGCCGACATAAAGCGCGGCATGGCTCCAGGTCGACTGGGTCAGATATTTGATCGCCGCCGAAATCTGCCGGTTGCCCTCGACCAGCAGCACGTCGCCCGGCTCCAGCGTGCGGTAAAGCGTGTGCGGATCGGACGGCGTGTAGGGCCTGTAGCCCGATGATTCCGCTTCCAGCCGGCCCGCCAGCCAATGCCCGACGTTGTCCAATATCGTATCGCGCTGTTCGGTCATCTCATTGCGCCCACACCGCATGCGCCCTGTCGCCTAAACAGCCTATCACCGCTTCGGTGAAACCTTGCTTAAACCCGATGCACATTGGCGTGAGCAAATTTGTGGCGGCGCGTGGCGTTGCGCGGCTTGCCCCCGGAGCGCGAAAGGCTTAGTTTAGAATTATTCCAAATTGGTGATTTCCATGCTCAACAAATTCTTCGTATCCAACCGGCGCGACTTCTCGTCCCTTTCCGAACAGGAAGTGCTTGCGCTTGCGATCTCGTCGGAAGAGGACGATGCGCGCATCTACCTGGCCTATGCGGACGGGTTGCGCGAGGACTATCCGCAATCAGCGAAGATCTTCGAGGACATGGCCGCCGAGGAAGGCGAGCACCGCACCCGGCTGATCGAATTGCACAAGAAGCGCTTCGGCGACACCATTCCGCTGATCCGGCGCGAACATGTGCGCGGCTATTACGACCGCAAGCCGGACTGGCTGGTGCGTCCGCTGGGTCTCGACAAGGTGCGCGGCCAGGCCGCCGAGATGGAGGCGCAGGCGCAGCGCTTTTATCATCGCGCGGCGCAGCAGTGCACGGATGCGGACACGCGGGCGCTGCTCGGCGATCTGGCGCTCGCCGAGAGCGGGCACGAGCAAAAGGCGGTGCAGTTGGAAGCCGAGCATCTGCCAGAGGATGCGCGCCAGGAGGAGGACGATGCCGAGCGCAAGCAGTTCATTCTGACCTATGTGCAGCCCGGTCTCGCCGGGCTGATGGACGGATCGGTATCGACGCTGGCGCCGATCTTCGCCACCGCGTTCGCCACCCAGGACACATGGACGACTTTCCTGGTCGGCCTTGCCGCCTCGGTCGGCGCGGGCATTTCGATGGGCTTCACCGAGGTGGCCTCCGACGACGGCGTGATTTCCGGGCGCGGCTCGCCGATCAAGCGCGGGCTGGCAACCGGCATCATGACGACCGTCGGCGGCCTAGGCCATGCGCTGCCCTATCTGATCCCGCATTTCTGGACCGCGACGATCATCGCCATGGTCATCGTCGTCATCGAACTGTGGGCGATCACCTGGACGCAGAACCGCTTCATGGAAACGCCGTGGGGGCGGGCGATCTTCCAGGTGGTGCTGGGCGGCACGCTGGTCTTCGCCGCCGGCATGCTGATCGGCAATGCTTAGCCGCCGCGCGGGCAGCGGCGCCCGGAGGTTAATGCGGCATTAACCAAGATGAACGATAGTGGTTGCATTGCGGGTTCGGGTGGTTCGGAGGGCGTCGAATCGGGTGATCCGTTCACGCCGAATTCATCTGTAGCGGGCTAGTCTTGGACCCATCGCACACGGCAGGGGCGCCGTCAGAAAGGGGACAAGACCAATGCGTGCCATCCAAGTCCAAATCCGGTCCATCCGCGAGTTCATCTGGCCGAGCTACCAGCCCGAGCGCCACTATATGCGCGGCCCCGGCCCGGCCTGCGCGCGGCGCGGCGGCGTCAACCTGATCGACGCCGGCTGATCACGGACCGAAGAACGGAAACGACCGCCGCACCTCGCGGCTGCCAGGGATCAGCGCGCGGAGACGGTCGGCGCGGCGGGTTCGACCGATCCGACGACCATCCGGTCGGGCATCTCGATCGACACCCAGTGCCCGGCATGACGCTCGGACTGGCGCTTGAGATAGGTGTACTCGGTGTCGCTCCAGAGCCGGACCTCGGACCTGAGATTGTCGAGCACGAAGTCGCCGCGGTCGGTGCGCACCGTCAGCACCGCGTGCCCCTCACCATCGGGCTTGCGCACGACGGTGATCAGAAGGCCCGAGGGCGGCAATCCCTGACCGATCAGCATCTGCCGCTTGAGCAGGACATAGTCCTCGCAATCGCCGGCCGCGTCGGGAAACGTCCACACCTCCTCGCGGCCGTAAATGTCCATGTCGCTGCGCGGTTCGATCACCATGTTGACCGCCGAATTGACGTTGAGGATCTGCGCCCAGATCTCGCGCGTGATGGTGATCGGCTTGTAGGAACCGCGCTTCTGGCGGCATTCCTCGGTGTAAAGGCGGCAGAACTCGTAATGGCCGATCGGCTGGGAGGTCAGTCCGCCGGTCTTCATCGCGCCGGCATCGGCCGGTCCGGTCAACGCCGCCAAGCCCGCGGAAACCGCGGCAATCCACCCGAAACGCATACGCACGCGCCCCACTCCCTGTCCCGTTCGCCGGCGGGGTCTCACCGGTTAACAAACAGTTAATCACGCGGGCCGGCGACCGGCAACGGGCATAGGTTCACGGGTCGGTGACATGGTTAACGGTTGGGGGCGATGGACGGTCAGGGTGCCCAAAGGGCGGGGTCGCTCCAGGGCTCGGGCACCGAAAGCGTGCCGCGCGGCGGCCTGGCGGCGGCGGCAAGGGCGAGCGACTGCCATGCGTCCCGCCATGAGACAGGCAGTTCGAACGGCGTTGCGACGCCGGTCTCGGGGGCAAAGCCGAAGCGGGCGTAATAGGCGGGATCGCCCAGGACGAAGACATGGGTGATGCCGGCCTGTCTCAGCCTTTCGCGGCCATCGCGGACGAGCGCGCTGCCGATCCCCTGCCCCTGCCGTGCGGATGCGACGCCGAGCGGACCGAGGAGCGCAAGGCGCGCATCGGCATCGCTGAGGCCGCAATCGGTGAAGATGACATGTCCGACGAGCACGCCGTCCTCCACCGCCACCAGCGACAGGACGCCGGACGGCATGTCCAGCAGCTTGCGAACCACCGGCAGCAGATCCTCGTCCGGAAAGGCATCGGGATAGAGCGCCTCGATGCCGTCGCTGTCGTCGGGCGCGCCCTGACGGATCGCGACGGATGCGCTCATGAACAGTCAGACGAAACGCGCGATCAGGCGACGGCTCTGATCTTGCCGCGGCGTTTGACGTTGGACTGGGCGCGCATGAAGTTCAGCATGCGCGGGGCGACCTCGGTGCGGAAGCGCGAGCCGTTGAAGACGCCGTAATGGCCGACGCGCGGCTGCTCGTAATGAACCTTCATGTTTTCCGGCAGGCCGGTGCACAACGCATGTGCGGCCCTGGTCTGGCCGCGTCCGGTGATGTCGTCATTCTCGCCTTCGACGGTGAACAGCGCCACGCGGCTGATGGCGCCCGGATCGACGGGCTCGCCGCGATGGGTCATCGTGCCCTTGGGCAGTGCATGCTCGATGAAGACGGTCTCGACGGTCTGGAGATAGAATTCCGCCGTCAGGTCCATGACGGCGAGATACTCGTCGTAGAACTCGCGGTGCTTTTCGGCCGAATCGCCATCGTCGCGCACCAGATGCATGAAGAAGTCCTTCTGCGCGATCATGTGCCGGTCCATGTTCATCGACATGAAGCCGGTCAGCTGCAGAAAGCCCGGATAGACGGGCCGGCCGAATCCCGGATTGGGAAACGGCACATGCATGATGACATTGTCGCGGAACCAGTCGAGGTCCTTTTCCTCGGCCAGCTGGTTGACGGCGGTAGGATTGCAGCGCGTGTCGATCGGACCGCCCATCAGCGTCATCGAGGTCGGCGAATTGGGGCTGCCATGCTGCTCCATCACCGAGACCGCCGACAGCACCGGAACCGATGGCTGGCAAACGCCGACAATGTGCGTGTCGGGGCCAAGATGGTTCAGCATCTCGATCAGATAGTCGATATAGTCGTCCAGATCGAAATGGCCCTCGGACATGGGCACGTGGCGCGCATCGACCCAGTCGGTGATGTAGACCTCGGCTTCCGGCAGGAAGCGTTCGACCGTGCCGCGCAGCAGCGTCGCATAGTGCCCCGACATGGGCGCGACCAGCAGAACGCGCGGGTCGGACGGGCGCGGCTTGGCGAGATCGCGCTGGAAATGCACCAGATTGCAGAACGGCTTGGACCAGACGGTGTTTTCCACCACCGGCACCTGCTTGGCGTCGATCACGGTCTCGTCGAGATCGAAGGCCGGCTTGCCGTAGCGGCGCGTGGTGCGCTCGAAAACCTCGGCCCAGGCGGCGACGGTGCGGCCGTAGCGCGTGCGGGAAACCGGGTTGAGCGGGTTCTGGTAGAACAGCCGGGTCGCGTCGGCGGCGGCGCGCCATGGCTGCATCACGGCATGATTCAGTTCATACAAATGATAGAACACCTGTCGTCCTCTCCTCATGGGCCGTGCGGCGGCTTCTCATAGGGTCTTTATGCAGGCCGCTTCTTGTGCATGGCAACATTAAATCGATTGCACGCTAGCACCGGCTTCGCGGTTGCGAAATCGTGCTAACGTCTAGGTAGTGCCCAATCCCCTGCATTTCACGCACCATCGGGCCATTAGGCGGCGCATGTGTTAATGCGGCGTTAACTTCGGTTAACGAAAGGTGGCGGCGGGCCGCCGGCGCGGGCGCCATCAGGCGTCGTGGCCCTCGACGACGATGACTTCGCCCTCGGAAATCTCCTGCCGGATGGCCCGCGCCCTGGCATAGGTGTCCGAATTGTAGCAGGCGAGCGCCGCCTCATAGGTGGGGAATTCGATGACGACGTTGCGTTGCCGGCTGGCGCCTTCGGACGCCCCAATCGCGCCGCCGCGCACCAGGAATTTCGCGCCATGCTCCTGATAGGCGGGCGCGGCCGCCGACACATAGTCCTTGTAGCGTTCGGGGTCGTGCACGGTGATCCGCGCGATCCAATATCCCTTCGGCATGGTTGGTCTCCCCTGATGACGCCACTGTTGCGCAACGGCCAGCAAATTCGGTCAGGCGGCCCAAAGCAAGCCCGCTCTGGATCTGTTCAGACCACCTAGCCTTCCGCGGCCGCGGCCATCTCGTCGAGGATCGCGGCGGCCGCCCCGGCGGGGTCGGGCGCGGCGATGATCGGCCGGGCCACGACCAGGTGGGTCGCGCCGGCGGCCATCGCTTGGGCCGGTGTGACGACGCGCTTCTGGTCGCCTGCCGCGCTGCCGGCGGGCCGGATGCCGGGCGTGACGATCGCCATGCCCGGTCCGACCACATCGCGCACCGGTTCCGCCTCAGCCGCCGAACAGACGATGCCGCCCATGCCCGCGTCGCGCGCCTGGCGCGCCCGCTTCAGGACGAGACCGGCGGCATTGTCATGATAGCCGGCATCGGACAGGTCGTGATCGTCCATCGAGGTCAGGACGGTAACGGCGAGCAGCGTCAGATGGCTGCCCTGCGCCGCTGCGGCGGCGGCGGCCATCGCCTTGGGGTAGGCATGGACGGTCAGCATATCGACGCCCATCGCCGCCACGCTCTGGACGCCCTGCGCGACCGTGTTGTCGATGTCGAGCAGCTTCATGTCGAGGAACACGGACTTGCCCGCCGCCTTCAGGCGGCGTGCCAGATCGAGCCCGCCCGCAAAGACGAGCCGGTAGCCGATCTTGTAGAAGGAGACGGTGTCCCCGAGCGTGTCGACCATGGCCTCGGCATCGGCAACGGCCGGCAGATCGAGCCCGACGATCAGGCGATCACGCACCGCCGCGATCATGACCGTGCCCTGCCCTCGGTCAGGTTTTCCAGAAGCGACCGGCAGGTGTTTTGCAGCATTTTGAGCTGGCGCTCGTCGGCCGGCAGCCCGTCCTCGCCAAAGGCGGTTGCGGCGCGGCTGATACCGGCCTGTTCGGTGACGATCTGCGCGCCGACATTCATCAGCACCGAGCGGAGGTGATAAAGCCCGCGAATGCCGCCGAGCGCACCGTTGGATGCGGCGCCCAGCGCCACGGTCAGGCCCGCATAGGCCTTGATGTCCTTCGGCGCGAGACTGACCCAGTCGATCGCGTTCTTCAAAAGGGGCGGGATCGAGGAATTGTATTCGGGCGAGGCGATGAACAGTCCGTCATGGGCCGCAAACAGGCGTGCCAGCCGGACGGCGTTTTCCGGCACGCCCTTTTCGCTCTTCAGATCCTCATCAACCAGCGGCAACGGATAATCGCCCAGCGAGATCATCGTCGTCTCGGCGCCCATCTCGGCCAGCACCTTGTTGGCGGCCTGGGCGAGCGACACGTTGAACGAGCCGGATCGCACCGATCCGGCAAGCAGGAGGACTTTGGCGGGCATTGCGATCCTTCGAGGCGGTGAAAGACGGTGGGACGGTGCAGTGCAATAGACCGCAATCGGGGCCGGCGATCAATCCGGGCGCGAATAAAGCCAAACACTGGCCGGCGGCAGGTTCCTGACGACCCTGGCGCTGCGGTGCATGCGCACGCGCGGATCGCTCGGCTGCAGCGGCGCCTTGGCCGAATAGGTGATCTGCACCATCGGGCGGCCGGGCGGCACGCGTCCGATCGCGCTCATCAGCAGCGCGTCGCTGCGCTCCGGGCCGAAGCTGAGCAGGGGAATGCCGGAAATCACGCAATCGAACAGCGACACGCCCGTAGCGGCGAGCGTCGTGTCGAGATCGAAGGCATCGCCGTGGATGACATTGACGCCCGGAAAGGCCTTCTCCAGATGCCGGCACAAGTCGGCCGATTGCTCGATCGCGTAAAGATCGCCAGGGGCGACGCCACGATCCAGTATCGCGCGCGTGACGGGTCCGGTGCCCGGACCGAGCTCGAGGACCGGAAGGCCGGATCGGCAATCGATGGGGCGGGCCATTTCGACCGCGGTCTGGCGCGATGTCGGCGTAACCGACGAAACCCGGCGCGGCGACCGGAACATGGCGGCGAGAAATTTCAGCCGGTCAGACAGTTCGCTGCGCTTGCGCCGGGACCGATCGGCGGCGTCGACGTCATCGTCGCCATCGCGGCGGGATGCGAAGTGGGGATCAGTCTCCAAGGTCGAAAAAGTCCTTCATGCGGGTGAAGAAGCCGCTCGACTGGGGGCTGTTCTCCTTGGCCGAAATGTCCTCGAACTCGGTGAGCAGTTCGCGCTGGCGCTTTGACAGGTTCTGCGGCGTCTCGACGGCGATCTGGATGTAGAGATCGCCCATCTGGGCCTGCCGCATCACCGGCATGCCCTTGCCCTTCAACCGGAACTGGCGGCCCGACTGGGTGCCCTCGGGCACCTTCACGCGGGTTTGCGAGCCATCGAGCGTGCCCACTTCAAACTGGCCGCCGAGCGCAGCCGTGGTCATCGAAATGGGCACCTTGCAGTAAAGGTCGGCACCGTCGCGCTGGAAGAATTCGTGCGGCCGCACCGAGATGAAGATGTAGAGGTCGCCGGCAGGGCCGCCGCGGAAGCCGGCTTCGCCTTCGCCGGCGAGGCGAATGCGCGTGCCGTCCTCGATGCCGGCGGGAATGTTGACCGAAAGCGAGCGTTCCTGGGTGACGCGCCCGTGGCCCGAGCAGGTCTCGCACGGATCGGTGATGATTTCGCCGCGGCCATTGCAGGCCGGACATGTGCGCTCGACGGAAAAGAACCCTTGCGCGGCGCGGACCCGGCCGGCGCCGTTGCAGGTCGTGCACGTCGCCGGACTGGTGCCCGGCTTGGCGCCCGATCCCGAACAGGTCTCGCAGGTGGCCGAAGTCGGCACGCGGATCTGCGCGGTCTTGCCGGCAAAGGCCTCCTCCAGCGTGATTTCGAGATTGTAGCGCAGATCGGCGCCGCGCTCGCGGCCGCCCGGACCGCGCCGGGCGCGCCCGCCGCCCATCATCTCCCCGAAAATGTCCTCGAATATGTCGGCAAAGCCGCCGGCGCCGGCACCGCCGAAGCCGCCTGCGCCGCCCATTCCGCCGTTTTCGAACGCGGCATGGCCGAACCGGTCATAGGCGGCGCGCTTCTGCGGGTCCTTGAGCGTCTCGTAGGCTTCGTTGGCTTCCTTGAATTTGACCTCGGCTGCGCTGTCGCCGGGATTGCGGTCGGGATGATATTTCATCGCCAGCTTCCGGTAGGCGCTTTTGAGCGCCTTTTCGTCGGCATCGCGCGATACGCCCAATGTCTCGTAGAAATCGGCCTTCATCTTGGTCCAGTTCACATCTGCGCGCGGCTGTGCAGGCGTCCGCATGGCGGACGCGCCCTCTCGTGCACAGCAGATAGTCGGTGCCGCGGGAAAATTCCAGCCGTTGCCGCAATTCCGTTTCAGGCGCGCGCCGGCTGCACTGCTTTCCGCTGCCTGTCGCCCAGCGCCATGATCGCGCGGGCGGCCGGCGTTTCGAAAAAGCGCAGCGACAGGGCGGCCACGACGAAGGTGGCGACGACCGGCACCGCTGCGAACAGGTAGAACAAACTCGTCTCGGGAGCGCCGAACGCCAGCTTCCACACGCCCGAGAAGAACACCGTCTCCATGACCGGATGCCACATGTAGATGCCGTAGGAGAGAATGGTGACCGGCGCGAGCCCCGTCAGGAGGGAGCTGGCGCTGTCCGGCTGGCGCTCGACCAGCGCAACGCAGACGATGGCGCAGCCGATCAGCGCCAGCGCCACATAGGTGCCCATGCCGGCGAACATGGTGACGATAGACAGGCCGAGAAACATCCAGCCGGCCGGACGCGAACCCAACCGGGCCGGGAGGCGTCCGACGATGCGGAACAGGATCGCGCCGAAGGTGAAATCGGCGAAGATGCGCCCGGCGCCCCAGCTTTTGGCATCATACCAGGTCTGGGAATAGTCGGTGGCGTCGCGGCTTGCCCATTCGAGCCCGGCGAGCGTGAGGGCGAGCACGGCGACCAGACCGGCAAGGCCCATGCGCAGACCCGCAAATGCCAGCACCGGCAGCATCAGATAGGCGAACCATTCGCCCGACAGCGACCAGGACACATAGTTGAAGGTCAGCGTGTCGTGCACGCCCCATGCCTGCAGCAGGAACAGGTTGGTCAAAAGCTGGCTCATGTCGTAGCGGCTGTCGATGCCGCCCGCCTCGATCAGCCCGGCATGGGCGGCCATGCCGACGGCGACGAAGAAGCCCAGCGTTGCCAGATGCAGCGGGTAGAGCCGCGAAAGGCGCCGCAGGACGAAGCGGCCGTAGGCGCCGCGAGTCAAAACGCGATCATGATAGCGCTCATAGATCAGGAAGCCGGACAGGACGAAGAACATGTCGAGCAGCGGGTTCATGTGCTCGAACCAGGTGGTCAGCGCATCGTCATGGGGCGCCGAGAACGAGAAGTGATAGCCCATCACCAGCATGGCGGCCAAAAGCCGCCATACCGCGAATGTGCCGTAGTCGGGATATCGTCGCGCCGCACTTGCCGTCATCGGCCGTCCTGTAGCGCAAACGGACGCCGAAATCGCCGGGAACCGCGCGCTACGGTTAACCGGGCGCGGCCCGTTTTCCGTCACGAAGCAACGGCATAGGCGATGGCGCGGCGCAGATCGTCCAGACCCAGCGCCTTGTCGGACGACGTCGCGATCACGCCCGGGAACGCGGCCGGCCGGCGCCGGATGCGCTGTTCGGTCTCGGCGGTCAGACGGGCGACCGCGGGCGGCTTGATCTTGTCGATCTTGGTCAGCACGAGCTGGTAGGAAATGGCGGCCCGGTCGAACAGGTCGAACACCTCTTCATCGTTTGTCTTGATGCCGTGACGCGCGTCGATCAGCACGAAGACGCGCTTGAGCGTGGTCCGCCCGCGCAGATAGTCGAACACCAGATCGGTCCAGCGGTCGACGGTTTCCTTCGGCGCCTTGGCGTAGCCGTAGCCGGGCATGTCGACGATGGCGAGCGGCGGCAGATCGTCGAGCGTGCCGGAAAAACCCTCAGGGACGAAAAAGTTCAGCTCCTGCGTGCGGCCGGGCGTGTTGGAGGTGCGCGCGAGCCCGTTCTTGCCGGTCAGCGCGTTGATCAGAGAAGATTTGCCCACATTGGACCGTCCGGCGAAGGCGATCTCGGGCGGGCCTTCGGGCGGCAAATGCTCCATGGCGGGCACGCCGCGCACGAACGTCCATGCGCCCCTCGCCTTGAGCGCCGCCCAGACGGGCGAGGACGTGTCGATGGTGAGGTCGGCCGCGTCGGTCATGGCCGCTTATCCTCGATCGCTTCGAGCGCGGCAAGATCGTTGCCGCGAATGGCGTCCAGATGCGCGGTGATCGTCTCGGCCGGCCAGTTCCACCAGGCGATGTCCAACAGCCGCGCGATGGTCCGGTCGTCGAACCGCATCCTGACGATGCGCGCCGGATTGCCGGCCACGACCGCATAGGCGGGCACGTGGGAGGCGACGACCGAGCGCGCCGCGACGATGGCGCCGTCGCCGATGGTGACGCCGGGCATGACGAGCGCCCCATTGCCGATCCAGACATCGTTGCCGACGATCGTGTCGCCGCGGCTCGCATCGACCCACGTCTGCGGGTCGAAACCCTCCTCCCAGCCATTGCCGAATATGTTGAACGGATAGGTGGAAAAGCCGTCCATGGCGTGGTTGCCGCCGTTCATGAAGAAGGTCGTGCCAGCAGCCAGCGCGCAGAAGCGGCCGATCACCAGCCGGTCGCCCAGAAATTCGTAATGATGGACGACGTTGCGCTCCTCGAAGCGCTCGGCGCCGCTCGCATCGTCATAGTAGGTATAGTCGCCCACTTCGATGTTTGGGCGGGTGATGAAATTGTTGAGAAAGACCGCATGCGCGTACCCGGCAAGCGGATAGGCGGTGGTCGGATGAGGCCCGTGCATGGCTGAGCTCCGAAAGTGAGTGGTCGGGATGGTGTCGTCGATCCATCCGTTGCAAACGGCGGATCGGTGCTCAGCTGGTCATCGGACCCTTCTCCCCTTGCGGGCCGCGCAATCGGCTATTCGGCGGGTTTGTTGGCCTTGCCGCCGCCGAACATGCTCTTGAGATTGTCCCACAATTCGATCTTGGCGCCGTTGCGCTTCATGATCACGCCCTGCTGGATGATCGACAGGAAGTTGTTCCACGCCCAGTAGATCACCAGACCCGCCGGAAACGTCGCCAGCATGAAGGTGAACAGGATCGGCATCCATTTGAACACCATCGCCGTGGTCGGATCGGGCGGCGGCGGGTTCATCTGCATCTGCATGAACATGGTGATGCCCATCAGCAGCGGCCAGACGCCGAGCATCAGGAACGGGCCGAACAGCGGCACGGTGGACGGGTCGAACGGCAGAAGGCCGAACAGGTTGAAGATCGAGGTCGGATCGGGCGCCGACAGGTCCTGCACCCAGCCGAAGAAGGGCGCATGGCGCATCTCGATGGTGACGTACAGCACCTTATAGAGCGCAAAGAAGACCGGGATCTGGATCAGGACGGGCCAGCAGCCGGCGATCGGATTGATCTTCTCCTTCTTGTAGAGCTCCATCATCGCCTTCTGCATCTTCTCGCGGTCGTCGCCGTAGCGTTCCTTGATCTCCGCCATCTTGGGCTGGACCACTTTCATGCGGGCCATGGAGGCATAGGACTTGTTGGCAAGCGGGAAGAAGAAGGCCTTGATGATGACCGTCGTGACAAGGATGGCGAGGCCGAAATTTCCGATCGCGCTGTTGAGCCAGTAGAGCAGGTGGAACAGCGGCTTGGTGATGAAATGAAACCAGCCCCAGTCGATCATCAGCTCGAACTGACGGATTTCCCGTTCCGCCTCGTAGGCGTCGATGATCTTGGTCTTCTTGGCGCCGGCGAACAGCATGTTGGTGACGGTCGCCGACTGGCCGGCGTTGATCGTGACCGCGTCACCCAGGAAGTCGGCCTGATAACGCGGCGTGCCGTCGGTGAAATAGGAGTAGCGCGGCTGGAAGCTGCTGCCCTGCTCGGGGATCAGCGCCGTCGCCCAGTATTTGTCGGTGATGCCGAGCCAGCCGTCGGTCGACTTGCCGGGTGCAACCTGGCCCTCGTCCTCGATCTCGTTGAAGGTGTGCTCGGTCAGCCCTTCCTCGCCAGTGACGCCGATCATGCCCTCATGCAGGATGAAGATCGGCGGCAGGGCCGGTTTGGTGTAGCGGGTGGTGCGGCCATAATTCTGCACAGCGACTGCACCGGCGCCGCCGTTGGCGATTTCGTCGGTGATCGTGAACATGTAGCTATCGTCGACCGCGATCTGGCGGCTGAAGGTCAGTCCGTTTTCGGCCGAATAGGTCAGCGTGACGGGGGTGGACGGGGTCAGGACGGCATTGCCCTCGACCTGCCAGACGGCGTCGGGACCCGGCGCACCCTCGACGCCGGTATAGCCGAACTCGGCGAAATAGGCGTCGGGCCCGGTGACCGGCGACAGGAGATCGACGATCGGCGAGGTTTCGTCGACCGTGACATGGTAATTCTTCAGCGACAGATCGTCGAAACGTGCGCCGGTCAGATTGATCGAGCCGGACAGGGTCGGCGTGTCGACGGGAATGCGATCGGTGGTCGACAGCGCCGAGGCGCGATCGCCGGCCGCGCCGGCCGCTTCGCCCGCCATCCCGGGTGCGCTGCCCGACACCGTCGCCTGCGGGATCTCGCCCGATGCGGTCGCGCCCTGCGTCTGCGGCGTGCCCGCGCCGGCTGACTCGGTGCCGGGCTGGACCTGCTGTTCGACCGCCTGCTGTTCGAGCTGCGCCTGACGCTCGGCCTCGATCTGCGGGTTGACGTAGAATATCTGCCACAGGGTCAGGATCAGGACCGACAGGCCGATGGTCAGGAACAGATTGCGGTTGTTGGTGTCCATGGCTCCGTGTCCGGCCTTTTCGGCCCCGTGCGTTCCGTCAGTTGCCGTTTGCGGCGTCGCCGATGCGCTTGTGTCCGCGCGCAAGCGTCCGGCGCAAATCCTCGCATAATGTGCTGAACCGCGCAGTCAACACATCGGGCTTGGAAATGATCACATAGTCATGTCGCGGCCGCATGTCACGGGCGGCAACCAGCCGCACCGCCTCGCGCAGGCGCCTTTTTGCCCGATTGCGGGTAACGGCGTTGCCGATGCGCTTGGTCACCGTGAAGCCGACGCGCGGACCGTCGCCGTTTTCGGCCGGCCCGCGCCGCCGCATTTCCAGCCGGACGGTGTCGCCCGCCAGCCGCACGCCCTGCCGGGCAGCGAGGAAGTCGGCGCGCTTGCGCATGATCTCATAGGGTCCGGGCGTTCCGCTCGCCGGCATCGGGGCCCGATGGCGCGTCGCGTTGCGGCGCGCCGTCCCGCGATCAGGCCGACAGCTTCTTGCGGCCCTTGGCGCGCCGGCGCGCCAGAACCTTGCGGCCGCCGGCCGTCGCCATGCGGGCACGGAATCCGTGGCGACGTTTGCGAACCAGGCGGGAGGGCTGATAGGTGCGTTTGGTCATGGGATCACACGCCGCGTGTCGCGGCCTTCTCATTCATCTCTTCAAGGGCCCTTTGGGCAGGGGCGCGGCAACACAAACGCGTCGCCGGGCACCGATGCCCGAACGTTGACGGGCTTATGTGCGAACGGCCATCCAAAGTCAATCGGATTGGGCACGGCGGGCCATCTTGGTTGCGACGCCACACACGGACCGGTCACGGCACCGTGAAGTGCCGCACCGGGCGGATCACGGATTGTCGTGTCACCCCGTTGTGAGTTGTTGTTGAGCGGGCCGATGGGCATTTCGGGATCAACCGCGCCGCCCGGCCGCCCTCAAACCCGTTGGACACGCTCACAATGACTGATACATCGCAAGCCAGCATGGCCAAGAACGCCGACACGCCCGCACGCGGCTCGCTCTGGCCGACCGCAAAGCGCTTTTTGCCGCTGGCCATTGTCGTGGCCGGGCTGGGCTTTGCCTACCTGATGGGTTGGCAGCGCTTCTTCACCCTCGATTTCCTCGCCGAAAGCCGCGAGAGCCTGACAAGCTTCGTTGCGTCCAACTACTGGCTGTCGACGATCGGCTTCACCGCGCTCTACGCAATCGCCGTCGCCTTTTCGTTTCCCGCCGCATCGATCCTGACGATCTTTTCGGGCTTCCTGTTCGGATGGCTGACCGGGTCGGTGATCGTCGCGATCGGAGCGACGACCGGCGCGAGCGCGATCTTCCTCGCCGCCAGATCGGCGTTCGGCGACGGACTGCGCAGCAGGGTCGGCGGACGGGTCAAAAACCTCGCCGACGGATTCGAAAAGGATGCGTTCAGCTATCTTCTGGTGCTGCGGATCGCGCCGGTCTTTCCGTTCTTCATCATGAATATCGCACCGGCGCTCTTCAACGTGCCGCTGCGCACCTATGTGATCGCCACGTTTCTGGGCATCCTGCCCGGTGTCATCGCCTACAGCTATCTGGGCCAGGGCATCGGCTCGGTCCTGGACGCGGCTGAGGCGGCAGGAACAAGCGCCTCTGTCGGCGATCTGATCACCACCGAAATCACGCTGGCCTTTGCGGCGCTCGCCATCGTTGCGGCCATTCCGGTCGTCATCAAGAAATGGCGAAGCCGCAAGACGCCGTCCGGCGCATAAGGACGCCACCCTCACTGCCACATGCCGCCAAGCCGGCCGCACCATATGATCAGGGGACACCATTTTCATGAGCGACGTTCTGACACCGGACATCTGCGTCATCGGCGCCGGCTCGGGCGGACTGACGGTTGCGGCAGCGGCAGCGGCCTTCGGCGTTTCGGTCGTCCTGATCGAGGGCGGCAAGATGGGCGGCGACTGCCTGAACTATGGCTGTGTGCCCTCCAAGGCGATGATCGCGGCGGCCAAGACCGCCCACTCTATGCGCCACGCCGAAAAGTTCGGCATCAAGGCCGTGGAGCCCGAGGTCAATTTCCGGCGCGTGCACGATCATGTCCATGACGTGATCGGCGCGATCGCGCCCAACGATTCCGTCGAGCGGTTCACCGCGCTCGGCGTTCGGGTGATCGAAGCCCACGGCACGTTCACCGATGCGCGCACCGTGGAAGCCGGCGGCCACACAATCAAGGCGCGGCGCTTCGTCGTCGCCACCGGCAGCCGCGCCTTCGTGCCGCCGATTCCCGGCCTCGACCAGGTCGACTATCTGACCAACGAGACGCTGTTCGAGCAGACCCGCAAGCCCGGTCACCTGATCGTCGTCGGCGGCGGGCCGATCGGCATGGAGATGGCCCAGGCGCACCGGCGTCTCGGCTCGGAGGTCACGGTGATCGAGGCGATGAAGGCGCTCGGCAAGGACGATCCGGAACTGGCGTCCATCGTGCTCGACCGCATTCGCGGCGAAGGCGTCGACATTCTTGAGGGAACCAAAGTCGTTGCGGTCGAAAAGCGCGGCAAGAACGGCGTCCGCGTCACCGTCGAGCATGACGGCGAACAATCGCATGTCGACGGCACGCACATTCTGGTCGCCACCGGCCGGACGCCCAACACGGAAAATCTCGGTCTCGATGCTGCCGGCATCGCCCATGACCGCAGGGGCATTACGGTGAGCAACGCGCTGCGCACGACCAACCGGCGCGTCTACGCGATTGGCGATGTGGCCGGCGGCCTGCAATTCACCCATGTCGCCGGATATCATGCCGGACTGGTCATACAATCGATCCTGTTCCGTGTGCCCGGCAAGCCGAACAACGACATGATCCCCTGGGCGACCTACACCGATCCCGAACTGGCCCATGTGGGGCTGACCGAGGAGCAGGCACACCAGAAAGCCGGCGACATCACAATTCTGCGCTGGCCCTATGCCGAAAACGACCGCGCCCAGGCCGAGCGCAAGACCGACGGGCTGGTCAAGATGATCACCGACAAGAAGGGCCGCATTCTTGGCGCGTCGATCGCCGGCGCCAATGCCGGCGAGATGATCAACATCTTCGCGCTGGCACTGTCGAAGAAGATGAAGGCGGGCGATCTGCGCGGTTTCATCGCGCCCTATCCGACAATGACCGAGATCACCAAACGCGCGGCGACCAGCTTCGCCGCGCCGATGACCCGCAAGCCGATGGTGCGCCGGATCATCGGCTTTCTGAGGCGTTTTGGGTGAGCGGCCTAACCATAAGAGCGCCAATCGTTGGCGAAGCGCCGAACAGCGCTCTATCTTGGGTGCCATGAGCGAGAGCGGCGAGAACACGGAAAACACCCCCCGGCCCGGCGCGCGTCCGCGCCGACGGCTGTCGGCCAAGCTGTTGTGGCTGACCATCCTGTTCGTGCTGATCGCCGAAGTTCTGATCTTCGTGCCCTCGGTCGCCAATTTCCGGATCACCTGGCTCGAGCAACGGCTGAACACGGCGGCTGCGGCCAGCGTGCTGATCACCGCCGACACGGCGACCGAACTCCCGCAAGAGGTTCAGGACGACGTGCTGATGGCGATTGGCGCGCAGACGATCGCGCTGAGAATGGACGACCAGTCGCGGCTGCTCGTCGTCTCGGGCATGCCCGAGGCGATCGACCAGCATGTCGATGTCGTCGCGTTCACGCCGGCCGAGGCGATCCGCGATGCGTTTGCGACGCTGCTGTTCGGCGGCGACCAGACATTGCGCGTGACCGGGCCGGTCGGCGAAAGCGGCGGGCGGATCGAGATGGTGATGCCGGACGATTATCTGCGCGCGGCGATGCTGACCTATGCGCGCAATGTGGCGATCCTGTCGCTGCTGATCTCGCTGATCACCGCCACACTGGTCTTTCTGGCCATCAACCGGATCATGATCCGGCCGATCGAGAAGATGACCGCCTCGATGCTGCGCTTCGCCGCCGATCCGTCCGATCCCGGGGCGGTGATCGAACCGGAAAACCGCTCGGACGAACTGGGCCTGGCCGAACGGGAACTGGCCGGAATGCAGAGCCAGCTTCAATCGACGCTGCGCAGCCAGAAGCGGCTGGCGGATCTTGGCTTGGCGGTCTCCAAGATCAATCACGACATGCGCAACATCCTCGCCTCGGCGCAGCTGATCAGCGACCGGCTCGCCGAAACCAAGGACCCGACGGTGCAACGGTTTGCGCCGAAACTCGTGCGCGCGATCGACCGGGCGGCGGCCTATACCTCCGATGTGGTCTCATACGGCAAGGCGCAGGAGAAAGACCCGGTGCGGCGGCGCGTGCGCCTGTCGCGCGTGATCGGCGATGTCGAGGAGTTGCTTGGCCTGGAACCGGGCGATCAGGTCCAGTTTTCGGCCAACATTCCCGACGATCTGGAAATCGACGCCGACCCCGAGCAGCTGTTTCGCGTCACCATGAACCTTTGCCGCAATGCGGTGCAGGCGATGCGCGGCGACGACGATCCGGCCACCGTCAAGCGGGTCTCGGTGTCGGCGGTCCGCATGGGCACGACGACCATCATTTCGATCGAGGACACCGGCCCGGGGCTTCCGGCCAAGGCGCGCGAGCATCTGTTTTCGCCGTTTTCCGGCGCGGCGCGGCAGGGCGGCACCGGCCTCGGTCTTGCCATCGCCCACGAACTGGTCACGGCGCACGGCGGCACGCTGGAGTTGCGCGACGACCGGGCCGTCGGCACGCATTTCGAGATCCGGCTGCCCGACGCGCCGGTCAGCCTGTCGGGGCATGCGCGGCAAGTCGGCTCGGGCGTAAAGGCGACCGGGCCGGGCGAAGCAACCGCCAGCCGGCGCTGACCGGGGCCTTCCTGATCGGGTCGGGCAAAGAGTGTGACCTCGCCATCCGGCGCCGCTTGCGCGTGCCGTCTGATGCCCTTGGCCGGCCGGCAGCGGGCGTCCCGTTTTATGCGGTTGCCGCTGCATCTCCCAGTGCTTCGCCCGCCGCAAAGAGGTGCCGCGCACGCATCGGCGCGGCGGCAAAAAACGATCGGTATGCGCTTGCATTTTGAGACGCTTGCGACTACCAAGCCGCCTTGCCGGGGCCATTGGCCCGCCGCGCTATGCACCCGTAGCTCAGCTGGATAGAGCACCAGACTACGAATCTGGGGGTCGGGAGTTCGAATCTTCCCGGGTGCGCCATCATTTGAACCCTTCGCAGCGTTTTGCCGGGCATGTCGGCCGCGGCAGCATCCGGTCGATGCAATGCACTGGCGGGCTCGTGTCGGCTCGCGTGTTTTTTCGCCGCCCGGGATCCGCCTTCGGGACCGGCGGCGTGCGTCTGCGTCCCTGTCCGGCACCCCGCGGGACATTCCCGCCCCGGAAAAGGCCTTGACACCTTCGTGCCCCGACGACCGGTGCGGGGTGGATGCGGCCGCCGGCGGCGATGCCGGCGCGCGGCGCCACAACCGACCGCTTGAATTTGGAAAAGGCCTGTCAAGGCAATATTAGAACAATAAATGGAAATAAAAATACAACTTGTGATAGCGTATACAAATCGAGATGCTTATAGTCGCTCCATCACCAAAGGAGCCGGCCATGGGCATACACCCTTTTGACAACGGATTTCATGTTACGCCGGAGCAGATCGACCAGTTCCGGCGGGATGGATTTGTCAAACTCGACGGTTTCCTCAATGCGGACGCGGTGGCGACGCTGCTCGACCGCGTCGACGTCGAGATGAGCCGGGCGCCGGACAATTTCAAAAGCGAGTTCAGCCGGCTCAAATATGATTTCGAAAGCGAGAAGACCGATGTCTACGAGCTCCTCGAACGCCCCTACTTCCAACAGGCACTGACATCACTGGTCGATCGCGATCTGTTCCTGACTTTCGAATTGTGTTTCGAACTGGAAAAGAACGTCAGCAAGGGTTTTCCCTGGCATGTCGGCGTGCAGAGCTTCGGCTATCAGGTCGCCGAGGAATTCGGGTGCACCATCTGGGCGCCGCTCCATCCGATCGACACGAAAGGCCAGCGCGGCGGCATGGCCTATGTGCCCGAACATGTCGTCTCCGGCCGTTTCATTTACGACCAGATCGAGCCGGCGATCATCTCGACCCTGGAAGCCAAGGAACGGGCCGGCATCAAGACGAGCATGGACGACTATTTCGCCATGCGGTCGGGCATCCTGAATTCACCGACCATGATGGATATTCTGGCCTTCCATCAGGTGGAGGACGATTTCGCGCCGGGCGACGTTCTGTTGTTCAACAAATATGTCGTCCATCGCAGCGTCATGCTCGGCCAAGGCGCGTTGCCGCGGCGCGCCGCCTTCGTCATGCGGTTCGTCGACATCGACTCCCATTACGACCTGCAGCGGGCCATGAACCTGGAATATCCGGCCGAGAAATACGGCTACAAGGCCTTCACCCGCTCGCATATCGAGATCGGCGCGCCCGACGGCGCCCGCCTTGCCGATTGCTCCTATTTCGCCGACCGCGACCGCCGGATGATCCGGCGCGCGCCCACCCCGCCAACCCAGTTGAGGGCCGCCCATGGAAACCCGTAACGTCGTCTTCATCGCCCTGTTTGCGGCCATCGTGGCGGCCCTGGCGGTCTTTCCGCCGATCACGCTTCCCCTGGTCGGCGTTCCGATCACCGCGCAGTCGCTCGGCGTGATGCTGGCCGGCGGCGTTCTCGGCGCCGTCCGCGGCGGGCTGGCGGTCGTCCTGTTTCTCGTTCTTGTTGCGATAGGCCTGCCGCTTCTGGCGGGCGGCCGGGGCGGCTTCGGCGTGTTTCTGGGGCCGAGCGGCGGTTTCCTTGTCGGCTGGATCGTCGCGGCCTATGCGATCGGATACATGACGGAACGGCTTTGGCATCGCCTCAACTACCTGGTTGCGGCGGGCATATGCTTCGCGGGCGGCGTGGTGCTGCTCTATGCGATCGGTGTTCCGTGGAGCGCGTTCGTTGCCGAAATCCCGATCGGAACGGCCCTTGCAGGCTCGCTGCCCTTCATCCCCGGGGATATCATCAAATGTCTGATCGCAGCCGGCGTCATGGTCATCGTCAAGCGCTCCTACCCGATCATCACGCCGAAATCGCCGGCCATGCCCCAGACGGGAATGTAACGCCCGCCCGTTCCGTCGTGATCGAGTTTGCCGACGTCTCGGTGGAAAAGAACGGCGTCCCCATTCTGAAAGACATCACCGTTCGTCTTTCGGAACGGCGCATCGGCGTCATCGGCCGGAACGGCTCGGGCAAGAGCACGTTTGCGCGGCTGTTCAACGGCATCGAAGCGCCCAGCGCGGGGACGGTGACGCTCAACGGCGTCACCGAACGCAAGGCGCTCAGGCGGCATGTGGGTTTCGTGTTCCAGAACCCGGACAACCAGATCGTCTACCCGATCGTGTCAGAGGATCTGGCATTCGGGCTCAAGAACCTCAAACTGCCGCGGGACGAAACGCAGGCCAGGATCGACGAGGTGCTGGCCCGGTTCGATCTCGCCCATCTGCGCGACCGCTTCACGCACCAGCTCAGCGGCGGCGAAAAGCAGATGGTCGCGCTGGCCGGCGTTCTGGTAATGCGGCCGACGATGATCGTTCTGGACGAGCCGACCACGCTGCTCGACCTGTGGAACAAGCGGAAATTCATGGCGGCCATCGACGCGTTGGACGAGCCCGTCGTCGTCGTGTCGCACGATCTCGATCTGCTCAGGCATTTCGACCGTGTCCTTCACATCGAAGACGGTTCGATCGCGGGCGACGGCAGGCCCGGACCCGTGCTGGCCCGCTATGTGGCAGGCTCGCAATGCTGACCGACCTTTACGTGTTCGGCGACAGCCCGCTCCACCGGACCCGGCCGGTCGTCAAGATCACAGCGCTCGTGGTGTTCTGCAGCACGCTCTTCATCGTCGAGGGCTGGGCCTCCGTGCTGGTGGCGGGCGCGCTGGTTGTGACGGGCTTCGCGGTCGCCGGGCTGAAGCCCCGACATGCCTTCGTGTCCGTTCGCCCCGCCTTGTGGATTCTGGCCGCGATCTTCGCCGTTCAGGCCTATCTGACCGATGTCGTCTTTGCCGGGTTCGTCGTTGCGCGCTTCGTCGTCCTCATTCTGGCGGCGGCTCTGGTCACCCTGACGACGCGGACCAGCGAGTTCGTCGACGGCATTTTGTCGGCACTGACCTACGCGCCGGCCTGGGTCCCCAAGGAACAGATCGCGCTGGCGATCTCGCTGTGCCTGCGGTTCATTCCGCTGGTGCGTGCGGTGCTCGAAGATGTGCGGCAGGCACAGAGCGCACGCGGGCTCGACCGAAACCTGACCGCCCTTCTGGTGCCGCTGGTGGTCCGCACGCTGAAGACCGCGGACGAAGTCTCCCAGGCCGTCTATTCCCGGTCGTTCGACTGAACGCAGACGCCAGTCAGCGCACGAAGATCGCGCGGAAATCGTTGACGTTGGTGCCGGTCGGACCCGGAACGAACAGATCGCCGATCCGGTCGAAGGCCGACCAGGCATCGTTGTCGGCGAGAAAAGCCTGCGGATCGCCGCCGGTGGCGCGCAGGCGGGCGATGCTTCCCCCGTCCGCGAACGCACCGGCATTGTCCTCGGACCCGTCGATCCCGTCCGTATCGGCGGCCAAAGCGGTCACCCCGTCGACGCCGTCGATCGTCTGGGCCAGCCCCAAGAGGAACTCGGTGTTGCGGCCGCCCTTGCCCTTGCCGCGGACCGTCACCGTCGTCTCGCCGCCGGACAGGACCACAACCGGCCTGGCGAACGGCCGGTCGCGCAGCGCCACCTCGCGGGCGATCGCGCCGTGCATCCCCCCGATGTCGCGCGCCTCGCCCTCGATGGCGTCGGACAGGATCACGGCCTCAATCCCCGCGTCGCGCGCGGCCCGGGCCGCCGCCTCCAGCGACACGCCGGCCGAAGCGATGATGCGCACTTGGTTGCGCGCAAGGCGCGGATCGTCCGGTGTGACGCCCGATTCGGCGGCGCCGCTTATGTGCCCGACGATCGCCGGCGGCAGCTCAAGACCATGCGCATCGATCATCGCAAGCGCGTCGGCGCGCGAGACCGTGTCCGGCACGGTCGGGCCGGAGGCGACCTGCGCCGGATCGTCGCCGGGAATGTCCGAGACGATCAGGCTGACGACACGGGCCGGGTGCGCCGCAAGGGCCAGCCGCCCGCCCTTGATGCGCGAGAACTGCTTGCGCACCGCGTTCATCACCGTAATCGGCGCGCCCGAGGCCAGAAGCACCTCGTTGAGAGCGATCTCGTTTGCCAGCGTGAATCCTTCGGGCGGCGCCGGCAGAAGCGCGGAACCCCCGCCGGAGATCAGCGCCACGACCAGATCGTCCTCGCCAAGATCGGAAACGGTGTCGATCAGGCGCTGCGCGGCGGCAAGGCCCGCCTCGTCCGGCACGGGATGGCTGGCTTCGAGAACCTCGATGCGCTCGCAGGACACCGCATAGCCATAGCGGGTAACGATGACGCCGCCGAGAGCACCCGGCCAGTGCCGCTCGAAGGCGCGCGCGAGTTGCGCCGCGCCCTTTCCGGCGCCGACCACAACCGTGCGCCCCTTGGGCGGGGCGGGCAGGTTGGCGGCAATGCAGATCTCCGGGTCGGCGGCGGCGATGGCCGCATCGAACAGGCCGGTGAGGAAAGCGCGCGGATCGTCGATCATCAAACCTCCATATCGACGACGGTGATGCCGTCAAGGCCATCGACGGTTAGCCCGGCCAGCCGTTCCCCAATGTCCCGGTGCCGGTCATCCGCCAGATAGGCATCGCGCGCCGCCGCATCGGTGAAGTCGACCCAGAATGCGTCGCGATTGCCGCGAATGAGGTCCGTTTCCACACTGACATTGGGGCCGGCGTGGAAACCGGTCATGCCCGGCAGATGATCCCCGAGCGCGGCCAGTTCGGCGTAGAGCGCGGCCTTGGTCGCGGCGCCCACATCGTCGCGAAAGCGCAGCATCACGAAGTGGCGGATCATGCGGTGTCCCTTTCCGGCACGGCCAAGGCTCACTGACATCATCCGCACATCGCCCGTCATGGCAAGGCACGGACATTGGTACGTGCCGTCCCCGGCCCTATATTGAGCCAGCCATGACCATCGATTTCGACAATTCCTATGCGCGCCTGCCCGAAAAATTCTTCACCCGGCAGGCGGCCGCGCCGGTGCCCGAGCCGCAACTGGTGCGGCTGAACGTGCCGCTCGCCGCCGAACTGGGGCTCGATGCGGGCTGGCTGGCTTCGCCCGCCGGCGTCGCCATGCTGGCCGGCAACGCCTTTCCGGACAATGCAGCACCGCTGTCGATGGCCTATGCGGGCCACCAGTTCGGCAATTGGGTGCCGCAGCTTGGCGACGGGCGGGCGCTTCTGATCGGCGAAGTGGTCGATGTGAACGGCCGGCGCCGCGACATCCAGCTCAAAGGGTCCGGGCCGACCCCCTGGTCGCGGCGCGGCGACGGGCGCGCGGCGCTCGGGCCGGTTCTGCGCGAATATATCGTGTCCGAGGCGATGGCCGCGCTCGGCGTGCCGACGACGCGCGCGCTGGCGGCGGTGACGACGGGCGATTATGTGATCCGCGAGGACCGGCTGCCCGGCGGGGTTCTGACCCGCGTCGCCGCCAGCCACATCCGGGTCGGCACGTTCCAGTACTTCTATGCGCGGCAAGACCATGAGGCGGTAAGGGCGCTGGCCGATCATGTGATCGACCGGCACGATCCGGACGCGCGCAAGGCGGACAATCCTGTCGCCGCAATGCTCGAAGGCGCCGTTGCGCGTCAGGCGCGGCTGATCGCCCGCTGGCTGTCGCTCGGCTTCATCCATGGCGTCATGAACACCGACAACATGACCCTTTCGGGCGAGACGATCGACTATGGCCCGTGCGCCTTTCTCGACGAATACGATCCGCAGAAAGTGTTCAGTTCGATCGACCAGTTCGGCCGCTATGCCTATGGCAACCAGCCATCCATCGGCCACTGGAATCTGGCCAATCTGGCGCAATCGCTGGTGCCGCTGCTCGACGAGAATGCCGACAGATCGGTCGAGATCGCGCGGGAACTGCTCGAAGGCTACGGCACGGCATTCGCCGACGCCTATGCAGCGGAAATGACCGCGAAGATCGGCCTTGCCGAACCGCGTGACGGCGACATGAGGCTGGTTCAGGACCTGTTGAATCTGATGGCCGAAGATGGCGCGGATTTCACCAACACGTTCCGCGTGCTGTCCGCGCTCGGCCGGGAAGCGGGCGATACCGACGACGGCTTTGTCGGACAGTTTGTCCAACGGGACGCTGCCCGCGGCTGGCTCCCAGCCTGGCGGACCCGGCTTTCCCAGGAAGCGCGGGACGACGCGGCGCGGATTGCCGCCATGAAGGCCACCAATCCGGCGATCATCCCCCGCAATCACCGGGTCGAGGCGGCGATCGCCGCCGGCTATGCGGGCGATTTGTCGGTCTTCAGCGCGCTCACCGAGACGCTGGCCGACCCGTTCGCCGACCGCATGGCGGACGATCCGCTGACCCTGCCGCCGGCGCTGGAGGAGGTGGTGCAACAGACCTTCTGCGGGACTTGAACGACCGGCGGAAACCGGCAAGAGTCCGATGCGGGAGGAATGGCCATGGATGCAGCGATCACCGGCTGGGCGCATACACGTTTCGGCCGTCTGGACGATGAGACAGCCGAAACGCTGATCGGTCGGGTGGCCGAAGAGGCGCTCGACCATGCAGGCCTCGATGCCACCGAGGTCGATGCGGTCTTTGTCGGAACCTTCAATGAGGGCTTTTCGCCGCAGGGGTTTCCCTCGACCCTCGCCTCTCTGCGGGTCGGTGCGCTGCGCCATGCGCCCGCCGTGCGCCTCGAAAATGCCTGCGCGACGGGCAGCGCGGCGATCCATGCGGCGCTCGACGCGCTCGCCGCAAAGCGTATCCGCACCGCGCTCGTCATCGGCGTCGAGAAGATGACGGCGGTGCCGGGCGACGAGGTGGGCGACATTCTGCTGAAGGCCTCCTATGTGCCGGAGGAAGCGGACATTGAGGGCGGTTTCGCCGGCATGTTCGGCAGGATCGCCGATCTCTACTTCCAGGCCCATGGCGACCAGCGCGACGCGCTCGCCCTGATCGCGGCAAAGAACCACGCCAACGGCGCGCAGAACCCGCTCGCCCATATCCAGAAGGATCTCGGCTTCGAGTTCTGCGCGACCGTCTCCGACAAAAACCCGATCGTGGCCGGCCCCCTGCGGCGCACCGACTGTTCGCTGGTGTCGGACGGCGCGGCCGCACTCGTCATCACCAATCTGGACGAGGCGTGGCACGCGCCGCGCGCGGTGGGCTTCCGCGCGACCGCCCATGTCAGCGACTACATACCGATCTCCCGGCGCGACGTGATCGCGTTCGACGGCGCCCGCAAGGCCTGGGCGCAGGCCATGGAGACGTCGAAACTGTCGCTCGACGATCTGAGTTTCGTCGAGACCCATGACTGCTTCACCATTGCCGAACTGATCGAATATGAAGCGATGGGCCTCGCCGAACCGGGCCAAGGGGCAAGGGTGATCGCCGAGGGCGAAACGACGATCGACGGCTGGCTGCCGGTGAACCCGTCGGGCGGGCTGAAGGCCAAGGGCCACCCCGTCGGGGCCACCGGCGTTTCGATGCATGTGATGGCGGCCAAACAACTGTGCGGCGAGCCCGCCGGCGCAACGGTGGCCGACGCCAAGACAGCGGGCATCTTCAACATGGGCGGGACGGCGGTCGCCAACTATGTGTCGATCGTCGAGCGGCTCAGGTAGCCGAGATGGGCTCCGGTTTTCCGCGCCGCTCCGACCGGGTGATGAATCTGGGGCATTTCCTGACCCAGGCCGCCGCACGGCGCGGCGATCATCCGGCGATGATCTGCGGCAACATCGTCCGCAGCTATGGCGAGATGAACGCCCGCGCCAATGCGATCGCCCATGCCCTCGCACGGATGGGCATTGGCAAGGGCGACCGGGTGCTGATGCATTCGGCGAACGAACTCGACTATCCAGAAGCCATGTATGCGGTCTGGAAGGCGGGCGGCGTGATCGTGCCGACCAATTTCCGGCTCGGGCCCGGGGAAATCGCGCGCATGGGCGTCGCCGCCGGCGCGAAGGCGTTTGTCGGCAATGCGCGCTTTGCCGATCACGTCACCGCCGTGCGCGACGCGGGATTTGCCGGCGACCGCGAGATCATCATCGGCGGCAATTATGACGATCTGGTCGCCGCCCACAAGGCAGACGGCCCTTTCCGGGAAGCCGAAGTCGATTACAGCGACCCGGCCTGGTTCTTCTTCACCTCGGGCACGACCGGCAATCCGAAGATGGCAGTCCTGACCCACGGCCAGCTTGCGTTCGTCTTCAACAATCATGCCGCCGACCTGATGCCGGGCCTGTCGCACGCGGACGCGTCGCTCGTCATCGCGCCGCTATCGCATGGCGCCGGGCTGCACCTGTTCATCCAGATCACGCGCTGCGCCACGAACGTCCTGATGTCCGGCGACGGTTTCGACCCCGCCGAAGCTTGGGCGCTGATCGAAAAGCATCGCATCTCCAACATGTTCACCGTGCCGACCATCGTCAAACGGCTGGTCGAGCATGAGGCGGTGCACGAGCACGATCATACGAGCTTGCGGCATCTGATCTATGCAGGCGCGCCCATGTACCGCGCCGACCAGAAAAAGGCGCTGGAAGTGCTCGGGCCGGTGCTCGTACAATATTTCGGCATGGGCGAAGTGACCGGCGCCATCGCGTGGCTGCCGGCGGACGAGCATTCGCTCGACGACGGGGCGATGCGAGTCGGGTCGTGCGGCTTTGCGCGCATGGGGATGGAACTGGCGATCCTTGACGAAGCGGGCGAGCCGAAGCCCGCCGGCGAAACAGGCGTGATCGCGACGCGCGGCCCCGCGGTCTGCGCGGGCTATTACAACAATGACGCGGCGAACGACGAAGCCTTCGTCAATGGCTGGTTCGTCACCGGCGATGTCGGTCACTTGGACGAGGGCGGCTATCTCTACATCACCGGCCGGCAGTCCGACATGTACATCTCCGGCGGCTCGAACATCTATCCGCGCGAAGTCGAGGAAAAGCTGCTCGAGCACGACGGGATCGCCGAAGTGGCGATCGTCGGCGTGCCCGATGCCGAATGGGGCGAGGTGGGCGCCGCAGCCGTCGTCGTCGAAGCGGGCACCGCGCTCGATGTGGCAGCGCTGCGCGCCTGGATCGCCGAACACGTGCCGCGCTACAAACAGCCCAAACACATCGCCTTCTGGGACGAGTTGCCCAAGTCCGGCTATGGCAAGATCGAAAAGAAGACGGTGAAAGCGCGGCTGATCGAAACCGGCGCGGTGCCGGCGGTCGCGGCGGCGCAATGATCCGGGCGCCCGACATCGAACGCTTTTACATGGTCCATCCCGGCCCGGTTGCGGCGCGGCGCATCGAATGGGCCGGATCGCGCCTGGTCGAAGCGACCGGGCACATCGATGGCGCCGGGCGCAGCCTGCTCGACGTGATCGCTGCCTTCGCCGTCGCCCATGGTGTCGAAAGCGGCACCGGGCGAATATCCGATTGCGCCCTGACCGCCACCCGCTTCACCACCGGCGGGCCGGCGCGCGACGGCAAGGCGGCCAACTACACCTACATCCGCGATCTCGGCGCCGGGCATCTGCCCTGGGGCACGTTCAGCTACGGCCGCACGCCCGACGGCGCGCCGTTCGTTCATTGCCACGCCAGGGTCGAAGCGCAGGGAATCGCGCAGCCAGCGGGCGGGCATCTTTTTCCCGCCGACTGCATGGTCGAAGGCGAGCCGAAAATCGATCTGTGCGGATTGCCGGACATCGATCTGGTCCAGATGCCGGACGCCGAGACGCTGCATTCGGTTTTTGAGGTCGAAGAAGGATCACGGGACCGCAACACCGAGGCCCTGTTTGTGCGCGTTCGGCCCAACGAGGACGTCACCCATGCCGTGGAAGCCGCGTGCCGGGCAGCCGGTATCACCGACGCCGACATCGCGCCATCGCTCGGCAGCCTGAATGCCCCGGCGCTGACCGGCGCAGGCCGCGATCGCCGCGCGCTCGCCCATGTCGGCATGGAGGCCCTTGCCTTAACCGGAACGGTGCGCGGCGGCCGCGCCGCGCTCGATGTCATTGCGGTCGACGAGGCCGGCAACCCGCACGAGGGTCGGCTGGCGCGCGGCCTGGGCCCGGTTTGCGTGACGGCGGAAATCGCCCTCGTCCGGCGCTGAACACCGTCAGCCGGTGGCGATCTCGTACAGCTTGGCCGAGCGGGCGCCCGAGCGGCAATAGGCCAGGACCGGACCCGGCATTTCGGACAGCGCCGCCTTCATGTCGGTGACGTTCTCGGGCGTCAGTCCCACCTGGTTGGAGACCGGAATGTAGCGCGCTTCGAGCCCGGCGGCGGCGGCGGCGGCGCTGATCGCGTCAAACTGCGGTTCGGCGGGCGCCTCGCCGTCTGGGCGGTTGCAGATGACGGCCTTGAAGCCTGCCTCGGCGATCGCCGGCATCTGCTCGGGATCCAATTGCCCGGCAACGGCAAAATCGTCATTGATGGTCTTGTAGAGCGCATTTTCGTCTGGCGTCGGCATGGTCGGATGTCCCCGTTTGGCATGATGTGGCGGCCGGTCAAGCCGAGCCGCCATCGGTATATTTGCAACATCTAATATAACGGGGCACCGATTGCGAGAGCATCGGCGTTTTTTCCGGGCCAACGCCGCCGGCGGGCAAAAACGGGATTTCCCCGCCGGCCGTTTGTCGGTTTGTTTACCCTGCGACAGGCTTTCGGCCCCGCTTAAGCATTTGGTTCTTTCCTTGCGTCACCATCGCGACCCGACATGCACCTTGATGGGGTGAGGACGACGTGCGCACAAACGACCAGTTTTGCGACAAGGCCACGGAGCGGATGATCCGCCGCGTCCGGCTCGGCTATTGGACCGCGCTTCTGGTGATCGCCCTGATGGCGATGGGCACGTTTCTACTGGTCGACAGCGCCATTTCGACGCAACGCTCGGTCAACAAGCTCGTCCACATCGCCGGCGAACAGCAGATGCTGTCGCAGCGCATCGTGCTGCTGACCAACACGGCGACCGTCGAACGGGGCCGCTTCCGCCGCGCATCCTCGCTGAGCCATCTGCGCGATGCGGTGAACGATTTCGAGCGCAATTTCCGGACGCTGGAGATCAAGCTCGATCGCGACAAGGCGAGCGACGCGGTGCGTGCGATCATGACCGAGGCGCCGCACGATGTGAACTTTTTCAGCCGGGACCTGCTGGTCAAGGCGCGCGCCTTCCTCGCCGAGGCGGGCGCCAACCCCCAAAGCGACGTCCGCCCGCTGCCGCAATTGTCGGCAACGGCGGTGCTGGCGGGCTATGCGATGCTCAGCGATCACGTCGCCATGGAGGCGCAGCGCGGCATCGACAGGACATCCTCCCTGCACCGCATGGTCTTCATGATGATGATGCTGGTCCTCGCGCTGGAGGCGCTTTTGATCTTCCGGCCCCTCGTCGGCGACATCGTGCTGAAAACCGGCGATCTGATCCGCACCCGCAACGACATGGCCTTCATGGCGCAGCATGACCAGTTGACCGGCCTTTTGAACCGCAAGTCGATCGAGGATCACGTGCACCGGATGACCAGCGAAGGTGCCGCCGAGCGCCCGTTCGCGCTGATGCATGTCGACATGGACGACTTCAAATCGATCAACGACACCTACGGCCATGCGGTGGGCGATGCCTTCCTGATCGAGATCGCCAAGCGGATCAGCAAGGGGCTTCGCGAAAAGGATGCGGTGGCACGCTTTGGCGGCGACGAGTTCGTCGTCGTGCTGGACGGCGTCAGGACCCATCAGAACGCCCGCGCCGTCGCCGAGCATGTCGCAACGCTGATCGGCAAGCCGGTGCATTTCGGCGACATCACGATCGATCCGAAGGCCAGTATCGGCACCGCGCTGTGCCCGGAGGACGCGGACGGCTTCGACGAACTGATGTTCGCCGCCGATCTGGCCATGTATCACGCCAAGAGCGGCGGGCGCGGCCGGTTCAGTGCCTTCGACCCCCAGATGCGCGCCGACTATGAAAGCCGCCTGAAGGCCGGCTCCGCACCGGTCGGCGACGTGCCGCTCAAGCGCACGGCCTGATCGCCCTTCGCCGCAGCAGCCTGTTCATAAGGCGGACATGAGCGTGTGCGCCGGTTCTCCGGCGACCGCGCCTTGCCTATATTGCGGCGATGAGCATTCGCCGCCTCGATGAAACCATCGTCAACCGGATCGCCGCCGGCGAGGTCGTCGAACGACCCGCCTCGGTGATCAAGGAGCTGGTCGAAAACGCCATCGATGCCGGCGCGTCCCGGATCGAGATCGCAACCGCCGGCGGCGGCAAGACGCTGATGCGCGTCATCGATGACGGCCACGGCATGGCACCGGCGGAACTGGCGCTGGCGGTGTCGCGCCACTGCACGTCCAAGCTCGACGACGGGCTCGACGCGATCGCCACGCTCGGATTTCGGGGCGAGGCGCTGCCCTCGATCGGGTCGGTCGCGCGGATGCGCATCCGTGCGAGGCGGCACGGTTCCGACACCGGCGCGGAAATCGTCGTCGATGGCGGGCATGTCGATGGCCCGCGCCCCGCCCCGGCCAATCGCGGCACGCTTGTCGAGGTGCGCGACCTGTTCTTTGCAACACCGGCGCGGTTGAAGTTCCTCAAAGGCGAGCGCGCGGAGAACTCCGCCGTGTCCGATGTCGTCAAGCGCATCGCCATGGCGTTTCCGGCGATCCATTTCACGCTGAGTGGACCCGACCGGTCGATGCTGGACTATTCGGCCGCCGGGCAGCCCGAAGACGGTCTGCTCAGGCGGATCGGCCAGGTTCTCGGTCGCGATTTCATCGACAATGCCGTGCCGGTCGAAGCCGAAAAGGAGGGCATCCGGCTGCGCGGCCTGGTCGGGCTGCCTTCATTCCATCGGGCATCGGCAAACCAGCAGTTCGCCTATGTCAATGGCCGGCCGGTGCGCGACAAGCAGATATTGGGTGCGCTGCGCGGCGCCTATTCGGACATGCTCGAACGCGGCCGGCATGCGGCGGCGGTGCTGTTTATCGACATCGCGCCGGCGGATGTCGATGTGAACGTCCATCCGGCCAAGGCCGATGTGCGTTTCCGCGATCCGGGCCTGGTGCGGGCGCTGATCGTCGGCGGGGTGCGGCGCGCGCTGCATGAGGCCGGCATCCGCGCCTCGACGCGCGACGGCGACCGGTTGGCCGCGGCCTTTGCCGCACCCTCCGAACCGATGCGGAACGGTTCGCCGTCACCGGGTCGAGCGCCGGTAACGCAAGGCTGGCAGGCACCGCATTCGGCAATCGCGAACGGGACCGGGTTTTCGGAAGCCGCGCAGGCCCGGTTCGGGACGGCGCCCGGCGCCCCGCCGGCTTCGGCCGACACCGCCGACAGGGCGGACACGGAACACCCGCTCGGCGCGGCGCGCGCGCAATTGCACGGCACCTACATCCTGGCGCAGACCGGCGACAGCGTGGTCCTGGTCGACCAGCATGCGGCCCATGAGAGGCTGGTCTTCGAAGGGTTGAAGACGGCGATGCACAGCCGCCCCCTGCCCGCGCAGATGCTTCTGGTGCCCGAGATCGTCGATCTCGACCCGGAGCGGGCGGCCGAACTCTGCGCAATGGCCGAGACGCTTGCCCGCTTCGGCCTTGAGATCGAACCGTTCGGTCCCGGCGCGGTCGCGGTACGCGCAACGCCGGCCATGCTCGGCGAGACCGATGTCGCCGGCCTGATCGCCGACCTGTCGGACACACTGCACGCCGACGCGGCGAACGGCGGTGACGACGCGGCCGACCGCCTGCGCGACCGGCTGGAAGCGGTCGCCTCGACCATGGCCTGTCACGGATCGGTCCGCGCGGGCCGACGCATGCGGCCGGCGGAGATGGACGCGCTGCTCCGGCAGATGGAACGAACGCCGGGCTCCGGCACATGCAACCACGGCCGGCCGACCTTCATCGAACTCAAACTGTCGGATATCGAGCGGCTGTTCGGACGGCGCTGACTACGGCACCGGCCGGCGCGGCCCCATGACGCCGACGACCGGTTTTCCTTGACGCAAGCGCCGATTTGTGGCCTTTCGCCCGGGTCGGAGAGCGCAATGAACATCCACGACATTCCAAGTTCCAACGAGGCGAAGGTCCGCTATCTGGACGCCGATTTCCGGGTCATCACACCGGGCACCTTCGTTCGCTGCGCGATCACCGGCACGCCGATCCCGATCGATGAGCTGAAATACTGGAGCGTGGCGCGCCAGGAAGCCTATGTCGACGTCAAGGCATCGCTTCAGGCCGAACGGGAAGCCGGCGCGCTGCCGACGCAATCGCGCTAACGTTCAAGTCTCCGCTGCTGGTAGCGCCGCTCTGTGGCGGTGATGATCGCGTCCATGTCGGCGGCGGTCTCAAATGTCAGGGCGACGGGCAGCACATGGGTGCGTGCGCGCAGTTCGGCCAACGGCCCTTCCCGATGCGACAGGCGCACCGCGTCCTTTTCGGTCGTCACCAGTTCCAGCCCCTCGGCATCGGCCTTGCCGATCAGCGCGCGCGCATCGGCGTCGGTGAACATGTGATGATCGCCGAAGGAGCGTGTGGCCGCCAGCATGCAGCCATAATGGTGCAGCGTCTCGTAGAACTTGCCCGGATCGCCGATGCCGCAATAGGCCAGCACCTGACGGCCCGAGATCGCCCGCACATTGGCCGGCCGCAGATGGGCCTGCATGACCGGCTTTCCGGCGCGGGCGGCGGCACGGATGACCCGGTCGCCGCGATCGCCGTCGCCGATGCGCAAAACGGCATCCGCCAGCCGCATCTGGTCGCGCAGCGGCGCGCGCAGGGGACCTGCGGGAATGACGCGGCCATTGCCGATGCCGCGCCGCGCATCGAGCGTGATCAGCGCATAGTCCATGTGCAGCGACCGGCTCTGGAACCCGTCATCCATGATGATGAAGTCCGCGCCGTCATCGATCAGCGCCTGGGCGCTGTGGGCCCGGTTGGCGCCGATCACCGTGGGCACGGCGCGCGCCAGAAGCAGCGCCTCGTCGCCGACCGAACGCGCCGTGTCGAGCTCCGGATCGACGCGATGCGGCCGCACATGCCCGCCGCCATATCCGCGCGAGACGATGCCCGGCCGGTAGCGGTGTTTTTCGGCGGCCTTGGCGATGGTGACGGCGGTCGGTGTCTTGCCGGTGCCGCCGACCGTCAGATTGCCGATGCACAGGACCGGCGCATTGACCCGTGCGGCGACATCGCGATCCATCCGGCGCCGCGCGACCGCGCCATAGACGAGAGCCGCCGGCGCCAGCAGCCGGGCGTTGAAACCGGGCTTTTCGTACCAGAAGGGCGGCGCCTCGTTACCAGCCAAACCGGGCCCCGCCATTGGCCACAGGCATACGATCGGCGTCGCCTTCCTCACCGGTCCGACCGGACGGCGACAGGCTGGCCTTGACGACCAGCGGCTGAATGTAGGGGTTCAGCGTCTGCCAGGTGCGTTCCAGCGCACCCTCCATGTCGGCGACCACGCCCTGGCCGGCGGCGGCCATGGCATCGCACATCGCCTCGTTCGCCAAAAGGAAATTGACCGCCTTGGCCAGCATCATCTCGTCATCGACGACGCGGGCGGCCCGGGCCTGCTGAAACCGTCCGTAGACTTCCTCGAAGTTGGACAGGTTGGGGCCGGCGAGCACCGCGCATCCCAGCATGGCGGGTTCGAGCGGGTTCTGCCCCCCCTCGGCAGTCAGCGAACGGCCGACGAAGGCTATCTTGCCCATGCGCAGGTAGAGCCCCATCTCGCCGATCGTGTCGCCCAGAAAGATGTCGGCCGCATCGGTGGGAAACTTGTCGTGTGTCCGCCGGACGACGGTCAGGCCCATCTCGCCGATTGCCGCCGCCAGTTCGTCGGCGCGCGTCGGATGGCGCGGCACGATGACGGTCAGAAGCCCGGGCCAGCGCTTTTTGAGCATGGCATGCACGCGGGCGGCGGCCAGTTCCTCGCCGTCGTGGGTGGAAACGGCAAGCCAGACCGGCCGGTTCTGGATACGGGCGCGCATCTGCGCGAAAACGCCGGGATCGACGGGCGGCACCGGAACATCTGCCTTCAGATTGCCCGAGACGGTGACCGGCCGGGCGCCCAGCGCACGGAACCGCTCGCCATCCCGCTCGGTCTGGGCGGCAACGTGCGAGAGGTTCTCGAACAGGGATTCGGCGAGCGCGAGCCGGCTCTTCCAGCGCCTGAACGAGCGGTCGGACATGCGGCCATTGATCAATACCTGCGGAATGCGCCGCGCACCCAGTTCGAGGATGGTCATCGGCCAGATCTCGGATTCGGCGAAGACCGCCAGATCGGGGCGCCAATAGTTGAGAAAGCGGCTGACGGCGGGTTTGAGGTCAAGCGGCACATATTGATGGATGACCTCGTCGCCGAACCGTTCGCGGGCCAGCGCCGCCGAGGTGACGGTTCCGGTCGTCAGCACCACCGGAACGCCGCGCTCGCGAAGCCGCCCGATCAGGCCGGAAACCGCGCCCGTTTCGCCGACGGAGACCGCATGCACCCAGACCAGCGGCCCGTCGGGACGCTTTTCCGACGGCCGGCCGTAGCGCTCGCCGCGCCGGTCGTGCTGCTCCTTGCCGCGCGTGGCGCGCATGCCGACATAGACGCCCATGAACGGATAGGCGGCCATGCCGGCCCAGCGATAGGTCTGAAGCGCCAGTCGCGCCCAGCGTTCGCTCATCGTCTCATACCCGCGTCCGCGCCCTTGTGCCCTTGTTCCTCATGCGCCCCTGTCGTCCCGATACGTCAGGCCGCCGGACAATGCGGCGACCGAGCCTGATGGCCGACCATGGCGACATTCGGACCGGCGCACCGAGCTCCTGCCGCCGCATCCGCTCCGCTATTGCTTGTCCGGCTCCAGCAACCGGTGCAGATGCACGACGAAATAGCGCATATGCGCATTGTCGACGGTCATCTGCGCCTTGGCCTTCCACGCGGCGACCGCGCTGGCATAGTCGGGAAAAATGCCGACCACGTCCAGCGCTTCCAGATCGCGGAAGCGGATGCCGTCGGGCGATTCCAGTTCGCCGCCGAACACAAGGTGCAAGAGCTGTTTGTCCTGAGTGCTTTCGGACATGGGGTGTCTGCCTTTCGCTGTGCGAACCGGGCCGGAAACTGGCGCCTGATTATCCGAAGCCGAGATCGCCGACAACTCCCAACATCGCCGCCTTCAGGTCGGGATGAGAGGCGACCAGCGTGCCCTTGAGCGGATCGGCGCCATTGAGCGTCACATCGGCGCCCTTGCCGTCGGTGAAGACCCCGCCCGCCTCGGTCAGGATGAGCGCGGCGGCGGCGATATCCCAGTCGGAGGCGAACGGCTTGACGAAACTTCCGTCCATCGCGCCGCTTGCGACCATCGCCAGCCGGTATGCCAGCGAGGGAACGTGGCTGTGCCGGCGCGCACGGGCCGCGCCCGAAGCGTTCAGCCGGTCGACAAGGGCGCGAGGCCCGCCGATCAGCAATTCCGCGCCCGGACGGGCGACGCGGATCGACCGGCCGTTCCGGTGTGCGCCGCCGCCGGCGGTGGCGCTGATCGTCTCGCCGAGGGCGGGGCATTCGAGCACACCGGCAACGGGCTTGCCCGCCTCCACAAGGCCGACCGAGATGCACCAGACGGCGTGGCCGGCAATGAAGGCCCGGGTGCCGTCGATCGGATCGGCGATGAAAGTGCGCGGCGCGGCCATCCGGCCCGGCACGTCGCTGTCGGCCGTTTCCTCGGACAACCAGCCATAGCCCAGCCGGGCCGCCAGAAGAGTCTCGCGCAGATAGCGGTCGACCGCATAGTCGGCCTTGGTCACCGGAGACTCGCCGTCCTTAAGCCGAACGTCGAGATCGCTGCCGCCGAAATACTGCATCGCCATGGCCCCGGCCTTGCGGGCCGTCTCGGCGATGAGCGCGAGTTCGTCGGCCAGGGCGGGAAGCGGTTCGGATGCGTTTGCGGGGGCTGCCACGGCCGGTCAGGTCCCGGCCAGTGTCATGGAGGGAACAGCCAAAGTCGGCGCGGCGGTCGAAAAGGCGCGGTCGAGATCGTTCGCCGGCACCATGGTCAGGAACATGTCGGCGAGATTGCCGGCGATCGTCACCTCGGAGACGGCGAAGGTCGGCTCACCGTTCTCGATCCAGAAGCCGGACGCGCCGCGGCTGTATTCGCCGGTGATCAGATTGACGCCCTGGCCGAACACCTCGGTGACGTAAAAGCCCGTGCCGGCATCACGGATCATCTGCTCGGGCGAAACGGTACCCGGCTCGATGGAGAGGTTGGTCGAGCCCGCATTGACGGTGGTGCCGCCGCGCACGCCGCGGCCGTTTGTCTCAAGTCCGAGTTCGCGGCCGATGGCGGTCGACAGGAACCAGTGCTTGAGCACGCCGTTCTCGACCATGGTCAGCGGGCTGGCGGCAACGCCCTCACCGTCGAACAGGCGCGAACCGGCGCCGCGCGGCCGGTGCGGGTCGTCGACCACCGTGATGGCGGGATTGGCGATCGCTTCGCCCATCTTGTCGCGCAAAAACGTCGATTTGCGGGCCACCGACGCGCCGTTGATGGCGCCCGACAGGTGTCCGAGGATCGACCGCGCGACGCGCGGGTCGAAGATCGCGGTGACTTTGCCGGTCGGCATCTTGCGCGGATTGAGCCGGCGGACGGCGCGCTCGCCGGCCTTGCGGCCGATTTCCGCAGCCGGATCGAGATCGGAAAAGTGCGTGCGGCTCGAGAACTCGTAATCGCGCTCCATCGCCGTGCCTTCGCCGGCGATCACCGACACTGACCGGCCGAACCGCGAGCCGCGATAGGCGCCCGAAAACCCGTCGGACGTGACCAGGACGAAGCCGGCCTCACCCGCCGAGGCAGAACCGCCGGACGAATTGGTCACGCCCTTGACCGCAAGCGCCGCCGCTTCGGTCTCCACCGCATCGTCGGTCAGGCGCTCGGGCGATATTTCGGTTGCGTCGAACAGGTCGAGGTCGGGCATCTGCCGCGCCAGACGGTCCGGATCGGCCAGACCGTTATAGGGGTCGTCGGGCGACACTTTCGCCATCGCCACCGCGCGCTCGGCAAGCTGGTTGGCGTCGGCCGTCGCCGCCGCCGAGACGCTTGCCACCCGCCGGCCGACGAAGACACGCAATGAAAGGTCGTCGCTCTCGGACGAATCGGTGCCCTCGACCTTGCCGTTGCGCACGGTCACGGCCCGCGACCGCGAACGCACCGAAACGGCGTCGGCCGCATCGGCACCGGCACGCTTGGCGGCGTCGACGAGCGCCGATGCGCGGTCGAGCAGTGTCTGGCTGTGATCATCCATCGGTCTGTTCCGGGATTGCGCACGGCGGCGGGCGTACCGCCCTCGACGTGCCGCAACGGCGTTGTTTTCATTTGTCGGCGCTTCATCTATTGCTGATGCGAACGTTCATCAAGGCCGGCTGCGGTCTTGACGCCCCCGATTGACGGAACAGGACATGGCCGGCGGCGCAACACCGGGTTTTTACAGCGAGGCGATCATCCTTCTGGGCGGTGCCGTCGTCGCCGCGCCGCTGTTCAAGCGGCTCGGTCTCGGCACGGTTCTGGGCTATCTGGCCGCCGGCGTCGTGATCGGTCCCCTGCTGGGGCTTTTCGCCGATGCCGAAGCGGTCTTCCAGGTCGCCGAATTCGGCGTCGTCCTGCTGCTGTTCGTCATAGGGCTAGAACTCAAACCATCGCGGCTGTGGTCGATGCGGCGGTCGATCTTCGGCCTGGGCGCCGCGCAGGTCGTGCTCACCGGCCTTGTTCTGTGTGCGCTCGCCATGGTGCTGACCCCGTTCAGCCTGTCGGCGAGCCTCGTCATCGGTTTCGGCCTCGCCCTGTCGTCGACCGCCTTCGCATTGCAGATCCTCGAAGAACGCGGCGAGATGAGCCGCCGCCATGGGCAGAAATCGTTCGCGATCCTGCTGTTCCAGGACCTTGCGATCGTTCCCTTGCTGGCCATCATTCCGCTTTTGGCGCCCGGCGGCACCGATGCGGGCAATATGAACGCGCTGAATTTCGCCCTCGCCATCGGTGCCGTAGCGGTGCTGATCGCCGCCGGGCGCTACCTGCTCAACCCGCTGTTCCGGATCATCGGCAACACCGGTGCGCGCGAAGCGATGATCGCCACAGCGCTGTTCGTCGTCCTCGCCTCGGCCATGCTGATGCAGGTGGCCGGCCTGTCGATGGCCATGGGCGCGTTCATCGCCGGCGTGATGCTCGCCGAGTCCTCCTACCGGCACGAGTTGGAAGCCGACATCGAGCCGTTCCGCGGCCTGCTGCTGGGCTTGTTCTTCATGGCGATCGGCATGAGCCTCGATCTGGGTGTGCTGCTGCGCGAATGGCTGGTCATCCTGATCGCGGTGCCGCTTGTGATGGCGATCAAGGCGGCGATCATCTACGGTCTGTGCCGGGCATTCGCCACTCCGCACGACGTCTCCGTGCGCACCGCGCTTGTGCTGCCGCAGGGCGGCGAGTTCGGGTTCGTGATGTTCTCGTCGGCCGTCGCCTTCGGCATTTTCGACGGCCAGACATCGTCCATCCTGATCGCCATCGTGACGCTGTCGATGGCGCTGACGCCGATCAGCGTCGCGCTGGGGCCGCTGCTCTATGACGACGACAAGCCCGAGCAGATGGACGAGGATTTCGCCGGCGCCGACCGCGGCGCCGACGTGCTGATGGTCGGTTTTTCGCGCTTCGGGCAGGTCGCCTCGCAAATCCTTCTGTCGGGCGGCTCCGACGTTACCATCATCGATCATTCCGCCGACCGTGTGCGGGCCGCGCAACGTTTCGGCTTCCGCATCTATTTCGGTGACGGCACGCGCAAGGACGTCCTGGAAGCGGCCGGCATCAAGCGCGCCAAGATCGTTGCCGTCTGCACGCAGAAAAAGGACGTCACCGACCAGATCGTCGCGCTGATCCAGCGTGAATATCCCGAGGCACGGCTGTTCGTGCGGGCCTATGACAGGGCGCACACGCTGGAGCTGCGCGCCGGCAATGTCGAGTATGAGCTGCGCGAGACGTTCGAATCGGGCCTCGTCTTCGGCGCCCGCACGCTGCAGGCGCTGGGCGTTTCCGAAGATGCCGCCTCGGAAATCCGCGACGATGTGCGCAAGCGCGACGAGGAACGGCTGCGCATCCAGGCCGTCGAGGGCATCTATGCGGGAGGCCACATGCTGCACACCGAGCCGGTGACGCCCGAGCCCCTGACCAAGCCGACGCGCGAGGCCAAAGTCATCTACACCGACCAGAGCGACACGCCCGACCGCGAGGAGACCACCGAACCATCATGACCGCGCCCCTGACACCTTTCCACCTGGCCTTTCCGGTCACCGACCTTGAAAAGACACGCGCCTTCTATCGCGATGTGCTCGGCTGCACCGAGGGCCGCTCGTCGGATCACTGGATCGACTTTTCACTGTTCGGCCACCAGATCGTCGCGCATCAGCGCGATGCGCCCGCCGGCGAAAGCAAGACCCATGTCGACACGATCGACGTGCCGGTGCCGCATTTCGGCGTCGTGCTGCCGATCGACGACTGGCGCGCATTGGCCGGCCGGCTGGAGGCGCGCGGCGATATCGACTGGATCGAGAAGCCGCTGACGCGCTTTGCCGGCCAGCCGGGCGAGCAGGCCACCCTGTTCATCCGTGACCCGTCGGGCAATGCGCTCGAATTCAAGGGCTTTGCCTCGATGGAGTCCCTGTTCGCGACATGAGCGAGGCGCGGGCCGGCGAGGCGAAGTTCCTGACCGGTCCGACCATGGGTCATGTTGTGACGATGACCGCCACCGGCTCGATCGGGCTGGTGGCGATCTTCATCGTCGATGCGCTCAACCTGTTCTACATTTCGCTTCTGGGACAGGAGGAACTGGCCGCCGCCATCGGCTATGCCGGCACGCTGATGTTCTTTGCAATCTCGGTGGCGATCGGCATGACGATCGGAGCCAGCGCGCTTGTCGCGCGGGCGCTCGGCGCCGGCGACCGCGAGCGCGCGGCGCGCAATGGCGGCGCGGCGCTGTTGTTCATCGGCCTTTCGATGACCGCGATCGCCGCGCTGATCTGGCCCAATCTCCATTTTCTGACCGGGCTTCTGGGCGCGCGCGGCGAAACCCAGGCGATTGCCGTCGGCTTCCTGCAAATCGTCGTTCCGTCGACGCCGGCGGTGGCCATCGGCATGGGCGCGGCTGGCATATTGCGCGCCGTCGGCGACGCAAGGCGGGCCATGTATGTGACGCTGATCGGCGGCGCGATCTCGGCGGCGCTCGACCCGGTGTTCATCTTCGGGCTCGATCTGGGCGTGACCGGCGCCGCGATCGCCACCGTGATCTCCCGCTGCGCCATTCTGGCGATCGGACTTCACGGCGCGATCGTGGTGCATAATCTGGTCCGCCTGCCGGACCCGGCGACCCTGACGGGCATCGCCCGGCCGTTCCTTCTGATCGCCGGCCCGGCGGTGATGACACAGCTCGCAACGCCGGTCGGCAACGCCTACGTGACCGCGCAGATCGCGCAATTCGGCGACGATGCGGTGGCCGGATGGGCGGTCATCGGTCGGCTGATCCCGGTGGCGTTCGGCGCGGTCTTCGCGCTTTCGGGCGCGGTCGGGCCGATCCTGGCGCAGAACCTCGGCGCCCGGAAATATGACCGGCTGCGCTCGGCGATGCGCGACGCGCTGATCTTCACCATCATCTATGTCCTGTCCGTCTGCGCCGCGCTGGCGATCTTCGCCGAGCCTATTGCGGATCTCTTCGGCGCGACCGGACAGGCGCGCGAACTGATCGTCTTCTTCTGCCTGTTTGCGGCGATCAGCTTTCTGTTCAATGGCGGGCTGTTTGTCGCCAATGCCGCCTTCAACAATCTGGGCTACGCGCTCTATTCGACCATGTTCAACTGGGGCCGCTCGACGCTCGGCGTGATCCCGTTCGTCTGGGCCGGCGCAAAGCTCTACGGCGCGACCGGCGCGATCGCCGGCTGGGCGCTGGGCGCGGTGGTCTTCGGCATCGCCTCGGTGATCGTCTGTTTCAGGGTGATCGCCACGATCGAGCATCGCGACGATGCCGAACCGCCGACGGGGCCAGTGCCGCCGACCGCACAGTCGCCGTTCACCAGCGCCAAGGGCGCGACATTGGGGTAGAGCGACGCGCTATCCGTGCCGGACGCCGGCGGGGTCCATCTCCCAGGCGGCGATCGCCGCTTCCAGCTTCTGGCGGAACTCGTCGCGCACGGTCGCCGTCGCATCGAGGATCTGCTGCGCCTTGAGAAAGTCCAGAACGCGGAAGCGCGAGACAGGCGGACGGATGAAGACATCGGGCGGGCCGACCATCAGCTTGAGCTGAAGGATCGACTGCATCATCAGCTGCGAGACGCCGTAAAGACTGTCGATGGTCGTCGGCGGCTTGGACGGGTCCCCCTGCGGGGCGCCGACCACATCGATGCCGATCACGATGTCCGCCTTGCCCATCAGATGGTCGTAGGGCACCGGATTGAACAGGCCGCCATCGACATAGATGCGCCCGTCGCGGCGAACCGGCTTGAAGATGGCAGGGATCGCCGCGGACGCTGCGATCGCCGAATAGAGATCGCCGCTCTCGAAAAAGGTCTGGCGATGGCCGTAATAGTCGGTGGCGACGATCGACAGAGGGATCTCCAGCGCATCGAAATCCTCGGCGATCTCGGGCGGCAGGAACGTCCTGACGATCCGCTCGACATTGAACTGACCGAACCGGAAGCCGCCATCGACGAGTTCGCTGAGCCGCGCCGGCCGCGTCTGCCAGAACTTGCCCATCACTTCGGTGCGGTTGCCGGCCAGCTTGAGCGTGTAGTCGCGAATGTCGCGGCCGGACATGCCCGAGGCCATGCCCGCGCCCATGATCGCACCGATCGAGGCGCCGCTGATCGCCACCGGACGGATGCCCATCTCCTCGAGCACCTCGATGATGTGGATATGCGCATAACCGCGTGCGCCGCCGCCGCCGAAGGCGATCGCGACGGTCGGGCCGCTTTGCGCCGACGGCACCTGCCCGGGTCGCACCTCGTCGATGGTCGCGCTCATGATGGCTCTCCAGCCGCGATGAAGTTCAGGGCGGTGTCGCCCGTGCGCCGGCGGTCGAGCATCGTCAGGCCGTCCGGCAGCGCGATGGCGGCCGCCGCCGTCTCTTCTAGCACGATCAGCGCGCCGGGGGACAACCAACCGCCGTGCAACATCGCCGCAAGCGCCTTGTCGCCCAACCCCTTGCCATAGGGCGGGTCGGCGAAGACCAGATCGAACGGCGCCATAGTACCGATCGGTCCCAAGCGCGTCGCATCGCGCTTGAAAAGCTTCGCGGCGCCCTGAAGGCCGAGATCATGCATTGTCTTGCGGATCAGCCCGCGCCCCTCGACGGACGGTTCGACGAACAGGGCGAAGGCCGCGCCGCGTGACAGGGCCTCGAACCCCAGCGCGCCGGTACCGGCAAACAGATCGAGGACGCGGGCGCCTTCCAGCCTGTCGGCATGATTGTGCGCGATGATGTTGAACAGCGCCTCGCGCGCCCGATCGGTCGTCGGCCGGATCGCCATGGCGCCGGATTTCGGCGCGGCGATGGCGCGGCCGCGCAACCGTCCGCCGACGATCCGCACCGGTCAGCCCTTGTCCGGTTTGCCGGGCTTGCGCGGGCCGGCGGGTTTCGGGCCGCCCTTTGACGGTTTGCGCTTGCTCTCCGGCCGGGCGCCGGGCGCCATCCACACGTTCGACGAGCGGTTGGCACGGTGCTTCGGCTTGCCGCCTTCGTCCTTGTCCGTACCGGGCGCCTTGGTCGACCAGCGGTCCCGCACCCGTTCGCGGCGGTCGCCGGCCTTCTCGAAGCGCTTGCCGCCCGATGCGGGCCCACCCTTGTCCGGCTTGTTGGCGTCGCGCGTGCCCGACACCCAGTCGCCATCCTTGCGGACCGTCATCGTACGCGTCTCGCCCTCTCCATCGCCGGCCCTGACGGGGCGGTTGGGAAACGAGCGCAGCACGGGCGCATCGAAATCGGCGCCGGACTCCTCGATCAGCCGCGCGCCGAGCTGGTCGCGCAGCGTCTTGCCCTTGACCTCGAGCACCGCGCCTTCTTCGAGCGCGCCCAGCTGGAACGGACCGTATGAGATGCGGATCAGCCGGTTCACCTCGAGCCCGAGCGCGCCGAGCACATTCTTGACCTCCCGGTTCTTGCCCTCGCGCAGGCCCATCTCGATCCAGACATTGGAGCCCTGCTCGCGCTCCAGCGTCGCCTCGATCGCGCCATAGAAGACGCCATCGACGGCCATGCCCTCCTTGAGATCGTCGAGCCGTTTCTGGGTGATCCGGCCATGGGCGCGCACGCGGTAGCGGCGCAGCCAACCGGTCTGAGGCAGTTCGAGCGTACGGGCCAGGCCGCCATCATTGGTCAGAAGCAGCAGCCCCTCGGTGTTGATGTCGAGGCGGCCAATGCTGACCACGCGCGGCAGATCGCCGGGAAGGCGCTCGAACACGGTCGGACGGCCCTCGGGATCGCGGTTGGACGTCACGAGGCCGGCCGGCTTATGATAGAGCCACAGCCGCGTCCGCTCGACCTGGGGGATCGGCTTGCCGTCGATCTCGATCCTGTCCTCGGCGGTGACATTGACGGCAGGACTTGTCAGCACCTTTCCGTTGACCGAAATGCGGCCGTCGGCGATCAGCCCTTCGGCCTGGCGGCGGGAGGCCACACCGGCGCGCGCCAGACGCTTGGCGATCCGCTCTTCGGGGCGCGCCGTCTCCGGAATTTCGGCGGGCGCGGGATCGGGCCTCGGCTCGACACGCGGCGGGCGGTCCCGTTCCTTGCGCGGACCGCCGGGTTTGCCGCCCGCAGGCACGGTGCTGCGCGGCGCGGATTTGTAGCCGCGGCTGTCGCGGGACGGCGCATCGCCGCCGGCGTCGTTTCGCGGGCGCTTGGGGCCGCCGCCGGGCCGGTCCTTGAAGCCGCGGCTCTTCATGGGCTTGCCGCCCGCCGGGCGTTTGCCGCCGGATCTCTTGTCGTCAGCACTCATTTGGTGTTTTTGCCTTGTGTCGGCGCGTGATTACCAGCTTGGCGCGCCACGCGCGAGAGAAAGTTGCCGCCTGTGCCCGCCAGACCGTCACCACACATGCAGGCCGCCCTGGACGAGGCGCGCGCCGCCGCGGAGCGCGGTGAGGTGCCGGTCGGCGCGGTGATCGTCAAGGACGGCGAGATCATCGCCCGCGCCGGCAACCGGCCACGCGAGACGAACGACCCGAGCGCCCATGCCGAGATGCTGGCGATCCGCGGGGCCTGTTCGGCGCTCGGGCAGGAGCGGCTGACCGGCTGCGACCTCTATGTCACGCTGGAGCCGTGCACCATGTGCGCGGCGGCGATCTCTTTTGCGCGCATCCGGCGGCTTTATTTCGGCGCGACCGATCCCAAGGGCGGCGCGGTGATCTCCGGCGTGCGCTTTTTCGAGCAGCCGACCTGCCACCATGCGCCGGAGGTCTATCCGGGGATCGGTGAAACCGAAGCGGCCGGCCTGCTCAAGCGGTTCTTCGCCGAACGGCGGACCTAGCGGACCGTTCTAGAACGGCAGGAAACGGCGCCAGCCGGTCTTTTCACCCTGGGCACGCTTGGCCGCGCGCTCCTTTTCCGATTCCGTCGGTCCAAGATCGCCATAGGCGGCGGTTTCGGCGGGCTGGCGGTATTCAACCGGCGGATCGGTCAGATAGACCCGGCGCACGGCGCTCGCCTGCACGCGATCCGGCCCCTCGGAAGCGCCAATCGCCTCGGCGTCGCGCCGGTTGGCGATGAAATTGGGATCGCGCAGCCCCTCATCGGCTTCGCGGCGCACCCGCGCGCGCTGCTCTTCGGGGCTTTCGGGCCACTGACCGGAGGCAGTGGCAATGCTCTCCTGCGGTGGCGGCAGATTGTTCGGATCGGCCGGACGGACGATGTCCGGGCGCGGCGTATAGTTGATCCGCGGGGGCGGCGTGCGATCGCCCAACGAGATCGCATTGTTCAGATCGTCGAACAGCTGGTCGGTCGCGGTGACACCGGTGCCGTAGGTCGGGCCGAAACAGCCGGCCAAGGCTAGGCCGCCGGCGCAAACGAGCGCCATCGACCCGGTCGAACGAAGAACTTTGTTTGACATCACTGACCCTATCGGTTTGGCGCCGCCTGATCGGGCGGACACCCGCCGAACCCTCGCCCCGAGCGCGCCATGCACGCCAAATCCGGCGATTTCGTGAAGCGCGTCTATCACATCGGCACGGACCTGGTAAATCGCCACGGTTAACGATGGTTAACCATGGCGATCGTACCGTCAAAGCCGCCCGAGATCGCGCAATTCGTGCAGGGCACGGGCATCGCGGGCGGACACGTCCGGAAACTCCGGATCAGAACCGACATCGCGCGTCACCCGCCAGGAGCGGGCGCATTTGGTGCCTTCCGCCATGGCCGGGACCACCGCGACGCCGGTAACCTCATCGAGGGTAAAGGCATCCGCCGGCGGCGCATCGCTGCTGACGACGATGTCCGAGGTGATGGCGATTTCGGCCATGTCGAGCCCGTCGATCGCGTCCATCAGCCCTTTGTCGGTGACATGGACGACGGGCGCGGCCTCCAGCGACGAACCGATCCGCTTGTCGCGGCGCTCGATCTCCAGAGCGCCGGTGATCACACGGCGCACCTTGCGGATTTTGGCCCATTTTTCGGCGAGGGCATCGTCACGCCACTGGTCCGGGCATTTGCGGAACTGTTCCAGATGCACCGATTCGGCGTCCGGATAGCGGCTCAGCCAGGCTTCCTCCATGGTGAAGGGCAGCATCGGTGCCAGCCAGGTGACCAGCCGGTTGAACAGATGATGGACGACCTGAAGCGCCGCCCGGCGGCGTTGCGACGAGGGCGGATCGCAATAGAGCGCATCCTTGCGCACGTCGAAATAAAAGGCCGACAGCTCCAGAACCATGAAATCGAGCAGCGCGCGGGTGATGCGCTTGAAGTCGAACGCGTCATAGCCCTTGTCGACCAGCTTATCGAGTTCCCACAACCGGTGCAGGACCAGCCGTTCGAGCTCGGGCATGTCCTCATATTCGACGCTCTCGCCCTCGTCATGGGCGAGCGTGCCGAGCATCCAGCGCACCGTGTTGCGCATCTTGCGATAGGCATCGATGTTGGTCTGGATAACCGATTTGCCCAGGCGCTGGTCTTCCCAATAGTCGGTCGTCATCACCCAGAGGCGCAGAATGTCGGCGCCCGACTGGTTCATCACGTCCTGCGGGAAGACCTGGTTGCCGAGCGACTTCGACATCTTCCGACCGTCCTCGGCCATGGTGAAACCATGGGTGATGACGGTGTCGTAGGGTGCACGACCGCGCGTGCCGCAGCTTTCCAGAAGCGAGGAATGGAACCAGCCGCGATGCTGGTCCGAGCCTTCCAGATAGACATCGGCGGGCCATTTCAGGTCGGGCCGGTCTTCCAGCGTGAAGGCATGGGTCGAGCCGGAATCGAACCAGACATCGAGAATGTCCATCACCTGATGCCATTTGGACGGGTCGTGCTCATTGCCGAGAAACCGTTCCTTGGCACCGTCGGCGAACCAGGCGTCGGCGCCCTCTTGTTCGAAGGCTTCGAGAATGCGCTTGTTGACGCCCTCGTCCTGCAGAACGTTGCCGTCATCGTCGGCGAAGACGCAGATCGGCACGCCCCATGCCCTTTGCCTGGAGAGCACCCAATCGGGCCGGTCGGCGATCATGCCGCGAAGCCGCGTCTGGCCCGAGGCCGGCACGAAGCGCGTCTCGTCGATCGCTTTCAGGGCGCGGTCACGCAGCGTGGTGCCGTCGCCAAGGTCCATGTCCATATGGACGAACCATTGCGGCGTGTTGCGGAAGATGACCGGCTTTTTCGAGCGCCAGGAGTGCGGATAGGTGTGCTTGAGCCGGCCGCGCGCAAACAGCATGTCCTTGGCGATCAGTGCTTCGATCACCGCCTTGTTGGCGTCGCCCTTCTTGCCCTTGTCGTCGATGACGCGGGCCGGGCCGCCCTCGCGGTCGGGGCCGAAGCCGGGCGCATCCTCGGTGAAATAGCCGGCATCGTCGACGGTGAAAGGGATGGTCGTGTCGACACCCTTGTGACGCGCTTGGTCCATCCAAATGTCAAAGTCTTCACGGCCATGGCCGGGCGCGGTGTGGACGAAGCCCGTGCCGGCATCGTCGGTGACATGCTCGCCATCGAACAGGGGGACAGTGAACTCGTAGCCGCCAGCAAACCCATCAAGCGGATGAGCGCAGCTGATGCCACCAAGCTCGTCAGCCGTTACGTTGCGTAGGCGCCGAAACTCAAGCTTTGCTTTGGCGAAACTTTCCTCAGCGAGCGCGTCGGCAAAGACCAGCTTCTCACCGGGCCTTGGGCCGAAATCGTTCTCGGCGGCGGTGACCTCGTAGAGGCCATAGTTGATCCGCGAGGAAAAGCTGATTGCGCGGTTGCCCGGGATCGTCCACGGCGTCGTCGTCCAGATGACGACTGAAGCGTCGAGCATCTCGCGATCCATTTCCTCCTGATCCCGAACGATAAACCGAACAGGAAACTTCACCCAGACCGTGTCGGACTCGTAATCCTGATATTCGACCTCGGCCTCGGCCAGCGCGGTGCGCTCGACCACCGACCACATGACCGGTTTGGAGCCGCGATAAAGCTGACCGCTCCGGGCGAACTTCAGAAGTTCGCCGGCGATGCGTGCCTCGGCATGATAGTTCATCGTCGTATAGGGCTTGTCGAAATCGCCCTCGATGCCCAGCCGCTTGAACTCGGCGGTCTGCACCTTGATCCAGTGGGCGGCGAAGTCGCGGCATTCCTTGCGGAACTCGTTGACCGGCACCTCGTCCTTGTCGCGGCCCTTGGCGCGATACTGCTCCTCGATCTTCCATTCGATCGGCAGGCCGTGACAGTCCCAGCCGGGCACATAGTTGGAATCATAGCCGCGCATCTGGAACGAGCGGGTGATGACGTCCTTAAGGATCTTGTTGAGCGCGTGGCCGATATGGATGTTGCCGTTGGCATAGGGCGGGCCGTCATGCAGCACGAACTTCTCGCGGCCGGCAGCGTCCTCGCGAAGGCGTCTGTAAAGGCCCATCTCCTGCCAGCGGGCGACCAGTTCGGGCTCCTTCTTCGGGAGGCCGGCGCGCATGGGGAAATTGGTCTGCGGCAGATAGAGCGTCTTTGAGTAATCGAGCGCCTCGACATTGTCGTTGGCGCTGCCTTTTTCGGTGGTCTGGGTCATCGTTTCATCGCGTCGTTTGGCGTCAAGCGCGGTGCGCGGCGCCGGTGAGGATCAGGTGAAGGCGGGCAGTCCCGCAAACGCATTCCCGGCCCCGCTACGCTGGGTCAGCGGCGGGCCGGGCCGGTAATTCGGAAAATGGCGCAAACGCGTGTCGACATGGCCGCGCTTCTAGACCGTTTCACCGCCAGAGGGAAGGCGCAACTGGGGACCAGCGAGTCAGAAGACGCTTGTGCCCAACCTGTCGTAGATGATGCGCTTCATGGCGCCGGTCACCGGACCCGGCGCGAGGCGGCCGGCAAAGGCAAACAGCGTTGCGCCGGCGCCCGGCGTGATCATCGCCTTGCCGCTTTGCGCTGCCGCGAGAATTCGCTTTGCCGCTTCGTCGGGCGGCATGCGCTTTGCGGCGTCGGCGCCCTCGGGCGCATGGCGTGCGGCATGGTCTGTGCGCAGCGGACCGGGACAGGCGACCGACACCGACACGCCATAGGCCTTCTTGAACGGCGCGCGGACCGACTTGGCATAGACGGCCAGCGCATCCTTGGACGCGCCATAGCTGGCCGCGCCCGGATAGCCGGTGAAGTGGCTGAGCGAGGAGACGAAGACGAGCCGCCCGCCCGGCGCCAGCGCGCCCGCCGCCGCAAGGCCTGCGCAGAGCACCATCGGCGCTTCGGTGTTGACCGCGAGTAGCCGTGCATAAGCCTCGGGCGGGATCGCCTCGAACGGGCCGGTGGCCGAAATGCCGGCATTGAGGACGATCCAACCGAACGGCCCGCGCCCCGCGAGGTCGCCAACAAGCGTATCGACGGCGCCGGGATCGGCAAGGTCACAGCGCAGATGGTCGAACGGCGCATCGGCGCCCGGCGCATCCCGGTCGATGCCTGTGACGGCGTACCCGCCGGCGGCAAGCTGCTCGGCAAAGGCGCGGCCAAGACCGGCGCTCGCCCCGGTCACAAGGGCTCTGCGTGCCGCGCTCACAGCTTTCCGCTCCACGCGGCGCGGCCGGTCCAGTATCGCCCGAAGGACAGGGTGACGGGCGAACGGCGCGCGGCGATCGCGCCTTCCAGCATCGCGGCCATGCGGTCCGCCGGTATGAAGATGTCGCGCAGGCGGCCAGGATCGTGCCCGGCCTTTTGATGCATCTCGGTCCGGGTCGGGCCGGGATGGACGATCTGGACGGCAACGCGGCCCGCCCATTCGGCCCTGAGCGCGCGCGCCAGCCCGTGCAATCCCGCCTTGGAGGCCGCATAGGCGGGAAACAGCCCCTGCCCTGTGTGCGCGACCGAGCCGACCAGCGTCAGCGTGCCGCCGGCCTTTTCCAGCCACGGGAACAGCGCACGCGCCAGAAGCACTGACGCCGTGAGATTGACGGCGAGCGTCTCGCGGATTTGCGCGGCGGACTCGATGCCGCCCTCGACCGCAAACCCGGTACCGGCGTTCAGGACGAGATTGTCGAGTTTCACCCAGCCGGCTTTCAACATCGCTTCCGCGATCGCTTGCGTTGCGGCCTCGGGATCGGTCAGCGGCGCATGGACGTAGCGCACGCCTTCGGGCAGCACCGGCAGCGCATCGGTATCGGCGCGACGGCCGGCCACGAGAATGTCGTGGCGGTCCGCCAGCCGCCTGACCAGTTCGAGGCCGATGCCGCTTGTGCCGCCGGTGATGACGATCCTGCGGCGCGCTTCCGCCATCTCAACCGCCGCCGAAGGTGAGCGTGGCATCGAGCGGCGACAGCGGCTCCACCGTGGCCAAGGTTTGGCGCGCGGACGCCTCGTCACGCTTCATCTGCGCGACGAGGGTGTCGAGATCGTCGTACTTTTCCTCGCCGCGCTGGAAGGCGACGAGGCAGACCGTGCAGGTCTCGCCGTAAAGATCGCCCTGAAAATCGAACAGGAAGGTTTCGAGCAGCGGCGCGCCGTTCTCGGTGACCGTCGGGCGGCGGCCGAAGCTGGCGACGCCGTCATGGATGGTGCCATCGGCGCGGATGAACCGCACCGCATAGATGCCATGGGCCAGCGGCGTCGTTTCCGGAAGCGCCATGTTGGCGGTCGGATAGCCGAGTGTCCGCCCCAATTGCTCGCCCTTGGCCACCTCGGCCCGCACCCGGTAGCGGTAACCGAGCAGCCGGTTGGCGTCGTCCAACCGGCCGGTCTGCAACTCGTCGCGAATGCGGCTCGACGAAATGACGTGGATGTCGGTGTCGCGTTCGGCATCGACCAAGATCACGTCGAAGCCGCGGTTCCTGCCGGCCTCCATCAGGAAGGCCGGTCCGCCCTGGCGCTTGGCGCCGAAATGAAAGTCGAAGCCGGTGACCACATGGCGCACGCCAAAACCGGAAACCAGAACATCGTCGATGAACTGGTCGGCGGTGAGCGCGGCGAAATCGAGCGTGAACGGCATTTCGACCACGGCATCGAAGCCGAGCGCCTCGAGGATTTCGGCCTTCATCGGCGCAGGCGTGATCCGCGCTGGCGCCCTGTCGGGCGTGAACACTGCGCGCGGATGCGGTTCGAAGGTCAGTACCGTCAGAGGCGTCGCATCGCGCTCAGCGGCCGCGCCCGCCGCTTCCAGCACCGCCTGGTGGCCGCGGTGTACGCCGTCGAAATTGCCGATAGCAACCGTTGCGCCGCGCAGACGGGCAGGCAGGCCGGCAAGGGACGAATGGCGCGCGATCATCGATTCGGCCTTTTTGGCGCGCGGGCGCCACGACATTTCAGGGTCGCCGGGCGCATGCGATTGACGGCCCCGACGGAGCCGCGAAAGTGCACACTTTGTGGACCGTTTCAAGCCTGCGCCGGGACCGCGAGACACGTTGCGGGGCGCCGTTCCGACAATTTGCTTCGCGGCGGCGGTTGCGGCACAGGCCCCACCGCGCAACGATGGTGTCGGGAGGAGTTGACCATGGCAAAGCCGTTTCTGGCGCATCTCGAGAAAAGTCTTGCCGCAATGGAGGCCGACGGCCTCTTGAAGCGCGAGCGCGAGATCACCTCGCCGCAGGGCGGCCATATCGCCGTCGGCGACCGGGATGTCATCAATCTGTGCGCCAACAATTATCTCGGCCTTGCCGATCATCCGGCGCTGATCGGCGCCGCCAAGGCAGCGATGGACGATCACGGTTACGGCATGGCGAGCGTGCGCTTCATCTGCGGCACGCAGGATCTGCACCGGGCGCTGGAGCGGCGTCTCGCGGCGTTCCTCGGCAAGGACGATGCGATCCTGTTTGCCGCTTGTTTCGATGCCAATGGCGGGCTGTTCGAGCCGCTGCTCGGGCCTGAGGACGCGATCGTCTCGGACGCGCTCAACCATGCCTCGATCATCGATGGCATTCGCCTGTGCAAGGCGAGGCGCTACCGCTACGCCAATTCGGACATGGACGATCTGGAAGCGCAATTGAAAGCGGCACGGGCCGACGGCGCGCGCTTCGTCATGATCGCCACCGACGGCGTCTTTTCCATGGACGGCTATCTGGCCCGGCTGCCTGAAATCGTGGCGCTCGCCGAACGCCACGATGCGCTGGTGATGGTCGACGATTGCCACGCCACCGGTTTCATGGGGCCGCAGGGGCGCGGCACGCACGCCCATTTCAACGTCGCCGATAAGGTCGATATCCTGACCGGCACGCTCGGCAAGGCGTTGGGCGGGGCGATCGGCGGCTACATTGCCGGCCCGCAGGCGGTGATCGGCATGCTGCGCCAGCGCGCCCGGCCCTACCTGTTCTCCAACTCGCTGCCGCCGGCGGTCGTCGCGGCGGGCATCGCCGCCATCGATCTGGTCGAAAAGGCCGACGATTTGCGCACGCAACTGTTCGGCAACACCGCCCATTGGCGCGCCGGGCTGACCGATCTGGGATTTGAGCTTTTGCCCGGCGAACATCCGATCGTGCCGGTGATGCTCGGCGAAGCCCGTCTGGCGCAGGACATGGCGGCGGCCCTGTTCGAGCAAGGCGTCTATGTTTCCGGCTTCTTCTTCCCTGTCGTGCCCAAGGGCAAGGCGCGCATTCGCACGCAGATGAACGCGGCCTTGTCGCGCGGCGATCTGGACACGGCGCTCGGCGCGTTCGAGCGGGCCGGCAAGGCGACGGGGGTGCTGTCATGACGGAGCGGCCCAACATGATGCGGGCGCTGGTCAAGGCCCATGCGGGTCCCGGCCTCGAGATGCAGCGCCTGCCGGTGCCGGAGATCGGGCCGGACGATGTCCTGATCCGCATCCGCAAGACCGGCATTTGCGGCACCGACATCCATATCTGGAACTGGGATGCGTGGGCAGAGAAGACGGTGCCCGTGCCGCTCGTCACCGGCCACGAGTTCGCGGGCGAAATCGTCGAGCTGGGCGCAAACGTGGACGATCTGGAAATCGGCCAGCGCGTGTCGGGCGAAGGCCATCTGGTCGGCAAGCACAGCCGGGCGAGCCGCGCTGGCCGGTTTCATCTCGATCCCGAAACACGCGGTATCGGTGTCAATGAACAGGGCGCCTTCGCCGACTATCTGCGCCTGCCGGCCTTCAACGTCGTGCCTCTGCCCGATGCGGTGTCCGACGATATCGGGGCGATCCTCGATCCGCTCGGCAATGCTGTGCACACGGCGCTGTCCTTCGATCTGGTGGGCGAAGATGTGCTGATCACCGGCGCCGGGCCGATCGGCATCATGGCCGGCGCGGTGGCCCGGCATATCGGCGCGCGCCATGTGGTGATCACCGATATCAATGAGGACCGGCTGGCGCTCGCAGGCCGGGTCGCCGACGTGGTGCCGGTGAACGTGGCCGAGACCGATCTCCAATCGGTCGCCGATGGTCTGGGCATGAAGGAAGGCTTCGATGTCGGGCTCGAAATGAGCGGATCGCAAGCCGCGCTCGACCAGATGGTCGAAGCCCTTGTGATGGGCGGCCACATCGCCATGCTCGGCATTCCGCCGGGCAAGTCGCCGGTCGATTGGTCCCGCATCGTCTTCAAGGCGATCACCATCAAGGGCGTCTATGGCCGGGAGATCTTCGAGACCTGGTACAAGATGATCGCCATGCTGGAGAACGGGCTCGACGTGTCGCAAGTCATCACGCACCGCTTTTCCGCCGAGGATTTCAAGGACGGGTTCGCAATCATGCGTTCGGGCCAAAGCGGCAAGGTGGTGCTCGACTGGGGGTGAGGTTGCGCGCTGTGCTATCAATCATGCATGGCGGCGCGAATCAGGGAAACCGAGCTCTATGCTCCCATCAAGCGGCTGCTTGAAGGCCAGGGCTATGAGGTCAAGGGCGAAGTCGGCGCGGCCGATATCGTCGCCGTGCGCGGCGACGAAGACCCGGTCATTGTCGAACTGAAAACCGCGTTCTCGCTGTCGCTTTTCCATCAGGCGATCGAGCGGCAGGCGATGACCGACCATGTCTATGTCGCCGTGCCGCGCGGCGAAGGCCGGCCGTTCCTGAAGGCGCTCAAGCAGAACCGCAAACTGTGCCGGCGGCTGGGCCTTGGCTTGATCACCGTGCGGCTGGCAGACGGGCTGGCCGAGATTCACGAAGACCCTGCCCCCTACCGGCCCCGGCCCTCAAGGCCGAAGAAGGCGCGGCTTCTCAAAGAGTTTGCGCGACGGGTCGGCGACCCCAACGAGGGCGGCATGACGCGGCGTACGCTGATGACGGCCTACCGGCAGGATGCACTGCGCTGCGCCCGGTGCCTTGGCGAGAACGGGCCGACCAAGGCCGCCGAGGTGGCGCGGCTGACCGGCGTGCGGCGCGCCCGCCCGATCATGTATGACGACCATTATGGCTGGTTCGAACGCGCCGGTACCGGCGTCTATACGCTCAGTCCGAAAGGCCGGGCGGCGCTCGATGCGCACGCGCCGGACATCGCCGTTCTCATCGAAACCGGTTCCGTATCAGTGGCCGCCGCCGAGTGAACCGATCCTGACGCCATAGTCGACCGCGACGCCGTAATCGGGATCGTCGTCGGAATCGACCATGAGCTGGCCGGCGCGGTTCAGGAGCTGATGACAGTCGCGCGACAGGTGCCGCAATTGCAGCGTCTTGCCGGCGGCCTCATACCGCGCGGCAATCTGCTCGATCGCCTGCAGGGCCGACTGGTCGGCGACCCGGCTGTTCATGAAATCGGCGGTGACGAGTACCGGATCGTTTTCCGGATCGAACAGTTCGACAAAGCCGTCGGCGGAGCCGAAGAACAGCGGACCCTCGATCTGGTAGGTCTTGGCGCCTTCGGGCGTGACGTGGGTCGTCGCGCGGATGCGCGTGGCGTTGCTCCAGGCATAGGCAAGCGCCGAGACGATGACGCCGACGATCACCGCGATGGCCAGGTCGGTCAGGACGGTGACGATGGTGACCAGAAAGATGACGAATGCATCGGTCGCCGGGATGCGGCGCAAAATGGTCAGGCTCTGCCAGGCAAACGTGCCGATGACGACCATGAACATGACGCCGACGAGCGCGGCCAGCGGGATCTGCTCGATCAGCGACGAGCCGACGAGGATGAAGGCAAGCAGGAACAGCGCCGCCGAAATGCCCGACAGGCGCGTCCGTCCGCCCGATTTCACATTGATCATCGACTGGCCGATCATCGCGCAGCCGCCCATGCCGCCGAAAAAGCCGGTCACGGTGTTGGCCGTGCCCTGGGCGACGCATTCCTTGGATGCGCCGCCGCGCTGGCCGGTGATCTCGCCGACGAGGTTCAGCGTCAGAAGGCTCTCGATCAGTCCGATGGCGGCGAGGATCAGCGCATAGGGCAGGACGATCCGGAGCGTTTCCAGCGTCAGCGGCACTGTCGGGACGTGGAACTGCGGCAGGCCGCCTTCGATGGACGCCAGATCGCCGACGCGCGGCACATCGATGCCGAAGACGATCACCAAAGTGGCAACGACCGCGATGCCGGCCAGCGGCGCGGGCACGGCCTTCGTCAGTTTCGGCACGGCCCAGATGAGCGCCATCGTCAGCGCGACCAGTCCCAGCATGAGGACGAGCGGCCATCCGGTCATCCAGACCTGGCCGCCATCGGGCCCAGGCACCTTGAACTGGGTCAATTGCGCCATGAAGATGACGATCGCCAGCCCGTTGACGAAACCGAGCATGACCGGATGCGGCACCAGGCGAATGAACTTGCCGAGATGAAAAAGGCCGGCGAGGATTTGAATGATGCCCATGAGCACAACGGCGGCGAACAGATATTCGACGCCATGCTGGGCGACCAGCGACACCATCACCACGGCGAGCGCGCCCGTGGCGCCGGAGATCATGCCCGGCCGGCCGCCCATCACCGCGGTGATCAGGCCGACGATGAACGCCGCATAGAGCCCGACCAGCGGATGAACGCCAGCCACAAAGGCAAAGGCGACCGCTTCGGGAACGAGCGCGAGCGCCACGGTCAGGCCGGACAGAAGCTCGGTCTTGATGCGCGACGGCGTCAGCGCGGGCGGTGTGTGCGGGACAGTGTCGGCAAACGACATGCGCCCGGCCAGGGCTGCCAGGGTGGCTTTCATGAAACAAGCAATCCGGGGAAGGCGATCAGGGGATGTGCCCTCCTACAGCATCCTGTGTGCAATGCAACACAGGCTGGCGTCCGGCTGCCATGCAGATCTGCATGGCCAAGACGAGAAAGGCGGGGATCGCTCCCCGCCTTCAAAAGCTGATGCTGCAAGCCGGGTGGCTTACATCATGCCCATGCCGCCATTCGGGCCCGCTTGCCGGGCCCGAACGCTTTTCAGTCGCGGGCGGCCATTTCGGGCATGATTACATCATGCCCATGCCGCCCATGTCCGGCATGCCGCCGCCGGCCGGAGCCCCCGATTCCTTCTTGGGCGCATCGGCGATCATCGCCTCGGTGGTGATCAGCAGGCCCGCAACCGAACCGGCGTCTTCGAGCGCGGTGCGCACGACCTTGACCGGATCGACGATGCCCATGGCGACCATGTCGCCGAACTCGCCGGTCTGCGCGTTGTAGCCGAACTTGTCGTCATCGCTTTCGAGGATCTTGCCGGCGATGATCGAAGCTTCGGCGCCCGCATTGGTGGCAATCTGGCGAGCCGGTGCCTGCAGGGCGCGGCGGATGATGTTGATGCCCGCTTCCTGGTCGGCATTCTCGCCCTTGGCGCTGATCGTCTTGGAGGCGCGCAGCAGCGCGGTGCCGCCACCGGGCACGATGCCCTCTTCGACGGCGGCGCGGGTTGCGTTCAGCGCGTCGTCGACGCGGTCCTTGCGCTCCTTGACTTCCACTTCGGTCGAACCGCCGACGCGGATGACGGCAACGCCGCCAGCCAGCTTGGCCAGACGCTCCTGCAGCTTCTCGCGGTCATAGTCAGACGAGGTTTCCTCGATCTGCTGCTTGATCTGGGCGACACGGCCTTCGATGTCGGCCTTCTCGCCGGCACCGTCGACGATGGTCGTCTCTTCCTTGGAGATGTTGACCTTCTTGGCGGTGCCCAGCATGTCGAGCGAGACGTTTTCGAGCTTGATGCCGAGGTCCTCGGAGATCACCTGGCCGCCGGTCAGGATGGCGATGTCCTCGAGCATGGCCTTGCGGCGGTCACCGAAGCCCGGTGCCTTGACGGCGGCGATCTTGAGGCCGCCACGCAGCTTGTTGACGACGAGCGTGGCCAGCGCCTCGCCTTCGACGTCCTCGGCGATGATCAGCAGCGGACGCGACGACTGCACGACCGATTCAAGGATCGGCAGCATGGCCTGCAGGTTGGACAGCTTCTTCTCGTGGATCAGGATGTAGGGATCCTCGAGATCGGCGACCATCTTTTCGGGGTTGGTGACGAAGTAGGGCGACAGGTAGCCGCGGTCGAACTGCATGCCTTCGACGACTTCCAGTTCGGTCTCGGCGGTCTTGGCTTCCTCGACGGTGATGACGCCTTCATTGCCGACCTTCTGCATGGCCTCGGCGATCATCGTGCCGATTTCCTTTTCGCCATTGGCGGAAATCGTGCCGACCTGGGCGACTTCGTCGGAGGTGGCGATCTTGGTGGCGCTCGACAGCAGCTTTTCGACCACTTCGTTGACGGCCAGATCGATGCCGCGCTTGAGGTCCATCGGGTTCATGCCGGCGGCAACCGCCTTGTGGCCTTCCTGGACGATCGACTGGGCCAGAACGGTGGCGGTGGTGGTGCCGTCGCCGGCAATGTCGTTGGTCTTGGAGGCGACTTCGCGCACCATCTGGGCGCCCATGTTCTCGAACTTGTCTTCCAGTTCGATTTCCTTGGCAACGGTGACGCCGTCCTTGGTGATGCGCGGCGCGCCGAACGACTTGTCGAGCACGACGTTGCGGCCTTTCGGACCGAGGGTGACTTTCACGGCGTCGGCGAGAATGTTGACGCCATCGAGCATGCGCTCGCGGGCCGTGCGGCCGAATTTGACTTCCTTAGCGGACATGATCTTCTACTCCCGGGCAATGTGCCCAATGCAATTTGCGTTTGATGATCGACGGGACGCGGCTCAGCCCAGAACGCCCATAATGTCGCTTTCCTTCATGATCAGCAGGTCCTCGCCGTTCAGCTTGACCTCGGTGCCGGACCATTTGCCGAACAGGACACGATCGCCGGCCTTGACGTCCATGGCGATCAGATCGCCGTCATCGTCACGGCCGCCCGGACCGACGGCGACCACTTCGCCTTCCTGCGGCTTTTCCTTGGCGGTGTCGGGGATGATGATGCCGCCGGCCGTCTTCTCCTCGGACTCGACGCGGCGAACGACCACGCGGTCGTGCAGCGGACGAAAGTTCATCTCTGCCATTTTCGTTACCCTTGATTGCGTTGAATGACATCTTCTTGCAAAGACAGGAACGCGGATGCGTTCGCTAGCACTCACATCGAGAGAGTGCTAGCGCCGGTCAGATAAGGATGGGAAAATCCGGAGTCAAGGGCCACGGAACGAAAACGGGCGCCCGAAGGCGCCCGTTCCGAACGGATGGTTTGTGGACCCGACGATCAGTCCTCGGGCGGGGTGTAGTGGCTCAGCCGCAACTTGCCGATATCGTCGCCGATCTTGCGGAAGGCATCTTCGAGTTCCTGAGAGTCCGCCGCGGCGATCGCCGTTTCGGACGAGGTCGCGCAATGGTTCATGATTTGCGTCGCGGCCGAGCTCGGGTTGCCAAAATAAACGAAGTAGATCTTGACGCCAAGGTTCTTGATTGATGTGCAGAACTCCTTGGATGCGTCGTCAAAGACGCCGTTGGCCTGCCACTGGCTCGGGCTGTTCGGCAAGTTCTTGTCCAGCAGGTCATCTCTCGGATACTGGAGACTGGAGTAGCTGGTTGCATAGTGGCCAGGATTCCGCGGCCAGTTGTCACCGTCGGTCATGAAGACGAGGATCTTTTCCGCTTCGCCAAAGTCGGCTGCATTATCGAACGGTTCCCAGGGCGTCAGAGTGTGCATCGCCCAAGAAAGACCGGTCGTGAGATCCGTGTTGCCGTTGGCCTGCATGTCATCGATCGCGTCTTCGAGATCGTCACGATCGTCCGTCAGAGGAATCATCGGCGCCGTATTGCACTTGCCATTGGGACCCAGTCCCCAGGCATTGCTGGGCGCGCCGGCATATTTCGGCGTATTCATCACCCGCGAATGCTCGTTGTTGACCTTATTGCCGCCCACGTTCGAGTCGCCGCCGGTATCCGAAATATAGTTGTTTCGGCCACCCCATCCGTCACGCTCGTCCGGCGCCATGTGCGGAACGAAGAGCGAGTCCCCATCATCTAGCGTTGGGGCGTCAAATCCGAACCTGTAATCGCCATGGCGATGCTCGAAACAGCCGGCCCATTCCACGTTGGAGAAGCGATTGAAGACGTCGCGGCGTGTTATGATGTTGATGCCGGGAAGGGCGCGCAGGGCATCGAGGTCTACACCGTCGCCGTCGCCCTCAAGCGGCAGATAGTCAACCAGACGGCTCGGGTCATGGTGTTGCCACCGGTCCCCACTGTTTCCAGGGCCCATTTCAAAATACATGCCGCCGTCATTGTTGTAGGGCGCAAGATAGTTGAAATGACCGGTCGAGCGGCCTTCCCAGTCGATCCACCAGGCATCGTTGCCCGAGGAGTCGGTGCGATATGCTTCAGGCACCCGCACATTGGTGTGCCAGGGAACAAGCGAAAACCGCAGGTCCGCATTGTCGAAATCGTCCATCGCGTCCGATGCGGCGTCCATCAGGACAATGGTCGCATCCTTGGCCGCATCGATCATGCGCTTTCCGCCTGACCAGTTGCCCATCGAACCGGAATTGTCGATCGCGATTGCGACTTCGACATCACGCCGGCCGAACTGCGCCTGTTTGCGGCCGACGACGGTCAACTCGTCCTGACCGAACAGGTGCATCAGGTACGTGTCGATGCTGGTCTTGGCGACGATACGCACCAATCCGCTGGACGGATCGACCTGAAAGACGTCGTAGGAAAGGGTGCGGCCCTTGACCATCTCGGCCATCAGGCCCTTGCCTTCTGCGATCAGGTCTTCGGCCGGAATGTTCGGGTTCAGCGTGGTCCGCTTGGCCAGATGCAGCGCCACCGACTGGGCCGCCGTCTCGATCTGGGTTTCGGTGCGCACCGCGTTCGTATAGTCGACCGCAAGGCCGGTCATGCCGAACAGCGGAACGACGGCGAACGCCGCCATGATGTAGGCCGTGCCTTTTTCGTCGGCGGCAAAACGCTTGAACAGGTTTTTCATCTTCTTCGCCTCGTTCCTTGCGGCATCGGTGCGCGGCGATCCCGCCCGCACCATGCGCCACAGCTTTGGCGGGTAATCTAAGGCAAACACCTAAATACCCGTTTAACGAGCCGTTCGAACTTGAACGGTCGGCGAAAACGGAAATGAAACCCTTTGCGGGTAGCCTGTCCGGCAAATCGGGAAGCAGGGGCCATGCTCAGCCACATCAGATCGTTCATCGTCAGGGAAAAGGACGGGGTTGCCGCAATCGAGTTCGGATTGCTGGCGCCGGCCTTCTTTGGGCTGCTGATCGCGATCTTCGAGATCTGCTATTTCGTCTACGCGTCCACATCGACGCAGCGCGCGGTTGAAAAGGCGGTGTTCGACCTGCGCACCAACCATGCCGCCACCGTCGTTCAGCAACGCAATCTGACGATCGAGGAATGGTATCGCGAAACGATCTGCGGGCGAGTCAGCCTTTCGACCTGCGAAAGCACCTTGCAGATCACCATCGAACGCTACGATCAGGACATGAACCAGGTCTGGTCGACGTCCGATCCCGACCAGCTGACACTGGCGCCGCGCGAGACGATCATGCGTGTCGAAGCGCAGGTCGACATGCCGTCGATCATGTTCACCGACCTGCTGTTCGGCGATCAGGCAGCCAGGCTGAGCAGCGGCATCACATTCATGACGGAGCCGTGATCATGGGTTCGATTGTCTCCACCACATATCAAGCGATCCGGCGCAGGCGCGCGCTGGCCCGACTGTTCGCACGCAATGGCCGCGGTTCGGTTTCCGTGGAAATGGCGTTCGTGCTGCCGATCTTCGCGGCGATGGCGTTTCTGACCTGGGACGCCGGCACGATCTATACGCAGTACAACCGTGCGGTCAGCAATCTCTATTCGGTCGGCGACATCATCACCACCCGCACCGAGGACCTGACCTGCAACCAGCTCGATGCGATCTCCGAACTCGTCTACGACTCCTATGCTCACGGCAACTGGGCCAGGCGGCAACGGAGCGGCGACGACTTCCCGGCCAATGGCGCGCTCGATTTCCGGTTCCTGGCGACGATGATCCGCGTTGAAACGCGCCCCAACGGGCGTATTCGCGGCCGAATCGAATGGGAATACCGGCGGCACCAAACCCGCGCCCGCAATCCCGGACGCCTGGTCAACATCCCGAACGAACTCCAGATCGACGGCATGCGCTATCTGCATCTGGATGGCTTTTTCCATCTGGCGCCCTCCTTCAATTATCTGGGCATCTTCGACATGCACCCGGCCGCAAACAGGGACGACGGCCTGTTCCGGGTAAACCAGTATTTCCCGCTTCGCTACGTCCCCAATATCGATCTGGTGGAAGAGCCCGGCGACCAGTTCGACTACAAGTGCAGGGGCTGAAATCGCCCCCAGCGCCGCAAAGTCCGTGACTTGAAAGACCCGCCGGGTTAAGCGCCCGGCGGGTTTGTTGTCGGGCAGGACGGAGAGCGGCATGGCCATGGCCAACATCGATACGCTGGATGCTTTGCACGATCGCTATGACGCGATCCTGTGCGACGTATGGGGCGTGCTGCACAATGGCGTGGTTTCGTGGCCGGCCGCCTGCGAAGCCCTGCAACGGGCGCGCAAGGCGGGCAAGACCGTCATCCTGATCACCAATTCGCCGCGGCCGACCGCGCAGGTGCTGGCGCAGCTGGCGCGATTGGGCGTGCCGGCGGACTGCCATGACGGCATCGTGACATCGGGCGACGTCACCCGCACGCTGATCGCCGAGGGCCCGCGCCGCATCTTCCATATCGGCACCGAGGAAGACCTGCCGATCTTCGACGGCATCGATGTCGAGCTTGTCGAGGATTTCGAGGCGTCGGCGATCGTGGTGACCGGGCCGCGCGACGATGAGCGCGAAACGCCGGACGACTATGCCGACCTTCTGGCACGGCTGCGGGCGCGCGACCTGCCGCTGATCTGCGCCAATCCGGACATCGTCGTCGAGCGCGGCGACCGGCTTGTCTATTGCGCAGGCGCGATCGCCCGCGCGTACGGGCTTCTGGGCGGGCGCACGCTGATCGCCGGCAAGCCGCACGCGCCGATCTATGAGGCGGCGCTGGCGCAGATCGGCGCGACGGCCGACAGGAGCCGGGTGCTTGCCATCGGCGACGGGATGACCACCGACGTCAAGGGCGCGATGGACAACGGGTTCGACCTGTTGTTCGTCTCCGACGGCATCCATGCGCGCGAATATGGCGAACCGGGCGCGCCGGACCCGGCGCGGCTGGCCGCCTTTCTGCACGATTTCGGAGCGAACCCGGTGGCCACCATGGTCAATCTGCGCTGACCGGCATCCCGGGGCGGCACGGCCGACCTGATCGAGATCAATGCAAGCGCCGCGCGCTGCCGGCAGGCTCGGACGAAAACGCGGAGCGCTCCCATGTTCAAGACCATCATCGCCGCCTATGACGGCTCGGACCATGCGCAGGAGGCACTCAAGGCCGCCTGCGATCTCACCTCGAAATACGGTGCGAGGCTGCACATCGTCCACACGCCGCAAGTGGCCAGCGAAACGATGATGGTCGGTTATTCGGCCGTGCCGCTGCCACCAAGCGCCGAGGAACTTGAAAAGGCCGGCGCCGATGCCATCGAGAAGGCCACGGCCATCGTCGGCGAGCAAGGCATCGACAATGCCGTTACACACGTTCAGCCCGGCGATCCAGGCCGGGTGATCGTCGAATATGCGAAGGCCGAGAACGCCGACCTGATCGTGATGGGTCGCCGCGGTCTGGGCGACTTCGGGTCGCTGCTCGTCGGCAGCATCACCCACAAGGTCTCGCAACTGGCCGAATGCGCGGTGCTGACGGTCAAGTAACCGGCACCGACGCGATCACTCGACCGGCGGCTGGACGAGTCCGCGCCCGGAGGCCGGGCGCGCGATGCAGCGGTCGAGCCACGCCATGACATTTGGCCGCGCGGCCATCTCGAACGGCTCTTCGGCCTTGTAGAATATCTTGGCGCCGCGCACCCAGGGGAAGATCGCGATGTCGGCGATCGTGTACTCGTCGCCCATGATCCAGTCGCGGCCATCGGCAAGCCGACCTTCGAGCACACCCAGGAGCCGCCGCGCCTCGTTCACGTAACGCTCGCGGGGCCGCGGATCCTCGATTTCCTTGCCGGCGAAGACGCCGAAGAAGCCATACTGGCCGAACATCGGCCCGACGCCGCCCATCTGGAACATCAGCCATTGCAGCGTTTCGGCGCGCCGCGCCGCGTCCGATGGCAGAAGTCCACCATGCTTTTCAGCCAGATAGATGAGGATGGCGCCCGACTCCCAGAGGCCGAACGGTTCGCCATCGGGTCCGTCGGGATCGATGATCGCCGGTATCTTGTTGTTGGGGTTCAGCGACAGGAAGGCCGGTGTCGTCGTCTCGCCCAGCGGCACGGTGTGCGCGTCATAGGGCACGCCCAGTTCCTCGAGTGCGATCGACACCTTCACCCCGTTGGGCGTGGGGTAGGAGTAGAGCTGCAGCAGTTCGGGATTGCGCGGCTTCCAATGCCGCGTGATCGGGAAATCGTCGAGTGTCCTGGCCATGGTGTCCCCTCTGCCTTTTCGGCTTGTTGCGTCCGATCACTTAAGCGCAGGGCGCAGCGATGCAAGCGCATCACGCATGACGCTGCGTTCACAAAAAAGTTCGACCGTCGGTTGGACGGGAAGCCCGCGCACCCATATCCGATCGAAGGAGATCGCGATGAGCCAGGCCGACACACGCACCGAAACCGACACGATGGGCGCCGTCGAGGTGCCCGCCGACCGCTATTGGGGCGCCCAGACGCAGCGCTCCATTGGCAATTTCCCGATCGGCGACGAGCGGATGCCGGTGCCGCTGATCCGCGCGCTGGGGCTGATCAAGAAGGCGGCGGCGGAGACCAATGCGGCGCTCGGCGTGCTCGATGCCGATATCGCCCGCGCCATTGCCGATGCGGCCACCGAAGTCGCCGACGGCACGCTGGACGATCATTTCCCGCTTGTCGTCTGGCAGACCGGCTCAGGCACGCAGACCAACATGAACGCCAATGAGGTGATCGCCAACCGGGCCATTGAGATGCTCGATGGAGAGATAGGCGCAAAGAGCCCCGTCCATCCCAACGATCATGTCAATGCCAGCCAGTCTTCGAACGACACGTTTCCGACGGCGATGCATATCGCCACAGCGCTGGAGACCCATGACCGGCTGCTGCCGGCGCTCGACCGGATGATTGCGGCCCTCAACGAAAAGGCGCGAGAGTTCGACGATATCGTCAAGATCGGCCGTACGCACACGCAGGACGCGACGCCGCTGACCCTGGGGCAGGAGTTTTCCGGCTATGCGGCGGCACTGGACCTGTCGCGCACGCGCATCGACCACGACCTTGTCAACGTCTATGCGCTGGCCCAGGGCGGCACGGCGGTCGGCACCGGGCTGAACGCGCCGAAGGGTTTTGCGACCGGCTTTGCCGCGCGCATTGCCGAGGCGACCGGCCTGCCCTTCAAGACCGCGCCCAACAAGTTTGCCGCGCTCGCCTCGCACGCCGCGCTGACCGATTTCCACGGCAGCCTGAACGCGCTGGCTGCCGACCTGTTCAAGATCGCCAACGACATCCGCTTTCTGGGCTCGGGGCCGCGCTCGGGCTTGGGCGAACTGATCCTGCCGGCCAACGAGCCCGGTTCTTCGATCATGCCCGGCAAGGTCAACCCGACCCAGGCCGAGGCGCTGTCCATGGTGGCGACCCAGATCATGGGCAACCACACGACGATCACCATGGCCGCCGCGCAGGGCCATTTCGAACTGAACGTCTTCAAGCCCGTCATCGCGCTCAACGTGCTGCAGTCAATCCGGCTCGCCGCAGACGCGATGGCATCGTTCACCGAGCGCTGCCTTGAAGGCATCGAACCGGACCGGGCGCGCATCGCAGAACTGGTCGAACGCTCGCTGATGCTGGTGACGGCGCTCGCGCCCCATGTCGGCTACGACACGGCGGCGGCGATCGCCAAGGCAGCGCACGCCAACGGCACGACCCTGCGCGAGGAAGCGGTTGGCGGCGGCCATGTTTCCGGCGAGGACTTCGACCGGATCGTTCGTCCGGAGCTGATGGTCGGGCGCAGGACATGAGAGGGCACAGACGGTGACCGGGCCGGCCAAGCGCGTGATCGAGAACGTCGAAGACTATCCGCGCCCGCCGGCGCTGGAGCGGGTCGACGACACCATCCGGATCGTCTTTGCCGGACAGACCGTCGCGGAGACAGACGAGGCTTACCGCGTGCTCGAGACGTTTCACGCGCCGACCTACTATCTGCCGATGGCCGCCTACGCAGAAGGTGTGCTGCAGCCCGGCGAGGGTTCGTCGCTGTGCGAATGGAAGGGCCAAGCGAGCTATTTCGACATCGTGACGAACGGCCAGCGGGCCAGCCGCGCGGCGTGGTCCTATCTGCGCCCGACACCGGATTTCGCCCCGATCAAGGGCTTTTTCGCCGTCTATGCCGAACCGATGGACGCCTGTTTCGTCGGCGGCGAACGCGTCACGCCGCAGCCCGGCAACTTCTACGGCGGCTGGGTGACAAGCCGGATCACCGGATCGGTCAAGGGCGCGCCGGGCACCACGCATTGGTAGGCGGGCAAACGCCCGGCAAAAAAGTTAACGAAATGTGATCCGGGCATGATCGGTGGCGTAGACAGCCATGCCGGTCCGATGGTTCCCCCGATCAACCGCAATCCGGCACCTTTGAAGGGCCCCCGATCGCCCGGAGAAGTTTTGCGCCGCGCCACTTCGCTCAACGCGATGGCGCGGCTTTTTTATTGGCCGTTAGCAGAGAGCCGGGCCGCGATTGCGGCGATCTGCGGCGGCACGCCTTGTTTGGCGGTGAACAGGCAGGCTTGCGACCGCAGGATCACGCCGTCCGACAGCACCTTCAGCCGGTTGGCGCGCAGCGTCGAGCCCGTCGAGGTGATATCGACGATGATGTCGGCCTGGCCGGCGGCCGGCGCGCCCTCGGTGGCGCCCAGGCTCTCGATGATGCGGTAGAGCTGGATGCCGTGCTCTTGCGAAAAGTGGCGCTGGGTCAGCCGCCAGTATTTCGTCGCGATGCGCAGGCGGCGGCCGTGGCGGGCGCGAAAGCCCGCCGCCACCTCGCCCAGATCGGCCATCGTCTCGACATCGAACCAGGCTTCGGGAACGGCGACAACGACATCGGCATGGCCGAAGCCAAGGCGGGCGGCGCAACCGAGCCGGTCCTCGCTGTCGGCCAATCCCTCGCGCACCAGGTCTTCGCCGGTGATGCCGGCATCGATGCGGCCCGCGCCCAGTTCGCGCGCGATCTCGGAGGCCGACAGGAACGCCACCTCGACATCGTCGCGGCCCCTGACCGTGGCGCGATAGGAGCGCGCATCGGCGGGCGGAACGACGTCCCAGCCGGCCTCCGCCAGCCGTTCCAGCGCGGTTTCGCGCAAGCGCCCCTTGGAGGGCACGGCCAGCGTGGCGATGCTCATGACACCCCTCCCGCAGCCCGGGCCACCCGGTCGAGCCAGACGGAAAAGCCGACGCCGGGCGTTGGCGCCTCAGCGCCCAGCAGCGGCAGCAGCCGGTCGTACCGCCCGCCGCCCGCCAGCACCGTGCCGTCACGGGCGCGCACCTCGAACACCAGCCCCGTATAATAGTCGAGCCGGCGGCCGAAGCTTGCCCGGTAGGTGATCGCCTGCGGATCACGCCCGCGCGCGGCAAGCGCGTCGATGCGGGCGGCCAGCGCGGCAACGGCGTCTGAAATGTCGACGCCGGCATCGGACTGCCATTGCGCCAATGCATCGGGCGCCGCAGCGAGCGGTGCGGAGATGGCCAGAAAGGCACGCAGCGCGTCCAGCCTTGCGGGGTCTGGCAGATGTTGAGCCGCTTCGACCTTTGCCAGCAGCCGGCCGGCTATGTCGGTAACGGCACGGCCGCCGGCTTCGGGCAGGCTCGCCGCGCGCATCTCGCCGGCGATCGCCGCTTCGAGCGCCGCCCGGTCGCCGGCGCGGGCCGGATCGGCGATCGCGGCGGGCATCTCGGGCATCGGCGCGGGGCGCGACAGCCGGTCGAGCGTCGCCGCAAGGGCCGCATCGCTGCCAAAGGCATGGGCAAGCGCCAGGCGCCAGCCGGCCGGCAGGCCGAGCGCTGCCAGCACCGCATCGAACACCGTCTGGTCGCCGAGCACGGTTTCAACCGCGTTTTCAGGCACACCCAGCCGGCCGATCATCGTCGCCGCATCGGCCACCGAGCGCGCATCGGCATCCAGCGTGTCGGCGGCGCCGATATCCTCGATGCCGGCCTGCAGGAATTCGCTGCCACCGGCGCGGCGCTGGCGAAAGACGGTGCCGACATAGCCGTGTCGCGCCGGCCCGCTCTGCGCGGCGAGATGAGCCATGCAGACGGGAATGGTGAATTCGGGACGCAGGCACAGCGCTTCGCCCGTTTCGCTCTGGGTGACGAAGATGCGCCGGCGCAATTCCTCGCCGGCCATGTCGAGGAACGGGTCGGCCGGCTGCAGCACCGGCACATCGATGCGCGCCGCGCCGAGCCCGGCGAGGATGGTCTCGATGTCCGCCCGCGCGGCAAAGGAGCGATGGGCGTTCATCGGGTAATTCCCGTGGTGGGTATCACCGTCTCGCAATACCCCCACCCTTTATCCCTCCCCTCAAGGGGGAGGGAAGACAAAGACACCTCGCGCAATTGATCAACGGCGGCGCCTGGCTCGACCTTCGGCAGATCGGGGCGCAATGCCAAGGTCTTCCCTCCCCCTTGAGGGGAGGGATGAAGGGTGGGGGTACGGCGCGGTGTCATGTCACGTCCAGTTCCCGCAAAAGGGTCTCAATGCAGCCATCGAGGTTTTCGTCCAGTTCGCCGGTGTTGATCCGGTGCACGCGATAGCCCAATTCGGCGAGCTTTGCATCCCGCCGCGCATCGCGCGCCATGCCCACGGCGGTGGCATGATGTTCGCCGTCGAGTTCGATGACGAGGCGGTGTGAGACGATGACGAAGTCGACGACATGGCTGCCGATTGGCGCCTGCCGGCGGACGTGTATGCCGTAATCGTTCTTGAAGCGGCGAAGCTCCCTCCATAATCGCCGCTCGCCATCCGTCATCGTCCGGCGCAGGCTTCGGGCACGTGCGATCCGACGTTTGTCCCGATTGATCGTCATCGATCCGTCCTCAGGCAGCTGCCCGCCCCCACCCTTCATCCCTCCCCCGCAAGCGTGGGAGGGAGGACCTTTTCATCCCGCTTCCGGGCATGGAACGTTGTCTGGCGTTGAGTTTCGCCGGTGGGCGACCAAACAGGCGTCCCCCTCCCACACTTGTGGGGGAGGGGTAAGGGGTGGGGGTTCGGATTTCACCACCCCGCGTCATCTCAGGCATTTTCAGCCTGTGCCGCCAGCAACTTCATGACCTCGGCCACCAGATCGCCTTCGGCCACTTCGAACTGGCCGGGGCGGGCGGCGCGGTATTCTTCGTTGCTCTCGATCGCGGCGGCCTCTTTCCGGCCCTCGATCATGTCCTTGATCTGGATTTTGCCGCGCTCGCGCTCGTCCGAGCCCTGGATGATCGCGACCGGGCAGCCGCGCCGGTCCGCGTAGCGGAGCTGGTTGCCGAACTTCTTCCAATTGCCCTGATACATTTCGGCGCGAATGCCGGCGGCGCGCAGGCTCTGCGTCGTTTGCTGATAGCGCCCGAGCGCCTCGGTGTCCCCGTCCATGACGGTCACCAGTACCGGCGCGACCATCTCGTCCGTTCCGAGCTTGCCGAGGTTCTTCAGCGCCGTCATCAGGCGCGACACGCCGATGGAAAAACCCGTCGCTGGCACGTCCTGACCGGTGAACCGCTTGACGAGGCCGTCATAGCGCCCGCCGCCGCCGACCGAGCCGAACTGCACCGTCTCGCCCTTCTCGTTGACGACATCGAACAGCAGTTCGGCCTCGTAGACGGGGCCGGTGTAATATTCGAGGCCACGGACACAGGTTACGTCAACTCTGACGCGATCGGATTGATAGCCACAACGGCTGACAACGGCCATGATCGACCTCAGTTCGGCCATGCCATCTTGGAAACGACGGTTTTGCGAAATCGGGTGATCGCGGCGTTCAAAAAGCAGAAAAGCACCTTCGAAAAGACTCGGGCGCCCTGTTTCTAAAACCTGTTGAACGGCCCTACGAATCTCTGATTCAGGTGGTTTGTGAGGATCGTTTTCCAGAAGAACCTTAAGAGCTTCAGTTCCAAATTCGACGCTATGGATCGGCATATAAGAAACTTCTTGCAGCACAAGAAGTTGTCGAATTGCTTCAATCTGGACCTCTCCCAGCGCCGCCCCCGGCGTGAAGTCCCCGCTCTCATCCTTGCGACCCTCGCCGAGCAGTTGCCGCACGCCGTCAATGCCGAGCCGGTCCAGCTTGTCGATAGCGCGGAGGACGGTCAGCCGCCGCCCGGCATTTTCCTCGCCGCCAAGGCCGATCGCTTCCATGACGCCATCCAGCACCTTCCTATTGTTGACGCGGATCACATAGTCGCCGCGCGCAATCCCCAGCGCCTCCATCGTGTCGGCCATCATCATCGCCATTTCGGCGTCGGCCTGCACGCCCGGCGCACCGACCGTATCGGCGTCGAACTGCATGAACTGGCGGAACCGGCCCGGCCCCGGCTTCTCATTGCGGAACACCCAGCCCTGCCGGTAGGTGCGGTAAGGCAGCGCGATCTCGTTGATGTTCTGCGCGACATGGCGCGCCAGCGGCGCGGTCAGATCGTAGCGCAGGCTCATCCACTGCTCGTCATCGTCCTGAAGCGAGAAGACGCCCTCGTTCGGCCGGTCCTGATCGGGCAGGAACTTGCCGAGCGCGTCGGTGTATTCGAACGCCGGCGTCTCGACCGGATCGAAGCCATAGCGCTCGAACACGGCGCGGATCTTTGCCACCATCTCGTCGGTCGCACGAATGTCGGCGGCGGAACGGTCGGCGAAGCCGCGCGGCAGGCGCGCCTTCAGCTTTTGCGGCTTTTTGGTCTTCTTGTCGGACATGGGGAACGCGCCGTTCGGTCGGGTGTGTCGGTCGCGCGTCTCCTAGACGACCCGCAAACGCGCCGCAAGGCGAGGCGGCGGTCACGCGCCGGTGCCGGCAAAATGACATGCGCGCCGCGCCGATTGTGCTAACGGAACCCGATGCGCCTGTTTCTTCTGACCGCCCTGACCATGACCGCCTTTGCCGCCAACTCGGTCTTCGCGCGGCTGGCGCTGGGCGATGGCGCGATGGACCCGGCCAGTTACACGCTGATCCGCATCCTCGCCGGCGCTTTGATGCTGGTGCTGCTGGTCGGCCTCGGCGCGCGCGGGCGCGGCCGCATGCGCAGCACCGGCTCCGTCGCGTCGGCACTGGCGCTGTTCGGCTATGCGGCCGGCTTTTCCTACGCCTATGTCGCGCTTGAAACCGGCATCGGCGCGCTGATCCTTTTTGCCTGCGTGCAGGCGACGATGATCGGCTGGGCGGTGGCGCGGGGCGACAGGCCCTTGCCGCTCGAATGGCTCGGCCTGATCGCCGCCTTTGCCGCTTTCGTCTGGCTGGTCTCGCCGGGGCTGGCCGCGCCCGATCCGCTCGGCGCGGCGCTGATGGCCGGTGCGGGTATTGCCTGGGGCATCTATTCGCTGCGCGGACGCGGTGTCGGCGATCCGCTGGCCGGCACGGCGGGGGCCTTCGTGCTCGCGGCGCCGCTCGGCGTCGGGCTCGCGCTTGTCGGATTGGCCGGCCTTGCGGCAAGCCCGTTCGGCGTCCTCATGGCTGTGGCGTCAGGGGCGCTGGCGTCGGGTCTCGGCTATGCGCTGTGGTATCGCGTGCTCGGATCGCTGACCGCGACGCAGGCCGGCATCGTGCAGCTCACCGTGCCGGTGATCGCCGCGCTCGGCGGCATCGCGTTCCTGGGCGAACCGCTGACGCTGCGCTTCGCCCTCGCCTCGACCGTCATTCTGGGCGGCGTTGCCGTCGCCATCGTCGCACGCGGCAAGCGCGGGCCGGCACCGTCCGCCGTCATCCGGTCGGATCAGTAATAGGGCGACACGCAGGGCCGGCGCGGCCCGTGATAGGGCTGGAACGTGTTGTCGCGCAGCCTGTAGGACCGGTAGCGATGCTCGCACCATTGCTTGTGCGCGTGGCTCAGCCGGATGATGCGCGGATGCACGGCACGCGGCGGATGATAGGGCTGCACCGGAATGTAGCGGTAGCGCGGCACGACGACCACGAAGGCGCGGTGCGGGAACCAGTAGCCATGATGGCGGCGATAGCCGTGCCGCTGGCGGTGATAGCCGCGATAGCCGTTGTAGTAGACGTGGCCGCCGCTCCAGCGGATGCCGACGCTGACGTGGCCGCGCCCGCCGACATGGACGATGCCGGACGATCCGGCCGCCAGCGCGTCGGCGGTCAGCTTCGGCGCCGGCATGGCGTCGGCCGAGGGCGTCAGGGCCAGCCCCGCGGCCACGGCCATGGCCGCCGCGATTGCGATTTGCCTGAGTTTCATCGGAACACTCCCGTGATGGTTTGCGGTCCCTACGCGGTTAATAAAACATGAATCCCCTGACAGCACAAAGAAACAAGGTGCGGCATGATTGTGTGGTTAATGCTGCCCAATCCGCCGGGCGGCGCGTTTGCGCCGGTGCCAGGTCAGCGCCAGCGCAATGCAGTGCCGGATCGCGGCCTCGTCAACCGGTTCGCCGGCGGGCAGCACGATGGCGCGATTGCCCTCGAAGGCGAGCGTGTCGCCGTAAAGGTCGCGGAATTCATCGACCAGCCCGGTATGGCAGATGAACATCAGCGCCTCGTCGCCGTTCGGCCGCTCCTGGATGCGCACCGAACTGCCGATGCGCGGCCTTGCCGGCGTGAAGCTTGCCTCACCCCATTTGACGCTCTCGGCCAACTCGCCGACGGCGTCGGTCTCGGCTGCGGCCTGAAGGATCAGCGTTCGCGCCCGCCCGCTCATGGCCGGACGAACGCGGCGCGGGCCGCCTCGACCGCCGGGCGGCAATGGCAGCCCTCCAAATGATCGTTGACCAGCCCCATCGCCTGCATGAAGGCGTAGACCGTCGTCGGCCCGACAAAGGACCAGCCGCGCTTTTTCAGTTCCTTGGATATCGCCGTCGATGTCGGCGTCTTGGCCATGGCGGTGAGCGCGGCATAATCGGCAATGGCAGGCCGCTCGTCCGCGCCCGGCTCTCGCGCCCAGAAAAAGGCGGCAAGCGAGCCGAACTCGTCGCGCATTTCGCGCGCACGTTTCGCATTGTTGATGGTCGAGACGATCTTGCCCCGATGGCGAACGATACCCGCATCGGCCAGAAGGCGCTCGATGTCCGCGTCGCCGAACCCGGCCACCTTGTCGAAATCGAAACCAGCAAACCCGGCGCGGAAATTGTCGCGCTTTCTGAGGATCGTCAGCCAGGAAAGGCCCGACTGGAAGCCTTCCAGACAGATCTTTTCGAACAGGCGGCGATCGTCGCCGACGGGCATGCCCCATTCGGTGTCGTGATAGGCCATGTAGTCGGGCTTGCCGCCATGCCACCAGCAGCGGACCTTGCCGTCCTCGCCGCGCACAAGCCCCTCGGGCAATGGATCGTCCGTCATTAACCGTGTCCCTTAAGCCGCCATTCACCACCGCCGACAACGCGCCGCTAACCTTGCCAATCGGTTTCCGGCGAACGGCGCATTTTATGAAGCCCGATTCATATTTTGATTGGCGCGCGGAGTCATGGTCCGGGGCGAAGGTTCCTGACAGCGATGTCCGGAACCATCGGCCAAACAGTAGTGAGTACGACCGATGACGAACCTCAGACACGGCGCGGCGGCACTGGCTGCGGCGTTCGCCCTTATCATCGCCGGACCGGCCCAGGCCAACGACCGCTATGCGACGCCGCCGCCGATCGTGCTCAGCCCGGATCTGAGCCAGCCATGGGTGATGCAGCTGCAGAACCCCCGCGCGCAGGGCGTTCGCGCGTCCGTGCCGCGCGTCGTCACCCGCCGTCCGGCCGGCGAGCGCCGCGTCCACCAGCCGCAACGCCAGCAGCAGCAGGCCGCATTGGCGCAGCCGCAGGTGCGCGGCATCGATCCTATCTACCTGCCGCAGACGGTGGCCTATCATGGCAGCGAGGCGGCCGGCACGATCATCATCGAGACGACCGACCGGTTCCTCTATCTGGTCAATGGCGACGGCACCGCCAAGCGCTATGGCGTCGGCGTCGGCAAACAGGGGTTCGAATGGCGCGGTTCCGAGCGCATCACCCGCAAGGCCGAATGGCCGAGCTGGCGCCCGCCCGCAGAGATGATCGCCCGCGAGGCGCGCAAGGGCCGGCACCTTCCCACCTTCATGGAAGGCGGACCGCAGAACCCGCTTGGCGCGCGGGCGCTCTATCTCGGTTCGACGCTCTACCGCATTCACGGCACCAACCAGCCCTGGACAATCGGACAGGCGGTGTCTTCGGGCTGCATCCGCATGCGCAACGAGGACGTCAAGGACCTTTATGCGCGCGTCAGCGTCGGTGCCAATGTGATCGTGCGGTGACGCTCTTCAAGTGCCCCGGCGCAGGCGCATCGGGGAACTTGATGTCACACCGGGTCGGAATTTGATTGGCTCGACGCCCCGCATCCAGTATTGGATGGTCACGGATTGAAGAGACCATCATGATACGCACATCCCTGATCGCCGCCGCAGTCCTTGCGTCGTCCACCGCCGTCGCATCCGCCGAGTTCCAGTTTTCGGCCTATGGCGGCTGGCAGACCGCGCCACACAGCCTTGTGACCGTCACCGGCATCGGCGCGGAAAGTTTCACGGCGGGCTGGGACGGCCGGTCCTTCGAGATGCCGCCCTATTGGGGCCTGCGCGGCACGTACTGGCTTGAGCGGCTCGACATGCCGAAATGGGGCGTGTCGGTCGACTTCACCCATGCCAAGGTCTATGCGGACGCGGCGACCTTCCCCAAGACCGACAACTGGACACGGTTCGAGTTCTCCGACGGGATAAACATCCTGACGGTCAGCGCGATGCGGCGCTTCGACCGCTGGAACGGGTTCGAGCCCTATGTCGGTGTCGGTGCCGGCCTTTCCATCCCGCATGTGGAAGTGACGCGCCCTGAGGGCACCACCTTCAACTACCAGGTCGGCGGCGCCGCGCTGCAGGCGCAGGTCGGCGCCAACTACCATATCAACGACTGGCTGTCGGTGTTCGGCGAATACCAGTTCAACTATGCGATGAACAATGTGACGCTGACCGAAGGCGCGAAGCTGGAAACCAACATCATCCTGAACGCCTTTGTCGCCGGGGTTTCCGTCCATTTCTGACCGCGCGGTCGCCGGCTTTCATGCCACCAACGCCTGCGATCGGCGTGCCAATCGTCCCGTGGCGGCGCATGGCTGCACGCCAAGGTTGACGACTTAACGCCGAATTAACCCCGCTCGTTAACCATGCGCGCATCCGGAAGGCGGCGCGTATGGTCGTGTCCGCCGGCTCCGCTCGTTCAGGACCAGATCCATGCGTACCCTTCTGCTTTCGTTCGGCATGAGCGCCGTATTGGTTGCCCCGCTGGCCCAGGCGGCCGATCTCGACATTGTCGAGGCGCCGATGGCCGGCGACTTCAGCGGCGCCTATGTCGCCGCGCGCATCGCCGGCGCCTTCACGCCGGATACCAATTTCAATCTGACCGTCGTCCCGACCAACATCGTCAACGATTATGACCGCTTGGGCTTTGGCGGCGCGCTCGCCGTCGGTTACGAATTCGACTGGGGCAGCAATGTCGCCCTGCGCGGCGAAATCGAGGGTGGCCTGATCTCGGCGGAGATCAAGAGCCACACCCTGGTCGCCATCGCGACGACGCTCGATGGCGGTGCCGCGTTCGGCACGACAGAAATCGTCTACGGCATGGTCAACGCGGCGGTCGACTATGATTTCGGCAACGGGTTCAAGCCGTTCATCTCAGGCGGCATCGGCCTTGCAGAGGTCAACTTCAAGAACCATGGCGTCGGCCTCGCAGCGCCGGTGGGCCCCTTGGGTCCGGGCAATGTCACAGCGATGAACGACAAGGATTCCGGTCTTGCATGGCAGATCGGCGGCGGCGTGGGCTATGAGGTCGACGAGCGGGTCACGCTGGAAGCGGGCTACCGTTACTTCCAGGTCAACGACATCAGCCTGACGGCGGTCGATGGCACGGTGACCAACGTCCCGGTCAAGCAGCACCAGGTCATGCTGGGTGTACGCTACGGGTTCTGAGCCCCAACCGACATGGCGCAGTGAGGGCGGCCTGAGGGCCGCCTTTTTCATTCGGCCGCCTCGACCAGCGCTTCAAGACTGGTGCGCTTGCCGGCACGCGCTTCCGGCACACCCGCCGGCCGGTCGCCGCCATAGACCCAGTTCAACAGCGCAACCGTGTGGACGATCGGGATGCCCGTGCCCGACGCAATCTGCGTGATGCAGCCGATATTGCCGGTGGCGATCACGTCCGGCCGGGTGGATTCGATGTTGCGCACCTTGCGTTCCTTGAGCTGGGCCGCGATTTCCGGCTGCATGATGTTGTAGGTGCCGGCCGAGCCGCAGCACAAATGCCCCTCGGGCGGGTCCTTGACCGTGAAACCGGCTGCGGTCAGCAGCGTCTTGGGCAGCGTGGTGATCCTCTGGCCATGCTGCATCGAGCAGGCGGAATGGTATGCCACCGTCAAACCGGGTTCGACCGACGGGGCGGGCAGGTCGATGCCCGCCAGATACTCGGTGATGTCTTTCGCCAGCGCGCTGACCCGGGCCGCCTTTTCGGCATAGGCGGGATCGAGCCGCAGCATGTGGCCGTAATCCTTGATCGTCGTGCCGCAGCCCGAGGCGGTGATGATGATCGCGTCGAGCCCGCCATTGTCGACCTCACGCATCCAGGCATCGACGTTGCGCCTGGCGTCGGCGAGCGCTTTGTCCTCGCGGCCCATATGATGGACCAGCGCGCCGCAGCAGCCCTCGCCCTTGGGGACCACGACTTCCACGCCGATGCGCGTCAGAAGCTTGATCGTCGCCTCATTGATGCCCGGATCGAGAACGGGCTGGGCGCAACCGGTCAGGATCGCCACGCGGCCGCGCGTTTCGCTGGCCGGCGCATGGGCGCCGGGTCGGGCATAGGGCGACGGTCTGGCGATCTTCTTCGGCGCCAGATCGAGCATGGCACCGAAGCGCCTGAGCGGACCGATCGATTTGAGCAGAGGCGCGAACGGGCGACCGAGCCGAGCCGCGTAGAGCGACGCCTTGAACCGCCCCGGATAGGGCAGGACCTGCGCCAGAATGGTGCGGATCAGACGATCCATGAAGGGCCGCTCATAGGTCTTTTCGATATGCGCGCGGGCGTGATCGACCAGATGCATGTAGTTCACGCCCGACGGGCAGGTGGTCATGCAGGCGAGGCACGACAGGCACCGGTCGATGTGCAGAACCGTCTTCGCGTCGGCCGGCCGGTCGTTCTCGAGCATCTCCTTGATCAGATAGATGCGCCCGCGCGGCGAATCGAGCTCGTTACCGAGCGTGACATAGGTCGGACAGGTCGCCGTGCAGAAACCGCAATGCACGCACGAGCGCAGGATCGTCTCCGAATGGGCGACGTGCGGATCGTCAAGCTGCTCGGGCGTGAAACTGGTCTGCATGGCGAGGTGTCCGTTGCTGTGGCTCGGATCTTCAGATCCACCAGGTGAGCGGATCGGAGATCGGCTCACCCCGGCCCAGCGCCTGGATGCCCTTGACCAGGCGGATGATCACCCAGACCGCGACCGCGATCATCAAGAGGAAACCGATGCCGACAAAGGCGAGGATGAAGCTGATCAGCGAGAAGAGGATGCCGATCCAGAAGGTGCTGATCAGCCAAGTGTAGTGGGTTTCCACATAGCCGCCAGCCTTGCCGCGATTGAGATAGGCCATCACCACGCCGATCAGCGCGGTCAGGCCGGTGATGATGCTGGCAAAATAAAGGATGTAGATCAGTTGTGCGTTGCGCGGACCGGCGTCGAACCAGCCTTCGGTGGAGATCGGCTGATTGCTGCCCGGTTCGGGCGGATTGGACGGATTGCTCATGATGGAACTTCCCTTGAACGATGGCGTCAGGCCGCATCGCGTCCGGAATTGAACGCGCGGCGGCCAGAGTTGAACACGCCATCGGGATCAATTGAAGCGCGAATCCGCTCGCTCAGCGCGGCAACCGGCGCCGGTTCGGGGTGGAAAACCGGCGTCCGGGCACGGACGTCTTCGGCGGCACGGACCAGAAGCGCATGGCCGCCGGCGTGGGTGGCGACGGCACCGCGTACCAGGTCCGCCCGGGCATCTCCGCCGTCGAGCCTCAGCCAGACAAGCCCGCCCTGCCAGTCGAAAAAGGCCTGGCCGGCGGCGGCGCCGAGAATTTGGCCGGCGACGGTGTGGCCGACCATCGGCGGCACCGAGATGCGCCAGACGGGGGTGTCGCTTCCATCGGCGAACGGGTGCACATCGCGGATCGCGATCCAGGCCTTGCGGGAGGCGCCGCCATCCAGTTCCGCAATGGTTTGGCGCGTGTCCAGTTGCGGCTTGAGGCGGTCGATGCGTTCGGCGACCGAATCGGCGAACCCTTCAAGGCGGAGTAGCGTCGATGCGCGGTTTTCATGGCCGGCGCCGAGGACTGCACCGCTCAACGCGGCCGGCAGGTGCGCCGCACCGGAGACCTCGGCGCTGGTGCCCATGGCGGCGGCCATCAGGCGCGCGGCCTCGGCGCCGTCGGCACCGTCGATCACCAGCGTCGTCTCGGTCTCGGCGCGCGGCAGCACCTTGAAGGCGGTTTCGGTGATCAGGCCCAGCGTGCCCCAGGAGCCGGCCATCAGCTTGACCAGATCGAGCCCGGTGACGTTCTTCATCACCCGGCCGCCATTCTTGATCGCTTCGCCCCTGCCGTTGACAAAGCGCACGCCCAGCAGCGAGTCGCGCGCGGCGCCGGCGGTGATGCGCCGGGGGCCGGACATGTTGGTCGCCGCAATGCCGCCGATCGTCTGGCCCGCATCGGAGCCCAGAAGCCGGCTCCAGTCGGAGGGTTCGAACATCAGGGCCTGATTGTTGGCCGCCAGGGCCGTCTCGATCTCGGCGACCGGGGTGCCGGCCCGCGCGACGATCACAAGCTCTTCGGGATTGTATTCGACGACGCCCGACAGGCTGGTCGTCACGATGGCGGCATCGGCGGTGACCGGCCGGCCGATGGCGTTCTTGGAACCGGCACCGGAAATGGCGAGCGTCCGGCCGGCAGCTCTTGCCTCGGCCACCATGGCGCAGGCTTCGGCCTCGCTGGCCGGCGTCAACGTTTCTGGCGCGGCCATCGTCATGATGCCTTGCGCATGTCGAGATCGAGCGGGAAGACCTTGGAGGGGTTGAGCCTCCAATCCGGATCGAAGGCGGCCCGGACCGCCATCTGCTGGTTCAGGTCCGTCTCGGTGAACTGGTGCAGCATCAGGTCGCGCTTTTCGACGCCGACGCCGTGTTCGCCGGTCAGGCAGCCGCCCGCATCGACGCACAGTTTCAAGATGTCGGCGCCGGCCGCCTCGGCCTTTTGCGCCTCGTCCGGATCGTTGACATTGTAGAGGATCAGCGGGTGCATGTTGCCGTCGCCGGCGTGGAACACATTGGCGACGCGCAGGCCGTAGCGCTCGATGATGGTGTAGGTCTCGCGCAGCACGTGGGAGAGCTGTCCGAGCGGAACGGTACCATCCATGCAGATATAGTCGGCGATGCGGCCGGTCGCGCCGAAGGCGGATTTGCGGCCCTTCCAGATCTGCGCGGCCTGGGTTGCCGACTGGCTTTCCTTGACCGACTTGACGCCGTGCTTCTTGGCGATGGCGATGATCCGCGCCAGCATCGCGTCCATCTCGGCGTCCGATCCCTCCACTTCGATGATCAGCAGCGCCTCGACGTCGAGAGGATAGCCGGCCTTGGCGAAGGCCTCGCAGATCTCGATGGCCGGCTTGTCCATGAATTCGATGGCGACCGGTATGATGCCCGAGCCGATGATTTCCGAAACGCAGGCGCCGGCGACTTCCGAGGAATCGAACCCGAACAGGACCGGGCGCGCGCCTTCGGGTCTGGCCAGAAGCCGGACTGTCGCCTCCGTGATGATGCCGATCTGGCCCTCCGAACCGCACAGGAGGCCAAGCAGATCGAGCCCGGGCGCGTCGAGCGCCTTGCCGCCCAGTTCGATGATCGTTCCGTCCATCAGGACAAGCCTGGCGCCGAGCAGATTGTTGGTCGTCACGCCATATTTGAGGCAATGGGCGCCGCCGGAATTCATCGCGATGTTGCCGGCGATCGTGCATGCAAGCTGCGAGGACGGATCGGGGGCATAGAAGAAGCCGTCCGCCGCCACGCGGTCGGAGATCGACAGGTTCGTCGCTCCCGCCTGAACCGTGGCGGTCCGGTTGTCATAGTCGACTTCGAGAATGCGGCTCATCCGGCTGACGCCGATCACCACCGCGTCCTCCTGCGGGATGGCGCCGCCGGCAAGCGACGTGCCCGCCCCGCGCGGCACCACCGGCACGCCCTGTTCGGCGCAATATCTCAGCACCGCAGCCACCTCCCCAGTGGTCGCGGGCAGAACGACCGCGAGCGGCACGCGCCTGTAGGCGGTAAAGGCATCGGTCTCGAACGGCACCAGTTCGCGCGGATCGGTGACGAGGCCTTCGCCCGATACGAGCGCGGCAAGGCCGGCGGCGATCTCCTCGCGGCGGGCCATGATGGCCGGATCGGGCTCCAGAAACGCGATTTCCTGCACGGTGTTCTCCTCCCGCCGACAAGGGCGATGCCATCTTATGGGTCGTGGCCGACAATGGCCACAGCACGGCGGCTCCGCTCCTCGGCTTTCACTGGTAAAGATTATTTACCACTTATCCCGTGACGTTGCAATGCGCGAATCTGCAACCGCGATTTCTACTTTTGCTGGACTTTCGCCGGAGGCGCCCCATTTCCCCGACTTGGACGACCTCAACCGACGGCCGGCGGCGGCTTGTCTCGCGCCGCGGCCGGCAACAATGGCATCCGAGTGGGCATGAGCAATTTTGGAGATTTGGAGATTTTCGCCCGGGTCGTGGCGGCCGGCAGCATGTCCGCCGCCGGGCGGGAACTGGGCCTGTCGCCGGCCGTCGTTTCAAAACGCCTGCGCCGGCTCGAAGACCGTCTGGGCACGCGGCTGTTGCAGCGCACGACGCGGCAGATCGCGCTGACCGAGGCCGGACAGGGTTTTTACGAACGGGTTGTCGCCATACTTGCCGGGGTCGAAGAGGCCGAGGCGTTCGTCTCGCGGCGGTCGGCCCATGCGCGGGGCACGTTGAAAGTCAGCGCGCCGACCTCGTTCGGCCGCATGCATATCGCGCCGCATCTTGCCCCCTTCATGAAAGCCAATGCGGACCTGTCGGTGAACATGCTCCTGTCCGACGATCTGGTGGATATCGTCGGCGAAGGGTTCGACGTGGCCATCCGCATCGCCGAGCTGGCCGATTCGAGTCTTGTGGCGCGCAAACTGGCGCCGGTGCGCCGGGTTCTGTGCGCGACGCCGGACTATCTGGCCGAGCATGGACGTCCCGAGACCCTGGCCGACCTGGCCGACCATAATTGCCTGACACACCAGGCATCGGACATCTGGCGGTTCGAGGGTCCGGACGGCGATGCGAGCTTCAGGCCGCAGGGCAATCTGCAAACCAACTCGTCCGAAGTGATCCGCGAGGCGGTGCTGGCAGGCCTCGGAGTGGCGCTGCGCTCGACCTGGGATGTCGGCGACGAGCTGGCCGCCGGCCGGCTGGTGCAATTGCTGCCGGACCATGAGAGCGCAACCAATGTGGGCATCTATGCGATCTATCCGTCGCGCCAGTTCCTGCCGGTCAAGGTCCGCCTTTTCATCGATCATTTCGCCGATCTGTTCGGCTCGGTGCCCTATTGGGAACGCGGCGCCCAAGCCGGACATGGCCGCGACAACAGGGCCGCGCCGGACGATGCGCCGCAGCGGCCGGGCAACCCGAAGGGTCCGCCGAGCGGCTATCGGGGCAATGGCGCCAACGGGCACGGGGACGGTGCTCCGGCAGGCGAATAATCGCCTCGTCCGCGGTCAGTCCGCCGTCTTGTCGCGTCCCAGATGACGCTGGCGTATGCGCCGCACGATCCACCAGATGGAAAGGATCGTCACCGGCACGAACAGCGCGGTCAGCGCGTCGGTGCTCAAGCCGGGCAACCGGCCCGGGACGCCTTTGATCGCATAGGCGAACAGGCCCACGATGTAATAGGAGACGGCCGCGACCGACAGACCCTCGACCGTCTGTTGCAGGCGCAGTTGCAGCTTGGCGCGGCGGTCCATCGATTCCAGAAGATCGCGGTTCTGCTTCTCGACCTCCACATCGATGCGGGTGCGCAACAGGTTCGCCGCGCGCGCCAGCTTGCGCGACAGGTTGGCCTGGCGCTCCTCGACGGCGCGGCACGTGCGCATGGCCGGCGCCAGCCGTCGTTCGAGGAACGAACGCCACGTGTCGTAGCCGGGGACCGAATCCTCGTCGAGCGCCGACAGCCGGTCGCTGACAATCTCGTCATAGGCACGGCTGGCGCCGAACCGATAAAGGCTGGAGGCGGCGTCCGCCTCGAGCTGGCCCGCCAGCCCTATGATCTCGTCGAGCAGCACCTCGGCGCCGCCCGGCTCGATCTCGCGCATGCGGTGGGTCAGTTCGGCGAGCCGGTCCTCGGCCTTGCGCATGCGCGGAGACAGACTCTGGGCGACGGGCAGGCCGAGCATGGCCATCGTTCGGTAGATCTCGATGTCGAACAGCCGCTGCGCCAGCGATCCGGTGCGCTGCGGGGTCATGCCCTTGTCGAGGATCAGGATCCGGGTCAGCCCGTCCTGATCCTGCCGGAAATCGGTCGCCACGATGGCGCGGCCGCCCTCGGTCTGGGACAGGCACAGGGTCTGCCGGTCGAACGCCTGGAGCCACTTCTCATACCCGTCGCCATGCGGGCGGATGTCGATACGCACGCCGGCGATCAGCGAACCCGGCGCGGGAAACGCATCGCCGAACGGATGACCGGTCAACGTTTCGCCGGCGGCTTCGGGCAGCGGGCCCTCCCACAGATAGGTCGATGCCTCGGTGTGGCGTTCCCACCACAGGCTCCCCGGCCCAGTGCGAATGCGGTGATGGCGCGCGGTTTCCGCCGGCGGCGCGACGCCGTGCTGGCGCGACAGTTCGGCCAGCACGGCCTGATCGACCGATGCGCCGCCATCGGTGATGAAGCACAGTTTCAGGAGCGCGCGGGGCGCGGTGATCGACGGAGCCGGGCGCGCGTGCACCTCACCGGTGGCCGCCGAACGCTGGGGATGGACGGGAAATCCGAACGCGCCGGCGCGCTGCGCGTGTCCGGGCCGCGCCGGCAGCCGGTCGGCGTCCGTCTTTCCGGCATCCGTGCCCTTGTTTGGCTTGCCTGCCGGCGGGGAGACCTTTTCGCTGTCGGTGGTCGTCACTGATCTCTCCTCGTCGCGCGCCGCGTACCGTTGACGGCCCGGCATGGCTTGCCGGGCCGCGTTCGCCGCTTCACCATCATCTATAGGGCTCGATCGGGCGCAAGGAAAGCAATCGGGACGCCCTTGGGTGCCGGCAAATGGCCGGAATTGGACAATCAAATTGACCAGTCGCGGCACGGCTGGCTAGATTGCGGTCGGAGGAGCATCGGCGATCATGAGTGCAGCGCTTTTTTCGCGGGTCAATCATGCGCGAACCGCCGACGAGGTGGGTGCGCAGATCGAGGCGCTCGTCCTGGAAGGGGTGCTGCGGGTCGGCGACAAGCTGCCGGGCGAACGCGATCTGGCCCAGCAGTTCAACATTTCGCGCCCGATCGTGCGCGAGGCGCTCAAGCAGCTCGAGGAGCGCGGCCTTTTGTGCACGCGGCACGGCGGCGGCACCTTCATCGCCGACGTGATCGGCGATGTCTTTTCCAAGACCATGCTGGAACTGATCGCCGACCATCCCAAGGCGACCGACGACTATCTGGAATATCGCCGCGAGGTGGAGGGTATCGCCGCCGATTTCGCCGCGCGCCGCGCCACGGACGACGACAAGGCGCTCCTGACATCGATCATCGAGCGCATGAAGGCGGCCCACCAGAAAGAGGATGTGGCCGAGGAAGCCGCGCTCGACGTCGAGTTCCATCAGGCGGTCAGCGAAGCGGCGCACAATGTCATTTTGATGCACACGCTGCGCTCGTGCTACCGGCTCCTGTCTAACGGTTCGTTCTTCTCGCGCAGCCTCGTCTACGGCTATCCGGGCGCGCGGGACCGGCTTCTGGATCAGCATCTGGCGGTCTACAAGGGGATCATGGACGACGATCCCGCCGGCGCACGGGCGGCCGCCGAAGCGCATATGGACTTCGTGCAGCAGTGCAAGAAGGACGCCGAAAAGGCCAAGGCCTGGCAGACCGTTTCACGGCTGAGGCGCCAACAGCGCAAGGCCGGCTGAACGCGCCGTCGGTCCGGAGCCGGTTTCCGGCCTTCATTCCGGCCTACATGTTGTGCGGCCAGGGACGGGACGGCTGCAGCAGATTGTGCCGGCCGACGCGGTTGATGTCCGTCTCGCCTGCCAGCCCCATCGTCACATCCAGCTCCTTGTGGATGATCTCCAGCGCCTTGGTGACACCCGCCTCGCCGAGCGCGCCGAGCCCGTAAATGTAGGCGCGGCCGATATAGGTCGACTTGGCCCCCAGCGCGATCGCCTTGAAGACGTCCTGTCCCGAGCGGATGCCGCTGTCCATGTGGATCTCGATCCGGTCGCCGACCGCATCGACGATCGGCGCGAGCACGTCGATCGAGGCCGCCGCGCCGTCCAGCTGGCGGCCGCCATGGTTGGAGACGACCAGCGCGTCGGCACCGACCTTGGCGGCGATCTCGGCGTCCTCGACATCGTTGACGCCCTTGAGGATCAGTTTGCCGTCCCATTTCGATTTGACCCACTCGATGGCGTCCCAGTCGAGCGTCGGGTCGAACTGGGCATGGGTCCATTCGGACAGCGAGTTCATGTTGGTGACGCCCGGCGCGTGGCCGACAATGTTGCCGAAGGTGCGGTTCTTGGTGCCCAGCATGCCCAGGCACCATTGCGGGCGCAGCGCCAGGTCGGCGATCGATTTCAGCGTCGGCTTGGGCGGCGCCGACAGGCCGTTCTTGATGTCCTTGTGGCGCTGGCCGAGCACCTGAAGGTCGAGTGTCAGCACAAGCGCCTCGCAACCGGCCGCCTTGGCGCGGTTGATCAGGTCCTCTATGAAGCCGCGGTCGCGCATCACATAGAGCTGAAACCAGAAGGGCGCGGTTGTCGCCTCGGCCACGGCTTCGATGGAACAGATGCTCATCGTCGACAGGGTGAACGGAATGCCGAACTTCTCGGCGGCACGGGCCGCGGCGATTTCCCCGTCGGGATGCTGCATGCCGGTCAGGCCGACGGGCGCCAGCGCCACCGGCATCGCCACGTCGCGTCCGATCATCTGCGTCTTCACGGAGCGCTCGTCTATATTGCGGGCGACGCGCTGGCGGATCTTGATGCGGCCGAACGCGTCCTCATTGTCGCGATATGTGGATTCGGTCCAGGCGCCGGAATCGGCATAATCATAGAACATCTTCGGCACGCGGAACCTGGCGCGCCGTTGCAGGTCCTTGATTTCGGTGACGGGTCCGAACATGCATTCACTCCGCTTGAGGTCGCAGAGTGTTAGCCTGTCGGCGGCAGTGTGAAAAGGTGGCGGAAAGTCTCGGCAGCGGCCATGCCCAGCCGGGGCGTTAGCGCGTCTGGCCGGCGATGGCCGAAACGCCGTAACCGTCGGCGGCGGCGCCTCCGGCCAGCGAGGTTTCGGAGTAGACGGCCATGCCCCACAGCGTAATGCCGAACAATGTGGCAAGCGACAAAAACGTAGCGCGCACGGTCATGATCTCCCCATCATCGGTGCAGCCGGTATTGCCTGAACGCGTTTGGGTGTCAGGGGTTCCGAGCCGCCATTGTCCGCGCGACCACAATGGACCAGAATTGCCTTCGGCAGAGTGACGATCGTCACATTCGCCGGGCCGCGCGGATGCGGGCTAGCCTGCCCGGCCGCCAAGTGCCAGCCCAAATGTTAGGCAGTGCAGCAATTATGACACTTCAAAACCGCGTAACGCCGTTCGGTGTCATAATTGCAACAAAGGCGCGCGGAGCCTTCATGGGAAATCGCGGCATCATCCACAATGCCGACACGAAAACGTTGCACTCGATGCGCCGCTGGACGCTCAAGGCCTGGCTGATATGCCTTTGCGATTTCAAAGGGCGGCGGCGGCCGGTGATGGGCAAGGGCAGCTACACCGAATTGTTTTTTCTCGACGAGGCGACGGCGCTGGCGGCCGGGCACCGGCCCTGCTTCGAATGCCGGCGCGCCGACGCACAAGCCTTCAGCGCCGCATTCGCCAAGGGGACGGGTCTGGCCGTGCCCAAGGCGTCGGCGATGGACCGCATCCTGCATGCCGAGCGGCTTGACGGGGGCGCCAAGCGGCTTCATCCGATGCCGGCCGCTGCCGACCGGCTGCCTGACGGCGCGATGCTGGCGAGCGGCACCGATGCGCTGCTGGTAGCGGCCAGGCGCCCATGGCGCTGGTCTCCGGAGGGGTACCGCCGGGTGGACCAATGGCCCGAAAACCTGACCATGCTGACACCGCCGTCCACAACTGCCGCGCTCGCCGCAGGATACCGCCCGCAGATCGATGCGAGCGCGGGCGCTTGACGCGTGGCCCGGCACGGTGCAACGCAGCGCCATGCGTGCCAACTACAAACTGCAGCGGCTTTTCATCGATGCCCCGCTTTCCGCCGGCGCGACCATCGAGACAGACCGGGGACAGGCCAACTATCTTCTGAACGTGCTGCGGATGAAGGACGGCGCGGAACTGCTCGTCTTCAACGGACGCGACGGCGAATGGCGGGCGGCGCTCGAACCGAAAGGCAAGCGCGCCGCAACGCTCCGGGCAACGGCATTGGAGCGGCCGCAGCCGGCCACGCCCGATCTCGTCTACGCGTTCGCGCCGCTGAAGACCGGCCGGCTCGACTATATGGTCCAGAAGGCGGTGGAGATGGGGGCGGGCGTGTTGCAGCCGGTGATCACCCAGCACACGCAGCAGCCGCGCCTGAACATGGCCAAGGTGCGGTCCAATGCGCTGGAAGCGGCGGAGCAGTGCGGCGTTCTGGCGCTGCCGGACTGCCGCGAGCCGATCCGGTTCGACGCGTTCGTCGACGGCTGGGACCAGGCCCGGTCGCTGGTCTTCTGCGACGAGGATCACGAGACCGACAATCCGCTCGAAAGGCTTGCGCCGCTGCGCGGGCGGCCGCTCGGCCTTCTGATCGGGCCGGAAGGCGGGTTTTCGGATGCCGAGCGGGCGCGGTTGCGGGCGCTGGCCTTCGTGACGGCCATACCGCTCGGGCCGCGCATATTGCGCGCCGACACGGCGGCGGTTGCGGCGCTTGCCGTGCTTCAGGCCGCCGCCGGCGACTGGTGACAGGGACGGCCTACTCTTCGAGCACGTTGAGCTTGAAGTCGGCCAGAACGAGTTGCCACCAGTCGATCGTGTCTTCGAGATTGCGCGTGGAAACGCCGCCGAACAGGTTCACATCCATCTCGACGACCGGATCCTTGACGTCGTCCAGATAGGCCTTGCCGAACCGCTTGTCGGCGTTCCAGCTGCCGATCTTGCCCAGCGAGACATTGCCCGACGTTTCCCATGCGGCGCGGAACTGGATCGACTTGCAGTCGGCCCCGTCCTGGCAGCCATAGAACAGGACCAGAAAGCGGGTTCCGTCGATCCGCGCGACGATCATCGGATCGCCGGCATCGTCGGTCTCCAGTACCGCGCTGCCGAAGCCCCGCATGAGATTGATGATCGCTTCGGGATCGGTGGCATCGACCAGTTTCTGGGCCGACGCGGCGGTAACCGGCAGCAACAGGCCGGCGAGCACGCAAAGAGCAAATCTTTTCATGTCATCCTCAATCTTGAAAATACAAAAACAGGGCGCAAAACGGGATGCAGCCATCGCGGCCTTTCCCCCAAGGCAACAATGGCAAGACAAGGGCCTTGCCGCAACCGCCGGCATGCGTCATTCAGGCAAGCCAACGTGATCGGAACGGAAGACATGGCGCGCGACACGACCGACGAAAGACCGATCGAGACCGTCGAGGAGCTGGCGGCCGATCTGGAGGCGGGATGCAAGCCGGCCGAAGACTGGCGGATCGGAACCGAGCACGAAAAGTTTCCTTTCTATGCAGCCAACAATGCGCCGGTGCCCTATGGCGGCGAGCGTGGCATCGCCAAACTGCTCGAAGGCATGCAGGACAAGCTCGGCTGGCAGCCGATCATCGATGACGGCAACATTATCGGCCTTTACGAGCCGACCGGCACGGGCGGCGCGATCTCGCTGGAGCCCGGCGGCCAGTTCGAACTGTCGGGCGCGCCGCTGGAAACGATCCACCAGACGTGCCGCGAATCGAATGCCCATCTCGCCCAGTTGCGGCTGATCGCCGATCCGCTCGGCATCAAGTTCCTCGGCCTTGGCGCAAGCCCGAAATGGTCGCTGGACGACACGCCGAAAATGCCGAAATCGCGCTACGACATCATGCGCGCCTACATGCCGAAGAAGGGCGATCAAGGCCTCGACATGATGCACCGGACATCGACCATCCAGGTCAATCTGGACTTCTGCTGCGAAGCCGACATGCGCAAGAAGATGCAGGTCGCCTACCGGCTGCAGCCGATCGCCACGGCGCTGTTCGCCAATTCGCCCTTTACCGAGGGCCGGCCGAACGGCATGGTCTCCTGGCGCGCCGACATCTGGCGCGACGTCGATCCGGACCGCAGCGGCGTTCTGCCCTTCGTCTTCGCCGACGATTTCGGCTTCATGGATTATGTGCAGTGGGCGCTCGACGTGCCGATGTATTTCGTGCTGCGCGAGGGCCGCTACATCGACTGCACCCACGTCACCTTCCGGCAGTTCATGGATGGCGCGCTTGAAGGCGAGATTCCCGATCCGCGTCCCAACAAGGGCGACTGGACCAACCATCTGTCGACGGTCTTTCCCGAGGTGCGCCTGAAGCGTTTCATCGAGATGCGCGGCGCCGATGGCGGGCCGTGGCGGCGCATCTGCGCCCTGCCGGCTTTGTGGGTCGGTCTTCTTTATGACGAGACGGCGCTGGACGCCGCCGACACGCTTACGCAGTCATGGAGCCACGACGATGTGGTGGCGCTGCGCGATGCGGTCCCGGTGGAAGGCCTGCACGCCCGCATCCACAACCAGTCGGTCCGCGAGATCGCCTATGAGGTGCTTGAGATCGCCCGGGCCGGGCTGAAATCGCGCGCCAAGTTCAATCAGGACGGGTTCGACGAAGCGCATTTTCTGGCGCCGCTCGAAGAAATCGCAGCGCGCGGCACGACCGCGGCCGAACAGATGGTGACCAAATATCACTCGGTCTGGGGCGGTTCGGTGGAGCCGGCGTTTCTGGAGTATGCCTACTGAACCGATGAGCCCTAAAGCCGGTCCAGCATCGCGTACCAGGTCAGCGCCAATGTGAGCAGCGGCTTGCGGAACCGGCGCCCGCCCGGAAAGGGCGGCACTTTCAACTCCCTGAACAGGTTCAGCCGGTCGCGATTGCCGGCCACCGCCTCGGCCCACATCTTGCCGGTGAAATTGGACAGCATGACCCCGTGACCGGAATAGCCGCCCATGGCGGTGACGCCGGGCATGACCTCGCGCACGAACGGTTCGCGCGGCAGGGTGATGCCGACCGAGCCGCCCCAGGCATGGGTGATCTCGATGTCTTTGAGAGCCGGATAGACCTCGACCATCTGCCGACGCACGCCCGCTTCGATATCGGCCGGCGTCTCGCCGCCATAGGCTTCGCGCCCGCCGAAAAGAAGCCGGCCATCCCCGAGCCGCCGGAAATAGCGCACGACGAACCGGCTGTCGTCGACGCTCTCGCGACCGGGCAGGATGGTCTCGGCGGCCCCGCCTTCGAGCGGCACCGTCGCGCCGATGAAGGAACTGATCGGCATGACATGGCTCGCCATCGTCCGTTCAAGCCTTGCATCGCCATGGGCATTGACCGCGAGCAGCACGCGGTCTGCGGTGACCGTTCCCTCGCCGGTGATCACACGCACCTTGCCCAACGCCGATGCCAGCCCGATGACCTTTGTGTTTTCATGCAGGCGCGCACCGCGCGCGGCGGCCACCCGAGCGGTGCCCACCACCAGCTTGAGCGGATGGATGTGGCCGGTGCCGCCGTCATAGACGCCGCCGAAATAGCGCTCCGATCCGACGATCTCCGCCGTCTCCTCACGGTCGAGGAACCGAAGATACGGATAGCCGAAACGCTCGGCCATCGTGTCGGCATAGGCGCGATAATCGTCCACATAGCGCGGCTTGTGGACGACCGAGACATGGCCCTGCGTGTAGTCGATGTCGACGCCGTTTTCTTCGGCGAAAGCGAGCATGTGCCGCTTGGCTTCCTCGGCGATGTCGAAAAGCGCCTTGGCGCGCTCGAAACCGAGTTCTTTCTCCTGCTCGTCCGCCGACGAACGCTGGCCGGTGTTCAACTGCCCGCCATTGCGGCCCGAAGCGCCGTCGCCGCACCGCGCCGCGTCGAGCAGCACCACCGATGCGCCCAGGCGGGCGGCTTCGGCCGCCGCGGACAGGCCGGTGAAGCCGCCGCCGACGATGCAGATGTCCGCCGTAACGTCGCCGTCGAGCGCCGGATAGTCCGGCCGGTCGCCGACCGTGGCCTCGTACCAGGACAGGCCCGGAGAGATCGGGCTGCGATAATCGATTGCGTCAGTCACAGCTTACACATTCAGCAGCAGGTATTCACGCTCCCACGGGCTGATCACCTGCATGAAGGTCTCGAACTCGCCTCGTTTGACGCCGGCATAATTGGCCATGAACTCGCGGCCCAGAACCCCGTCGAAAGCGTGCTCCTCCTCGAACAGCGAGACCGCTTCGAGCAGACCGCGCGGCAGGTCGATCTCGCCCTCATTGGCCGTCTCGGCGGTCGGGTCGGTCGGCACCAGGCCATAGACCATGCCCAGATAGCCGCAGGCCAGCGAAGCGGCGAGCGCCAGATAGGGGTTGGCGTCGGACGAGGGCAGCCGGTTTTCGACGCGACGCGCCTCGGCGTCGGAGGCGGGAATGCGGAACGCCGTCGTCCGGTTGTCATAGCCCCATGCCGTGTTGACCGGAGCGGCGATCGACTGGGTCAGCCGCCGGTAGGAGTTCACGTAGGGCGCGATCATCACCAGCGCCTTGGGCATATAGTGCTGCATGCCGCCGACAAAGGACCGGAACAGGGGCGACTCGCTGCCGTCTTCGGCGGTGAAGATGTTCTTGCCGGTCTTGGCGTCGATCACCGACTGGTGGATGTGCATCGCATTGCCCGGCGCGCCCTGGATCGGCTTTGCCATGAAGGTGGCATACATGTCCGCCTTGAGCGCGGCTTCGCGGATCGTGCGCTTGAACAGGAACACCTGGTCGGCGAGCGCGAGCGGATCGCCATGGCGCAGATTGATCTCGAGCTGGCTCGGGCCTTCCTCGTGGATCAGCGTGTCGATCTCCAGCCCCTGCGCCTCGCAGAAATGATAGATGTCGTCGATCAGTTCGTCGAACTCGTTGATGCCGGCAATCGAATAGCTCTGCCCGCCGGCGATCGGCCGGCCGGAGCGGCCCGTCGGCGGCTGCAGCGGATAGTCCGGGTCGGTGTTCTTGGCGACCAGATAGAATTCGATCTCCGGCGCCACGACCGGCTTCCAGCCCTTTTCGGCATAGGCATCGACGACGCGCTTGAGCACCTGACGCGGTGTGATCCAGGAGGGTTCACCCGTGCGCTGGTCGACCAGATCACAGACCACCTGCGCGGTCGGATCGCTTTCCCAAGGCACGACGGAGAGGGTGGCAAGGTCCGGCATCAGCTTCAGATCGCCGTCACGCGGATCATAGCGGAACTCGCCGGTCTCCTCGGGATATTCGCCCGAGATCGTCTGCCGGAACAGGGCCGAGGGCAGCGCCAGCGCCGTGTTCGAGGTGAATTTGGACGAGGGCATCATCTTGCCGCGCGGCACGCCGGCAAGGTCAGGCGTGATGCACTCGATGTCCTCGATCGAGCGGGCGGCGAGCCAGGGCCCGGCCTCCGACCAGTCCGCAACGCCGCGCAGATTGTCGATGTAGGCCGGCGGGGGCGGCGTGATGGGCTTTTTTCGGTTTCTTGCAGGGCGCTCGGCGCGGGTGTCTTTCGACATCAATCACCTGGGTTGTTGTTTTCCTCCCTATAGTCGCCGCAACGGGCCGCGTGAAGCGGTTTGTCGCCGCGCCGACATCGGCTGTCGGGCTGGAGACTTGCCGGACCCGGCTTGTACGGCCGACACTGGCGTCATGACATCGTCCGCTTCCGACGACAGCGCCGGCACCGCCCTGCCCTTCGATCGCGCCGAGTATGGCGCGCGGCTGGCACGGACACGTGCCGCGATGGAGGCGGCGGGGCTCGACACGCTTCTGGTCAGCGATCCGTCCAACATGGCGTGGCTGACCGGCTATGACGGATGGTCCTTCTACACCCATCAGGCCGTGATCGTGCCCGGCGATGGCGATCCCGTCTGGTGGGGCCGGGCGATGGACGCACGCGGCGCGCGCCGGACGGTGTGGATGGATGACGACGCCATTGTCGGATACGAGGATCATTACGTCCAAAACCCGGATCATCATCCGATGGAAGCGCTGTGCGGCCTACTTGCGGAGCGCGGTCTGGCGCGCGGGCGCATCGGCGTCGAAATGGACAATTACTACTATTCCGCCAAGGCCCATCAGACGCTTGCCGGACGGCTCGACGGCTGCGATCTCGTCGATGCCGAAGGGCTGGTCAACTGGCGGCGGGCGGTCAAGAGCCCGGCGGAACTCGCCTTCATGCGCCGTGCCGCGCGCATCGTTCAGACAATGCACGGGATGATCGCCGAGATCGCCGAGCCGGGCCTTGCCAAGCATCTGCTGGTCGCCGAAATCATGAAGGCCGGCACTCTGGGCGCGGACGGGCATTGGGGCGACTATCCGGCGATCATGCCGCTGACGCCGTCGGGCATGGACGCGACCGCGCCGCATCTGACATGGGACGACCGGCCGATGCGTGCCGGGGAAGCCACCTTCTTCGAAATCGCCGGCGTCTATCGGCGCTATCATTGTCCGCAGTCGCGGACGCTGTTTCTGGGCACGCCGCCGCAGCGCTACCGCGACGCGGAGCGGGCGGTGCTTCTGGCGGTCGATGCCGGGATCGCGGCGGCCGAACCCGGCCGGACCTGCGGCGACATGGCGGACGCGTTCTTCGACACGTTGGAGGCGCAGGGCTTTTCCAAGGAGTCGCGCGCCGGCTATTCGATCGGCCTGTCTTATCCGCCCGACTGGGGCGAGCGGACGATGAGCATCAGGCGCGGCGACCCGACCGTTCTGCAACCGGGCATGACGCTGCATTTCATGCCGGCGCTCTGGCTCGACGATGGCGGACTGGAAATCACCGAGCCGATCGTCATCACCGAAACGGGCGCGCAATGCCTGACCGAAACGCCGCGCGGGCTCGTCGTCAAATGAGCGCTGCCAGCCCGATCACGGCATCGATCGATCTTGACGCGGACGGCATCCGGCACGGCCATCTGCGCCTGCCGCACAGCCATGACGGCAGCGCATGGGGCCATGTGATGATCCCGATCACCGTGGCCCGGAACGGCGACGGCCCGACGGCACTTCTGACCGGCGGCAGCCACGGCGACGAATATGAGGGGCCGCTGGCGCTGATGGAACTGGCCAACGCGCTCGAGCCCGCACGGATGGCCGGCCGCGTGATCATCGTGCCGGCGATGAACCATCCGGCGTTCGCGGCCGCCCGGCGCACATCGCCGATCGACGGCGGCAATCTGAACCGCGTCTTCCCCGGCGCGCCCGACGGCACGGTGACCGAGAAGATCGCGCACTATGTGGCAAGCGAAATCCTGCCGCGCGCCGACATCGTCCTCGACATCCATTCGGGCGGCAAGACGCTCGACTTCATTCCGTTCGCAGCGATCCACGAGACCGGCGACCCGTCTCAGACCGAGGCGGCGCGCGCGGCCATGGAGGCGTTCGGCGCGCCCCATGCGATGATCATGCGCGAACTGGACCCGGCCGGCATGTTCGACACGGTGGCCGAGCAGGCCGGCAAGACGTTCGTGACCACCGAACTTGGCGGCGGCGGCACGGCAACGGCGGCGAGTGTCGGCATCGCCCGGCGCGGCGTGCGCAACCTTTTGATCCATGCCGGCATCGTCGATGGCACCATCGACCATACGCCGAGCCGGCTTTTGTCGATGGACCATGATGGCTGCTTCCACTTGTCGCCGGGCGCGGGCATCCTGGAACCGTGCCGGGATCTGGGCGTCATGGTTCAAGAGGGCGAACTCATCGCCCGCATCTGGCCTGCCGACCGCACCGGCGTCGCACCGGCCGAGATCGCTGCCCTTTCGTCCGGACTGCTGGCCGGCCGGCATTTCCCCGGATTGATCGCGATGGGCGATTGCCTGGCCGTGATCGCCCGGCCCGTCGGCTGAGCGGACGCCGCACACGGCACCATCGTCGTGATGGCGCCCGCCGACGCCTGTGCTAGGTTTGCGCCGATCACGGCGATGGAGGCGCACGCATGATGACCCTTTTCGACACGCTGACGCAGGCCCAGAACGGCGAGGCGATGCGGGCCATGGCAGCCCGGTTCGGACTGAGCGAAGAGCAGACACAGTCAGCCATCGAGGCGCTGATGCCGGCCTTTTCGGCGGGGCTGAAGCGCAACGCGGCCGACCCGATGGGCGTGGCGAATTTCATGCAGGCGCTGTCGACAGGCCAGCACGCGCAATATTTCGAGGATATGGGGCGGGCGTTTCAGCCGCAGGGCGTGGCCGAAGGCAACGGCATTCTGGGCCATCTGTTCGGCTCCAAGGAGGTCAGCCGGGCCGTCGCCGCGCAGGCCGAGCAAGCGACCGGCATCGGCCAGGAGATCTTCAAGCAAATGCTGCCGGTGATCGCCTCGACGCTGATGGGCGGAATGTTCAAGCAGTCGACCGGACAGGTCAGCCAGGCGTCGGCGCCCGGCGGCAACTTCATGGCCGAGATGATGGAGCAGTTGATGCAGGCCGGCCGCCAACCGACCCGGCCGGCGCAGAACCCGATGGACAATCCGTTCGGGCAGGCGCTCAACCAGATGTTCGGCGGCGGATCGGACGGCGGCGGAAAGCCGGCCGCCAATCCGATGGCCGACAATCCCTGGGGCAAGCTCTTCACCGAGATGATGGGTGGCGGGCAATCCGAACCGGAGCCGGAGCCGAAACCGCGCGGCAACGCCTATGAGGAATTGTTCGGACAGATGTTCGAGACCGGCCGGCAGACGCAGGATACCTATCAGAAGGGCATCGACGACATTTTCGACCAGTATCTGCGCGGCATGATCAAGCACCGCTGACGCATCACCGCCCGCGCATCACCAGCACATTGCCGACGATCACCAGCGCCAGACCGGCGATCGCCGTCAGCGTCCACTGATAGCCTTCAAGCGCGGTGGAAATGAGCAGCGCGAAGATCGGGAAGACGACCGTCGCATAGCCGGCGCGGCCGGAGCCGATGCGCCCGACCAGCGTCAGATAGGCGGCGAAGGCAATGACCGTCGACACGACGGCAAGGAAGATGAGCGACCACAGATAGTCGAACCGCGGGTCCCAGTTGAACGGCTTGCCCAGAACCAGCGCCAGAAACGCGCACCACAGCGCGCCATAGACCATGCCCCAGGCGTTGGCCGAGACCATCGGGATTTCGGCGCGGCGCCTGGACAGTTGCGCCGAGATCAGCGATCCGGCGGAAAAGCACAGCGTGCCTGCGATGCAAAGGGCAAGCCCGGTGGCGACCTGATCGTCAAAGCCGCCTTCGGTGATCTTTGGCCAGAACATCAGCGCGATGCCGGCAAAGCCGATGGCGCCGGCAAGCACCGTGCGGCGGCTCGGCAGGTCGCGCCAGACGAGCGCGGCCAGAAACACATTGGTCAGCGAGGCCAGCGAAAAGACGACCGACAGGAGCCCGCTGACCAGATAGGCCGAGCCGTAATAGAAGAGCAGGAAATTGGTCGAGAAGATGCACACGCCCATGGCGGCAAACCGGGCATGCTCGACCGCCGGGAACCGCATGCGCCGGCCGCTGAGCACGGCCCAGGCGATCATGATCGCGCTGGCGATGACGAACCGGTAGACGAGCGACACTTCATTGGCGACCACGCCCGGCTGCAGCGACAGCGCGTACCAGGAGAACGACCAGGCCATCACCGTGAGCGCATAAAGACCGTAATCGGCCGGCGCGAAGGCGCCTTGCGCGGGCGGAGCGGACGCCCCTTGCGGTGCGGGAGGTTGGACGGACATGACGGTTTCCTCGACCGGCCCCTACGCCGCGCCGGCGCGGTTGGCAAGCCGACACTTGACCGTCCGCCGGGCGGCTGAAACAAACCGGCATGGCCAGCGATCAGCCCCTTGCCGATTCCCCCACTTCGAACGTCGCCGAATATTCGGTCGGCGAGATCAGCCAGGCGGTCAAGCGCACGGTCGAGGATGCATTCGGGCGGGTGCGCGTGCGCGGCGAGGTGTCGGGCTATCGCGGGCCGCATTCGTCGGGCCACGCCTACTTTCGCCTGAAGGACGACCGCGCGACGCTGGAAGCGGTGATCTGGCGCGGCACGTTTTCCAAGCTGGCCTTCAAGCCCGAAGAGGGTCTGGAGATCATCGCGACCGGCAAGCTGACCACCTATCCCGGCTCGTCGAAATACCAGATCGTGATCGATGCGATCGAGCCGGCGGGCGCCGGCGCGCTGATGGCGCTTCTGGAAGAACGGCGCAAGACGCTGGCAGCCGAAGGCCTGTTCGATGCCGCGCGCAAGCGCCCGCTACCCTTCATGCCGCGCGTCATCGGTGTCGTCACGTCGCCGACAGGCGCGGTCATTCGCGACATTCTTCACCGCATTGCCGACCGGTTCCCCTGCCAGGTTCTGGTCTGGCCGGTGCGGGTTCAGGGCGAAACATCGGCGCGGGAGGTCGCGGCGGCCATTGACGGCTTCAACGCGCTGGCGCCCGGCGGGCCGGTGCCGCGGCCGGATGTTCTGATCGTCGCGCGCGGCGGCGGCAGCCTTGAGGACCTTTGGGGCTTCAACGAGGAGAGCGTGGTGCGGGCCGCGGCCGGCTCAGCCATTCCGCTGATCTCGGCGGTCGGCCACGAGACCGATACGACTCTGATCGACCATGCCAGCGACAGGCGCGCACCGACGCCGACGGGCGCCGCCGAGATCGCGGTGCCGGTCCGGGCAGACCTTGAAGCCCATCTGGCGCAACTGGGCGCGCGTCTTGCCGGCACCGTCTCGCGGCTGGCCGACGACCGGCGGTCGCGCGTGCGGGCACTGGCACGCGGTCTGCCGCAGCCCGACCAGATCCTTGCCCTGCCCCGGCAGAGGCTCGACGGGCTCGACGGTCGGCTGCGATCCAGCCTCGATGCGCGGCTTGCCGACCGGCGCGGGCGGCTGGCGGCGCTGGGCGCCATGCTGGCGCCGGCACGGCTTTCCGAAAAGGTCGCGCGCGACCGGCAGAGCCTTGGCCGCTTGGCACGGGACCTGCCGCTCGGCCTGTCGCGCGGGCTCGATCTGCGCCGGCGTGAGCTGGCGCATCGCGCGGCGCGCCTGACCACGCGCACCAGCCAAAGGCTGCATGGCGACGGCGCACGGCGACTGTCGCAAGCGCTGGCACGGCTCGACCGCGCCGCGCACGACAAGGCCGGCGATGCGACCAGCCGCTTGGCAGAAGCGGCGCGGCTGCTCAAATCGCTGTCCTACCAAAGCGTTCTGGAGCGCGGCTATGCGCTGGTGCGCGATGCGGACGGCACGCCGGTGCGCGGATCGGCCGGCATTGCATCGGGCGACCGGCTGGCCATCCAGTTTGCCGGCGATGACCGGCTCGATGTGGTCGCCGACGGCAAGGCGCCAAAAAATCCCGGACGGCAAAAACCTGCGCGTCCGGCATCAAAAGGCGGCGGCCAGGGCAGCCTGTTCTAGGGTCAAAAAGCCGGAATTCTTCGGAACGTGGCGATGACGATGGGGCCACCCGGCAAGGGGTGGTACGAGCGGGTGGATTTGAACCACCGACCTCTGGAGCCACAATCCAGCGCTCTAACCAACTGAGCTACGCCCGCAAACCGTTGTTCGCGACGCTTCGCATAGTCCGCTGGCGGCGCTTTTGCAAGACTTGCCTTTGCCGTTCACGAGGTCCGCCAGCGCAAAGAAAAAGGCCGGGCGAACCCGGCCTTCGGACCCGTACTCGGTGATCGGGCCCGGGCCGGAGCGCCGCCGGGAGGAGGATGCGGCGATCCGGCAATTGTGAGGACGGTCAGTCCTGCTTGAGCGCGCCCATGGCCTTTTCGGCGACGGCCTTTGCAGGGGCAGTCATGTCCTCGCCGGCCTTCTGGTAAAGGCCCTGCATGGTCTTGGCGGTATCGACGGCCTTTTCGGCCTGTTCGCGCACGAAAGCGGTCTGCAGTTCGATCATCTCGGCGACCGACTTTACGCCGACCATCTTCTCGAGATGGCTGAACGTGCTCTCGGTGTTGGCGCGCATCGTGTCGATGGCGGCAAGCGAGATCTTCGAAGTGTTTTCCTGTGCCGAATGGATGCCGGCCTCGGCTTCCTTCTGCACATCGTCAAAGGCGGCTTTGGCCTTTTCCATGGCAGCTTTCGACTTGGCGAGGTTTTCCTCGGCCAGCGTACGGAACTGTTCCAGCATGTCGGCCGGATCGGGCATCTGGCCCATGGCGAATGCGTCCTGTGCGGCTTTGGCTGTCGGAGCTTCGGTTTTGGGAGCGGCGGCTTTGGCCATGTCATTGTCCTCCAAGGGTTGAATGAGACTGACCGCTATATAGCGTATCGAATTGTGCATTGCAACAATTTTGTGCGACGCACAATTACCGTTAACCAGAGATTCACTCCGTGACCGGGCCGCGCGGTTGAAAACTGGACGGGTGCCGCTCAATAAGACAATTAAGGTTTTGTTAAGAGCACGATGGCCGACGCGGCGAGCATGGCGGACGACATGACCAACTCACGAAACTGGGACGGGACATCCTTCATCGATATCGCGGTGCAGGACGGCGTCCGGGAGGCGATGCTGTCGGGCCAGGCCGCGCTGATCATCGACCGCAAGAGCGGCGCCCTGCGCTGGGCCAACGGCGCGGCGGCCGGGCTGTTCGGGCTGTCGGCGATCGGCAGCCGCGCGGGCGAAACGGCGCTTTCGCCGGCGGCGGAAACCGGCATGCGCCAGGTGCGCGCCGTGCTTGGCGCGCTGAAGGACGAGCCGCGCACGGCGCTGGTCCGCCTCCGCTCGGGCCTGACAAGCCGGCTGGTCAAGGCCCATGTGCGCCGCATCGATCTGTCCGGTGTTCGCGGCAAGCATGCGCTCGTGACGGCGCCGGCGCGCGATACCCAAATGAACGAGGCCGAATGTCTGGCGGTCGCCCTGACCGGCCTCGAGGACGAGGGCGCGGGGGCCGCCATCATCGACGGCGGCGGCCGGGTGCTCAGCGCCGGCTCTTCTTATGAGGCGCTTGGCGTGCCGGCGGACATCGCCCGCGATCTAGCAGCCCGGACACGCGGAGAAGCCGACCGCCTCGTCAAGCAGATCGTCGATCTGCCGGACACCGGATCGGCCGTTGCCGCCGGCGTCGGGCGTTTGGCCGACCTGCCCGAACGCTATCTGATCGTCGCACTGGCGCTTGCAGACCGACCTGCGGAACCGGCCTCGATCGCCGCCGCTGCGGCTGTGGACCTGATGCCCGGCGACTTCGCGACGGCGGCCGAAATGGATGTGGCGCCGGCCGCATCCCGGAACCCGGACGAGGACATATCCCCGGTCGCCACGGAAAGCGACGCGAGCGGTGTCGGCGCCGACGCCAACCGCAACACGCAAACCGCGGAAGAACCCGAAAGGGAGCCGGCGGAGATCGCCACCGTGCCCGCGCCGGCGCCCTTCACCGGACCGGACCTCGGATCGGGGCCGATACGTTTTGTCTGGAAGACCGATCGCGACGGCGTCTTCGTCGACGTGTCGCCCGAATTTTCCCGCGCCGTCGGACCCAATGCCGCAGAGCTTGCGGGACACGGGTTTGCCGATATCGTCGACCGGCTGGCGCTCGATCCGGCGGGCGAGATTGTCGCCGCCCTGTCGCGTCGCGACACCTGGTCGGGCAAGAGCGTGCTCTGGCCGGTCCAGGGCACCGACCAGCAGGTGCCGGTCGATCTGGCGGCCCTGCCCTATTACAGCCGCGAACGGGAATTCGAGGGCTATCGCGGTTTCGGCATTGCCCGCATGGCCGACATCGCCACCGATCCGGACGCGCGGGGACTGGCGCTGACCACCCCGCTCGGCGCTCCGGCCGAGACCGGTGCCGATTCGGCCGACGAGTACGTCGTGGACGATCAGGGTCCGGCCGCCGAAGCCGATGACGGCGCGGCGGAGACCGGCGAGGCTGCCGGCTCGGATGCGCCCGACCTGTCGCACGAACCGCCCGTGCTTGCAGTGGCGCCGGCCCACCCGATGCGCCGCAGGAGCGACACGATCGTCCCGTTCCCGGACGCCGCCGCCGAGGAGCGGAACAATGCTGCGCCCGGACCGCATCTGAGCGATGAGGAAGCCGAAGCCTTCCGCAAGATCGGACAAGCGCTCGGCCGGCGCGACGATGGCGTCGAGACCGGTACGTTCGATGGCCAGTCGAGTCCCGCGTCGACCGGAGACGATACGACATTGGCGGACGAACCGGGCGAAGAAACCGTTGAGGCCGAACATCACCCGGCTCTCGAGCCGGCCATCGAAACGGCTGCCGCCGAAGACCGCAAGGCCGAAGGCCATGATGACGAAGACGATCGCCACGACATGCCCGACGATGTCCTGGCGGTGGAAGCCGACGGCTCCACGCTTGAGGACGTGCCGTCTGGCGAGCCCTGGGCCGAAACCCCGGTCGACGGTGAGGCGCCCGTGCCGGCCACGGACGGGCTGGCGCCGGAGACGCTGGACGAATTGCCGTTGCCGCTCCTGATCGTGCGCAACGAGCAGGCGCTCTATACCAATGCCGCGTTCGCCGCCATGGCCGGCGATGCCGACACCGGGGCGTTGAACCAACGCGGCCTCGACATGCTGTTCGGCGGCAGCGCGCCGGACACCGAAGACGATGCCGGCGACCGCGCGATCACGCTGGTCGGCGCCGACGGGCAGCCGATCGCGGCCCGCGCGCATCTGCAGATCGTGCCCTGGATGGGCGCGCGGGCGCTGATGTTCGCGTTCGAACCGCGGCCGCTGGCCGACGACACGACGAGCGCGTCCGCCGCGTTGCCGGGCGATACCGCAACAGGCGGCGCGCCCGAGCCGTCCGACGTCGCCTCGCGGCCCGACCCCCATGCCGTCAGCGCGGCCGAAGCCGCCGAACTGCGCGCGATCCTCGACACGGCCACCGACGGGGTGATCCTGATCGGCGCCGACAGCACGATCCGCTCGCTGAACGGGTCGGCATCGGCGCTGTTCGGCTATCCGAACGAGGAAATCGAGGGCAAGAGCTTTTCCTTCCTGTTCGCCCATGAAAGCCAGCGCGCGGCCATGGATTATCTGCACGGCCTGTCCAACAACGGCGTGGCAAGCGTTCTCAACGAGGGACGGGAAGTGCTCGGCCGCGAACGCAATGGCGGCTTTCTGCCGCTGTTCATGACGATCGGCCGGATGCCGGCGAGCAACGGCTTCTGCGCCGTGATCCGCGACATCACGCCCTGGAAGCAGACCGAGCAGGCGCTTCAGGACGCAAAGCGTCAGGCCGAGCAGGCGTCGAACACCAAGTCCGAGTTTCTGGCCAAGATCAGCCACGAGATCCGCACGCCGCTCAACGCAATCATCGGCTTTTCCGAACTGATGGCCGAGGAGCGGTTCGGGCCAATCGGCAATGAACGCTACCGGGACTATCTGGCCGACATCAACAAGTCCGGCCGGCACGTTCTGGACCTGGTCAACGATCTTCTCGACATCTCCAAGATCGAGGCAGGCAAGCAGGAGCTCGAATTCGAGAGCGTCGCGCTGAACGAGGCGATCGGCGAAGCCATCGCAATGGTTCAGCCGCAGGCCAACCGCAACCAGATCATCGTTCGCTCCAGCCTCGAGAGCACGGTGCCGCCGGTCGTCGCCGACCTGCGCTCGGTCAAGCAGATCGTCCTCAACCTTCTGTCGAACGCAATCCGCTTCACCCATGCGGGCGGACAGGTGATCGTTTCGACGAGCTACACCGGCAATGGCGCGGTGCTGCTGCGCATCCGCGACAGCGGCATCGGCATGTCGGAGAAGGAACTGGAAAGCGCGCTCAAGCCGTTCCAGCAGGTCACCGCGGTCGGCCAGCGGCGCGGCGACGGCACGGGGCTCGGCCTGCCGCTGACCAAGGCGCTGGTCGAGGCCAACCGCGCCGAATTCGGCATCAGTTCAGAACCGGGTCAGGGCACGCGGGTCGATATCATCTTCCCGCCCGCGCGCGTTCTGGCGAGCTGACACGGCGCAAGGTTCGCACACGTCCCCGCCAAAGAAAATGCCGGCCCCCTGCGGGAGCCGGCAGAATAAAGATCGCTGTGAGTGGAGGCGGCGCCAATGAGACCCGGTTTCCGACGGGCCAGTTGAAAGTGTTAACGCCAGCTTAAGCGCGAGGCCTTAACGGTTCCTTGCCGGGCATGGTTAACGAAGCGGCGCGCTGTTCCGTAACGACACCGTGGTTAACGTGGCGGCACCTGGCACAAGGTCACGGCAGCAATTCGGCCCGGTCGGCGAAATGCGCCAGCGCTTCGGGATTGGCGAGCGCTTCCTGGTTCTTGACCGGCCGGCCATGGACCACCTCGCGCACGGCCAGTTCGACGATCTTGCCCGATTTGGTGCGCGGAATGTCATCGACCGGCAGGACCACAGCCGGAACGTGGCGCGGCGAAGCGCCGGTGCGCACCTTGGCCTTGATCGCCTTGACTAGCTCGTCGGTGAAGGCTGCGCCTTCGGCAAGGCGCACAAACAGCACCACGCGCACATCATTGTCCCACTCCTGGCCGATGCAGATCGCCTCGAGCACTTCGGGCATCTGCTCGACCTGGTTGTAGATTTCGGCCGTACCGATCCGGACGCCGCCGGGATTGAGCGTCGCATCCGACCGGCCATGGATGATCAGGCCGCCATGACCGGTGATCTCGGCGAAATCGCCATGGCACCAGACATTGTCGAAGCGCTCGAAATAGGCGGCACGGTACTTTTCGCCGTCCGGGTCGTTCCAGAAGCCGACCGGCATTGAGGGGAACGGTTTGGTGCAGACCAGTTCGCCCTTTTCGCATTGGACCGGCTTGCCGTCATCGTCCCAGACCTCGACGGCCATGCCGAGCCCCGGCCCCTGGATTTCGCCGACATGAACCGGCTCGCCCGGAACGCCGAGCACGAAGCAGGAGACGATGTCGGTGCCGCCGGAAATCGAGGCGAGATGGACGTCCGACTTGATGCCGTCATAGACGAACTGGAAGCATTCCGGCGACAGCGGCGAGCCGGTGGACGAGATCACCCGCACCGTAGACAGATCGTGCGTGTCGATCGGCCGGAGGCCGGCCTTGCGCACCGCGTCGATATATTTCGCCGACGTTCCGAAGTAGGTCATCTTCTCGCGGTCGGCAAAATCGAACAGCACGTTGCCGTCGGGCGCAAAGGGCGAGCCGTCGAACAGCAGCAGCGTCGCCCGCGAGGCGAGCGCAGTCACCAGCCAATTCCACATCATCCAGCCGCAGGTGGTGAAATAGAAGACGCGGTCGCCGGCCTTGATGCCGGCATGGTAGCGATGCTCCTTGAGATGCTGCAGCAGCGTGCCGCCGGCGGAATGGACGATGCATTTGGGAATGCCGGTCGTGCCGGACGAATAGAGAATGTAGAGCGGATGGGAAAAGGGAAGCCGCTCGAACGCCACCGGGCGGGCTTCGAAGTCGGCAATGGCGGCGTCCAGCGAGCAGGCTTTCGGCGTTGCCTGGGCGGTCCGCTCCGCCGCGCCCAGATAATCGACGATGAGCACGTTCCTGACCGAGGGCAGGTGCGGCACGATCTCGGCCAGCTTGCCGCCAATGTCGTTGGGCTTGCCATTGTACCAATAGCCGTCGCAGGCGATGAACATGACCGGCTCGATCTGCGAAAACCGATCGAGCACGCCCTTGGGCCCGAAATCGGGCGAGCAGGACGACCAGATCGCGCCGATCGAACTGGCCGCCAACATGCCCGCGACCGCTTCGGGCATGTTCGGGATCATCGCCGCCACCCGGTCCCCGGCCTTCACGCCGTTTGCGACCATCGCCTGTTGCAGCCGCGAGACCAGCGCATGCAGATCGTCCCAGCTCAGCCGCCTTGTAACCTTGTCTTCGCCCTGGAAAACGATGGCTTCGCCCGGACCCGTTTGCCGCAGCAGGTTCTCCGCAAAATTCAGCTTCGCATCGGGGAAGAAATCCGCGCCCGGCATCCGGTCTCCATCGGCCAGCACGGTGGCGCCCTTGTCGCCGATGACGCCGGCATCGTCCCAGACCGCCGACCAGAACCCCTCGCGGTCGTCGACCGACCAGCGGTGCAACTCGGCATAGCCGCCGAACGAGCGGCCCGCGCGCTGCGACGCAAAATCCATGAACGCCCGCACCGCCGATGTCTCGACGGCTTTCGGCGATGGTGTCCAAAGGGGTGACGTCATGATGGACCAGCCTCCTCATCTGCCCGATGAACGGTCTGGTACGCGCTGATCCGATCCATCGCAAGCCGGGGCGCCGACGGGCGCGACCAAAGGCGTGAGGATATCGGACAAATCGGCCAAAACCGTTTGTCGGGCCAACGGGTTTTTTGGTAGAGCTTGCGCATGGGTAAGTCTGCGTTGCGTGCTGCCGCGATCCTTGCGGTTCTGGTGGTTGCCATGGCCGGCGCCGTCGCGCTGACCCTGCCTTGGCTGGTATCGACCGACATCGTGCGCTCGTCTATCGAGCGGGAACTGGGCAACTTTTTCGGCACCGACGCCGAACTGGGCGGCCAGACCCAGGTGAGGATTTTCCCGCGACCGCGCACCACACTCAGAGACGTGACGATCGCCGGGCCGGGCGGGCGGGCGGCGCCAATCCTGACCATCGAGAGCATGGAAGCCGATATCGGGCTGGTGGGGCTCGTTATGGGCCGTCCTGAATTCTCCAACTTCCGGCTGGTGCGGCCGCATCTGAGACTGCTGGTCGGGCAGGACGGCTCCATCGACTGGGCGGCACAGAGCGGACGTGCCGGCCGGCTGTTCCGCCGGGCTGCCGACGCCGAGGGGGAGATGTCCGGCGACGCACTGGGTTCGGTGGTGACTGCCCAGGGCCGCATCACGTTCGAAAGGGGCGACGGCACGGTGATCGAGGACATCACGGCCGTCGATGGACAGCTGAACTGGCCGCAGCTCGACGCGCCGCTGTCGCTGTCGGCGGAGGCGATCTGGCGCGGCACCGCCGGCAGTCTGGCCTTCAACACACAATCGCCGCGGGCCTTCTTCCTCAACACGCCGTCCGAGACCGGCCTGACCGTCCAATCCGACGCGGTGGCGCTCGATTTCGACGGCATGGCGAACGCCGGCGGCCCGCTTTTCGCCGACGGCGCGATGAGCTTCTCGACCCCTTCCCTGCAGACGCTGATGACGATCCTCGGCACGGATCTGACGCCCGGAAGGGCGCTCGGCGAAGTCGCCCTGTCCGGGCCCGTGCGGCTGGCGCAGCGCCGGATGCGATTCGAGGGGCTGGACATCACGGTGGATGGCAACAGCGGGTCGGGCGTGCTCGAAATCGGCATCAGCGCGCAACGCGCCGAGCCGGCCGTGACCGGCACGCTCGACTTCGCAACGCTCGACATCGCGGCATTCCTGTCGGCGTTCATCGATCTGCCGCAACTGGTTGGCGACGGCCCGCCCTCGATGGCCGATGTGGCGACCCAGATCAGCACCGATCTGCGCGTGTCGGCGGCCGCCGCCACGTTCGGGGACCTGTCGCTCGAAAACCTCGCCGCAACGGCCCAGGTCTCGGACGAGGTCGCGATCTTCGACATCGGCGATGCGCTGGCCTATGGCGGTCATGTGCAGGCACGTCTGGCATTGTCGTTTGCCGAGGGCGGACGGGCCGAGGTGATCCTGTCGGGGCAGGACGTCGATACGGCAGCCATTGGCGAAGCGTTCGCATTGCCCCGCGCGCTGCCGCGCGGGCGCGGCAATTTCTCGGTCACCATGCATGCGCCAACCACAGGTCCCATGCGGTCGGGCCGAACGCTTGACGGCATGGTGTCAGTCGAGGTCCGCAACGGCGTCATGCCCGGCTTCGGGTTCGGCCAGCTTTCCGGGCAGCGCGATATCGTCCGCTATTTTTCGCTCGATATGGAGGCCGGTGGCGAGACCTTTTCAAGTGCCCGGATCTATGGCGACATCGCCGAAGGGCTTTTGACGCTCAAGGACACACGCATCATATATCCCGACGGCGAGGTGCGGCTCGAAGGCATCGTCACGCTGAGCACCGGCAGCCTGGCGCTGACGGCGACCGCCGGCCCGGCAATCGCCGACGCCACAGCGGACAATGCCGGCGCGGAGCCTACGGCGCCGGCGGAGGACCTTGCCCGCTTCTTCGTCGGCGGTTCGTGGAACCGGCCGTTTGCGGCGCCGGTGCTGCTGCCAATGCCGGGCCGCGATGGTTAGCAACCGGTTAATCCGGCCGGCAAAGTTTTAGCCGATTTTTACCTTCCTGGCGGACAATCACCGCATCGATCGGGCAGTCCGGGGTTTGGCGTGTTCCAGTTTCTCGCCATCACATTGAAGATCAGCGTCGCGTCCATGCTGTTGGGCGCGGGACTTTCGGCGTTCGACATCACGGCAGCCGAGCTTCTGGCGCAGGCTGGCCTGACCCCCGAGCGGCTCAGCGAAATGCTGCAACAGGCCTGGGCCTGGGCGCTGCCGAACATGGTGCTGGGCTCGATCGTCATCGTGCCGCTGTGGTGCGTGAGCTATCTGCTGCGGCCGCCGCGCGGCTGACCTGCCCTCAGGCCGGGTCGGCCTGCCGCGCCCGCGCGTCGGCGACGGCACGCTGCTTGGTCACAAGCGTCGCGGTGATGACGCCGATCGCAACCAGCCCGATCAGGATCGTGCAGACGGCATTGATCTCAGGCGTGACGCCAAGGCGCACCTGCGAGTAGATTTTCATCGGCAGCGTCGTCGCGCCGGGTCCCGACGTGAACGACGCGATCACCAGATCGTCCAGCGACAGGGTGAAGGCCAGCATCCATCCGGACAGAACGGCCGGGAAGATCACCGGCAGCGTCACCTTCCAGAACGCCTCGAACGGCGTGCAGCCAAGGTCCTGCGCGGCCTCTTCCAGCGACATGTCGAAGCTGACGAGCCGCGACTGGACGACAACGGCGACGAAGCACAGCGAGAAGGTGATATGCGCCAGCGTCACCGTCCAAAAGCCGCGATCCATGTTGATCGAGACGAACAGCAGGAGCAGCGACAGGCCGGTGATCACCTCGGGCATGACGAGCGGCGCGTAAACCATGCCGGTGAACAGCGTCCGGCCGGTGAACCGCGTGTAGCGCACCAGCGCCAGCGCCGCCAGCGTGCCCAGAACGGTGGCGACGGTCGCCGAAACCAGTGCGACACGGATCGTCACCCAGGCCGCGTCCATAAGCCCCTGATTGTTGAACATCTCGACATACCAGCGGGTCGAGAAGCCGGCCCAGACGGTGACGAGACGGGATTCGTTGAAGGAATAGATCACCAGAAGGATGATCGGGATATAGAGGAACGCAAACCCCAGAACGACCGAGGAGACGTTGAACCATGTCCAGCGGCCGCTCATGAACCCGATTCCTGCGCACGGGCCTGGGCGTTCTGGAACAGCACGATCGGCACCACCAGCAGGATCAGAAGGATGATCGCTACCGCCGAGGCGACCGGCCAGTCGCGATTGTTGAAGAACTCCGTCCACAGCGTCTTGCCGATCATCAGCGTGTCCGACCCGCCAAGAAGATCGGGGATGACGAATTCGCCCACCGCCGGGATGAAGACCAGGAGGCAGCCCGCCAGAACGCCCGGCAGGGCGAGGCGTGCGGTGACCTTCCAGAACGCGCCGAGCGCGGTGCAGCCGAGGTCCTGCGCCGCCTCGATCAGCGAATAGTCCATCTTTTCCAGCGTCGCGTAGATCGGCAGCACCATGAAGGGCAGGTAGGAATACACGATGCCGATATAGACCGCCGTGTCGGTGTTCAGGATCGTCAGCGGCTCGCCGATCAGGCCAAAGCTCATCAGGAACTGGTTGAGCAGGCCCTCGGGTTTCAAAATGCCGATCCACGCATAGACGCGGATCAGGAAGGAGGTCCAGAACGGCAGGATGACCAGCATCAAGAGGATGGGCCGCAGTCCCTCCGACGCGCGCGCCATGCCATAGGCCAGCGGAAAGCCGATCAGCAGCGTGAGGAAAGTGGAGACCAGCGCGATGCGCAGGCTCGAGAAATAGGCGTTGCGGTAGAGCGCGTCCTCGGTCAGCCAGACATAGTTGGCGAACGACAGCTGCGACAGTGACTCGCGAAGAGCAGCCCAGCCCTCGCCAATGTCGAACTGCGGCGCATAGGGCGGCATTGCCAGAACCGGCTCGGACAGCGAGATGCGAAAGACGATCAGGAAGGGCAGCAGGAACAGCGCCAGCAGCCATAGATAGGGGACCAGGATCGTCAGGCGGCGGAAGAGGTTCATGGATTGCGCCCCGCGATGGCCATGTCAGCGCTCCAGCAGAATGCCGCAGTCGGGGTCGAACGAGAGCCAGACCCGTTCCTCATAGCCGATCGGGTCTTCGACGGCGCGTTCGGAATTGAGCACGGTCGCCTTGATGACGGTGCCGGAATCGAGCCGCACGTTGAAGACGGTCAGTCCGCCCAGATAGGCGATGTCCCAGACCTCGCCTTCGACGGCGTTGTGGTCCTGCTCGGGTTTGGTCCGGGTGACATCGACCTTTTCGGGGCGGATGGCGAACCAGGCATGCTTGCCCGCATCCACGCCCGGCTGAGCCACGGCGCGGATGCCGAACCCGTCGCTGGCTTCCATCTCGGCCAGCCCGTTCTCGACGGCCGTGATCCGGCCCTCGAACATGTTCACATTGCCGATGAAGTCGGCGACATAGCGCGTGTTGGGCGCCTCGTAGATCTCGCCGGGCGTGCCGGTCTGCACGACGGTGCCCGCATCCATGACGGCGATGCGGTCGGACATGGTCATCGCCTCCTCCTGATCGTGGGTGACGATCATGAAGGTCAGGCCGAGCTGTTCCTGCAAGTCCATCAGCTCGAACTGGGTTTCCTCGCGCAGCTTCTTGTCGAGCGCGCCGAGCGGTTCGTCGAGCAGCAGAAGCTTGGGCCGCTTGGCGACCGAGCGGGCGAGCGCGACGCGCTGGCGCTGGCCGCCCGACAGTTGATGGGGCTTGCGCCGGGCGAACTGTTCGAGCTTGACCAGCTTGAGCATCTGGTCGACGCGCTCGGCGACGGCGCCCTTCTCCATGCCTTCCTGCCTCAGGCCGAAAGCGATGTTGTCGGCGACATTGAGGTGCGGGAACAGCGCGTAGGACTGGAACATCATGTTGACCGCGCGCTTGTGCGGCGGCACGCCCTTGAGCGGCTGGCCGTCAAGGAAAATATCGCCCGATGTCGGCTCCTCGAAGCCGGCGAGCATGCGCAGCAGCGTGGTCTTGCCGCATCCTGAAGGGCCGAGCAGCGAGAAGAACTCGCGCTCATAGACGTGCATGGTCAGGTTGTCGACCGCGGTGAAATCGCCGAACCGTTTGGTGACGTTCTCAAAAGCGATATAGGGCTTGGCCGAGCCGTCGGCCCATGGCGTGAACGATCGCCGCACATTGCCCAGTGACTTCATGAGACCCCCGAACGTCCCCGAAAACAAGAAACGCCCCGGGCCGTGCGGTCCGGGGCGGTGCGTTTACTGGCCGGTGGTGATCCGCGTCCAGGTCCGCGTCACGCTGCGCTGTTCGCGCTGCGTGTAGGGGGTGACGGTGTAGAGCCGTCCGATCGTCTCCTCATCGGGATAGATCGCCGGATCGCCGATCACGTCCTCGTTGAGGAACTCCTTGGAGGCGGCGTTGCCGTTGGCGAAATAGACATAGTTTGAGGCCTTCGCCATCACCTCCGGCCGCATCATGTAGTCGAGGAAGATGTGCGCCTGTTCGACATTTTCCGCGTCGGCCGGGATCGCCATGTTGTCGAACCACATCAGCGCGCCTTCCTTGGGAATGATGTAGTCGACGGTGACGCCCGCGTCGGCCTCTGCGGCCCGGTCTCGGGCCTGCAGCACGTCGCCCGACCAGCCGACCGCCAGGCAGATGTCGCCATTGGCGAGCGCGTTGATGTACTCAGACGAGTGGAACTTGCGCACGAACGGGCGGATCGGCGCATAGACTTCCTCGGCCTTGGCGAGGCTGTCCGCATCCCGGCCATCGGGGTCCATGCCGGCATAGTTGAGCGCGGCCGGGATCATCTCGGCCGGCGCGTTCAGGTGGAAGATGCCGCAATCCTCCAGCTTGGCGGCCGTCTCCGGATTGAACACCAGATCCCAACTGCCAAGATCCGCATCCTCTCCGAGGCGCTCCTTGACCATGTCGACATTGATGCCGATGCCGGTCGTTCCCCACATATAGTTGACCGCATATTCGTTGCCCGGATCGTAGAGCTCCAGCCGCTCGGCGATCGCCGGGTCCATGTTGGCCAGGTTCGGCAGCGCATCCTTGTTCAACGGCTGGAACACGCCGGCCTTGATCTGGTTGGCCAGAAACGTGCCGGTCGGCACGACGATGTCGTAGCCGGTGGAACCAGCCAGCAGACGCGTCTCCAGGATCTCGTTGGAATCGAACACGTCGTATACCACCTCGATGCCGGTCTCGGCGGTGAACTCCTCAAGGATCGATTCATCGATGTAATCGGACCAGTTGAAGACCTTCACCACGCCCTCGGCATGGGCCGCTCCGGCGGCCAGAACCGCTGCGGTCGTCGTGAACAGAAGGGTTTTGAAACGCATGTCAGAAGCTCTCCCGGTTTTTGTTGTGAGCGCCTTGGGGCGGCCCCGCCGCCCGCAATTGCGGGAAAGCCTATTTGTGTTTTCGGCGGCGCACAAGCGGTTTCGCGCAGCGCGCCGCCCGGCGGCCTACAGATAGGTCGAGCGCTCGAGCGGCGTGATTTCCGACCAGAAAGCAAGGATTTCCGCGCGCTTGAGATCGCGGTAGATGCGCGCCAGTTCCGGCCCCAGCGCGCGCTCGCAAAAGGCGCCCGCAGAGGTCAGCTGCAGCGCTTCATCCATGTCGTCGGGAAGCTGTTCGCCGACGGTCGTGTCGTAGGCGTTGCCCTCGATCGGCGGCGGCGGCGTCTCCATCTTTTCGAGACCGTCCATCATCGCCTGCAAGACGGCGCACAGAAGAATGTAGGGGTTGGCGTCGGCGCCGGCGATGCGGTGCTCGACGCGGCGGTTCTCTTCACCCGATGCTGGAATACGCAGCGCCACCGAACGGTTGTTGTGGGCCCATACGGCGCGGGTCGGCGCATAGGAGCCGGGCTGGATGCGGCGGAAGCCGTTCCAGGAGTTGATGAACAGCAAGAGTGCCTGCGGCATGGTGCGGATCAGTTCGGCGACCACGCCGCCCAGCCGCGCTTCGCCGTCGCCGCCGGCAAAGATGTTGTTGCCGGCCTCGTCGACGATGGACGCGTGCACATGCATGCCGTTGCCCGCATATTCGATGAAGGGCTTGGCCATGAAGGTCGCCTGCAGAGCGTGCCGTCGCGCGCAGCCGGTGATGATCCGCCGCAGCATGATGACATCGTCGGCGGCGCGCAGCGGGTCGCGGCGGTGTTTGAGATTGACCTCGAACTGGCCGGGCGCGGCCTCCTTGACAATCGTATCGATCGGCACCGACTGGGTGTGCGCGGCGGCGCGTATGTCCTCGAACAAGGGGCCATATTCGGCCAGATCGTCGAGCCCGTACATGCGCTGCCTGTCGGGGCCGACCGCTGTGCCGACGGGCTGGGGCGTCCGTTCGCCGGAAGCACCATCGGCCTCCAGCAGATAGAATTCCAGTTCGAAGGCAACGACCGGATGCAGCCCGCGCTTGGCGAGCGCCTTGGTGATGCGGCCGAGCGCGTTGCGGCAGTCAAAGCGCAGCGGCGTCCCGTCCGGCGCATGGCCGCGCAGCAGCACCTGCGCCGTCTTGCGCTTGGCCCAGGGCACGATGGTCAGCGAGCCGGGCACCGCGCGGAAGAAACCGTCCAGATCGCCGCTTTCGATGTGAAGCCCGGTCTCGACGACCTCGCGCCCCCAGACATCGAGTCCATGGATCGACATGGGAAAGTTGACGCCGTCGCCGAAAGCCTTTTTGAGCGCGTCGGCCGGCGCCCATTTGCCGCGCAGCACGCCGTTCGGATCGACGATCAGGAATTCGACCGCCTGAAGGTCCGGGTGCGCGGCCATGAAGGCGTCATACTCGGCCATATCCGGGTCGCCGGTCGCCCCCGGCTCCACCTCGGCATCCTTCAACGGCACGGTCATGCTTGCTCGATCCTTGTGTTCGACGCGCGAACTTGAAGGCCGGCACGGCGCACTTGTCAATCGCCCCGGCAGGGGTATTGCCGGACCGAAGAGCGGGACCGGCTTTGCCGGGCCGTCCGCCCCAAAGGCGGGCGACGGGTGCCAGCAGCGCACGAAGGCGATAGCCGAATGCGTTGCCATGGACCTCGTAGAAACGCTGTTCGGCGTCGCGGGATCGGGCCGGCGGGCGCGGTTTCTGAAAGATGGGCGGCGGCATGATGCCGGACATGAGAACACCTCTTGTTTTTCATGCCTCGAACCTAATACCATCTCCTTCGGTCAAAAATTCCATGAAACCGCAAAGCATTTTGCAAAAATGAAAAACCTGAACTGGGACGATGTGCGCATCTTCCTGCGCGTGGCGCAATCGGGCGGCCTGTCGGCTGCCTCGGCCTCCACAGGACTGAGTCCGGCAACGATCGGCCGCCGTGTGACGGCGCTCGAACAATGCGTCGGCCGCGTCCTGTTCGAACGGTCGCAGACCGGCTACCGGCTGACAGCCGACGGGCGCACGCTGATGGACAAGGCGCTCGCCATGGACGCCACCATGCAGCCGATCACGGACTGGTCGCGCACGAGCGGGCAAAAGCCCGGCGTTCGGATTTCCGCCGGCACATGGACCGCCGAACTGCTTGCCGCCGAATTCGCCGCGCTGTGGACGCCCGGCGATGCATTCCACGTCTGCTTCAAGACGACAGAGGCGCGGCTCGACATCGCCCATCGAGAAGCCGAGATCGCGCTGCGCAGCCAGTCGCCCGATGGCGGCAATCTGGCGGTGCGCAAGATCGCCGATGTGGCGTTCGCGCCCTACCGCGCGGCATCGCCCGCCGCCGACGCGACGCCCGGATGGGTGGCGATCGGCCGCGACGAGGCGCTGACCGCATCGGCGCACTGGCTGCTCGACCAGGAACGCGCCGAGATTGTTGCATGGGCCAACACGCCGCACACGCTGCGCGCGCTGATCCGCGCCGGCGCCGGACAGGGCGTGATGCCCTGCTTTGCCGGCGATCGCGATCCGCAGCTTGTGCGCGCCGGGCCGGTGATCGGCGACCTGGCGCAAGTGCAATATATGGTCACCCATGCCGACGACCGGCATCGCCCCGAGGTGCGCACGCTGATCCGCCGCATCACCGCGCTCGCCGAGGCGAACGCCGCGCTGTTTCGCGGCGAACGCCCGCAATGAGGCCGGTCAGACGAAGTCGAACACGCTGAAGCCGGTCGTCATGTCGTCGAGCCCGAGCGGCCTTGTGATGGGGGGTTCGGCCCGGGCGAGACACCCGGCGCGCTCGCAGACCCGGCAGGCCGGGCCGACAGGCAGCGTCTGCACCCGGCCCGGCGCATCGGGCACGCCGCGCAGCACCGCGCCATAGACGATGTCGTTGCGGTGGGCGATCTCGCAGCCCAGAAGGATCGCCGTGCGGCGCGGCCGTTCGTGAAAGGCGCCCTGCGGCCCTTCGAGCGTGCGGGCGATGATCAGGAACTCGACGCCGTCGGGCATCTGCACGGCTTCCACCAATATGTGGCCGGGCGTGTTGAACGCCTCGTGCACAGGCAGTTTGGGACACGAGCCGCCGAACCGCGCCTGCGGATAGCCGCGCGCGCCGGCGCGGCGGAAGCGGTTTCCGGCCTGGTCGATCTCGGCCATGAAGAAGGGCACGCCCGCCGCGCCGCGCCGCTGCAGCATGGTCAGCCGGTTGGCCGCCTGCTCGAACGACACGCCAAAGCGCGATTTGAGCACGTCGAGATCGTATTTCTCGCGCACCGCGACCTGCAGGAACCGCTCATAGGGCATCATCAGCGCGTGGGCGGCATAGCGCGCCATCTCGAAACGGGCGATGCGCCGCGCTTCGTTCGATGACAGTTTGAGATCCTCGATCTCGGCGGTGATCGCCACCTGCATGCGGATCAGCGCCGCCTCCATCGCCACTTCGCGCTTCTGGTCGAACGGCGAAAGGCGCTCGGAGATGAACAGCCGGTTGGAATGGCGGTCATAGCGGCGCTTCCAGTCGGGCATCGCCTCGACCGGCAGCACCTTGACCGAGATGCCGTGGTCGGCGCGCAGCCAGCCCGTCAGCGCGCCCATCAGATCATCGCCCGGCGAAAGAAGTTTCGTGAAGCTTTCGGCCTCCTCCTCCAGCCGCGCGAAATGGTTGGGCCGCTTTTCGAGCGTGTCGCGCACCTCGTCGGCAGGCAGGCGCGCCGAGGCGATGCGCGTCTCGCGGCCCTCCCGGGCGAGCATGTCGGACAGATCGCTCAGCCGCTCCTGGCTTTCGCGATAGGCGCGGTAGAGCTTGACGAGCGCCGCGGACACGTTGGGCGCGCCTTCCGAAATCTCGATCAGTTCCTGGTCGCCGGGCAGTTCGCCGGCGAGCAGCGGATCGGCGAACATTTCTTTCAGTTGCGGCAGCACCTGTTCGCCGCCGCCCTGCAATTCGTTGACATCGACCTTGTAGACCGAGGCGAGCTTCAACAGGAGCTGGACGGTGAGCGGGCGCTGGTTGCGTTCGATCAGGTTCAGATAGCTCGGCGAGATGCCAAGGTCTGCGGCCATTGCCGTCTGGGTCAGTTCGCGCTGGGTGCGGATGCGCCGGATGCGCGGTCCGGCGAAGATCTTCTGGTCGGCCATGGCAAGGCTCCTGCGGCTGGCCGATCCATGCCCGATTGTGACAGTTTTGACAAGTTGACGAAAGCAGGCCGTCAAAGCCGCTACCGGCTCACGCCAAAAACACGGCAGTGCGGCAGATGCCTGTTGTCTTTGCATTTTTGCGTGGCATTGTCGGCATCGGGCGCCACCGGCCTCGCCTTGTCACACGCCGGACCATGATGATCGGTCAATCGCTTTGACCGGTTTTTACCAGGTCCGGCGGATGGCAGGACGGGCGCGGGCCGCGTCCGGACCTGAACCAAAAGGGGCAGTGGACTTTTGTGCGCCGCCCCGCCAATAAGGGCCAAAGGCCACCACGCCACGGAGCATGACATGTCGAGCCACGAACGCCCCAAGACCCACGTCAAGGAACGCGCCGAAGAGCAGTCGTCCACCATGGGCGCCGACCAGCAGGCGGCGATCCGCATGCTGGCCAACGATCTGCACCGGCTCAACCAGTCCGTGATGAAGGCGGTGGAGGCGGGCGTGTCGGTGGAGCTGGTGCGCTCGGCCCGCCACCATGGCGGCGACGGGAACTGGGGCGACCTCTTGATCCCGGTCATCGTCACCCAGGGCAAGTAACGGGCACCGTGGCGGCGTACCCACCCGCCACCGCACGTCTCCGACTCGGGCGCAGCCCGCAAGCGCAACCCCGTCTCGCCGACTTTTGGGCGGCATGCGGAGGCGGAACAAGCGCCTCGGGTCAGGCGCAAGGCGCAAAGCTCCGGGCAGACTCGGGCGTCAGCCCGCGCAAGACCTTGCGCCAGCTTAGAGAGTCAGAACAACGGGCGGTTTGGCAGCCGCGATCCGAAGTTTTCTATGTGCGGTCGCCAAACCGCCCGTCCGGCGGGCTTGCGGTGATCGCCATTTTGGCGGGCTTCGAAAACCCTGTCCGCTTCGCTGGTCGCTCAGCGGGGTTCGAAGCCGGTTGCGGGGAACGCCCGCAGACCCGAGGCCAAAACCTTCATTCCGCACGCCTGCGCCCGGATCGGCTCTGCCGATCCGGAAAGCTTGCAGGCGATCCAAAAGTGGCGTTTGGAACCTTTCCGCAGCATCAAAGATGCTGCGGGGCCAAACGCGCTTGGGGGTTCATCACCCAGCCGGACACCTCTGCCCGGCCAGCCAGGCCGCCGTCCCTTTCCCCGGATGGTCGGTTCTAGACCCGAGGTTCCGCGAAAGGGATGGCCGGGAGTGTAGGGGCGGTAGCGGACGGTTGGATAAGTTTTCGCTGGGACCTCCCGCCTCGCCGTCATCCCTGTGCTTGTCACAGGGATCCATTCCAGAGGCTTCGACGGCTGATCGCTGAGCGAGAACCGGGCTGCGCGTCGGCAAAAGGCAGCGCACCTTGTCTCTGAGCGACGTCCCGTTCCGCCGACCGCGATTGGTTCGGTGAGCGGCCAGGCCCGCCTCTGCCAGCGAACCCGCGCAATCGGCCGGAATGGATCCCTGTGACAAGCACAGGGATGACGGAGGAACGCGCGGCCCGCTGCCCTTCTTTCGTCGGCATTCATGCCGGACCGCCGGCAACACCAAATGAACCGGGTCAGGCTAAAGGAAACTGCGCAAGGCAGAGCCCGAGGGGATGGTTGGATAAGTTTCTTGGCAATCCGCCACTGCGGCGTTTAGATCGACCGAACTGAATTGGGGGAGGTATTCTTGTCACTGAGCTGGAATGAAATCCGTCGGCGCGCGGTCGAATTCGCGGACGAATATTCGGATGCGACATACGAGAAAGGCGAAACCCAATCGTTCTACAACGACTTCTTCGATGTCTTCGGCATCAAGCGGAGGCAGGTTGCCCGTTATGAGGAACACGTCAAGAAGCTGTCGGGCGACACCGGATTTATCGATCTTTTCTGGCCGAAGACGCTTCTTGTGGAGCAAAAAAGCGCCGGGCGCGATCTGACCGCCGCGGCCGAACAGGCCGGTGAATATTTCGACGCGATCAGGGACGCAGACAAGCCCCGCTTCCAACTCGTCTGCGACTTCCAAAACTGGGAACTGCTCGACCGAGACACGCGCGAGACGTGGTCCTTCACGCTTTCAGAACTGGCAGACAACATTCAGGCCTTTGCCTTCATGATCGGGCGCGAAAAGCGCGTCTTCAAGGATCAGGACCCGGTCAACATCGACGCCGCCGAACTGATGGGCGCAATCCATGACGAGTTGGAGGCATCGGGCTACAAGGGCCACGATCTCGAAGTCTATCTGGTGCGGCTTCTGTTCATGCTGTTTGCCGACGACACCGGCATTTTCGAAACGCGCGACATGCTGCTCGATTTCATCGAGCATCGCACCAGTGAAGACGGGTCCGACCTCGGCTCGAAGATCAACGACCTTTTCCACGTGCTCAACACGCCCGGGGACCTGCGCTCGCCCCATATGGACGAAGACCTGGCGCGGTTCCCCTATGTCAATGGCGACCTGTTCTCCGAAAGCCTGCCGCCCGCCTGGTTCACGGCGGGGATGCGAGACACCTTCCTTGAGGCATGCCGCTTCAACTGGTCGAAAGTGTCGCCAGCCATTTTCGGTTCGCTGTTCCAGTCGGTGATGGACCCGGCCGAGCGGCGCAAGAAAGGCGCCCATTACACCACCGAAAAGAACATCATGAAGCTGATCGGACCGCTGTTTCTGGACGATCTGCGCGCCGAACTCGATCATCTCAAAGGGTTGAAAACCGGCAAGGCCGGGCGGCTCGAAGCCTTTCGGCGGCGGCTGGGCACACTGACTTTTCTCGATCCGGCCTGCGGTTGCGGCAACTTCCTGATCATCGCCTATCGCGAATTGCGCAAGCTGGAAATCGAGTGCCTCGCCGAACTGCGCGGTACCGACACCAAAGAGATGTTCGGAGAGACGATCTCCGAGGTCAATGTCGACCAGTTCTACGGCATCGAACTGGAGGAGTTTCCCGCCCGTATCGCGGAAGTCGCGATGTGGATGATTGACCACATCATGAATGTCGAATTTGGCGATGCCTTCGGGCTGATCCTGACCCGCATTCCGCTGACAAAGTCGCCCCATATTCTCAACGATGATGCGCTGGCGGTCGATTGGAACGACCTCCTACCGGCGCACCAATGCTCATACGTGATGGGCAACCCGCCGTTCATTGGGCAAAGCTATCAGTCCAAAGAGCAGCGCGAAGCGCTCCGGCAAATTGTTGACCCAAAAAGGAAGTCCGCTGGAGCGCTGGACTATGTAACCGGATGGTTTCTGAAGGCCGGAGCATACATCAATCAGGATGGCTGCAAAGCTGACATCGCCTTCGTTTCTACGAACTCGATCACCCAAGGGGAACAGGTCGCGCTTCTTTGGCCCATCCTCTTTGAACGATACAAGATGGAGATCGCCTTTGGCCATCGCACCTTCGAATGGGGCAGCGAAGCGCGCGGCAAGGCCCATGTGCATGTGGTCATCGTCGGGATCACCCGGCGGGACCGCGAGCGCGATGTCAAGCGACTGTTTTCTTACGAAAACATCAAAGCCGAGCCGGAAGAGACGCGCCATAGGGCACTGACGGCCTATCTTTTTGGAGTGACCGATGGGGCCAATCGGTATCGCGTGATCAAAGAGTTGCGAAATCAAATTTCTGATGCACCATCCGCGCGAATGGGTACCAAACCAGTTACCGGGCAGCATTACTTCTTTTCAGAAACCGAGAAGGCGCAATTCATAGCGCGAGAGGCGAATTCACGATTGCTATTTCGGCCTTTCCTTGGCGCACAGGAGTTTCTCTATTCCAAAAACCGGTGGATACTTCATTTAGCCAATGCGGAACCATCATTACTACGGACCATGCCGCTGGTAGCGGAACGAATCTCGCAAGTACGCGAGATGCGGGCGCGAAGCAGGAAAGCAGCGACGCGAAAGCTGGCCCAAACTCCGACGGAGTATGAAGTAAATACTGTGCCGAACTCACCCTATCTGGTAATTCCAGAGGTTAGTTCCGAAGCAAGGGACTACGTTCCTATTGGCTGGCTCCTTCCGCCCACAATCCCAAGCAATCTGATACATGTGATTCTTGATGTATCCACCTTTCACTTTGCAATCCTCACCTCCGCCATTCACATGGCGTGGCTTCGCAACATCGGTGGGCGGCTGAAAAGCGATTACCGCTACTCCATCGGCCTCGTCTACAACACCTTCCCCTGGCCGGAGATGGACGACGCGGCGCGGGAAAAAATCGGCGCGCTGGGCCAGGCCGTGCTGGATGCGCGGGACGAATTTCCCGACGCGACATTGGCCGATCTCTACCACCCGGACCTGATGCCGCCCGCCCTGCGCAAGGCCCATACCGCGCTCGACAGGGCCGTGGACCGCCTCTACCGCAAAACGCCCTTCGAAAGCGAGCGCGAGCGCGTCGAGCATTTGTTCGGCCTGTATGAGAAAATGGTCGCGCCCGTCGAGGCAGAGGCCAAGAAGACGCCGAAGCGGCGGAGGCGCAAGAAAAACGAGCCAGCCAACGAGGGCCTCAGGAATGGACCCCCGGGTCAAGCCCGGGGACTACGGACCGAGGAATAGCCCCTTTCCCTCCACCCCTTCCTGTGCCACCAAACTTGCATGAGTGGGGACATCACCAACGACCAGATCTTCCTGTTCGGCCTGTTCGGCATCCTGTTCGCCATGCTGGTCTGGGGGCGTGTGCGCTACGATCTGGTGGCGTTCGCCGCGCTTCTGATCGCCGTCCTGGCCGGCCATGTGGACCCGGACGCCGCGTTCGCCGGCTTCGGCCATCCCGCCGTCGTCATCATCGCGCTTGTGCTGATCGTCTCCCGCGGCCTCGTCAATTCCGGCGCGGTCGAACTGATCGCGCGCTTTGTCGTCGCGCCCGACCGGCCGCTGCCGGTCCATATCTCGGTGATGGCGGTGGCCGGCGCGGCGCTGTCGGCGGTGATCAACAATGTCGCCGCGCTGGCGCTTTTGATGACGCTCGACATGGATGTGGCGAAGAAGGCCAGGCGCGCCGTGTCGCTGACCCTGATGCCGCTGTCGTTCGCGACCATCCTTGGCGGCATGATCACGCTGATCGGCACGCCGCCCAACATCGTCATCGCGCAATACAGGCAGGACGCGCTGGGCGCGCCGTTTTCCATGTTCGATTTCACCCCCGTCGGGCTGATCGTCTCGGTGGTGGGCATCGCGTTCGTCGCGCTGGCCGGCTGGCGGCTGATCCCGGCGCGCGACGGCAGCCAGCCGCTCGACGAGGATGCCGGGCTCTATGTCGCCGAGGCGCGGGCGCGCGAGGGGTCGCGGGCGATCGGGCGGATGGTGCGCGACCTTTACCCGGACGCCGCCGACAAGGACGTGCAGATCATCGGCCTGGTGCGGCGGGGCAAAAGGCTGCCCGGCTTTGCGCGCACCGAGGAAATCCGCAAGGGCGATTTCCTGGTGCTGGAGGGCGATCCGAAATCGATCGAGGCGTTCATGGGCACGGCGGAGCTCGATTTCGCCGGCTCGGAGAAGCATGGCGGCCTGCGCGGCGCCAATCTGACGCTGATCGAGGCGATCGTGCCGGACACGGCGCGCATCGTGAACCGTTCGGCGCTGGACGTGCGGCTGCTCTACCGCCACGGGGTGACGCTGCTGGGTGTTTCGCGCGGCGGCAAGCGCTTCCGGGACCGGGTGCGCAAGCTGGCGATCCGGCCCGGCGACGTGCTGCTGCTGCTCGGCCCGGACGACCGGATGGACCAGACCGCCCAGTGGCTCGGCGTCTATCCGCTGGCCGACCGCAAGACCGCGCTGATCCAGCGGCGCAAGGCGGCCGCGGCGATCGGCGCGTTCGGCATCGCCATCGCGCTGGCGGTGACGGGCATCACCACGCTGGCCATCGGGCTCAGCGCCTGCGTTGTCGCCTATATCGCCATGGGGCTTCTGGGCGGCGAGGATTTCTACGCGATGATCGAGTGGAAGGTGATCGTGCTGCTCGCTTCGCTCATTCCATTGTCGGCGGCGCTGGAAGCCTCGGGCGGCACGGAGCTGATCGCCAACGCCATTGTCGGCGGCACCAATGGCTGGCCGGCCTGGGCGATCCTTCTGGTCCTGATGGTCGTCACCATGACGATGAGCGACTTTCTGAACAATGTGGCGACCGCGCTGATCGCCGCGCCGATCGGCGTGTCGGTGGCGGGCTCGCTGGGCGCCAATCCCGACCCGTTCCTGATGGGCGTTGCGGTGGCGGCCTCCTGCGCCTTTCTGACGCCGATCGGCCACAAGAACAACACCATCATCATGGGGCCGGGCGGCTACCAGTTCGGCGACTATTGGCGCATGGGGCTGGCGCTGGAGGTGATCGTCATCGCGGTGGCGGTGCCGGCGATTTTGTGGGTGTGGCCGTTGTAGGGAACGCCCCGTTTACGGTAGGTGCACATCAAACAGGCACAATCGGCGATAACAGACAGAAGGGCCGATCATCATGAGCACCGTCGCCATCACGGGAACCGGCGTCTTCACGCCGGAACTGGTCGTCACAAACGACGAACTGGTAGAAACCTTCAACGCCTGGGCCGACCGGCAGAACGAAGCCAATGCCGACGCCATCGCGGCCGGCGAAACGGAGCCGGTGCCGCATTCGTCGTCGGAGTTCATCGTCAAGGCGTCGGGCATCGAAAACCGGCATGTGCTGAACAAGTCCGGCATTCTCGACCCCGAGATCATGCACCCCGTCCTGCCCGAGCGCTCCGAGGACGAGCTCGGCGTGATGGCCGAGATGGCGCTCGACGCGGCTAAAAAGGCGCTGGCGCAGGCCGGCCGCACGCCCGCCGACATCGACGCGGTGATCTGCGCGGCGTCGAACCATGAGCGCGCCTATCCCGCGATCGCCATCGAAATTCAGGAGGCGCTCGGCATCGAGGGCTTTGCGTTCGACATGAACGTCGCCTGCTCGTCGGCCACCTTCGGCATGCAGGCCGCGCACGACATGATCGCCAACGGCTCGGCGCGGGCGATCCTCGTCGTCAATCCGGAGATCTGCTCGGCGCATCTGGAATGGCGCGACCGCGACTGCCACTTCATCTTCGGCGATGTGTGCACTGCCGCCGTCCTCGAACGCGCCGACGCCTCGGACGCGGCGGGCCGGTTCGAGATCGTCTCGACCCGCTGCAAGACGGTGTTCTCCAACAACATCCGCAACGACAATGGCTTTCTGCGGCGCACCCGGCCCGGCCATATGGAAGACCGGCGCGACATGCTCTTTCGGCAGGAGGGCCGCAAGGTGTTCAAGCAGGTGGTGCCGATGGTGGCCGAACTGATCACGCAGCATCTGGCCGACAACAATATCGCGCCCGACCGGATCGCGCGGCTCTGGCTGCACCAGGCCAACAAGGCGATGAACGATCTGATCGGCGCGAGGGTCCTGGGCCGGACGCCGGAGCCGGGCGAACAGCCCAACATCTTGCAGGAATACGCCAACACCTCGTCGGCGGGCTCGATCATCGCCTTTTCGCAGTACAATGACGATCTCAAGCCCGGTGACCTCGGCGTCATCTGCTCGTTCGGCGCCGGCTATTCGGCGGGCAGCGTGATCGTGCGGAAGGTGGGTTAGGGCGATTTGCGGCTTAAACAAAGGAAGGCCGGCCGCGAGATGTTCGGGCCGGCCTTTCTTCGTCGCTGCGTTCTCCGTCAGTCCCTGGGCTCGTCCATCAGGCCTTTGACGATGGCAAAGCAGGCCAGAAGCAGGACGATGGTGAACGGAAAGCCGGTCGAGACCGCCATCGCCTGAAGCGCGCCCAAGCCCCCGCCGAGCAGCAGCGCGATCGCCACCAGCCCCTCGAAGGTGCACCAGAACACGCGCTGCGGCAGCGGCGCATCGACCTTGCCGCCGGCGGTGATCGTGTCGATCACCAGCGAGCCGGAGTCCGACGAGGTGACGAAGAAGACGATCACCAGGACGATCGCGACGAACGAGGTGATCGCGGCCAGCGGATATTGCGACAGCATGACGAACAGCTTGAAGTCCTGCCCCGCATCGGCAACGCCGGTGAACCCGTCATTGACGATCTGGTGGATGGCGGTGCCGCCGAACGCGGTCATCCAGAGCACGCAGACGGCGGACGGGATCAGCAGCACGCAGATGATGAATTCGCGCACCGTGCGGCCGCGCGAGACGCGGGCGATGAACATGCCGACGAAAGGCGACCAGGAAATCCACCAGGCCCAGTAGAACGCCGTCCAGCCCTGGCTGAAATTGGCGTCCTCGCGGCCGAACGGCATCGACAGGGCCGGCAGGTCGGCCAGATAGACGCCCAGATTGGTGAAGAAGCCGGTGATGATCGCCAGCGTCGGGCCGACGATGATGACGAACGCCAGCAGCAGCATGGCCAGCACCATGTTGATCTCCGACAGGCGCTTGACGCCCGCATCGAGCCCGGCGACGACCGACATCAGGGCGATGGCGGTGATCGCCAGGATCAGGATCACCTGAAACGTGTCGGTGTTGGGAACGCCGTAAAGGTATTCGAGACCGGCGCTTGCCTGCGAGGCGCCGAAGCCGAGCGAGGTGGCAAGGCCGAACAGGGTGGCAAAGACGGCCAGCGTGTCGATGATGTGGCCGGTCCAGCCCCATACCCGGTCGCCGAAGATCGGGTAGAAGACCGAGCGGATCGTCAGCGGCAGGCCCTTGTTGTAGGAGAACAGCGCCAGCGACAGGGCGACGATCGCATAGATCGCCCAGGGGTGCAGGCCCCAATGGAAGATGGTGGCGGCCATGCCCAGATTGGCGGCCGCCTGTTCGTCGCCGACCGCGCCGCCCAGCGGCGCCCAGTCGGTGCGAACGCCATTGTCCATCGCGGTTCCGCCGAGCGACGAGGTGAAGTGCGAGATCGGTTCGGAGACGCCGAAATACATCAGGCCGATGCCCATGCCGGCGGCGAACAGCATGGCGAACCAGCCCATATAGGTGTAGTCGGGCGTCGCGTCGCGGCCGCCAAGGCGCACCTTGCCGAGCGGGGTGACGATCAACACCAGACACAGCAGCACGAAGACATTGGCTGCGGCCAGGAAGAACCAGTCCAGCGTCGAGGTCAGCCAGCCGCGCAGGCCGTTGAACAGCGGATCGACCTGGTTCTGGAAGGCCAGCGTCAGCACGACGAAGGCGACCACAGACAGGCCCGAAATCATGAAGACCGGATTGTGGATGTCGAGCCCGAACGGGCCGATCGAGGTCTCGATATTGTCCTGACCGACCTCATAGTCGGTCTCGATCAGATTGGCCGGCCCTTCGGGCTGCGGCAATCCGGTGGAGATTGTCTCGTCGCTCATGGCGCTGTGCTCCCGTTTGTTGTGTCGTTGTCGCTTCGGCCCGGCGCGTCAGCGCACCAGGAACACCGAAGCCTTGGCCTGTTTGGCCATGGCGCCGCCATGGGACGGCCAGAGGTGCCAGAAATGGTCGGCGATGCCGGGCGCGTGCGTGGCCATGACGACCAGATCGGCGCCGATGTCCTCGACGGCCTTTAGCAGGCTCCGGTCGAGATCCGCCGCCGGGTCGTGGCTGACAACGGCATGGGTTGCGACACCGATCCCCTGCGCCTTGGCCTGCTCGGCGGCGAAGGCGTCGAGGTGGGCCCGGTATTCGTCGGGGTTGTGGCCGCCCGGTCCCGGCGTGGCTGCCGTTACGCCGATATAGGTCACCTGTGCGTCATGAAGCCTTGCCAGATCGGCGGCGACCCCGATGGCCTTTTGAAGTTTGTCACAGTGTGCCAGGTCCACCGGCACGGCGATTTTCTTGTACACGATGCCCTCCCATTGTTGTGCGCCCGGCGCGCTCCCGGCACGCGGACATGTTGCTTTGATTGTGACCGTCTGCCGCAGGCAAGATCATTCCTGCTGCGCAATGGCGGGGCGCATTTGGGACAAATACGGTCGGTTTTTGCGCGTGGCCCCGTTGGCGCGCGTCTGCAGCGCGCCGGCCGTCCGGACACGGCAACGGGTCACGGACGGTGCCCAAGGGCTAACGCGTTCATGGTTGGCGCGCAACCGCGCGCTGCCGAAAAATTGGGCAACGTTCCGGCTTGCGCAGAAATTCCAATGGCCTAAGCTGGCTCAATGTCGGAGGGCGCAGCGAAACATTTCGACGAGATGACCGGCCGGGGCGATGGCGTCCGTTCACCCTATTTCGCCTACCGAAGCTGGTTCGAGGCGGAAGACCCCGCCCGCCTCAAGCACAAGGCGGCCGAGGCCGAGACCTTCTTCCGGCGCATGGGGATCACCTTCAATGTCTATGGCGAGGCGGACGCGACCGAAAGGCTGATCCCGTTCGACGTGGTGCCGCGCATCATTTCGGGCCGCGAATGGGCGCGGCTGTCCCGCGGCATCGAACAGCGCGTCACCGCCATCAACGCCTTTCTGCACGACATTTATCACCGTCAGGAGATCCTGCGCGCCGGCCGCATCCCGGTGGAACTGATCGCCGGCAATGACGCCTTCCTGCCGCAGATGATCGGCGTCAAGCCGCCCGGCGGCGTCTACACCCATATCGTCGGCACGGATCTGGTGCGCACGGGCGAGAACGATTTCTACGTGCTGGAGGACAATGCGCGCACGCCGTCGGGCGTTTCCTACATGCTGGAAAACCGCGAGACGATGCTGCACATGTTCCCCGAACTGTTCTCGTCGGTGGCGGTGCAGCCGGTCAGCACCTATCCGCGCAACCTGCGGCGTTCGCTCGCCGCCTGCGCGCCCGCCAACCGCGCCAACGGCACGCCGACGATCGCGGTGCTGACGCCGGGCATCCACAATTCGGCCTATTACGAGCATGCCTTTCTCGCCGACCAGATGGGCGCCGAACTTGTCGAAGGGCACGATCTGCGCGTCGTGGACGGGCGCGTGGCGATGCGTACGACGCGCGGCTACCAGCCGTTGGACGTGATCTACCGGCGCGTGGACGACGATTTCCTCGATCCGCTGAACTTCAACCCGTCCTCCATGCTCGGCGTACCGGGCATTCTGGATGTCTACCGGGCCGGCAACATCACGATCGCCAATGCGCCGGGCACGGGCATAGCCGACGACAAGGCGATCTATTCCTACATGCCCGAGATCGTCGAATTCTATACCGGCGAGAAGGCGATCCTGAAGAACGTGCCGACCTGGCGCTGTTCGGAAAAGGATGCGCTGGCCCATGTGCTCGACAATCTGGACAAGCTCGTCGTCAAGGAAGTGCACGGCTCGGGGGGCTACGGCATGCTGGTCGGGCCGGCGGCCTCGAAAAAGGAAATCGCCGCCTTCCGGAAGAAGCTGAAAGCGCGGCCCGGCAGCTATATCGCGCAGCCCACACTGTCGCTGTCGACCGTGCCGATCCTGACCAAGTCGGGACTGGCGCCGCGCCATGTCGATCTGCGGCCGTTCGTCCTGGTGTCGCCCAACGGCATCAAGATCACGCCCGGCGGACTGACGCGCGTTGCGCTCAAGAAGGGCTCGCTGGTGGTCAATTCGTCCCAGGGCGGCGGCACCAAGGACACATGGGTGCTCGATGAGTAGGGCGAGCGAGCGGGGTTTGCGGTACAAATGTGCGACGCAGCCTCGCCCTTCGGGGCTGCGGGCGCGCGATCACACTCCGTCAGGCGCAACCGGCCCTGAACCGGGCAAGCTCGCCGGAGGGCAGCGCTGATGCTCGGAAAGACGGCAGGCGGCATATTCTGGATGTTCCGCTATCTGGAGCGGTCCGAAAATACCGCGCGGCTGGTCGATGCCGGTTTCCGCATTGCGCTGACCCGGTCGGCGACGGCCGAAAAGGAATGGGAATCGGTGGTCGCAACGGCGGGCGTGCGCGATGCCTACATCGAGCGGCACGGCCAGTTCGAGGCCTCCGCCGTCATCGATTTCCTGCTCCGCGACCGCACCAACTCCTCAAGCGTCCTTTCCGTCATCGCCGAGGCGCGCGACAATGGCCGGATGGTGCGCACGGCGCTCACCCGCGAGGTCTGGGAAGCGGTCAACGAATGCTGGATGACGCTCAACGAGACCTTGTCGCGGCCGGTGCGCGACCGCGACCTGCCGTCCGTGCTCGCCGCCATCCGCCAGCAGAGCGCGCTGGTGCGCGGCGCGCTACACGGCACGATGCTGCGCAACGAGATTTTCGACTTCGCGCGGCTGGGCACCTTTCTCGAGCGGGCCGACAACACCGCCCGCATCCTCGACGTCAAATATTACGTGCTGCTGCCGTCCCTGTCGCTGGTCGGATCGACCATCGACAATGTGCAGTGGGAGACGATCCTGCGCTCGGTTTCGGCCTACCAGTCCTACCGGTGGGTGACGCGCGGCGATCCCAATCCGCGCGACATCGCCCACTTCCTCATTCTCGACCGGCGGCTGCCGCGAAGCCTCGCCTTCTGCTATGCCAAGATCAACGACAATCTGGGCTATCTGGAAACCGACCATGGCCATCGTCCGCATTCGCACACGATGGCCGACTCCTGCTTCCATCGCTTCCGGAACCGCTCGATCGACGAAGTCCTCGATGAGGGCCTGCATGAGTTCCTCAGCGGGTTCATCGCCGACAATCAGGCGCTCGGCGCGCAGATCGAACGCGATTACCGGTTTCATGAGTAAGCCATGCTGCTGACAATCTCACACACCACCCGCTACCAGTATGACCGGCCCGCCCGGCATGCCCTGCAGCAGGTTCGGCTGACGCCGAAGTCGCGCGCCGGCCAGTCGGTTCAGCAGTGGCAGACCGACATCACCGGCGGCAGCAAGCAGCTGTCCTATGACGACCAACACAACAACCATGTCGAACTGATCAGTTTCGATCTGGACGCGACCGAAGTGGTGATCCATTCGCACGGCACCGTGGAATCGACCAACGGCACGGGCATTGTCGGACCGCAGGGCGGGTTTGCGCCGCTGTGGTACTTCCGGCGGCAGACGGCGCTGACCAGGCCGGGCCCGGGCCTGCGCAAATTGATGCGCGATCTGGCGCAAGCGGGCGCGAGCGACGACGTGGCGAACATGCATGCGCTGATGAACGCCATCGAGGCGGCGGTGCGCTACGAGACCGGCGCCACGCATGCCGAAACCACCGCCGAAGAGGCGCTCGAAGCCGGCCATGGCGTGTGCCAGGATCATGCCCACATCTTCATCACGCTGGCGCGGATGCTCGGCTATCCGGCGCGCTATGTCTCGGGCTATCTGATGATGAACGACCGCGTCGAACAGGACGCGACCCACGCCTGGGCCGAGGCGCATATTGCCGGCCTTGGCTGGGTCGGCTTCGACGTCTCCAATGCGATTTCGCCGGACGAGCGCTACGTGCGGGTGGCGACGGGGCTCGACTATCGCGAGGCGGCGCCGATTTCGGGACTTCTTGTGGGCGCGGGAACCGAAGAGATGGCTGTCACGTTGCAGGTGCAGCAATGATCGCTGCGGCGGCAAGCGATTCGGAGAACCCCACATGACCTACTGCGTTGGCTTGACCCTGAACAAGGGGCTGGTCTTCATGTCCGACACGCGCACCAATGCGGGCGTCGACAACATCTCCGTCTTCAAGAAGATGTTCAACTGGCAGACGAAGGGCGACCGCGCCATCGTGATGATGACCGCCGGCAATCTCGCCACCACCCAGGCTGTCGTCAGCCTGCTGGACGAACGCTCCAAGGCGCCCGGCGACCGGCAGCCCACCATCCTTGAAGCGCCGTCCATGTTCCAGGTGGCGCGGATGGTCGCCGATACCTTGCGCGAAGTGGTGCAGAGCCATGCGCCTGCCGGCCAGAGCGCCGATGCGGCCTTCAACGCGACCATCATACTGGGCGGCCAGATCAAGGGATCCGACCCTCGCCTGTTCCTGATCTATCCGGAAGGCAATTTCGTCGAGGCGAGCGGCGACACGCCCTTCTTCCAGATCGGCGAGACCAAGTACGGCAAGCCGATCCTGGTGCGCGCCTACGATCCGGACATGAGCTTCGAGGATGCGGTCAAGCTGCTGCTGGTCTCGTTCGATTCCACCATCAAGGCGAACCTGTCGGTCGGCCTGCCGCTCGACTTCCAGATCTATGAGCGCGACGGTTTCGAACTGGGCGCCTGGGGGCGCATCGAACAGGGCGATGCCTATTACGCGACGATCTCCGAGGGCTGGAGCGAGGCGCTGCGCAGCGCCTTCCATTCGTTGCCGAACTTTTCGTTCGACGGTCGCTGAACTGGTCGCCAACCGGCGAAACCCGTTCACCATTCGGTAACGGTTTGGCTTGTCTTGCGTCCGCCGTTGCGATTAACTCCGCCCACGTGGCCCGGCCCCCCGGATTGATGGGCGCCGCCGGGCGGACGGAGTTCAACAGGGAGTTTACTCAGTCATGAAAAAAACGCTTCTCGCCGCAGCCAGCGTGCTGGCCCTGACGGCGGCCGCACAGGCCGAAGACGTCAAGATGGGCATCATTCTTGGCTTTACCGGTCCGATCGAATCGCTGACGCCCGACATGGCCGCCGGCGCGGAAATGGCCATCAGCGAGGCCAACGAATCCGGCCAGTTCCTGGGCGGCATGACGATCGAGCCCGTGCGCGCCGATTCCACCTGCGTGGACGCCGCCGCCGCCACCGCCGCGGCCGAGCGTCTGATCACCTCCGACGGCGTCGTCTCGATCATGGGTGCCGACTGCTCGGGCGTGACCACCGCTGTCGCCAACAATGCGGCCATCCCCAACGGTGTGGTGATGATCTCGCCGTCGGCCACCTCGCCGGCGCTGACAACCATCGAGGACAACGGCCTGTTCTTCCGCACCGCGCCGTCCGATGCGCGCCAGGGCGAAGTGCTCGCCGAAGTCGTGATGGGCAATGGCGTCGAATCGATCGCCATCACCTACACCAACAACGACTATGGCAAGGGTCTTGCGGATTCCTTCCAGTCGGCGTTCGAGGCGATGGGCGGAACGGTGACCATCACCGCGGCCCATGAAGACGGGCGCGGCGACTATTCGGCCGAAGTGGGCGCGCTGGCATCCGCCGGCGGCGACGCGCTTGCCGTGCTCGGCTATGTCGACCAGGGCGGCCGCGGCATCATGGAAGGCGCCATCGACACCGGCGCGTTCGAGACCTTCTATCTGGGCGACGGCATGATCGGCGATTCGCTGCTCGACCTGCCGGGGCTTGGCGACGTCACCACCATCGGCACCGCGCCGGGCGCCGAGGGCGATTTCGTCGACACGTTCAACGCCATGTTCGCCGAAGCCGTCGGCGACGGCTCGGGCCCGTACCGCGGCGAGAGCTATGACGCGGCCGCGCTGATGATCCTCGCCATGCAGAAGGCGGGCGAAGCCGACCGCGGCGCGATCGCCGGCAACATCATGGATCTGGCCAACGCGCCGGGCGAACCGATCGGCCCGGGCGAACTGGGCAAGGCGCTCGAGATGGTCGCCGCGGGCACCGACATCGACTATGTCGGGGCCACCAATGTCGAGTTCACCGATGTGGGCGAAGCCGCAGGCACCTACCGTGTGCTGCAGGTGACCGACGGCGCCTGGGAGACCCTCGAGGTCAAGTGACGCCAAGCGCCAGCGCCAACGGGCGCATCGAACGGAAAACCCCGGCCGGCGGCCGGGGTTTTTCTTTGCCTTCGGATGCTCCGCGGCCCGTCAGGACGGCTCACGGCGGATGAAGCTGTTGTAGACATATCCCTGCTGGCCCTCAAAGACCGCCGCGCACCAGTGCTCGCAGCCCTCTTCGGCGGCAAAGGCCGCATTGCCGGGAATGATCGCAAGGATGGCCGCGTCATTGTCGGGGCCCGCGCGCAGATTGACATGTTCACGCGCCCAGGCCGGCGGCAGATCAGCCGATGGAACCGGTTGGGCGGCGGCGGTTTCGGCCCGAGGCTGTGAAGCGCCCGCCGCCGGCTCGATCGCTTCCGTTCCGGTTTCCGGCGGCAGAACGAAGTTGGGGTCGCCTTGTGCGGCCAGCCGCTCTTCGATGGCGAGCACCTCGGCTTCGGTCGCCGCCACTTCGACGGGGCCGGACGGGGTCCCGGCGGGCAACGGCGCGCGGACGGGCGCCGCGCCGCCGGCAAAGGCGGCAAGGCCCGGATCGGGCCGGCCGGCGTCCGATGCGGGCGCGGCAATGCGCGGTGCGGTCTGCAATGTTCCGGCTGTGCCGCCGAACCGTGCGGCCAGCGGCGCATCGACGGCGGGCGCCGACGGCGTTTCAACCGAAGCGGTGCCCGTTTCGGCGATGCGGTCATCGGTCTGGATCGCCGTCTCGGTTGCGGCCGGTCGGGCAGGACGTTCGGCGGGGGCCGGCAAGGCCTCGGCAACGGGGACGGTCGCGGCATGCATGGTGCCGAGGTCGGGCTGGCGCGCAAGGCCCGCCGCGATGAGCATGGCGCCGGCGGCAAGACCGAGCCCGGCCAAACCGGTATAGAGCGCCGGCGGCGGCGGTGCCCAACTCTCGGTCACGACTGCGGCGCGGGCGCGATTTACGCGTGGCGGGTGGCCGCTCCAGTGGATCTTCGTTTGACGCATAATCTTACTCCCATAGCCCGGCGAGCAGATGCTGGCGGCCAAATCGCGCGAAAGTTCGGCGCCGGGAGCATGTGCCGATCACGTTTCGTGTCAGTCAGACGGCAATGGGCAGCCGCGCCGGTCGTGCGGCGCAGCCGGAATGCGCGGGGCGGCGAGACCGCGCCTGTCTATTTCGACCAGCGGGCAAGCGAAACGCAGACCGCGACCGTGGTTCTGCACGACGGACGCCGTGCAGCGGTCACGTTCGATGATCCGGCCAAGGCCGCGATGGTCGCCGATCGGCGCCAGTCGGTCGAATAGCGGCCGCGGCGCGATCCCCCATAGGCGGCCGAAGACGACCTCCCCCGGCTCCCTTTCGAGGCAAGCGCGACGCGGACCATGCCGGCCGAACGAACCGCCGCCCGTTGAACGGAAAAGATTCCATCGGGCCATCAAACGCTCTATCAGGCGGGCATGAAGCCGTTTCTCGTTCTGCAGCTGCGCCCGGAAACCGACGCCTCGGACGGCGAGTATGAGGCGCTGCTCGACAAGGGCGGCCTGGAGGCGGGCGCCACGCGCCGCATCCGCCTCGACCGCGATCCGATTCCGGCCGATCTCAGTCTGGACGATTATGCCGGCGTCATCGTCGGCGGCGGGCCGGGCTGCGTCAGCGATCCCGAGGACACCAAGTCCGACATGGACAAGCGGATCGAGGATGCGATCTTCGGGCTGATGCCGGAGATCACCGACCGGGACATACCCTATATGGGCTGCTGCTATGGCATCGGCATCCTCGCCGCGCATCTGGGCGCGCCCGTCGGCAAGGACCGTTATTCCGAGCCGATCAGCGCAGTCCAATGCCACGTCACCGAGCAGGGGCGGGCCGACGCGCTGCTGGACGGACTGCCCGACCGGTTCCTCGCCTTTGTCGGCCACAAGGAGGCGGTGCAGGCGCTGCCCGAGGGCTGCGCCCATCTTCTGGCGTCGGAGACCTGTCCGTTCCAGATGATCCGCCACAAGGACAATGTCTATGCGACGCAATTCCACCCCGAGGCCGATGGCGCGGTCTTCGAGCAGCGCATCCGCATCTACAAGGATCACGGCTATTTCGACCCGGCCGATGCCGCCCGGCTGATCGCGGACTGCCACGCACAGAGCGTCACGATGCCCGAACGGATCCTCAGGCGGTTCGTGGAACGCTACCGCTGACGGAGCTCAGGCCGGCACGGGGCGTTTGCGGGCGTCGGCGAGGATCAGCCCGTAAATGCTCACCGCGACGATGGTGAAGGCGGCGACCTGGTAGATGGCGACCGGCTCGCCCAGAAAGACGATGGCAAGCACCATGGTCAGCGCCGGCCACGGTACGGTGATCGAGCTGGCGAGCGACACGTCGATCGTCCGCACGGCGTGGAACCAGAGGATCAGTTCGACATAGTAGACAAGGCCCATCGCCAGCGCGAAGGCCTGGAACGGCAAATTGGCCAGATCGTCCAGCACGGTTCGCATGTCTGTCGTGGCCAGCACCACGATGCCGAGAAACACGCTGGAGACCAGAACGCGGATGAAGGTGATCTGCGCCGGCGTGATCGGCGTGCGTCCCAGCATCTCCTTGATGATCACATGGGCGACGCTCCACAGGAAAGGCACGGAGAGCGCGAACAGGAACCAGACCGAAAAGCCGTCGATCCGCCAGGTTCCGCCGGTTGCCAGATAGAACAGCGCGATGACGAGAAGACCGGTCAGGCCAAGCTCGAACACCGACTTGCGGCGGCCGAGGAACAGCGTCTCCCACAGGATCGCGAACAGCGGATAGGAGACGATGGCGATGGCCGCGCTGACCGCGCCGGCCTTTTCGACGGCCAGAACATAGGCATAGGTGGACAGGCCGAAAATGATGCCGGTCGAGACGAGGACCGTCAGGGTTCGCCGCCTTGTCGCCGGATCGACCGCGGCGCCGAAAATGCCCCTGTCCGGGGAAGCGATCCCCCGCAGCAGCAGCGGCAGCGAAAAGACCAGCTGCCAGACCGACAGGAAGAAGGCGAAGGACAGCGCGCTGAAACCGCCGGGCCGGCTGTTGGCGATGATCGGCATGACGCCCAGGATCACAAGGCAGATGCCGGCCAGCATGACGCCGGTTTTCGAACTGTTCGGTTGCGCGCGCACACCAGACCCCCAAAGCGTGACGAAGGATCCGACATCGCATCGGCGAGGCGCCGGCCTCAAGGCGAAACTTGTCTCCGTGACAATCGCGGCCTCAGGCGGCGAAATGGGCCTGCATCAGCTGTGCCGAACCTTTTCGGGCAGGATTCCCTTGGGCGAAAAGCGCAGGAAGAGGAGCAGCACGAAGCCCATCACGAAAAGCCGGAACGGCGCGGCAATGTCCTGCAGATGCTGGTAGAGCGGCGTCGACGGGTCCATGTCGCGGGTGATCTGTTCGATGATGAAGGCGCCGGCCGGTTCGGCCTGCACCCAGGTGAACCAGATGACGAAGCCGCCCAGCACCGCGCCCAGATTGTTGCCCGAGCCGCCGACGATCACCATCACCCAGATCAGGAAGGTGAAGCGCAGCGGATTGTAGGTGCCCGGCGTGAACTGGCCGTCGAGCGTCGTCATCATCGCACCGGCGATGCCGATGATCGCCGAACCCAGAATGAAGACCTGCAGGTGACGCCTGGTGATGTCCTTGCCCATCGCGGCGGCCGCTTCCTCATTGTCGCGGATGGCGCGCATCATGCGGCCCCAGGGCGAATTGAGCGCGCGCACGCACAGCGCCAGAAGGATCAGCAGCACGACGGTAAAGAGCCCGGCATAGGCGATCTTCACGAAGTGGCCCGAGCCCTCGACGATGAATTGCCGCAGCGCATCCTCGCGCGCCGCCGCGTCGGTGATCGCGGCCAGCTGGCCGGCATGGACCCGTTCGACCAGATCGGCGAACCAGGGCTGCTGCTGCAATTCGATCTCGTAGGGCACCGGACGCGGCAGGCCGGTGACGTTCTTGACGCCGCGCACCAGCCAGTCCTCGTTCTTGAGAACCGAGACAACGATTTCGGAGATGCCGAGCGTGGCGATGGCCAGATAGTCGGTCCTGAGACCCAGCGCGACCTTGCCGATGATCCAGGCAACGCCCGCGGCGACCACCCCGCCGGCGACCCAGGACAGGGTGATCGGCAGGCCGAGCCCGCCGATGAAGCCGGTGCGGGCGGGGTCGACCGCCTCCACCGCGCCGACCGCGGCGCCGAAGACGGGGCGCAGCGCGATATAGCCGGCGACGACCGTCACGAAGATCAGGAAGGACCGGAAACGCCCGCGCGTCGCCGAGGCGATGAAGGTGACCGTGGCGATGATCGCAACGACGATCAGGAACGACAGGGCCAGCCCGCGTCCTCCGGCGCCGAGCGCCTCCATGACGGGCGGGTGGGAGATGACGACGGCGGTGGCGCCGCCCAGCGCGGTAAAGCCCATCACGCCGGCATTGAACAGGCCGGCATAGCCCCATTGCAGGTTCAGCCCCATCGCCATGATCGCCGAGACCAGGCTCATGTTCAAAATGGTCAGGGCCACAGCGGGCGACTGGAACACGCCGGTGGCGATGAGTGCCAGACCCATGGCAGTGAAGGCCAGCGGCGCGCGCCAGGGCGACGCCTTGCGCTCGACGATCGCGTGGACCGGCTTGTCGGTATCGGCGGATGCGGCCTGTTCGGCGGTATCGACGGTCGTGTCGGTCATTTGATCACCGCCCCCCTGAAGATGCCGGTCGGCCGGATCAGCAAGACGACCACCAGAATGATGAACGAGACGGCGAATTTGTAGTCCGTGCCCAGAAACTGCAGCAGCCCCTCCGGCGCCCAGTTTTCGGGCACCAGATAGGTGACGAAGCGCTTGTAGGCATAGGTCATCATCACCTCGGAAAAGGCGACGATATAGCCGCCCACGACCGCGCCGATCGGCTGGCCGATGCCGCCCAGGATCGCCGCGGCGAAGATCGGTAGCAGGAGCTGGAAATAGGTGAACGGCTTGAAGCTCTTGTCCAGCCCGTAGAGCGCGCCGGCGATGGTGGCGAGCGCGGCGGCGATGATCCAGGTGATCAGCACGACGCGGTCGGGATTGATGCCCGACAGGAGCGCCAGATCCTCATTGTCCGAATAGGCGCGCATCGCCTTGCCGGTGCGCGAACGGCGCAAAAAGATGAACAGGGCCGTCACGGTGACGATGGCGACGATGACGGTCAGCGCCTGGGTCGTCTGGATCGCCAGCCCCTCGTCGAGGCCGGTCATCTCGCGGAACTCGCGCGCCCGGATGATGAAGCGCTCGCCGTCGGTGAAGCGGCGATCATCGGTTCCCATGATGAAGCGGACGATGGCCGACAGCATGAACATGACGCCGACCGAGGCGATGACGAGGACCACCGGCGCGGCGCGGCGCTTGCGGTAAAAGCCGAAAACCGAGCGGTCGATCAGGATCGCGGCGACGGCGGTGACGAGGATCGCCGGCACCAGCGCGATCAGGGCGGTCGGGACCGGTCCGGCGGTGATGCCCTGCGCCTGCAGCCCCCACGTTATCAGGATGACCATCGTCGTGCCGAACGCCATCAGGTCGCCATGGGCGAAATTGGCAAAGCGCAGAATGCCGAAGACCAGCGTCACGCCGAGCGCGCCGAGCGCGAGCTGGCTGCCATAGGCGAGCGCCGGCACGAACACGAAGTTGGTCATCAGGACCAGGGCATTGAGAATGTCGGTCGCGTCCGGCATGTCAGCCCCCCAGGAAGGATTTGCGCACTTCGGGATCGGCGAGCAGTTCCTCGCCCGTGCCTTCGCGCCAGTTGACGCCGCCGACCAGAACATAGCCGCGGTCCGCGATCTCCAGCGCCTGGCGTGCGTTCTGCTCCACCATCAGCACGGCAAGGCCGGTGTCGCGCACCTCGATGATCCGGTCGAACAGTTCGCCCATGACGATCGGCGAGACGCCGGCGGTCGGCTCGTCCAGCATCAGGACCGAGGGCCGCGTCATCAGCGCGCGCCCGACGGCGACCTGCTGGCGCTGGCCGCCCGACAGTTCGCCCGCGTTCTGGCGCCGCTTTTCCTTCAGGACCGGGAACAGGTCATAGACCTGGGCCATGGTCTGCCGGATGTCGTCGCGGCGCAGATAGGCGCCCATTTCGAGGTTTTCCTCGACGCTCATGCCGGTGAAGACATTGCTGGTCTGCGGCACGAAGGCGATGCCCTCGCCGACCCGTGCCTGCGGCGTCAGCGCGGTGATGTCCTTGTCGCCCAGCCGCACATGGCCCTTGCGGATCGTCAGCATGCCGAGCATCGCCTTCATGGCGGTCGACTTACCGGCGCCATTGGGTCCGACGATCACGGCGATCTCTCCCTTGTCTACACCGATCGTGCAGTCCTTGATGATGTCGGCGCCGCCATAGCCGCCCGTCATGCCCTGTCCGGTCAGATACATCAGGCGCCTTCCCCGGCCTGTTCGGCGTGTTTCCTGCGCGGCGCGTTCTTCAGGCCGCGACCGAGATAGGCCTCGATCACCTGTTCGTTGTTGCGCACCTCGTCTGCGGTTCCGCGCGCCAGAACCGAACCCTCGGCCATCACGATCACCGGGTCGCAGAGCCGGCCGATGAAATCCATGTCATGCTCGATCATGCAGAACGTGTAGCCGCGCTCGCGGTTGAGCCGGACGATGGCATCGCCGATCTCGTTGAGAAGCGTGCGGTTGACGCCGGCGCCGACCTCGTCGAGCAGCACGACCTTGGCATCGACCATCATGGTCCGGCCCAGTTCGACCAGCTTTTTCTGGCCGCCCGAGAGATTGCCCGCCAGTTCCTGTGTCAGATGGGTCAGGTTGAGGAAGTCGATCACCTCCATCGCCCGCTCGCGGATCGCCTTTTCCTGCTGGCGCACCTCGCCATAGGAGAACCAGGCGCTCAGCAGGCTTTCGCCGGCCTGGTCGCCGGGCACCATCATCAGGTTCTCGAGCACGGTGAGCGTCGAGAATTCATGGGCGATCTGGAAGGTGCGAAGCAGGCCCTTGGCGAACAGTTCGTGCGGCGGCAGGCCGGTCACATCCTCGCCGTCGAGCCGGATCGTGCCGCTTGTGGGCGCAATGTTGCCGGCGATGATGTTGAAGAGCGTCGTCTTGCCGGCGCCGTTCGGACCGATCAGCCCGGTGATCGACCCCTTGGCGATGTTCAGCGAGGCATCCTGCACCGCGTGCACGCCGCCGAACTGCTTGGAAACGGATTCAACTGTGATCATGCGGCGCTGCGCCAAGCCCTATTGTGCCAATTGTCCTCATTTGCGGACAATTCGCGCGCTTGTGCAATGGCTGAATGGGTGCGTCAAGCGGTTCCGGACACCGCAATCGTCAGCTTTCCGGACCGGTCCGGGCCGCCAGCGCCTCTTCGGCGGCGATCGCGCGCGCGTAGGCGGGCCGCGCCAGAACGCGCTCGAAATAGGCGGCGACCGGTTCGCTGCCGATCGGAAACTTGGCATACATCGCCCAGCGTCCGCAGTGGCCCAGGATCACGTCGACACAGGTGAAGCGGTCGCCCATCGCATAGTCGTTGTCGCCGAGGCGCCGGTGCAAGGTCTTGAGTTCACGCGCAAATTCCGCCGCGAGCCATGGGCCGACATCGAGCCTCATCTCCTTTGGAAGAAGCACGCGATGCTTGATCTTGGTCCACATCACGGCCTCGAACTCGGCCAGCGCGAAGAACAGCCAGCTTTCCATCTGCGCCCGTTCGCGCGCGTCGCGCGGCCCGAAACCGGCATCGCCATGCTTGTCGGCGAGATAGAGGCAGATCGCGGCGCTGTCGGTCAGGACGAAACCGTCGTCCACAAGCACAGGGCCCTTGTTGGACGGCGACAGGCCGACAAGGTCGCGCGTGCCGAGCCGGGCATGGACCAGTTCATAGGGCGCGCCGAGCTCTTCGAGCATCCAGGTCACCCGTGTCATGCGCGAGATCGGCGAACCGTGGACGCGGTAGCTCATCGGCCGAGCTCCACGGCGCGATCGCGCGCGGCTGTGACCGCCTCCCCGATCAGCGCGGCCAGCCCGCCCGGACGCATCAGAACGTCGAGCGCGGCCGCCGTGGTGCCGTTGGGACTGGTGACCTGTTCGCGCAGCGTGCCCGGATCGTCGGCGCTTTCGCGCGCATAGGCGGCGGCGCCGAAGACCGTCTGCATCGCCAGCCGGCCGGCGATCTCGTCCGGCAGCCCGACGGCGCGGCCGGCCTCGCTGAGCGCCTCGATCAGGTGAAACACATAGGCCGGGCCCGACCCCGAAACGGCGGTGACCGCATCCATCAGCGCCTCGTCAGCGATCTCGGTCACCTCGCCGCTCGCCGCCATCAATTGCCGCACGGCCGCCAGTTGCCGGTCGGTGACGGACGGGTTGGCGCACATCACCATCGCGCCGTGGCCGACCGCGGCGGGCGTGTTGGGCATGACGCGCACGACCGGCGCGCCGGGGGCGAGCGCATGTTCGAGCCGGTCGATCCGCACGCCGGCGGCGACCGAGACGAAAATGGTGTCGCGGCCGGGCTGGGCGTAGCGGCCGTAATCGGCAAGCACGTCGCCGATCACCTGCGGCTTGACCGCGACGATGACGATGGCCGGCGCAAGCGCGGCGGGCAGCGAGGCGGCGGTGGAATGCACATTGACGCCCTGGTCCTCGGCGCGTAGCCGCAGCGTGTCGAGCGGTTCCACCACATGGACATTGCCCGGCGGCAGCGTTCCGGTCCCGATCCAGCCGCGCAGCATGGCAAAGCCCATATTGCCGCATCCGACCAGAACGACGCTCATGTCCCTTGCAAGCACCCGGCATTCTCCCCTGTCGGTTCCGGCGCGCAAACCTGCAATGGCCCGCCGCCCATGGCAAGCCTTCAGAGCGGGATCGGGGCCCGATCAGGCGCGCAGCGGCAGCCGGGCGCTCAGGCGCAGGCCGGCCAGCGCGATCACCATGGTCAGCCAGATCGGATCGGCGCGGCGGAAGAAGAAGCTTTCGAGCGCGGAGACCAGAACGGCGAAGACGATGATCATGAAGAACAGGTCGGCCAGCGCACCGTCGCGCGCCCGTGCTCCGGCGCGCACATAGTCCGCCGCCGGTGCCAGAACGGTGAGCCAGACGGTGAGGAGCAGACCCGGCACACCGAGAAACAGCAGGATGTCGATGAAACCGTTGTGGCCGTGGACGATGCCGCGCGGGTCCCATGACCGGTCGAAGGGCTGTTCCGTCGAGCGCAGAAAATCATTGCCCCAGAAACCGTCCAGGCCGAACCCGGTCCAGGGCCTGGCGAAAAGATAGTCGCCGGCGAAATCCCAGATCGCGGTGCGGCCGGTGAAGGTCGTTGTCTCGTGAAAGCTGCGCAGGACCGCGTCGAAGGCCGGGACGAAGACCGAGCCCACGGTCAGCGCGTGGGTGGCAGCAATCGCGACGATCGCGGCCAAGGCGCCGATGAAGCGCAGGCCGAACAGCGCCGGCAGCAGCACCAGCGCCATGGTGACCGGCGCCAGCGCCAGCGCGGTCTTGGAGCCGGCATTGTAGGCGAAGAAGAAGGCGAGCACCGCGATCAGGCCGCCCGACAGCCATTGCCGGCGGCGCATCAGGAAGATGCCGCCGAAGCCGACCATGACCATGACCGGACCGGCGATGTTCTTGTGGGTGAAGACGCCGCGCCAGAGCCCGGCATGCTGGGCCTCGAGGTCGGCCGCCTGATGCATGGCGGCGCCCGGATCGAGCACGAGACCGGCGTAGCAAAGGGCAAGAAGCGCGAGCGAGACGGTCTTGAGCACGGTTTCGAAATCGCCGCGCGTTGCCGGCAGCAGCGGCAGGGCCGAGGCCATGCCGAGCGCGATCAGCGTAAAGGCGACCGAGCGCCATGCGCCCGCCACGTCCGTGGTGAAGGCGGATGCAGCGACGATGGCGGCCATGATCAGCCAGGGCACCGAGACAAAGCGCGCCAGAACGCGCCGGTCGACGAATGACAGGATGGCCGCCAGCGTCAGCGCGGCCATCGCCGAATAGCCGAGCTGGTTGATCAGCCGTCCCTGGTCGAAAAGGCTCGCTTCGTTGCGTCCGAACAGTCTGCCGGCGGCGAACGGGTCGAGCGAGATCCAGATCAGCGCGAGGACGGCCGTCGCCAGGAGAAGCCGCAGCGCGCCCGCGGTGACGCGGACGGGGCCGTGAAGGCCGTCAGTCCGTGGGGTTGCGATACTGCTCATTGGCATGGCCGAACTCGGATTGTATCCGGCCCAGCGCGATGTGCACCGGATAGAGCGCGTTGAGCACCGACCGGTTGCGCGCATAGCTCAGCGCGGCGCGCAGCGGCGACGCGCCGGCCAGCGCCAGGCTGTGGGCGATCGTCTTCGACCAGCCCAGCGGCTTGGACGCGTTCCGGCGATGGGCGATGCGTGCAGACAGCTGGCCGTTGCGCAGCGATCGCTTCTGGATCCAGTCCCATGTGACGCGGCTTTCGGGGATGGTCTCGTAGACCGGCGCTTCCTGGCACCAGCCGGTCTGGAAACCGGCGTCGCGCGCGCGGCGCAGAAAGTCCGCGTCGCCGCCGCCGGTGAAGTTGAACTGCAGGTCCATGAAGGGCTGGGGCTGGGTCTTCAGCACGTCGTTGCGGATCAGGAGATTGCCCGAGGAGAAGATGATCTTGACCGGACCGGTCTCGCCATAGTGCGGCGTGAAAACCGGATGGGTCTTCCACTTCTCCTCCGGATTGCCCTCGAAGACCGGCCATTGCGGGCCGCCGACCAGCGCGCAATCATACCGTTCGGATGTGGCGCACAGATTTTCGATCCAGTGCGGATCGGCGATCTCGTCATCGTCGATCACGCAGACATATTTGAGGTTGGGAAACTGTGTGAAGGCGGTGAACCAGCCGGCATTGTAGGCATGGCAATTGCCGCGGTCGTGGGCGACGATCAAGAGCCCCTGATAGGTGCCGTCCTCGAATTTCGGCGCCGCGACCGTCGCGCCCTCGCGCTTTTCGGCCTCGTTTTCCATGACGACGACCGCAAAGCGCCGTCCGGTCTCCTGCGCGGCGATGCTGTCGAGCGTGCGGATCAGATGTTCGGGGCGCCGGAAGGTCGGTATGGTGACCGCCACTTCGACGGCGTCCATGTCGAGGCCGGGGGAACGGGCGACATGCGAGATGTTGTTGGTAAGACTCTGGTTCATCGACCCGTCTGCTCCTTTGACCGACCCGCCCGCTTTGCCCTGCATAGATCACGAAAGGCGTTAAGGATGGGTTTCATGGATGCTGCCGTTAAGGCCGCTTTCAGACCTGCGGACGCATAAGGGCCGTGTTTGCAACCGGGCCGGATTTCGATGCACTTGGTATTCGCCTCTTCCCTTGTCCCGTGCGGCGCGCCCGAAAGCGGGTTCGAAATCGCCAACGCAGCCATCGTCGACGGCCTCGAGCGTGCCGGGGCGACGGTCAGCCACATCGGATTTCAATGGCCGGGCAGCAGTCTCAATGCGCCGGAACGGACCAGGAGCCTTGGCGAACTCGACGTCAAGACCGACAATGCCTCGACCCGCCAGAAACTGGCCTGGCTCGCCAGAGCGATGGCCGGCGGGCTGCCGTTCGCCTCGGCCAAGCTGCGCGTGCTTGGCGATGCGGCGTTTCGCGCCGCGCTGGACGAGATCGGGCCCTTTGACGCCGTCGTCATCAACGGCGTCGGCCTTGCCGGCGCTTTCGAAAAAGCGCTCACGGACCAGCCCTATCTTTATGTCGCGCACAATGTCGAACACCAAAGCGCGGCCGAAGCCGCCCGGCAGGCCAGCAGCCCGGTCGAACGGTTCATGTATCGCCGCGAGGCACGTCATCTGCGTGCGCTGGAAGAACGGCTCGTCGCCGGCGCGCGCCATGTCTGGACGCTGACGCAGGAGGACCGCGCAACCTTCGGGCTCGAAGGGTCGGAGCGCGCTTCGGTGCTGCCACTCGTCACGCCCCTTTCGGCGACGGCCATCCCCGCCGGCCAGCGGGTGCCCGCCTTCGATGCCGGCATGATCGGCACCTGGACATGGACACCCAATCGGATCGGGCTTGAATGGTTCCTGCAGGAGGTGATGCCGCATCTGCCCGAGCAGGTGACGATCGCCATCGCCGGGGCGCTGCCGGCCGGGTTCCCGCAACGCGACAAGCGCGTGACATTCCTTGGCCGGGTGGTCGATGCCAAGCAGTTCATACGCCAATGCCGGATCGTGACGCTGACCGCCCGCGCGGGCACCGGCGTCCAGCTCAAGACGATCGAAACGTTCGAGATGGGGCTGCCGGCCGTCGCGACGCCTTCCTCGCTGCGCGGCATCGCCGACGTGCCGGCGAATGTGCGCATCGCCGACACGGGGCGTGAATTCGGCAAGCTTCTGGCCGAGCAGATCGTCGGTCACCGCACCGGATCGGTGACCGATCTGGATGCGACCGCGTTCCGCGCCTCGCAGATCGCCGGCATGGACGCAGCAATCGCACAGGCTCTGAGCGCATTTCGGGCGGGCCATTAACGCAAACACAAGGCCGGAACGCTAGGATTGCCGCATTGCCGATGATCAGACCATAGCAGACTGGCCATGACCGACATTGCCGCGACCCATTTTGACGAGCCTGCCGGCCAGCGTGACATTCTGGGCGTTGCGGTGGCCGATCTCACCGAAAAAGGCGCGCTGGACATGGTCCATGCCGCCATCGATCGCAAGACCTATCGCCCGATCGCCTTCCTGAACGCCAACAACGCCAATATCGGGGTCGATGACGCGGCGTTTCGCGCCGTCCTCTCGCGGTTCACCGTGCTGTCGGACGGCGTCGGCGTCGATGTCGCCGCCAAGATGCTTTATGGCACGGCGTTCCGCGCCAATCTCAACGGCACCGATTTCGTGCCTGCCCTGTTCCGTTCGGCCAGGCGGCCGATGAAGGTCGGGCTTTTCGGCGCACGCCCCGGCGTCGCCGAACTGGCGGCCGGCCATTTCGGCACGGTCGATCCGCGGCACGATTACCGCGCGCTGGCCGATGGCTTCGTCGATGCGGCCGGCGAGGCCGCGCTTCTCGACACGCTGACGCAATGGAAGCCCGACATCCTTCTGGTCGCGCTCGGTGTGCCCCGGCAGGAAAAATGGATCGTCGAGCGGCTGACGCCGGATCATTGTACCGTTCCGATCGCCGTCGGCGCGCTGTTCGACCTGAGCACCGGCGAGGTGCCGCGTGCGCCGCTCTTGCTGCGGCGGGCGCGCAGCGAATGGGTCTATCGGCTGTGGCGGGAACCGCGCCGCCTCTGGCGCCGCTACATCGTCGGAAACCCGGTCTTTCTGGCCCGGGTTCTGCGCCAGCGGCTGACGGGGAGCCACCAGCCATGACCGCCAGGACGAACGCCATCGTCACGCCGTCCCATGCGCCTGACTTCGAGCGCTGCGCGATCCTGTGCGAGAGCATCGACCGTTATGTCACCGGCTATTCGATGCATTATCTTCTGGTCGATACGATCGACGCGCCGCTGTTCCGCAGGCTCGAAGGCCCGCGCCGGCGCATCATCACCGAGACCGAATTGCTGCCCTGGTGGCTCCGGCGCGTTCCAAGTCCCTTGTCGCCGGGCGGCCGGCGCGTCTGGATCGGCCCGCGCACGCTGCCGCTTGTCGGCTGGCACGTCCAGCAGATCAAGCGCATCGCCATAGCCGGCCTGATCGACGATGACGGCCTGCTCTATTGCGATTCCGACACCGCCTTCGTGCGCCCCTACGATCTCGCCGACATGTGGGTCGGCGACGCGATGCGCTTTTACCGTCACGACCATGGCGCGCGGGAGGTCCGCGCGGGCGACCATATGGACTGGGTCGCCCATGCCGCCGACGCGCTCGGCATCGAGAAGTCTCTCCGTCAGGACCATGACTATGTCGGCCAGTTCACCGCCTGGAAGCGCAGCACAATTCTGGGCATGTGCGCGCGGATGGAGCAGGTGCACGGCCGTCACTGGGTCGCGGTGATCGGCCGCAAGCGCAAATTCTCCGAATGCATGCTCTACGGCGCCTATGTCGATGGCGTTCTGGGCGGTGCGGGCCACCACGCGGTCGACCGGCTGACATGCGAAGTGCGCTGGTTCGACCCGGCACCGAGCGATGCCGAACTCGACGCCATGATCGCCGGCCTCAAGCCGGGCCAGGTCGGCATCGGCGTCCAGTCGTTCGTGGACATGGCGCCCGAGCGCTTCCGCGCCGCGGTGCTGGGCCGGCGGGCAGCAGCGGCCTGACCGGCTTCAGACGCGGATGGCGGGCTGCGCCAGGGCGCGGTAGGTCACGGCGAACGACACCGCGTAGAGCGCGGCGAAAACCCCGTTGAGCCAGACCAGCCATTGGCCGCCGGCCCAATCGTGCGACAGAAGCAGCACCATCAGGGCCGCCTTGAGCGTGCCGACCAGCGCATAGAGCACAAGGCGTGTCACCGTCTGGCCGCGCCCGTACAGAAGCTCGGCCTGATATTCGATCAGGTTGCGCAGCGCCGGTACGAACAGGACAGCGATGACGAGCGGCGCGGCCTGGGCGACATTGTCGCCCAATATGTCCGGCTTTACGGCGAAGACGGCGGCGATCGCCAGAAGGCCCAAGGTCGAGAGCAAGAAGATACCCGCTTCGAACAGGGCACGCATGGGCACACTTTCGAGCAGTTGCGGGCGGCGCATCAGGCGCTGGGTGAGCAGCGTGGAAAAGGTGCGCACCGGCATCGCCGTCAGATCGACCAGCCGCATCACGATCGCATAGAGCCCGGCGAGGGCCGGCCCGCCCAGGGCGAGGACGATCAGCTTGTCGAGTTCGTTCTGGAGATAGAACAGGATTTCCGCGCCGCTGACCGAAAGCGCGTCGCGGATGCGCCGCCCGAACAGGCGCAGCGGCAGGCGCAAACGCAGCCGGGGATAGAAGACGGCCACGGCAACCAGCGCCATCAGCGCCTGGGTGACGATGTAGATCTGCGCCCAGACCATCAGATCGGGCGCGGGCGACAGCGCCAGGGCAAGGGCTGCGGCGGCCTTGGCCGAAAAGCCGAACACGATGACGATCGACGCGCGGCCGAACCGTTCCAGCCCCTTGTTGACGATGATCACCACTTCCAGCGTCCGCCAGAACAGCACTTCCGTGCCGACGATCATCGCAAAGGCGGCCAGCGGCATCGCCCCGGCAAAAAGCGCCCCATGGACGCCGAGCCCGATCGCCGCGACCAGCGGCAATGACAGCAGCAACGCGGCGATGTAGCCGCCCGTATAGGCGCCGATCAGATGCGGCTTGACGGTCGCCACCCGGTAAAGCGGCGACACGAAGCCGAAGCCCGCCAGCCGCGACAGCACGATGCCGACCGACGAGGCGGTTGCGAACAGGCCGAACTCGGCGATCGTCAGCGTGTTGGCGACGAGATAGAAATAGAAAAGCTGGATGAAGACCCGCGCGCCGTCGCCGGAGAAGGCGCGCGCATATTTGCCCGCAAGCTGGGCTGCGGTCTCCGGTCCCCCATGCGCCATGACCGGGGGCGCGCTTTGTGCGATGGCCTGTTTCACGGGCACCAGCCTTGCAGAAAACCTTTAAGATCGGGTTGTGTGGCGGGGATCGGAACCCGACCGAACTGCCGTTGCGGAAAGCGGGCGCCGACCACGAAAATTAACCTTTTGTTTCCCATGGCTCTTTAGCCTGCGTTTACCAATTCGGCCGGAATGGGCTGGCCGAGTTTTTCGTCATGCGGGCACCATGTTCGATCCTCCCTCCACCGGCGCAAGGCGATCGCTCTTGATGCGCGCCCGCGCGGACGCGGCCGAACCGGCCGAACGCGCACGGGAACAGGACAACGCCCGGACGTTCCGTACGGCCCGCGCCCGCCGTGCCGCGCAAAGGCCGAACCCGCTGCTTTCGGCGCTGGCGGGCGAGCCGGAAAAGACGTCCCCGGACGCCGAGCCCGCCACAGAACATGGCGGCCGGCCGATTTCCGCCGACGACCGGCGAACGCGTCCGGCGAGGGCGACGGCCGCGACAGACGATCCGCGGCGCGAACCCGCCATGCCGACGCCGCAGACCGGCCAACCCATGGATGGCGCCTTGATCGACCCGATCGCGATGATCGCGACGATCTGGCGCTGGCGCTTCATCATCGCCGGCCTGACGCTTGCCGGCGCGGTGCTGGGCGTTCTGGTCGCCCTTGGCACACCGCAGCGCTACACCGCCTATTCGGAAGTGCTGATCGATCCGCGCGAGGTGCAGCTTGTCGGCCGCGACCTGGAGCGCGAGTTTCTGGCCAATGAAGCCGCCTTGGCCATCGTCGACAGCCGGCTGTCGCTGGTCTGGTCGCGCCCGGTGCTCGAGCGGGTGATCGAGACCACCAACCTCGATCAGGACCCTGAGTTCAATGGCGAAGCCGGCGGCGGTGTCGGATTGCGGGACGGCATCGGGGTGATCCTGTCGCTGTTCGGCGGCGAGACGCCGGTGGAGACCAGCAACCGCGAAACGCTGGAGAATCTGCGCGACGCGATCAGCATCAACCGTTCGACGCGGACCTTCGTCATCAATATCGGTGTGGAGGCCCGGTCGGCGCAAAAGGCCGCGATGCTGGCCAACGAGGTCACGCTTGCCTTCGTCGAGGAACAGGGTTCGATCAGCTCGGACAAGGCGCGCGACGCCAACGAGGCACTGACCGGCCGGCTGGACGAATTGCAGTCCAAGGTCGAGGCAGCCGAACGGCGCATTGAGCAGTACCGGCTCGAAAACGGGCTGATGACGACCCAGGGCCGGCTTCTGAGCGAGGACGAACTGGCGACCGCCAGCGCGCAACTCGCCGAAGCCCGCGCGCTGACGATCCGTGCGCGCACCAAGGCCGAACAGGCCAGCGAGATCAGCGTCGATGCAGCCATTTCCGGATCGGTGCCGGCGGACCTGATCACCTCGTCGCTGGAGACATTCCGCGCGCAGCATGCCGCGCTGCGCCAGAGCGCGGCGCAGTTGCAAAACCAGCTCGGCCCGCGCCATCCGCGCCTTGAAGCGGCCAATGCGGCGATCGAAGCAGCGCGCCAGGACATAGCCGGCGAACTGCAGCGCATCGTGCAAGGCGCGCAATCGGAACTGCGCCGCACCGTGCAGACAGAGCAGGAACTGGCCGCCCAGGTCGCCCGCGCCAAGGCGCAAGTGAGCGAGCAGACCGATGCGCTGGTGACGCTGCGCGATCTGCAGGCCGAGGCCGAAGCGGCGCGCGCGATCTACAATGGCGCGCTGCTGCGCGCCCGCGAGACCGGCGAGATCGGCGCGCTCGGCACCGTCAACGCCGCCGTGCTCGCCGAAGCCGAACCGCCGCGCAGCGCCTCGTCCATGTCGCGCAAGACGATCGCCGTCGCCTTTACCGTCGGTCTTTTCCTCCTCGGCCTCGGCCTTGCCGCCGCAGCGGGCCTGCGCAAGGCGCTGCGCCTCGACGCGTTGACCGTTGCCGATGGCAGCGCCCCCGACCCCGGTCCCGACGCCCCCGCCCCCACTCGCAACCGCACCAAGGACACGAGCACCATGTATCCCGGCTATCCCCATGCGGCCTATGCGCCGCAGCCCGCCGCTGCCCAGCCCCAACCGGCCGCACAGGCCGGCGCTCCCGGCTGGCCGCAGCAGCCGCCCGTGCCGCAAGCCTATCCGCCGGCCGCCTGGCCGCCTGCACCGCAGCCTTGGCCGACGCACGACCCTTATGCGCAGCAGCCGGGGGCATGGCAGCATCCGGCCATGCCACCGATGCCGGCACCGCAGCCACCGCATCCCGCCGTCTGGTGGCAGGCGGGATATCCCGCACCCGCGGCACCTCAGCCGGCCGCCGCACCGGCTCAGCCCGCACCTCCACAGACCGCGCCCTCGCGCGATGCCGAGGAAATGGCCGAACTGCGCAGATCGATCGGCGAAATCCGCGATGTCGTCGAGGAACTGGCCGCGCGGCGCGGCAATGTGCGCCGTTTCGGCTAGAGCCTGCTCGCCGCCTTTCCAAAAACGCCACCTTAGGGCGTGAAAATGGTGTCGCTCGCGGCACCGTTTTTGCTTTATGCCGGTCGAACAGCACGGGGGTTGGACATGGCACAGATCATCGACGGCAAGGCGGTCGCGGCGGAAGTCACCGAAGGGGTCAAGACGGCAGCCGAGATGCTGAAGGCGCAGACAGGCATGCAGCCGGGTCTGGCCGTCGTCATCGTCGGCGACGACCCGGCCTCCAAGGTCTATGTCGCAAACAAGGGCCGCACCGCGCGGGCCTGCGGCTTCCTGTCGGTCGAGCACGCGCTGCCGGACGACACCGGCCAGGAAGCGCTGATGGGGCTGATCGACGAACTGAACGGCGATCCGGCCATCCACGGCGTCCTGGTGCAATTGCCGCTGCCCGGCCATATCGACGAGGGTGCGGTCATCCAGGCGATCGCGCCGGACAAGGATGTCGATGGCTTCCATTTCACCAATGTGGGCAAGCTGGGCACGGGCGTGACCGACAGCGCCTTCGTGCCGTGCACGCCGGCGGGCTCGATGCTGCTGATCGAAAGTGTGCTCGGCAAGGATCTGTCGGGCAAGAACGCGGTCGTCGTCGGCCGCTCCAACATTGTCGGCAAGCCGATGTTCAACCTGCTTCTGGCCGCCAACGCCACGGTGACCGTTGCCCATTCGCGCACAAAGGACCTGCCCGGCCTGTGCCGCACCGCCGACATACTGGTCGCCGCCGTCGGCCGGCCGCAGATGATCAAGGGCAACTGGGTCAAGCCGGGGGCGACGGTGATCGATGTCGGCATCAACCGCATCCCCGCGCCCGAAAAGGGCGAGGGCAAGACGCGGCTCGTCGGCGATGTCGATTTCGATGACGCCGCCGAAGCCGCAGGCGCCATCACGCCGGTTCCCGGCGGTGTCGGGCCGATGACGATCGCCATGCTGATGGTCAACACGATCGTTGCGGCATACCGGTCGGCGGGACGCACGCCGCCCGTTTTCTGACGCGCCGGCCGGGCACCGTTCGGGGCTTGCGCGGCCCCGGCTTTGGCGTCAGTGTCCCGGGCCGTCCAACATATGTGACAGCAAGACCAGTCATGACGTCCGACGTTCCATCGCGGCATTTCGCCTTCATTCTCGCCGAGGAATTCTCCATGTTCTGCGTGTCGGCGGTGATCGACGTGCTGCGCACGGCCAACCTGGTGTCGGGCACCGGCTATTATCGCTGGTCGACGGTGTCGCACGATGGCGAGCCGGTGCGCGCGTCGAACGGGCTGACGCTGAAACCGGCCCATTCGGTCGACACGCTCGAGCCTGCCGACCTGACATTCGTCGTCGCTTCGATGACCCTCGATTTTCCGGGCAGGCAGAAGATCGTCAACGCGCTGCGCACGCTGGGACGGCGCGGGGCAAGCCTCGGAGCCCTTTCGGTGGGCAGCCACATTCTCGCCCAGGCCGGGCAGCTCGAGGGCCATCGCTGTACGATCCACTGGGAGAACCGCGCCGGCTTCCGCGAGGCGTTCCCGCACATCGAATGCACATCGAACGTCTACGAGATCGACCGGAAGCGGTACACGGCGGCGGGCGGCACGACCGGCATCGACCTGATGCTGGAGATCGTGCGCGCCGATTTCGGTGCCGAGATCACCAACAAGGTGGCCAACAACTTCCAGTATGAGCGAATCCGCAGCCATGAGGACCGCCAGCGTGTCGGCCGCGAGCCTGACCTGACGGGCAAGTCGGAAAAGCTGCGGCGGCTGACCGAACTGATGGCCGACAATCTGGAGGAGCCGCTGTCGGCTGGGGTTCTGGCGCAATCGGTGGAGCTTTCGGTGCGGCAGGTGGAACGGCTGTTCCTCAAGCATCTCGAATCGACGCCCGGGCGCTACTACATGACACTGCGCCTTGAACGCGCCCGGCAGCTGCTGCGCCAGACCAACATCCCGATTCTGGAAGTGGCGCTGTCGACGGGCTTTACGTCGCACTCCTATTTCGCGCAGAGTTACCGCATGCAGTTCGGCCGGGCGCCGAGCGATGAAAGGCGCAAGAGTTTTTGACCACCATGGACCACAAGCCCAAGGCGGGCGTGGCGCGGCACGATCTGATCGCGCACGGGTTTCAGATCATCGGCTGGCGGGAAAAGCTGGCGCTGCCCGATCTGGGCGTCGATCGCATTCGCGCCAAGATCGATACCGGTGCGCTGACATCGGCGCTGCATGTCGACAATCTGGAGTTCTTCGCGCGCAATGACCGAAGCTGGGTGCGCTTTCATCCACCCGGCGCCAACGGTGCGCCGACGCCGGAGCCGGCCGAGGCGCGGATGCGCGAGTTCCGGGAGGTCAAGTCGAGCAGCGGCCAGGTGGAGCGGCGGTGCGTGATCGCCACGCGCTTCGTCATCGGCGCGGAGACGTTTCGCGCCGAGGTGACGCTGACCGACCGCACCGACATGGTCTACAACATGCTGGTGGGGCGCAGCGCCATGCGGATCGGCCGCCTGATCGTCGATCCGACCCGGTCCTGGATGGCCGGCAATCCCGCCTGGCCCGATCCGCCGACCGACAGGGAAACGCCATGAAAATCGTCATGCTCGCGCGCAATCCGGACCTTTACTCGCACCAGCGGATCAAGACGGTCGCCGAGGCGCGGGGGCACACGCTCGACATCGTCAACACGCTGCACTGCTACATGAACATCACCTCGCGGCGGCCTTCGGTCTACTACAATGGCGAGAAGATGACGGGCTACGACGCGGTCATTCCGCGCATCGGCGCCTCGATCACCTTCTACGGCATGGCGGTGCTGCGCCAGTTCGAGATGATGGGCGTCTATCCGCTGAACGAATCGGTCGCCATCGGCCGCTCACGCGACAAGCTGCGCTCGATGCAGTTGCTGGCTCGGGACGGTGTCGGCCTGCCGGTGACGGCCTTTGCCTACGATCCCAAACGAGCCGAGGATATCGTGCGCATGACGAGCGGACCGCCGACTGTGGTCAAGCTTCTCGAAGGAACGCAGGGAATCGGCGTCGTGCTCGCCGAGACCATGCAGTCGGCCAAGTCGGTCATCGAAGCGTTCCGCGGCGCCAAGGTGCACATCATGGCCCAGGAGTTCATCAAGGAAGCCGGCGGCACCGACATCCGCGCCTTCGTCGTCGGCGGCAAGGTGGTGGCGACGATGAAACGGACCGGCAAGGCGGGCGAATTTCGCTCGAACCTGCACCGCGGCGGCATGGCCGAGGCGATCCGGATCACGCCGATCGAGCGGGCGACGGCCGTTCAGGCCGCCAAGACCATGGGCCTGGATGTGTGCGGTGTCGACATGCTGCGCTCGAGCCACGGGCCCGTGGTGATGGAGGTCAATTCCTCGCCCGGTCTGGAAGGCGTGGAAAAGGCGACCGGCAAGGATGTCGCCGGCAAGATCATCGACCTGCTGGAAGCCAATGTGGAACGCGCGCAGGCGACGCGGCGCGGCAAGACCAAGACGCGCGGCCGCGGCTGAACGCGGGCGCGGTGCGGTGTGCTGCCGCAGCGACGGCCGGGCGCTTGCGCACGCGCAGGTTTCGCGTCAAACAATGCCCATGAACCGCTTGGCTCCCGGCAGACACGACGGTGCCCGCGCCGTCCTCGTGCGGCTGGCGCTGATCGCCGCCCTGGCGATGGCTGCGTTCGCGCATCGGCCTGCCGCCGCGACACCGACAGGCATGAGCGCTCTGGAGATGGCGCACTATGTGCTCCCGGACGGCTCGATGCCGGTCCGGTGCCTGCCTGAAGACGACGGCGGCATCTCGGGCAGCCTGTGCGAATTCTGCCTGATCGCGGGCGGAGCGGCGGTGCCGGGACCCGGCAACTGCCTTCCGGCCATGCGGCTGCGGGCGGAGACCGGCTCGCCTCTTGTCACCCGCACCGGACCGCCGATCGCAGCGGCGCATCTGGAAACGGCGCCGGTGCGCGGCCCGCCGCCCGCCGGCTGACACGCGACATCTGCCAAATCCCGATCCCTTTGCCGGTGCCGCCCCACGGTGGCCCGCACACAATCCATGAGACATCCCATGAACAAGTTCATTCTGACCGCCGCCGCCACCGTCCTGGCGGGCGCATCCGCCTTTGCCCATGAAGAACACAAGGCCGGCGATCTCGTCATCGACCATCCGGTGGCACGCGCCACGCCCGCCAACGCGCCCGTTTCGGGCGGCTACATGACCATCCGCAACACTGGCGAGGAGGCCGACCGGCTGATGGCCGGCGCCGCCGACTTCGCCGGCAAGGTGGAAATCCACGAAATGGTGATGGATGGCGACGTGATGAAGATGCGCGAGATCGAGGGCGGCGTTGAAATTCCCGCCGGCGGCGAAGTGGTGCTCAAGCCCGGCGGACTGCACGTGATGTTCATGCAGCTAGACCAGCAGCTCGAAGAAGGCGCCAAACTGCCGGCGACGCTGACCTTCGAAAAGGCCGGCGACGTGACCGTCACATTCAATGTCGAGAGCCTGGAACAGATCCGCGAACATCTGGGCGGCGGCATGGAGCACGGCTCCATGGACCAGTAGGGCCGTCCCAACCGACCGGACGGTGCGCGGCGGGGCCTATTCCGCCGCCGCCGCCATGGCCTGACGCTTTTCGTCCATCGCCTGGCGGATGATCTGGAAGGCCGAGGTCAGGAACAGGCCCGCCATGATCGCCGCGACGATCAGGTCCGGCCAGCCGGTCGCCGTGCCCCAGACGCCGAGCGCGGCGATCATCACCGCGACATTGCCGATCGCATCGTTGCGCGAACACAGCCAGACCGAGCGGACATTGGCATCGCCATCCTTGTAAGCGACGAGCAAGAGCACGCTGGTCACGTTGGCGGCAAGCGCCAGAAAGCCGATCACGCCCATGACCGGCGCCGAAGGCACGCCGGCGACGAACACCGCATAAAGCGTCGAGCCGAAAACCCAGACGCCCATCGCCAGAAGGCTGACGCCCTTCAAGAGCGCCGCATTGGCGCGCACCGACAGCGACGAGCCGATCACCGCCAGCGAAATGCCGTAGGTCAGCGCATCGCCGAAGAAATCCAGCGCATCGGCCTTGAGCGCCTGCGAACCGGCCCAGTGGCCAGCGACCATTTCGACGGCGAACATCGTCGCGTTGATGGCGATGACAGCCCACAAGCGGCGCTTGTAGTCCGCGGACATGCCGTCAAATGTCGTTTCGTGATGGCCGCAACCCGCACCCATGACCGTCTCCTTGATGTATGGACATCATCAACCTAATCTCTCTAGCGGCTATAGGTTCAAGAGGGTATTTCGATGTTCTCGATCGGCGATCTGTCGCGGCGCACCGGCGTCAAGGTGCCGACGATCCGCTATTACGAGCAGATGGGGCTGATCGCGGCGGCGGGGCGGACCGAGGGCAACCAGCGGCGCTACGACCGGGACGGGCTCGAACGATTGTCATTCATCCGGCACGCGCGCGATCTGGGCCTGTCCATCGAAGCCATCCGCGAGCTTGCCGAGCTTTCGGCCCATCCCGAAGAACCCTGCGCGGACGCGCATCGGATCGCCCGCGAGCACCGGGCGGAAATTCACGCCAGGATCGAACGTTTGAGACGCCTTGAGGCGGAGCTCGGCCGCATCGAACAGATGTGCGATGCGGACCGGGTCGGCGAGTGCCGGATCATCGAGGCGTTGGCCGATCACGGCCTGTGTTCCGGAGAACACTGACGGTCCGCCAGGACCGCCGAGGTCTCGGGTCTCTTCGGGAGGCGTGCCTTATGCGGCGCGGCTGGCCATGATCGACTTGGGCAGGCCGGCGACCCGCTCCATGGCGATATCCGCATCGGGGAACAGATTCGCCATGTCATGGCGCGTCAGGAGCTTGACCTCTTCGACGATCGACCGTGCCTTGCGATAGTCGGGCTCGCGGTCGTAAAAGCCGAGCCTGCGCATCTGCAAAAGATGCGTGCGCCAGCGGGCCGGCAGCCACTGATAGCCCGGCACCCGGAAATGCGGCTCGAGCGGAAACCAGAAATTGGGCGTCTGGACGAAATAGCGCGGCGCCAGGCGGCGCACATTGTCGGCAAACTGGCCGATCCGGTCCCATCCGCCGACATGTTCGATGACCGAGTTGGAGTGAACCAGATCGAAGGCGTTTGCCTTGTAGCTGTGCGTGTCGCAGGCGTCGCCGGCATGGGCCTCGAACAGGCCCGTATCCCTGACCGGCACCAAGTCGCTCTCGAGATTGACCAGGTGAATCCTGACGCGCCCGCGATGGCGCGCCAGAAACTCGGCGCCGACGGTCCAGTAGATCTCGCGCCCGCCCAGATCGATGATGTCGATCGCCTTGCGGTTGTCGAGCGCCTGCTCGATCAGCGCCTCGACCCGGGCAAAACGGGCGCGGCGGAAACGGCTCTCAAGGGATTCCGGGTTGGAATAGGGGTCGGCGATGGTCTCGGCGGCAAGGGTCTGGCTGGTCATCGGTTATCACTTCTCGAAAATGCGTGCGTGCCGAGCCGGCCAGCCCGACGCCAATGGCCGCCTGTATGCACGCGGAGAAACCGATTGTGAAACAAGACCTTCAGTTTGGGTTAACAATCCTGTCCCGCAAAGGCGCACCGGTCGCAACGATCACGATCGATTGCCCTTGGGTGAGCCTGCGCTAACTCCTCTTCTTCTAAGTGGAGGAAATCGACATGCACAAGACGTTGGCCGCAACGGCGGCGCTTTTCACATTGCTTTCAACCGCCGCGCTGGCGCAGGGGACGCCGTCGGCGGACGGAGCGGAGGTTTACATCGTCAATCTGGACGACGGCGCCACCGTGCAGAGCCCGGTCACGATCGTGTTCGGCATGCGCGGCATGGGCGTCGCGCCGGCGGGCATCGAGATGGAGGGCACCGGCCATCACCACCTGTTCGTCAACCGGGCGCCGTTTGGCGAGGCGGATGCCGCCGGCAACATTCCGGCCGATGACAATCACATCCATTTCGGCGGCGGTCAGACCGAAGTGACGCTTGAGTTGCCTGCAGGCGAGCACACGCTGCAGCTCGTCACCGGCGATCACAATCACATTCCGCACGACCCGCCGGTTGTTTCGGAGACGATCACGACCACCGTTGAGTAAGCCAAGACTTACCGAAAGGCATCGTCCGCCAGCGGCACGCTGACCGGCCGGGCGGAAGACGGCGCGGCGCCGCCGGCCGGCGCGGGCGGCGGCATGAACACGCTGGCGCCCTGATCGGCGCGGGTGGCCACCCGGCGGAACGTCTCGAACAGTTCCCGGCCGATACCGTGCGTGTTGGCGGTCAGGTCGACCTGCACCGGCTCTCGGCTCTCGAACTCGGTCGCATCGACCAGCACTTCGAGCGTTCCGTTGATCGCGTCGACGCGCACCATGTCGCCGTCGCGGACCTTGGCGATCGGCCCGCCATCGAGCGCCTCGGGCGTCACATGGATCGCCGCCGGCACCTTGCCGGACGCACCCGACATCCGGCCGTCGGTAACCAGCGCCACCTGATGGCCGCGATCCTGCAGGATCCCAAGGCACGGTGTCAGCTTGTGCAGTTCGGGCATGCCGTTTGCCTTCGGGCCCTGGAAGCGGATGACCGCCACCATGTCGCGATCGCATTCGCCGGCCTTGAAGGCGGCTTGCAGATCGTTCTGGTCGTGGAAGACGCGCGCCGGCGCCTCGATCACGTGCCGGTCCGGCTTGACCGCCGAGATCTTGATGACGCCGCGGCCCAGATTGCCGGTCAGCATCTTCAGCCCGCCATTGGGCTGGAACGCCTTTGCCACCGGCGCCAGCACCTTCTCGTTGCCGGACTTTTTGGGCGCCGGGCGCCGCTCGACCGTGCCGTCCTCGCGCCCAAGCGCCGGCTCGATCATGTAGGGGTCCAGCCCGTGACCCCAGACGGTGCGCACGTCGCGGTGCAGAAGGCCATGGTCGGCCAGTTCACGGATCATGAAACCGAGCCCGCCGGCGGCATGGAAATGGTTCACGTCGGCAAGCCCGTTGGGATAGACGCGCGCCAGAAGCGGCACCGCGTCGGACAGGTCGGATATATCCTCCCATGTCAGCGTGATGCCGGCGGCGGCGGCCATCGCGATCAGGTGGATGGTGTGATTGGTCGACCCTCCGGTCGCGTGCAGGCCGATCACGCCATTGACGACCGACCGCTCATCGATCATCTCGCCGACCGGGGTGAACTCGTTGCCGAGCGCGGTGATCGCCATCGCCCGCCGGGTCGCCTCGCGGGTCAGCGCGTCGCGCAGCGGCGTGTTCGGATTGACGAAGCTTGCACCGGGAATGTGCAGGCCCATGATCTCCATCAGCATCTGGTTGGAGTTGGCCGTGCCGTAAAAGGTGCATGTGCCGGGGCCGTGATAGGACGCGCTTTCGGCCTCCAAGAGCTCGTCGCGGCCGATCTTGCCTTCCGCATAGAGCTGGCGGGTCTTGGCCTTTTCGTCATTGGGCAGGCCGGAGGTCATCGGACCGGCGGGAATGAACACCGCCGGCAGATGGCCGAAGGTGAGCGCGGCGATCAGAAGGCCGGGCACGATCTTGTCGCAGACGCCCAAATAGACCGCCGCGTCGAACATGTCGTGCGACAGGCCGACGGCGGTCGAGAGCGCGATCACGTCGCGCGAGAACAGAGACAGTTCCATGCCCGCCTGACCCTGGGTGACGCCGTCGCACATGGCCGGCACGCCGCCGGCGACCTGGGCGACGCCGCCCGCATCGCGCGCGGCCTGCTTGATAAGCGCTGGAAACGTCTCGAACGGCTGATGGGCGGACAGCATGTCGTTGTAGGCGGTGATGATGCCAAGATTGGCGACGGTATCGCCCTTCAGGTCCGCCTTGTCGGCCGGCCCGCACGCGGCAAAGCCATGGGCGAGGTTGCCGCAGGACAGCTTGGTGCGCTTCGGCCCCTGGCTGGCGCGGTCGGCTAGCCGTTCGAGATAGAGTTCGCGGCCGGCTCTCGAGCGCTCGCGCATCCGTTCGGTGACGGCGGAAATGGTGGCGTTGACGTCATAGGCGGTCATGGCGTGATCTCCGGATCGGGCATTCGGGTCCTGTCCAGGCGCCGCTTACGGCGCCCAGAAGACATGGACCGGCGTTGCGGTCTGGTGCAGCACCGCGCGAACGGGCATGGCATCGACATCGGTGCCGCCGAGCGCGGTTTCAAGCGTCGTGCGCTTCTCGGCACCCTCGATGTGCAGGGCGACGAAACGGGCATCGAGGATCGGGGGAAGCGTCAGCGTCAGACGCGGCTCGCCCGCGCCTTCGGCAAAGATGGGCAGCACCTTGTCGTCACCCTCCGGGTCGAGCGCCTCGGCAAGACGGTCGCCGCCGGGAAAGAAGGACGCGGTGTGGCCGTCCGTGCCCATGCCGAGGATGCACGCGTCGAGCCGGTGGCCGTCCTGCTCGAAGGCGGCCTGCGACAGGCGCGCGCATTCGGCGGGCGTGTGGCCATCGACGACATAGGGCACGAAGCGCGCCTCAGCGGCGCGGTTCTGCATCAGATGACGCCGCACCAGCCCGGCATTGGCCCGCTCATGGTCTGGCGGCACCAGCCGCTCGTCGACCAGCAGCACCATGACCGAAGACCAGTCGAGCCCGGCCTTGGACAGAACCTCGAAGAAGCGCTTGGGCGTCGAGCCGCCCGAGACGGCCAGCGAGGCGTGTCCGCGCGTCGCGATCCCGCCGGCAAGCTTGGCCGAGACACCGGCGGCCAGCGCCTCGGCGAGCTGGTCGCGCGTGGCATAGTCGTGCCGGTGAAGCCCGGCCGGCGCGTCAGTCGCTCTCATGCCAGGTCCGTCCGTCGCGCTCGATCAGCGCGATCGAGGCCGACGGTCCCCATGTTCCGGCCGTATAGCGCTGGCATTGCTGGCCGGTCTCTTCCCATGCCGACAGGATCGGATCGATCCAGCGCCAGGCGGCCTCGACCTCGTCGCGGCGCATGAACAGGGTCTGGTTGCCGCGGATCACGTCCATGATCAGCCGTTCATAGGCGTCGGGATTGCGCACGTTGAAGGCGGACGCGAAACTCATGTCGAGCGGCACATGGCGCAGCCGCATGCCGCCGGGGCCCGGATCCTTGATCATGATCCACTGCTTGACGCCCTCGTCCGGCTGCAGGCGGATGACCAGATTGTTGGCCGACATGCGCCCCGCGCCCTGGTCGAAGATCGAATGGGGCACCGGCTTGAAGGCGATGACGATCTCCGACACGCGCGTCGTCATGCGCTTGCCCGTGCGCAGGTAGAAGGGCACGCCGGCCCAGCGCCAACTGCCGATCTCGGCCTTCAATGCCACGAAGGTTTCGGTGTTGCTTTCGCCGCCTTCAAGCTCTTCCAGATAGCCCTTGACCGGACCGCCGGCCGAAGCGCCCGCCCCGTACTGGCCGCGCACGGTGAGCTTTTCGACATTGTGCTCGCCGACCGGCTCGAGTGCGCGCAGCACTTTCAGCTTTTCATCGCGCACCGCGTTGGCGTCCATCGAGGAAGGCGGTTCCATGGCGACGAGACACAACAGTTGCAGAAGATGGTTCTGCACCATGTCGCGCAGCGCGCCGGCCTTGTCGTAATAGCCGGCGCGGCCCTCGAGGCCGACCGATTCTGCCACCGTGATCTGGACATGGTCGATATGGGCCGAGTTCCACAAAGGCTCGTAGAGCGCGTTGGCAAAGCGCAGCGCCATAAGGTTCTGCACCGTCTCCTTGCCCAGATAATGGTCGATGCGGAAGATCTGGTATTCGTCGAACACCTCGCCCAGCGTGTCGTTGAGCGCGGTGGCCGATTTGAGATCCCGACCGATCGGCTTTTCGACGATGATGCGGGTTTCGGGCGTGATCAGCCCGCTGTCGCGCAGGCGCGTTGCGATGTCGCCGAAAAGCGACGGTCCAACGGCGAGGTAGCAGGCGCGCTTCTTGCCCGTATCGGTCCCGAGCGTCTTGGCCAGCGCGTCCCAGCCGCGCTCGGACTTCACATCGACCGAGACGTAATCGAGCTTGGCGAGAAACTTCTCGACCTCGTCGTCGTCGAGTTCATCCTTGACGTGGGTCTTGAGCGCGGTCAGCGCGAAGTCCCGGTATTCATTGGGCGACAGGTCCGATCGCGAGGCACCGACAATGCGCGTCGGCTCGGTCATCTGACCGTCCTTCTGGCGATGATAGAGCGCCGGCAGGAGCTTGCGTTCGGCGAGGTCGCCGGTGCCGCCGAAGATGATGCAGTCAAACGGATCGACGGGAATGATCTGGCTCGACATCGGGAGTATCCGGTGATTGGGCGTGATGCCGCCACCATAATCTAATCGATTTAAGAATGCCAGCGCCCAGATTGACGCAACCGGGAAAATCATCGAACGTTCATGTGCCGCGGCGGCCAAGGGAGGTGGACATGCTGACAAAACCGGATTCCGATCTCGCGCGCCGCGCCGGCGAAGGCGCCCCTGGGCACAATGTCATAGGCGGCGCATTGGCAGCGGCCCGGTCCGGTGCCGTGCTGGAGGTCGCGTCTCCCTCGGATGGCATCGGCTTTGCCAAGATCGCCCGGTCTGACGCCGCCGATGTGGATGCGGCGGTGGCCGCCGCGCGCGCCGCCTTCGAGGCCGGTCCCTGGGCGAAGATGGCCGCTGCCGAGCGGGGACGGCTTCTGACGCGGCTCGGCGACCGGATCGCCGATCATGCCGGCGAACTGGCGGCGCTTGAAAGCCGCGACACGGGCAAGCCGCTGCGGCAGGGCATTGCCGATGTGACCGCCACGCTGCGCTATTTCGAATATTATGGCGGCGCGGCCGACAAGGTGCATGGCGAGCAGATCCCGTTTCTGGACGGCTACACGGCGCTGACCCTGCGCGAGCCGCATGGCGTCGTCGCCGGGATCATCCCGTGGAACTATCCGCTGCAGATTCTGGCGCGCGTCGCCGGCGCGGCGCTGGCAATGGGCAACACGCTGGTGATCAAGCCGGCCGAGGATGCCTCGCTGACGGCCATCCGCGTCGCTGAACTGGCGCTGGATGCCGGATTTCCCGATGGGGTCTTCAACGTGGTCACCGGACTTGGCTCGGAAGCCGGTGCGGCGCTTTCGGCGCATGCCGACGTCGATTATGTCACCTTCACCGGTTCCCCGGCGACCGGAACGGCGATCCAGACGGCCGCCGCCGAAAACAATCGCGGCGTGACGATGGAGCTTGGCGGCAAGTCGCCGCAGATCGTCTTTGCCGATGCGGACATCGAGGCGGCGCTGCCGGTGCTCGTCAATGCGATCATCCAGAATGGCGGGCAGACCTGCTCGGCCGGCAGCCGCATCCTGATCGAGCGCCCGGTCTATGACACGGTGGCGTCGGAACTTGCCGCGCGCTTTGCGGCCCTGACCGCCGAGCCGCACTGGGCCGATGGCGATCTGGGCCCGCTGATCAATGCCAAGCAGGCCGAACGGGTCACCCGGTTCGTCGCCAACGCCAAGGCGGCGGGGACCGATGTTCTGGCCGAGGGATCGATTGCCGCCGACGCGCCGAAGGGCGGTCACTATCAGGCGCCGGTCCTGTTCGGCGCGGTCGAGCCCGACAGCGCGCTTGCCCGGGAGGAAGTGTTCGGGCCGGTCCTGTCGCTGTTCGTCTTCGACGGCGAGGAGGAAGCGGTGCGTCTGGCCAACGGGACGGATTATGGCCTTGTCGCCGGCGTCTGGACGAAAGACGGCGGGCGCCAGCACCGGATGGCCAAGCGCGTCCGGGCCGGCCAGGTCTTCGTCAACGGCTATGGCGCCGGCGGCGGCATCGAATTGCCGTTCGGCGGCTTCAAGCGATCCGGCCACGGCCGCGAAAAGGGTTTCGAGGCGCTGCGCGACATGAGCGCCACCAAGACCGTCATCTTCAATCACGGATAGGATCATCATGGGCAGACTGGACGGCAAGGCCGCCATCATCACGGGCGGGGCCGGCGGATTCGGCGAAGGCATGACGCGGCGCTTCATCGAAGAGGGCGCGCGCGTCCTGATCGCCGACATGAATGCCAAGCGCGCCGAAACGCTCGCCGCCGAACTGGGCGAGGCGGCGGTGCCGCAGACGGTCGATGTGTCGCTGGGCAGCGACATAGAGCGGATGGTGCGAACGGCGCACGATGCGTTCGGGCGCGTCGACATCATGATCAACAATGCCGGCTACAGCCACCGCAACGGCGACCTTCTGGACGTTGACGAGCACGATTTCGACCTGATCTTCGCTGTCAACATGAAGGCGATCTATCATGCGACGCGCGCGGTCGTGCCGATCATGGAGGGCCAGGGCGGCGGCGTCATCATCACGACCGCGTCGACAGCGGGCCTCAGGCCGCGGCCGGGCCTGACATGGTACAACGCATCCAAGGGCTGGGCGATCACGGCGACCAAATCCATGGCCGTGGAACTGGCGCCGAAAAACATCCGCGTCAATTGCCTGGCGCCGGTGGCCGGCGAGACCGGCATGCTGGCGACTTTCATGGGCACCGACACGCCGGAGATGCGCGACAAGTTCAAGTCGGTCATCCCGCTCGGGCGGTTTTCGACACCCGCCGACATCGCCAATGCGGCGCTCTATCTGGCCTCCGACGAAGCCGCCTTCATCACCGGCGTCGCGCTGGAGGTCGATGGCGGGCGCTGCGTATGACGGTATCGTAAGCCAATCGCCGCCTTGTTGCCCAATTTGCGCCGCGCCCGCGCCATCTGACCGAGCTACCGCTTCTGGCGCAATGCATGGAGCGAGGTCGGGTGATGAAGGAACTGGTGGTGGTGCTGACGCTGATGGGCTGCGACGATGCGGGCGCCCATTGCGACTACATCGATACGCCCGACGGGCGCTGGTCGACGATTGCCGCGTGCCAGCAGGCCGGCGAGGCGCTGCTGACCCGCATCGAGGCCGACTATCCGTCGACGGCGGCGCAATGCGAGGCGCTCGAGGCGGGCACGATCGCGGTTGCAAGCGACATGGTTCCCGCCGAGCGCCCGCTCAGCGACATCATCGATGAGGCGACGGTGACCGTCTCGCCGCCCACGCGGCGCGGCATGGTGCGCCGCTGGGTCACGGTGCGGGTTCAGACCGTCGCCGACAAGCCCGCGCGCATCGCCGGGTTTGTCGGCGACACAGCCGACCGCGTCACGGTGCTGCTGCCGGCCTGGTAGGCGTCACGCCTCGCCGCGCTTGCCGCCGACGACGGCCTGCACGGTGTAGGCGAGAAAGGTCAGACCGACCGCGCCGGCAAGGCCGATCATGATCAGCGCGATCACGTCGATCGGCCCGCCGACATCGCCCAGCCCCGAACGGGTGATGACGAAGACGAACCAGATCGCGGCGATGGCCCCGATCGGCGCCAGCAGTTCGGCGCGCAGGAACCAGCGGCTGCGCAGCGAACGGTCGCGCACGATGACATAGACAAAGGCGGCGGTGACCAGGGCGGCGATGACGACGAGCCCCCAGAAGAGGCCCCGGCCGAACATTTCCTCGAGCACGGCGATCAGCGTTCCAAACGTCAGTTCTTCCATGATTCTTCCTCCTCAAGCCCGGCCGCGCAACATGGCGTTGTAAGTCGCCTTCAGCGCGATTTCCTTCATCAGCCACGAGACCCACAATTCCTCGAGCGGCGCGATCACGCCGGGGAAGGACGGCACCAGATTGTTCTTGTAGTCGAACTCGATCAGCATCGCCCGGCCGACGCGGGTGATCAGCGGACAGGACGTATAGCCATTGTAGGTCTCGGTGCCCTCCCGGCCGGCGATCTGCGCGACGAGCTGGTCCTCGACAACGGGTACCTGCCATTTGGCCGATGCCGCCGTCTTGCCCTTGGGCACGCCGGCCACGTCGCCGGCGGCGAACACCTCCGGGTAGCGATTGTGACGCAGCGTGTACTGGTCCACCTCGACATAGCCCTGGCCGACCCACTTGTCGGCCCATGGCAGCGGCGAGTTGCGGATCACGTCCGGCGCGCTCATTGGCGGGATGACGTTGGTGAAATCGAACGGGATTTCCCGGTCGCCTTCCGGCGTTGCGAAGGTGGCCACCTTGCGGCCCGGATCGATCGCCTTCATCACATGCTCATAGCGTGTGTCGAAGCCGCGCTCGCCATAGAGCATGCGCACCTTCTCGTTGACGATCGGCACGCCGAACAGCGATTTTGAGTGTGCGGCGTAGATGATCTCGGTCTTGCCGCGGTTGCCTTTCCGCCGTGCGTAGTCGTCGGTCAGGAAGGTGTATTTGAGCGGCGCGCCGGCGCATTTCATCTCGGTGGCCGGACGGCTGAACAGGCCCACGCCGCCCTCGTCGGTGAACCGGTCCATCTCGCGCCATGTGGCTTCGGCCGCTTCGGGGCTCGCATAGACCGAGCCGATGCCGTCCTTGCCGATCAGACCGACATCCATGCCCTCGATCTGGTCGTAGTTGAGCTTCAGCCCCGCCGCGACGACGAGATAGTCATAGCTGACCTGCGTGCCGCTGTCGGTCGTCACCGTCTTCGCCTCGGGATCGATCTCGGCGGCGCCCTCCTCGATCCAGTTGACCGCGCGCGGCAGCCAGTCGCTGGTGCTGCTGACCGAATAGCCGGCCGGTTTCAGCCCCGATGCGATCAGCGTGAAGCCGGGCTGGTAGAGGTGGCGCTTGCGCGCGTCGATGATGGTGATTTCGGCGCCGTCGAGCCGAGCGGCCAGCCGGTTGGCGAGCGATGAGCCGGCCGCACCGGCGCCGATGATGACGATCTTGGCCGACGTCGCCACGCGTTGCGCATGCGCCGGACGCGCGGCCCCCAGCGCTGTCGCGCCGAGCGCGGCCGCCAGAAAGGCGCGCCTGTCGAGCTCAAAAGACATGTGGAATCTCCCGATGGTCATAAACAATCGGGCGGATCGTAACGCCGCCGGACGCCCGGCGGCATGATCTATATCAATTTTTTCTTATATAAGAGACGACATCTATGCGGACCGGATCACTTCGAGCCGCCAACGATGTTGCGCCAGTTGCGCATCGAGATCAGGTGGCAGTAGATCAGCGCCAGCGCGCCGTTCTTGCGCAGCGACAGGAAGGTCTCATCGTCCAGTTGCGCCAGCTTCTCCTCGTCCACCACCTGAAAGCCGGTGATCCGCCGTTTGGTCTCGTCGGGCAGCGTCACATCGGCATTGCGGTCGACCAGAAGGCCGGTCCCGGCGATGGCGGCCAGGAGCTTGTCGGTCTCCAGAAGCTGGTTGTGATACGTCTGGCAGAAACTCATCGCGTTCTGCGCCGCTTCGCTCGGCTTTCCGTCCTCGAACAGCCGGTCGCCCTTTTTTGAATCGAACCAGCGGCTCTTGAGATCGGCGGCAAGCGTCAGCCTGTCCTGCGCCTTGTCCTCGACAAGGATGAACGGATAGCGCCTGACATAGGCCGGGATGTAGCTGCCCGAACGCCATTTGCCGCTCTTTTCGACAAACCGGTTCTCGCCGGCCGAGTGGCCGGTGATCACATGCGCGGCGCGGCGCCCGTCCTGTTCGCTGAAGACGAGCGGATAGTGCAGCGCCGCTTCCGGAAACTCGGCGGCCGCGACAATGATGGCGTTCATCTGAGATGCGCCATTGAAGCGGTTGGCCGGGGTGAAGCGCAAATCGCCGTGCAGCCCGGCCGACAGGACCGCCACGGTCTCGTACATGGCCGGAAGGCCGCCGCTTTCGGCTCCGTTCGCATCCTTGCCGGCAGCGGTTCTTTCCTCGGTTTTCGTCTCGGTCATCACGTCCCCGTTCAGTGCGGATTACTGGCTGCGCGCGGCCAGCGTTGCGAGCGCTTCGGTGAGCCCGTCGGTCGACACACCGATCGCGAGCGTCTGGCCGCTGGCAACGGGATAGCGGATCGCCGGGGTTTCGGCGCCGATAAGAAGCTGCGCAATGTCCTCGCCGCTCTCGAACTGGACAAAGCAGAAACCGCTCGTGCAGCGCGTTATGCGGCCCGACAGCAATGCCGTGTCGCCATCGGCCAGTTCCGGTGCGCTGCCGAACGACACGTCGGCGATGACGCGCATGGCAACGACCGTCGCTCCGTCCTCGGGATTGCGGCCGAAGGCGAGACGCGCGATTTCGGCGCGGTTGTTGGTGCTCGAATAGACCTGCACGGCCTCGCACACGCGGCGCGGTGCATCCTGCGGGCCGTCATCGTCGGCGGGCGTCACGGCAAGCGTGCAATCGACACTCCAGTCGCCAAACGATTCGGACGAGCGGCTTGGCGTCGGCGAAGCGTCCTGGGCCGTCGCCGGCGCTGTGGCTGCCATCATCCCCGCAACGCAAACCGCGGCGCCCAAAGCCGTCAGATTTCGAACAAGCATTTCTTTCCCCTTGTCTTTCCGGCCGGCGCGACTGCCTTGCCGGCCAGTATGTTTCATGCCCTGACTATCCGATGGACAAGGGGTTGGCCAGTGATCAGCGCCGGTTCATCTTCCCCGCATCATGCAAAAAGGCCGGACGCATGCATCGCGCCCGGCCATTCCTTGGCCCATTACCGCAATTGGGGTATGCCGACGCCCGTCAGCCGGCGGCCGCCACGGCGCGCTTGGCCATCACCTTGATCAGGTGGGCGCGATAGTCGGCCGAGGCGTGGATGTCGCTCATCAGCCCGTCGGCGGACACCGCCACCGCGTCCACGGCATCGGGCGACCAGTTCGTGCCGAGCGCCTGTTCGAGACCGTCATGACGGAAGACGCCGTCCTCGCCCGCCCCGGTGACGGCGACGCGCGCGCCATCGCCGGTCTTGGCGACAAAAACACCGACCATGGCGTAGCGCGAGGCCGGGTTTCGGAACTTGGCGTAAGCCGCCTTGCCGGGTGCACTGACGTTGACCGCGGTGATGATCTCGCCATCCTCAAGCGCTGTCGTGAACATGCCGGTGAAGAATTCGTCGGCTGCGATCTCGCGATTGTTGGTGACGATGGTCGCGCCCAGAGCCAGAAGGCCCGCCGGATAATCGGCGGCGGGATCGTTGTTGGCGATCGATCCGCCGATGGTGCCCATGTGGCGCACCGCCGGATCGCCGATCCCTGCGGCGAGCGCCGCCAGAGCCGGGCACACCGAACCCACCTCGTTGCTGCCGGCCACGGCCGCATGGGTGGCCGCCGCGCCGATGGTGACGGTGTCGCCGCGCACGGCGATCTCGGTCATCCCGCCAATGCCGCGAATGTCGATGACATCGGACGGTGCGGCCAGGTGCTGCTTCATGGTCGGCAGAAGCGTCTGGCCGCCGGCGAGGATCTTGGCCTCATCGGCGCCGCCAATGGCGGCAACCGCGTCCTCGATGCTGGCCGGCTTGTGATAGTTGACTGCGTACATCGATCGATCCTCCCTATTCGGCCGCCTGCGGCAGGCCGACTTCCTGAATGGCGGCCCACACCTTTTGCGGGGTGGCCGGCATCGTCAGATTGTTGTTGCCGATCGCGTCGGTGATCGCGTTGATGACGGCCGGCGGCGAGCCGATCGCTCCGGCTTCGCCGCAGCCCTTGACACCGAGCGGGTTGGACGGGGCGACCGTCGTCGAATGTTCGAGCACATAGGAGGGCACATCGTCGGCGCGCGGCATGCAATAATCCATGTAGGAGCCAGTGATGAGCTGGCCGTCCTCGTCATAGACAACGTTTTCCAGAAGCGCCTGGCCGATGCCCTGGGTGACGCCGCCATGCACTTGGCCCTCGACGATCATCGGGTTGATGACCGTGCCGAAATCGTCGGCCGCGGTGAAGCGGACGATCTCGACGACACCGGTCTCCGGATCGACCTCCACCTCGCAGATGTAGGTGCCCGACGGGAAGGTGAAGTTGGTCGGATCGTAGAAGGCGCCTTCCTTGAGGCCGGGCTCCATGCCGTCGGGCAGATTGTGCGCGGTGTAGGCGGCGAGGCCCACCTCGTGCCATGCCATCTTCTTGTCGGTGCCCGCGACCTTGACCTCGCCATCCTCGATGACGATGTCGTCCTCGCTGGCCTCCAGCGTGTGCGCGGCGATCTTCTTGACCTTGGCCTCGACCTTGTCCATCGCCTTGACGATGGCGTTCATGCCGACCGCGCCCGAGCGCGAGCCGTAGGTGCCCATGCCCATCTGCACCTTGTCGGTGTCGCCATGGACAATGGTGATGTTGTCCATCGGCAGTCCGAACCGGTCTGACACCACTTGCGCGAAGGTCGTCTCATGGCCCTGGCCGTGGGCATGGGAGCCGGTCAGGATCTCGATCGTGCCGACCGGGTTGACGCGCACCTCGGCCGATTCCCAAAGGCCGACGCCGGCGCCGAGCGAGCCGACCGCCTTGGACGGCGCGATGCCGCAGGCTTCGATGTAGCATGAATAGCCGATGCCGCGCAGCTTGCCGCGCGAGGCGGCCTCGGCCTTGCGGGCCGCAAAGCCGGCCACATCGGCTGCCGCCTGGCCCTTTTCGAGCAGCGCGTGGAAGTCGCCGGAATCGTAGGTCATGATCACCGGCGTCTGGTGCGGGAACTCGGTGATGAAGTTGCGGCGGCGCAGTTCGGCCGGGTCCATGCCCATCTCGCGCGCGGCGGTCTCCATCAGCCGTTCCATCACAAAGGTCGCCTCCGGGCGACCGGCGCCGCGATAGGCATCGACCGGAACGGTGTTGGTGTGCACCGCTTTGACGTCGCAATAGACGTTGGTGATGTCGTACTGGCCGGACAGAAGCGTGCCGTACAGATAGGTCGGCGTGGCGGTCGCAAACAAAGACGCGTAGGCGCCGATATTGGCCACCGTGTTGACCTTCAGCCCGACGATCTTGCCGTCGGCGTCAAAACCCATGCGGGCCTTGGTGACGTGATCGCGCGCATGGGCGTCGGTCATGAAGGCTTCGGAACGGTCCGACGTCCACTTGACCGAACGGCCGGTCTTCATCGACGCCCACAGGCAGGTGATCTCCTCGGGATAGATGTAGATTTTCGAGCCGAAGCCGCCGCCGACATCGGGCGCGATGACACGCAGCTTGTGCTCGGGCGCAACATTGTAGAAGGCCGACAGGACCAGCCGCGCCACATGCGGGTTCTGGCTGGTCGTGTAGAGCGTGTAGTGATCGTCGATGTCGTTATAGACGGCGATCGCCGAGCGGGGTTCGATCGCGTTCGGCGCCAGCCGGTTGTTGACGATATCGAGCTCGGTGATGTGCGCGGCGCCGGCGAGGCCCGCATCGGCGGCGGCCTCGTCGCCGATCTCCCAGTCGAAGATCAGATTGCCGGGGACGTTGTCGTGCAGGAGCGGTGCGCCGTCCTCGAGCGCCCTGGTGGCAGCGGCGACGGCGGGCAGTTCCTCATAATCGACCTCGACCGCCTCGGCGGCAAGGCGCGCCAGCGCCTGGCTTTCGGCGATGACGATGGCGACGGGTTCGCCGACATGGCGCACGCGGGCTGTCGCCATCGGGTTCCACGCACCGACATTCATCGGGTTGCCGTCCTTGGAATGGATCGCCCAGCCGGTGATGATATCGCCGATGCCGTCTTCCTTGAGTTCCGGCCCGGTGTGCACGGCGATCACGCCATCCATGGCAAGCGCGGCGGTCGCATCGATGCCCTTGATCTCGGCATGGGCGTGCGGGCTGCGCACGAACGCGCCATAGGCTTGGTTTTCCATGCGGATATCGTCGGTGTATTTGCCTCGGCCCGTGATGAACCGCTTGTCCTCCTTGCGCTTGACCGCAGCGCCGATGCCTTCGCTCATATGCTCGTTCCTCCCAAATGCCTCATGATGCCGCCCGGATGATCCTCCGCATGCTCACATGCTGGCGGCCGCGTCTTTGATCGACCGGACGATGTTGTGATAGCCGGTGCAGCGGCAGATATTACCCTCCAGCTCGTGCCGGATCGCGTCGTCGGTCAGCTCCTTGCCCTCGGCCTTGTAGCGGTTGATCATGTCGATGCCGCTCATGATCATGCCCGGCGTGCAGAAGCCGCATTGCAGCCCGTGATTTTCGTTGAAGGCCACCTGCATGGGGTGCAGTTCGCCATTGGCGAGCCCCTCGACCGTGGTCACCTCGGCACCGTCCAGCGAGGCGGCCAGCACGGTGCACGACTTGACCGCCTTGCCGTCCACATGGACGACGCACGCGCCGCACTGGCTGGTGTCGCAGCCGACATGGGTGCCGGTCAGCCGCAAATGCTCGCGCAGGAAATCGCTCAGCAGCGTCTCGCCCGGCACATCGCCGCTGGCGGCCTTGCCGTTCACGGTCATCGTCACACTGGTCATCCATTCCTCCTCTTTTCCGGTGTCGCGCCCGTCCGGGCCACCGGCATGGTGATGCACGCGGGTCCGGTCAGGCCTTTTCGGCCGTCTCTGCGTCCCCGGCGACTTCGTCCCGGGCGTCCTTGCCGCCCAAATGATCGTGGAAGTTCTCGAAGAACTTGTCGGCCAGCTTCTTGGCGGTCGAATTGATCAGCCGGCTGCCGAGGCGGGCCAGCTTGCCGCCAACGGTTGCCTGCGCCTCATAGGTCAGCAGCGTGTGACCGTCGCCATCGGTCAGCCGCACGTCGGCGCCGCCCTTGGCAAAACCGGCCACGCCGCCCTTGCCTTCGCCCTGAATGGTGTAGCTTTCCTCGACGATGATGTTGACCAGTTCGACCTCGCCGGCGAACTTCGCCTTCACGGGGCCGATCTTCTGGACGACCTTGGCGGTCATGGTCGTGTCGGAGGTCATCTCCAGCTCTTCACAGCCGGGAATGCATGCGCGCAGCACGTCGGGATCGTTCAGTGCCTGCCAGACAGCCGCCCGCGGGGCGGCAATCTGGTATTCACCCGTCATGTCCATGACGCTCCTCCGGTGAATGCTTGTCGTTGTTGTCCTTCGATGATGGCGCGGCCCAATTTGGAATGCAACTCATTCTAATGTCGCGGATTGCGCTTTTTCGATGCGGTCTCACGCGGCGCGCATATCCTGCCGGCCTTCGGTCAGTGCGCGCGTCAGATCGGCCAGGCTGTCGAGCGAATGGCAGGCATGGAACCGGTCGACATGGGGCATCATCGCGCGGATGCCGCCGGCGAGCGGCGCGAACCCGTCATAGCGCAGGAGCGGGTTCAGCCAGATGAGCTGCCGGCACGACAGGTGCAGCCGCTCCATCTGGGCCGAGAGCAGGTCGGCGTCGCCGCGCTCCAGCCCGTCGGTGATCAAAAGAACCACGGCGCCCTGGCCGAGCACGCGGCGCGACCAGTCCCGGTTGAAGCTCTCGATCGCCGCGCCGATGCGCGTGCCGCCCTCCCAGTCCGTCGCATCGTGACCGACCGCCGCCAGCGCCCGGTCGGGGTCTTTGAGGTGAAGCGCGCGGGTGATGTTGGTCAGCTGCGTGCCGAAGGTGAAGGCGTGGACATGGCGCCAGTCGCGCACCCGCGCCCAAGTCAACGCGTGCAGGAAATGCATCATCATCCGCGAATAGGTGCTCATCGATCCGGAAATGTCGCACAGGGCGACAAGGTCCGGCGGCCGCTCGCGCGGTACGATGGTGACGACCCGCTCGATCTCGCCGGCGCGGCGCAGCGACCCGCGCATGGTGGCGCGGAAATCGGGCCGGGTTCCGACCGGCGAACGGCGCGCGCGCCGCGTGCGAACCGGGCGGACGGGCAGGCGCATCGCCTCGATGGCGCGCGCCGCGCGCGCCAGCTCAGTGGCGCTCATCTGCTCGAAATCCATCGCCCGCAGCGTCTCGGTTTCCGACCAGGACAGTTGCGCGTCGATCTCGACCTCGGTGCGCACCGGCGCGTCGGCAGATGCCTTGGGCGCATCGCCCAACGCCTCGGAGGCGCGCCGTTCGGCGGCCTTTTTCTTCTTCTCCTCGGTCTCGCCCCGGATCATCGGCGACAGGAGACGGATCATCTTTTCGAGATATTCGGGATCGCGCCAGAACATGGTGAACACCTGGTGGAAGACGTCCAGATGCTCGGCGCGGGTGATCAGCGTCGCGCGCAGAAGATGATAGAAATCGTCGCGCCGGGAGAAGCCGGCGACCGCCGCCGCGCGCACCGCATCGCGGACCTGGCTGGTGCCCACCGGCACGCCGGCCTTGCGCAGGGCGCGGGCGAAATGAACGATATTGTCGGCCAGCCGGCCCTTGGCGGGCGTTGCGGCGGAGGGCGCCCCGGCCATCAGCTGCCGGTGTCGGCGAGCTTCGCCCGCGCCTCGTCGAGAATGCGCGTGACCTCGGAGCCGGCCATGCGGGCAATGTCGTCCTGATATTTGAGGATCGCCCCGAGCGTGTCGGAAATGACCTCGGGCGACAGAGCGACCGTGTCGAGCGCGACAAGGCACTTGGCCCAGTCGATGGTCTCGGCGACGCCGGGGTTCTTGAACAGGTCCGCCCCGCGCAGACCCTGGACGAAGGCGACGATCTCCGCCGAAAGGGTTTCGGTCGCTTCGGGCACGCGGGCGCGCAGGATGTCCATCTCGCGCTCGAAGTCCGGATAATCGACCCAGTGATAAAGGCAGCGGCGCTTGAGCGCGTCATGGACCTCGCGCGTCCGGTTGGAGGTCAGGATCACCAGCGGCGGCTCGTCCGCGCGGATCGTGCCGAGTTCCGGGATCGTCACCTGATAGTCCGACAGGGCTTCGAGCAGGAACGCCTCGAACGGTTCGTCCGTGCGGTCGACCTCGTCGATCAGCAGGACGGGCGGGCCCTCGGCGTGCGGCTCCATCGCTTCCAGAAGCGGCCGGCGGATCAGGAAGTCGCCGGTGAACAGCTCCTGCTGCAACAGGTCGCGGTCGGCGTTGCCGGCGGCCTCGGCGGTTCGGATGGCGACCATCTGGGCCGTGAAGTTCCACTCATAGATCGCCGACGCGGCATCGAGACCCTCATAGCATTGCAGGCGGATCAGCCGGCGGCCGAGGCCGGAGGCGAGCGCCTTGGCGATCTCGGTCTTGCCGACGCCGGCCTCGCCTTCAAGAAAGAGCGGCTTGTCGAGCGTCATCGACAGGAAGGCGACGGTGGCAAGGCCGCGCCCGCAGACATAGTTCTCGCCGGCAAGAAGGGCGATCGTCTCGTCGATCGAGACCGGCGCGGGCGTGGCGGTCGTGTTGGCGGCATCCATCATGACCACAAGAGTTAGCGGGCATGCCGGCGCCTGTCCATTGCGCCAAGGGCGCAAACGCCTTGCCGCCCGATGGCAAAGCGATACAATCGCCAGCATCATGCTGACACGCGCACAAACCGTCCCGCCGCTCGATTTCGGGCCCAACCGCGCGCCGCTGGCCGCACTGGCGACGGCGCAAGAGGACGGCGTTCTGTCGGTCATCACCCGCACCGAAGGCCCCTCCTACCGCCCGGTCGGCGCGGTGATGGCGTTCCTGGCGGACGACATGCGTATCGGCACGCTGTCGTCGGGCTGCATCGAATCCGATCTGGCGCTCCATGCCGCCGAAACGCTCGACACCGGGACGCCCAAGACCGTGCTCTACGGACGCGGTTCGCCCTATATCGACATTCAGCTTCCCTGCGGCGGCGGGCTTGAAATCCTGCTGGTGCCGCGCCCCGACAAGGAGGCGCTCGCGAGGATGATCGAAACGCTCGACGCGCGCCGGCCCGCAACGCTCGTCATCGACCGCCAGACCGGGCAGATCGAAGCGCAAGAGGATGCGATTGCGTCCGAAAAGGGCCGGTTCGCGATCACGTTCGAGCCCGAACTGCAGTTCTTCATCTTCGGCAAGGGGCCCGAAGCCAGCACATTCGCCGGACTGGTCCAGTCCGCAGGCTATCCCAACCTTTTGCTGTCGCCCGACGAGGAAACGCTCGAAGCGGGCCGCGCGGCGGGGTGCGCCACGCATCATCTGGTCTCCAAGGGCGTGCCATCGGGGGTTTCGCCGGACGGCTGGTCGTCGGTGGTCCTGTTCTTTCACGATCACGACTGGGAACCGCCGATCCTTGAGAGCGCGCTCGAAACCGATGCGTTCTATATCGGCGCGCAGGGCAGCAAGCGGGCGCGCGATGCGCGCCTGGCCGAACTCGAGGCGATGGGCGTTGCGGCGGAGGCACGCGAGCGCCTGCACGGGCCGATCGGGCTGGTGCCTTCGGCGCGCGATGCGCGCACGCTCGCCGTCTCGGTTCTCGCCGAGGTGCTGGCCGTCGCCAAAGCCGCCGCATGAGCCGATGCGGCCTTGTCCTGGCGGCCGGGCGGTCGGCGCGGTTCGGCACCGAAAACAAGCTCCTGGCATCGTTCCGGGGCAGGCCGCTGGGCGCCCATGCGGCGGAAACCATGGCTGCCGTTCCGCTCGATCACCGGCTGGTCGTGGTCGCCGACCCTGCGGTCGCCGCGCTGTTCGAGGATTTCGACGTGCTGACGATCCAAGAGCCCGACGCACCGCAATCGGCGAGCCTGGCGCTCGGCGCCCGGCACGCCATGCAACTGGGCGCGACACGGCTGCTCGTCGTGCTGGCGGACATGCCGCTGGTGAACGCCGCACTGATGGGCGCGGTGCTGAACCGCTGCACCGATGACAGCCCATCGGCGGCGACCGACGGCACGCGCGCCATGCCGCCCGCCTGTTTCGGCGGCACACGGATCGACGCGCTCACGAAACTGTCGGGCGATCGCGGCGCGGCCTTGCTGCTTGCGGACCTGCCGCCCGACCGTCTTGTCGCGGCTCCGCCGGGCATGCTGGCCGATGTCGATACCGTCGCCGACCTTGACCGGATGCGTGCCGGGACGGATTGAAGCGCCGGACCGCGCGGCATCAGTGGGCGGCGAACAGGGCCTCGGCGTCCACCTTGCCGCCCCTTGGGCGGGTGTCGAGGCCGCGGAGGGCGGCCCCGTGGCGGCGGGCGACCGCATCGGCGGCAATCCGGACATCCTCGATCGCTTCGGCGAGCCGGCCGTGGAACCGCGGATCGGATGCGCCCATGGGCGCGATGTCGGAAAAGCGCAGGCGCCGGGGCAATGCGATACCGGCGGCTTGAAGGGCCGCGATCAGTCCATCGGCCAGAGCCGCGCGGCTTTGCGCGCCGCGCTGGAAATCGGTGACGTGAACATCGCCGCCCAGCGGCCGCTTGACCCGGACCCAGAACATCGGATCGCGCGCGCAGGCAACCTTGATGGCAAACTCGTCCACCGAGACCGCGTGCGAGAGGGTCGCTGCGCGGTCCTGCCGCGCCCGATCCAGGCTGATGATGTTCCCCGCCATGCGAACCGTCCCGATGCCCACTGCCGGTCTTACAGTGCCGGCTCTGGCGACGGCGCTCAAGCTTATGGTTGACAAATGGTTAACGCGCCGGCGGCAAGCACGGCACGATCGCGGCCCGTTACGGACTTCGGGACGGTTCCTGACTGGTGAAGAAATGGTGCCCGGGGGCGGATTTGAACCACCGACACGCGGATTTTCAATCCGCTGCTCTACCCCTGAGCTACCCGGGCACGGGCGTTCGCGATCACAGGATCGGCCGGGCCGGAGGCCCGCTCAGAACGCGCGGGTTATAGCACCAAATACGATGCTGTCCAGACGAGCCCAAACGCTTTTTTGCCGGCCGCCGGCGTTGGGGAATTGTTGATCGGTTTGCCGCACACTGGCGCCACGATAGGCCAATCAGGCGGGCGGATCATGGCGGGACAGACCGACGACACCAAACGGGAAGGCTTTGGCTGGGGCATCTGGGCGACCGGCGCCATTGCGGCGCAGTTCGCCGCCGATCTCGACCATGTGCCGGGCGCGCGCCGCGCAGCGGTGTGCTCGCGGTCGATGGAGACCGCGCAGGCCTTTTCAGCCAAGCACGGGTTCGCATCGGCGCATGCCGATCCGGACGCGTTTCTCGCCGATCCCGCCGTCGATGCGGTCTATATCGCCTCGCCCCATACCGAACATTGCGCGCAGGCGCTTCGGGCCATCGCGGCGGGCAAGCCGGTGCTGATCGAAAAGCCGGTGGCGATGACTTCGGTCGAGGCGCGCACCATCGAGGACGCCGCGCGCAATGCCGGCGTGTTCGCCATGGAGGCGCTTTGGACGCGGTTCCTGCCGGCCGTGCAGCGCGCCAAGGCGCTGATCGACGATGGCGCGATCGGCACCGTGCGCCGTGCCGAAGCCAGCCTCTTGTTCCACCGCCCATTCGATCCGGAGCACCGCCTGTTCGATCCGGCGCGCGGCGGCGGGGTGCTGCACGATCTGGGCGTCTATCCGCTGTCGCTTGCAACGTTCCTGTTCGGGGCGCCCGCGCTTGAGCGAGGACGCTGGCAGGCCGCGCCGACCGGCGTCGACCGGGCGGCGGAGGTGGCGCTGACCTGCGGCAGCGTGCCGTTCACCGCCAAGGTCGGTTTCGTGGAGGACCCGGCCGCGGAGGGGCGCAACGATTTCATCGTTTATGGCGAGACGGGCACGCTGCGGATCGACCGGCATTTTCTGTCGGGGCCGTCGCTGACGTTGTGGGACAGGCCGCTCGAGACCACGCCGGACCCGCGCGGATGGGGCGAGAAGCTGGCGCGGCGTTTGCCCATGCCCGGCCGTACGGTCATGGATTTCGCCCGTCCCTCGCGCGGGCTGAACTTCCAGGCCGCCGCCGTGCAGGCGGCCATCGCCCGCGGTGAGACCGCCCATCCGGCGATGCCGCTGTCCGACAGCGCGGCAGTGCTTGCAATCATCGAACAGGTGCTGGCCGCCCCGCCGGAGAACTGATCGCGTCAGGTCCGGTCGGGTGCGCCCTCGAATTCCTCCACGATGCCCATGAAGCGGCGCATGAACTCTTCCATATAGCCAAGACCGCGCTCGAACTCCTCGGGATCGGGCAGGCCGTCGCGCTCGATCGCCGATCCGGCGCCGGAATTGAGCCGCCGCTCAAGTACCGCGACCCGCGCTTCGAGAGCGTCCAGCGCATCGAAGAAGGCGGCGCGCTCGTCGGCGCCCAGCCGGCACACCACCTCGTCGCCCTCAAGCGCGCAGACCGACATCTCGCCGGTCTCGGTGTCCATGCGCACGAAACCGTCCTCGGTCGGTTCCATCACATAGCGGCCCGCGTCGGCTGCCACGGGCCCCGCCATGACGGTCAGGGCGGCAAGGCTGCCGCCGATGATCATTGCTCTCATCTGTTCCTCCTTGGCCGGTGCGCGGCCGGCATGTCCCTTTGCCGCTTTGTTTCCCACGACATTACGCGGAATTTGTGATGGCCGGTGGACAAGGCGCGGCGGAACGCAAGCCGGTCTTCCGCCGGCACGGCGACCGGTCTAAAGGGTCGGCATGGGCACGCTCATCTACAAGATCGCGACGCGGGCGCAATGGGCCAAAGCCGAGGCCGATGGTGTCTTTGCCGGCGCGCCGATCGATCTGGCGGACGGCTACATTCATTTCTCGACCGCCGACCAGGCGCGGGAGACCGCCGCCAAGCACTTTGCCGGGCAAAACGATCTCCTTCTGGTCGCGGTGCGCGCCGAAGCGCTGGGCGCGGCTCTCAGACATGAAGTCTCGCGCGGCGGGGCGCTGTTTCCGCATCTTTACGCGCCGCTCGACCTGACCCATGTCGCCTGGGTGCGACAGCTGCCGCTGGGCGATGACGGCGCGCACATCTTCCCGCCAATGGACGCGTGATGCGCGATCGCCTGACCGACCGGCTCGGCCGCTGGCTGATGTTCCGCTTCGACCCGGAGACGGCGCACGGGCTGGCGATCAAGGGGCTGAAGTCGGGATCGCTGCCCGCACGCCCCGCCGATGCCGATCCGCGTTTGGCCGTTGCGATGGCGGGCGTCGCCTTTCCCAATCCGCTCGGCGTCGCCGCCGGGTTCGACAAGAATGCCGAGGTGCCCGACGCGCTTCTCAGGCTCGGTTTCGGCTTTACCGAGATCGGCACGGTGACGCCGCGCGCCCAGCCGGGCAACTCCAAACCGCGCATCTTCCGGCTGACCGGGGACCGCGCCGTCATCAACCGGCTGGGCTTCAACAATGACGGTCACGGCGCGGCCTGGCACCGGCTCGATGCGCGGCACGACACGGGGATCGTCGGCGTCAATATCGGCGCCAACAAGGATACCGACGACAAGGCCGCCGACTATGTGGCCGGGCTCGAGCGGTTCTATGCGCTCGCCGCCTATTTCACGGTCAACATCTCCTCGCCCAACACGCCGGGACTGCGCGATCTGCAGACGCGCGGCGCGCTAGCCGATCTTCTGGCGCGCGTCGGCGAAGCGCGCATGAGGCAGATCGAGGAGACGGGCCGGCGCGTGCCGGTCCTTTTGAAGATCGCACCGGACATCACCGAGGCCGATCTCGACGACATCGTCGCCGAGGTGCTCGACAAGGCGATCGACGGGATGATCGTCTCCAACACGACCCTGTCGCGGGCCGGGATTTCCGACGATCCGGGCGAGGCGGGCGGGTTGTCCGGCGCGCCCCTGTTCGAGCGCTCGACCATCGTGCTGGCCAAAGCGCGCCAGCGCGCCGGGCCGGATCTCGCCCTGATCGGCGTGGGCGGTGTCGACAGCGCGGAAACGGCGCTCGCCAAGATCGAGGCGGGCGCCGATCTGGTGCAGCTCTATACGGGCATGATCTATCGCGGTCCGACGATCGCCGGGCGCATCTGCGCAGGCCTTTCGGACGCACTCGACGCGCGCGGCGCCGACCGGATCGGCGATCTGCGCGATCTCAAGGTCGAGGACTGGGCGTCGAAACCGATCCCGCCGCAATAGGTTCAGCCGAAGACGCGCCGCGCGCGCGACGGCAGGATCGCCAGCAGCGTCAACCCGCGCAGGCCCAGAAACAGGTTGAGCGCGAACCACAGACCGTGATTGCCGAAGACCGGCGTCAGCCCGTAGCCGGCGGCGATGAAGACGGCCAGCGACAGCAGCATCATGTTGCGCATGTCGACCGACCATGTCGCGCCGATATAGACGCCGTCCATCTGGAAGGCGAGGACGCCGGCGATGGCGGTAAAGGCCGCCCAGACAAGGAAGATGCGCGCCTCGGCCCGCACCTCTTGGGCCGTGGTCATGATCTCGATGAACCAGTTGCCGGCCACCAGCACGACCAGCGTCGTGAAGCCGGCCAGCACGAACCCCCAAAACGCCGTCAGCCGGACAGCGCGCCAGAACGGCTTCGGATGGCGGCCGCCGACGGCGCGCCCGACCAGCTGTTCGGCGGCAACGGCGAAACCGTCCAGATAGTAACCGGCGATGAAGAAGAAATTCATCAGGATTGCGTTGGCCGCCAGCGTGACCGCGCCGAACTGCGCGCCGATGCGCGTGAACAGCGCGAAACTGGCGACCAGGGCGAAGGAGCGGATCATGATGTCGCGGTTGAGGACGATCAGCGCGAGGAAGGACGGCCGGTCGAGGATGCGCGCCCGGGACGGGGCATGGCGCCTGTCGAAGCCGCGCCACAGCCAGACGAGGGCGCCGATGGCGACGACACTTTCGCCGATGACGGTCGCCCAGGCGACGCCGGCAACGTTCCATTCCAGCCAGAGGCCGAGCGCGATCGACAGGACGATGTTGATGCCGTTGATCAGCGACTGAACGATCAGCGCCGCGACGGCCCGCGCCTGTCCCAGCAGCAGGCCAAGGACCGCATAGTTGACCAAAGTGAACGGCGCGGCGAGGAAGCGGATCGTCACATAGGTGCGCGTTGCCTCGGCCACTGCATCGCCCGGCGCCATGAACCACAGGCCGACGTCGCGGATGACCGGCGCGAGCGGCAGCAGAAGCAGCCCGCCGACGAGTGCGATCAGCACCGCGCGCCAGAAGACGGCCTGCTGCTCGGTTGCGTCGCCGCGCCCGACCGCCTGGGCGACGAGACCGGTCGTGCCCATGCGCAGAAAATTGAACATGATGAAGACGACATCGAACAGGATGGCGCCGATCGCCAGGCCGCCGATGAGCGCTGCGTCGCCGAACTGGCCGACCACCGCCGTGTCGACAATGCCGAGCAGTGGCGTCGTCAGATAGGCGAGCGTCATCGGCACGGCGATGGCGAACACCATGCGATTTGTGACCTCGAATTCCGAGGCGTCTTTGCTCCGGGCCGGATCAAGTGCGGACATTGCCATGCCCTGCCCGATGGGATGCTGCCGGACAAGCCGACAATTGTATCGGTGACAAGGCTGCCGACAGTTTGACTTCGGCCATGCGATGCTTACCTGCGGAACAATGCCGCTGCCGATCCTGCACAATCCCGCCTATGACGCGCTGTTCGATCCCGAGCACCGGTTTCCGATGGGCAAATATGCGCGGCTGGCCGAAGTGCTCATCGAGGACGGGCTGGCCGCGCCCGGCACCTTCATCGTGCCCGCGCCGGCGCCGCGCGACTGGGTCAAGCTGGCCCATGACGACACTTACGTGGATCAGGTCTATGCGTTCGACGTGCCGCGCGCGATCGAACGCGAGATCGGTTTCGAGGTGACGAAACGCACCTCGCTGCGCGCGCAATGCGCAACGACCGGCACGGTGATGGCGGCGCGGTTGGCGCTGGAACACGGCATTGCCTGCAACACGGCGGGCGGCAGCCATCATGCCCGCCACGCGCAGGGCGCCGGCTTCTGCACCTTCAACGATGTCGCGGTCGCCGCGCGGCTGCTGCTTGCCGACGGCGAGGTTTCCAGCGCGCTGGTGCTCGATCTCGACGTTCACCAGGGCGACGGCACGGCGGAGATCTTCGCCGCCGACGCACGCGTCTTCACCGCATCGATCCATGCCGAGAAAAACTATCCGGTTCGCAAGAAGGCCTCCGACTTCGACCTCGGCCTGCCGGACGGAGTCGGCGATTCAGCCTATCTCAAAACGCTGGCGCTGGCGCTTGAAGAGCTGCGCGGCCGTGTGCCTTCACCGGATATCGTCTTCTACAATGCCGGCGTCGACGTGCATGGCGAGGACCGGCTGGGCCGGCTGGCGCTGACGAACCATGGCATCGAGCGGCGCGAACGGATGGTGATCAGCCATTTTCGCATGCGCGGCATTCCCGTATGTGGCGTGATCGGCGGCGGCTATTCGCGCGATGTCGACGCGCTGGCACGCCGGCATGCGCTGCTGCACCATGTCGCCGACGAGTTTTCGTTCAGCGTTCCGACCGGTAGCTCAGAAGCCGCGCGAGGATAAAGAGTGGAATGACGATGCTGGCGCCGAGGATCAGCCAGTCGCCGAAACGGCCGAGCGCCGCCCAGCCGCTTTGCCACAGATTGACGGCGAAGTCGCGCAGGCCCCACCAGATGTCGAGCGGCGCGAGGCCGAAGACGTTCATCACCGCGCCGACGAGCAACGACACCACCACCAGCTTGATGACGGTGCGACCGACCGTGTCGCCGAGAAGCTGACGTGTGTTCATGCGCCCGTGCTCCGTTGTTCGAGAGCGGACCTAAGCGGCAAATGCGGCAACCGCAAGGGCGTCAGTCGAGCATCGCTTCAAGCGTTTCGAGCCGGTCGGCCTCGAAGGGCGGCTTGTCCCATCTGAGGCGCGAGATGCGCGGAAAGCGCATGGCGACGCCGGATTTGTGGCGTGTCGAGCGGTTCAATCCCTCGAATGCGACTTCCAGCACCAGCCCGTGATCGGGCTCGGCGCGCACCGACCGCACCGGGCCGAAACGCTCAACCGTGTTGTCGCGCACGAACTTGTCGATCTGTTTGAGTTCCTCGTCGGTGAAGCCGAAATAGGCCTTGCCGACCGGCACGAGCGCGGGGTCGTCGGCTTCGCCGGTCCAGACGCCGAACGTATAGTCGGAATAAAAGCTCGACCGCTTGCCGTGGCCGCGCTGCGCATACATCAGCACCGCATCGATCAGGAACGGATCGCGCTTGAACTTGAACCATGGCCCCTTGGGCCGGCCAGGGACGTAGATGCTGTCCCGGCGCTTGAGCATCAATCCCTCGATGATCGGGGCCGGCGGCGCGTTGCGCTTTGCCGCGACCTCCTCCCAGATCTTGAACGGCACGAGCGGCGACAGGTCGAACCGGTCGGCCGGCAACGTAGCGACAAAGGCTTCAAGCCGGGCGCGGCGGGTCTCGAACGGCAGCGGCCGCAAATCGTCCCCGCCCTCCTGCAGAAGATCGTAAGCGCGCACGAAGGCCGGGAATTTCGCCTGCTGTTTGGCCGAGACGGTCTTTCGGTTGAGGCGCTGCTGGAGATCGCCGAACGTGCCGGGGCGGATCGCGCCATCCTCGAAATGGCCGACTAGCAGTTCGCCGTCGATCGAGCCTTCGAAATCCATCGCGGCAAGAAGATCGGGAAAAGAGCGGGAAATGTCGTCGCCGGTGCGCGAATAGATGCGCGCGACGCCCTTTTCGGCGGTCGCCTGCACGCGGATGCCGTCCCATTTCCATTCGGCGCAATAGTCGGCCGGATCGTAGCGGGCGAGGTCTTCGGTATCGGCCGGGTTGGCCAACATGACGGGCCGGAACGGCGCGGCGGCGGCGCTTTCGGGCTTGGGTCCGGTGCCGTCGAGCCATGCGAACAGGTTCGTATAGGGGATGGCGAGCCCGTGCCAGAGTTCCTCGATCTCGGTGACGTCCTTACCGCCGAAATCGGCCAGCGCCTGCTTGACCAGCCTCGACGAAACGCCGATGCGCATGCCGCCGGTGATCAGCTTCAACAGCGCGTAACGGCCGGGCGGATCGAGCGCGTCGAGCCAGCGCTCGACCAGCCGCGGCCCGTCCGAGCGGGAGGAGATTTGGAGGGTTTCGACGATGGTGGCGAGGGGGAGGTCCGCATTCTTCACCTCCCCCTTGAGGGGAGGTCGGTGAGGATCGCGCAAGTGAGCCGAACCGGGTGGGGGTTCTTCACCATCGCTTACCCCCACCCCGACGCTGCGCATCGACCCTCCCCTCAAGGGGGAGGGTGACGGGCGCTCTTCCTCAGCCGGCCAGATCAGGGACACCGTCTCGGCCAGGTCGCCGACGAAATCGTAGGAATAGCCGAACAGGACCGGATCGACCCGCGCCTCGACCAGCGCGCGGATCATCGCCGGCTTGACCGAGGGAATGTCGAGATCGCGGGTGATGGCGGCGATCGCATAGCCGCGATCGGGATCGGGGGTCGCGGCTATGTAATCGACGATCAGCCGGAGCTTGGCGTTGCGCGATGGCGTGAGAACAAGGGCGTCGAGGAGGGCGGCGAAGGGTTTCATGGCAATAACCCCCACCCTTCATCCCTCCCCGCAAGGGGGAGGGAAGACTTCGACATACCGCCACATTGGCTCACAATTCGAGCCTGGACCGAATATCGGTCCGACCGATGCGGTGCTCCTGTCTTCCCTCCCCCTTGTGGGGAGGGATGAAGGGTGGGGGAAAGCCGAACCATCACTCCGCCTCGTCCTCATAGCCGACCAGATTGAGCGGTTTGGCCCTGATCTGCGACAGTTCGCACCAGCGTACCAGCGCCTCCTCGCGGCCATGGGTCACCCAGACCTCGGAGGCGCCGGTATCCCGGATGGTCTGGGTCAGTTCGTCCCAGTCCGAATGATCCGACAGGATCAGCGGCAGTTCGACGCCGCGCTGCTTGGCCCGCTGGCGCACGCGCATCCAGCCCGAGGCGAAGCAGGCCACCGGGTCGGGAAAGCGCCGCGCCCATTTGTCGGCGAAGGCCGAGGGCGGCCCGACAATGATCTTGCCGGCAAACTGGTCCCTGGCGCCCTTGTCGATGGTCGCCGGCGCCAACGGACCGAGATCGATTCCCTGCCTCCGATAGTAGGTGCAGAGCTTTTCCATCGCGCCGTGAATGAAGATGGTCTCGGCGTATCCGGCCTTGCGGATCAGCGCGATGACCCGCTGCGCCTTGCCGAGCGCGTAGGCGCCGACCAGATGCGCCCGCTCAGGGAAGCGCGCGACGCTGTCGAGCAGCCGCGCGATCTCGCCGCCATCGTCGGGATGGATGAAGACCGGCAGCCCGAAGGTCGCTTCGGTGATGAAGACATCGCAGGGCACCACTTCGAAGCCCGCGCAAGTGGGATCGGCGCGGCGCTTGTAGTCGCCCGAGGCGACGATGCGGGTGCCACCGGCCTCGACGGCGATCTGCGCCGATCCCAACACATGACCGGCCGGGTGGAACGAGACGGTGACGCCGTTGATGGTAACCGTATTGCCGAGCGTCGCCTCTTGGGTCGCGCCGGCGAAATCCTCCCCGTAGCGAATGCCCATAATGTCGAGCGTTTCACGCGTCGCCATCACATGGGCGTGGCCGGCGCGGGCATGGTCGGCATGGCCATGGGTGATCAGCGCACGATCGACCGGCTTGACCGGGTCGATGAAAAAGTCGCCCGGCGGGCAATAGAGCCCCTTGTCGGTCGGGTGCAGCAGCTTGTCGGGTTTCATGCTCCGCAAGATAGATGCCGACCTTTTTCACGCAAGGCGCATTGCAGAACTTTTCGGGAACGCTAATCTCCCCTCCAATGAGCGTCATCGACACATCGCGGCCGGAGCAGGCCGACATGTTTGCCCTGCCCAGACCGTTCGTCGACTGGTTCGCGACCAAGGGCTGGCAGCCGCGCGCGCATCAATTGGAGCTTCTGGCCAAGGCCGAGGCGGGGCTGTCGACGCTTTTGATCGCGCCGACCGGCGCCGGCAAGACGCTGGCCGGGTTCCTGCCCGCGCTGACCGATCTGGCGCGGCGCGGCAAGCCGAAGCCGGGCTCGATCAGACCGGGCGTCCACACGCTCTATATCTCGCCGCTGAAGGCGCTCGCCGTCGATATCGAACGCAATCTCGGCGTGCCCGTGGGCGAGATGGACCTGCCGGTCACCATCGAAACCCGCACCGGCGACACGCCCGCCTCCAAGCGCCAGCGCCAGAAGCTGGCGCCGCCCGACATCTTGCTGACAACGCCCGAACAGGTGGCGCTGCTGTTGTCGCACAAGGATGCCGACCGGTTCTTTGCCGATCTGCGCTATGTGATCTTCGACGAGTTGCATTCGCTGGTTACCTCCAAGCGCGGGCAGTTGCTTTCGCTCGGTCTGGCGCGATTGCGGATGCTGCAACCGGAACTCCAGACGATCGGCCTTTCGGCGACGGTGGCCGAACCGGACGAGTTGCGGCGGTGGCTGGTGCGGCAGGCCTCCGGCGCGGACGCCCTGTCCGAACTGATCACCGTCGATGGCGGGGCGACGCCCGAGATCACCATTTTGAAGTCCGACGACCGCATTCCCTGGTCCGGCCATTCGGCGCGCTATGCGCTGCCGGACGTCTATGAGGCGATCAAGGCGCACGGCACGACGCTGATCTTCGTCAATACGCGCAGCCAGGCCGAGCTGATCTTCCAGGCGTTGTGGACGCTGAACGAGGACAGCCTGCCGATCGCCTTGCATCACGGTTCCCTCGATGTCGGGCAAAGGCGGCGCGTCGAAGCGGCGATGGGCCAGAGCGCGCTGCGCGCGGTCGTCGCCACCTCGACGCTCGATCTGGGCATCGACTGGGGCGATGTCGATCTGGTCGTCCATGTCGGTTCGCCCAAGGGCGCCAGCCGGCTGGCGCAGCGGATCGGCCGCGCCAACCACCGGATGGACGAACCGTCCAAGGCAATCCTCGTGCCGGCCAACCGGTTCGAGGTGATGGAATGCCAGGCCGCGCTCGATGCCAACTATCTGGGCGCGCAGGACACGCCGCCGATCGAGCCGGGCGCGCTCGACGTTCTGTGCCAGCATATTCTGGGCATGGCATGTTCGGCGCCGTTCGATGCCGACGCTCTTTATGCCGAAGTGACGGGCGCTGCGCCTTATGCGGACCTCGACCGTCGGACCTTCGACCGTTGCGTCCATTTCGTCGCCCATGGCGGCTATGCGCTGCAATCCTATGAGCGCTATGCCAAGATCAAGCAGACGAAAGACGGCACTTGGCGCATCGCGCACCCGGCCATCGCCCAGCAATACCGGCTGAACGCCGGCACCATCGTCGCCGCGCCGGAGCTGACCGTGCGGCTGGTGCGGCCGGGTGCCGGCGGCAAGGGGCGCGGCGGGCGCGTGCTCGGCAAGATCGAGGAGATCTTTCTCGAACAGCTTGTCTATGGCGACACGTTCCTGTTTGCCGGCAAAGTACTGCGCTTCGAGGGCATCCGCGAGAGCGAGGCGTTTGCCTCCAACGCGCCGACCCTTGAAGCAAAAGTGCCCGCCTATATGGGCGGCAAATTCCCGACCACGACCTATCTGTCGGCCCAGGTGCGCAAGATGCTGGCCGACCCGGCGCAATGGCATCGGCTGCCCCCGCAGGTCTCCGAATGGCTCGGCTACCAGAAGCAGAATTCGGTGGTGCCCGGCGCCGACGACATGCTGGTCGAGACCTTTCCCCGCGGCGAGCGCTTCTACATGGTCGCCTACCCGTTCGAGGGGCGGCTTGCGCACCAGACGCTGTGCATGCTGCTGACGCGGCGGCTGGAACGCGCCAAGGCGCGGCCGATCGGCTTCGTCGCCTCCGACTATGCCGTGGCGATCTGGGGCCTGAAAGACATGGGTGCGATGATAGGACGGGGCGACCTGTCGCTGACCGAATTGTTCGCGCAGGACATGCTGGGCGACGATCTGGAGGCCTGGCTCGACGAGAGTTTCGTCTTCAAGCGCTCGTTCCGCTATTGCGCGCTGATCGCCGGGCTGATCGACAAGCGCCATCCGGGCAAGGAGAAGACCGGCCGGCAGGTCACCGTCTCGACCGACCTGATCTACGACGTGCTGCGCACGCACGAGCCGGACCACATCCTGCTGCAGGCAACCCGCAACGATGCGCGGGCCGGCTATCTCGATGTCGGCCGGGTGAACGCGCTGCTGGCTCGCATCAAGGGGCGAATCGTGCATAAGGGGCTGGACCGGATTTCGCCGCTGGCGGTGCCGGTGATGCTGGAGATCGGCAAGGAGCCGGTGATCAGTTCGGAAACCGGCGACGCGCTGATGGCCGAAAAGGCGTTGGCAACCGAGGCGCTGGTGCGCGAGGCGATGGGCGAGGACATGCTGGACTGATGCGACCGGCCCTGAAAACACCGCAGATGATGCAGGCCGGCGAGGCGCTGACGATCGATTTCGGCGGCGAGCGCGTGCTGCTCGATCCGGCGGGCATCGCCTTTTTTCCGGACACGCGGATGCTTGTCGTGTCCGATCTGCATCTTGAAAAAGGAGCGTCGTTCGCGCGGCGGCGCATCTTCCTGCCGCCCTATGACACGCCGGCGACGTTGGCCCGGCTTGCCGCGCTGGTCGCCAAATACGAGCCGGCCATCATCGTCAGCCTGGGCGACAGCTTTCACGACGACGAAGCCAGCGAACGCCTGTCTGCGGACACGGCGAACGCGATCGAGGCGCTGGCCTGCGGGCGCACCATGATCTGGGTGACCGGCAATCACGACCCGTCGCCGCCGGCGAACATGCCGGGCGACAGCGTCGACAGTCTGGCCGCCGGCGCGATCACCTTCCGCCACATCGCGCAACACGGCCATCCCGGCTGCGAAGTGTCGGGCCATTACCATCCGGCGGCGATCCTGCGCGGGCGCGGCAAGACGGTGCGCCGGTCCTGTTTCGCGTCGGACGGCGCGCGGCTGATCATGCCGGCCTTCGGCGTCTATACGGGCGGGCTGAACGTGCGCGACAGGGCGCTTGCCGGCCTTTTCGATCTCGGCGCCTTCCGCGCCTACATGCAGGGCACAGACCGCATCTATCCGATCGGATGGCGCGACCTGATCGGCTGACCGGTTTCAGATGATCCGCGACAGCGCCGCCAGCAGCATCGTCGGCGCGACGAGCAGCGTCAGCGTCACCCGCAACAGGCCGAACCAGGCCGGCGCTTCGCCGCGCGCGACCAGCGCACGATCCCACCAGCCCATGGCCGCAAAGCCGATCGCATACATGACGAAGCCCCATGGGCCGGGCGCGAAAAACGCCGCCCAGGCCCAGAGCGATGGAACGACCGACAGAAGGAAGACGGGAATGACGGCCCGCTGATCGGGCGCATTGACCACCATGCCCCAGCGAATGCCGCCCAGAAACGACAATATGATCGCCGCATAGACGTTGAGCGCGGTCAGGCCGAGCGTATGGGCCAGGGTCGCGCCTGGCACGAACTGCGCGCCGGTCAGGACGGCGAACGGCACAAAACCCAGAAGCGCCAGCATGAACGGGGCGCGGCTGGCGATCTGTTCGGCATCCTCGTCCTCGACCATGGTCAGTCCTTCCTGAAGACGATGCGGCCCAGCCAGCCGACGAACAGGGCCAGCAGCACCGAGGTCAGACCATAATAGAGCGACTGGGTTCGGGCAAAGTCGGACACGGCATACTCGAAACCGGCCTTGGCGATGCGCAGCGGCGCCTCGGTCTGGCCCACCAGCTCGCCGTTGCGGAACAGATAGGCGCGGGCGCGGTGCTGGCCGAGCGGAACGTTGGCCGGCAGGGCCAACTCGGCGCGGAACAGCGATTGCGAGATGAACCGCACGCCGCCGGGAAACTCTTGATAAAGACCGTCACCGCGTTTGAGGCGCCTCAAGGCAGAGGTGAACTGCTCGACTTCGCGGGCCTGTTTCTTGTCGGGGTGCGGCTGGACGCGGATCTGTCCGACGCCGAGCGAAAGACGTGCCAGCGTGTCCAGGCTCGTGATGTCGCGCGCCAGCCGGGTCGACGCGATCAGATAGGATTGCGGCGTGTTGTCGAAGGACTGGCTTTCGACATTCATCCAGATGCCGAACACGCGGTCCTTGCGGCGCGCGACCAGCTCCGATCGCGGTCCTTCCAGGATAACGAAGATGTCGTAGCGGCCCTGCCGGTGGACGAGCGGATCGACATTGTCGATCGCGCCGAAGATCGTCAGGGCCTGACCGGTGAAATCGGAGGTGATGGCGACGGTTTCGGTCGACAGGCCGATCTCGATGCGCTCGGGCACCCGCGCCTGCTCGGCGGCGTTGGCCGCGGCCGCCGCATCGGTGTCGCCGACCGGCGCCGTTTCCTGCGCCGCTGCCGGAGTGCCGGTCAGCCCGGCTGCGAGGGCGACGAGGATGACGGCGCGGCGCAGGCCCATCTCAAAGCACCCCGCCGACGGTCAGCGTGAACAGTTCGTCGGGGACGATGAAGAGCGTATAGGCCAGACGCAGCGCCACCAAGAGAACCAGAATGGCGAGCATGGCGCGCAGCTGCTCGCCGCGCAGGCGCTGGCCGGCACGGGCGCCATATTGCGCGCCGGCGACGCCGCCGATCATCAGCAGCAGCGCCAGCATCACGTCGACGGTCTGGTTGGTCACCGCCTGGACGACGGTCGTATAGGCGGCCACGAAGATGATCTGGAACAGCGAGGTGCCGATGACGACATTGGTCGGCACCTTGAGCAGGTAGATCATGGCCGGCACCATGATGAAGCCGCCGCCGACGCCCATGATTGCCGCCAGCATGCCGATCACCGCGCCAAGGCCGAGCACCGGGATGACGCTGACATAGAGCCGCGATGTCTTGAACCGCATCTTGAATGGCAGTTTGTGCACCCAGGTGTGCTGGCCCGGCCGGCGCAGCGACACCACCTCGCCCGAGCGCGCGCGGCGCAGCGCCCTGACGCTCTCGAACAGCATCAGGCCACCGACCGTGCCCAGGAAGACGACGTAGAGGATGGAGACGATCAGATCGAGCTGGCCAATGCCGCGCAGCAAGGAGTAGACGTAGACGCCCATCGTCGATCCGATCAGGCCGCCGGCGAGAAGCACCGCGCCCAGCTTGAAGTCGACGCCGCCGCGCTTGAGATGCGACAGGACGCCGGAGACCGAGGAGGCGACGATCTGGTTGGCGCCGGTGGCGACCGCCACGGCAGGAGGGATATTGTAGAAGATGAGGAGCGGCGTGATCAGAAAGCCGCCGCCGACGCCGAACATGCCCGACAGGAAGCCGACCGCCGCACCCATGCCCAAAAGAACAAGAATGTTCACGGACATTTCGGCGATCGGCAGATACAGCGCCACGGTTCACTCCAGAGCGGACGGGTTGGCCGCACCGCGCGACAAGGCGGGGGCTCGCTCCGTCATGCGCCGGGCATGGTGGCGAGTCAATCGGAAGGCCGGGTCATGGTAAGCGCCGGCGCGCTGACGGGCGGTCAGCTTTCGGTCTGCGCCAGCGCCAGGAGGTTCTCGACCAGGCTCTGGTCGACGTTTCCGGTGGCCGGAAGGCCGTTGTCGCGCTGGAAGGCGATGATCGCATCACGCGTCTTCCGGCCCATCAGCCCGTCAACCGGGCCCGCATCATAGCCATTGTCGTTGAGGATCGCCTGGATGTTGGCCACGGCGCGGCGCATGTCCTCGTCGGAGATGGGGGCGGCGGCGGCCGTCACGGTGTCGCCGGTCTGCCAGGCCTCCGGCACATCGACCCTGTTGGCCCTTTCGTCGATGGGCTTTGCGCGCCAAAGGGCGGTTGCGCCGCGTGCGGTTTCAAGCTGGTCGGGACGCAGCACGTTGGCGATGTCGTCGCGTTTGGCCGCGGCGTCCTCGTCGCCGCTCTGCGCGGCCAGCGCGAACCATTTGTAGGATTCGCCGAGATCCTGCGGCATGCCCTGGCCCTTGGCCGCCAGGATGCCGAGATTGAACTGGCTGTCGCGGACGCCCAGTTCGGCGGCACGCAGGAACCAGCGCGCGGCGGAATCGAAGTCCGGCGGGCCGTCGGCGCCGCTGGCGAACAGGACGGCCAGATTGTGCATGGCGCTTGCGTTGCCCTGTTCGGCGGCAAGCTGGTACCAGGTCTTGGCCGTGGAGAAATCGCGCTCGGCGCCAAAGCCCTTCTCGTAGAAATTGCCGGTCCGGTATTGGGCGGGCGCAAAACCGAGTTCGGCGGCGCGTTCATACCATTTGAGCGCCTCCGAAAGGTCGCCGTCGCCGCCGCGCGCGGCATCGGCCAGCCGCTCGCCGACGACATAGAGCGCCATCGCATCGCCCTCGGCTACGGCTTCGCGCAGCGCCACGGACCCCACATTGCCCGGCAGATCGTCGAACGACGTGACCGTAGCCGTCTCGACATCTTCGACATCGGGGGTTTCGACCGGATCGGGCGCGGCGGCCGCAAGTTCGGGCGCCGCCATGCCGGCCGCGTCCGGTTCGACGGCGGCATCGGCCTCGGCGAGCACGTCGCGCGAGGGCGTCGTTTCCGATGCGGCGATTTCGGACGCTTCGGCGGAGCCGTCTTCGTCCGGAAGGGTCTCGACGATGGCGGGCGGCTCAGGCCGCCACCATGCGGCTCGCTACCTCCTCGGCCGCCGTGCGGGCCGCGGTCCAGATGCGCTCCTCGTCGACGGAGGTCGATCCGCCCCGTGCAAGAGCGGCGGACAGATCGGCGATCTGGCTTTCAAGATGGGTGGTGTCGACCGGGGCGGCCGAGCCGCTGCCGCTGGCGAGCATGGCGGCGATCTGGTCGAGACGCTGATCGAGCTGGGCGATGGACGGAACCGACTGCTGGGCCTGCTCGTTCTGGTCGATCCGCCGGGCGATCTCGGTCATGCGGTCGTCGACGGACCGGACGACGTCCTCCGCAGACCGCTCGGCAAGCGCGTTGGCCGACCTGATCTGCGCGTCGATGGCCGCCAGGCGCTCATCGAGTTCGGAAACCGCGAACCGTGCCTGACCGTCGCCAAGTGTTTCAGCGCGAGCCAGGGCATCCAGGCTGTCGGCGATCGAATCGATGCGCGCATTGAGCATGTCCATCGCTTCGCCGGACACGGTGCCGGGGGCGACACCGAGCCGCAAGCCGTCGATGCGTGCCGCCAGTTCCTCGAAGCGATCATCATAATCGACCGGCGGATGATCATGCGCATAGGCATCGATCTGGTTGGCGAGCGCGGCGATGCGCGCCTCGACCCGCTCGATCGCTCCGGTGTCGAGGCCGGCCGGTGCCACCGGCGCCATGGCGCCGATCGCACGGCTGATCTCGTCGAGCCGCGCGTCGAGATCGTCCACTCCGGCGGGGACCGCGGCCGCGCTGCGCAAGGCGACCTGCTCGACGGCCTCGGCCAGCGCGCGCAGATGTTCTTCCAGCATGTCGAGATGAAGGGTGCGCGGCAGGTCACCGATCCTGTCGTGCATGTCCTCGAGCCGGGCGGATACGGCGCTCAGATCGTCGCGTGAGGCAAGCGAATCGGGAAGCGCGGCAATCTCACGCTCGATGACCGTCCAGCGCTCGGTCAGATCGCGCAGCGTGTCCTCGCGGGCGAGCGCGGCGACGCCGTTTTTGAGCTGCTCGATCTCGGCGCGCAGATCGCCGGCCTCGTCGGAAACGGTCGTGCCGGCACGGAGCGCCGTCGCGCGTGAGGCCGATCCTTGCGCGGCGCGCTTGCCGCGCATCTCGTCGCGCAGCGCCTCGAACCCGCCGGCGGATGCGGTCATTTCACGGCTGACGTCTTTCCGCAAGCGGCCGATTTCGTTGCGCAACGCGTCCGCGCGCCTGTCGCGCGCCGGCCGTTCGGGCCGCCTGCCAAGCCCCGCTTCGACTTCGCTCCGTCGCGCCCTGATGGCGGCAATGTCGCGTTCGACGGCGGGGCGCGCCGACCGGGCTGGCGCCTTGGGAGCAGGTCCGACGCGCTGTTCGAGCGCGATCAGCGCATCCTGCAGGCGCTCAAGCGTGCCAGTTGAATCAAATCGGCTTTCGGCCTGATCGTAGCGGTCGCGCATGGAGTGCCTGCTTCCTCAAAGAACGGGCCGCCGCCGAACGGCACCATAAAGAACACCGCCGGAAGACGCGCATAGACACGGAAAGGCGAACCGGCGTCACCGACTCTTTAACCAACGTGGTAAACAACGCGTTAACCCGGCCCGATTGGGCCCGATGCAACCTGTGGTCGATATCGCCGGACCGTGATGTAACCCTGACGTAACAGCGCGAAACCTTCACTGCGCGGTACCGCTTCTTCAAACAGGGGCTCAACCGGATGCCGCGAGCCTCACCCGCTGCGTCCGGCGTCGAAGAATCCGGGGTGCACATATGAACAATGCTGGGCACATATCCACGGCGGATGGCGTCGAAACGGTCTATCGCATCGGCGAACTGGCGGCCGAGTTCGATGTCACGCTGCGCGCATTGCGCTTTTATGAAGACAAGAACCTTCTGCAACCGCGCCGCATCGGCAATACGCGGTTGTACTCACGCCGCGACAGGGCGCGGCTGGCGCTGATCCTGAAGGGCAAGCGTCTGGGCTTTTCGCTGCAGGACATTGCGGAAATGTTGGCGCTCTACAACCCGTCGGACGGCAACCGCCGACAGTTGCGGTTCGCGGCCGAAAAGGGGCGAGAGCAGCTGGAGCGCCTGCACCGTGAGCGCGCAGGCATCGATACGGCGATCGGCGAACTCCAATCGGCCATGAGCGATATCGCGCAGCGATTGTCGGCCGCTGACACGCGCTGACGTTCGGCACGGATCAAGCCTCACAAAGACCGAGTCCCGACCGCTCTTGCGCCCGGCGCGGGCTTGTTGCGCGTGGCAGAACGGGCGATCGTCAATCGGCACAATCGGACATCAATTTTGACGTTTACGGAAACGTCAAAATTTGCTAGGCGTGACCGAACGCTGGCCGTGCCCTGCCGGTCGGCCGATCATATTTGCGATGCGGAGGAAATCCATGCCAAGCTACCGCGCCCCGGTCGAAGACACGCTGTTCGTTCTCAACGACGTTCTGAAATATGAGCGCTACAACAATCTGCCCGGCTTCGCCGACGCATCGCCCGACATCGTCGAGGCGGTTCTGCGCGAAGGGGCCCGGTTCGCCGAGGAAGTGTTCTTCCCGCTCAACCAGGTCGGCGACAGCCAAGGCTGCGTGCGTCACGAGGATGGCTCGGTCACCACGCCGGAAGGCTTCAAGGCCGCCTACGAGCAGTTCAAGGAAGGCGGCTGGATGGGCCTTGCCTTCGACGAGGAGTATGGCGGCCAGGGCCTGCCCTACACGCTGCATACGGCGGTCGGCGAATATTTCTCCTCGGCCAACATGGCGCTGATGATGTATCCCGGCCTGACCCAGGGTGCGATGGCCGCAATTCTGGTGCACGGATCGGACGAGCAGAAGCAGACCTATCTGCCCAAGATGGTCGAGGGCGTCTGGACAGGCACGATGAACCTGACCGAGCCCCATTGCGGCACCGATCTGGGTCTCCTGCGCACCAAGGCCGTGCCCCAGGACGATGGCAGCTACAAGATCTCGGGCCAGAAGATCTTCATCTCGGCCGGCGATCACGACATGAGCGAGAACATCATCCACCTGGTGCTCGCCCGCATCGAGGGCGCGCCGGAGGGCGTCAAAGGCATCTCGCTGTTCATCGTTCCCAAATACAAGGTCGGTGAAGACGGCTCGGTGGGCGATGCCAACGGCGTCACCTGCGGCTCGATCGAGGAAAAGATGGGCATTCACGGCAATGCCACCTGCGTGATGAACTATGACGATGCCACGGGCTATCTGGTCGGCGAGGCGCACAAGGGCCTCAAGGCGATGTTCGTGATGATGAACGAAGCGCGGCTCGGCGTCGGCCTGCAGGGCCTGGCCATCTCAGAGATCGCCTATCAGAACGCGGTCGACTACGCCAAGGAGCGCGTGCAGGGCCGGGCGCTGTCGGGCGCCAAATATCCCGACAAGAAGGCCGATCCGATCATCGTGCACCCGGACGTGCGGCGCAACCTGATGACGATCCGCGCCTTCAACGAGGCCGGTCGCGCGTTCATCTTGTGGGCGGCGCTCAAGTCCGATGTGGCGCACCGGTCCGAGGACGATGCGGACCGCGAACTGAACGAGGAGATGATGGGGCTGCTGACGCCGGTCATCAAGGGCGTTCTGACCGACAAGGGGTTCGATCACGCCGTGATGGCTCAGCAAATGTATGGCGGCCACGGCTATGTCGAGGAATGGGGCATGAGCCAGTATGTGCGCGATGCGCGCATCGCCATGATCTATGAGGGCGCCAACGGCATCCAGGCGCTCGATCTTGTCGGCCGCAAGCTGCCGCAAAATGGCGGCCGCGCCGTGCAGGCCTTCTTCAAGGAAGTCGGCGATTTCTGCGAGGAAAATCGCGACGACGAGCAGATGGCCTTCTTCACCAAGCATTTGAAGAAGGGCCTGAACGATCTGCAGCAGGCGACCATGTGGTTCGTCCAGAACGCGATGGCCAAACCGGACAATGCCGGTGCCGGGTCGCACGACTACATGCACCTGTTCGGGCTGGTGGCGCTGGGCTACATTTGGGGCCTGCAGGCCAAGGCGGCGCAGGAGAAGATCGCCGCCGGCGCCAATGGCGATGCGCGCTACCTCGAAAACAAGCTTGTCACGGCACGCTATTTCTTCGAGCGCATCATGCCGGAATCGTCGGCTCACCTGGCCCGCATCTCGGCCGGTGCCGACTCGATGATGGCGATCCCGGAAGAAGCGTTTTGATCGAAATCCGTACGGTGGCGCTTCAATAGAGGCGCCGCCGACACCACATGGATTGCAGACGGTCTGGGGAGGTGCGCGGTGGCTGACTTCACATTGTACGGCTTCTGGGAAAGCGGCAACGCCTACAAGGTGGCGCTGATGCTGGAACTCAACGATGCCGACTGGCGCTGCCAGCACGTCGCCTTCATGACCGGAGAAACGCGCCGCCCGGAATTCCGCGCCATGAACGTGATGGGCGAGGTACCGGTGCTGGTCCATCACCGCGACGGCGGCGATTTCAAGGTGACTCAATCGGGCGCCTGCCTGACCTATCTGGCAAGGCATTTCGGCACCTACGGGCCGCAAACCGAAGCCGAAGACTATGACGTTTTGCGCTGGCTTCTGTTCGACAGCCAGAAACTGTCGGGTCAGGCCGGTCCGCTGCGATTCCTGCGCTACATGGCGGGGCGCGAGGAAGGCCCCGAGACACAGTTCATGCATGGCAGGGCGATGAGCGCGCTCAAGGTGCTCAACGCCGCGCTCGACGGCAGGGACTGGCTGGTCGGCGACCGGCCGACCGTCGCCGACATTGCCTGCCAGGGCTATCTGCACTGGCCCGGCCAGATCGGCGTGACCTATGACGAACTGACCAACATCGGACCGTGGCTGGCACGCATCCGCGCGCTGCCCGGCTTCAAACATTCCGAGGACCTGATGCCCTCGGGCCGCGAGCCCGAAACGGCAACGGCCTGACACAAGACAAGACGGGAGAAACCTGATGGCAGACGCCTATGTTTACGATGCGGTGCGCACGCCGCGCGGCCGCGGCAAGAAGGACGGCTCGCTGCACGAAGTGCCGACGCCGCGCCTTGGCGCCAAGGTGCTCGAAGCGCTGCGCGACCGCAACGAACTGGACACGACGAAGGTCGACGATGTGATCTTCGGCTGCGTCGATCCGGTCTATGAGGCCGGCGGCGACATCGCGCGCGCGTCCGTTTTCGAGGCAGGCTATGCGACCGAGGCGCCGGGCATGCAGATCAACCGCTTCTGCGCGTCGGGCCTGGACGCCATCAATTTCGGCGCGGCGAAGATCGCGCAGGGCGCCGACGACATCGTCATCGCCGGCGGCGTCGAATCGATGAGCCGCGTCGGCATGGGCGCGTCGGGCGGCGCCTGGTACATGGACCCGTCCGTGAACATCCCGGCCTACTTCATGCCGCAGGGCGTGTCGGCCGACCTGATCGCGACCAAATACGGCTTCTCCCGCGACGATGTGGATGCCTATGCCGTCGAGAGCCAGAAGCGTTCCGGCGAAAGCTGGGAGAAGGGCCATTTCAAGAAGTCGGTGATCCCGGTGAAAGACCAGAACGGGCTGACCATTCTCGATCATGACGAGCACATGCGTCCGGGCACGGACATGCAGTCGCTCGGCCAGCTCAACCCGTCCTTCGTCATGCCCGGCCAGATGGGCGGCTTCGAGGCGGTCGGCATTGCCGGCCATCCGGAGGTCGAAGCCATCAACTATGTTCACCATGCCGGCAATTCGTCCGGCATTGTCGACGGCGCGGCGGGTATTCTGCTCGGCTCGAAGAAGGGCGGCAAGATGATGGGCCTTGAGCCGCGCGCCAGGATCAAGGCGTTCGCCAATATCGGCTCTGACCCGACGCTGATGCTGACCGGCCCGGTCGACGTTACCGAGAAGCTGCTCAAAAAGGCCAGGATGACGCTCGACGACATCGACCTGTTCGAGCTGAACGAAGCCTTCGCCGCGGTCGTGCTGCGCTACATGCAGGCCTTCGACATCGACCACGGCAAGATGAACGTCGCCGGCGGCGCGATCGCCATGGGCCATCCGCTCGGGGCCACGGGCGCGATGATCTTCGGCACCGTGCTCGACGAACTCGAACGCCGCGATCTGAACACCGCGCTCGTGACGCTGTGCATCGGCGCCGGCATGGGCACGGCGACGATCATCGAGCGGGTTTGAACCCTGGCTTCACCCTCGCCCTTCGAGGCCGCCTTCGGCGGTACCTCAGGATGAGGGTGAAGCGAAATCGACGCTGCGGCCGCGAAGAACCGTTCCCTCATCCTGAGGTGCGAGCGCAGCGAGCCTCGAAGGGCGAGGGAACGGTCTGAAGGAGCGAGACATGACCTACACCAATTTCACCATCGAAACCGACGCCGACGGCATCGCCCTTGTCACCTGGGACATGCCGGACAAGTCGATGAATGTCTTCACCGTCGAGGTGCTGCAAGAGCTCGACGCCATTTGCGATGCCACAACCGCCGACGAAGCGGTCAAGGGCGTGGTGTTCACCTCAGGCAAGAAGGACGCGTTTTCGGGCGGTGCGGACATCACCATGCTCAAGGCGATGTTCGACGCCTACGAGGCCGAGAAAGCCAGCAACCCGGAAGCGGCAACACAGCTTTTGTTCGACAATGCCGGCAAGATGAGCCAGATCTTCCGCAAGATCGAGACCTGCGGCAAGCCCTGGGTGTCGGCGATCAACGGCGTTTGCATGGGCGGCGCGTTCGAACTGTCGCTCGCCTGCCACGGCCGGGTCGCTGCCGACAGCGACGCGGTGAAGATCGCCCTGCCGGAGGTCAAGATCGGCATCTTCCCGGGCGCCGGCGGCACCCAGCGCGTGCCACGCCTGACCAACCAGCAGGACGCGCTGCAGATGATGACGACGGGCCAGAATTTGAAACCCGCGCGCGCCAAGGCGATGGGTCTGATCGACCAGGTCGCGCCGCCCAAAAAGCTGGTGGATGCGGCCAAGACGATGATCAAGGACGGTCTCAAGCCAGTCCAGCCCTGGGACGAGAAGGGCTTCAAGCTGCCCGGCGGCAAGGTTTACTCACCCGCCGGCGCCAATGTGTGGCCGGCGGCGTCCGCCATCCTGCGCCGCGAGACGCACATGAACTATCCGGGCGCCGCGGCGATCCTCAAATGCGTCTATGAGGGGCTTCTGGTGCCGTTTGACACGGCGCTGACTATCGAGCAGCGCTATTTCACGCAGGTTCTGCAATCGCGGGAAGCGGGCGCGATGCTGCGCTCGATCTTCGTGTCGCTGCAGGAACTCAACAAGGGTGCGCGGCGTCCCGATGACGTCAAGCCGACCAAATTCAAGAAGATCGGCGTCCTTGGCGCCGGCTTCATGGGCGCGGGCATCGCCTACGTCACCGCCAAGGCCGGCATTCCCGTTGTCCTGCTCGACCGCGACATGGAAGCGGCCGAAAAGGGCAAGGCGCATTCCGAAGGGCTTTTGAAGAGCGCCCTGCAGAAGGGCCGGACGACGCAGGCCGATGCCGACAAGCTGCTGTCGCTGATCACGCCGACGGCCGATTATGCGGACTTCGACGGCTGCGACCTGATCATCGAGGCGGTGTTCGAGGATTCCGGCGTCAAGAAGGCCGCGACCGAGCAGGCGGAGGCGGTGATCAAGCGCACGACCGTGTTCGCCTCCAATACCTCGACCATTCCGATCACCGATCTGGCGAAGAATTCGGTGCGGCCGAAGAACTTCATCGGCATCCACTTCTTCTCGCCGGTCGACAAGATGATGCTGGTCGAGATCATCATGGGCAAGCGGACATCCGGCAAGGCGCTGGCGGTGGCGATGGACTATGTCCGGGCCATCAAGAAGACGCCGATCGTCGTCAACGACACGCGCGGCTTCTATGTGAACCGCTGCGTGCTGCGCTACATGTCCGAAGCCTACAACATGCTGATCGAGGGCGTGCCGCCGGCGATGATCGAGAATGCGGCGAAGATGGCCGGCATGCCGGTCGGCCCGCTGTCGCTCAATGACGAGACGGCGATCGACCTTTCGCAGAAGATCCTCAAGCAGACCGTGCGGGACCTGGGCGAAAAGGCGGTCGACCCGCGCCATATCGAACTGGTCGACACGATGATCGAAACCCATGGCCGGCTCGGACGCAAGAACGGCAAGGGCTTTTACGACTACCCCGAAAAGCCCGCCAAAAAGCATCTGTGGCCCGAGCTCAAGGACATGTATCCGCAACAGGACGCCGATGCGATCGATTTCGAGGAGCTCAAAGAGCGGTTCCTCTACACGATCGCGCTCGAGGCGGCCCGCGTGATGGGCGAAGGCATCGTCACCGACCCGCGCGAGGCCGATGTCGGTTCGATCCTGGCGATCGGCTTTGCGCCCTATACGGGCGGCACGCTGAGCTACATTGACGGGATCGGGGCCGAGGCTTTCGTCGCCCGCGCCAAGCAGCTTCAGAAGAAGTACGGGGCCCAGTTCAAGCCGCCGCGCGTTCTGACCGACATGGCCAAGACCGGCGAGACCTTCTACCAGCGGTTCAATCCCTATCCGGAACTGGACAAGGCCGACGCCGCCTGACGCAGGCGTCCCTGATCAATCAACAAAGCCCGGCGCTAGCGCCGGGCTTTTCGTTTGGCGACGGGCCCGGTTCACATTGCCGTGGCGGTGCGGCGTGTCCTCTTGCCACCGCGGAACGGTTTGCCGGGCTTGCCGCGCATCGGGCCGCGGCCAGCGGGCTTGCCGCCATCGCCCTGTCCGCGCGCATGGGCCCCGGGCTTGCCCCGGGCGCCGTTGCGGCGCGGGCCGCGCTGTCCCTGACGCGCGCCGGCGTCCTTCTTGGCTTGTCGCGCTTCGCTGGCGTTGGCCCGCTCGCCACTGACAACCGGGATCGGACGGCCGATCAGCCGTTCGATATCGGCGAACAGATGGGTTTCGTGCGGTCCGCAAAAGGCGACCGCCTCACCCTCGGCGCCGGCGCGGGCCGTGCGGCCGATGCGGTGCACATAGTTCTCGGCCACCTCGGGCAGATCGAAATTGAAGACGTGGGTGACGCCGGAGATGTCGATACCGCGCGCCGCCACATCGGTCGCGACCAGGACGCGGATCTCGCCGTTGCGGAACGCCTTGATGGCGCGCTCGCGCTGGCCCTGGCTCTTGTTGCCGTGGATGGATCCGGCCTCGAACCCGGCGGCGACAAGCTGCTTCTTGAGCTTTTCGGCACCGTGCTTGGTGCGGGCGAAGACCAGCGACAGCGAACCCGGTTCGGCGGCCAAAAGATCGCTCAGAAGCGCGACCTTGCCGGCCTGGGCGACATGGTGGACGCTCTGGCGCACCTTGTCGGCGGGCTTGCCGGGCGGCGACACCTCGACGCGCACCGGATCGTTCAGGTAGGTCGCGGCGAGCGTATTCATCTGCTTGGGCATGGTCGCCGAAAACAGAAGCGTCTGCCGCTTGGGCGAGACCAGCTTGGCGATCTGCTGAAGCGGTTTGATGAAGCCCAGATCGAGCATCTGGTCGGCCTCGTCGAGGACCAGATACTGGACCTGGTCGAGACGGATCGCCTTTCGGTCGACCAGATCGAGCAGGCGACCGGGCGTGGCGATCAGAATGTCGGTGCCGCGCGAGAGCTTGTGGGCCTGGGCGCGGATGGACGCGCCGCCGACCACCGTCTCGACACGCAGGTGCGTGTCGCGCAGGAAGCCGCGCACATTGGTGCCGATCTGGTTGGCCAGTTCGCGCGTCGGCGCCAGCACCAGGGCACGGGCGGTGCGCGGCTCGGGGCGCGAGCCGACCGGGATCAGACGGTGGATGAGCGGCAGGCTGAACGCCGCCGTCTTGCCGGTGCCGGTCTGGGCGAGGCCCATCAGGTCGCGGCCTTCCAGAAGATGCGGAATGGCCTGCGCCTGGATCGGCGTCGGTATCGTCAGCTCGAGCTTTTCGAGCGTCTTGCAGATGACGGGCGCAAGGCCCAGCTTAGAAAATTGCGTCAAGAATTTTGCCTTTCGTGGCAGCGGCCCGCACGGGGCCGCCATGAAGATGTGCATGAAGGGTCGGCCAGCCGGAATGGCAGGCGTCGCCGCGGATCGGTTGCAGCCAAGGCTCGCTTCCGGCCGAATGCCGTCAAAGCCGCCTGACCGGCAGTACCCCCGCGTGAATTGGGAAACCTGGTGGACAATGCGCCGCCTTGTTCAACGTGCCATCATGGCGCGCGGCGTATCACGGAAGTTGCGGCTGAAAGCCCCGGAGGCGATCCATGTCGCCTGCGGCTGCTCACGCGGCAGCCAACTCCGATACCGCGCATATCGGCGTGCGGCGCAACAAAGTCAAGCGCGATCGACCGCTCAGCGATGCGGGCAGGACGCGATTCGTCTTGAAACCGCAACAAAGCTGTGTTCATGATTTGGTTCTATCGAGAGTTTCGGCCGATCGGAAACAGCCTAACCGCCGCGCAAAAAGAAGCGACACGCCTAGTCCTTTCCCCAGACATCGATGACCAACGGCGGGCTTGCCCGCCACCCCTATGCAGACCGTCTTGAAAGGACATGACGATGGCGAGCGGAACGGTAAAATGGTTCAACACCACCAAGGGCTATGGCTTCATCGCGCCCGATGAGGGCGGCAACGATGTGTTCGTGCACATCTCCGCCGTGCAGCGTTCGGGCATGGAGACGCTGTCGGAGGGCCAGAAGGTCTCCTACGAACTGGTCACCGACCAGCGGACCGGCAAGACGGCCGCCGGCAACCTCGTCGCGCAGTAGGCGCAACCCTTCACGTGAAACACTGGCCGACCTGCCCCAAAGGGCGGGCGGCTTCGTTCAAAGATGCTTCAGCGGCGGCGGCGTTCCTGTTCGCGCCGGTCGGCGTCGTCGCGGAAGGCCGGCAGGGCGCTGAAGTCCGGTTTTTCCCGGCTCGAGCGCACGCGCACCGGCCGGTGCATTGCGCGATTGTGCAGGTGACGCGTGATCAGCGCCAGAAAGGTTGCAACGCTGAACGCAACCATCCAGTGCGCGCCACCGAGATACCCCAGAACGTTGAACAAGGTGAAGTCGACAAAGAAGTTCGTGCTGCTCATGGCTTTCTCCATCTGATGCGAGCAACCCTCGGCTCGTTGCGCCCGTCCCGATGATCTGCCGAACCGCGTCTCCGGCCCTTATACCAAAGTAGTATGCCATAGATGGGGCGTCTTGCGGATCGCCCGGGCCTGCAGAAATGCTGAAATTTTCACCAAATTCGCATGTTTGACCGGCGCCATGCCTACTTTCTCGGCGTAATCACACGCCAGACAGGCCAGATGTGCGTCGTCCGACAGGGATCGCACCGACCGGTCCCTGGAGGGATTCGCTGACAGGAGCCTTTTGCTCTTCGGTCGTCCGGCCCGATCGGACGACGCAAGTCACGGCTTGCGGGACCGCGTCGATGAAGGTATTTATTCCTTTGAACTCACCGGCCAAAGCACCATGTCGCCACTTTCCCACGAGCAGGTCTGGGCCGCCATCGACCGGCTGGCGGAGCGCCACGACCTGTCACCGTCGGGCCTTGCCAAACGGGCAGGGCTCGATTCGACGACGTTCAACAAGTCCAAGCGCTTTGCCGCCGACGGGCGGGCACGCTGGCCGTCGACCGAATCACTGGCCAAGGTGATGGAAGCCACCGGCGCGTCGATGGACGAACTGGTCGCGCTGATGGTGCCCGGCCGCTACGAAACCGGCTTTTCCGAGCCCGGTGCGGCGGATTATGCCCCGCCGTCCCGCCGGATACCGCTGCTGGGCATGGCGCAGGCCGGCGCCGGCGGTTTTTTCGACGCGGACGGGTTTCCCGCCGGCGAAGGGTGGGACGATGCCGCGTTCCCCGATGCGGGGCTGGGCGCCGACGTCTATGCGCTGGAGATCGCCGGCGATTCCATGCTGCCGCTTTATCGCGACGGCGACACGATCATCGTCTCGCCGGCAGCTTCGATGCGGCGCGGCGACCGTGTCGTCGTCAAGACGCATGGCGGCGAAGTGATGGCCAAGATCCTCAAGCGGCAGAGCGCCGGCACGGTGGAACTGGCGTCGGCCAATCCCGACCATGCGGACCGGACGCTCGACCGCAGCGAGATCGCATGGATCGCGCGCATCCTGTGGGCCAGTCAGTAGCGGTCAGGCCGCGGCGTCGCCGGCGAGTTCGCCGCCGAGCGCCCTGTCGATCAGCGCGCGCGTCTCGTCGATCCCGTAGAGCGCGATGAACGAGCCCAGCCGCGGCCCGCGTTCCTGGCCCAGCAGCACCCGGTAGAGCGCATTGAACCAGTCACCCGTCACGGCGGGCTTGCCTTCCGGGCTTTTCTTGGCCGGGTCCTGATAGCGCTCGAACGCCCGGCCGACATCGAGAAGCGCATCCTGGATCGCCGCTCCGTCCGTCGCCTTGTCGGCCGGCAGGGCAGCCAGCGCGTCCGACAGATCGGCGAGCGCCTGTCTTTCGATGTCGTCGGGCGCATGGAAACGCTTGGACGGGCGCACGAAATCCTCGAAATAGCGGATGGCATGGCCGGCCAGCGCGTCGAGCTGCGGATGGGTCTCGGCGTTCACGCCCGGCGCATAACGCGAGATGAAGCCCCAGAGCACGTCGCGGTTCTCGGCATTCGAAGCGCTGACCAGATTGAGCAGCATCGCGAACGGAACCGGCATGTCCGCTTCGGGCGGGTTGCCGGCATGGATGTGCCAGACCGGATTGGACAGGCGCGCGGCGGCATCCTGGCGGCCATAGGCAGACAGAAAGCTGAAATATTCGTCGACCGCCTTGGGGATCACATCGAAATAAAGCCGCTTGGCCGTGCGCGGCTTCTGGAACATGAAGAGTGCCAGGCTTTCGGCGGGCGCATAGGTCAGCCACTCGTCGATGGTCAGGCCGTTTCCCTTGGATTTCGAGATCTTCTCGCCCTTGTCGTCGAGAAACAGCTCATAGACGAAATGCTCCGGCGGACGCCCGCCCAGGATCGCGCAGATGCGGTCATAGATGACCGCATTGGTCTGGTGGTCCTTGCCGAACATCTCGAAATCGACGCCGAGCGCGGCCCAGCGCATGCCAAAATCGGGCTTCCACTGCATCTTCACGCCGCCTCCGGTGACCGGCAGCGTCGTCTCGGTGCCGTCCTCGTCGTCGAAGGTGATCGTGCCGGCCTTGGCATCGACATGCTTCATCGGGACATAGAGCACGCGGCCTGTCTTGGGCGAGATCGGCAGGAAGGGGCTGTAGGTTGCCTGCCGCTCCTCCCCGAGCGTCGGCAGCATCACCGCCATGATCTCGTCGAACCGCTCACAGGCGGTCAGCAGAACCGGGTCGAACCGGCCGGAGGTATAATAGTCGGTCGCGCTGGCGAACTCATAGTCGAAGCCGAACGTGTCGAGGAACCGTCGCAGCATGGCATTGTTGTGGTGGCCGAAGCTCTCATAATCGCCGCCGAACGGGTTTGGCACGGCGGTCAGCGGCTTATGCAGATGCGGCTCGAGCGCCGCGCGGTCGGGCACGTTGTCTGGGATCTTGCGCATGCCGTCCATGTCGTCGGAGAAGCACAGGAGCCGCGTCGGCACGGTGTCGCCGGTCAGGACCCGAAACGCGTGGCGCACCATGGTGGTGCGCGCCACTTCGCCGAACGTGCCGATATGCGGCAGGCCGGACGGACCGTAGCCGGTCTCGAACAGGACCGTCTCCGGATAACCGGTCTTCTCATAGCGCTTGATGATCTTCCGCGCTTCCTCGAAGGGCCACGCCCTGGACTTGGCGGCGGCTTCGGCGATGGCCGGATCGAGATCGGAGGGCGGCAGCGGGGCGGCGCTCATGGCGGTTCCTCGGCAGACAATGGCGGCGGAAAGCCGGTTCAATAGGTCATGAAGACGGCGATGGGAAGTGGGCCGCCGGCGCTCAATGCGACAAAGGGCGGGCCTCTTGCCGCTTGCGCTGCCGGAGCGGCAAACATACAGACGGAGCGACACGAAACAGGAAATCGAACGATGGCGAAGATCGATGAGGCCCGGGCGCTGATCTACATCATGGTCACGGTGGCGGCGGCGGATGCTCGGCTGTCGGATCGCGAACTGAACCGGATCGGCGTGATCACCGACACGCTGCCGATCTTCGAAGGCATCGACCGCGATGTCCTGGTCGAACAGGCCAACAACTGCACCGCCATACTCGAGGAGGAAACCGGCCTCGAGACGATCCTGACCATGGTTCACGACACGATCCCGCAAAGACTCTACGAGACCGCCTATGCGGTGGCCGTCGAGATCGCCGCCGCCGACCTGCATGTGGAGCAGGAAGAACTACGGTTCCTGCAGATGCTGCGCGACGCGCTCGATCTCGATGCGCTGGTCATCGCCGCCATCGAACATTCGGCGCGGGTGCGCTTCCGGCTGCCCTCACAATCGTAAGCGGCGGAGCGAAACGCTCACGCCATTGTGCCCGACAGACACGTTGACCGGCGCGCGGCGACGCGCCATCTGTTGGCTAGTGATGGAAAACGAACCGCAAATACGTCTGGCCGCCTTCATCGCGATCTTCGCCGCCATGGCCGCGTTCGAATTGTGGGCGCCGCGGCTGGAACGGCCGGAAATGGCCGGCGCGCTGAAATCGCGCCGCTGGTTCGTCAACCTGTCGATGGTCGTCATCTCGTCGGTCTGTCTGCGGATCATCTTTCCGGCAGCGGCCGTCGGCACAGCGCTTTTTGCAGAACAGCAGGGGTGGGGCCTGTTCAACGCCACCGGCGTTCCGGTCGTCCTCGCCGGGCTGATCGCCTTCATCGTGCTCGATTTCGCGGTGTGGCTCGAACATCTGGTCAGCCACAAATGGCCGCTGCTCTGGCGCATCCACCGCATGCACCATTCGGACCAGGGGTTCGACCTGACGACGGCGCTGCGCTTTCATCCGCTGGAGATCGTCATCTCGATGCTCTGGAAGGCGGCTGTCATCATCGCGCTTGGGGCGCCCGCGGTCGCGGTGCTGGTCTTCGAGATCGTGCTCAACGGCATGGCGATGTTCAACCATGCCAACGCGCGCCTGCCGCTGAAACTCGACCGGGTGGTTCGGGCGCTGCTGGTGACACCCGACATGCACCGGGTCCATCATTCGGTCGTCCAGCGCGAAACCGACAGCAATTACGGCTTCAACCTGTCGATCTGGGACCGGCTGTTCGGCACCTACACCGACCAGCCTGCGGCGGGCCATGACGGCATGCGAATAGGCCTGACCGATTTCGACGGACCGCAAACCTCCAATCTGGGATGGGCGCTGGCCCTTCCCTTCCGCTACGGCAGCAAACGGTCCGGTCAGGACCCGAACGGGTCGATCGGAAAGTAGCGGGCATAGATCTCGGCATAGACGCCGTTCTGTTCGACGGCCTTGAGCGCTGCATTGATCGCATCAAGCAGCAGCTGATCCTGGGCGCGGGTGACCGCCACCATGCCATGGCCGAGATGGGCGCCGGACATGTAGGGGCCGGACACGAAACGGCAGCACTGCTCGGAAGCGGGCGCCGCCAGCCAGAAGGACAAGGTGACGCCATCGCCGAAAACCAGATCGGCCTCGCCGCTCCCGAGCGCCGCATAGGCGGCCGGCATGTCGGCAACGGGCACCGGTTCGGTCGCCGGGAAATGCGTTTCGAGCATGGCGGCGTGGGCGGATCGCGCCACGACGGCCACCTTGCGGCCCTCCAGCGCCCGGGCAAAATCGCCGCCGGGCTGAAAAGCGCGGTTGGCGACGAACCGCGCCGGAAACCTGAAATAGGGTTCGGACAGGCCGAACTGAAGCCGCTTTTCGGCGCTCGGGGCAGTTCCGGCGAGAATGACCTCGCCACGGCGGCCATCGAGCGCGGGTTCGAGCTCGTCCCAGGGTATCGCCTGGATTTCACACCGGTCCGTCAGCCCCAGTTCGGCACAGATGGCGCGCGCCAGATCCACATTGAAACCGGTCGGCTTGCGGTTGGCGTCGGCGAAATTGAACGGCGGAAAATCGAGACTGGTCAGAAAGCGCAGGCGCGGAATGCCGGCCAAGTCGGGACTGACGATCCGGTAGCCGGGGTCCCAGATGCGCGGCGGTTCGGCGTGAACGGGTGCGCCCGCGAGCATGGCGAGCCCTGCGGCGGCCAAAGCGGTTCGCGACATCGAAGCAACCCGTTCAAGCGCCCACGACACCCCAGGGGTTCCGGCGCGTAAATTGAAAATATCCCGAAGCATTGCTCTCAAACACATCGTCGATATAGTGCCGTTTATTCTTTTTGCTTGTGTATTAAAGGCGGCGTGCGATGGAAGGTGTTCTGGTTCAATCCGTCGAACGCCGTGGAGACCCGCGCAGCCACGGCCCTGCTCCCGCGGCACAGCCCCCTCCCCCGGATCAAACGGCCGAAACCGACGGCGATGTCTTGTGCCCGTCCTGCGCGTTTCTTGCGCCGATCGGGTTTCCAGTCAAGCGGATGCGCCAGGCGATGATGCTGGCGGCCAAGAACGGAACGGTCGCGGGCACCGAGCTTCTGGCGCATGGCGCCATCACACAGGAGGCCTACTACCGGACGCTGGCAAATCATCTGCAGGTGAGCTTCGTCGAGCCCGGCGATATCGCGATGATCATGAACGGGCGAGACGGCTCGCTCGAGGGCGTCAATGTCCGGGCCAATCTCATCTGGTGCCAGTTGCGCGACGGCCGCACGCTGCCGGTGACCGCGCCCGATCCGCGTTCCGTCGAAACCCTCAGCGTGAGCCTGGCATCAAACGGTCTCCGGCGGTCGTTTGCTCTGACGAAGCCCGAGACGTTGCGTACTCTTCTGACGCGGAAATACTGGCCGCTGCTGCTGGAAACGGCGACCCGCAAGCTGGCCTATGACGAACCTGCCATGTCGGCCCATGCCGGCGCCCGCTTCTGGCAGGGCGTCGTCTCCGCGCTGCTCGTTTTGGGCGTTGCAGCCGCCTTCGCCACACGGCCGGGCATTGCCAGCACCGCACTGCATGTGGCGATGTCGACGTTCTTCTTCAGTTGCGTGCTGCTGCGGCTTCTGGCCGTCCTGACCTTCCGGGCGCCGGCGACAGCACCTCTCAAACGCATGGACCCGCGTACCCGGCCCGACTATTCGGTCCTGGTCTGCCTCTACAAAGAGAGTGCGGTCGTTCCCGATCTCATCGCCAGCCTCAAAACGATCGAATGGCCACGCTCCCGGCTGCAAATCCTGCTGGTGTGCGAAGACGACGATGTCGACACGATCGATGCGCTGGCGCGGCAGGAGCTGCCACCGTGCTTCGAGATCGTTCGCGTTCCGCCGGCACAGCCGCGCACCAAGCCCAAGGCGCTCAACTACGCGATGATGTTCGCACGCGGCCAGTTCATCACCCTATACGATGCGGAGGACCGCCCGCATCCCCGGCAGCTTGAGGAAGCCTGGCAGACCTTCCTTCAAAGCGACGAGTCGGTCGGCTGCCTGCAGGCACCGCTGGTCAAGGCAAACACAAGCCGCAATGCGCTGACCGCGCTTTTTCATCTCGAGTATGCGGGCCTGTTCGGCGGGCTGATGCCGTGGCTCGCGCGCGTCGGCAGTCCGATCATGCTGGGCGGCACGTCAAACCATTTCCGCCGGCATGCGCTGGATCAGGTGGGCCGCTGGGACCCGTTCAACGTCACCGAAGACGCCGACCTGGGCATGCGGCTGTGGCGCGGCGGCTACCGCACGGCGATGATCAGCCGACCGACGCTGGAAGATGCGCCGCACACATTGGGCGCCTGGCTGCCGCAGCGTACGCGCTGGTTCAAGGGCTGGATGCAGACATGGATCGTGCACACGCGAGAGCCGGCGCGGCTCTACCGCAACATGCATCTGCGCGCGTTCGTGATCACACAGCTGCTTCTGACCGGCACCTTCGTCTCGGCCCTGCTGCACCCGCTGGTGCTGGTCAATGCGGTGGGTCTGAGCATCTGGCTGACCGTCCAGTCGCCCGATCCGGCCTATATGAGCCTGATCGCCTGGATCGACTGGCTGATGATCGCCGCAAGCTATCTGGCGTTCGGAGCGCTGTGCTGGCTGGCGACCGCGCCGGAGGAGCGAAGCAAGATCGGTTGGCGCATTGTGCTGATCCCGGTTTACTGGATGGCGCAGTCCGTCGCCGCATGGCGCGCGCTCGTCCATCTGTTCAGCCGACCGTTCGAATGGGAAAAGACACCGCATACGGCACACCAGAGACAGGATTGACGCCGGTAGCGCCCGGACCCGTTTCAAACCGCCGCGTGCAACCGTATATAGGCGTCACCTTCATTCCGATTCCGGCCGGTGTCTTCCATGCAGTCCCTGAAATCGTTCGTTGAAAGCCAGCGCTTTGAGCGCGCGATCATCATCCTGATCATCATCAATGCGATCACGCTGGGCATGGAAACATCGCCCGCCCTGATGGATGCGATCGGGCCGGTTCTTCTGACGATCGACCGGCTCATCCTGGCGGTGTTCGTCGTCGAACTGATGATCAAGTTCGCCGTCTACCGGCTCGACTTCTTCAAAAGCCCGTGGCGCATCTTCGACCTGATCATCGTCTCGATCGCGCTGATCCCCGCCGCCGGTCCGTTCTCGGTGCTGCGGGCGCTGCGCATCCTGCGCGTGCTGCGCCTGATCAGCGCCGTGCCGTCCATGCGCCGCGTCGTCGGCGGGCTCCTGACCGCATTGCCGGGGCTCGGCTCGATCGTGCTGCTGCTGATGCTGGTCTTCTATGTCTTCTCGGTGATGGCGACCAAGCTGTTCGGCGGCGAGTTTCCGCAATGGTTCGGCTCGATCGCCGCTTCCGCCTATTCGCTTTTCCAGATCATGACGCTGGAGAGCTGGTCGATGGGCATCGTGCGGCCGGTGATGGACGCGTTCCCTTGGGCGTGGGCGTTCTTCATTCCGTTCATCGCCGCGACGACCTTTACGGTTCTGAACCTGTTCATCGGCGTGGTCGTCTCCGCCATGCAGGCCGAACACGACGCACAGGCGGCCGACGAGCGGTCGTCGCTGCATGACGAGCAGACGCTGATCCTGGAAGAGGTGCGGGCCTTGCGTGCCGAGGTGCGCGCCATGCGCGCGGCTGACGCTACGGCGCCCGGAAATGCTTCGAAAGCTTGAGGCCCTGCGCCTGGTAGTTTGACTTCAGATCGGCGCCGTAGAGCGCCGACGGCCGGCCGATCATGTGTTCATAGACGAGCCGGCCGACGATTTGGCCGTGTTCGAGAACGAACGGCACCTCATGGCTGCGCACTTCCAGAACGGCGCGGCTGCCTGTGCCGCCCGCCGCCGAATGGCCGAAACCGGGATCGAAAAAGCCGGCATAGTGGACGCGAAATTCGCCGACCAGCGGATCGAACGGGGTCATCTCGGCTGCATGAAGCGGCGGCACATGCACCGCCTCGCGGCTGACGAGAATGTAGAACTGGTCCGGATCGAGGATCAGCTCCTTGCGGTCGCGCACATGCACCGGTTCCCAGAAATCGAGCACGTCATGGGCGCTGGGCTTGTCGACATCGACAAGGCCGGTGTGCCGCTTGCCGCGATAGCCGGCAAGGCCCGATGCGTCGCCTGAAAGGTCGACGGACAGGGCGATGCCGGTCTGCGAAATGTTGGGCGTGTCGCCGGCAACCAGCGTTTCGGCATCGTGCAGGTCGGCGAGCTCTGCAGCGCCAAGCACGGCGTGGCCGGTGCGGAAGCGGATCTGCGTCAGGCGCGAGCCGGTGCGTGCGATGATCGGAAATGTGCGCGGGCTGACCTCCAGAAACAGAGGGCCCTCATAGCCGGCGGGGACCTTGTCGAACTCCACCGCATTGTCGGTGATCACGCGGGTGAAGATGTCGAGCCGGCCGGTCGAGCTTTTCGGGTTGGCGGCGGCGGCGATGTCCGCCGGCAATGCCAGGCTTTCCAGCAGCGGCACGATGTAGACGCAGCCGGTCTCCAGAACCGCGCCTTCGGTCAGGTCGATCCGGTGGAGCTCGTATTGGGCGAGCTTGCCGGCAACGGCGTGCGCCGCACCCGGCATGAAGCTGGCGCGCACCCGGTAGGCGGTGGTGCCCAGGCGCAGGTCAAGGCTGGCGGGCTGGATCTGGTTGTCGTCGAGCGGCCGCGGCACGATGATCGCCCCGGTCTCCACCAAGCCTTCAATGTCGTGATCGGCGAGGATGCCGCTGTCGCGCCGCGTCATGAAACTGCCTGCCCTGCCCCAGTGCGGCGGCACGATGGCCAGCGCCGCCAATTGACGCAAGGCACGCGGCCCTTTATGGACAGCTTATTGACGTGGTGATTTGGCCGGCCGGCTTGCAGCCACGGGAGTGCGCTCCCAAAACTCGCTAAAAGGCCGAGGATTTGCCGGATATTTGGACGGCAACGACCCGGCTCATGGCGGCATGAGGCCGGGATTTTTGTGTGGGGTGGCTGCCATGGCCGACAAGAGGCAAGATCTGAAGCCGGCGACACGCATGGTGCATGCCGGGACAACACGTTCGGCCTTCGGCGAGACATCCGAGGCGATGTTCCTGACGCAGGGCTTTGTCTATGACAGCGCCGAGGCGGCCGAGGCGCGCTTCAAGGGCGACGATCCGGGCTTTGTCTATTCGCGCTATGCCAACCCGACCGTCGAGATGTTCGAACAGCGCATGTGTGCGCTCGAGGGCGCCGAAGCGGCGCGCGCGACGGCCTCGGGCATGGCCGCGGTCGCGGCCTCCATCCTCTGCCAGGTTTCGGCCGGCGATCATGTGATTGCGGCACGGGCGCTGTTTGGCTCGTGCCGGTGGATCGTCGAGCAGTTGCTGCCGCGCTATGGTGTCGAGACGACGCTGGTCGACGGCACCGATCCCAAGGCCTGGGAACGCGCGGTCAAGCCGAACACCAAGCTGTTCTTCTTCGAAAGCCCGACCAATCCGACGCTGGAGATCGTCGATATCGCCCATGTGGTTGCGGTGGCGCGTGCCTGCGGCGCCAAAACGGTGATCGACAATGTGTTCGCCACGCCGCTCCTGCAGAACCCGATGGTGCTGGGCGTCGACATCGTCGTTTATTCGACCACCAAGCACATTGACGGGCAGGGGCGGTGCCTTGGTGGCGTAGTGCTCGGCCCACAGGACTGGGTCGACGAGCATCTGCACGACTTTTTCCGCCATACCGGCCCGTCGATGAGCCCGTTCAACGCCTGGGTGATGCTCAAGGGGCTGGAGACGCTGCCGCTGCGGGTCGCGCAACAGACGAAGAGCGCCGGCGCGGTGGCGGACTTTCTCGCCGACCACTCGGCAATCAGCCGCGTCGTCTATCCGGGGCGGCCGGACCATCCGCAGGCCAATATCGTGCCCAAGCAAATGAGCGGCGGATCGACGCTGGTGGCGTTCGACGTCAAGGGCGGCAAGCGATCGGCGTTCGCATTCGCCAACGCGCTCGAAATCGTCGGCATCTCGAACAATCTGGGCGATGCCAAGAGCCTGATCACCCATCCGGCGACGACGACGCACAAGAACCTGTCGGACCAGGACCGCGCCGAACTGTCGATCGGCGGCGGCACGATGCGCCTGTCGGTCGGTCTCGAAGACGCCCAGGACCTGATCGCCGATCTGGACCGGGCACTGGCGGCGGCGGGGTAGCGTACGTTCAGCGCAGGGTCCGCGAGGCCAGAGCAATGCGCGAGACGGCCGTGTAAAGGCAGATCGCGGCGAAGACCCAGGCGATTGCCGCGAACCAGTGCGGCACGAGACACATCAGAACGAACACGGCGATGGTCTCGGTGGCTTCGGCAAGGCCGGTGGTGAAGAAGATCGACTTCTCGCCATGGCTTTCGCTCGAAAGCCCGTGCCGCTCGGCCATGATCGCATAGGCGAGGAAGCTGGCGCCGTTGACATAGAACGAAAAGACCAGAACGGCACCGGCCACCGCGTTGGCGCCGGGATCGGCAAGGACGAATCCGATCGGGATCACGCCGTAAAAGGCAAAATCCAGTACGATGTCGAGATAGCCGCCGAAATCGGTCTTGCCGGTGATGCGCGCGACGGCGCCGTCGAGACCGTCGCAAAGGCGGCTGATCAATATCAGCGCGAGGCCAAGCCAGAACCAGTGCAGCGCGATCGCACCGGCGGCGGCCACGCCGAGCACCAGCCCGGCGATCGTCACCTGGTCGGCGGTCGCGCCGGCGCGCGCCAAACGCGCGGCAAGCCGCTCAAGGGCGGGGTCGAGCTTGGACCGGAGCGTGCTGTCGAACATGGCGCATGGATCGGTTGAAGCGAACGGTCCCGCCCATACGACACTTGTCCTCCAAGGTCACCATCATCACCGGGCAGCGATCATCACGCCGACTCACTTTCGCGTGCCCGCGCCCTTTTCCGGCCGAACGTGTTTGGCTAGAGTCGGCGCATGTATCGCGAGACGACAGACGGGATCGAAGTGACCGTGCGGCCCGACTTTTTGGACGAGGAGTCGGAGCCGGACGACGGTCGCTGGTTCTGGGCCTATACGGTGGTGATCGCCAACCATTCCGAAGAGACGGTCCAGCTCGAAAGCCGCTACTGGCGCATCACCAATGCGCTGGGCGCGGTGGAGGAGGTGAGCGGTCCCGGCGTCATCGGCGAGCAGCCCGTCCTGTCTCCCGGCGACAGCTTCCAATATACCTCGGGATGCCCGCTGAACACGCCGTCGGGCACGATGGTCGGTCACTATGTGATGCGGCGGCAAAGCGGCGAGCGGATGCGGGCGCGCGTTCCGGCCTTTTCTCTGGACGTGCCGAACGTCGTGCGGACGATCAACTGACGATCATTGACCGGCCACGGGCCGCGGCAGGCGCCGCCGGTCGCCGTAGAGCGCGACGAGCAGGTTGCGGATGTCCTCGCCGATACCGATGAAGACCGGCACGAGGAACAGGACGAGCACCGTCGCCGTGGCCAGCCCGAACACCATGGTGATCGCCATCGGCATCAGGAACTGGGCCTGAAGCGAGGTCTCGAACAGGAGCGGGATCAGGCCGCCAATGGTGGTCAGCGACGTCAGAAGGACGGCGCGAAACCGGTCGCAACTCGCATTGATGCAGGCTTCGCGGATCGCTTCGCCGGTCTTCAGCCGCTCCTCGAGCCGCGAAACCAGAATGATGGAATCGTTGACCAGAATGCCCGACAGGCCGAGCAGGCCTATCATCGACAGCATGGTGAGCTGATAGCCCATCAGCCAGTGGCCGACCACGGCGCCGACGACGCCGAACGGGATGATCAGCATGACCGCGAACGGGCGGAAATAGCTGCCGAACACCCAGGCCAGGATGATGTAGATGACACTCAGCGCGATCAGCGTGCCGAAGCCCAGATCGGCGAAGGCGTCGCGCTGCTCCTGGCTGCGGCCGCCGAAATCATAGTCGATGCCATAAGTGCGGGCGATGGCGTCCAGAGCGCCTGACGAGACAAGCTGGTCGACGACACCGTCGGTGGTGTTGACCGCCGCATCGATTTCACCGGTCACCGAGATCGTCGTCTGTCCGTCCTGACGCTGGATCGCCGAGAAGCCCTGCTGCTCGCTCAGCGTGACGATTTCGGTCAGCGGTACCAGATCGCCCGATGGCGCGGTCAGCATCATGGCGCGCAGGGCCGCCGTCCCCTGGCCGTCCATGTCCTGGCTGACGCGGATTGCCACTTCGTCGTTGCCGCGCGCAAAGCGCCGCGGCACCATGCCCTCGACGGAATTGCGCACCTGCGTGCCCACCTCGTCGAGGGTGAAGCCCAAGGCCGCCGCGCGCGGCGTCAGCGTCATGATCAGTTCGGGCTTGCCATAGGGCAGATCGTCCTCGACGCCCGTGACGCCGGGGATGGCCGCAACGATTGCCGTCACCTCGACGGCGGCTTCCTTGAGGACGGCAATGGAGGAGCCTCTGAGCTCGACATCGATGTCGGCTCCGGGCGGACCGCCGCGCGACTGGCGCACCGCGAAGCGGCGGACGGACGGAAGCTCGGGCGCCTCGGCCCGCCAGGCGCGCACGATCTCCGGCGTACGAATGGTGCGCCGTTCCGAGATGGTGAGCTGTACCTTGATGCGGGCGAGATTGTCGCCCTGCGAACGGCCGGACGAGCCAAGCGTGACAAACACCGCCTCGATCAGTTCTTCGCCATTGTCCGCCGTCAGGCTGGCTTCGGCGCGGCGCAGCGCGTTCTCGAACTCCCGTACGGCCATGATCGCCTCGCTCTCCGGCGTGCCCGGATGCAGGATGATCGAGCCGGAGATGTTCTCGGACTCCGGCGAGGGGAAGAAGACGAAGCCGACATGTTCCCCGGCGCGCAGGCCCCAGGCGAAGACCATGACCAGACCGATGGCGATCGCCATGGAGACATAGCGCCAATTGTAGGCCAGCCGCACCAGCCAGGCGAACGGGCCCTGCCGGATCCAGTTGAAGCCGGCGTCGAAATTGCGCCGGAACCAGGCATCTTCGGGCATTTCGTCGGCGTCGAAGGTGCGCCGGTTGCGGCCGAAGCCGACGCGCACCGCGTAAAGGACAAACTCGACAAGAACGGCTGCGATGAGTGCGACCGCTGCGGCGACCGTTCCGAACATGAAAGGGGAAACGGTCTGCCGCCATGCGTCGAACGCGGCGATGAAGGGCAGCGATTGGGCGACGCCGCCCTCGCCGCCGGCACGCGTGAAGAAGGCCGCCATGAACAGGACGATGACGAGGCCGACGAAGAAGACCCGCCAATGCGACCAGCGCGGCGCCGAGCGGCCCTGCAGCGAATGGCTCAGATGGCCGGGCAGGATGAAGAAACACTCGACGATGGAGGCGATGGCGACGGCGATCACGACGACCGGCAGCACGCCAACGATCTGGCCGATCGTATCGCCGATCAAGAGCAGAGGCGCGAAGGTCGCGACGGTCGTCGTCAGCGCGGCGGTGACCGGCGTGAACATGGCACCGACGCCGTTTTCGGCGGCCGTCACCGGATCGTCTCCCATCGCAAGGCGCGTGTCGGTGTGTTCGCCGACGACGATCGCGTCGTCGACGATGACGCCGAGCATCATGATCAGCCCGAACAGGGACAGCATGTTGATGGTTTCGCCGAAGACATACATCAGCCCGACGGTGGCCAGCAGCGCGACGGGAATGCCGGCGGCGACCCAGACCGCGATGCGCACATGCAGGAAGGCGAACAGGACGATCAGGACGAGCAGCAGCCCGGTCGCACCGTTCTTGACCAGCAGCATGATCCGCTCGTTGAGCGAGTCCGCGCGCACCTCGTAGACCTGCAGTTCGAGACTGGCCGGCAGTTGCGGCCGGATCTCCGCGACATAATCCTGCAGGATCGCGTTGGTCGTCAGCGTGTCCGCGGTGGCGGTCGACTGGACGTCGATCTCGATCGCCGGAAACGTGTTGGAAAAGCCCTGGATCGCGCCATCCTCGAACCCTTCGCGAACCTCGGCAATGTCGCCAAGGCGCACCTTTTCGCCGGTCGGGAACGATTTGACCTCGATCTGGCCCAGCGCGCGCGCATCCTCGGCGTCGGACAGCGTGCGCAATTGCCGTTCCACCGCGCCGTCCAGATTGCCGGACGGCAGGTCGCGCGAGTTCGCGCCGATCGCCCTTGATATGTCGGAGATCGTCAGATCGAGCCGGCGCAGCTCCCGCTCGGGCACGGTCACCTGCAATTCGGGGTCGCGCATTCCGGTGAACGTCACCTTGTCGATGCCGCGCTCGACCAGATCGTCGCGGATGCGCTGGGCCCAGTCGCGAACCACCGCTTCGGACACGTCGCCTCCGATGGAGATCGAGGCGACGCGGTCGAACCATTGGCTGGTGGTCACCTTGGGGTCCTCGGACCCCTCGGGCAGGTTGGTCAGCGCCTTTGCGGCGGTGTCGACGTCGGCCACCGCCTTTTGCATGTCCGTGCCTTCCTCGAATTCGAGGCGGATCGATGCGGAGCCCTCGCGGGCGTAGGAGACGACCTGCTTGACGTTCTCGATGAAGCGCAGTTCGGGCTCGGCGACCGCAAGGATGTTCTGCTCGACATCCTCGGCGCTGGCACCCGACCAGGCGATGGAAACCGAAACCGTCGAGGTCTCGATGGTCGGAAAGAACTGGGTGTTGATCCGCGCCAGCGCGAAGACGCCGAACAGGATCATCAGCACCATCAGCAGATTGGCCGCATTGGGATGGCGCAGGAACGCGCCAACGAGGCGATGCTGCGATATGCCGGACGGGGCCATGTCAGCCGTCGCCGGCCGTGTCGGGCCGGTCGCGCAACTGGCGGAAATAGGCGCGGCGCTCGTCGCCCGACAGCGCGTCCCACTGCGCGTCCGTCAATCCGCTCAGGCGCTTGGCCGCGGTGATCATCTCTTCGCTCGGACGCGCCCCGGCAACCGGCGTCGACCCATCGTCGATGGCCGGCGTTTCGGCGCTGGGAACCGAGACCTTCAGCCCGTCCTCGACATTGGAAAGACGCGTCGTCATCACCTGTTCGCCGGCCGTCAGCCCGCCGGTGACGATCACGTCGGCGCCATCGAAGGCGGCAACCTCGACGGTCCGATGCTCGAGCCGGCCATCGGCGATCACATACATGGTTCCTGCGTCATAGAGCGCGGTCTCCGGCAGCCGCACGGCGTCTTCATAGAGCCGGTCGGGCACTGTCACGGCGACGAAGGCGCCGGGGCGGAGTTGCACCGGCCCGTCGGTCACATCGATGCGCGCGAAAACGTCCACGCCGCCGCGTGCCGAGGCGATGTCGGCGCCGATGCCGTTGACGGTGGCGGTGTAGGTGTAGTCGAGATTGCCGACGGTCCAGACCAGCGTCACGTCGCGGCCGATCAGGGGATCGGCGTCGGTGGCAATGCGGCCATATTGCGCGTCGGTCAGGGTGAAGCGGACATCGAGCGCGCTGTCATCGTACATGGCGACGGCCACGTCATTGGCTGCAACGATGCGCCCCGTTTCAACGGTGGACGAACGGACCACGCCGGAAAACGGTGCCCGCACCGCCGTGTCGCCGAGATTGCGCTCGGCGCGCCGCACGCCCAGTTCCAGCCGGGTGCGGATGGCACGCTGCTGATCGAGCCGCGCTTCCTCTATGGCGATGTTGTTGACCCTTTGGGAAACGGCCTGTTCACGCTGGGAAACGATCAGTTCGCGATCCTCGACCTGCTTGGCGGTCAGCGTGCCATTGCCGCGCAACTGCTCGGCGCGCGCCAGATCGCTTCGGGCGAGGTCCAGCTGATCGCGGGCGCCTTCGAGCTGTGCGCGCTCCGAGACGAGCCGCGCCTCGTTCTCGGCGATGGTCGCCTCGGTCTGGGCGAGATTGGCCCGCGCCTCGGCCAGCGCCACTTCGAGATCGAACGGATCGATCTCGAACAGGGTTGCGCCCGCCTCGATGCGCCGGCCCGCCGACAGGTCCGGGTGGATGGCGATGACTTCGCCCGACACGGGCGGGCGGATATCGACGGCACGCGCGGCGGCCACCTCGCCGTAAAGGCTGACATTGGGCCGCTCGTCACCGGCGGCGACAACCACCGCCTCGACCGGCACGGACACATCCGGCTGGGGCCGCGCGGTCCGTTCGGGCGCGGCGGCGATCAGCCGTTCCATCGCCAGATAGGAGCCGACAAGCACGGCCACCATCAGCGCTGCCTGGACGGTGGCGCGCAGGGCCGTCGCCACGCCGCCGCCCGGGCGGCGGGCAGGCGCAGTGTCGTCTCCGGCGATCTGCGGGTCTTCGACGGATTTCAGCATCGATGCGTCCTTTGGGCGGAAAATAAGGCACCAATGACGCCGAACAAGTTAAATCTTGGTCATGGGCCGCGCCGGATGCGTGGGGCGACCGGCGGCAGCGCATTCCGCCGCCGGCGGCAACTCACGTTTTCGCGTCACCGGGCGCGAACTCATAGACGGTCGAACAGAATTCGCAGGTGATCGTGATCTTGCCGTCACGGGTCGCCTCGGCAACGTCCTCGTCGGACAGCGACGCAAGAACGCCGGCCACCTTGTCGCGGGTGCAGGTGCATTTCTCGCGGATGTCCTGCGCATCGAAGACGCGGACGCCGCGCTCGTGGAAAAGCCGGAACAGCAGCGCGTGCACGCCGACGCCCTCGTCGATCAGTTCGTCATCGTCGACCGTGCCGACCAGCGCCTTGACCTCGGACCAGGCATCGTCGTCCTCGAGCGTCGGAATCTCGACGCCCTCGGGCGCCTCGCCCGGATGCAGGTCGGTCGCGCCCATGCGCTCGGGCGCATCGGGCAGGAACTGGGCGACGATTCCGCCGGCACGCCAGAACTGGCGCATGGACCCGTCATCGCCGCGCACGGAGAGCCGGCCCACGGCGAGGCGAAGCTCGGTGGGGATCTGTTCGGACTGGCGGAAGTAGTTGCGCGCGATCTCCTCGAGCGAAGCCCCGTCGAGTTGAACGATGCCCTGATAGCGGTTCATGTAGGCGCCCTGGTCGACGGTCAGCGCCAGCGTGCCCGTGCCCAGAAGGTCTTCGGGCCGGGCGTGGCCGGCCGCAACCGCGGCATCGACCGCACCCTCGTCGAACCTGGCATAGGCGCGCACCGTGCCCGGCGTGACGAAATCGACGACGAGCAGCGAGACCGGGCCGTCGGTCTGCGCCTGGACGATGAACTTGCCCTCGAACTTGAGCGAGGTGCCCAGAAGCACCGTCAGCACCGTCATCTCACCCAGAAGGCGGGCGACCGGTTCGGGATAGTCATGGCGGGCAAGGATACCGTCGAGCGCATCGCCCAGCAGCACGGCGCGGCCGCGCGCGTCCAGCGCGTCGATCTGGAATGGAACGACGGCATCAAGGCCCACGGGAGCAGGGTTCACCGGCGGTATCGATCCCGCCGGCGTCGATCGGATGTCGGTCATCTTCGTGTCTTTCCGCTTTGCGCCCGGTCAGGCGAGGCTCTCGCCCAGACACCATGCGATAATGGCCTTCTGGACATGCATCCGGTTTTCGGCCTCGTCCAGCACCACCGATTGCGGACCGTCGATGACCGCGTCGGTGACCTCCTCGCCCCGATGGGCGGGCAGGCAATGCATGAACAGGGCGTCCGGCTTGGCATGGGCCATGAGCGCCTGGTTAACCTGATAGGGCATGAACACATTGTGGCCGCGGGCACGTTCCTCCTGGCCCATGGAGACCCAGGTATCGGTGACGACGGCGTCGGCGTCTTGCACCGCGGTTTCGGGGTCATGGGTCACGGAGACCTTCGCCCCTTGCCCGCGCGCCCAGTCCATATAGGCACGATCGGGCTCATTGCCACTGGGCACGGCGACGGCCAGCTCGAAGGCGAAGCGGGCGCTGGCCTCGATCATCGAATGCAGCACATTGTTGCCGTCACCCGACCAGGCGATCTTCCTGCCGGCGACCGGACCGCGATGCTCTTCGAAGGTCATCACATCGGCCATGATCTGGCAGGGATGGGTTGCGTCGGTCAGCCCGTTGATGACCGGGACGGTGGCGGCGTCGGCCAGTTCGGCGAGCCGGTCATGCTCATGGGTGCGGATCATGATGATGTCGACATAGCGCGACAGGACGCGCGCGGTGTCGGCGATCGTCTCGTCGCGGCCGAGCTGCATTTCGCCGCCGGTCAGCATGATCGTCTCGCCGCCAAGCTGACGCATGCCGACATCGAAAGAGACGCGCGTTCGCGTCGACGGCTTTTCGAAGATCATGGCCAGTGCCTTGCCTTCGAGCGGGCGCGCGGCGGTGCCGGCCTTGTGCGCGGCCTTGCCGGCCAGGGCGGAGTCGATGATGGTGCGCAGATCGGCCGCGGTCACGGCGGACAGATCGAGAAAATGGCGAGCACTCATGAATAAAACCCGTAACTGGACAGGGATCGGGCGCTTCAGGCGCCGGCGTGGGTCGAAAGGGCGCGAGCGGCGGCCTCGAGACGGGCAAGCCCTTCGCTGATTTCCTCGTCGGAGACGATCAGCGGCGGCAGGATGCGGATCACATTGTCGCCGGCCGGCACAACGAGCATGTGACCGTCGAAAAGCGCGCGGACGACATCGGTGTTCGGCACGACGCATTTGAGGCCGGTCATCAGCCCCTTGCCGCGCACCTCGCCGAAGATGTCCGGGAAACGGTCGACCAGCGAGACGAGACCCTGCTTCAGGCGCAGGGCCTTTTGCTCGACCGCCTCGAGAAAGCCGTCTTCGAGCATCACGTCAAGCACGGCATTGCCGACCGCCATGGCCAGCGGATTGCCGCCATAGGTGGTGCCATGGACGCCCGGAACCATACCGCTGGCGGCCTCCTCGGTGGCAAGGCACGCGCCGACCGGGAAGCCGCCGCCGAGCGCCTTGGCGGTGGCCATGATGTCGGGCGCGATGCCGGCATGCTCATGGGCGAAGAGCCGTCCGGTGCGGCCCATGCCGCACTGGATCTCGTCGAAGATCAGCAACAGGCCGTGCGCGTCGCACAAGTCGCGCATTGCGCGGAGCGTTTCGTCGGGCACCGGCCGGAGGCCGCCCTCGCCCTGCACCGGCTCGATCAGGACCGCGGCGGTCTCGCCGGTGATCGCCGCCTCCAGCGCATCCATGTCGCCGAAGGGGACCTGGTCGAAACCGGGGGCCTTGGGACCGAAGCCTTCGAGATATTTGGCCTGGCCGCCGGCGGCGATGGTCGCCAGCGTACGGCCGTGGAAGGCACCCTGGAAGGTGATGATGCCGACCCGATCGGGCTCGCCTTTCGCATAAAAGTAACGGCGCGCCGTCTTGATCGCGCATTCGACCGCTTCGACACCCGAATTGGTGAAGAAGACGCGATCGGCAAATGTTGCCGCGCACAGGCGTTCGGCCAGCCGCTCCTGATCGGGAATGCGGTAGAGGTTGGATGTGTGCCAAAGCTTGCCGGCCTGCTCGGTGAGCGCGGAAATCAGATGCGGATGGGCATGGCCGAGCCCGTTGACCGCGATGCCGCTGCCGAAATCGAGAAAGGTGCGGCCGTCCGTGTCATGCAGCCAGCAGCCTTCGCCGCGCTCGACAGTGAGCGACGCACGGGCATAAGTGTCGAACAGGGCCGATTGGCTGGTCATCGAACGGCGTCCGGCGGCTTGCCCGGAGCGGTCGGCGCCGGGCTGAAAACACAAAAACCGCCCTTGCGAGCGGCCGTTATCTCCTTAGAGCCGCCGGCGGGTTTCGTCAATCGTGCCGCCTTCGCGCGGCGGACCCGGCATACTCGCCGTCGGGCCAAGTTGGGGAAAAAGCACAAAACGATTCCCATGCGACGAGCCGACTCTTGAACAGGAGTCAACCGATATTGTAGCTTGTCAGCCGGAGCAAACGCCCAAGCAGAATGACGTTCCCCGGTTTTGCGTATCGTCGCCGGCCCTTGTCCTCAAGGCCGAGCAACGGGTCCGGATTCTGCCTGTCGAAACGGAGATGATCGTGAGCTGGACCGACGAACGCGTTGAAATGCTGAAGAAGCTTTGGGCCGACGGGCTGAGCGCCAGCCAGATCGCGGCCAAGCTCGGCGGCGTGAGCCGCAACGCTGTGATCGGCAAGGTGCACCGGCTCAAGCTTTCGGGCCGCGCCAAAAGCACCAAGAGCGCGGCGCCGAAGATCAAGCGGCCGTCGGCACCACGCACCAATCTCGGCGGCGGCAACGGCGGCGGCGGCGCGCGAACCAATGCCTATGGTTCGGCCATGCAGCGTGGCGGCGTCAGGCAAGGCATGGCGGCAACCGCGCTCAAGCAGGATGCCGACCCGCAAGCCCTGGTCGTGCCCGACACGCGCCCGATCGAGGATGTCGTCGTGCCGATCGCCAAGCGGCTGATGCTGACCGAACTGAACGAAAACACCTGCAAATGGCCCTATGGCGACCCGCTGACGGACGAGTTCTACTTTTGCGGCCACGGGACCGACGACGGTTCGCCTTATTGCAAATATCACGGCAAGCTGGCCTTCCAGCAAAACGACCGTAAGCGCGCCCGCTAGAACGGTTCCAAGGCTTCTCCCCAAAAACATGGCGTAACAAATTGGCCGCGGCCCGGTGCCGCGGTCTTCTGTGTCGGGCGTTGTCGCGCTTGAACGTGTCTGCGCGGCTCAGGAGCCTTCGAGCGCGTAGCCGGCGCCGCGCACGGTGCGGATCGGATCGCGCAGGCGGCCGAAATTGATCGACTTGCGCAGGCGGCCGATATGCACGTCGACGGTCCGGTCGTCGACATAGATGTTCTCGCCCCAGACCCCGTCGAGAAGCTGACCACGCGAAAAGACGCGGCCCGGCGCCTGAAGGAAGAATTCCAGAAGCCGGAACTCGGTCGGCCCGAGCTTGATCTCGCGCCCGTTGCGGTAGACCCGATGGGTCTCGCGATCGAGCTCGATGTCACCGACCTTGAGCAGCGATGCCATGATCTCGGGCCGGGCACGGCGCAGCATCGCCTTGACCCGGGCCATCAGTTCGGGGGTCGAAAAAGGCTTGACCACATAGTCATCGGCGCCGGTCGACAGGCCGCGAATGCGCTCGGATTCCTCGCCGCGCGCGGTCAGCATGATGATCGGCAGGCGCTGCGTCTGGGTTCTGGCACGCAGGCGGCGGCACAGTTCGATACCGCTGAGGCCCGGCAGCATCCAGTCGAGAATGAGCAGATCGGGCGGCGTCTCACGCAGCGCGATCTCCGCCTCGTCGCCGCGCAGCACGGTTTCGACCGTGTAGCCTTCCGATTCCAGATTGTAGCGAAGAAGGACGCTCAGGGCTTCCTCGTCTTCAGCGACCATGATCCTTGGTGTCGCACCCATGTCCGTCGTCTTCCGTCAGTCGTGCAGCGTGCTGGCCTACTGCCCCTCTCCAGCCTCGACGCTGATCTTGTGGCTCTTGTCGTCCTTGGGCCGGTACGGCGGCATCCGGTCGCCCTCGACCATGTAATAGACGGCCTCGGCGATGTTGGTGGCGTGGTCGCCGATGCGCTCGATGTTCTTGGCGCAGAACAGGAGATGGGTGCAGGTGGTGATGTTGCGCGGGTCTTCCATCATATAGGTGAGAAGTTCGCGAAACAGCGATGTGTACATCGCGTCGATCTCGTCGTCGCGGTCGCGGATCATGGACAGCTTGTCGGTCGACAGCGTGCCGTAGGCGTCAAGCACTTCCTTGAGCTGCGCCAGCGTGAGCTCGCACAGATGCTCGATGCCACGCACCAGGCGCACGCCATGCTTGCCTTCGTTGATCGCCTCGACGCGCTTGGCGATGTTCTTGGCCAGATCGCCGATCCGTTCGAGGTCAGTGGAGATGCGGATGGCGGCGAAGACCTCGCGCAGATCGCTCGCCACGGGCTGGCGCTGGGCGATCACCAGCACCGACTTGTCGTCGATCAGCCGCAGCGCTTCGTCCAGCACCAGATCGTCGGTGACCACCCGGCGCGCCAGCTGCAGGTCGTTTTCGACCAGCGCGCGCACCGACTGTTCCATCATGCGCTCGGCGTGACCGCCCATCTCGGCAATCTTGTGAGCCAGGAAGCTCATGTCTTCTTCGAACGCGGTGACCGTGTGCTGGGACATGTTCTTGGTTCCGTTTCTGTTCGGAAGGCGGGTCGTGGCGATCAGCCGAAGCGGCCGGTGATATAGTCCTGGGTGCGCTTTTCGGACGGGTTGGTGAACATCGTCTCGGTGTCGTCCACTTCCACCAGCTCGCCCAGATGGAACATCGCCGTGCGCTGCGACACGCGCGCGGCCTGCTGCATGGAATGGGTGACGATCGCGATCGTGTAGTTCTGGCGCAGTTCGTCGATCAGTTCCTCGACGATGGCCGTGGCGATCGGATCGAGCGCCGAGCAGGGCTCGTCCATCAGGATGACCTCGGGCGAGACCGCAATGGCGCGGGCAATGCACAGGCGCTGCTGCTGACCGCCGGACAGGCCGGTGCCGGGCTCCTGCAGCCTGTCCTTGACCTCATCCCAAAGGCCGGCGCCGCGCAGGCTCTGCTCGACGAGCGCCTCAAGGTCCGCCTTGGACCTGGCCAGACCATGGATGCGCGGTCCGTAGGAGACGTTCTCGAAGATCGACTTGGGGAACGGGTTGGGCTTCTGGAACACCATGCCGACGCGGGCGCGCAGTTCGACCACATCGATGGAGGGATCGTAGATGTCCTCGCCATCCATGGTGATCAGGCCGGTAACGCGGCAGCTCTCGATCGTGTCGTTCATGCGGTTCAGACAGCGCAGATAGGTGGACTTGCCGCAGCCGGACGGTCCGATCAGGGCGGTCACCTGGCGCTCGCGGATCTCCAGATTGACATCGAAGATGGCCTGCTTGTCGCCGTAGAAGACGTTGACGTTCTTGCCGTCCATCTTGACGGGAAACTCGTTGGAACCGGTCACCGCTGTCGCCGTGCCGTCGGCGAAGCCCTGCTGGGTATCGACTTTCATGTCCGTGGTCCTCATGTTCACTACCACCGCCGTTCGAACCTGCGGCGCAGGATGATCGCGGTGATGTTCATGACCGCGAGGAAAAGAAGAAGGATGATGATCGCGCCCGACGTGCGTTCGACGAATGCGCGCTCGGCCTGTCCCGACCACATATAAATCTGAACCGGCAGAGCCGTCGAGGGGTCGAAAGGCGTCGCCGGATAGTCGGCGACGAAGGCGACCATGCCGATCAGAAGCAGCGGCGCGGTTTCCCCGAGCGCCGTGGCCAGTCCGATGATCGTGCCGGTCAGGATGCCGGGCGCGGCAAGCGGCAGGACGTGGTGGAACACCATCTGCATTTTCGAGGCGCCAACGCCGAGCGCGGCGGCGCGGATCGAGGGCGGGACGGCCTTGAGCGCCGCGCGGGTGGCGATGATGATCGTCGGCAGCGTCATCAGCGTCAGTACCAGCCCGCCGACGACGGCGGCCGAGCGGGGCAGACCCGCAAAGTTGATAAAGACGGCAAGACCGAGCAGGCCGTAGACGATCGAGGGCACGGCGGCGAGATTGTTGATGTTGACCTCGATGACGTCGGTCAGGCGGTTCTTGGGGGCGAATTCTTCCAGATAGATCGAGGCGGCGACACCGATCGGCAGCGCCAGCACGAGGACGATCGCCATCATGTAGAAAGAGCCGATGATGGCGACGCCCATGCCGGCGGTCTCGGGGCGGCTGGACGCGCCGAACGTGAACAGGCCCGTATTGAACCGGCCTTCCATGACGCCGGCCTCTTCCAGCGTCTGCATGTAGCCGAGCTGCCGGTCGTTGACGCGGCGCCGCGACTCCTCGACCGTCAGGTCGAACTGGCCCTTGGCGGCGCTGTCCATGTCGCCATGGGCCAGCACCCAGACCGTGCGCGTCGTGCCGATGATCGACGGGTCGGAGACGACGATGTCGCGCAATTGCGTGCGCACGCCCTGGGAAAGGAGCGAATTGGCATCGCGCCGCGCAGCGCGGTCGTCGGGATCGACGCCGAGCTTTTCGTGAAGCGCGCGCTGGGCGAGGAGCGGATAGTTGGCCGTCAGCAGCACCATCCGGTCGCTGTCGCGGTTTCCATCAGGGTCGATCACCTCTTCATCGAATTCGATATCGAGCTGGATCGAGGTCTGCCAGAAGGCGGTGTAGCCCTGGGCGATCACCGAGCCGAGCAGCAGGAACAGGAAGAACAGGCCCAGCGCAACCGCCGCCAGACCATAGGCGCGGAACCGGCGCTCGGCGGCGTAGCGTGCCTTCAGCCCGATGTCACGCGTGTGGCTGCGCGTGCCGGTGGCGGTCGTTGCCGGCGTCAGCGAGGCATCGGTCATTCGTACTGCTCCCGGTATTTGCGCACGATGTAGAGCGCATAGACGTTCAGCGCGAGCGTGATGAAAAAGAGCGTAAGCCCCAGCGCGAAGGCGACCAGCGTTTGCGGCGAGGTGAATTCAAGGTCGCCCGTCAGCTGGCTGACGATCTTGACGGTCACGGTCGTCATCGGCTCGAACGGGTTGATCGACAGGCGCGCGGCAACGCCTGCGGCCATGACGACGATCATGGTCTCGCCGATGGCGCGCGAGGCGGTCATCAAAAGCGCGCCGACGACGCCGGGCAGCGCGGCGGGGAGGATCACCCGCTTGACCGTCTCCGAGCGCGTCGCGCCAAGACCAAGCGAGCCATCGCGCATCGATCGCGGTACGGCGCTGATGATGTCGTCGGACAGGGAGGAGACGAAAGGCACCAGCATGATGCCCATCACAAGACCCGCGGTGAGCACCGAGGTCGCGCTGATGAAACTGCTGACCTCGCCGGTGGCGATGCCGGCGATCTGCCCGGACAGGTCGCGCAGGAACGGCCCGACCGTCACAAGCGCGAAAAAGCCGTAGACAATGGTCGGGATGCCGGCCAGCACTTCGAGCAGCGGCTTGGCGATCGACCGGAACCGGGAACTGGCATATTCGGCCATGTAGATGGCAGCGAACAGCCCGATCGGCACGGCAACCAGCATGGCGACGAAGGCGATGTAAAGCGTCCCGGCGAGCAGCGGGATCAGACCGAACTGGCCGGCCGCGTCGGGGTCCTCGGCATTGGCAAAGCGCGGATCCCAAACCGTTCCGAAGAAGAATTCCTGCGGGGGAACCGACGAGAAGAAGCGGCCGGTTTCCGAGATCATGGACAAGACGATGCCCACCGTCGTCAGGATGGCGACCGTGGACGCCAGGACCAGACCGGCGTGAATGACGCCCTCGACGCGGTTGCGGGCCCGCAACTGGGCGCGGATCTGCAAAAGGCCGGCGGTGAAGCCGACAATCGAAAGGCCGATCACGGCGATCGATTTCCAGATGATGTTGGTGTCGCGCAGCGCATTAAGCTGTTGCGCCGACGCGATCATCCAGTCTTCGCCATTGCCGGCCAGCGCCACGCCCTTGTCGGCAAGCAGCGGTCGGAGCAGCACGAAGCCGGCGGTCGCCTGCTGCAGTTCACGCTCATCGAGAAGCCTCAAGCCTTCGGCAATCGCTTCGACGATGTTGATCGATAGGTCTTGCTGGGTCGCGCTTTGCTCGGCGCGGACGCTCTCGGGAATGGTGTCGCGGACCTGGTTGTCGATCAGGACGGGTGCGAAGCTCGACCAGGCAACCAGAAGCAGCAGCGCCGGTAGCGTCGCCCAGATCAGAATGAAAGAGCCGTAATAGCCGGGGCGTGAATGGAGTTTTGCGGTCTCGCCGCCGACGACCATGCGGGCACGCGCCGCGCCGGCCAGATAGCCGACCGCACCGATCACCAGCACGATGGCAATGATGGTTGTGGCGCTCATTGTGCCTTTCCCCCGGGGTCGGCTTCCGCTTTTCCGTCACCTGCGGGGACGCAAAACGGCTCTTCTGGATCGACAAGGCGCACGGCGACCGCCAATCGGCCGGATCATGCGAACGGAGCGCGGCCGAAGCCGGCCGCGCCCCTCGATGGCAAAGCCGGTCGCGGCTTAAAGGGTTTCGCCGGCGGCGAAGCTGGCGCGGGTGGCTTCGCGCTCCTCGTCCGGGGCGGCAACCAGGCCGTATTCGGCCAGCGGGCTGTCGGGGCCGGTCATCGCGTCGGAGATGAAGAACTCGACATATTCCTTCAGGCCGGGGATGACGCCGAGGTGCGCCTTCTTGACGTAGAAGAACAGCGGGCGCGACACCGGATATTCACCGGCGGCGATGCTCTCGGTCGTCGGGGTGACACCCGACATGGTGGCGACCTTCAGCTTGTCGGTGTTGTTCTCGTAGAACGCCAGACCGAACACGCCCATGCCTTCCTTGTTGGCATCGATGCGGGCCAGCGTCTCGGTGTAGTCGCCGTCAATGTCGACCGACTTGCCGTCCTTGCGAACCGCGTAGCAGTTCTCCTCGGCGGTGTCCTCGTCCATGCCGGCATCCATACGGGCCTGCAGGTCGCCAGCGGCCTCACAGCCAACCAGAAGAACCTTTTCCTCGAAGACTTCGCGGGTGCCGTGCTTTTCGCCCGGAATGTAGGCGGCGATTTCCCAGTCCGGGAAGTCGGGGTTCACGTCGGCCCAGGTCTCATTGGGGTTGTCGACCAGTTCGCCGTCGACGACGATCTGGGCGGCCAGCGCCTGGTACATGTGGATCGGCTCGAGCGCGAAGTCCGGGCCGTTGATGTCCGAAGCGAAGACGATGCCGTCATAGCCGATGCGGATTTCCTGGATCTCGGTCACGCCGGCTTCGGCGCAGCTCGCCACTTCGCTGTCGCGAATGGCGCGCGAGGCATTGGCGATGTCGATGAACTCGGTGCCGACGCCGCGGCAGAATTCCTTCAGACCGCCCGAGGAACCGCCGGACTCAACGATCGGCGTGGGGAAGTCGGGGAAGGTCTCGCCGAAGTTCTCGGCGACGATCGTCGCGTAGGGCAGGACGGTGGACGATCCGGCGACAGACACCTGGTCGCGCGCGTGGGCGGCCGTGGTCAGCGCGGTCGCGCAGAGGGCTGCAGCAAGTGCAACTTTCAAGGATTTCATGGGGTAACTCCCGGTAGGGCTCGTGTCCGATTAGCCGCAGGGCGGCCGTGGGCGCCAGCAATGGCTGGCAGGACCGTTTCTAGCGGCCTGCCCTTGCCGCTTTTATGACAGGATGGAAACAGTTTTATGACAGTTCAAGTTTCTGTTTTTTCGTCTTTTTCCGGATTCTGGTCTACGTTGTCCGCGACCATTGCAGGGAAGATGACATACACCCTCGTCCCCTCGCCGGGCCGCGACCTTATCGTCAGCCGCCCCTCGTGCCGGGTGACGATGTGCTTGACGATGGCAAGGCCCAGTCCGGTGCCCTGCTTGCCCCGGCTGGTTTCCACATCGACGCGGTAGAACCGTTCCGTGAGCCGCGGAATATGCTCGCTCTCAATGCCCGGGCCATGGTCGCGCACCTCAATGGATGTTGCCGGCATTCCGCCCAGTTCGGCGGGCGTGGCGATGATCTCCACCCTGCCGCCGTCACCGCCATATTTGATGGCGTTCTCCACCAGGTTCTCGAAAAGCTGGATCAGCTCGTCGCGGCTGCCATGGATGAACACGCGGTCGTCGGGCAGGGCGGCGCGGTCGAGCGCGATGGCGATGTCGTTGCGGCCGGCCATGGGCTGGAAGGCGCCGACGACATGGACGAGGATGTCGATCAGGTCGACCCGCGCGAAGTCGGAGCGGCCGAGCGCCGTCTCGAAGCGGCTGAGCGACAACAGATCGTCGATCAGGCGCGACATGCGTTCGGCCTGTTCATGCATGATGGCCAGAAACCGGTCACGGGCGCCCTCATCGTCGCGGGCCGGGCCGGCCAGGGTCTCGATGAAGCCCGCCAGCGAAGCGAGCGGCGTGCGCAGTTCATGGCTGGCATTGGCGATGAAGTCGGTGCGCATGCGCTCGGCGCGGCGCAACTCGCTCAGATCCCTGAAATGAAGCAGGAATCCCCCTCGCCGGTCGGCGCCCGAGGCCAGCGCGGAGATCGACAGGAGAAACCAGTGCTCGCGCGGCGATCGTTCGAGAAACTCGACCGGGCCGGGGGCGCCGCCGGCCAGCGCCGACTGGATCATCTCCAGCACTTCGGGCGACCGGAAGCGGATCTGCACCGAGGCGCCGGGCCGCATCGCGCCCAGCATGCGCTGATATTGCAGGTTGGCGTGGCGCACCGCACCGCGCCGGTCGATCAACAGGACAGGATCGGGAATGCCGTCGAGGGCGGCAGCGAACGGTGCCGTCTCAAGCGCGCGAACGCCGTCCGTTCCCGAGGCGGCGCGGCGACGTTCGGAGACCGTGCGGACAGGCGCGAGCAGGCATACGGCAAGCATCGCTGCCGAAAGCGCCAGGAACAGCGGCAGCGAGACATTGCCCCGGGCGACCAACATGCCGAACAGCACCAGGGCGGCCGCCAGCGGAAACCGGTGGGAGACAAGACGGCGACGCATTGCCGACAGGCGCATGGGCCACAGCCCCGTGTCTGCGCCCGGCAGGTCCTGGTCGGCCATGTCGCGTTCCGGCATTGTCATTGTCCCGCTCCGGCGCCCGCAGCGCCGCCTTCATGCTTATGGCGCCGCGCGGGCAAACGAAAGGCCGCGCGGCAAATCAGTTGTTTTCAATGCGCCCCGGGACGCGTTAGCTTCGCCCTAGCGGCACGATGACAACGCGGAGCAGGGCGGCCTTGGGGGAGACACAGATGGCATCTTTTGCGGCGGAGTACGGACGGGTTCTCGAACTGCCCGTCGACGGCGAAATGCGGCGTTTCGACATTGACGACCCGGACCTGCCCGACTGGGTCGACGACAATGTGCTTACATCCGGCGATTATCCCTATGACGAGCGCATGGATCGCGATGCCTATAACGACCGGTTGCGCGCTCTGCAGGAACAGCTGGTGCTGCTGCAAAGCCATATCGGGCAGTCGGGCGAGCGGATCATCGCTGTTTTCGAGGGGCGCGATGCGGCGGGCAAAGGGGGTACGATCAGCCGGTTCCGGCAGTATCTGAACCCGCGCAACGCGCGCGCGGTCGCCCTGCCAAAACCGTCGGACCGCGAGCGCGGTCAATGGTATTTCCAGCGCTATGTCGACCACTTTCCGACCGAAAGCGAGATCATCGCCTTCGACCGGTCATGGTATAATCGCGGCGGCGTGGAACCGGTGATGGGGTTCTGCACGCCCGAACAGCACACGGCCTTTCTGGGGGATGCGCCCAATTTCGAGCGCATCATCGTCGATGAGGGCATCCACTTTTTCAAGTTCTGGCTCAACATCGGCCGCGAGACGCAGCTCAAGCGGTTTCATGACCGTCGCCATTCCACGCTCAAGCACTGGAAGCTGTCGGATATCGACATTGTCGGCATGCACAAATGGGACGACTACACGCGGGCCCGCAACCGGATGATCGCCGCCACCCATACCCGGCATGCGCCGTGGACCGTGGTCCGATTCAACGACAAGCGGCGCGGCCGGATCGAGGTTCTGCGCCACATTCTGACGGCGATCCCGTTCGAGGGCCGCGACATGGCGCTGATCGGCGAGCCCGACCCCAGGATCGTCGGCGAGGGACTGGAAATGCTCGACGACTGAACGGCCGCGGTCAGCCCGGGTCGGCGCGGATGCGCGCCGACAAGAGGTTGATCGCCCGGCCGTCAGCCTCGATGTCGGACTGAAGGATCAGGAAACCGGGCTCTGACGGGGCGGCGCCCGCCGGCAGGTCCACATGGAACAGAAACTCTGCTTCCGACTGGCCGACATCGAAGCGGCGCCGGCCGCAATCGCCCAGCGGGCCGAAATCGCAGGTCACCGACATCTGCGTCGGCTCGCCATCGTCGGAGCGGGCGTTCAGGCTGATCTGGGCGCGGCTTCCGGCCAGCATCTGCAGCGTGCCGACGGGTACGTCGATATACACGCGGCCCTCGCCGGCGGGCGTGACCAAACGGGCGTAATCGCCGAACGGATCGGTCTCGATCGATGCCGTCGCGCCGCCTTCGAGACTCAGCGCGGCGGGATCGGCAGGCGTGAACAGGGTCACCCAATCGCCATCATCGAGTTGCGCGGCGGTGCGTGGCGCCGATCCCTCCCGTGCGCCGTCGCCGGCAAAATCCTCGTCGCGCAACTGGGCCGGCGGATTGGGTACGGAGGTGTCGCGCGCCTCCTCGCTGACGAACGCGCCCGAGGTAATGACCCACCACAGACCGCCAAACACCAGGGCGGCCGCGACAATGACGGCAAATCCGGTGGCGAACGGCCCGCGATCGATGCGCAGCGGCGAGCGGGGTACCGGCGGCTCGGTTTCGGCCCGCACCGCTTCGGCCTCGGCACGGGCGGCGTCGGCACGCGGCTCGACGTAAAGGCCGGCGTCCGGCCCCGCAGGCGATGACGGCGCATCGACGGCGGGAATGTCGGCGGTTGGCGAGACGTCCGGATCGGCGGCCACGGGCGGCACGTCCGGTGCCTCGGGCGCCGCTACATCGGGCGTCACAGGCGGGGCGGAAGGCGGCGGGGCAGCGGCGGATTGCGGTGCCCGCGTCTCGCGTTCAATCGCCTCGATCGCCTCGCTCAACCGGCTGGTCTGCGCGGCGAGGGCATCGGGCGTGACTTCCCCGCGCGCGGTCAGCGAGCGCTGCATCGCCGAGGCCGCGGCCTCATAGACGCGGCGCCGGAAGGCCGGATCATTGGCATCGCCCTTGGCGAGGGCCTTGCGCAATGCTGTCTCCAGAGAAGTCACCGCCCCGTTCCCCATCCGGTCCGGCGGCCCATGTTGATATGGCCGCCCTTGGCACGGGCATGGCACAATTGCACAAATGTGAAAAGCCCATGACCCTTTCCCGCGCCGGATGCCCTCCTTTGTCGACAGCAAAGTCGGTCTGCCGGCTCGGCCAGGAGGCGTTCCTCGCACCCAAGAGGCCCGCTTGCCGCTTGCGCCGGTGTGGAAACCTGCTAAATCTTACTTTTACGCAAACGTCAAAATTTTGAGCGACCGATGGCCCTTCCCGACATTTTGAAGACCGATCTGCGGCTGCCCGTCGTGGCCGCGCCCATGTTCATCCTGTCCCACCCGCCGCTGGTGCTGGCCCAGTGCAAGGCGGGCATCGTCGGCTCGTTTCCGGCGCTCAATGCACGGCCCGAAAGCCAGCTCGACGAGTGGCTGGCCCAGATCACCGAAGAGCTTGCGGCCCACAACGCATCCCATCCAGAGCGGCCGGCGGCGCCGTTCGCCGTCAACCAGATCGTGCACACCTCCAACAAGCGGCTCGAACACGATCTGACGATGTGCGTCAAATACAAGGTGCCGATCGTGATCTCGTCGCTGGGCGCCGTTCCGGAGGTCAACCAGGCGATCCATTCCTATGGCGGCATCGTGCTGCACGATGTGATCAACAACCGGCACGCCAATTCGGCAATCCGCAAGGGGGCCGACGGGCTGATCGCGGTAGCGGCCGGCGCCGGAGGCCATGCCGGCCCGCTTTCGCCGTTCGCGCTGATCCAGGAAATCCGCGAATGGTTCGACGGCCCGCTGCTGCTGTCGGGCTCGATCGCCACGGGGCAGGCGGTGCTCGCCGCCCAGGCGATGGGCGCCGACATGGCCTATATCGGCTCGCCCTTCATCGCGACCGAGGAGGCGCGCGCCGTCGACGACTACAAGCAGATGGTCGTCGACAGCGAAGCCAAGGACATCGTCTATTCGAACTATTTCACCGGCATTTCCGGCAACTATCTCAAGCCGTCCATCGCAAAGGCCGGCATGGACCCGGACGACCTGCCCGAAGCCGACCCCTCCAAGATGGATTTCTCCCAAGCCACCGGCGCCAAGGCGTGGAAGGACATTTGGGGTTGCGGTCAGGGGATTGGCGCGGTCAAGGCTGTGCGGCCGGTCGCCGACTATGTCGACCAGCTTGATGCCGAGTATGCGGCTGCACGCGCGGAAATCTGTGGCTGACGCGTTTGAGACCGGCACCGGCGGCTGTTGCGGCGCCGCAACACTCACGACCTCGTGAATGGGCGTTCATGGTGCATTCACCATGACTTGGCTAACAGTTGACCGATGCGTTTCGTGACCGCCCTATTGCTGCTCGTCTCAGTCCTGGCCACCCATGCGGCGGCGCTGGACCGTGCGGCGGGCAATACGCTGAGCTGTACCGGGACGACCATTGAGGCGACCGCGGCGCCGGCCCTGCCCGACATGTCCCAGATCGTAAAGACCGGCGATCGGATCGATGACACAGCGCAGGCGGCGTCGGAGGTGCAGGCGGGTCCCTGTCATGGGCATGGCGACTGTGTGTTCCTGATGCCGCAGCACCGGCTTGCGGCCAGCACGCTGATCCCCGCCGAAGCGGACGCTCCGCCCTGTCATGCAAGGGCCCATCATGGACGGTTGCCGAACAAGCCGCCGATCGCCTGACGCATCCGCCGCGACCGGGCGCGCGACCGTGCCCGACCGACCCATGCCGATCAGGAGTTTCCCATGATTACCAGACGTCTGTTTGCCGCCGGCGCCGCCGCGGGTCTGATGCTGACCACCGCGCCCGCGCTTGCCCACCATTCCAAACGTTATCGCGAGTTCAAGCTCGATCCGAAATTCGAGCCGCAACCGGTGCGCTTTACCGGCTATCCGGCCGGCACGATCGTCGTCGATCCGCGCAACCACTTCCTCTATCTTGTCGAGCGGCCGGGACGCGCGCGCCGCTATGGCGTCGGCGTCGGCCGGGCCGGCCTTGCCTTCCGGGGCGACGCGGTCATCCGCCGCAAGGCCGAATGGCCGAGCTGGCGGCCGACCGACAACATGATCCGCCGCAATCCTGCCCGATATGCCAAATATGCGAACGGCGTGCCCGGAGGGCCGGGCAACCCGCTCGGCTCGCGGGCTCTTTATCTATACAAAGGCAATCGCGACACCATGTACCGCATTCACGGCACCACCGAACCCTGGAGCATCGGGCAGTCCGTTTCCAACGGCTGCATCCGGATGATCAACGCCCATGTCGAGGACCTTTACGAACGGGTCCCGCTGGGAACGCGCGTGGTGGTGCTGGGATGACACGGACATCGTTGACACGACGCCGGTTTGCCGCAGGTGCGGCGAGCCTGGCCGGGCTCGGCCTTGCGGGCTGCACGACGGCAGGCCCGTCGCGCCGCGCCGCCGACATCGCCACCCAACCGCCGGCGCCCTCGCGGCCGTCCCCGACGGTCGTCGCCGCCTACGGCCCGATGCCAGGCGAGCGTTTTCCTCTGCCGGCGATCGACATCTCCAAGGTGCCGCCGCAATTCTGGCGCCAGCAGGTCGCCTATCCGACACCCGAGCCGCCGGGCACGCTGGTCGTCGACACGGCCAACTTCTTTTTGTACCTGGTGCAGGAAGCCGGCCAGGCGATGCGTTACGGCGTCGGGCTCGGGCGCGCCGGGTTTGAATGGTCGGGCCGCGGACGCGTCGCCTACAAGCGTCAATGGCCCACCTGGACGCCGCCGGACGAGATGATCGCGCGCCAGCCGGAACTCGAGCGCTGGAGCGTCCGCAATGGCGGCATGCCGCCGGGCCTCGACAACCCGCTGGGCGCCCGCGCGCTCTACATCTTCGACGATGGCGTCGATACGCTCTACCGGGTGCACGGATCGCCGGAATACTGGACGATCGGCAAGGCGGTGTCGTCGGGCTGCGTCCGGATGATGCAGCAGGATGTGATCGACCTGTACAACCGGGTGCCGACACCTGCGCCGATCGTGGTCGTCTGATCGCCGCGAAGGCTGAGACCTTGCACCGGCAGCCGCGGCCGGGTCGTCACACCGAACGCGGCTTGCCGCCCGGGGAACGGCGCGGCGGGCCAAGACCCACTTGATCTTGGTCCGGCGCGCCGCTAAAGCGCTCGTCGGCGGACGGAACCGGTGATGCGCCGCGTCCCGTCCGCCCCGGCGCCGCTGTAGCTCAGTTGGTAGAGCACGTCATTCGTAATTAGCGGGTCCGCTAGAGAATGACGTTCGAAGCCAGTGGGTAGGCGGGGACATGAAGAATATAGTAGGGCGATAGTAGGTCGCTCTGCGTTTGGCAGGCCGCTGTAGCTCAGTTGGTAGAGCACGTCATTCGTAATGATGGGGTCGTAGGTTCGAGTCCTATCAGCGGCACCATTCTTGTTGGCCAGGCAGCGCCGTCAAAGGCCCGGCAGGATGGCCCTCAAAAAACCGGCCAGATCGTCGGTGACGTGGTCGACCTGATCGTCGACATCGTCCCGCTCCCAGATCTCGGAGAAAGCCGCCTCGAAATTGCGCGGAACGATCAGCACGGTCTTCATGCCCAATTGCTTGGGAACCGTCAGGTTGCGCGCCAGATCCTCGAACATGGCGGCGCGTGTGCAATCAACACGGTGGAGCGCGCGGAACTTGTCATAGGTCGCGCCGGCCGGCTTGGGCACCAGATCGGCGGCGACGATGTCGAAGATCTCGTCGAAATGGTCGAGAATGCCAAGTTGGCGCGCGGCGCGCTCGGCATGGCCCTTGTCGCCATTGGTGAAGATGAACTTTCGCCCCGGCAGCGCGCGGATGGCATCGCCAAGCGCCGGATCGGGATCGAGCCACGAATAGTCGATATCGTGGACCTTCTCGAGAAAATCGTCCGGGTCGACATCATGGCGCTGCATGAGGCCGGCCAGCGTCGTGCCATACTGTTTGTAATAGTCCTTCTGGACCTTGCGCGCCTCGTCGCGCGGCACCTGCAACAACTCCGACACATAGCCGGTCATCGCCACATCGATCTGCGAAAACAGGTTGGAATGGTGCGGGTAGAGCGTGTTGTCGAGATCGAAAACCCATTCACGGACATGGGCGAAATCGGAGGGTTTCGGAGCATGGACGTTCATGGCCGTGTTATGGCACAGCCGGTCACGGCCCGAAACAAAAACCGGCGCGGCAGCGCTCGCGGGGACCCATGGAACTCTGGATACCGATCACGATCGCCGCAGCCTTCGTGCAGAACCTTCGCTCGGGGCTGCAGCGCCATCTGCGCATGCAGATGGGCACGACGGGGGCGACCTTCGTGCGTTTCGGCTTCGGCCTGCCGGTCGCGTTCGCGCTACTCGCCCTCGCCCTGTGGCTGACCGCAAGCGCGCTTCCGGAGACGAAACCCGCCTTCTGGCTCTGGGTCACGGTCGGGGCGTTCGCGCAGATCTTCGCGCAGGCGCTGCTCGTCATCATGTTCACCCGGCGCAGTTTCGCCGTCGGCTCGGCCTATTCGAGGACCGAGCCGGTGCAGGCGGTCATCTTCGGGCTCGTCCTTCTCGGTGAACGCGCGCCGGCGTCGGTTCTGATCGCAGTGGCCATTTCGGTCGGCGGCGTGATCGCGCTGACCTTTGCGCGGCAGCCCGTCGGCGAGATGGCGCGCAGCCGGTCGCCGCTGGCGCTTCTGGCCTCGCCGACGGCCCTGATCGGCCTCGCCTCGGGCACGTTCTTCGGACTTGCGGCGGTTGCCTTTCGCGCCGCCTCGCTCAGTCTTGCCGGTCCGAACTTTCTGGTGCAGGCGGGGCTGACGCTGTGCGTGGCGATCACCATCCAGACCGCCGTCATCCTTGTCTGGATGCTCGTCCGCGACCGGGCGGAACTGCGCCGCATCGCCGACGCCTGGCGGGTCGGTACGCTGGCGGGACTGGCCGGCGCACTGGCCTCGTTCGGCTGGTTTTCGGCGATGACGCTGCAGCAGGCGGGCGCAGTCAAGGCGCTCGCGCAGATCGAAATGCTGTTTGCCTATGCAACGACGGTTCTGATCTTCCGCGAACCGGTGAACCGGGCGGAAATCGCCGGCTGCGCGCTGGTCGCCGCCGGCGTGATCGTGCTCGTTCTGGCCTAGGCGGCCGCCTTGCGTGCCGGCAGAGCCGCCGGATCGAGCGGCGCCTCATCCTTGTAACGCCTGACGATGGCGGCAAGGTCGCTTTCGGCCATCTGGCGGTTGAGCGCCTCGAACGATGGCAGGACGAAATAGGCGCGCTGGAAGGCATCGATCTCGTAGCCGGTGCGCATGATCGTCTCGATGTCCATCGGCACGCGGTTGGCCTTGCCGCTTTCGGCGGCGAACTGCAGCTCGGAAAAGGACGACATCAGGCCGGCGCCGAACACTTTCAGATCCTGACCCGGCTCGCGGATTAGACCGAACTCTGCGGTGTACCAATAAAGCCGCGTGACCATGCGGTCGCCGCCCAGCGGGATCAGCTCCAGCGCCTTTTCGCCATAACGCTGCATGAAGTCGGCGAAATCGGGCTGGGTCAGGATCGGCACGTGGCCGAAGAAATCGTGGAACATGTCCGGTTCGACGATGTAGTCGAGTTCGTCCATCGACCGCAGCCAGTTGGTCACCGGAAAGCGCCGATTGGCGAGATGATCGAAAAAGGGTTCGGCGGGGATGAGGCCCGGCACGGCGACCAGCGTCCAGCCGGTCATTGCCGAAAGCTTCGCGCTGACCGTCTCAAAGTCCGGCACGCGGTCGATGAGGCCGAGCGCGGCGACACCGTCGAGATAGGAATGGTGCGCATGGCGCTCGGTCAGCTTCGTCTGCCGGTCGCACAGCGTGCGCCACACCGCCTGGTCGGCTTCGGAATAGACGCCGTAGTCCTGCGGCACGGTGAAATCGGCGCGGCAGCGGGTATAGTCGCCCCGCATGCCCTGGGCGGCGCATTCGGCGGCATATTGCGATACGGTCATGGACATGGCGGCCTCCTCGAGGGTTTACGCCCCATTCTACCAGCGGCAGCGACGGCGAATTGACTTAATCGACCCGCCCGTGCAAGGAATTCGGTGACTTTCTCCCAGTTTGAGGGAATTTCGAGATGATTTCACTCGATCCATTCGAGGTGGCGATGCTCAACGTGCTGCAACGCGACGGCCGCCGGACGATCACCGATCTGGCCGCCGATGTCGGCTTGTCGGCGACGCCATGCGCCCGGCGGTTCGACCGGCTGACCGAAAGCGGCGCCATCCGCGCCATCGTCGCGCGACTCGACCGGCGCGCGCTGGGGCTCGAGGTGGAGGTGTTCGTGCAGGTGCGCCTTGGCAGCCATGCGGACGATACCCCTGAACGGTTCATCGCCATGGTCGGGCGGCTCGACGAAGTCGTCGCCTGCTGGTCGCTGACGGGCGATTTCGACTTCATGCTCCAGGTCGTTGTGACCGATGTGGAGGCGCTGAACGATTTCATCGGCGGCACCCTGCTGAAGTTCGATGGCGTGCGCGACGTGCGGACCAACCTGGTCCTGAAGAACCACAAGGGACCGGCCAAGCTGCCGCTGGGGCATTTGACATGAGCGACGGGGAACAAGGCGCGCCGCCGACGCCGGTGCTCATGGTCGGTGGGGCCGCAGATGCGCAGGCCCTGTTCCAGACAATTGCGGCGACACTGCTCGATGCGAGAGACGTCATCGTGCGAACCGCACCTCCGGATGCCATCGCCGAAGCTGCCGGCCTGACTAGCTGGATCGCGGAATCGGTTGGCCGCGACGCCGCAGACCGTGCGATCATCATCGCCCACGGCCGGGAGGCCGACATGGTCATCGCGTGGTTTGCGCCGTCCGTGCCGGACGGTCCGGTGGCGCTGCTGCACCCGCTCGCGCCAACCGACACCATCGCGCCGGACGGGATCGAGGGTCGCGCCGTGCTGATCACCGCCGGAGCGACCGATCCCGAGACGCCACCGGCGGCCATCGGCGCGCTCGCCGATGCGCTGGACACGGCCGGCGCGAAGACCGATGTCTTCTGGAACCGTGGCGGCGCGGAGATCACAGAGGAAGAAACCCAGCGCATCATCGCATGGCTCAATGCGGCACGCGGCGCGCTTGTCGACCCCCGTATGCTGCCCATCACGGTCGAAAAGGATGGGCCCAAGGGCCGCTACTTCATCGAGGCGCCGGGCGGCGTGACGGCGGAGATGACGTTTTCCCAGGCCAGCGACACGCTGATCATCATCGACCATACCGAGGTGCCGGACGCTTTTCGGGGCACTGGAACCGGTGTCCGTCTGGTCGAGACGCTTATCGCGGACGCGCGTGCATCGGGCACGAAGATCATTCCGCTGTGCCCGTTTGCGGCGGCGCAGTTCAAGCGCCATCCGGAGTGGAGCGACGTTCTGGAGACGAAAGTCAGGATGAAGCCGAACAGCAGGCGACCAGATCGCTGACCGTGGCCGGTGTGGCGGCGCCGGCCATCATCATGTCCTCGATCCGGGTAGCGCGATCGCCATAGCCGGCCTCGTCCATCAGGGCGTGGAACTTCGAAGAAATCTCGGCGTCGGAAAGCGGCGCGTCGGCATCGCCCCGCGCGGTCAGCGGCTTTGATGCCAGCACGCGTCCGCCGGTCAGTTCAAGCTCCACCTCCGCCCAGCGCTCGGCCGGGAAAAGGTCGTTGAAGGCGGCGCTTTCCGACAGTTCGACCCGCTCCGCCAGATCGAGAACGGTCGCGTCCCGCAATCCTTCGCCGCTGATCTGCGCGACGCCGAGGCGGCCATGCACGAGCGCGGCGGCGACCGGAAACGGCAACGCGTACTGCGCCTGTTCAGTGTCGGCCGGCGATACCGTCGCCAGCCTGATCGCCTCGTGAAATGTGCGCACCCGGATGCGCGCAATCATGTCGGGCGCCACACCATGTTCGGACCTCAGGCCGAGGGCCGCCTCGACGGCCGGCTGCGCCCAGCGGCAGACCGGCCAGGGTTTGAAATACTGCTCCATGATGCGCCAGCACGTGCCGAGATCGGACCAGATGCCGGTGACGGCGGCTTCTTCCACGGTCAGCGCCGGCGCGCCGGTGAACCCGGACCGGGCGAGCATCAGCGCGGACATGCCGGCCATCGCGCCCCAGCCCGAGCCGTCCTTGAGCATGGTGGGGTGGTCGATACAGCGCATCATCTGGCTGCGCGGGCCGTGATATTCGGCGATCCCCGCCGCATGGCGCACAATCTCGGAGTTCGCGCCGGTCATCAGCGCCCCCGACAATGCCACGCCCACCGCGACCCAGGCGCCGGAGGTGTGGTAATCGGGCGCCGTCGCATGCAGGGCGATGCCGCAGCGGATGGCGATCTCATAGCCGATCGTCAGATGAGCCAGAAATTCGTCCAGCGGCATGTCCGGCGCTTCGGTCTCGGCGATGGCCAGAAGCGCGGGGAAAAGCCCGCACCCGGCATGGCCCTTGGTCAGCGGGTGACCGTCATGGGCGTCGATGGCATCGATCGTCATCCCGCCGGCGAGCGCCGCGCCTGCGGCGGACGCGCTGCGCGCACGGCTGTCGAACAGGATGGTTGCGGTGTCGACTCCGGGCCCGGCTCCGAACTGGGAGGATGCATGGCCTGCGATCAGGCCGGCCAGTTCGGTGCGGCTGCCGGCGGCAGCAACACCGATGAGATCAAGCAGGCAACGCCGCGCCTGATGCACGACCGGGGCAGGCAATGCCTCTTGAGCGGTGTAGATCCGGTGGAACCGGGCGAGCGCCTCGCACCGGCCAACCGGCCCGTCCGGCAACGCAGCGGTATCGGCAACCGCCGCCCCCATCGCCGTCAGCCCCCGGTCTTCTTTCTGGCCAGCGCCTTGGCCTGCTTGACCCAGCCGTCCCGGTCGATCCGTCCCTTGAAGCTCAGATAGCTGTCGACCCAGTCACGCTGAGGCTTCTTCCAGGCCGCGACCTGCTCGAACGTGTAGATGCCGAGCCCGTTCAGCGTGCCTTCAAGCTTCGGGCCGACCCCGGAGATCTGCTTGAGATCGTCGGGCACGTCCGGACGTTCCATGGATGACGGACGGTCGGGATCATCGAGCGAAGACTTGCCGCCCCTGGACTTGCCGCCCCTGGACTTGGCCGCCTCGGCTTTCGCTCGCTTGGTCTTCTTGGTCGCTTTGGTCTTTGCCGACCCCGTGTCGCCGGTATCCGCGACGGCGGCGACGGCCTTGTCGCGCCTGGCATCGGCCTTCTTCTGCACGGGCGCCTTCTTGACCGCGTCCAGATCGACGATCTTGGAGGCGTCCTCGACCGAGTCCTCCTTTGCCTCGAAAGAAATCACCGGCTCCATGGACTCAAGTTCGTCGCGGGACAGGTGGCATTTCATGAAGTGGCCTTCGCCCCATTCCACGTAACCCGGCACTTCGGTTTCGCACTTGTTGCCGGAGACGCGCTCCTTCCAGCGGCAGCGCGTCTGGAACGGGCAGCCCGGAGGCGGATTGAGCGCCGAGGGAATGTCGCCGTCCAGAACGATGTGCTTCTTCTGGACCGACGTGTCGGCGATCGGAATGGCCGACAAGAGCGCCTCGGTATAGGGATGGTAGGGCGGCGAAAAGATCTGGTCGGTCGTGCCCTGCTCGACGATGTGACCGAGATACATCACCACCACGCGGTCGGCGATGTAACGCACGACGGACAGGTCGTGGCTGATGAACAGCATGGTGGTGCGCGACTCGCGCTGAATGTCCATCAAGAGCTCTGTGACGGCCGCCTGGACCGACACGTCGAGCGCCGATACCGGCTCGTCGGCGACGACAACCTTCGGCCCGCCGGCAAAGGCGCGGGCAACGCCGATGCGCTGTTTCTGGCCGCCGGAAAGCTGACGCGGCATCCGCGTTTCGAAGGCGCGCGGCAGCTTGACCAGATCGAGCAGTTCCAGCATGCGCTCGCGCCGCTCCTCGGTCGAGTTGCCGAAATTGAACTTTTCGAGCGTGCGGATGATCTGGCTGCCGACCGAGTGGCTGGGATTGAGCGTGTCGAACGGGTTCTGGAAGACCATCTGGATCGAGGAGACCAGATCGGCGCCGCGGTTCTCGACCTCGATGCCCTGTATCTCCCGGTTGCCGAGCGTCACGGTGCCTTCGGTTGCCGTTTCAAGCCCGAGCAGAACCTTTGCAAGCGTCGACTTTCCGCAACCCGACTCGCCGACGATGGCGACGGTTTCCGCCTCCCGCGCGGTGAACGAGATCGTCTCGTTGGCCTTGACGGTCCGGGTTTCTCCGCCGCCGAAGATCGCGTTGGCGGCCACGTCGTAATATTTTTTCAAATTGTCGATCTGCAGCACGGGCGCGCCGGGCTCGACCGGATCGTTCTGCGCGATGCCGTCGGGCATCGCCTTCCAGTCGATCTCGTCGAACCGGACACACCGGCTGTTGTGATCGTGATGACCCTTGACCGGAATCATCGAGATCGGACCGGCATCGCACTCGCCTTCCACGAAGTGATGGCAGCGCGGGCCGAAATTGCAGCCATGGGGTCGCTCGTGCGGCAGTGGCAGCTGGCCGGGAATGGCGATCAGCGGGCGCGAATTCTTGTCCGCGCCGGGCAAAGGGATCGATCGGAACAGGCCCTGCGTATAGGGGTGGCGCATCCGGTCGAACACATCGGCGACGTCGCCCGTCTCCACGGCCTCGCCCGAATACATCACCGAGATGCGGTCGCAGGTCTCCAGGATCAGGCCCAGATTGTGCGAGATGAACAGCATCGACATGCCGTATTTCTTGCCTAGATCCTTGACCAGCTCGACGATGCCGGCCTCGACCGTCACGTCGAGCGCGGTGGTCGGTTCGTCCAGAAGCAGAAGTTCGGGGTTGGACAGGAGTGCCATGGCGATGACGACACGCTGCTGCTGGCCGCCGGAAATCTGGTGCGGATAGGAGCTCATCACACGCTTGGGATCGGGCAGGCGCACCGCTTCGAGCATCTCGATGGAGCGGTCATAGGCCTGCTGCTTGGAAACGCCCTCATGGACGATCGGCACTTCCATAAGCTGCTGGCCGATCTTCATCGCCGGATTGAGCGACGCCATCGGCTCCTGGTAGATCATGGCGATCTTCGATCCGCGCAGGTCGCGCAGTTCGGCATCGCTCATCTCGCCCATGTCACGGCCCTTGAAGCGGATCGTGCCGGACTTGATGTGTCCGCGGTTGCCCATGTCGCGCATGATGCCGAGCGCGACCGTCGACTTGCCGCAGCCCGATTCGCCGACAATGCCGAGCGCCTCGCCCGGCATGACCTTGCACGAATAGTCCATGACGGCGGGAATTTCGCCGGCACGGGTGTAGAACGAGATGTGCAGGTTCTCGATCTCGAGGATCGGGGTCTGGTCGGTGGCGGGCGCCGGAACGCCGCCGGTTGCGGGAGTGATTTCAGTGTTGGCTGACATTGTTCCCTCCCTCAGTCTTTCAGCGATTCTTCACGCAGCGCGTCGGCGAGAAGATTGAGGCCGAGCACGAAGCTCATCAGCGCGACGGCGGGCACCAGCGCCGGCCAGACGTAGAGCCGCAGGAGCTGCGAGCCGTCCTTGATGGCCGTGCCCCAGTCGGGGCTTTCGGGCGGCATGCCGAGCCCGAAATAGCCCAGCGTGCCCAGCAGGATCGTCGTGTAGCCGATGCGCAGACAGGCATCGACGATCAGCGGGCCGCGTGCGTTGGGCAGCACTTCCCACAGCATGATGTACCAGGGGCTTTCGCCGCGCGTCTGGGCGGCGGCGACATAGTCGCGCGTCTTGATGTCCATGACGAGACCCCGCGTGATGCGGAACACGCCGGGTGACGATGCGAAGACGACGGCGACGAAGATGTTGAGCTGGCCCGGTTCGATCGAGATGATCTTGAAGACCGGCAGGTCGAAAAACGCCCCGACAAAGCCAAGCCCGTTGTTGCGCAGCGCCTGAACGATGAAATCGTTGGAAACGAGCGAGATCCAGATCCATGTGCCCAGGACTATGGTCACTGCGATGGCAGGCCACATGAATTGCGGACGCGCCTGATAGCGCGTGTAGAAGAGCGTGACGAAGAAGATGACCGGGAAGATGAAGAACAGGCCGGCCAGCGTGTAGGGGATCGGCGTCTCGGTGATGCCCGGCGTGACCAGCAGATAGAACAGAAGGATCACCGGGAAGGCCAGGACCAGGTTGGCGATGAAGGACAGGACGTTGTCGACCTGTCCGCCGTAATAGCCCGCCGGCAGGCCCAGCGTGATGCCGACCATCAATGCGAAGGCGGTGGCGGCCGGCGCGATGATCAGAACAATCTGGGAACCGTACACCATGCGGCTGAACACGTCGCGGGCCAGCTTGTCGCCGCCCAGCAGGAACGCATTGCCGGATTCAGGGTCGATGGTGCCGGGCACCGCGTTCTTGAGGATCGGCACCACCCCGATCGGGTCGAACGGCGCGATGATCGACGCGAACAGCGCCGAGAACAGCCAGAAGCCGATAAAGACCAGGCCGGCGATCCCGACGCCGCCATCATAGAGCTGGCCGTAAAGGCCGAGCCGGTCCCGATACATGTAGCTCAGGGTGCCGATGATGATCATCGCGGCCCAGACCGGCCAGAAACGCCAGATGATCTGGATGACGATTTCGAATGTGGACAGAGTTTCCATTGTGCGCCCCCTTATGCGCTCACGAGACGCGGATGCGCGGATTGAGGAAGGCGTAGCCGACGTCGCTGAGCAGCTGGGTGACCAGAACGACGACGACGGAAACGAGCGCGCAGGCGAGCAGCAGGTCGATATCGTTGTTCGACGCTGCTTCGACCAGCGTGAAGCCAAAGCCCTGATAGCGGAACATCGCCTCGACGATGACGACGCCGGTCAAAAGCCACGGGAACTGCAGCATGATCACGGTGAAGGGCGCGATCAGCGCGTTGCGCAGCGCATGCTTGATGACGACCGATGAGAAGGTCAGCCCTTTCAGGCGCGCCGTGCGGATATATTGCGCGGTCATCACCTCGGCCATCGACGCGCGCGTCATGCGGGCAATGTAGCCCATGCCGTAGATCGCCATGGTCATGACCGGCAGGGTAAAGTTGGAAAAGGTGATGCCCTCGCGCGTCGCGGTCGCGGCCGACCCGTTCAATATGCCGAGCCAGGACGCGAATATGACGGTGAAGATGACGCCGGACACATACTCGGGCGTCGCCGTCGATGCGATCGAAGCCACCGACAGACTTCGGTCGGTTCGTGACCCTTCGCGCATGCTGGCAAAAATGCCGACGAGCAGCGCTCCGGGCACCATGACGAGCATGACATAGAACATCAGCCAGCCGGTGGCCTGAAGGGCTGGCACAAGGCGTTCGGAAACCGGCACCTTGAAGCGTGTCGAACAGCCGAAATCGCCCTGGATGACGCCGGAAAAGCGCGCCTCGGCCGGCTCGTCGCAAAAGCGGAAGCGCGGTGTCGCCTCGCCGGTTTCAGGATCGACGAGGGGTTGCTTCTGGACGACGCCCAGCCACTGGCCGTAGCGGACGAAGAAATTGTCGCGATAGCCGTTGCGCACAAGCCAGCTTTCGATCTGCGCATCGGAGGCGCGCATGTTGGTCTGGCTGATGGAGAGCTTGCGCAGATTGGGTTCGAGATTGACGAGGAAAAACACGACGAGTGTCAGGCAGAGCATGGTCAAGGCCATGATTCCCAGACGCCGGACAAAGAACGAGATCAAGCTGCTTCTCCCCAAGACGCGCGATGGCGCGAGACGTGCAGACGGCTTCTTGCGGCCGCCTTGCCCCTGTAGCGAAAAGGCGCAGCCGGTTCCGGCTGCGCCCTGGTTTCAGGCCCCGTCAGGTGTCGAGCCAGACATCGGCCAGATCCAGCTCGTAGGTCGGATGCTGGTAGTAGTTCTGGACGGTTGCGTCGTTGAAGTTGAACAGCGAACGCCAGTAGGGCTGGATGATAATGCCCGATTCCTGCAGCATCCGCTGGATATCGACCATCAGTTCACGCCGCTGGTCGGCGTCGGCGATCGCCAGGGCCTGGGTCAGCTTCTCGTCGAACTCCGGGTTCGAATAGCCGGCTTCGTTCCAGGCTTCGCCGGACCGGTAGGCGAGCGCAAGGATCTGCACGCCGAGCGGGCGGTGGTTCCAGTTGGTGGACGAGTAGGGATATTTCGTCCAGTCGTTCCAGAAGGTCGAGCCGGGGAGCACCGTGCGCTTGACCTTGAACCCGGCCTCGCGAAGCTGGGCCGCCACCGCATCGGTGGTGTTCTTGCGGTAGTCGTCGTCGATCGAGATGATCTCATGCTCGAAATCCATCTGGCCGGCTTCTTCCATCAGCGCCTTTGCGGCGTCGATGTCGCGGCTGATCGGCGGCAGTTCGGCATATTCGGGGTGGATCGGTGCCACGTGGTGGTTCTCGGCCACCGTGCCCTGACCGGCTATGCCAAGCTGCAGAACGACATTGTTGTCGACGGCGAGCTGGAGCGCCTGACGCACGCGCTGATCGTCATAGGGCGGGTTGTTGACGTTGGTGCGGACGACAACGGTCGCGCCGGTGACGGCTTCGTTCTTGGTCAGACCAAGGCCCTCGAAAATGTCGACGAAGTCGCCGGTCACCTCGTAGTTGGCCTGTACCTCGCCCGACTCGAACGCGGAGACCTGGGCCGACTGGTCGGTGCCGTAGTCGACGAAGACCACCTCGTCGAGATGCGCCTCGCCGCCCCACCAGGCACCGTCCTCGCGGCGCTTGTACTCGGCACGGTCGCCGATCGAGAACGAGACCAGTTCGAACGGACCGGTGCCGATCGGATTGTCGACCAGTTCGCCCGTGTCCGCATAAGAGGGGTGAACGACCAAGGCCGGATAATCGGCCATGCCGGCGATCAGCGTGATGTCCGGCTGCGGCAGCATCAGCTTGACGGTGAAATCGTCGACCCGGACGATTGCGCCCTCGGCGGCCTTGCCGGTCTCGTCGTCGATGATCGCCGCAAAGCGCGCGGCCATCGAATTGCCCTCGACGTCGCGTTCGCACCAGCGCTCGATGTTGAAGATAACGTCGTCGGCGTTGAAGTCGTCGCCATTGTTCCACTTGACGCCCTGCCGCACGCGCAGCGTGTATTCGGTGGCGTCGTCGTTGATCTCCCAGCTTTCGAGCAGCATCGGCTCGAAGGTGAAGTCGACGGTGTATTTGACCAGCGGCTCGAGGAACTGACGGCCCAGATTGCCCATTTGCGACCAGTCGAAGGTGCGCGGATCCTTCAGTTCGCGCACGTCCATGGCGATGGTCAGCACGCCGCCTTTCTTGGCTTCCTGCGCCAACGCCCTTCCCGGCGCTGCGATGCCGATCATCGAATAGGCGGCGGCGGTGGTGGCGCCGAACGTCGTTGCCAGGGCGAGGAATTCGCGCCGATCCATCTTGCCGGCCTTGGTGTCCGCGGCCAGCTTCTCGATGTGCTCGGGCATACGCTCGCCGTTGCGTTTGAAAAATGCCATACATGCCTCCCGGGGTTGTAGCATTGCGTGCCCTAACTTCGGACACGGCAGCACGCTTGTCAAAGCGCTTACAAAAATTTTCGTTTCTGCGACCTCATCAAACGCCGTGGCGACCCCGGCGGGTTTCCGTCAAGCGACATGCATTTGCGAAGCGGCGTCAACAATGGCGGAAAAAACGCCGTCGGACGGGGTTTTTTTAACCGCAATCGGTGTATAGGCCGGCACGACCCGCTTCACACGATCGCCGCAGAAAGCCTCCATGACGGACCAGACAATCGTTGCAGCCGCCCTTCTGGGCGTTCTTGAAGGGCTGACCGAATTCATACCGGTCTCGTCCACCGGACATCTGCTGCTTGCGGGACACTTTCTGGGCTTTGAATCCACCGGCAAGACGTTCGAGGTGCTGATCCAGCTGGGCGCGATCGGCGCGATCGTCAGCGTCTATGCGGCGCGGCTGTGGCAAATGGCCACGCGCCTGCCATCGGACCCGCAAACACAAAGGTTTGTTCTGGGCATCCTTCTGGCATTCCTGCCGGCGGTCGTGGTCGGCGTGCTGGCGCACGGCTTCATCAAGACCGTCCTGTTTGAATCGCCGATGACGATCTGCATCGTGCTCATCGTCGGCGGCTTCATCCTGCTGTGGATCGACCGGCTGCCGCTGAAACCCAGATATACCGATGTGATGGACTATCCGCCATCGCTTTGCCTGAAGATCGGCCTGTTCCAGGTGCTGGCGATGGTACCGGGCACTTCGCGCTCAGGCGCGACGATCGTCGGCGCATTGCTGATGGGCACCGACAAGCGCTCGGCGGCGGAGTTTTCCTTCTTCCTCGCCATGCCAACCATGGCGGGCGCGTTCGCCTATGACCTGTTCCAGAACCGCGCGCTTTTGACGATGGACGATGCGGTGATCATCGCCACCGGTTTCATCACCTCGTTCATCGTCGCCGTCATCGTCGTGCGAATGCTGCTGGACTATGTCTCGCGCTACGGCTTCGGCCTGTTTGCCTGGTGGCGGATCATCGTCGGTTCGGCGGGGCTGGTGGGCCTGTGGCTGCTGGGCTGACGGTCACAGCAGCGCGCGGCGGATCAGGTCGAGCGCCAAAAGGGTCAGCAGAAGCTTGAACACGCGCCGGAAGACAGGCTCCGGAACGACCGACAGGACGCGCGCGCCGGTGATCGTGCCCAGATAGCCGGTGGCGATCATCGCCGCGATCACCGGCACCCATCGCCAGAACGCAAAGCCCAGCGCGCCGAACGCGGCCACCTTCAGCCCGTGCTGAAAACTCATGGCGAGCGCGGCATTGGCGACCAGCTTTCCGCGATCGGCGAACGAACGCGCGAACAGGGCGTTGACCAGCGGCCCGGTGGCACCGACGAACATGGTGGCAAACGTGCTGGCAAGGCCGCCAATGGCCATGACACCCGGCGAGGCGAAGGCGAGCGCCGGGAGCTTCAGCCAGGTGACGGCCAGCACGAACAGGCCGAGGATAAGCTTGAGCGCTGTGTCAGGCAATTCGACGACGAGCAGCGCGCCCAGAAATGCGCCGGCCAGACTGCCGACCAGGAACGGCACGAGGATGGGAGGGGCGGCAAGCCGCCGCATGTGCCAGGCGCGGCCCGCATTGGAGCCGAGCTGGACGACGCCGTGCACGGGAATGAGCGCGGCAACAGGAACGACCGGTCCCATGAGGGCAAGAAGCGTCAGCCCGCCGCCGATACCGAACGCTGCCGTCATGGCGGACGTGAAGTAGCTGGCGGCGATCAGAAAGGCCGCCTCAAGCCCTTCCAGGCCGGGCGGCAGGAGGGTCAAGGCCGGCGGTCCGTCAGCCTTCGCCCTTCTCGGCGGCGACATTGTTCCGGAACTGCCCGGTCACGCGGAAGCGCCACAGATAGGTGGGCAGGATCGCCTCGACGGTCGACGCATCGATGCCGATGCCGTCCAGCGTGCGCCTATCATCGACGGCCGCTTGCGAGACGACGTTGTCGGTGCGCAGCAGGCGCACCTGGTCTTCGGTGATGAGCGGCGTGCCGGGCATCATCTGGAAAAAGCGGCCCTGCATGGAGGCCGCCCACCACGGAATACTCACAAGGGCGCGCTTGCGCTGGATGACTTGCAGCATCTCTTCAAGGCATTTGCGGAAGCTCATCACTTCCGGGCCGCCCAGCTCATAGGTTGCGCCGCCCCTGAGCCGGCCGTCGATTCCGCGCGCGATCGCCTCGGCGACATCGCCCACATAAACCGGCTGGAATTTCGTCTCGCCGCCGCCGATCAGCGGCAGGAACGGCGAGTAGCGCGTCATGGAGGCGAACTGGTTGAAGAAATTGTCTTCGGGCCCGAAGATGATGGACGGGCGCATGATGACCGCATTGTCGCCCAGCGTCTCCGACACCCATTGCTCGCCGCGGCCCTTGGACCGGGCATATTGCGACTCCGAATCCGGGTCGGCGCCGATGGCGGACACATGGACCAGCGGAATGCCGGCCTTGTCGCAGCTTTCGGCGACGTAGCGTGCGCCATATTCCTGCACGGCGTCAAAGCCCTGCTTGCCGCCCTCGAACAGGATGCCGACGAGATTGATCGCCGCATCGGCGCCTTCGACGGCGCGCTCGACCGACCATTTGTGGCGCAGATTGGCCTGGATGGCGGCAATCTGGCCGACATCGCCGAGCGGCTGAAGATGGAACGCCAGATCGGGCCGGCGCACGGCGGCGCGCACGCGGTAACCGCGCTTGGCCAGCGCCCGCGTCACATGGCGGCCGAGAAATCCGGATCCGCCGAAGACGGTGACGACTTTGGGCATGTTCGACAGGGTGGTCATCGTCGCTTTCACTCCGCGCTGCACCTTTGCGCCGGCGCCCGTGCGGGCGCGGCGTCTGGCCGGTTCTCTATTCGCTTATGGCGTTGCCGAAAAGGGGGTCATTGGACGCATGAAGCGCCAAGACGAAGGGCAGCGCCGGGCCGCCCTTCGTGCCGGCCGGCCGGTCTCAGGCCTCGGCGATGTCGGGAATGCGCAGCACCTGGCCGGGATAGATCTTGTCCGGGTGCGTCAGCATCGGCTTGTTCGCCTCGAAGATGAGCTCGTATTTGGAGCCGTTGCCATAAGCCTTCTCGGAGATCGCCCACAGCGTGTCGCCTTTTTCCACGGTGTGGAACTTCGGCTCGGCGGCCGGGGTCGCAGCGGCGATGATCGCGTTCATGTCGGCGCCGGCGTCCAGCTTCAGACCGCTTTCGGGCGGCACGACCTTGAGTTCGGACGCCTCGACCTTCGAGATGCCGAGCGTGTTGCCGACGGCGACGACGGCCTTTTCGAAGATCGACTGATCCTCCACGGCGCCGCGAATGACCGCCGTGTCGCCCTTGACCTCAACCTGCACCGCGTCGGTGCCAAGGCCGTGCGAATCCAGTTCGCGCTTGAGTTCCTCGGCATTGGCTTCATCATCGTCACCGAAACCGAGCCGCTTGCCGGCGCTCTTCACAAAATCGAAAAATCCCATTTCCCCATCTCCCTCGATAGAAGTGTTTGCGCGACGTGTATTGCACCTGTCGCATGACAAATCCAAGTCATTTGCTCGGCAGCCGCTTCGGCGCGCCGGTCAGCTATTCGTCGTCATGCACCGAACCGCGCATCTTCTTGATCGCCGAACGGCCGGCCTTGGCCTTCAGACGCCGTTCCACCGAACCGCGGGTCGGGCGCGTCTTGCGGCGCGGCGGAGGGGGTGGCTGCAGCGCCTTGTCGACCAGCGCCGCGAGCCTCTCGCGCGCGTCCTGCCGGTTGCGTTCGCGCGTGCGGTATCGGCTCGCCTCGATGACGATCTCGCCGGCCTTGGTGGCGCGCCGGCCAGCCAGCCGCATCAGTCGCGCAAACTGGGCATCGGTGAAGACACCGGAGCCCCTGGCCTGAAAGCGCAGTTGCACGCTTGTCGCCACCTTGTTGACATTCTGGCCGCCCGGGCCCGACGCATGGATGAAGGCCTCCGTCAGCGTCCAGGCGGGAAGCTCCGCGCCGTTCGCCAGCCGGAGCGCATCACCGGCCATCGCCACCGATCCATGTGGTGACATCTTCGAGGGGCTTGCGGGTGATGGCCGGAACGCTCGCGCCCTCAGCGGGTCGGCCGGCGACCAGCAGGATGACCGGCTTCTCGTGCGCGGGGCGCCCGCAAATCTCCGACAGGAAGCCCATCGGCGACGGCGTATGGGTCAGCGTCGCAAGGCCTGCATTGTGCAGGGCGGCGATCAGAAGGCCGGTGGCGATGCCCACCGATTCGGGCACGTAATAGTGCTTGACGCGCTCGCCGGCCGCATCGATGCCATGGCGTTCGGCGAAGATGACGATGAGCCAGGGCGCGGTTTCGACAAACGGCTTGTGCGCGTCCGTGCCGAGCGGCGCCAGCGCCGACAGCCATTCATCGCCGGCGCGGCCTTCATAGAAGGCGCGCTCCTCGGCTTCGGCCGCCTGACGAATGCGGGCCTTGGTCTCCGGGTCGCCGATCGCACCGAAATGCCATGGCTGCTGGTTGGCGCCCGACGGCGCGCTCGCCGCCGTCCGCAGGCAGTCCTCGATCACCGACCGGGGCACGGGTTCGGGCGAAAAGTCGCGCACCGTGCGCCGGCGGGTCATCAGGTCGGCGAAGGCGCCGGCCCGTTCCGTCATCTCATCGGTGGATCGATGCTGAAAATCGAGCGGGATATGCGGCGATTGCGCAGATCGGTTCATGGCGGCCTCCGCGCCCACCATGCACATTCAAGCGCCAAAATGAAAAGGGCGACCGCGTACGGCCGCCCCTCATCGGATCATGTCTACAGGTCGTGGCCGCTTATTCGGCGGCCTCAAGAAAAACCGGCGCCGCGTCCATCACCTCAAGATCGACGTGGCCTTCGAACTTGTCGAAATTGTCGCGGAACATGGACGACAGGCGGGTCGCTTGCGCATCGTAGGCCGCCTTGTCGGCCCAGGTCGAACGCGGATCGAGGATCGAGGAATCGACACCAGCGACCGCGACCGGCACGGCGAAACCGAAATTGGGATCGGTGCGGAATTCTGCGGCGTTGAGCGAACCGTCGAGCGCGGCGCGCAGCAGGGCGCGGGTCGCCTTGATCGGCATGCGCTGGCCGACGCCATAGGCGCCGCCGGTCCAGCCGGTGTTGACCAGCCAGCAATCGACGCCATGCTCGGCGATCAGTTCGCGCAGCAGATTACCATATTCGGAGGGATGGCGCGGCATGAAGGGCGCGCCGAAGCAAGTCGAGAAGGTCGCTTCGGGCTCGGTCACGCCCTTTTCGGTGCCCGCCACCTTGGCGGTGTAGCCCGACAGGAAGTGATACATGGCCTGCGCCGGTGTGAGCTTGGCAATGGGCGGCATCACGCCGAACGCATCGGCGGTCAGCATGATGATGTTGGCCGGATGGCCCGCATTGCCGGTGTCGCTGGCATTGGGAATGAAATGCAGCGGATAGGCGCAGCGCGTGTTCTCTGTCAGCGAGCCATTGTCGAAATCGGGCTTGCGGTCGGCGTCGAGAATGACGTTTTCCAGAACCGTGCCGAAGCGCTGGGTCGTGGCATGGATCTCCGGCTCGGCCTCGGCGCTCAAACGGATCGTCTTGGCGTAGCAGCCGCCTTCGAAATTGAAGATGCCGTCCGGGCCCCAGCCATGCTCGTCATCGCCGATCAGCGTCCGTTCGGGATCGGCCGAAAGCGTCGTCTTGCCGGTGCCCGAAAGGCCGAAGAAGACGGCGGCGTCGCCGTTCGGCCCGACATTGGCCGAACAATGCATCGGCATGACGCCCCGGCCGGGCAGCAGATAGTTCAGCGCGGTGAAGACCGACTTCTTCATCTCGCCGGCATAGGAGGTCCCGCCGATCAGCACGATCATCCGCGTCAGGTCGACGGCGATCACCGTTTCGGTGCGGCAGCCATGCTTGACCGGGTCGGCCCTGAAGGAGGGCAGGTCGATGATCGTCATCTGCGGAGCGAAGTTCTTCAGCGCCGCCCGATCCGGCCGGATCAGCAGATTGCGGATGAACAGCGAGTGCCACGCCTTTTCCGTGACCACGCGTACATTGATGGCGTGCTCGGCGTCGGCTCCGCCCGTCAGGTCCTGCACGAACAGTTCCTTGCCGTTGGTTGCGGCGAGCATGTCGGTGTAGAGCCGCTCGAACGCATCGGGCGCCATCGGCTTGTTGTTGTCCCACCAGACATGATCTTCGACAATGCCGTCGCGCACGACGAACTTGTCCTTGGCCGAGCGTCCGGTGTGCTCGCCTGTGCGCGCGACAAGCGCGCCGCCCGCAGCCAGTTCGGCTTCGCCACGCGACAGGGCGTATTCGTACAATTGCGGCTCGGACAGGTTGTAATAGACGGCGGACGCGCCTGCGATGCCGTTCTTTTCCAATCCCTGGGCCGTATTGAATACGCCGTGTGCTTTCATGACTGTCACCGGTTTTCAGTTCGAAACGAGAGCCGCCCCGAGGCGGCGCCACTTGCCTGATTGCAAGAGGGTGCGCAGCGTGAAACAGAATTGCCAAACAATCTCAAACCATTAATCGTTTTAAAAGTTTGAAAATCGTTTCAACCGTTTGAATCAGGCCCATTCTTTACGCATTATTAACTATGCCGGCTAAGAAATCGGCGCGCCAGACGCTTTGCGCGAAATGGCGGGCACGCCGCGAACCATGACAGGCTCGTCGATTCGTGCCACATTTTGTCCCCTGTTTGCGGGGAAAGCCTTCCGTCACCACATGCATGCACAACGGAAGGGTCGCGGGTCATGTCCGGGGAGAGTTTCAACATGCAGACGATTGCGCTTGTCGACGACGACCGCAACATTCTGACGTCGGTGTCGATCGCGCTGGAAGCCGAGGGGTTCCGCGTCGAGACATACACCGATGGCGCTTCGGCACTGGACGGGCTTCTGGGCAAACCGCCGAACCTGGCCATTTTCGACATCAAGATGCCGCGTATGGACGGGATGGAACTCTTGCGCAGGCTGCGGCAGAAATCGGACCTGCCGGTGATCTTCCTGACGTCCAAGGACGACGAGATCGACGAACTGTTCGGGCTGAAGATGGGCGCCGACGACTTCATCACCAAGCCGTTCTCGCAGCGGCTCCTGATCGAGCGGGTGCGTGCGATCCTGCGCCGGACGGCGGCGCGCGAGATCGCGGTCAAGCCCGGCGCGGCGGGCGCCAACAGCACGCTGGTGCGCGGTCATCTGGTGCTCGACCAGGAACGCCATACCTGCATGTGGAAGGAAAAGCCGGTGACGCTGACCGTTACCGAGTTCCTGATCCTGTTCTCGCTCGCCCAGCGCCCCGGCGTCGTCAAGAGCCGCGATGCGCTGATGGATGCGGCCTATGACGATCAGGTCTATGTGGACGACAGGACGATCGACAGCCACATCAAGCGGCTTCGCAAGAAATTCAAGGGGGCCGACCAGGATTTCGACATGATCGAAACGCTCTACGGCGTCGGCTACCGGTTCCGCGAGGCGGCGTAAGCGGACGCATCAGCAGCGGCGCCATGGCTGGCGCCGCACGAGGACCATTCAATGGCGGTCGAAACCGACCACATGCCGGCGACGAAATCACGCCGCGACGGGCGGCGGGCGGCGGCCCGCGCCGGATCGGTGCAGGGGCTGACCGGCCTGCGCCGGCTGTTCGGCCGGCACCTGTTCTCGTCGATCACGCGGCGCATCCTGATCCTCAACCTCGCCGCGCTCGGCCTTTTGATGTCGGGCATTCTCTATCTGAACCAGTTTCGCGACGGGCTGATCGATGCGCGCGTCGAGAGCCTGATGACGCAGGGCGAAATCATCGCCGGCGCGATCGCCGCCTCTGCAAGCGTGGAAACCGACGCGATCCTGATCGACCCGGAAAAACTGCTGGAACTGCAGGCCGGCGAGAGCATCGTGCCCAGCGTCGACGGGTTCGACAGCCTCGATTTTCCGATCAATCCCGAGCGCGTTGCGCCCGTCCTGCGGCAATTGATTTCGCCGACCCGGACGCGGGCGCGCATCTACGACCAGGACGGCAACCTGATCCTCGACAGCCGTCATCTTTACTCGCGCGGCCAGATACTGCGCTACGATCTGGAACCGCTCGACGCGCCGGAAACGACCATGGCCGAAGAGATGCGCAACCGCATTGCGCGGTTCTTCCGCCGCAACGACCTGCCGCTCTACCGGGAGCAGCCCGGCGGCACCGGCACCGCCTATCCCGAAGTGATGCAGGCTTTGGCCGGCGACCGGCGGCAGATCGTGCGCATCTCCGAGCAAGGCGAGATGATCGTGTCGGTCGCCGTGCCGGTGCAGCGTTTTCGCGCCGTGCTCGGTGTCCTGCAATTGTCCACGCAGGGCGGCGATATCGACAAGATCGTCGAGGCCGAGCGCTTCGCCATGTTCCGCGTGTTTGCCGTCGCGGTTCTCGTCAACATCATCCTGTCCTTCATGCTGGCGGGCACGATCGCCAATCCGCTGCGGCGGCTGTCGGCGGCGGCGGTGCGGGTGCGCCGCTCGATCCGAAACCGCGAGGAAATTCCCGATTTCTCCGACCGGCACGACGAGATCGGCAATCTGTCGGTGGCGCTGCGCGACATGACCAATGCGCTTTATGCGCGGATCGACGCGATCGAGAGCTTTGCCGCCGATGTCAGCCATGAGTTGAAGAACCCGCTGACCTCGCTGCGCAGCGCAGTCGAAACGCTGCCCCGGGCCCGCACGGACGATGCCCGCGCGCGGCTACTCAACGTCATCGAACATGACGTGCAGCGGCTGGACCGGCTGATCACCGACATCTCCGACGCCTCGCGGCTCGATGCGGAACTCGCGCGCGAGGATGCGGGGCGCGTCGATGTCGCGCGGCTGCTCCAGAACATGATCGGCATCTGGTCCGACGGCCACATGGACCGCATCGCGCCGAAGCTGACCATCGACCGGCAGCAGGGCGGCCGCGCACTGATGGTCGCCGGCCATGAATCGCGTCTCGGCCAGGTGATCACCAATCTGGTCGAAAATGCGCGCTCCTTCGTCCATCCCGGCACCGGCCGGATCGAAATCCGCCTGTCGGGCAATGCCAAATGGGTCGAAATCCGGGTCGAGGACAACGGGCCGGGCATTCGGGCCGAAAATGTCGAGACCATCTTCAAGCGCTTCTACACCGACCGTCCCGGCGCGGACGATTTCGGCCAGAATTCCGGGCTCGGTCTTTCGATCTCGCGGCAGATCGTCGAGGCCCATGGCGGCACACTGACCGCCGAGAACATCACCCGTCCGAACGACACCGAAACCGTTCTGGGCGCGCGTTTCATCGTCCGCCTGCCGCGCGAATGAGCCCGGACGACACCGACACCCCGCCGCACGGCACATGTGTTGCGTTGGGCGGCAAGGGCGTTTTGATCACCGGCGCCTCGGGCGCCGGCAAGACAGGGCTTGCACTGACGCTGATCCGGCGCGCCCGCGCCGGCGGCATCGAAGCCGGCCTCGTCGCCGACGATCGGGTGATCCTTGAACCCGATGCAAGCGGCATAATCGCCCGGTGTCCCGCGCCGCTCGCCGGCAAGATCGAAGTTCGGGGCTGGGGCATCGCCGATGTCTCGGATATCGCCGTGCCGTCCGTCCGGCTTGCGCTGCTGGTCCGTCTGGTCGCGGCTGGAGACGCACTGCGTTTTGCGCAGGAACACCGCGAAACGGTGGAAGGGCACGGCTTCCCGTGCCTCAGACTGCCGACAGGGCCGACCGCCTCGGCACCGGCGGCCGTGTTGGCCGCGCTTGGCCTTCCGGTGTGGCTTTGACCCCACAGCGTGACGGTTTGGCCGCGTTGAAGCCGGCGCGGGCATGCCAACGCCTTGAAATGGACCGTGTTTGCTGATCAAGATGGTGCCCTTGCGGAGGTGGGCACGATAAGCGGACCCCGGACGGGAGTTGGTGACAGATGATCGGTGTCGTGCTGGTGACGCATGGCGCTCTTGCCGACGCATTTTTGCGCGCCGTCGAACACGTCGTCGGCCCGCAGGAAGCGTTCGAGACGGTGTGCATCGAAGCGGACGACAATATGGAGCGGCGGCGCGAGGATATCGTGGCGGCCATCGACCGCGTCGACACCGGCCGGGGCGTCATCGTCGTCACCGACATGTTCGGCGGCACGCCGTCCAATCTGGCGATTTCCGTGATGGCGCCGGACCGCACCGAAGTGATCGCAGGGGCCAATCTGCCGATGCTGATCAAGCTGGCCAAGGCGCGCGAAAGCGCCGACATGGCGAGCACGCTCGAACAGGCAAGCCAGGCCGGCCGGAAATACATCAATGTCGCAAGCCAGATCCTGGCCGCCAAATGAGCGATGCCACGCAAGCGGACAGGGGGGATGACGGGCGGAACCACCGGCAGGCCGTCTTTACCATCACCAACAAGCGCGGCCTTCACGCGCGCGCCTCGTCTAAGTTCGTCCAGCTCGCGGAAGGCTACGGCGCCTCCATCACCGTGGCCAAGGACGGCACGCGCGTCGGCGGCACATCGATCATGGGGCTGATGCTGCTCGCGGCGGGACCCGGCAGTTCGATCGAAGTGACGGCGGAGGGACCGGACGCCGGCGCCGCGCTTGATGCGATCGGCGCGCTGATCGCCGACCGGTTCGGCGAGGGCGAATAGACAGTCGCCCTTTCATATACGGACATAAAGATTTCTTTATATTGCCGTTGCGTGCCGTGGTTCAGTCTGTTAGGAGCCGCGCCAAATCCAATTGCCAACGGAGCCCCTGATGGCTGACCCCAAAGACTACGTCGTTGCCGACATCTCGCTGGCCGAATTCGGCCGCAAGGAACTGGACATCGCCGAAACGGAAATGCCCGGCCTGATGGCGCTGCGGGCCGAATATGGCGATGCAAAGCCGCTGACCGGCGCACGCATCGCCGGCTCGCTGCACATGACGATCCAGACCGCCGTGCTGATCGAGACGCTCAAGGAACTGGGCGCCGATGTGCGCTGGGCCTCGTGCAACATCTTCTCGACGCAGGACCATGCCGCTGCGGCGATCGCGGCCACGGGCACGCCCGTCTTCGCCGTCAAGGGCGAGACGCTGGAGGAATACTGGTCCTACACCGACCGCATCTTCCGGTTCGAAGAGGGCGGCGCCAACATGATCCTCGACGATGGCGGCGATGCCACACTCTACATCCTGATGGGCGCGCGCGTCGAAGAGGGCGAGGACGATCTGATCGCCAATCCGACCAATGAGGAAGAAGAGGCCCTGTTCGCCCAGATCAAGAAACGCATCGCCGAGACGCCGGGCTGGTTCGTCAAGCAGCGCCACATGATCAAGGGTGTCACCGAGGAGACGACGACCGGCGTCAACCGCCTTTACCAGATGATGGAGAAGGGCCACCTTCCGTTCCCGGCCATCAACGTCAACGACTCGGTCACCAAGTCGAAGTTCGACAACAAGTATGGCTGCAAGGAATCGCTGGTCGACGGTATCCGGCGCGCCACCGACACGATGATGGCCGGCAAGGTCGCCGTCGTCTGCGGCTATGGCGATGTGGGCAAGGGTTCGGCCGCATCGCTGCGCGGCGCCGGCGCCCGGGTGCAGGTCACCGAGATCGACCCGATCTGCGCGCTGCAGGCGGCGATGGACGGCTATGAGGTCGTTACGCTCGATGAAGCCGCGCCGAACGCCGACATCGTCATCACCACGACCGGCAACAAGGACGTCATCACGATCGACCACATGCGGTCGATGAAGGACATGGCGATCGTCGGCAATATCGGCCACTTCGACAACGAGATTCAGGTCGCCGCCCTGCGTAACCTGAAATGGACCAACATCAAGCCGCAGGTGGACATGATCACCTTCCCGGACGACACGCGGATGATCCTCCTGTCGGAAGGCCGGCTTCTGAACCTGGGCAACGCCACCGGCCACCCCAGCTTCGTGATGAGCGCCTCGTTCACCAACCAGGTGCTCGCCCAGATCGAACTGTGGGCGCATGGCGACAAGTACGGCAATGAAGTCTATGTGCTGCCCAAGCACCTGGACGAGAAGGTCGCGCGCCTGCATCTCGAAAAGCTCGGCGTCAACCTCACCCAGATGAGCGACGAGCAGGCCGCCTATATCGGCGTGTCGCCGCAGGGCCCCTACAAGGCAGAGCACTACCGCTACTGATCTGTCCGCCGTCAACGAAAGAAGCCGGTGCCGCGATGCGGCGCCGGCTTTTTTGTGCGCGAGGCTTCACGGCGATTCCGGCGCCAGCTATGGTGCGGTGATTCGTGTGTCGGGGTGCTTCGTTTACGTGCGCGGTAACGGCCCGTGCACGGCGCCCCTTGCGCGGAGGCAAAAGGGGACCCGCATGCCGCATGATGGCAGAACGCCCGGAAATCGGCGCGTCTCAAATCCGTTTGTTCGGCTGACACGCCTTCCGGCGCTTCTCGGCGGCAGCGCGCTGGCCAGCCTTTGGGCCGGTGTCGCCGCAGCGCAGACCGGCCCCGGCAACACTTCGTTTTCGTCGCTGCTCTCGATGATCTCGCTGGACACGTTCGAGGTCGTGCAGCTGGCGCTGTTCACCGGCGCCATGGCCGCGGCAATCGGCTCGGCGCTGTGGCTGATCCGCGAGCGCGGTCGCACGGCCTCGCAGAACCTTGCGCTGCGCGGAAAGGTCTCCGCGCTGACCGGGCGGCTGAGCCAGCTCGAGACGCTGGCCGCGTCGGAGGGTCAGCGTGCGATCGTCTGGAGCGACGAGCCGAACAAGCCCGCCGCCGTCATCGGCACGCTCGGTGCCCGCTCGGGCGCGCCGGAATCGCGATCCGAGTTTCTTGCCTTTGGGCGATGGCTCGAGCCGCGCTCGGCGGCGCGCATCGAACAGGCCATTGCACGGCTGCGAGACCATGCGCTGCCGTTCGACGATCTGGTGCAGACGCCGACGGGCAATCCGGTCGAGGTGACCGGCCGGACCAGCGGCGGCAGCGCGATCGTACGCTTCGTGTCGCTGTCGGGCGAACGGGCGGATCATGCGCGGCTGATCGCCGATCACGCCCGCGTCGTCGAAACGCTGGAAACCCTGCAAGGGCTGATGGACCAGTCCGACATGCCGGTTTGGCTGCGCAGTGCCGACGGGGCGCTTGCCTGGGTGAACCGCGCCTATGCGGACGCCGTCGAGTGCGCCGATGCCGATGCCGTCGTCGCCGAACGGGCCGAACTGTTCGGCACGCAGGCCGGCAAGACCATCGCCCAGCAGCGGCAGGCCGACGGCCATTTTGCCGACCAGGTTTCCACGGTGGTGCGCGGCGACCGGCTGATGTTCGACGTGATCGACGTCGCCGGCCCCTTCGGATCGGCCGGCATCGGCCGTGACCGCACGGAGACCGAGGCCGTTCGATCGGAACTGAACACAACCATCCGCAGCCACGAGGAAACGCTCGACCAGCTGACGACGGCCGTGGCCATGTTCGACAGCGATGCGAGGCTGCGTTTTCACAATCAGGCGTTCGAACAGCTCTGGGAACTCGACAGCGGGCTCCTGGCATCCAAGCCGGACATGTCGATGTTCCTCGACCGGATGCGCGCCGAGGGCAAACTCCCCGAGCAGCCGGAATGGCGCCGCTGGAAGGACGGGCTGCTCGCCGCCTTCAAGGCCGTCGAGCCGCAGGAGGACTGGTGGTACCTGCCCGACGGGCGCACCGTGCGCGTCATTGCCAGCCCGCATCCGCGCGGCGGCCTTACCTGGGTTTTCGAGAACCTGACTGAGCGCATCGATCTGGAAAGCCGCTACAAGACGCTGATGCGCGTACAGGGCGAAACGCTCGACCATCTGGCCGAAGGTGTGGCGGTCTTCGAAGCCGACGGAACGCTGCAACTGGCCAATCCTGCCTTCGAGCGCTTCTGGCATATCGGCCACCTGACCGGCGAGGCCCGCGTTCATATCAACCAGATCGGCGAGGCGTGCGCCGCCAAGTTTGGCCATGCCGGGCCCTGGGAGCAGTTTGCGGGTATCGTCACGGGGTTCGACGAGGACCGTGCCGGCGCGACCGGGCGGACGGAGACCGGCAGCCTCACACTGTCATGGACCGTCGTGCCGCTTCCCAACGGCCAGACGATGATCACCTTCGTCGACATCACCGCCAGCGACCAGATGGAGCGCGCCTTGCGCGAGCGCAACGACGCGCTGGAAAAGACCGCACTTGTGCGGGACCGGCTCATCCGGCACGTATCATACGAGCTGCGCGCACCGCTGACATCGATCGGCGGCTTCACCGAACTTCTGGAGATGGACGCGACCGGCCCCCTGAACGGCAAGCAGCGCGAATATCTCGACCATATCGCCGCTTCCACCGGCACGTTGAACGATCTGACCCGCGACATTATCGATTTGGCGAGCGTCGATGCCGGCGTCATGGAACTTGCGCTCGACGAGGTCGAACTCGAGCCGGTCATGCGCACGGCGGCCGCCGAGATCATGCCGAGGCTGGAAGACCACGGCATCAGCCTGGCGCTGCGCATCGCGCCGGATGCGGGCTGCATCATCGCCGACCGGGCACGGCTGACCCAGGTTCTCACCAACATCCTGGCCAATGCCGCCGACTATGCACCGGAAGACAGCGAGGTCGTGTTCACCTGCGAGCGCACCGAAGATGGAGTCCGGTTCCGGATCCGCGATCACGGGCCAGGCATCGAGGAAGGGGCGCTGACGGAGGTCTTCGAACGGTTCCACACGGACCAAGGCGGCCGGGGACGAGGCGCCGGCCTTGGCCTGGCAATCGTCAAGAGTTTCGTGGCGCTGCATGACGGCGCCGTGTCGATCCAATCGTCGCCGGACAGTGGCACCGAAGTGACCGTCACCTTCCCGGAGGCGCCTGCGCGTGTCAGCGTCGCTGCCGAATAGGATCGCCTTGCCCAAGCTGCAATTCGGACCGTTCGACGAACCGGCCATGGCGCGGTTCGCCGCCGATCTGGCGCGCATCGCCCTGCCGGGCGATTGTGTGGCACTGTCCGGCGATCTGGGCGCCGGCAAGACCAGCTTCGCGCGGGCCTTCATCCGCGCGCTGGACGGCGACACCGAGCTGGAAGTCCCAAGCCCGACATTCACGCTCGTACAGGAATACGCCACCTGTCCGCCGGTCGCCCATTTCGATCTCTACCGCATCGCCGACCCGGACGAAGTTGCCGAACTGGGGCTGGACGAAGCGCTGGAGGCAGGGATCGCGCTGATCGAGTGGCCCGAACGGGCCGGCACTGCCCTGCCCGCCGGTGCGATCGGGCTGGCTTTTTCGGAAACCGTGACCGACGCCGGCGCCGATGCCCGCACGATCGCGATCGAAGCGCCCGAAGCGGCCGTTGCGCGCATAAGGCGCACGCTGGCGATCCGCGCACTGCTCCTGTCCGCGGGCCATGGCGGGGCAAACCGCGCGCCGCTCACCGGCGATGCGTCCACCCGCCGCTACGAAACGGCAACCGACGGTGCGTGGCGTGCCATCGTCATGGACGCGCCGCCCATGCCCGACGGGCCCCCGGTGCGCGACGGCAAGCCCTATTCGCAGATCGCCCATCTGGCGGAAGATATCGGCCCGTTCGTCGCAGTGGCCCGGATACTGACCGGAGCGGGTTTCGCCGCGCCGGAGATCATGGCGGTCGACCATGAGGCCGGGCTGATCCTGCTCGAAGATCTCGGCGAGGATGGCGTGCTGGATGCTGCCCGCCGGCCGATCCCGGCGCGCTATGAGGCGTCGGTCGATTGCCTCGCCGCCATGCACGCCACCGACTGGCCCCGCGAGATCGTCCTGGAAGACGGCACGGTCCACCGGGTGCCGGCGTTCGACCTCGGCGCCTTCCTGATCGAGGTCGATCTGCTGCTCGACTGGTATGTTCCGAGGGTCGCCGGCGCTCCGGCCAGCGCCGAGGACCGGCAATCCTGGCACGCCATCTGGCAGGTGCTGTTCGCCACCGTCGATGCCGGCCCCAAGACCCTTGCGATGCGCGACTTCCACTCGCCCAACATTGTCTGGCGCGGCGAAAGGACCGGACATGACCGGGTCGGGCTGATCGACTTTCAGGATGCGCTCTGGACCCACCCCGCCTATGACGTGATGTCGCTGATCCGCGATGCGCGCGTCACCGTCGAACCGGACCTGCAGTCGCGGCTTCTGGAAGCCTATTGCGCGGCAAGGGACCAACAGGCGGGAGACTTCGACGAGACCGGCTTCCGGGAGTGTTCCGCCATTCTGGCCGCGCAGCGGGCCGCCAAGCTTCTGGGGATATTCGTGCGCCTCGACGAACGGGACGGCAAGCCGGGCTACATCGCACATCTGCCGCGCATCCAGACATACATGCGCCAGTCGTTGTGCCATCCGGCGCTGGCCGATCTCGACGCGTGGCTCGCCGCGCGCGGCCTGCTCGACGTGACGGTCGAACCGCGATGACCGCACCGGTCTCAACAGCCATGGTGCTGGCCGCCGGCTTCGGAAAACGGCTGCGGCCGATCACCGACACCGTGCCCAAGCCCCTGGTCCCGGTGGGAGGGCGTACCATGCTCGACCGGACGCTCGATGCGGCGGAAACGGCCGGGATCGCGCGCGCCGTGGTCAACGTTCATTATCTGGGCGAGCAGATCATTGCGCATTGCGCGAGCCGGCAGACGCCGGCGACGTCGATTAGCGACGAGCGCGACGCGATCCTTGAAACCGGGGGCGGCGTGGTCAAGGCGTTGCCGTTGCTCGGCGATACTCCGTTCGCGCTCCTCAACGCCGACACGTTCTGGGTCGATGGCGGTCGGTCGACGCTTGCGGCGATGATCGACGCGTTCGACCCGGCACGCATGGACATGCTGCTCCTGACCGCGCGCCTTGACGATACGACGGGACATTCGGGCGGCGTGGACTTCACACTGGACGCCGGCAGCCGGATCGCACGGGCGCCGGATCCGGCCGGAGCCGGCGTCATCTATGCGGGCGCGGCGATCATCGATCCGGCGGTCTTCACCGGCGCGCGTGCCGAGCCGCATTCGCTGAACCGCTATTTCGACGCCGCCATCGCCGCCGGCCGGCTGTTCGGCCATGCGCTCGAAGACGGCCACTGGTACACGGTCGGCACGCCGGACGGGCTGACGGAGGTCGAGGCGCATCTGGCAGCGGGCAGGGTTTGACCGCCGAGCGGGAGGCCCGCAGACTTGGGCTCTCCGAATCGCGATCTGCCGCCGTGACCCAGAACCGCTACGTCCATCCCAAAGTCTTCACCGTCGCGCCCGGCGCGCCTTTCCTGCCCGCCATCGCCGATGGACTGCTGGAGGGCACACTGATCGACGGCTTCACCTTCGATGGCGATCCGATGGCGTTGGCGCGGGCGACCATCTATGTGCCGACGCGGCGCGCGGCGCGCGAGCTGCGGTCGGTGTTCATGGATGCGCTCGGCCAACGCTCCATCCTTTTGCCGCGCATCCGCCCGCTCGGGGAATTCGACGAGGATGCCGCCTTCTTTGCAGCAGGCGCGGGGGAGATGCTGTCGGTGCCGCCGGCGATCGACGCGCTTGAGCGCCAGCTTGCGCTCGGCACGCTGACGGCGCGCTGGACAGAGGCGATGACAGACGATCTGCATGCGCTTTACGGCATCGAGCGGGTGACGACGCCGGTGTCGACCGCCGACGCTTTCTGGATGGCGGCCGATCTCGCCGCGCTGATCGACCAGCTTGAGACCGAGGGCATTCCGTTCAAGGCCATCGAGGATGCCGCCGGCGCCGAGGTCTCGGAATGGTGGAACGTCACGCTCGCCTTTCTGCAGATCGTCAAAAAGGCCTGGCCGGCGCATCTCGCCGAGGCCAACCGGCTGGACCCGGCCGACCATCGCAACCGGATGATCCGGGCCGAGGCGGCCCGGCTCGCCGCCGCGCCGCCCGCCGGGCCGGTGATCGTCGCCGGCTCGACCGGCACCATCCCTGCGACGGCGGAACTGATCGCCACCATTGCGCGGCTTCCCCAGGGCGCTGTCGTGCTGCCGGGCTACGACACGGAGATGGATGGCGAGACACGCACGCTTCTTGAAACCGTTGGCGATGCCACGCCGGTGATCGGCCATCCGCAGTTCGGCATGCACAAGCTCGTCCGCTCGATCGGGATCGCGCCCGACGCGATCGAGCGGCTCGGCGCGGCGGAGGACGATGCGGTTGCGGCGCGAAGCCGCTGGGTCGCAGCGGCGCTGGCACCCGCCGAACGCACGGCGGACTGGGCCGCCCAACGCGCGACGTTCAAGGACGCCGCCTTTGCCGGAACTGCGGTTCTGCACGCGGCCGACGAGCGGACCGAGGCGCTGGCGATCGCCTGCGCGCTGCGCGAAGCCATTCTCGATCCGCAGGCGACGGCGGCGCTGGTGACGCCCGACCGGCAGCTGGCCCGCCGCGTTGCAACCGAGCTTGCGCGCTTCAATGTCGAAGCCAACGATTCCGGCGGCACGCCGTTTGCATTGACGCCGCATGGCAGCCTGCTTGCGCTCGCCCTGCCGCTCGCGGAGGGAGAGGCGGACCCTGCCGCGCTTCTGGCGCTGCTCAAGCATCCGCTGGCGCGGTTCGGCGCCGACCGGGCGGCGCACATGGCCGCAACCGCGCATCTGGAAATGCTGGCGCTGCGAGGCGGCACGGGCCGGATAGCGCTCGGCCAGTTCGCGGGCTTCGCCGAAGACGCACTGGCACAATGGGCCGACGACGGGCGGCGCAAGCCGGATTGGTTCAAGACCATGGGTGCCGACGCATTCGATCGGGCGCGGCACTTGGCCGGGCGCATCGAAACGGCATTCGCACCGCTCTGCCGGCTCGGCGATGCGGCGGAAACGATCGCTCTCGACAAAACCGTGTGCGCAACGGTGCAGGTGCTTGAGGCGATCACGCGCGATGGCGACGGGCGGTTCGACGCGCTTTACGCAGGCGAAAGCGGCACGGCGCTCGAAGGCCTGTTGCGACGCCTGCGCGACAGCGCAACGCCCATCGCCTTCGCTGCGGACCAGTGGCCGGACATGGTCCGCGCCCTGACCGCAACGATGGCGGTCAAACCGGCCGCCGGGGGTCATCCGCGCATTGCGATCTGGGGCACGCTGGAAGCGCGCCTCCAGACCGTCGACCTGATGGTGCTGGGCGGCCTCAACGAAGGCACATGGCCGGCGCAGACATCCAATGACGCGTTCCTGACGCGGTCGATGAAAGCGGAAATCGGTCTCGATCCGCCCGAACGGCGCATCGGGCTGGCAGCGCACGATTTCCAGATGGCGATGGGCAATCGCCGCGTGCTTCTCACCCGAGCCATTCGGGCAGGCGGTGCCCCGGCCGTCGCCTCGCGCTGGCTCCAGAGGCTGGAAACGCTGGCCGGGCCGGATCGGACGGCGGCAATGCACGCGGCCGGCGGTCACTATGCGCAATTGGCCGAAACCGTCGCCGCGCCGTCCATCGCCGATCCGGCCGGGCGGCCGGCGCCGCAGCCGCCGCTCACGGCGCGGCCGAAGGCGCTGTCGGTGACCGAAGTCGAAACTCTGCGGCGCGATCCCTACGCCGTCTATGCGCGCCGCGTTCTGGAACTGGCGCCGCTCGATCCGCTGGTGCGCGATCCGGACTTCGCCGACCGGGGATCGCTGATCCACAAGGTGATGGAGGAAGCGGCGCGGGCGAGGATCGACTGGCCAGCGGAGACGGCCCACGCCGCGCTGGAGCGCCTGGCGCGAGACGTGTTCGATGCGGAGAGACTTCCGCCGGAGATCGACGCGGTATGGTGGGCCCGGATGCTGGCCGCGCTGCCGCGGATCGTCGCCTGGGAGACCGAAAGGCAACCGCTGATCACCGCCCGACATCCCGAAGCCCGCGCCCGGCCGACGCCCGTCGGCGCAACTGGCGTGACACTGCGCGGCTATGCCGACCGCGTCGATGCGCGCACCGACGGGCTTGCCGACATTATCGACTTCAAGACCGGCGGCGCGCCATCCACGCCGCAGGTTCAGACGCTGCTGGCGCCACAATTGCCGCTCGAGGCGGCCCTGCTTGAACGCGGCGCCTTCGACAGCCCCGAAAAATCCGAGCCGGGCGATCTCATCTATGTCCGGCTCGGCGCGCGCGGCGAACTGGTCGCCCGGCCCGTATCGGGCGGCAAGAATGACAAGGCGGCCACGCTCGCCCGGCGTGCATGGGAGAAGCTGGAGGGGCTCTGCGCGCACTACAACAAATTCGAGCAAGGCTACCCGAGCCGCCTCATGCCGTTCCGGGAGGCCGATTTCGACGGCGATTACGACCATCTGGCGCGGGCGCTGGAATGGGCCGACGCGGTGCGGCGCGAACGCGATGGCTAAACCGCTTCCCGACGACAGGACCCGAGCCGATCAGGCCCGAGCGGCGGACCCGGCCAATTCCGCCTGGGTGTCCGCCAATGCCGGGTCCGGCAAGACCTGGGTCCTGTCGACCCGGGTCATCCGTATTCTTCTGTCCGGCACCGAGCCGTCGAAAATCCTGTGCCTGACCTACACCAGGGCCGCCGCCGCGGAGATGAAGACCCGTGTGTTCCAGCGGCTCGGGGCCTGGGTGGCGATGGACGATGCGGCGCTGCGCGACGAGCTGGCCGCCATCACCGACGAAATGCCGGGGCGGGAGGCGCTCGCGTTCGCGCGGACCCTGTTTGCCCGCGCGCTCGAGACGCCGGGCGGGCTGAAGATCCAGACCATTCACGCCTTTTGCGAATCGCTGCTGCACCGGTTCCCGCTCGAAGCCAACATTGCCGGCCATTTCGAGCTGCTGGACGCCGAGGCGCAGGCGCTGCTTGTCGCACAGGCGCGGCGCGGACTCCTGGCCGATGCGGCGCAGCGGAGAGGCGCGGGTGCGGCGGTCATGCGGCTTCTGGCGATTGCCGGGGAAAGCGGGGTCGAAAAGCTGCTCGACGAGATCGTCGTCCGGCGCATCGCGGTCACCGATCTGCTGCGGCGGCTTTCGCCGGCCGGGGAGAGACGCGGTGCCTATCGCACCGCCTTCGGGTTCGCGCCGGACGAGACCGATGCGGACGTCGCCGCGACCGTCTGGCCGCTGCCGGGGTTCGGAGAGGCCGATCTGGAGCGGCTGGAACATGCGGCCCGTGCGCCGAAGTCACCGCGAAAGACGCATCTGAAGTTCATCGCCGAGCTGCGCGATGCGTCGGCGGAGCCGGACGCTCTATTGCGCCTCTCCTCGCTGGCCAGGGCATTTCTGAAGGCCGATGGCACGCCGGCGACGCACAATATGTTCCCGGCCGATATTGCCGGGGCGCTGCCCTCCTTCGAGGCAGACTATCTGTCGGCAGCGGACCGGATCGCAAAAGCCTGCAACCGCTTGGACCTGCTGCGCGAAATCGAAGGCACGCTCGACGTTCTCGCCGTTGCCGATGCGCTGATCGCGCGCTACGAGGCGCTCAAGCGCGCGCGCGGGCTGCTGGACTTCGAAGACCTGATTGCGCGCACCGCCACGCTTCTGACGCGCACCGGCGCTTCGCTCTGGGTGCGCTACAAGCTGGACCAGGGCATCGATCATATCCTTATCGACGAGGCGCAGGACACCAGCCCCGCCCAGTGGGACGTCATCCGCACTTTGGCCGACGAGTTCTTTGCCGGCGATGCGGCACGGCCGGAACTGCGCACCGTCTTTGCGGTCGGCGACGAGAAACAGTCCATCTACTCTTTCCAAGGGGCCGATCCGGACAAGTTCGCGGGCACACGCACCCATTTCGCCCAACGGGCTGGCGAAGCCGATCGTGCTTTCGCTCCAGTGGAATTGCAGGTCTCGTTCCGGTCCACCGAGGCGGTCCTGGCCGCGGTCGACCATGTTTTCGCGACTGAAGAAAACCGGGCCGGGCTGACACGCGACAGTCTGCCCACCGCGCACCGTTCGCTGCGCAGGGGCGAGCCGGGCCGCGTCGAAATCTGGGAGCAGGTCGCAAAACAGAAGAGCGACCCGAGCGAAGACTGGACCGCGCCGGTCGATGCGATCGAAGAGCCCTCCCTGCGCGTTGCCACGCGCATCGCCGAAACGATCGGCAATTGGATCCAGACCGGCACAATCCTCGAAGCGACGGGTCATCCGATCGCGGCGGACGACATTCTCGTGCTGGTCCGGTCGCGGGACGGGTTCGTCAACGCCCTGTCGCGCGCGCTCAAGGATCGCGGCGTCCCCGTCGCCGGCGCAGACCGGCTGGCGCTGACCGGCCACATCGCGGTGCTCGACCTGATGGCGCTAGGGCGCGTCATGCTCAACCGCGCCGACGATCTGTCACTGGCCGCACTTCTCAAGAGCCCTCTCTTCGGCCGCAGCGATGACGATCTGTTCGCGCTCGCCCATGGCCGCGAGGGTGCGACGCTCTGGTCGCGGCTGGCAGATGCCGGGCGTAACGACCCGGTCCTTGCGGCCATCGCGGCGCAGCTCGCCGACTGGGCGGACAAGGCGCTGCGCTGGCCGGTGCACGAGTTCTATGCCCATGTGCTGTCGGCCTGTTCGGGACGCGAAAAGCTGATCGGCCGGCTGGGCCCGGAAACCGCCGACGTGCTCGACGAATTCATCGCGTTGACGCTGGCGGCCGAACGCACCGGACCGCCGGCGCTCGAGACCTTTCTCAACACGCTCGATCTCTATGCGCCGGAGATCAAGCGCGAGATGGATCAGGCCAAGGGCGAAGTCCGGATCATGACGGTGCACGGCGCCAAGGGGCTCGAGGCGCCGATCGTGTTTCTCGTCGATCGCGGCAGCGCGCCGTTCGATGCGCGTAAGGCGCCGGCGCTGCTGCCGGTGCAACTGCCAAGCGAAACAGGCTCCGACAGCGACGCCCTTTTGTGGCGCGGCGTGCCGGACGCGCGCTCTGATGTTCAAGCCGCAGCGCTCGAAAGGCTGAAGCGCGCCGCACAGGACGAATATCGCCGGCTCTTGTATGTCGGAATGACGCGCGCCGCCGACAGGCTGATCGTCGCCGGCTATCGCGGCATCCATGCGCCGTCCGAGGCGACATGGCACACCATGGTGCTGTCGGCGCTGGAGCCGCATTGCGACGTGACCGAAACCGGTGACGGGACGGTCTGGCAGTTTCCGGCGGGGCTTGGCGCTGTGCCGGCCAGCGCTCCGGCGGTACCGGACAAGTGCGAACAGGCGTTCTCGCTGCCCGCGGGTTTTGCCGATCCGGCGCCCCCCGAACCTCCGGCGGCGCGGCCACTGGTGCCGTCGGGAGCGTCGGGCCTTGCCATTTCCCCGGAGACAGCGGATGCCGCGGAACCGGGCAGCGTGTCGCTGCTGGACGACGGGGGCGGAACACCGGGCGGATCGGCGGCGCGGCGCGGAACGCTGATCCACACGCTGTTGCAGATGCTGCCGGCAATCGACCCCAGCGAACGGCAGGACCGGGCGCGGCAATGGTGCGCGATGACCGCGCCCGAAATGGACATCGGCGACGTCGATTCGTTGCTCGCTCAGGTGTTTGGCGTGCTGGACGACCCGCGTTACGCGCCGCTGTTCGCGCCGGAATCGATTGCCGAGGTGTCCGTGATGGGCACGCTGAAGCTTGGCGGCGAGGCGCGCGCCGTCTCCGGCGTGATCGACCGGCTAGTGGCGGTGGGCGACACGGTGCTGATCGTCGATTACAAGACCGGCCGCCACATCCCCGAAACGCCCGATGCGGTCGCCGAGGCCCATGCAAGGCAGATGGCGCTTTACCGCGCGCTCGTCGCCCCTCTCTATCCGGGCAAGACGGTGCGCACGCTTTTGCTTTTCACCGCCGGGCCGGCGATGATCGAAGTCTCCGGCGAGAGGCTCGCCTCCGCCTTGGCCGGTCTCGCACAATCGTGAGAATCGGCCTATAGGTACGGGCTTGAACATGCGTCCGATCCGGCCCACATGCGGGCCAGGACAAGAGAAGGAGGCCGCAATGGCGACCGTGAAGATCGATACCAGCAATTTCGAGGCCGATGTGCTCGGCGCCGACGAACCGGTGGTCGTGGATTTCTGGGCGGAATGGTGCGGCCCGTGCAAGATGATCGCGCCGGCGCTGGAGGAACTGTCCGGCGAACTGGACGGTCAGGTGAAGATCGCCAAGGTCAACATTGACGAAAATCCGCAGATCGCCGCGCAGTACGGCATCCGCTCGATCCCGACGCTCTACATGTTCAAGGGTGGCGAAGTCGTCGACCAGATGGTCGGCGCCGTGCCCAAGGGCAAACTGTCGGACTGGATGAAGGGCGCCATCGCCTGAGGCCGGCTGCACGGATTTTCACGAAAACCCGGCCCTTGCGCCGGGTTTTTTGTGCCGGCTACCGTGGCGGCGTGCCGTTGTCGCGCAGAACATCGCCGGCCAGATAGAGCGAGCCGCATATCAGGATACGCGGCGGACGCTCCAGGCCGTTCCAGCTTTCAGCCAAAAGACGGAGCGCGGCGGAGACGTTTTCCATCGGCTCCGCCGAAAGGCCGGCCTCGAGCGCCTGGTCGGCGAGAAAGCCCGGATCGACACCGGCATCGCTGCCCGGCACCGGAACGGTGAAGACATGCCGGACGAGGCCCTCGAACACGCGGAAATAGCCGACGGCATCCTTGGTGTTGAGCATGCCGGCGATCATGAACAGCGGCCGCTCGACCTGTTCCTCGCGTGCGGCGAGATGCTCGGCGGCCATCGCCGCGCCGTCGGGATTGTGGCCGCCATCGAGCCAGATCTCCGCCCCCTTTGGTGCAAGCGCCACCAGATCGCCTTCGGTCAGCCGCTGCAACCGCGCCGGCCAGTCGACCGTCTGCATCGCGCGCTCGGCGGCCGCCTCGGTCAGGGAAAAACCGCCGGCGCGCAGCGCGGCGATGGCCGCGGCGGCGTTGGAAAGCTGGTGCCGGCCCCGCAGCGCCGGCAAAGGCAGATCAAGCAAACCGTCGGTGTCCTGAAAGACCAGCCGGCCATGCTCCTCGAAGGCGATGAAATGCTCACCATAGATGTGCGCGTCGCAGCCCAGAGCTTCGGCGCGCGTGACCAGTTCGTCGCGCGCCTCCGGATGAGGCTGGGCGCCGATGACCACCGGCGCGTCGGGTTTCATGATGCCGGCCTTTTCGCCGGCGATCAGTTCGACCGTGTCGCCGAGATAGGCCTGATGGTCGAGACCGACCGGCATGATGACGCTGACCGCCGGCCGGTCGATCACATTGGTGGCGTCGGCGCGGCCGCCAAGACCCACCTCGATGACTGCCGCATCGGCCTTGTGTTCGCTGAACAGGACGAACATGACCGCCGTCAGGATCTCGAAGACAGTGATCTTGCGGCCGTCATTGGCGTCGGCGACGCGGCGCACCGCATCTGCGAGCACTGCATCGTCGACCAACGTGCCGGCCAACCGGAACCGCTCGTGCCAGCGCACGAGGTGCGGCGAGATGTGAACGTGGGTGCGATGGCCGGCGGCCTCCAGCAGCGCGCGGCAGAAGGCGGCGCACGACCCCTTGCCGTTGGTGCCGGCGATGTGGATCACCGGCGGCAGCGCCGTGTGCGGATCGCCGAGCGCGCCCAGCAGACGGCGGATGCGGCCGAGCGACAGGTCGAACCCCTTCGGATGCAGGGCCATTAGCGCCTCGATGGCGCGGGTGGCTTCGTCGGGCGATACCAGTTCGGTGCCCGGCGCGGCGGGCGGATGATGATCGCTTGCCATGGCCGCGCTCCGTCAGAAGCTGGGCGAAGGCTTTTGGGGCGTCGCCTCGGCCGGTTCGAGAATTTCGGTCTCGACGGCACCTGTCGTCACCGCCGCATCTTCGGGATCGGCGACCGGCACCGTGTCGACCGAGCCGGTCTCGTCCATCACCGCGGCCTGCCCGACCGTTTCGGTCGCAGGCACGTCCTGTTTGGTCAGGATGCGAAGCAGGCGGGCGATGGTCGCCCTCAGTTCGGTGCGCGGCACGACCATGTCGACCATGCCGTGATCGAGCAGATATTCGGAACGCTGGAAGCCCTCGGGCAGCTTTTCGCGAATGGTCTGTTCGATGACCCGCGCGCCGGCAAAGCCGATCACCGCGCCCGGTTCGGCGATGTGAATGTCGCCCAGCATCGCATAGGAGGCCGAAACGCCGCCGGTGGTCGGATTGGTCAGGACGACGATGTAGGGCAGGCCCGCCTCCTTCAGCATTTCGACGGCAACCGTGGTGCGCGGCAACTGCATCAGCGACAGGATGCCCTCCTGCATGCGCGCACCGCCGGATGCGGCGAACAGCACCATCGGGCATTTCTTTTCGATGGCCGTCTCAAAGCCGCGAATGATCGCTTCGCCGGCCGCCATGCCGAGCGAGCCGCCCATGAAGGTGAAATCGTGCACTGTGGTGACGATTTCCATGCCCTCGAGCTTGCCGGTGGCGTTGATGATGGAATCCTCGAGACCGGTCTTCAGCCGGTTCTCGCGCAGCCGGTCGGAATACTTCTTCTGGTCCCGGAAACGCAGCGGGTCCTGCGCCACCTCCGGATTGGCGATCTCCTGGAACGCGCCGCCATCATAGAAATGGGTGAGCCGCTGGCGCGCGGCGATCTTCATGTGGTGTCCGGAGACCGGGATCACCCACTGGTTTTCCTCGACATCGGCGTGAAACACCATCTCGCCGGTCTCGGGGCACTTGATCCAGAGGTTTTCCGGCGTCTCGCGCCGCCCCAGCATGGAGTTGAGGCGCGGACGGACGTAGTTGGTGATCCAGTTCATGACCGATTCCCGTTTTGGGCCAATGTGGACCGGCTATTCGGCAGCTTCAAGGCGCGCGGCGCGGACGCCTGCGGCCAGGCCGCCCACCAGCGTCGTGACGGCGGCGACCGTGTCGGACGTCGAGCCGCCATCGCCGTCCAGCGAATTGACGATGGCCTGGACGATCGCCGTGCCGACCACCACGCCGTCCGCATCGCGACCGATCAGCCGGGCCTGCTCGGCGGTCTTGACGCCGAAGCCGACACAGACCGGCAAGGGCGTATGGCCCTTGATACGGTTGACCGCCTCGCCGACCGCGCCGGCGTCGGCGATGGCCGATCCGGTGATGCCCGTCATCGAGACGTAATAGACAAAGCCGGACGTGTTGGCGAGGACGGCCGGCAGGCGCTTGTCGTCGGTCGTCGGGGTCGCCAGCCGGATGAAGCTGATGCCGGCCTCAAGCGCCGGAATGCACAGTTCGCCATCCATTTCCGGCGGCAGGTCGACGATGATCAGACCGTCGATTCCGGCAGCGTTCGCATCGTCGAGGAACCGGTCGACACCATAGATGTAGACCGGATTGTAATAGCCCATCAGGACGATCGGCGTATCGGTATCGGTCTTGCGGAAGGCTTTGGCCATCGCCAGCGTACGGGCCAGCGTCTGCCCGCCCTTGAGCGCGCGTTGTCCCGCCATCTGGATCGCGGGCCCGTCGGCCATCGGGTCGGAAAACGGCATGCCGAGTTCGATGATGTCAGCGCCCGCTTCCGGCAGGGCCTTCATGATCGACAGCGAGGTGTCGTAGTCCGGATCGCCGCCCATAATGTAGGTGACGAGCGCGGGCCGGCCTTCATCGGCAAGCCGCGCAAACAGCGTGTCGAAACGGTTGGTCATGCGCTTTGCCCCGATTTGCCGACGACTTCGCCGTCTTCCTTTGTGAAGGTGCCGACCTTGTCGGCGTTCGGCAGCACGTCCAGCACCTTTTCGGACGGGCGCGACAGGACCGTTCCGAGCGGCGTGACGACGATCGGCCGGTTCATCAGGATCGGGTGCTCGACCATGAAGTCGATGAGCTCGTCATCGGTCCATTTGGGATCATCGAGCCCGAGTTCCTCATAGGGCGTGCCCTTCTTGCGCAGCACTTCGCGCACTGAAAGACCGGTGGCCGCGATCAGCTCGACGAGCTTGGCCCGGCCCGGCGGTGACTTCAGATATTCAATCACCTCGGGCTCCTCGCCGGACGCGCGGATCATCGCCAGCGTGTTGCGGGAGGTGCCGCATTTGGGATTGTGGTAGATGGTGATCGTGCTCATTTCGGCACCTCCGGGTGATCGAAGCGTTCGCCGTTGTTCCAGCCAACGGCCGAATTGCCGTGTGCGGGAATGCCGCCGGCGTCATCCAGCATCTTTGCCAGATGCATCAGGTTCCAGGTCATGAACGTGGTGTTCCGCCGCGTGAAGTCGTTGTCGAGACCGGCGCCATTGTCGCCATAGGAATCGCCCGGGCCGGCCTCGCCGATCCAGCCCGAATCGGCCTGCGGCGGCACCGTGTAGCCGATGTGCTGAAGCGCATAGAGACACGTCATCGACGCGTGCTTGATGCCGTCCTCGTCGCCGGTGACCATACAGCCCCCGACCTTGCCGTAATAGATGTACTGGCCGGCATTGTTGCGCTGGCCCGCATGGGCGTAAAGCCGTTCGATGACGACGCGGCAGACGGACGATTCCTCGCCGAGCCAGAGCGGTGTACCGAGCACGAGAATATGCGCATCGCGCACCTTCGGCCAAAAGATGTCGGGCCAGTCGTCGTGATCGGCGCCGTGGTCGCGCATGTCCGGCATGATACCGAACGCGATCCGGTGATCGGCGGCGCGCAGATAGTCCACCGTGACGCCGTTCCTTTCCATGATCGCCATGGAGTTGCGCATCAGCCGTTCGGTGTGGCTCGGCCCCTGGGCGGTCGATTTCAGCGTCGTGTTGATGAACAGGGCTTTGAGGCCGGCAAAGTCGACCATCGTCACATCTCAAATCCCAGCCGCTTGCCGACGGCGAAGACGTCCTTGTCGCCGCGGCCGCACAGATTCATGACGATGATCTGGTCCTTGCGCATCTTCGGTGCGCGCTTGATCACCTCGGCGAGCGCGTGGCTGGGTTCGAGCGCCGGGATGATGCCCTCGATCTTCGACAGGAGCTGGAAGGCTTCGAGCGCCTCGGTGTCCATGATCGGCACATAGTCGACGCGGCCGGTGTCCTTCAAATAGGAATGTTCGGGGCCGATGCCGGGATAGTCGAGGCCGGCCGAGATCGAATGGCCTTCCTCGATCTGTCCGTCGCCGTCCTGCAGAAGATAGGTGCGGTTGCCGTGCAGCACGCCGGGCGAACCGGCGGTCAGCGAGGCGCAGTGCTCGTCCGTGTCGAGCCCCTTGCCGCCCGCTTCGACGCCGACCATCTGCACATTGCGGTCGTCGAGGAACGGATGAAACAGGCCGATCGCGTTGGAGCCGCCCCCGACGGCGGCGACCAGCATGTCCGGCAGCCGGCCCTCGATTTCAAGCAGCTGCTCCCTGGCCTCCTTGCCGATGACCGACTGGAACTCGCGCACCATCTCCGGATAGGGGTGCGGGCCGGCGGCGGTGCCGATGATGTAGTAGGTGCTCTCGACATTGGTGACCCAGTCGCGCAGCGCCTCGTTCATGGCGTCCTTGAGGGTGCCGTTTCCGGCCGTCACCGGGGTCACCTCGGCGCCCAAGAGCTTCATGCGGAAGACGTTCGGTGCCTGCCGGTCGATGTCGGTGGCGCCCATATAGACATGGCAGGGAAAGCCGAACCGCGCGGCGACCGTGGCCGAGGCCACGCCATGCTGGCCGGCGCCGGTTTCGGCGATGATCCGCGTCTTGCCCATGCGCTTGGCCAACAGGATCTGGCCCAGGCAATTGTTGATCTTGTGCGAGCCGGTGTGGTTCAGCTCGTCGCGCTTGAAGTAGATTTTCGCGCCGCCCAGATGCTCGGTCAGCCGCTCGGCGAAATAGATCGGCGAGGGCCGGCCGGTATAGTGCGTGTTCAGATGCTGCAATTCGGCCTGAAACTCCGGATCGGTCTTGGCCTGGTTCCACTTGTCCTGCAGGTCGAGGATCAGCGGCATCAGCGTCTCGGCGACGAAGCGGCCACCGAAAATGCCGAACATGCCCTGCTCGTCAGGACCTGTGCGAAAAGAATTGGGTTCAGGTGGCTTGTTCATCGTCAAACTCCCAAAGCGGCGGTCTGCCGCTGTTCGCGCGCCTCGGCGACCGCCAGAAAAAACGCCTCGATCAGGCCCGCGTCCTTGATGCCCGGCGCGCTTTCGACGCCCGAGGACACGTCGATCCCCGGCGGGCCGGCGATCCCGAGCGCCTCGCCCACATTGCCGGCATCGAGCCCGCCGGACAGCATATAGTCCGTGTCCGCGTCAAGCGAAGCCAGGAGCGACCAATCGAAGCTGACGCCATTGCCTCCGGGAAGGTCCGATCCTTTTGGCGGATTGGCGTCGAGCAGGAACCTGTCGGCGACGCCGCGATAGGCGTCCAGCTTTTTCAGGTCATCGCGATCGGAAATGGCGAACGCCTTCATCACCGGCAGGCCATGGCGCGCCCTGACCGCGGCGACCCGTTCGGGGCTTTCGCTTCCATGCAATTGCAACATGTCGGGCCGGACCGTCCGGACGATCCGGTCAAGCTCGGCGTCGTCCGCATCGACCGTTACGGCGACCGTCACAACGCCGGCCGCCTTGGCCCGCGCTGCCAATGGCGCCGCATCGTCCGGCGTGACATGGCGCGGTGATCTCTCGAAGAAGATGAAGCCCGCATGGCTCGCGCCGCCGGCTGCCGCCGCGTCGACGGCGTCCGGTGTCGAAAGTCCGCAGATCTTGATGTCGAGGCTCATGCAGGCGCCTTAGCGCGCACGGTTCAGCGAGTCGAGCATTTGATCAGCCCGGCGCCATGCCGGACGAGGTCGCCGACTGGTCGATCTATTTCTGAAAGAGAACAAAATTGACTCTTTCCAATACTTGGATCACCCTCAGAATGTTTCTGTTAAAGGAGATTTGGTCCATGCCTAAAAGAGAAATCACTGCACGAAAGCTGATTGGCGAAAAGCGCTATGCCGAACTCAAAGAGCGCTACGATGCGTTTGTCGGTCAGGCGATCGTCGACAAACTCGTGGAACCGGACATGCTGTCGGGCTTCCCTCCCTTGGGGATTCACGCCGAAGGGCCGCACTACGAGCAGGAAGGCGGCGATTACGATCAGTCCACCGGCGGCAATCACAGCCAGACCGGCGGCGGCAGCTACAAGCAAGCGGCTCCCAAGACCGAAGAGTTCCGCTAAGCCGGCCGCGCCACAATGCCCCCTGGTCTGACCGGCGCGGCCGCGACGCGACGCCATGCGGCCGTGCCCTCGATCCGGACGCTTCAGGTCGTGTTGAAGGTGGCCGAGCGCTGCAACATCAACTGCAGCTACTGCTATTATTTCAACATGGGCGAGACATCGGCGCTGGACCGTCCGGCGCTGATCAGTCTCGATACGGTGGCCTCGCTCGCGCGCTGGATACGTGAGGGTTGCGCGGAACTGGGCATCGGGCGCGTGATGGTCTCGTTCCACGGCGGCGAGCCGCTGCTCCTCAAGCCCGCGCGCTTCTCCGCGGCGTGCACGCTCCTGCGCGAAACGATCGAGCCGGTCGCCAAGGTTTCCTTTGCCGTGCAGACCAACGGCACGATTCTCAGCCGGCAATGGCTCGATATCTTCGCCGAGCACCGCATCCATGTCGGCGTCAGCATCGATGGCGACCGCGGCGCCAATGACCGTTTCCGCCTGACCAAGGACGGACGGTCTACCTTCGACACGGTCGACGAGACGATCCGGACCTTGGTTGCCTGGTCCGGCGGCAATCAGGCTCTCGGCCCGTCGACGATCTCCGTTCTTGATCATCGCAACGACTATGGCGCCATCTATCGCTACCTGCGGTCGCTCGGCATCATGAACATGAGCTTTCTCCTGCCCGACCGCAGCCACGATCAGGGGTTCAGTGCCGACGATGGCGATGCGGAGAGCTATGGCCGGTGCCTGTCGGATCTGTTCCAAGCCTGGTTCGCCGAGGACAATCCCGATGTGAATGTGCGGCAGGTCAAGGAGGTCATCCGGCATTTCCAGAACACGGAAAAAGGCCCGCCCGAACCGCCGGGCGAAGACAAGATCGCCTACCAGATCATCGTCGCGCAGAGCGACGGAACCGTGTCGGTCGACGATTCGCTCATCCCCGCCCTTGACTGGTTCAAGGGCACGCCACGCGTGGCCATCGCGGACACGTCGCTGCCCGACTTCCTCGCCGATCGGGTTTTTGGAGAGATCCGGCGCGCAAACAACACGATTGCCACCGCCTGCCGAGACTGCGATTGGCGCGGCATGTGCCGCAGCGGCGATCTCGAAAACCGTTACGCCGACGGCTTGGGGTTCGACAATCCGTCCGTCTACTGCAGCGGTTACCAGCGGTTTTTCACCGACGTCTGTGGAACGCTGCTTGCCAACAACTATCCGGTCGATCTGCTGGAAGATCGCATCGAGCAATCATTCGCCGCGGTCGACGCGCATGTTTGAATGAAGCTTGGCGTGGCCGGCACGGTGGGGCCGGTCAGAACACGATCGACTGCAGTTTCGACCCGTTGCGCTTGAGCCAGGCCTTGCAGCGCTTCGTGTCCGGGCAGAGCTCCTCGCACAGCGCCCAGAAGCGCGCACCGTGGTTCATCTCGCGCAGATGCGCCACCTCGTGGGCGACCAGATAGTCGATCACCCGCGGCGGCGCCATGGCGATCCGCCAGGAAAAGGACAGGTTGCCCTCCGACGAGCACGACCCCCAGCGGCTGACCGTGTCCTTGAACCGGACCGCGCGCGCCGGCCGGCCGACGGTGGCGGCATGGCGGGCCACCAGCGGCTCGATGCGCTCCCTGGCGGTCTTCTTCAGAAAATCGGCGACACGGCGCGGCAAATGTTCCGGCGCGCCGAAGACGACCAGTTCGGGGCCGTTCGCCCCGTCCTCGATCCGCGTGACGCCGCGGCCGGGCCGGTGGACGATCAGATGGTTGACGCCCAGAACCGGCAGCTTGATGCCCGGCCGCACCTGCGGGCGATCGGGCATCTTGGCGATCTTGCCGGCGAGCCAGCCCTCGTGACGGGCCAGAAACCGGTCGATCTCCGCTTGCGCCATGCCGGGCGGCACGGTGACCTTCAGACCGCGATCGCCGGGCTGTATGCGCAGCGTCAGCCGCTTGGCGCGGGGGTTTTCGACGATCGAGAGCGGCAGCGTCCGGCCAGCCACCTGGTGGCTGTCCGGACGTTGCTCGTGTCGGTGCCGTGCGCGCGTCAGGCCGAAAACCATGGGGTGTTCATAGCGTGATTCGGCGGCGCGCCTAACAGCGAAACCGGACCTGCGCGAAGCAGCTCCGGCCGGCCCGCCAACGCCGAGAGAGGTCCCGACGTCGCGGTTTGTGTGCCGGCGCCATCACAGGACGGCGCCCGGTTCTTTGCGTATCAGCTCTCGTCCGATCCCTTGACGTTCGGGACCGAAGTGCCCTTGGCGCCATTGCCGGCGTCGGCATCCATGTCGCGACCGCGTGCCGCCATGAACTGGTCGAATTCTTTCTGGTCCTTGGCGCGGCGCAGTTCGCGCAGATAGTCGTCGAACTCCTTGCGCATTTCGTCGAGCTTGCGGCGCTCTTCCTCGATGCGCTTGAGTTCGGCATCGCGCCAGTCGTCAAAGGCGACGTTGCCGGTGCGCGGTGCCATGTTGGCGGAACGGCCGCAACGGCTCCAATTGCGGGACATGGCATCGGTGGCGCGGTTGACGTCACCCTTCCAGCCATCCAGCCGGTCGCCCCAGAGAATGTAGGCCAGCATCGCCAGGCCCAGCGGCCAGAAGACGATGAAACCCAGCACCATCAGGCCGATGGTGGCCGGCGTCCACGCGGGACGGATCAAGGCAGTCTGTGTCATGTTCGAACACCCCATTTTTGCCTGGCGATAAAGGCTCGCCACGATTTTGAGGTGGTGACCGAAAGCCCGCACTGCAAGCGCTTTCGGCCGCTTTTTCGACAGACAATCGTTAAATTTTGTTCAGATTCAGCGTTTTGCCAGCGCCAGAAAATGCACCGCGAGACCCAGCATCAGGCCCCAGAAGGCGGCGCCGATACCGAAAAAGACAATGCCTGAGGCGGTGATGGCAAAGGTGGTCATCGCCGGAATGCGGTCGCGTTCCTCGGCGACGGCAATGCGGGTGGAGTTGGCCAGCGGCCCGAGCAGCGCGATGCCCAGAACCAGCGCAATCAGCGAGGCGGGCAGCACGGTGACAAGCGCCACGAACGAGGCGCCGAACAGCGCGAACACGATATAGATGAGGCCGTACCAGATGCCCGTGACCCAGCGCTTGTGCGGATCGGGATGGGCGTCTTCGCCGGTGCAGATGGCCGCGGTCACGGCGGCGAGATTGGTCGATGAGGCGCCCAGAAAGCCGGTCAGTGTCGAGAAGACGCCGGTGACGGCGATCACCGGCCCGGCCGGCGGGCGATAGCCGTCGGCGCGGAGCACCGCCAGGCCGGGCAGGTTCTGCGAGGCCATGGTGACGACGTAGAGCGGTACGGCGAGGCCGAAGAACGAGCCGACCGATATCTCCGGCACGACGAAGGCGAGCGACGAGGTCTCGATGGTGATGTCGCCTTCGGTCATGCCGCCAAGCAGCGCCCAGGCAATGCCGACGAACAGCACGCCGATCACCGCCAGCTGCGCGTCATAGGTGCGCAGCACGAAAAATCCGGCGGCCAGCGGCAGGATGAAGGCCGGATCGATGGTGGCCGCCTGCGCGCCGGCGACGACGAAGGGCAAAAGGATGCCGCCGAGCATGCCGGCGGAGATCGCGCCGGGAATGGCTTCGACCAGCCGCATCAGCGGCCGGAACAGGCCGGTGGCGATCGTCAGGAGCCCCGCCGCGACGAAGGCGCCGACCGCTTCGTTCATGGAGTATCCCGTGCTTGCCGTCACCAGCGCCAGGCCGGCGATCGACCAGGCGGCGATGATCGGCATGCGAAACCAGATGGTCAGGATCAGGGTCTCGATGGCCACCGCGATGCATATTGCGGTGATCCAGCTTGCCGTCTGGGCCTCGGTTGCGCCGACAGACTGGGCTGCGCCAAGCACCAGCGCCATCGTGCCGCCGAAGCCGACGAATGAGGCGACGAGCGCCGCCGACAGGGCCGAAAAACGAAACATGGTCAGCCCTGGCCGCCTCCCTGGCCGCCGGACTTGCCCGCAAGCGCGCCGGCGGCATCGAGCATCATGGCGATGTCCTGCGGCCGCGACAGGCGGTGATCGCCATCCTTGACGTAGCTGATCACCGCATCGTCCTTGGACAGAAGCTCGAACAGACGCTGCGCATGCTGCCACGGCACGTCGGGATCGGCCTGGCCCTGAATGATGCGCACCGGGCAGTGTGTGTCTATGGGCCCGGTCATGACGCGGTTGTTGCGGCCATCCTCGAACAGGTCCCGCATGAAGATGTTCGGCTCGGGCCCGTATGGCGTCGGCTCGGCGAAATAGCCCTGCTCTTGCAGATCCCGCTTTTGCGCGCCGGTCAGCTTGGGCTCATGCAGCTCGCTGGTGAAGTCGGGCGCGGGCGCCAGCAGCAGCAGCCCTGCGATCGGATCGCCGACACCGCCCCGGTTGAGTTCGGCGACCATGCGCAGCGCGATCCACGCGCCCATTGACGAGCCGACAAGCACCAAGGGCGGCGCGCAGACGTTTTCGGTCACCGCGAGCGCCTCGCCGAGCCAGCGCGAGATCGTGCCGGCCCGGAAATCGCCACCCGACCGGCCATGGCCCGAATAGTCGAACCGGGTGCAGGCCATGGCGTGCTCGCCGCACCAGCGGTCCAGTTCGACGGCCTTTGTGCCGTCCATGTCGGATCGGTAACCGCCGAGCCAGACGAAGTTCGGCGCGCCGCCCGTGCGGTGGCACACGGCGATCTCGGCGCCGTCCACGGTCAGCGATTGTTCGTCCATCTCGCGCTCCTCCGGCGGTCCCTGCGCCATCGTCCGCCTTATGAGGGGTTGCATCGGACCTGTGAAGCCATCACATGGCCGAATGCGTCCGGCCGGATCAATGCAACAAACGGCCCAAGGCAGGTGATTTGCGGACACGTTCATGCTATGGACCTGCCGTCCGCACCCCGGCCAGCCGGCTCGGACCATGAACCCTTCCGGTCAATATCAAGGAGATTACGACCATTCGCAGACCATTCAGAGCGCCACCGCCGCAAAAGTCCGGCCCGCCCGCCAATGACGACATTCGCGATCCAGAAGTGCAGCTTATCGACGCCGACGGCGAAAACAGGGGCATAACCGAGACGCTCGAAGCGCGACGCATGGCCGAAGATGCCGGCCTCGATCTCGTGCTGATCTCACCCAACGCCAAGCCGCCGGTCGCCAAGATTCTCGATCTGGGCAAACTGAAATACGAACAGCAGAAGAAGGCGGCGGCCGCGCGCAAGAAGCAGAAGACCGTCGAGGTCAAGGAAGTGAAGATGCGCCCGAACATCGACACCCACGACTATGAGGTGAAGATGAAGGCGGTGAAGCGCTTCTTCGAGGATGGCGACAAGGTCAAGGTCACGCTGCGCTTCCGCGGCCGCGAGATGGCACACCAGCAGCTCGGCATGCAGCTTCTGCAGAAGGTGCGCGAGGAAGTCGGCGATATCTCAAAGGTCGAAGCCGAGCCCAGGCTTGAGGGGCGACAGATGATGATGGTTCTGGCGCCGAAATAGAGCGGCACACATCGCGCCATGCAATGAAGGCTCGCCGGCGGCGGGCCTTTTTTCCTGGCTGGCCGTTTCGTTCAGCCGGCCTTGCGGGCGGCGATCACCCAACCGGTCAGGCCGGTGCCGACAATATGTTCGCCATGCTCGTCGGCGCGGCCGGTCAGAAGGCCGCCGGCTTCGAGGGCGTCGAGCTTTCCGGCCAGTCCGCCCGACCGGTAGAAATTGTCGTTCAGTCCGATCACCAGAAAGCCGCCGGGACGGATCACACGCACGATCTCGTCGATCGCGTCCGGCCGGACATGGGCGGTCGAAAAGACGCCGACGCAGGCCGCGGCATCATAGGCGCCATCGCCGGCATCGAGCGGCGGCCGGTTCAGATCGGCCTCGAACAGCCGGCGATAGATGCCGGTCGCCTCGGCTTTCTTCAGCATGCCGGTGGAGAAATCGCAGCCATCGATCGCGCCGTATCCTGCCTGATGCAATGCGATGCCCGACAGGCCCGAGCCGCAGCCGACATCGAGCACCGCAACACCGGGCCCCGGCGCGAGCCGTTCGGCCAGGGCCTGTGCGCAGCGTGCCGGCTGGCGGTATTCGTTCTCGCCCAGTTCCTCGTCGTAGACCTCCGCCCAGCGGTCGTAGAGCGCCCGTGTCTCCTCATCGGTCCTGACCTGATAGGCCTTGTCCAGAAAGCGTTCCCGCCCGTTGGTCATCGCGCGTACCTCCCCACCGCCAAGGCTTGCATCCACAACGGTTTGAGTCTATAGGCGCGCGGTCCGAACCGTCCGGCAGGGCATGCCGTGGCGGTTCACGAATGCTGAACAGCCAGCACGTCATCGACAATCGAGCGAAGCGAGGCGGGATCGGCCGATCCCCGTTCGAATTTTCGAACGCCCTTGCGGAGCGCCTGCGAAAGCGGGCCGGCGTGAACGCGAACAATGGAGAGCAAAATGCCCAAGATGAAGACGAAGGCTTCGGTCAAGAAGCGCTTCAAGACCACCGCCTCGGGCAAGATCAAGGTCGCCCAGGCCGGCAAGCGCCATATGATGATCAAGCGGTCCAACAAGTTCATCCGCAACGCGCGCGGCACCATGGTGCTGTCCGAGCCGGATACGAAGATCGTCAAGAAGTTCATGCCCTACGGCCTGTGAGCCGTCACGCACCAGATTTGAAGGAGCCAAGACCATGGCACGTGTCAAACGCGGCGTGACCGCTCACGCCAAGCACAAGAAAGTTCTCAAAGCCGCCAAGGGCTATTACGGCCGGCGCAAGAACACCATCCGCATCGCCAAGCAGGCGGTTGAGAAGGCGGACCAGTACGCCTATCGCGACCGCAAGGCCCGCAAACGCAATTTCCGCTCGCTGTGGATCCAGCGCATCAATGCCGCCGCGCGCGAGCACGGCCTGACCTATGGCCGGCTGATCGACGGGCTGAACAAGGCCGGCGTCGAGATCGACCGCAAGGTGCTGTCAGACATGGCGATCCACGAACCGGCGGCATTCGCTGCCATCGCGGAAAAGGCCAAGGGCGAGCTGGCCTATCTGAAAGACACCACGCCCAACGCATTTGAGGCCGCTGTCCGCTAGGCCAGCGCGCTTCTCAACGCATCACCCAAGTTTGAGAACCCGCTTCTGGCCACCGCCGGACGCGGGTTTTCTTTGTCGCCGGACTGTGAGAAACGAACCGCCGGACAGATAGGGAAACCGTCATGAACGAAACGGCCCGACCCGAGATCGATCAGCTTGAACGGACGCTGATGGCCGACATCGCCTCGGCCGCCGACGAGGACGCCATCGAACAGGTGCGCGTTGCGGCAATCGGCAAGAAAGGCGCGGTCTCCGAGCGCATGAAGACGCTCGGCAAGATGAGCGCCGAAGAGCGCCAGGTGATGGGCCCGGCGCTGAACGGGCTTAAGGTCCGCGTGACCGACGCGATCGCGGCCCGCAAGGCCGAACTGCGCGACGCGGCGATCGAGGCCCGGCTGGCGACCGAGACGGTCGACATCACGCTTCCCGTCCGTCCGTCGCCCGCCGAGACCGGCCGCATCCATCCGATCAGCCAGGTGATCGACGAGATCACCGCGATCTGCGCCGACATGGGGTTTGCCGTTGCCGAAGGCCCCGATATCGAGACCGACTATTACAACTTCACGGCGCTCAATTTCCCCGAGGATCATCCGGCGCGGGAAATGCACGACACGTTCTTCATGGCGCCGGACGCAAACGGCGAGCGCAAGGTGCTGCGCACGCACACCTCGCCAGTCCAGATCCGCACTATGGAAGCGCAGGAGCCGCCGATCCGCATCGTCATTCCCGGCAAGACCTACCGGCACGATTCCGACGCCACCCATACGCCGATGTTCCATCAGCTGGAGGGACTTGTCGTCGACAAGGTGACGACGGTCGCGCACCTGAAATGGACCATCGAGGAGTTCTGCAAGGCCTTCTTCGAGGTGCCCGACGTCGCCATGCGGTTCAGGCCGTCCTACTTCCCGTTCACCGAGCCGAGCCTGGAGGTGGACATTCAGTGCGACCGGTCAAAGCCCGGCGAAGTCCGGTTCGGCGAGGGCAATGACTGGATGGAGATCTTGGGTTGCGGCATGGTGCATCCGAACGTTTTGCGCGCCGGCGGGCTCGATCCGGACGTCTATCAGGGCTTTGCCTGGGGCATCGGCATCGACCGGCTGGCGATGCTGAAATACGGCATGCCGGACCTGCGCGCCTTTTTCGACGCCGATGTGCGCTGGCTGAAACACTATGGCTTCCGGCCGCTCGACATGCCGACCCTGTTCGGAGGATTAAGCCAATAGCGGCGAACCTGCCGCGCCGGCCGCTGACCAACGCCTATCGAAAGCAAAAACGATGAAATTCACATTGTCCTGGCTCAAGGACCATCTCGACACGGATGCAACGCTTGCCGAGATCACCGAGGCGCTGACCATGATCGGCCTCGAGGTCGAGGCGGTGGACGACAAGGCGCAGTTCGCGCCGTTCACCATTGCGCGCGTGCTGACCGCCGAGAAGCACCCCGACGCCGACAAGCTGAAGGTGCTGACGGTCGATGCCGGCGACGGCAAGCCTGTTCAGGTGGTGTGCGGGGCGCCCAATGCGCGGGCCGGCCTCGTCGGCGCGTTCGCCGCGCCGGGTACCTATGTGCCGGGCATCGATCTGGAACTGTCGGTCGGCAAGATCCGCGGCGTCGAGAGCCATGGCATGATGTGCTCGGAGCGCGAGCTTGAGATGTCGGACGAGCATTCCGGAATCATCGACCTGCCCGAGGACGCGCCGGTGGGTACGCCTTTCGCCGCCTATGCGGGGCTCGACGATCCGGTGATCGAGATCGGCCTGACGCCGAACCGGCCCGACTGCACCGGCGTCCATGGCATTGCGCGCGACCTGGCGGCGGCCGGGCTGGGCACGCTCAAGCCGCTCGGCATCGAGCCGATTGCAGGCGACGGCGCATGCCCGATCGATGTGCGCATCGACGCGCCGGACCTGTGTCCCGGCTTCGCCCTGCGGCTGGTGCGCGGCGTCAAGAACGGCCCCTCGCCGCAATGGATGCAGCAGCGCCTGATCGCCATCGGCCTGAGGCCCATCAATGCGCTCGTCGATATCACCAACTATGTCACCTTCGGCTGGGGCAGGCCGCTGCACGTATTCGATGCCGCCAAGGTGACGGGCAACCTCGTCGTGCGCCGCGCCACCGATGGCGAGACAATTCTTGGCCTTGACGGCAAGGAGTACATGCTGACCGGCGAGATGTGCACGATCGCCGACGAGCGCGGACCCGAATCCATCGCCGGCATCATGGGCGGCGAAGAATCCGGCTGCGACGAGACCACGACCGATGTGGTCATCGAATCGGCGCTGTGGAACCCGCGCAATGTCGCGCGGACCGGTCGCGATCTGGGCATCATCACCGATGCCCGTTACCGGTTCGAGCGGGGTGTCGATCCGGAATTCATGGTGCCGGGACTGGAACTGGCGACACGCATGGTGCTGGACCAGTGCGGCGGCACGCCCACCGAAACGCGCGTGACCGGCTATGCCGGCCATCAGCCCAAGACGGTTGATTTCCCCTTTGCCGAGGTCAGGCGGCTGACCGGCGCCGATGTCGAAGCCGCCAAGAGCACCGACATTCTGGAACGGCTCGGCTTTGACGTGAACGGCAGGGGCGAGATCGCCAAGGTCACGGCTCCGTCATGGCGGCCGGACATTGAAGGCAAGGCCGATCTGGTCGAGGAAGTCATGCGCATCCATGGCGTGGGCAACATCGCGCCGCTGCCGCTTGAGAGCCATGGTGCGGTCAATGGGCGCGTGCTGACCGTCCAGCAGGTGCGCACCCGCGCTGCGAAGCGTGCGCTCGCCGCGCGCGGCATGATGGAAGCCGTCACATGGTCTTTCATTCCGGCTGCCCATGCGGCGGCGTTCGGCGGCGGCGCGGCCGCGCTGCAGCTTGCCAACCCCATTGCGGCCGACATGAGCGACATGCGCCCCTCGCTGCTTCCCGGCCTTCTGGCGGCGGCCCAGCGCAACGCCAATGTCGGCCATGGCGATGTCGCGCTGTTCGAGGTCGCGGGCACTTATGAAAGCGACACGCCGGACGGGCAGCGCAGGGTCGCCGGCGGCATCCGCCGCGGCACGGCGACGCTCACCGGCGCGGGCCGGGCATGGGACGGACACGCGGCGGCGGTCGGCGTGTTTGACGCCAAGGCCGACGCGCTGGCCGCGCTCGAAGCGTGCGGCGCGCCGGTCGACAAGCTGACGGTCGAGCGCGGCGCGCCGGACTGGTACCATCCGGGCCGTTCGGGGCTGATCAAGCTCGGCCCGAAGAACGTGCTCGGCCATTTCGGCGAACTGCATCCGCGCACGCTCGAAGTGCTCGACGTCAAAGGGCCGGTCTGCGGCTTCGAGATCTTCATCGACGCCCTGCCCGAACCCAAGCGCAAGGCGACACGCACCAAACCGCGCCTCGATCTGTCGCCGTTCCAGGCGGTGACGCGCGATTTCGCCTTCGTGGTCGATGCCGATGTGGCGGCGGGCGCCCTGCAGCGCGCGGTCGCCGGCGCCGACAAGCAGTTGGTGACGGGCGTGACGGTCTTCGACCTGTTCGAGGGCGCGGCGCTCGGCGAAGGCAGGAAGTCGGTCGCCGTCGAAGTGCAGATCCAGCCGACCGACCGAACGCTGACCGACGAGGACCTCGAAGCACTGAGCGGCAGGATCGTTGCCAGTGTCGAAAAGGCGACGGGCGGCGTGCTCAGGGGGTAAGGTTAGCCGCCGGTGCGTGTCTTGATCGTTCGTTGTCCGCGTTTCGAGTAAGCGCGGCTGCGATGCGCAAGATGGACGATCAGCACCACGGTCCCATCTCGTCGCAATAACTCACAGACGAGGCGGTAAGCGCCGCACCGCAGCTTCCGAAAGCCTTTCAGGTTGCCCGAATAGGGAACCAGGCGCTGTCGTGCGTCCTCAAGGCGGGACAATTCGTCCAGCGCCGCCTTGATGCGCCGCTGATCGGCGGTCGCGATCGCCAGAAGGTCGGTGACGGCATCGGGATGCCATTCAATCCGCAAGACCGACCCTCTTCCAAACCTCTTCGTTCGGCACCGGCTCGAAAGGCTCCGACAAACGACTGCGCACAGTGTAGAAATCCTCAAGCTCTTCGAGCTTGTCGATGATCGCCTGACGGATCAGATGGCTTGCGTTCAAACCATGCTCTTCGGACAGTTTATCCCAACGAGCCTTGATCTCCGCATCAACACGGATAGACATCGATGTCATGACCGGCCTCATGTGTGCATCATGTCATACATGTAGTACGATGCGTATCATTCTTCAATGAGCGCTTACCGGTTGCCGCCTGAGAAGTCCGAAGCCTGTACGGGCACCCTTGCTCCCCGCCGCCCGCTCTGACACAAGGCTGGCCTGCATCGGTCGGAGCCCGCCATGAACCTCATTCTCAACACCGACAGCTACAAATACTCGCACTTTGCGCAGTATCCGCCGGAGACGGCGGCGATCTCGGCCTATATCGAATCGCGGCGCGGCGGCGACTATGACGTGACGCTGTTCTTCGGCCTGCAAATGTTCCTCAAGGACTATCTGTCCAAGCCGGTCACGCTTGCCGACGTCGATGAAGCCGAGGCGATGATCACGGCGCACGGCCTGCCGTTCAACCGGCCCGGCTGGGATCTTTTGATCGAGCGCCATGGCGGCTATCTGCCGCTGATGATCGAGGCGCTGCCGGAAGGCTCGGTCGTTCCGGCCGGCACGCCGATGGTCCAGGTGCGCAACACCGACCCCGAATTTTTCTGGCTGCCGACCTTCATCGAGACCGCGCTTTTGCGCGCGGTCTGGTATCCGTCGACGGTGGCGACGGTATCGTGGCATGTGCGCCAGATGATCGCCGAAACGCTCGACAGGACCTGCGACGATCCGGGGCCGATCCTGCCGTTCCGCCTGCACGATTTCGGCGCGCGCGGCGCAACCAGCTATGAGCAGGCCGGCCTGGGCGGCGTCGCCCATCTGGTCAATTTCCTGGGCACCGATACCGTCGCGGCGCTCGTCTATGCGCGCAAGTTCTACGGCGAAGAGATGGCCGGCTTTTCGATCCCGGCCGCCGAGCATTCGACGATGACTTCATGGGGCGAGGAACGCGAGGCGGCGGCCTATGAGAACATGGTCGAACAGTTCGGCGGTGACGGCAAGCTCGTCGCTGTGGTCTCCGACAGCTACGATCTGTTCCGCGCGGTGCGCAACATCTGGGGCGGCGAACTGAAGGAAAAGGTCGAGAACATGGGCGGTACGCTGGTTGTGCGGCCCGATTCGGGTGATGCGACGCGCGTGCCCATAGACACGATCGAGATGCTCGGCGACATTTTCGGCTACCGCGTCAACGCCAAGGGCTACAAGGTGTTGGCCGATTGCGTGCGCGTCATCCAGGGCGACGGCATCACACCGCGCACCATCCGTGTGCTGCTCGAAGCGATGACCGAGCGCGGCTGGTCGGCGGAAAACCTAGCCTTCGGCATGGGCGCGGGGCTGTTGCAGAAGGTCAACCGCGACACGCTGCGCTTTGCCATGAAGGCCAATGCGCGGCAGGACAAGGACGGCGCCTGGCACGGCATTGCCAAGGACCCCAAGACCGATCCCGGAAAGGCCTCCAAGCGCTACCGGCAGGCGGTCGTCATCGACGATGGCGCTCCGGTGGCGATGCCGCTCAAGGATATTGGCGACCGTCAGAACCTGATGCAGCCGGTCTGGGAGAATGGCGAGCTTAAGCGCGACTGGACCTTCGCGGAGATCCGCGAACGAGCCAATCCCGCGCGAAAATAGGAGGGCCATCATGTTCCGTTGGGGGATTCTCTCGACCGCAAAAATCGCCCGTGATCAGGTCGTGCCGGCGATCATGCAGAGCGAGACCGGCATCGTGACCGCCGTCGCCAGCCGCCGGCCCGGTCCGGCGGCCGGTTTCGCGCGCCGCTTCAACATCGCACACGCGTTCGACAGCTATGAAGCGATGCTGGACAGCGATGCCGTCGACGCCGTCTATGTCCCGACCGTGACATCGACCCATGTCGAATGGGCGATCAAGGCCGCGAAGGCGGGTAAGCATGTTCTGGTCGAAAAGCCGCTGGCGCTCAAAGCCGAAGACATCGATCCGGTGATCGCGGCGCGCGATGCGGCCGGCGTGACCGTCTCCGAAGCGTTCATGGTCACTTATCATCCGCAATGGCTCAAAGTGCGGGCGCTGATTGCAGAAGGCGCGATCGGCACGTTGCGGATGGTCCAGGGTGCGTTTTCCTATTTCAACCGCGACGGAAGCAATATGCGCAACGTGGCCGATCTGGGCGGCGGCGCACTGCCCGACATCGGCGTTTATCCGACCGTCGTGACGCGCTTCGTGACCGGGCAGGAACCGCGCGACGTGGTGGCAACGATCGACTTCGATGCAAAATTCGGGACCGACATCTTCGCCAATGCGACGATGCGGTTCGACGGGTTCGATCTTGGCTTTTACCTCGGTACACAGCTCGCCCAACGCCAGTCGATGGTGTTTCACGGCGACAAGGGCTTCATCGAGGTCCAGACGCCGTTCAATGCGGGGCTTTACGATTCCGACCGGGTGACGCTGCACGGTGCCGACCACCGCGAGGCGCAGATTTTCGCCTTTCCGGGCGTCAACCAGTACCAGTGTCAGGTGGACGCTTTTGCCCGCCATGTGGCGGGATCGGGCGAAGCGCTGTTCACGCTTGAGAGTTCCCGCGCCAACCAACGGGCCATCGACGCAGTCTATAGGGCGGCGGAAAGCGGCGAGCGCACGCGCGTCTGATCACCACCAGACGCCGCCGCGACCGATGCGGATGCGCGGGGCTTGATCTGCGGGCGGATGTAGCGGACCGGCACAACCCGGACAATCGGCTTCGGTGGCGCCGACGACCGGCCCGACCGGTGGACGCGTCTCGGCAAAGGCCAGCCAGTCGCGCATCCGGCCCTGCTCGCGCCGGGGAATTTTCGGAACCGGCGAAACCCGTCGTCGCAGCGGAGCCTGACGGACAGTGGGATTGTCTGCCGGCGGCGTGCGCAGCAATGTCGGCTTGAGCGCCTGCAACCGTTCGACCCGCTCGGCGGTTGGGGGGTGCGAGCGCAGCATGGAAGGCTCGGCCATCCGGCCGGCGGGCAGCAACATCGCTTCGAGCCTGCGCCGATGGGCGCCCTCGAGCTTGACGAGGGCCGACGACAGGCCGTCCGGGTCACCGGTCAGCATGGCGGCACCATAGTCGGCGTCGAACTCGCGGGTGCGCGACAGTGCAAGCTGCAGCAGGCTGCCCACGGTCGGCGCCGCGATCATCGCCACAATGCCGAGCCAGGGCACGGTCGGAAAGAAGCCCGAAAGGTTGAACAGAACGGCGATGATGCCGATGGTCGACAGGGTCGATGTCAGCCGCGAGACGACATCGGCCAGGCTCATCACCTTGATGTCCTCGTTGCGGATATGCGTGATCTCGTGGGCCAGAACGCCGGCCAGTTCGCGTGTGGTCAGGCTCCGCACCAGCGCATCAGTCACCGCGATCGCCGATGCATCGCGCCGACCCACGGCAAACGCGTTCATCAGCGGCGACGGAACCACATGCAGATCGGGCGCTCGGGTCAGGCCGGCGCGACGCGAGAGCTCGGCGACGATGGCGTGGCCCGCCGGAAACCGGTCCGGCCCCACAGGCTTTGCCTTGTACATGCGCAGGACGACCGACGGCGAAACCCGCCGGGCAGCGAACAGGCTGACGCCCCCGAAGATGAGCGCGTAGACGATACCGGTCGTGCCGGCGATCGCCCAGGCCGTCATCGCAAGAAGGGCGAGCGAGCCGGCGACCAGCACGAATGTGTGCAGCCGGTTTGCGAAGCGGTGACGCCGATGGATGGCATGGGTCTGTTCGAAAAAGGCGAAGGCCATGGCGTTCATATGGGCGACGCCACGGCCGGTTTGGAGTCCCTGCTTTGGGCCCGATCTCAGCCCTTCACGCCGAACACGAACCGCGAATAGCCCAGATAGGAAAAGACGGTGACGCAGGCGACGGCAACGAATGTCGCCATTTCGGGCAGGAACCAGTCCGGCGTTGCCAAAAGGACCGCCGAATAGATCAGATAGTTCAACACCGCGCCGATGATGGCCACCGTGACATAGCGCGCGGCCTCATTGCCCACCGTCCTGCCGCTGGCACCGAAGGTGAAGGTCCGGTTGATCAGCCAGGTGGTCAGCATCGCCGCGCCAATCGCCGGGATGCGGGCGGCAAAAGGACCAAGGCCAGCCAGCTCGATCAGCCCGCGAAGCACCGCCAGATCGACGATGAAGCCGGCGCCGCCGGCGAAGGCGAAGCTGAAAAGCCGGCCGAGCCGGGTTCTGGCGGGCTGGACCGCCGGACCGCGGCCGGGCGCATCGGCATGTTCACCGGTCTGCTTCATGGAACCCTTCATACCGTGGCGGGGTAAACCAATCCTGTCGCGGCGTGTCGGCGCCGGCGATTGGCCGGGCCGGTTGGAGCGGAATGCAAATCGCGATAGACTCGGCAAGATTTGGGGGCGGAATCAGGCGACGGGGAGGCGGCGATGGGTGTTTTTGCACGATTTTCGATGCGAGCCCGGTTCAAACCGGCGCTGACCGGGCTTGCGGTTGTGGGACTTGCGCTAATGTGCGGCCTTGGCTCCACGCCGGCCCTGGCGGAAGAGCCGGCCAAGCAATTGTTCGGCAACACGCCGCTGCCGGCGGCGACCGAAGCCCGCGTCCACGGATTTTATTCCAGTGGCTGCATTGCCGGCGCGGTCGCGATGCCCGTCGACGGTCCGAACTGGCAAGCCATGCGGCTCGAGCGCAACCGCCGCTGGGGCCATCCGGACCTGATCGCGCTGGTGCAGCGCCTGTCGCGCGAGGCGGCGGCCGATGGCTGGCCGGGCCTTCTGGTCGGCGACATTTCCCAGCCGCGCGGCGGGCCGATGCTGTCCGGCCACGCGTCCCATCAGGTCGGGCTCGATGCCGACATCTGGCTGACAAAAATGCCGAACCGGCGCCTGACGCAGAGCGAGCGCGCCAACACCAGTGCGGTCTCGGTCCTCAAACAGGGCACGCTTAATGTCGATCCGGCGATCTGGACCGCAGAACATGCCAAACTGCTGCGGCGGGCAGCGTCCTACGGCGCGGTGGAGCGGCTGTTCGTGCATCCGGGCATCAAGCGGGCGATGTGCGACGCCTATGGCGCCGATCGCGGCAATGATCGCTGGATGATCAAGATCCGTCCCTATTACGGCCACCACTACCACTTTCATATCCGCATGAAGTGTCCGGCCGATTCGCCCAATTGCCGGCCGCAGGACCCGGTGCCTGCATCCGGCAATGGCTGCGATGCCTCGCTCGACTGGTGGTTCACCTCCGAACCCTGGACGCCGAAACCGCAGGCGCCGGGCACCAAGCCCCGGCCGCGCCGCGAAAAGACGCTCGCCGACCTGCCCAATGCCTGCCGGGGCGTGCTGCGCGCGCCGCGCCCGGCCTCGGAGAGCCTGGCGACCTATTCGGCGTCATTCGATCAGGTTGCGATGATCGCCTCAGCCGTTCCGATTGCCGACGCTGCGCCGGCGCGCGCGGCGCTTCCGGGACTGGCGCGCCTGCCGATACCCGCCGACCGGCCACGGCAGTAGATGGCGCGAAAAAAGATGCGAGCCCATCTTTCACGCGGACCCCGAAACGGTTAAGAGAAACACGTCTTCTAAATCGATTGAACCACCATGTCCGATGCCCTCACCATCGCCCTGGTCGCCCATGACCAGAAGAAGGACGACATGGTCGCGTTCGTCCGGCGCCATGCGCCGCTTCTGTCGCGCTGCAGCCTGGTGGCGACGGGCACGACCGGCGGACGCATTGCCGATGCCGATCCTGGGCTGGATGTATCGCGGCTCCGCAGCGGGCCGCTGGGCGGCGACCAGCAAATCGGTGCGATGATTGCCGAAGGCGCCATCGACTCGCTGATCTTCTTCGTCGATCCGCTGACGCCGATGCCGCACGATGTCGATGTCAAGGCGCTGATGCGGCTGGCGATCGTCTATGACATTCCCATGGCGCTCAATGCCGCCACCGCCGACATTCTTCTCACCGCGCTGATTGCGGGGCACACCCCGGCGCAAGACACGGAAAAGGCCCATGCCTAGCTCCTCCAGCACCAGCCACTTCGTTTTGCCGTTCCCGATCCTGATCGCCGATGTCGGCGGCACCAATGCGCGGTTTTCGATCCTCATCGACGCCAATGCCGAGCCGAAGGCATTTACGACCATCCGGACGCGCGATTTTCCGACGCTGGATGCCGCGATCCAGAGCCACGTGCTCGACCAGACCTCGCTGATGCCGCGCAGCGCCGTACTGGCGGTGGCCGGGCCGACCGACGGCGACACGATCGACCTGACCAACAATGACTGGGTGGTCCATCCGCGCCGGATGATCGAGGAACTGGGGTTCGACGATGTGGTCGTGCTGAACGATTACGAGGCACAGGCGCTCGCGGTCGTCGCGCTCGACGAAGGCAATCTGCAGCAGATCGGCGGCGGCGAACGCGACCCCGGCGCAAACCGCGTGGTTATCGGCCCCGGCACCGGCCTTGGGGTTGCCGGCTTGGTCCATGCCGCACTGACCTGGATTCCGGTCGCCGGCGAGGGCGGCCATGTCGATCTCGGCCCGCAGACCGATCGCGATGCCGAGATCTTCGCCCATCTCGAGCGGATCGAAGGGCGGGTCTCGGGCGAACAGGTGCTGTGCGGCAGCGGCATGGTCAATCTCTACAGGGCCGTCGCTCGCGCCAACGGCAACGAACCGCGCTTTTCCGACCCATCCGAGGTCTCACAGGCTGCCGAACAGAAGGCCGATCCGGACGCCGTCGAGACACTCGATCTGTTCGCCGAATATCTCGGCCGCGTGGCCGGCGATCTGGCGCTCGTCTTCATGGCGCGTGGCGGGGTCTATCTCACCGGCGGCATCACCTTGAAAATCCTACCCTTTTTCAATGCCGAGCGTTTCCGGACCGCCTTTGAGAACAAGGCCCCGCACGGCGAACTGGTCGGTGCCATTCCGACCTATGCCGTCTTGCACGACCGCGCGCCGATGGAAGGGCTTGCCGCCTATGCGCGCACGCCGTCGCGGTTCGGCGTGTCGCTGGAAAACCGGCACTGGACGCGCTGAGCGCCTGTCCACGCCCTATTGAATAGGCTATAGCGCGCGCCATGAACGACAGACCGGACACGGCCGCGATCAGGGACGGGCTTGGCGGAGGCGTCATCGCGGTTCTGCGGCGCATCCTGTCGGAAAACGGCCGCGCCTATGCGTGGCACTACGCAATCACCATCGTGTGCCTCGTCCTGATCGGCATGACCACGGCGTTCGTCGCCTGGATCACGCGCGACGTGGTCGACGAAATCTTCGTGCGCCAGCGCGGCGATTTGATCATCATAATTACGGGCACGGTGATCGGCGTCTTCCTTTTGCGCGGCATCGCCATGTATGTTCAGGCGGTGGTTCTGGCACGCATCGGCAACGATCTGGTCGCGCGCTACCAGAGCCGGGTCTTCGACAAGTTGATGAAGCTTGGCATCGGCTATTTCACCGAAGCGCGCTCGGGCCATCTGTCGGCCCGCATCGCCGAGAACGTCAACGGTATCCGCGACGTGCTGTCGCTGACGCTCACAGCGCTGGGCCGCGACCTGATCTCGCTGATCGGCCTTCTGGTCGTCATGGTGACGATGGACCCGATGCTGTCGCTGATCGTCTTTTCGGTCGCGCCGATCCTGATCCTGGCCGTTGCCTGGGTGTCGGCCCGCATTCGAAACGTGGTGCGCGAAACGGTCGAACTGAATGCGCGCGTTGTCGGCACGATGCAGGAAGCGGTACAGGGCATCACGGTGGTCAAGGCGTTCACCATGGAAGAGCGGCTGGGCGCGCGCATCGGTGCGATTATCGACGATGCAAGGTCGAAGGCCGACCGGCTCGCCGGCATCATCGAGCGGGTCAATCCGGCAGCGGAGGTCTTTGCCGGGCTCGCCGTCGCCGGCGTGATCGCCTATGCGGGCCTGCGAGCGGTCAATGAAGGCCAGCCGCCGGGCGCGACATTCGCCTTCATCACGGCGCTGCTTCTGGCCGCCGACCCGGCACGGCGCCTCGGCCAGCTCAAGGTCAATCTCGAAAAGTCGATGGTCAATGCGCGGATGATCTACGAGATCCTCGACATGCCGGAACGCCAAAGCGACCGCGCCGATGCAGCACCGCTGACGATCACCGAAGGCGGCGTGCGGTTCGAGGATGTCGACTTTGCCTATGGCGATGGCACCAAGGTGCTGCATGGGCTGACATTCGCCGCCCCGGCGCACAAGACGACGGCCATTGTCGGCCCGTCGGGCGCCGGCAAGACGACGATCATCGCCCTGTTGCAGCGTTTCTACGACATCGATGCCGGGCGGATCGAGATCGACGGCCAGGACATTGCCGGCGTGACGCTTTCCTCGCTGCGCGGCCAGATGGCGTTCGTCTCGCAGCAGCCCTATCTGTTCGAGGGCACGATCCGCCAGAACATCGGCTATGGGCGGCCCGATGCCACAGACGCCGAAATCGAGGCGGCGGCGCGGCAGGCCAATGCGCACGACTTCATCATGGAACAGGCGCAGGGCTATGACACGCCGGTGGGCGAGAATGGCGTGACCCTGTCCGGCGGCCAGCGCCAGCGCATCTCGATTGCCCGCGCGATCGTGCGCGACGCGCCGATCCTGCTGCTCGACGAGGCGACCTCGGCGCTCGACAACGAATCCGAGAAGCTGGTCCAGCAGGCGCTCGAAGACGTGATGGCGGGGCGGACCACGATCGTCATTGCGCACCGGCTTTCGACGATCGTCTCCGCCGACCGGATCGTCGTCATGGACAAAGGGGAGGTGGTCGAGACCGGCACTCATGCCGAACTTGCCAGCCGGAAGGGTGGCCTCTATGCCAAGCTGAACATGCTCGGCGCCGGGACCGATCCCGATGCCGCCGAGCCGATAATGGAGACGGATGCGTGAGCGAACCGGTTGCCATTGCCGTCGTCGGAGCAGGCGGGCGCATGGGCCAGGCGCTGATCGGTGCGATTGCGAACGATCCGGCGGCGCGGCTTTCGGGCGCGCTCGAGCGCGAAGGGGCCGATGCGATCCTGCGCGATGCGGGCGAAGTGGCGGGCCTGGGCGCCAATGGCGTAACCGTGACCGCCGACCCGGACGAAGCCTTTGACGGCGCCGATGCCATCCTCGATTTCACTGCGCCGGCAGCAACGCGGGCGTTCGCCGACATGGCCGCCCAAAAGGGCATCGCGCATATCATCGGCACCACCGGCATGAGCGCCGACGACGAGGCGCATGTGCATCTCGCCGCAGAACGCACGGTCATCGTCAAATCCGGCAACATGTCGATGGGCGTCATCCTTCTGTCTGTTCTCGTCGAGCGGGCCGCCGCAGCGCTCGAAGCATCGGATTGGGACATCGAGGTGCTGGAGATGCATCACAAGCACAAGGTGGATGCACCGTCGGGCACCGCGCTGCTGCTCGGCCAGGCCGCGGCGACCGGGCGCGACATCGATCTGGACCAGAATTCGGTGCGCATGCGCGACGGCCACACGGGTCCGCGCGCCGCCGGCGCGATCGGTTTCGCGACGCTGCGCGGCGGCTCGGTGGTCGGCGATCATTCGGTGATCATGGCCGGGCCGGGCGAGCGGCTTGTCCTGTCCCATCATGCCGAGGATCGCGGTATCTTCGCCCGGGGCGCGGTCAAGGCGGCGATCTGGTCGCGCGGCCAGGCGCCGGGGCTCTATTCCATGCGTGACGTTCTGGGCGTCAGCTAATTCAGTCAACCGACTTGGGGAGAAAGCCGATGTCCGGTACGATGGTTCTGGTCCGCCACGGACAGAGCGAATGGAACAAGAAGAACCTGTTCACCGGCTGGCGCGATCCGGACCTGACGGAGCAGGGCGTGGCCGAAGCGATCGAGGCGGGCAAGGTGCTGGCCGAACGCGGCATGAAATTCGACATCGCCTTCACGTCCGTGCTCGTGCGCGCTGAACGCACCTGCCAGATGATCCTGGACGGTGTCGGCCAGTCGGACCTCGAGACCATCCATGACCAAGCGCTGAACGAGCGCAATTATGGCGATCTGGCCGGGCTCAACAAGGACGATGCGCGCGCCAAATGGGGCGAGGATCAGGTTCACATCTGGCGCCGGTCCTACGACACGCCGCCGCCCGGAGACGATGGCGAAAGCCTGCGCGACACGGGCGCCCGCGTCTGGCCCTATTACATGACAGAGATCCTGCCGCGCGTCCTGCGCGGGCAGACGGTTCTGGTCGCCGCGCACGGCAATTCGCTGCGCTCCCTCGTCATGATCCTCGACGGGCATACCAAAGAGTCCATCACGCAGCTTAACCTCGGCACCGGCGTACCGATGGTCTATCGCCTGCACGCCGATTCGACCGTCGCCGCCAAGGAAGTGCTGGGCGACATGTCCGGCGCGCATTGATCTTGATGAACCGGCTGGCCACGCCGGACATTGTCCGGTGCCTAATGTGATTTTTCTTTGCTGAGCTGTGGCCGCAGCCGATGCGAATCGGCTCTTCAAGACAGCGGAGTGCAGCCGCCGTGCCCAATGATTTCTACCGAACCGTCACCAAGACAATCAGCGAAGTGGGATACGCCTATTGGAAGCCCGCCAAGGGAAGCCACGAGAAATGGCGTCACCAGACGACTGGCAAGCTGTTAATCGTGCCACGCAACCTCAAAAGCCGGATACCGCCAACAACATTCTGAAATCAGCGGGCAGCCAAAAGCGCCTGTGACGTCAGGCGGCCTGCGGCTCGGGCTTCACGAAGACGATCGCTGGAATCAGGTCACGCGCTGTAAACTTGTGCAGATCGGCATCGGTCACGTGATTGGCCGCAACAAGCTCGGCGGCGACGTCGTGCAGAGTCGATTCGAACGCATCGATGCTATCGGCTTCAATATGAAGTCCTTCGATGTCGCTGTCGGCAACCCAAACCTTGGCGTCATCGTCCCAGACCGCTCGTACGGTGTATGTGCGCGGCACATTCGTCTCCTTCAGACCGTGTTGTAACCTATAGGCGCTTTGGGTGCTTGCCAACAGCCCTCTCAAGGTCTGAGATGTCGGGTGCCGAGAAGGCAAGATTGCCCAGAGATGCGCATGACCGACCTCTTCACACTGTTCTCGGACCACTGGCCGGCAATGATGGCGGTTTTTGCCGTTTTTGCCGTCGCCGCCGCGAGCCCCGGGCCGGCGACGCTCGGCATCATGGCAACGGCCATGGCACGCGGGCGCGCGGCGGGCATGGCGTTCGCCGCAGGCGTCCAGCTTGGTTCGTTCACATGGGCGATGGCGGCCGCGATTGGCCTCTCGGCCTGGCTCAACACGATCGCCTGGGGGCTCATCGCGATGAAGATCGCAGGCGGCGCCTATCTGATCTGGCTGGCGGCCAGGGCGTTGCGCAGCGCGCTGTCGGCAAGGCCGGTCCCGGCCGCCGCAAGCAATGCCAGGTCGCTGACCGGCCATTTCGCCCGTGGCGCGCTGTTGCACCTGACAAATCCCAAGGCCGTTCTGGCGTGGATCGCAATCGTTGCGCTGACGCAGACAAGCGGAGGCGGAACACCGGTGCTGCTGGCGACGCTGGGCATCTGCCTTTTGATCGGAGCGGTGGTGTTCCAAGGCTACGCGCTTGTCTTCGCCTCGCCGGTCATGGTGGCAGCCTACACGCGCGCCCGGCGTGCCATCGAAGGGGTTCTCGCCGGCGTCTTCGGCTATGCGGGCTGGCGGCTGTGGTCGTCGGCCTGACCGCCGGCCACCTGCCCGGCTTCCCAGCCCAGGATCGCGCGTTTGCGCGTCAGGCCCCAGTGATAGCCGGTCAGCGCGCCGGACTTTCCCATCGCGCGGTGGCACGGCACGACGAACGAGACCGGATTGGCGCCGACCGCCGCGCCGACGGCGCGTGACGCGGCAGGACGACCGATCCGGTCGGCGATCGCCGAATAGGCTTCGGCCCTGCCCATCGGGATCTTCAAAAGCGCCTCCCACACGCTGACCTGAAAGTCGGTCCCGATCAGCACGACACGCAGCGGCTGGTCGTTGCGCCACGCGCCCGGCGCGAAAACGCGTGCGGCATAGGTGCCGGTGGCGCCCATGTCCTCCTCGAAGCGGGCGAACGGCCAGCGGCCGGACATGTCGGCAAACGCCTCGCGCTCGCCGCCCGGATCGCAGAAGGCCAGGCCGCACAGGCCGCGCTCGGTGACCATGATCAGCGCAATGCCGAACGGACACAGATGATAGCCATAGCGGATCGTCAGCCCTTCGCCGCCGGCCTTGATCTCGCCGGGCGACATTGCCTCGTGGGTGACGAACAGATCGTGCAGCCGACCGGGGCCGGACAGGCCCAGCTCATAGGACGCATCGAGCAGCGGCATGTCGGAGGCCAGAAGCCGCCGCGCATGATCGATCGTCACTGCCTGCAAAAACGCCTTTGGCGACAGTCCGGCCCAGCGGGTGAACAGCTTCTGAAGGGCGGTCGGCTCCATTCCGACATCGTCCGCAAGGGCTTCCAGCGAGGGCTGGTCGCGCCAGTCCTGCGAGATCTTCTCGATGACCCGGCGAACGGTCTCGTAATCGCCGGTCTCGATGTCTGCGGGTTGGGTCAGAACGGCGTGCAGCTGTTCCATGGTCGTTTTTCCAAATGATGTCGGTTGCGCATCATTGGATCATCAAGGCCGGCGCTCCGCCACCCGAAACTTGAGAACGCCGATCAGCGCCGCGCGGTTGCCAAAGCCTGTGAAAACGCCGTCGCGAAGCTCTCGCGATCGTCGGGATTGAGGAAGGCACCGATCGATGTGGCCCGCCCCTGCCCGGTCAGACGCATCGCGGTGATGCCGATTTCGCTATGCCGGTCGATGTGAAACCGCGCCCAGAACGGGTTGTAGTGGTGGTCCTGATGGCGGCCGTTGGGTGCGATCTTGCGGATGTGCACGTCCGAGCGCGTGACCGTGACCTGCTCGCGCGCCCGCCCGGCGCGAAAGCTCAGACGAATGGCGAGATAGAGGATGAAGACGTCGACGATCATGAAGATGGCCACCGGCCAGGCGCCGAGCGCGAAATAGAAGACGGCGTTCATCGCGCAAATCGCGGCGAACACGCCCATCAAAAGGGCGAAGCCGCCGGACGTCAAAGACCGGTGCGGAAAAAGCTCTGCGGCGAATACCGTCTTTTCGGCTGGCGCGGCGGGTTCTATGTCTGAAGACACAACGGACATGGATCGAGGTTATAGGCCGCAATGGAAGCCAGCCAAGAGAAAAAGCCAACGGCAAAACGTGCCGGACCGGCAAAGAAGCGGACCAGGCGGCTGCCGCGGACCAAGTACACGCAAGACGAATTGCGCGAGATGTTCCGGCGTTTTTCGATCCAGCGGCCCGAGCCCAAGGGCGAACTGGCGCATGTGAACCCCTATACGCTGGTCGTCGCCGTCGCGCTTTCGGCGCAGGCGACCGATGCGGGCGTCAACCGGGCGACACGAGACCTGTTCAAGGTCGCCGACACGCCCGAAAAGATGCTGGCGCTTGGCGAGGAAAAGGTGGGCGATTACATCAAATCCATCGGGCTTTGGCGCAACAAGGCCAAGAACGTCATCGCGCTGTCGCAAAAGCTGATCGACGATTTCGGCGGCGAGGTGCCACAAACACGCGAGGAACTGACCACGCTGCCGGGCGTCGGGCGCAAAACCGCCAACGTCGTCATGTCGATGGCGTTCGGCATTCCCACCATGGCCGTCGACACCCACATTCTGCGAATAGGCAACCGGATCGGCCTGGCGCCGGGCAAAACGCCCGATGAGGTCGAGGCGATCCTGATGAAGGTGATCCCCGAAGAGTATCTCTATCACGCCCATCACTGGCTGATCCTGCATGGCCGCTACACCTGCAAGGCGCGCAAGCCCGATTGCGTGGCCTGCGTGATCGCCGATCTGTGCAAGTCGAAGGAAAAGACCACAAGCGAGCCTGCACCGCTTGTGCCGCTTCCGCCGCAGGTGATCGGCTGATGGGCGTCAATCTGGTCATCGTCGTCGCGCTTATCCTGCTGAACGGGCTGTTCGCGCTGGCCGAACTGGCGGTCGTCTCGTCGCGGCGGGCGCGGCTTCAGGCGCTCGCCGACCGGAACCGCCGCGGCGCGCAAAGCGCGCTCGCGCTGCATGCCGACCCGGGCCGGTTCCTGTCATCGGTGCAGATCGGCATCACGCTGGTCGGCATCGTCAATGGCGCGTTTTCGGGCGAGGCGTTCGGCGACGCGGCGGCCGATGCGCTTGTCGCGCTGGGGCTGAACGCGGCAACGGCGGCCACGCTGGGCTATACGGCGATCATTCTGGCGGTCACCTATCTGTCGGTAATCGTCGGCGAACTGGTGCCCAAGTCGCTGGCCCTTCGCAACCCGGAAGGCATTGCCTGCGCCGTGGCACCCGCCATGACGCTGTTTGCCCGGCTGGCGGCGCCGGCGGTCTGGATTCTCGATGCCTCGACGCGGCTGATCATGCGGCTTATCGGGCAGGGCGGCGCCGAGGAGCCGCGCGTGACCGACGAGGAAATCAAGTCGCTGATCGCGCAGGCCGAACAGGCGGGCGTGGTGGAGACCGACGAGCGCGACATGATCGCAAGCGTCATGCGACTGGCGGATCGCCGCGCGACCAGCCTGATGACGCCGCGCATGGAGATCGAATGGATCGACATGAGCGATCCGCCGGCCGACATCGCCGAGCAACTCAAGACCACGCGCCAGACCTTCCTGCCCGCGGCCGGCGAGAGCCTCGATCATGTGGAGGGAGTGGTGCGCACGCGCGAGGCGCTGCTGGCCCTGCTCGACGGCAAAGCACCGGATCTGGAGGCGCTTTTGCATCGCGTCGACAGCGTGCCCGAATCGGCGGCCGCGCTCGATGTGGTGACCCGTCTGCGGGAGGCGCCGACGCCGGTCGTGTTCGTCCGCGACGAACGCGGCCATTTCGAGGGTCTGATCACTTCGACGGACATACTGGAATCGATCGCCGGCGCCTTCGTCTCCGAAAGCGGACCGACAGAGCCGGATGTCGTGGCGCGCGACGACGGCACCTATCTGATGAACGGGGCGATGCCGGCGGACGAGGCGGCCGAACTGCTCGGCATATTGCTGCCCGATCGCCGGTCCTACGAGACGCTGGCCGGGCTGATGCTGGACCGGCTCGGCCGGTTGCCCGACACGGGCGAAGCCATCGAGGCCGATGGATGGCGGCTTGAGGTCATCGACATGGACGGCCAGCGGATCGACAAGCTGCTTGCCCGGCGCACCGCCACCACACGCCGCGCGGGCAAGGGGACCGAAGCCTGACGGGCGGCGCTATGCGGGCGCCATATGCCCCTGGCGCGCCTGCCTGCCGGCAATCGCCTTGTGCAGGTGCACCATCAGGGCGGCGCCGAACAGGGGTGTCATCAGGTTGACGATCGGGATCGCCATGAAACCGGCGATCAGAAGTCCGGCGAGGACGACCGTGCCCGAATGGCGGGAGCGCAGTTCGGCGGCGGTCTTTTCGTCATGAAAGCGCATGGCCGCGAACTGGAAATATTCGCGGCCGAGCAGATAGGCGTTGACCGCCAGAAAGGCGATCAGGTTGACGCCCGGTATCAGCAACAGCAGCAGCGCGGCCAGGTTGCCGGCGACCACAACGCCGAAAAACTTGATGCCGAGCACGATGGAGCGCCCGAGCGGCAGCGGCCTGCCGGTCGGCGCATCGGGATAATCCTGCCGTTCGATGTGTTCGGCGACATCGTCAAGAAAGATGCCGGCGATGACCGCACTCACCGGCCCGACCAGAAAGGCAAGGCCGACCGCCAGCGCCAGACCCGCGGCGACAGCCGCGACGAGCCCGATCGTGCCGGTCCAATCCGGCAGGGCGAAACCGGCGATGAACGCTTCCAGATAGGGCAGCGCGGCCCACTCGACCGCATAGCGGATGGCGAACCAGGCGGCGATCAGGCCGACGATCGTCAGCCCGACCGACTTCCACAGAACCTGCCGCAAGGCCGGGTCGAACAGTTCGCCAAGCGCGCGCCGTGCCGATGCAATCACCATGGTGCGCAGATGGGGGCGCCCGATTGCCGGTGCAATGGGCGTCCGAAGACTTCCAATCGTGTTCCGCACGGGCTAAACGCGCCGGGACCGAGACCGAGGGCGCCCAATGAGTCATTATGATGTGCTGTGCATTGGCAATGCGATCGTCGATATCATCGCACGTGCCGAGGACGACTTCCTGCGCGAGAACGGCATCATCCGCGGTGCGATGAACCTGATCGACATGGAGCGCGCCGAGCTCCTTTACGAACGCATGGGTCCGGCCGTCGAGACGTCGGGCGGCAGCGCCGGAAACACCGCAGCCGGTGTCGCCAGCTTCGGCGGAACGGCGGCCTTTTTCGGCAAGGTTGCCGATGACGGGCTCGGCCGCATCTACCGCCACGACATTCGTGCCCAGGGCGTTGCCTTCGACACATCGGAACTGGCCGGTACTCCGCCGACGGCGCGCTCCATGATCTTCGTCACACCCGACGGAGAGCGGTCGATGAACACCTATCTGGGTGCCTGCGTCGAACTGGGTCCCGAAGACGTCGAAGAGGACAAGGCCGCCGGGTCCAAGGTCACCTATTTCGAGGGCTATCTGTGGGATCCGCCGCGCGCCAAGACGGCCATCCGCGAGACCGCGAGGATCGCGCACGCCAATGGCAACGAGGTGGCGATGAGCCTGTCGGACCCGTTCTGCGTCGACCGCTATCGCGACGAGTTCCTCGATCTGATGCGTTCGGGCACGGTCGATATCGTCTTTGCCAATGAGGACGAGGCAAAATCGCTCTACCATACGGCCGACCTGGAGACGGCGCGCGAAGCATTGGCCAAAGACTGCAAGATCGCCATCGTCACGCGCTCCGAAAAGGGCTCGATGATCATCAATGGCGGCGGCGCGCACACGCGCATCGATGCCGACCCGGTCGACAGGCTGGTCGACACGACGGGCGCCGGCGACCTCTACGCGGCCGGCTTTCTTTACGGCTACACTGCCGGGATGGACATGGAGACATGCGGCCGGCTGGGATCGCTGGCCGCCGGAATCGTCATCCAGCAGATCGGTCCGCGTCCGCAGGTTTCCCTCCGCCAGGCGGCGATCGATGCGGGCCTGATCCGGGGTTGATTGTCAGGGGCGCAACGGCTTCTGTCGATCACGCGTCCTTGTCCGCCTCGGCATCGGGCGGGCCGGGTTCGGGCTCGGATGCGGCCTGCTTCGGGCCACCCTTGGCGACGCCCACCATGGCCGGCCGCAGCACGCGCTCGCCAATCGAGTAGCCGGCCTGAACGACCTGAACGACCGTGTTGTTGGGCACTTCGGGGTTGGGCACTTCGAACATTGCCTGATGGAAATTGGGGTCGAAGCGCTCGCCCTCGGGCGCCAACTGTTTGACGCCGTGGCGCTCCATCGTCGACAGCATGGATTTTTCCGTCAGTTCGACGCCTTCGAGCAGGTTCTTGAGCACGTCATCGGCGGCCTCGCGCTGTTCAGCCGTGACGGCTTCGATGGCGCGCCGAAGATTGTCGGTCACACCCAGCATGTCGCGGGCGAAGTTGGCGATCGCAAAGCTCTTGGCATCGGCCACTTCGCGCTGGGTGCGGCGGCGCAGGTTTTCCATGTCCGCGGCAAGCCGCAGCAGCCGGTCCTTCATGTCGCTGTTTTCGGCCTGGATCGCCTCGATTTCCTCGGCAATGATCGAACCGGCTGCGGCACTGTCTGTGTCCATATCGCCGAACACCGCACCCTCGGCCTCATCGGCGCCGTCCTCTTCGCCAAACGCCGCATAGGCATCGGCATCTTCGGCGGCGGCGCGGCGGCGGGCGGCGCGGTCGGCCTTCAGAAGCTCATCGGCGGCCTTGCGGAGGTTTTCGCGGCTGCCGGGATTGATGTCAGCGCCGGAGGTCTCCGGCTTTCGATCATTGTCAGCCATTCGTCATGTCCATTCGGTTGGGAATTCAAAGCTGGGCGCGATATCGAGTGTGCGCAGCGAAAAATCAAGCCCGGCGGCGCTGTGCTATTCGCGTTCGATCATGCGCGAAATCAGCTGCGCGGTGTAGTCGACCATCGGCACGATCTTGGCATAGTTGAGCCGTGTCGGCCCCAATACGCCCAGCGCGCCGATCACCCGGCGGTTGGTGTCGCGATAGGGCGCAACGACCAAGGACGAGCCGGACAGCGAAAACAGCCGGTTCTCCGATCCAATGAAGATGCGCACGCCCGAGCCTTCCTCGGCCATGTCGAGAACGCTGATGATCTCGTCCTTGCGCTCGAGATCGTCGAGCAGCATCTTGGTGCGCTCGATCTCCTCGGCATCGGTGAGGTTTTCCAGCAGATTGGCGCGGCCGCGCACGATCAGCTGGCGGGGATGACCGTCATTCGCGCCGGACCAGACCGCTAGCCCACGTTCCACAAGGCTGGCGCTGAGCGCATCCAGTTCGGCGCGGATTTCGCCGCGCATCGCGTTGATGGCGCGGCGGACGTTGGCCAGTGTCTGCCCGCGCGCGTGATGGTTGAGAAAGTTTGCGGCCTCGGCCAGTTGCGATGCCGTCATGCCGGCAGGCAGGTCGATGATGCGGTTCTCGACCTCGCCCGATTCCCAGACCAGAACGGCCAGAGCCTTGGTTTCTTCGAGGCGCACGAATTCGATATGCTTCATCGCGCCGTCGCGCTTGGCCGCCAGCACGAGCCCCGCGCCGCTCGACACCCGGCTGAGCATCTGGCTGGCCTCGGTCAGCAATTGCTCGGTATGCGGATGGCCTTCGCCGGAGCCCAATTGCTGGTCGATGATCGCTCGTTCCTCGTCGCTGACGGCGCCGGCATCCATGAAGGCATCGACAAAAAAGCGCAGACCCTGCTCGGTCGGCAGGCGCCCGGCAGAGACGTGCGGCGCATAGATCAGGCCGAGCGCCTCCAGATCGCTCATCACATTGCGCACCGAGGCCGGCGACAGCGATGTCGGCAACATCTTGGACAGGTTGCGCGAGCCGACCGGCTCGCCCTCGGTGAGATAGCTTTCGACGATGCGCCGGAAGATGTCGCGCGATCTCTCGTCGAGCTTTTCGTCCAGTTCGGTGGCTGTCGGGGTGATATGCTGCATTGGCGCGTGGCAATCCCTGTTGCCCCAGATATATGCCAGCGACGGAATTCGGGAAAGGGGCGACAGCGCACGGTTCCATCGGGCGCGCAAACCGTCTAGACACGGCGCGGATTTCAAACCCGAAGGACATTCCATGAATCGGCCATCCGGGCGCATGCCCGACCAAATGCGCGCCGTCTCGTTCGAGCGCGGCATCTCCAAGCATGCCGAAGGCTCTTGCCTGATCAAGTTCGGCGACACACACGTTCTGTGCACCGCGAGCCTTGAAGAGCGGGTTCCGCCATGGCTGCGCAATTCCGGCCGCGGCTGGGTGACGGCCGAATATGGCATGCTGCCACGCGCCACTGGCGACCGGATGCGTCGCGAGGCGTCATCGGGCAAGCAGGGCGGCCGAACGCTGGAAATCCAGCGTCTGATCGGCCGGTCGATGCGGGCGATCGTCGATCTCGAAGCGCTTGGCGAACGCCAGATCACCGTCGACTGCGATGTGATCCAGGCCGATGGCGGAACACGCACAGCGGCGATCACCGGTGGCTGGATCGCGCTGCACGATTGCCTGGACTGGATGCATTCGCGCCAGATGGCGTCCAAGACGCGGGTGCTGAAGGACCATGTCGCGGCGGTCTCGTGCGGCATCTATCAGGGCACGCCGGTGACCGATCTGGACTATGTCGAAGACAGCAACGCGGAAACCGACGCCAACTTCGTGATGACCGGCACCGGCGGCATCGTCGAGGTGCAGGGTACCGCCGAAGGCGCGCCGTTCAGTCGTGACGAGTTCAACGCCCTGTTCGGTCTGGCGGAGAATGCCGTCGCCGATCTGGTCGCGATGCAGAAACAGGCCGTCGGGGGCTGAGCATGGCACGGCGGCTCGAACCGGGACGGCTGGTGCTCGCCACGCACAATGACGGCAAGCTGCGCGAGATTCGCGGGCTGATCGGCCCGTTCGGCTTCGATGTGGTTTCAGCGGGCGAACTGGGTCTTGATGAACCCGAGGAAACCGGAACGACGTTCAAGGACAATGCGCGAACCAAGGCGATGGCCGCGATGGAGGCGACCGGCCTGCCGGCGCTAGCCGACGACAGCGGGCTATGCGCCGAGGCGCTCGACGGGGCGCCGGGCGTCTACACCGCCGACTGGGCGGAGACCGGCAATGGCGATCAAGATTTCATGATGGCGATGCGCACGGTCGAGGAAAAGCTTCAGGCGCTGGGTGCGGCAGAACCGGACCAGCGGCGCGCCGCGTTCGTCGCGACGCTGTGTCTGGCCTTTCCCGACGGGCATTGCGATTTCTTCCGGGGCGAGGCGCCCGGCCATCTCATATGGCCGCCGCGCGGCGATCTGGGCTTCGGCTATGATCCGGTGTTCGTGCCCGATGGACACAGCCGCACGTTCGGCGAGATGACCGCCGAGGAAAAGCATGGCTGGAAACCGGGCGAAACCGACGCCTTGTCGCATCGCGCCCGCGCGTTCAAACTGTTTGCCCATGACTGTCTGGGCGTCACCTGATCAAACAGCCCCGGCGCCGCTCAATGGCGATGACGGATCGCCGGGCTTCGGCGTCTATCTGCATTGGCCGTTCTGCGCGGCCAAATGCCCCTATTGCGACTTCAATTCGCATGTCCGCCACGCGCCGGTCGACCAGACGGCCTTTGCCGAAGCGTTCCTTCGCGAGATGGCGCATGTGCGGGACCTGACCGGTCCGCGCGAGGTGACATCGATCTTCATCGGCGGCGGCACACCATCCCTGATGACGCCGGAAACGGTTGGCACGCTCCTCAATGCGGTTGCCGCACATTGGAGGGTTCCGGCCAACATCGAAGTGACGATGGAAGCCAATCCGCAATCGGCAGATGCGAACAGATTTGCCGGCTACAGGACTGCGGGCGTCAACCGGCTGTCGCTCGGCGTTCAGGCCCTGAACGATGCCGATCTCACATTCCTGGGCCGGCTGCACGATGCCGACGAAGCGCGCGCCGCGATCGAACTGGCGCGGCGGACATTCCCGCGCCTGTCGTTCGATTTGATCTATGCGCGGCCGGGTCAAACGCTGGCGGCATGGGCATCGGAATTGCGCGAGGCCATCTCGCTCGCGGCCGATCATCTGTCGCTCTACCAGCTGACCATCGAGGACGGAACGCCGTTCAAGGCACTGCACGCGGCCGGGCGCATCGCCATTCCGGACGGTGAACTGGCGAGCGATCTTTACGCGATGACGCAGGACATCACGTCCGATCATGGTTTGCCGGCGTATGAAATATCCAATCATGCCGTGCCCGGTGCGCAATCGCGGCACAATCTCACCTATTGGCGTTACCGCGATTATGCCGGCATCGGCCCCGGCGCGCACGGACGGTTTGCCGTTGGCGAGGCCGTCGAAAAGCACGTGACCATCACCGAGCGACATCCCGAGACCTGGCTGGAGCGTGTACGCCGGCGCGGTCACGGCATTGCCGAAACCGAAACGCTGGATCGGATGGCCCAGGCGGATGAGATGCTGATGATGGGCCTGCGGCTGACGGAGGGCGTCGATCTGGCACGTCACGAAGCGCTCGGCGGGCGCACAATCGATGGACAGGCGCTGCAGGCGATGATCGATCTGGGCATGGTCGAACGCGTCGGCAATGCCCGCATCCGGGCGACGGCGCGCGGGCGGATTGTGCTTGATTCCGTGATTGCCGAACTGGCGCAATGAGATGAGTGCACCGACCTACACGATCGCCGGCCACGAGATCACGGCGCCGCCGCTGGAGCCGGCGCTCTATCTGGTCGCAACGCCGATCGGCAACTTGCGGGATGTCACGATCCGCGCCCTGGAAACGCTGGCCGCCTGCGATGTATTGGCCTGTGAGGACACGCGGATTACCCGCCGCCTGCTCGACCGCTACGGCATTGCCGCCAAACCGGTCGCCTATCATGAGCACAATGCGGATCAGGCGGGTCCTCGACTGCTCGCCGCGCTGGCCGACGGCCGCTCCGTGGCGCTGGTCTCCGATGCCGGAACGCCTCTGGTCTCCGATCCCGGCTACCGGCTCGGTATCGAGGCAAGACAGGCAGGCCATGCGGTTGTCCCGATCCCCGGTCCATCGGCGGTTCTCGCCGCCCTTTCGGCCTCAGGCCTGCCCACCGACGATTTTCGGTTCGTCGGGTTTTTGCCGGCGAAAGACAAGGCCCGCCGCGACCGGTTGGCTTCGCTTCAGCACCAGCAATCAACCCTGATCGCCTTTGAATCACCGCACCGCCTAGTCGGCGCGCTCGAAGCCATCGCGGCAGTGATGGGGGCGGAGCGCACGGTGTGCGTCGCGCGCGAGCTGACAAAACGGTTCGAAACCGTAACGACGGGAACCGTCAACGAATTGTCGAACCGGTTCGGAGACGAAACGATAAAGGGCGAGATCGTTTTGCTGATCGCGCCGGCGAAGACGGAAACCGGCCAAGCCGAGGCGACTGACATCGATGCGCTGCTCGCCGAACTTCTCGCGGACATGCCGGCGGGCAAGGCGGCGCGGGAAGCCGCGCAGATGACGGGCCTGCCCCGCGCCGATCTCTACGCCCGGATCCTTGCGCGGAAAGAGACCGGTGACTGAACCGGGCGGCGCCAAGCGCCGAAAAGCCGAAAGGCGCGGCCACGCCGGTGAAACCCGGGCAACGTGGCTGATGCGCCTCAAAGGCTTCCGCATCGTGGCGCGCCGCTACAAATGCCGGGCGGGCGAGATCGACCTGATCGTCCGGCGCGGCGATCTCGTCGCAATCGTCGAGGTCAAGGCAAGGCCGTCACTGGCCGAGGCGATGGACGCCGTGACGCCTTACGGGCGCCGGCGCATCATCGGCGCGACCGATCACTGGCTGGCCGGACAGCCGGACCATGGCCGGCTTTCGGTAAGATTCGATCTGGTCGCTGTGCTTCCGGGCCGCTGGCCTGTGCATGTGCCGGCGGTGTTCACGGCCTGAAGCCGATTGATTTTGCCGCGCACGCGCGCCACTTAGGGCCAACCCAATCGAGGAACGATCATGGCGCTTACCATCGCGGTCCAGATGGACCATGTCTCCACCGTCGCGATCGAGGGCGACACCACGTTCGCCCTGTGTCTCGAGGCGCAGGCGCGCGGCCATGACCTGTTCCACTACACGCCCGACCGGCTGGCCCTGCGCGACGGAACGGTCAGCGCCTTGCTCGAGCCGCTGACCGTGCGCGACGTCAAGGGCGATCATTTCACCCTGGGTCCGGCCCAACGCACGGACCTGTCCCGGATGGATGTTGTGCTTCTGCGGCAGGACCCGCCGTTCGACATGAACTACATCACGACGACGCATATTCTCGAACGCATCCATCCGAAAACGCTGGTGGTCAACGACCCGGCCTGGGTGCGCAATTCGCCCGAAAAGATCTTCGTCATGGAGTTTGCCGACTTCATGCCCGAAACGCTGATCACCAAGGATGTCGATGCGATATCCGATTTCCGGCGCGAGTTCGGCGACATCATCGTCAAACCGCTTTATGGCAATGGCGGTGCCGGCGTCTTCCATCTGCGCGATGGCGACCGCAACCTGACCTCGCTGATGGAGATGTTCGGCCAGCTGACCAACGAGCCGATCATCGCCCAGCGCTATCTGGCCGATGTCCGCGCCGGCGACAAGCGTATCATCCTGATCGACGGAGAGCCGGTGGGCGCCATCAACCGCGTGCCGCATGAAAGCGACACGCGCTCGAACATGCATGTGGGCGGCAAGGCGCTGGCGACCGAGATGACCGAGCGCGAGCGCGAGATCTGCGCGGCGATCGGGCCGGCGCTGCGGGAGCGTGGCTTCATCCTGGTCGGCATCGACGTGATCGGCGGTCTCATGACCGAGATCAACGTGACCTCGCCGACGGGCGTGCGCGAAGTCGCCAAGTTCGGAGGCGCCGACATTGCGGCGCTTTTCTGGGATGCGGTCGAAAAGCGGCGCTGACCGGCGCCCGTTTGTTCCGCCATACAATCGGCCACAACCTGAATACAGCCTTGACGCGTATTTGTTCCCAAAATGTTCTTGCCTTGTTTCACAACCTGTGCTTGATTGATTGACGGGTGCGGGTTGTGCGTGGCGGATGGTCCGGTGCACGCGCCACGCCCTTCGCGCACAGGGGGCAAGGACATGGTCGCACGTGTGACGACAGTCGCCTTCCAGGGCATCGAGGCGGTGCCGGTCGATGTTCAGGTGATGGTGGCGCCGGGCAAGATGATGATGCAGATCGTCGGCCTGCCGGACAAGGCCGTCGCCGAAAGCCGCGAGCGGGTCCAGTCGGCCTTGCATGCATCGGGTCTGTCGATGCCGCCCAAGCGTGTGACAGTCAATCTGGCGCCGGCCGACCTGCCCAAGGAGGGCAGCCATTTCGATCTGCCGATCGCGCTGGGACTGATGGCGGCGCTGGGCGCCATTCCCTCCGACGCGCTGGCCGGCTTTGCCGTGCTGGGGGAATTGTCGCTCGACGGCACCATCGCGCCGGTCGCCGGCGTCCTGCCGGCGGCAATTGCGGCCAATGCATCGGGAAAAGGCCTGATCTGTCCGGCGGCCTGCGGCGCCGAAGCGGCATGGGCGGATGCGACCATGCCGATCCTCGCGCCGGTCAGCCTGATCGGGCTTGCCAATCATTTTCGCGGCACGCAGGTGCTGTCGCGGCCACGGGCGGCGATGCGCGAGGCGGCATCCAACCTGCCCGACATGGCCGACATCAAGGGACAGGAAACGGCGCGGCGTGCGCTGGAAGTCGCCGCGGCGGGCGGTCACAACCTCCTGATGGTCGGCCCGCCCGGTTCGGGCAAATCCATGCTGGCGCAGCGCTTGCCGTCGATCCTGCCGCCGCTGTCGGCACGCGAACTGCTCGATGTCTCGATGATCGCCTCCATCGCCGGCGAACTTGCGGGCGGCGAATTGACCGACCGGCGCCCGTTCCGCGCGCCGCATCATTCGGCCTCGATGGCCGCCATGGTCGGCGGCGGGCTCAGGGCGCGGCCCGGCGAAGTGTCGATGGCCCATAATGGCGTTCTGTTTCTCGACGAGTTCCCCGAATTCGCGCCGCAGGTGCTGGACAGTCTGCGCCAGCCCCTGGAAACCGGCAATTGCATGATCGCCCGCGCCAATCACCGTGTGTCCTATCCCGCCCGCATCCAGCTCGTCGCCGCGATGAACCCGTGCCGGTGCGGCATGGCCGGCACGCCCGGGCATGCCTGTTCACGCGGCCCGCGCTGCCAGACCGATTATCAGGCGCGGATTTCGGGGCCGCTGATGGACCGGATCGACGTCCGCGTCGAGGTGCCGGCGGTGATGCCGGGCGACCTGATCCGGCGCAAGCCGGGAGAGACGAGCGCGGCGGTGGCTGCGCGGGTTGCAGGGGCGCGCGCACTGCAGGCAGACCGATACACCGGTCTCGGCATGGCGGAGGTCGGCGTCAATGCGCACTGCCCGACGGCGATGATCGAGGAGGTGGCGAAGGCCGATGGCGGCGCGCTTCAACTGCTTGCGGACGCTGCCGACAAGATGCGCTTTTCGGCACGCGGCTATCACCGCATCCTGAAGCTGGCGCGGACACTGGCCGATCTCGACGGGCACGACGCGGTCGGCCGGATCCACATTGCCGAGGCCATCTCCTACCGCATCATGGGCGATGCGATGGCCGCCGCGGCGTGATGGAAACCGGGCCGAACCGGCCCATTTGCGGCCGCCACCGGCGCAAGACCGCCGATCCGGCCGGATGGCGCCAGCCGGTCAGCCCGCGCGGGCGGCGATGGCGACCGCCGCCCCGCCCAGACATGTGGCCGCAAACCGGTTGAGCGCCTTGAGCGCCCGCGGCGTCCTCAGGAAGATGCGTGCCCGGCCCGCCAGCCCCGCATAGGGCACCATGACGGCGACCAGAACGAGAAATGTCACGGCGATCAGGATGGTGAAGTCCGCCATGGTCACCGCCGTCATGTCGATCAGGGTTGGCAGAAGCGCCAGATAGAAGACCATCGTCTTGGGATTGCCGAGCGTGACCAGCAGGCCGGCGACGAAGCCGGCCACCGCACCGCCGCCATCGGCCTTCGCATCGATCGTTTCGGCGGTGACCCCGGCCCGCCAGAACCCGATGGCCATCCAGACGAGATAGGCGGCGCCGGCATATTTGATGACGACGAACAGCGTGCCGAAGGTCGATGCGACATAGGCGAGGCCAAGGATCGCCGCGGCCAGATAGACAACGTCACCCAGCACCAGGCCGAACAGCATGGGCAGTGTCGGGCGGAGGCCGGCGCCGAGCGCCCGCGCGACGATGGCGATCACGCCGGGCCCCGGAATGGCGGCGGCGATGGCAAGCGCGATCGCATAGGTCAGAAAATCGGGCAGGGTCATCGGCGCGGTTCCGCTTCGGGATCACCGGCAAGCCCTATCACCGAGCCGATGGTCTGTCTGTGGTAATCCTGTCACCGGTACAAGATATCCAGCACCGGTCAATGGGTGCCGGTGGATCCGAAGCCACCGGCACCACGCCCGGTCGCGTCCGGCGGCTCGGTCGTCTCGGCGGTCGCCGCCCGGACCGCCGGCGCGATGACGATCTGCGCGATGCGCATGCCGCGCGTGATCTCGAAGACGTCGTGGCCGAGATTGATCAGCAGCACATGCACCTCGCCTCGATAGTCGCTGTCGATCGTGCCCGGCGTGTTCAGGCAGGTGACGCCGTGACGGACGGCGAGGCCCGAACGGGGGCGGATCTGCCCCTCGAATCCATCGGGAACCACCATGACGAAACCGGTGGGCACCGCAGCCCGTTCACCGGGCGCCAGAACGAACGGCACATCGTCCGGCACGGCGGCGCGGATGTCCATGCCGGCCGCGCCCTCGGTGGCATAGGCGGGAAGATCGAGCCCGTCTGCGTGAGAAAGACGGATGAAGGTCACGACGGTCGCATTCATCACCGCCTGATGCGCCGTCGCGCGCCTGCCGTCAACGGCTGGCCGTCCGATTGCGGACATCCATTGCCGCGCGGCCGCGATGAACAATCAGCCTGTGCGCCAGAAGCGCAAAGGCGAGGCCTTGCTCCGCGCCAGTTCGCCCCGTGCCTCCAGGTCCAGCTGGACTGTCTTGGCCCACCAGCCTGCCGTCTTGCCCTGCGGAAACAGCGTTGCGGGCAGGTGCGGCAATGCCGCCTCCTTGATCTCCCGGCCGGTCAAACCCGGCGGGCCGTCGGGCAGAGTGGCCAGCATGGCGGTCTTCATGGCCGCGTACTTGGCCGCGTCGACCCGTTCCACGCGGCCCGGAACATTGACGTTCCGCACTTCGATCTTGTCGGACATGGCGTGCTCCCTCGGCCCCGATCGCCGGTCATACTGGCACGATTGACACCGCCTGCGCACCCTGCCAGACACCGCGCGACCCAGGAACAGGCCCACCATGCCGCAATCGCTCCAAGACGAGGTCGCCCGCCGGCGGACCTTCGCCATCATCTCGCACCCCGATGCGGGCAAGACGACGCTGACCGAGAAGCTGCTTCTGTTCGGCGGCGCGATCCAGCTCGCCGGCGAGGTCAAGGCCAAGAAGAACCGGACCCAGTCGCGGTCCGACTGGATGAAGATCGAGCGCGAACGCGGCATTTCGGTGGTCACTTCGGTGATGACGTTCGAATATGGCGGCAACGTCTTCAACCTGCTCGATACGCCCGGGCATGAGGACTTTGCCGACGACACCTATCGCACGCTGACGGCGGTCGACAGCGCGATCATGGTGATCGACGCGGCCAAGGGCATCGAGCCGCGCACGCTGAAACTTTTCGAAGTGTGCCGGCTGCGCGACATTCCGATAATCACCTTCGTCAACAAGATGGACCGGGAAAGCCGCGATCCGTTCGAGATCCTCGACGAGGTCGAAGAAAAGCTGGCGCTGGACACGGCGCCCGTCACCTGGCCGATCGGCCGGGCGAAGACCTTTTCGGGTACGTATCACCTGGCACGGAATGCGGTGCGGCAAGGCGATGCCGAAACCGAGCGCACAGCGGTCAACGGGCCCGAGGCGGACAGCGCGGCTGGCCTTCTGCCGGAAAACGAACGCGATGGGTTCATCGAGGAAGTCAATCTGGCGCGGGAAGCCTGCCGGCCATTCGATCGCGACGCCTATCTGGAAGGCCATCTGACACCGGTCTTTTTCGGCTCGGCGCTGCGCAATCATGGCGTGCGCGACCTGATCGACGCGTTGGCCGAGTTCGCGCCGCGCCCCCGCGCGCAGGAGGCAGACCTGCGCAAGGTGGAGGCGACCGAGACGGGCATGACCGCCTTCGTCTTCAAGATCCAGGCCAACATGGATCCCAACCATCGCGACCGGATCGCGTTCGCCCGCGTTTGCTCGGGTACCCTTGAGCGGGGCATGAAGGCAAAGCTCGTGCGCACCGGAAAGGCGGTGACGCTGTCGGCGCCGCAATTCTTCTTCGCCCACCAGCGCCAGACCGCAGACAGCGCCTTTGCCGGCGATGTGGTCGGCATTCCCAACCATGGCACGTTGCGCATCGGCGACACGCTGACCGATGGCGAAGCGCTGGTCTTTCGCGGCGTGCCGAACTTCGCGCCCGAGATCCTGCGCCGCGTGCGGCTGATGGATGCGATGAAGGGCAAGAAACTGACCGAGGCGCTGGCGCAGATGGCCGAAGAAGGCGTCGTCCAGCTCTTCATTCCCGAAGACGGTTCGCCATCTATTGTCGGTGTCGTCGGCGCGCTGCAGCTCGACGTGCTCAAGGCACGGCTCGAGGCGGAATACGCGCTGCCGGTTGACTTCGAAAGCGCACGGTTCTCCGTCTGCCGGTGGATTTCGTCCGATGACCGCGCGGCGCTCGACGGTTTCGTCGCCAAGCAGCGTGCGGCGATCGCCCGCGATCTGGATGGCGATCCGGTGTTCCTCGCCGAGAACGGTTTTTCGCTGAACTATGAGGCCGAGCGCGCGCCGGCGATCAGCTTCGAAGCGGTCAAGGATTATCAGGTGACCGCGAAGAAGGCGGCCTGAGGCATGGTCAGCGGTTCTCGTCGAGCCGCTTTCGAATGGCGCGCAGATGCGGCAGCGCCTTGGCCAGATGATCGAGCATCGCGTCGTCGAACACATCGCCCACCATGGCTTCGACCGCGCCGATGGCCGCGTTGCGGAAGGCCCTGCCCTCATCGGTGAGGTAGACCAGCTTGGAGCGCGCGTCGCGCTCATTGGCTGCCAGCCGGATCAGGCCGCGCTTTTCGAGGAGCGCCAGCGTGTGGCTCATGGTCGCCCGGGTGACCTGAAAGGCCGACGCCAGTTGCGCCGGCGTTTTCGCGTCGCCGAGACGCACCATGTGGTTGAGCACACCAAAATGCGACGGATGCATGCCGTCCGGCAGGACCTTCTGGAACCGCGCGGTGCCCAACTGGCCGATAATGCCGACCTCGTTGAAGAATTCGAACGGCGAGCCTTTGCCGGGCGGCGTCTCTGTCAGCTTTGCGGCCCTTCCACAAGTCGGGATTCCAACGGCCAGCGCGGGGTCGGGCCGGCGGCGGGACCATAGCCGATGCGCGCGAGCATTTGAACCGTGCCGCCATCGGTCGCCAGCCGTTCGTGAACCTCGGTGTAGAGCGGTTCCATCTCGGCAAATTCCTGCAGCGACTGGCTCAGCGGATGGAACGAAATTCCCTGGGCCGTGGCGGCAAGGTTGATGCGCACCCAATCGCGCCCGGCACCGATCTGGCTCGAACGGCTGTTGTCGCCGGTCACGCTCCAGACAAATCCCATCGATGTCGCGACCGGGCCAAGCACCGAGGCCAAGCCCTGTTCGTAGGCGAACGAGCCGGTGTCGAGCGCGGTCTGTCGCGTGAAAAGACCGAGCGCGTTCAACACTTCGAGCGGCGCGCCGGGCAGTTCGATGCCGTCGGGGTTGGCGTTGATCTCACGCTTGCCGATGCGGAACAGATCGACCGACTCCTTGTAGGTGCGCGGCGTCTCGAATTCGATGCGCAAGGCATTGGCCGTGAGTTCGCGCCATTGCGCGATTTCGTCCGGCGCGAGGGTCCCACCGACACGCGTGCCGTGGCGCGCAACGCGGATCATCGCGTCGAGTCCGGCCTGGGGAACCGGCCGGTCCGTGTCGTGGCTGCCCTTCGCAGAACGGCGCGCCAGCACATGGGCGAACAGCGGGTCGCGTTCGACAGCAGCGTCCTGCGCAAACCGGGCGACGGCGACCGGCGCACCGGTCAGGCCGTCAGGCGACGTGCCCGCCGGAAAAAGGTCGAGATCGACCCGGTGGCCGTCCTGGGCGGCAGCCATGACCATCAGTTCGAGGAAGCAGCCCATGCCGATGGTCAACTGCCGGTCATACGGGTCGGTGTGCGGCAGTTGCCGGGCATTGTCGAACCCTATCCGGACCGTGTCATCACCTTCAAGCGCGACCGTCCATGGCTGCCGATTGTGCGGATTGGGCGCGAGGATGGCGTAGGACAGGGCGCGCATGCGCGGGTCGGCATAGGCGGGAGCGCCGGCGCGCTCCCAGGGTTCAAGCGCGCGGGCCGGTGTGCGCGTCGCCGCAAAGACGCCGGCCGATGCGCCTGCGGCGACGACGACGCCACCACCGGCCAGCATCAGAAATTTTCTGCGATCGAGTGAGGACATGGCTTGCTCCTTTAATTAGATATCTAATCATTATAGTTTGATATCTAATTAGTCAAGCCGACCCAGAGGCGCTTTTTTCCGGGCCGCAGCGGGCAGGCTGCAGGTGCCGAGGGATGTGCCTTGCGGAACGGATTTCCCCGTCGCGGCCATCATCGGAACCGTGTTGGCTCGCAACGATGGCGCGGCGCGGCTAGATTGCTCTCAAGGTCGAAAGTCCAGCGGCGGGATGCCGCGCCCCCTTTCGAACGCGCTCTCCGATGCCTATTGAAAGGGCAGACCATCCGCACGACCACATGAAAAGGAACACGCCATGGGACTGCGCATCAACGACACCATCCCCGACCTGACCGTCGAAACCGACCAGGGCTCGTTCAGCCTTCACGAGTGGATCGGCGACAGCTGGGCCATCCTGTTCTCACATCCGAAGGACTTCACGCCGGTCTGCACCACCGAGTTCGGCGCGGTCGCGCAGCTTGCCGACGAATGGGACAAGCGCGGCACCAAGGTGATCGGCGTCTCCGTCGACAGTGCCGAAGACCATGTCAAATGGAAGGGTGACATCGAACAGGTCGCGGGCACCAAGGCCGGGTTCCCGATCATCGCCGATGACGGGCTGGCCGTGTCCAAGGCCTTCGACATGCTGCCGGCGGAAGCCTATCTGCCCGACGGTCGCACCCCGGCCGACAGCGCCACCGTACGCTCGGTCTTCATCATCGGCCCGGACAAGCAGCTCAAATTGTCGATGACCTATCCGATGAATGTCGGCCGCAACTTCGCCGAAGTGCTGCGCGCGCTGGACGGGCTTCAGACGGCCGCCAAGCACAATGTCGCGACTCCGGCCAACTGGAACGTCGGCGACGACGTCATCATTCCGACGGCCGTCAATGACGACGATGCCAAGAAGAAGTTCGGCGAATTCGAAACGGTTCTGCCCTATCTGCGCAAGACCAAGGCGCCGAAATCGGCCTAGCCGTCGAACCCCGGCCTTTCCGCTTGCCGGAACCTGTATGTTTTGGCAAGCTGAACGGGTCGGGGTCATCGTTCCCAAAGCGCCACGGCAGCGCGAGACCGGCCCCTTCCACACGCGGCGCCTTGATATGGCGAGACGTTGAAGACCGCCGTATCGTGCTGCGCGGAGGCTGGCTGAAACAGCCATGATTCCCGACCGCGACGTTCCGCTCACGCTGCGATGAGCGTTGCGGCTGCCAAGCTGCGCGGAGGAGGAACATATGGCACATGATCTCAAGGACCAGGGCGAACGGGCCGACGGCCTGTTTTCGCGTTTCGAAGAAGACCCCGAAGCGGCCGATTGGGCGTTGTTCGGCCGCCGGACCAACACCGACCGGCGCGGGTTCCTGCGCGGTGCGGGGCTGGCGACCATGGGGGCGATGCTCGGCGCAAGCATCCCGTTCCACCGCAACATGCCGGCCGGGTTCATTCCGGTAGCCTTTGCACAAGATGATGTGCTGGTCGGCAAGGATGGGCTCACGCTGCTCAACGACCGCCCGATCAACGCCGAAACGCCGGCGCATCTTCTCGACGATCCGATCACACCAACCGAACGGCACTTCATTCGCAACAACGGCATTCCGCCGCACGAACTGGGCGAGGTGGATGCCGACGGCTGGACGCTGACCATCGACGGTTTCGTCGACAACACCATGACGATGACCATCGCGGACATGCAGGAGCGTTTCGAGGTGCATACGATGGCGCTTGCCATCGAATGCGGCGGAAACGGGCGCGCCGCCTTCGATCCGCCGGCAAGCGGCAACCAATGGACGGTCGGCGCGATCGGCTGCTCGGAATGGACCGGCGTCAGGCTCAGGGATGTCCTCGAGGCGGCAGGTGTTCAGCCCCAGGTTGTCTATACCGCACATGTGGGCGCCGACGCCCACCTGTCCGGTGACCCGGAGAAACTGCCCATCTCGCGGGGCCTGCCGATCGAAAAGGCGATGTCCGACAATGTCCTGATCGCATGGGCGCAGAACGGCGCACCGATCCATCCCAACAACGGGGCTCCGTTGCGGCTTGTTGTTCCGGGCTGGCCGGGCTCTTGCTCGCAGAAGTGGCTCACCAGCATCACCTTGCGCGATGTCGTCCATGACGGACCGAAAATGACGGGAACGTCCTATCGCGTGCCGAACCGGCCGGTCGCTCCGGGTGAGGATGTCGCGGAGGAAGATTTCGTGATCATCGAGCGGATGCCTGTCAAATCACTGATCACGGCGCCGCCGACGGGCACGTCTGCGGGGCGGTCGGTCGAGGTGCGCGGGCATGCCTGGTCCGGAGACCGCCGGGTCACGGCAGTGGACGTGTCGATCGACTTCGGTGCCACATGGCAGCGCGCCGAACTCGATGAGCCGGTCAATGACGGCGCCTGGCAGAACTGGCGGACGAACGTCCGGTTTCCGCAGGCCGGCTACTACGAGGTCTGGGCGCGGGCGACGGACGATGCCGGCGCGCAACAGCCCTTCGAGATCGCCTGGAACCCGAAGGGGTATCTCAACAACACCATGCACCGCGTCGCGCTGACCGTATCCTGAAAGAAGGGTGGCCGGCGTTGGCCGGCCACCCCCGCGCCTTTCCGATGGAGCAATGATGAACCTTTCGATGATGCTGCGTCCGGCGATCGCCGGAGCGTTCATGATGACGGCTGCGGCGGCGCAGGCCGGCGAAAACGGCGAGAGTCCGTTTGGCGCGCTGGTGCCCGGTGAAGGCGCCGAGGAAACCTATGTCCACTGCGCCGCCTGCCACTCCGAGATGCTGGTCGCGCAGCAGGGCCTGACGCGCGAGCGCTGGGCGGATCTGATCGAATGGATGGTCGACGAGCAGGGCATGAACCCGATCGAAGAGCCCGACTACACGCTGGTCCTCGACTATCTGGCCGAGCACTACAACACCGACCGGCCCAACTTTCCGCGCAACTGAGGGGACCGGCCCGCTCGGATCGGCGGGCCGGCACAATGCGCCTACATCCGCGCCTGTTCGCGGATGAAGTTGCCCGAGCGCAGGTCGGCGAAGGCCTGGGCCAGTTCTTCCTGCGTGTTCATGACGATCGGGCCGTGCCATGCAACCGGCTCCTGGATCGGCTTGCCGGTGACCAACAGGAAACGGATGCCTTTCTCGCCGGACTGCACGACCACTTCATCGCCGGTGTCGAAGACGACCAGCGTCCGGTCTCCGGACAGGTCACGCAGATGAATCTCCTCGCCATTGACCTCTTTTTCGACGAGCACGCCGAAGGGTTTGGAGGCGTCGCGGAACGTGCCGGAGCCCTCGAAGATATAGGCGAAGGCCGAGCGGTAGGTGTCGATCGGCAGGGCCTTGCGCGTCAGAGGGGGCACCCAGACGTCGAGATATTGCGGGTCCGCGGCGATACCGTCGACCGGGCCCTTCTTGCCCCAGAATTCGCCGGTGATGACGCGGACGCGCGTGCCGTCGTCGTCGATCACTTCGGGAATGTCGGCGCCGGAGATATCCTGGTAGCGCGGCGTCGTCATCTTCTCGCCGGAAGGCAGGTTCGCCCAGAGCTGGAAACCGTGCATGCGGCCGGACGTATCGCCCTTGGGCATTTCCTGATGCAGGATACCGGAGCCGGCGGTCATCCACTGGACCGAGCCCGGGCCGAGCGTGCCGGCATTGCCGAGGCTGTCTGCATGATCGACGGAGCCGGCCAGTACATAGGTGATCGTCTCGATGCCGCGATGCGGGTGCCACGGGAAACCTGCCGCATACTTTTCGGGCGAATCGTTGCGGAAATCATCCATCATCAGGAACGGGTCCGTCATGGACGGATCGCCGAAGCCGAAGACGCGATGCAGATGGACCCCGGCGCCTTCCATGGTGGGCGTGGTGCCGGAGACGTGCTTGACGGGTCGAATGGACATGGCGGTCAACTCCTTTGTTGACGTCAAGATAGGGTGGATTGCCGCCACGGCACATGGGTGAACGATGGAACAGACTGTTCAACGAACGCCACCATAACCGCCGGCCGCCATCGTCAGACCGTGACGGTTTCGAGCCGTTCGGCCACCAAGGCGGCGATCCGGGCCGCCACCTCGGTCTTGTCCATCTCGGGCCAGCGTTCGGCGACGCCCTTGGAGACCAGCGTGATGCGGTTGCGGTCGCCGCCCATCACCCCTCCCTCTCCGCCAATCCCGCTGTCATGCGAGACATCGTTGGCGACGACAAAGTCCGCGCCCTTCCTGGCGAGCTTGGCCTCGGCATTGGCGACCAGATCGCGGGTTTCGGCGGCAAACCCGATGACGAGACGCGGACGCGCCGTGTCGTGCGTGCCGACCGATGCGAGAATGTCGGGGTTTTCGGTCAGCGCGACGGCTTCGATACCGCCATCGCGCTTCTTGATCTTGTCGCCCGCCTCGGTGGCGGGCCTGTAATCGGCGACCGCGGCGGCGAAGATGGCTGCGTCGGCCGGCAAAAGCTGATGCACCGCATCGTGCATGTCGCGGGCGCTTTCGACCCGCACCATCTCGACACCGACAGGGTCGGCAATGGTGACCGGCCCGGAGACCAGCCGCACCGTCGCACCCAGTTCGGCCAGCGCGGCGGCGATGGCATGGCCCTGTTTGCCGGATGAGCGGTTGGCGATGTAGCGCACCGGGTCGATCGGCTCATGCGTCGGACCGGACGTGACGATCACGGTCTTGCCGGCAAGCGGCCTGGGCCGGTTGTCGAGCAAGGCTTCGACGGCGGCAGCGATTTCCAGCGGTTCGGCCATGCGGCCATAACCCGCCTCGCCGCTCTCGGCCATCTCGCCGGCATTGGGCCCGACGAAACCGATGCCGTCGCCGGCCAGGGTCTCGCGGTTGCGGCGTGTTGCGGGGTGGTCCCACATGGCCGGGTTCATGGCCGGCGCGATGAGGACCGGCGCCGTTGCGGCCATCAGCACCGTCGAGGCCAGATCGTTCGCCAGCCCGTGCGCCATCTTGGCCATCAGATCGGCGGTCGCCGGCGCGACGACGATCAGATCGGCCTGGCGCGCCAGCCGGATATGGCCAACATCGTGCTCATCCTGCCGGTCGAACAGATCGGTAAAGACGGTATCGGCGGTGAGCGCGCCCACAGACAGCGGCGTGATGAATTCTTCGGCCGCCCTGGTCATCACGCAGCGGACGTGAGCGCCACGCTCGCGCAGCCGGCGAATGAGATCGAGGCATTTGTACGCCGCAATGCCACCACCGATGATGAGCAGGATGCGCTTGTCGACGAGGATGCCGGAGCCGACTTGCGCGGTCGCAATCGCGGCCGTTTCCGTTACAGACGGCGCGCCAGCAGGGCTTGGCTTGGCCAGCGCCCCGAAGATGATTCGGGCTTCTTCCTCCATCGACCGGTTGTTGGCAGCGGCCCGAAGCCGCAGGGCTTCCTTGGTGGCCGGATCGAGATTGCGGATCGTGATCGATGCCATGACGAATCCCTGTGATTGCAACGCAATCACATTGCACACAATATCGCAATCATTGCAATCAAATCAGCTGACGGCGATGGCGATCCAGATGGCAGCCAGCGCGATCACCCACAGGGCGACCCTGCCCCAGCGGCTTTCGCGTGCCTCGGCCTTGCCGATCCGGGCCACCGTTTCCGGCGCCAGCTTCAGTCCGTGCTCGGCCATGGCGCCGATGTCGCGGGTCAGCCGCTCGGTACGATCGGCCAGTTCGGGCAGTTGCCGCGCGATTCGGATAGCCGAATGCACGCCGTCGCGGGCATCGTTGACGAGCGCGGCGGGGCCGAGATTGCGCCTGACCCAGTCGGACACGATCGGTTCGGCTGCCGCCCACATGTCGAAATGCGGGTCGAGCACCCGCGCATTGCCCTCGACGACGACCATTGTCTTTTGCAGTAACAGAAGTTCGGGCCGGGTCTGCATGTCGAAAATGTCGGTGACATCGAACAGCAGCGTCAAAAGGTTGCCCATGGAGATGGTGTCCGCCGACTGGTCGCGGATCGGCTCGCCCACCGCGCGCAGGGCCTGGGCGAAGGCCTCGATGTCGTGGTGCGGCGGCACATAGCCGGCCTCGAAATGCACTTCGGCGACGCGGCGGTAATCGCGCCGGATGAAACCGTAGAGGATCTCGGCTAGGAAGCGCCGCTCCTTGATGCCGATGCGGCCGGCAATGCCCAGATCGACGGCAACGATGTCGCCATTGGTGTCGACGAACAGATTGCCCGGATGCATGTCGGCGTGAAAGAAGCCGTCGCGCACTGCATGGCGCAGGAAAGACTGGATGACGTTGACGGCAAGGCGCGGCAGATCGTGTCCGGCGGCCTTGAGCGCATCGACGTCGCTCATCTTTATGCCGTCGATCCACTCCATTGTCAGCACGTCCCTGCCGGTGCGCTGCCAGTCGACCTTGGGCACGCGGAAGCCTGGATCGTCCTTCGTGTTCTCGGCCAGTTCGGACAGGGCCGCGCCTTCGAGGCGCAAATCCATCTCGATGCGCGTCGACTGGGCGAGCGTCTCGGCGATGGCGACGGGGCGCAGCCGGCGGGTCGAGGGGATATAGCGCTCCTGCATGCGGGCAAACAGGAAGAAGGCCTCCAGATCGCGGTCGAAACGGCTGCGCACGCCCGGTCGGATCACCTTGACGGCAACCCTGCGCTCGCTGCCGTCGGCGGCGCGGGTGATGCCGGGATGGACCTGGGCGATCGACGCGGCGGCGATCGGCTCGTCGAGGCGCGCATAGAGATCGTCCACGGGGAGGCCCAGCGATTCCTCGATGCGGGCATGGGCCTGGGCGCTCGGAAAGCTCTCCATATTGTCCTGCAGCGTGGCCAGATCGACGGCCATCTGCAGACCGATAATGTCGGGCCGGGTGGCGAGGAACTGGCCGAGCTTGGCATAGGACGGGCCGAGCCGGGCGATGGCCTTGGTCATGCGCTGGGCGCTGTCGAGACCCTCCGAGCGTTTGCGCGCCAGCCGGGTGGCGATCTTGTGCCCGGTGAGTGCCGGCCCCGAAAGGCCCTGTCGCGGCAGGGCGGCGATCACGCCCTCGCGCGCCAGCACCCAGACCGCGCGCAAAAGGCGCATGGCAGCGAAAAGGCTGGTCATCGGGTCAGAGTTTCCAGCCCGAATGGAGCGCCGCGACACCGCCCGAATAATTGCGCCACGTCACGCGCTTGAATCCCGCCTCGCCGATCATCGTGGCGAAATCAGCCTGGCGCGGAAACTTGGCGATCGACTCGACCAGATAGCGATAGGGCTCGCCATCGCCGGCAACCGTCTGGCCGATCCGCGGGATGGCGTTGAACGACCAGGCTTCATAGACGCGGTCGAAAACCGGCATGTCCACCTCGGAAAATTCAAGGCACAGGAACCGGCCGCCCGGCTTGAGCACGCGCCGCGCCTCGCGCAATGCCTTGGGAATATCCGGCACGTTGCGGATACCGAACGCGATCGAATAGGCATCGAACGCCGCATCGCCGAAGGGAAGCTCCTCGGCATTCGCCTCGACGAAATCGACATGGTCGGACAAGCCGCGTGCGTCCGCCCGTTCGCGGCCGACATCGAGCATCGATCCGTTGATATCGAGCACGGTGACATGGGCGTTTCCGCGCGAGGCTTCGACCGCGCGAAAGGCAATGTCGCCAGTGCCGCCGGCGACATCGAGCATGCGCCAGCCCGGCCGTTTGGGCGGCGCCAGCGCGGCGATCATCGCGTCCTTCCAGACACGGTGCAGGCCGAACGACATCAGATCGTTCATCACATCATACCGGCGCGCGACCGTATGGAAGACATCGTCGACGCGGGCCTGCTTCTCACTCTCGGCGACCTGGGAAAAGCCGAAGCTGCGCTTCATCGCGTCGCCGGCGCCGGTTCTGGATGTGGACATGGGACCCCGCCATGAAAAAGGTGCGTGCGTTCAGGCTGCCGCCCGATGTAGAGCAAAACGGGCGACAAGAAAACGGCCCAGCCTATGCCCGTCCGCGGCCATGGGCCGCAAGCTGCCCTTTCGTCGCGGGGAACGCGCAAGGAGATCGCGATGGTGCCGAAGGCCGAACTGCATTGTCATATCGAAGGGGCGGTGAGCCCGGCGCTTGCGCTGGCGCAGGCGGAACGCCACGGCGCGGACCTGTCGGAGATCGTCGTTGACGGCGCATACCGATGGACCGACTTCACCGCGTTCCTCAACGTGTACGACACGGTGGCGGCGCTGTTTCGCACGCGCGACGACTATGCGCGTCTGGCGCACGACTATCTGTCCTCGCTGGCTGCCGACGGCTGCCTTTATTCGGAGATCTTCATCTCCACCGATCATGCCGAGCAGACGGGCCTTTCCCCGCACGCCTATATTGACGGGCTCGCCGAGGGGATCGAGCGAGCGAAAGCCGAGACGGGAATCGAGGGTCGGATGATCGCGACCGGCTTGCGCCATGGCGGGCCCGAGGCGGTGGAACGGGCGGCACGGTTCGCCACCGACAACCCGCATCCGCTGATCACCGGTTTCGGCATGGCGGGCGACGAGCGGATGCATCATCCCAAAGACTTCGCGCCGGCCTTCGACATTGCGCGCGATGCTGGCCTCCGGATCACCGTCCATGCGGGCGAACTGGCGGGCGCCGAAAGCGTGCGTGACGCGCTCGACCATCTGCGGCCCGAACGCATCGGCCACGGCGTCCGGGCCATCGAAGACCCGGCGCTGGTGGAACGGCTTGCCGAGGAAAGGATCGTCCTCGAAATCTGTCCGGCCTCCAACATCGCGCTCGGGGTCTTTGCCGACTATGCGTCCCATCCGTTCAACAGACTGCGAGACGCCGGCGTCAAGGTGACGCTCAGCTCCGACGATCCGCCGCATTTCCATTCCTCGCTTGCCAACGAGTACCGGATCGCAAGCGACCATTTCGGCCTCGACGATGCTGCGCTCAAAGGGATTACGCGGACGGCAATCGAGGCGGCATTCTGCGATGACGACACGCGCACCAAGCTCCTCGGCAAACTCGATCGCGAAGGCATTTGACTGTGAACCGCAGCATGGCGCGGCGCGCATTGGCTTTCACCCGGTCGGTCGCCGCGCTAGGCTTGTCCGGCTCAACCGTTGCAAGGCGCTCTTCATGAAACAGGTCAATGTCGTCGATCACCCGCTCGTCCAGCACAAGCTGACGCAGATGCGCAAACGGGAAACCTCCACGGCGGGGTTCCGCCGCCTTCTGGGCGAGATTTCGCATCTTCTTTGCTATGAGGCGACGCGCGAACTGCCGATGACCAAGGAGACGATCGAGACGCCGCTCACCGACATGGAAGCGCCGATCCTGGCGGGCAAGAAGCTGGTCTTCGCCTCGGTCTTGCGTGCCGGCAACGGCCTGCTGGAAGGCATGCTCGACCTCGTCCCGTCGGCCCGTGTCGCCCATATCGGTCTCTACCGCGATCCGGAAACGCTGGAGCCGGTCGATTATTATTTCAAGGCGCCCGACGATCTGTCCAACCGGCTGACCATCGTCGTCGATCCGATGCTGGCCACGGCCAACTCGGCGATCGCGGCGGTGGACAAGCTGAAAGAGCGCGGGGCGGCGAATCTGCGGTTCGTGTGCCTTCTGGCCGCGCCCGAAGGGATCGACAAATTCGTCAAGGCGCATCCGGACGTACCGATCATCACCGCCTCGATCGACAGCCATCTCAACGATCATGGCTATATCGTGCCGGGGCTCGGCGATGCGGGCGACCGCATGTACGGCACGAAATAGATAACGTTCGATCTTTTTCGGGAAATCCTTGTTTACCTTTTTCGCAGGGCGGTCCCCGGTTTAGCCCTTTGGGAAGGCGGACATGGCATCCTCTTTCGGCGGAGGCATGCCATGGTGCGCTATCTCTTCATCTTCGGCGCGGTCAGCTTTGCGGCGGTCGCGTTTTCCGACTTCGTCTCGGATCGCGCGGTCGCTCCCGATTCGCGCAACGCCGCCATCGACATGCCCGTATCGGACGGGGAGCCGGCGGTGCATTCCGCCGCGCTTTCGGGCATGGAGCGGCTGCGCGCCGATGCACGCGGGCATCATGTCGCCGAATTCGAGCTCAACAATTTGCGGGTTCAAGGTCTGATCGATACGGGCGCCACCACCGTCGCGCTCAATGAATCCACAGCACGGCGCGCCGGCATTCGCCTGTCGCCGGCGGACTTCGTCTATCCGGTCCAAACCGCCAATGGAACGGTCATGGGCGCCCGCGCCGTGATCGACAAGGTACGCGTCGGCTCGGTGCGCGTGCGCCAGGTGGAAGCGCTGGTGCTGGAAGACCGGGCGCTGAACACCGTGCTGATCGGCATGAGCTTCCTGAACAGGCTACGAAGCTTTTCCTACGAGAACGGAACGCTGGTCCTGAAACGTTAGCCGGTTATGGTTTCAGCGATGACGGGCCGCGTTGCGGGCGCCGCTTCGGCGATCGATACGGCGCTCAGGACGGCTTGACGCGCGCGCTCAAGGGAGGCCGCATCCCGCGCGTGGATACGGACGACCGGATCGCCCTTCTGTATCGATGTGCCAACCGGCACGATCCGGTCGAGCCCGACCGCATGGTCGATCTCGTCCTCGCGGCGGCGTCGACCGCCGCCCATCTCGACGACAGCAACGCCGAGCGCCCGTGTCTGGACGCCCGAAACGAAACCGCCGGAAGGCGCCGGCACGTCCTCGATCAGAGGCGCGACGGGCAGATGGTCGCGAAAGCTGTCGACGAAGCCAGCCGGGCCGCCCAGGCCATGCACCATCCTGCCGAAGAGTTCGGTTGCACGGCCATCATCCAGCGCGGCCCGGGCCGTTGCGATGGCGGCGTCGCGATCGGTTTCAAGTTCTGACTGGAGGAGCATTTCGCCGACCAGCGTCAGGACGACCGTTTCAAGGCGCGGATCGCGATCATCGCCGGTCAGGAAACGCACCGCGTTCGCCACCTCCACCGCATTGCCGGCGGCAGACGCGAGCGGCTCGTTCATATCGGTCAGGATGGCCGCCGTCCTTGTGCCGGCGCCGTTGGCGACCTGCACGAGGCTTTCGGCCAGCGCGCGGGTCTCGGCGATATCATCGATAAACGCGCCATTGCCGAACTTGACGTCGAGCACCAGCGCGCCGAGGCCGGCGGCCAGCTTCTTGGACAGGATCGAGGCGGTGATCAGTGACAGGTTCTCGACCGTCGCGGTCACGTCGCGCACGCCATAGATGCGCTTGTCGGCGGGCGCGAGGTCACCAGTCTGGCCGATGATCGCACAACCGATGTCGCGTGTTATGGTGCGGAACAGCGTGTTGTCCGGCGCAACATTGTAGCCGGGGATCGATTCCATCTTGTCGAGCGTTCCGCCGGTATGGCCAAGGCCCCGCCCTGAGATCATCGGCACGGCAAGGCCGCAGGCGGCGGCGATCGGCGCCAGCATGAGCGAGACATTGTCGCCGACGCCTCCGGTCGAATGCTTGTCGCAGACCGGCCGGTCGATGTCCGACCAGTCGAGCACGTCACCGCTGTCGCGCATTGCCAGGGTCAACGCGACAGTTTCGTCGCGGTCCATGCCGTTGAAGAAGACCGCCATAGCGAGCGCGGAAATCTGCGCATCGGTGACCGAGCCGTCGGTGACGCCGGCGATGAACTCAGCGATCCGGGCCTGCGAAAGCGCGCCGCCGTCGCGCTTGATGCGTATGATCTCCTGAGCAAGCACGGCTAACCGGCCTCGGCGACGAAGCGGCTCAAGATCTTCTGAAGGCGCCCACCGCCGACCGGCGCCATGTCCTTGGTTTCCTGGTGGGACAGTTCGCCGCCGGTCATGCCAGCACCGAAATTGGTGATCACCGAACAAGCCGCGCAATTGAGCCCGACGAACCGGCCCAAGATCACTTCGGGCACGGTCGACATGCCGACCGCGTCGGCACCAAGCGTGCGTGCCATGCGGATTTCGGCCGGTGTCTCGAAGCTCGGCCCCGAGAACCACATATAGACGCCCTCGCCCAGCTCGATGTTCTCGGCACTGGCCGCGGCGCGCAGCCGGTCGCAAAGGCCGGCATCATAAGCGCTCGTCATACCGACAAAACGGCGGTCGTTTTCCTCGCCGATCAGCGGGTTGGTGCCGGCGAAGTTGATGTGATCGGTGATCAGCATCACCGAACCGGGCGGCAGGTCTTCACGCAACGAGCCGGCTGAGTTGGTCAGGATAAGGTTCCTGATGCCAAGGCCGTGCAGGATCTCGATTGCCGGGCGCATCACCGCCGCATCGCCCTTTTCGTAGTAGTGGGCGCGGCCGGACAGCATCATGACCGGCTTGCCGGACAGTTTGCCGGCAACCAGTTCGCCGGCATGACCGCTGACGCCCGATGCGGGAAAACCGTCCAGTTCCTCATAAGGCAGGTGCACCGCATCCTCGATCGCCGCGACAAGGCCGCCAAGTCCGGAACCCAGAATGAAGGCCGTCTGCGGTGCCAGCCCCTCGAGCCGCTCGATGATGTGATCGATGGTGGTGATCATGTCGTCAGCACGTCCCCGTCAAAGCCGAGCGGAAAGATCTCGGCCATGGTCAGCGTCCTTGCAATCTTGCCGTCGGCGCACAGATGCAGCCTTGCGTCCGGCGGCGCGAATTCGGCGAGACGCTGGCGGCAGCCTCCACAGGGCGTGCAGAGCGGCAAGCGCTCGGCGATGACGCAGATATCGGTGATCGTGCCGCCTTCGCCCATCACATAATGCGACAAGGCCGTCGTTTCGGCGCACCAGCCTTCCGGATAGGACGCCACCTCGATATTGCCGCCGGCAAAGATGCGGCCGTCCTCGGTCATGATCGCGGCGCCGACGGGAAACCGCGAATAGGTCGGGCGGGACTTGCCCATCGCGTCCTTTGCTGCCGCCAGAAGATCGTCGAGGCCGGCCATCGTCAGCGCTCCTTCACATAGGGCTGGCCGCCGGCCTTGGGCGGGATGGCCTTGCCGATGAAGCCCGCCAGCAGGACCACGGTGAGGATATAGGGCAGCGACTGCATGAATTGCGGCGGAACCTCGAACAGGCCGATATCGATCCCGGCAAAGCGGATGGCCACCGCGTCAAGGAAGCCGAACAGCAGGCAGGCGAACATGACGGGCACCGGTTTCCACTTGGCGAAGATCAGCGCAGCCAGCGCTATGAAGCCCTTGCCGGCTGTCATGTCCTTGACGAAGCCCGCATTCTGCGCGACCGCCAGATAGGCGCCCGCAAAACCGCACAAAATGCCGGTGCACATCACGGCCCGATAGCGCAGCCAGGTCACCGAGATGCCGGCCGTGTCGACCGCTCCCGGGTTTTCCCCGACGGCGCGCAGGCGCAAGCCGAACCTGGTCCTGAACAGGACCCACCAGGTAAAGGGCACCGCCGCGAAGGCCAGATAGACCAGGATCGAATGGCCCGAGATCAGCTCGGAGTAGACCAGGCCGAGGACCGGCACGTCGCGAACCGCTTCGGCGAACGGCAGGTCGATCGCGGTAAAACGGCTTCCCTCGGCGCTGAGGGCCGGCGTACGGCCACCCTGACGGAACCAGGCCTGCCCCAAAATGATCGTCGTGCCCGCAGCAATGAAGTTGATGGCAACCCCGGAGACGATCTGGTTGCCCCGGTGGGTGATCGAGGCAAAGCCGTGCACCAGCGCCAGCGCCGTCGACACGATGATCGCGAAGAACAGGCCGATCCAGGCACTGCCATAGACGGCGGCCGCGGCCGCGCCGGCGAAGGCGGCGGCCAGCATCTTGCCTTCAAGGCCGATGTCGAAAATGCCCGACCGTTCGGAATAGAGCCCGGCGAGCGCAGCGAACATCAGCGGAATCGCCAGCCGGACGGTGGAATCGAGGATCAGGATCAGTGTTTCAAACATGCCCATGACCGCCCCCTATTCGCCCGGCTGCGGCGTGGGCTTGAGCGTCCCGCCGCCGGCCATGTGGAACATCCGCGCGATGGTCGGCCGGAACATGTGCTCGAGCGCGCCGGCAAACAGGATCACCAGACCCTGGATGATGACGATCATGTCACGCGAGATGGTGGGCATCTCAAAGGACAGTTCGGCGCCCCCCTGGTAGAGCATGCCGAACAGGATCGCCGCGGGAATGATGCCGGCCGGATGCGACCGCCCCATCAGCGCCACGGCAATGCCGACAAAGCCTGCTCCGGCGACGAAGTTCATCTGCAGGCGCGTCTGGTCGCCCATCACAGGGTTGAGCGCCATCATGCCCGCCATGGCGCCCGACACCATCATCGCGATGACGATCACCTTGGTCTGGTTGATGCCGGCATATCTGGCGGCCGTCGGCGAAAAGCCCATGGTGCGGATTTCGTAGCCAAGTCGGGTGCGCCAGATCAAAACCCAGACGCCAAACGCGGCTGCAAGCGCAAGCAGGAAGGTGATGTTGAGCGGTGCCGAGCGGATCGTCAGGCCGAACATTTCCAGCATCCAGTCGAGCCGCGGAAGCTGCGCGCCCTCGGCAAAGGTGCGTGTTTCGGGCGCCATGGAACCGACGGGCTTGAGTGGGCCGACCAGCAGATAGACCATCAGGCTGGCGGCGATGAAGTTGAACATAATGGTCGTGATGACGACGTGGCTGCCGCGCGTCGCCTGCAGCCAGGCAGGAATCAACGCCCAGAGAGCGCCGGTCAGCGCGGCCATGATCGTCGCCAGCGGCAGGTTGATCCACCAGGGAAAGACCGAGTCGAAGGCCAGGCAGACGATCGCAACTCCGAGGCCGCCGACATAGGCTTGTCCCTCGCCGCCAATGTTGAACAGGCTGCAATGGAAAGCGACGGCCATGCAAAGGCCGGTGAAGATGAAGTTCGTCGCGTAAAAGAGCGTATAGCCGATGCCGTCGCCCGAACCGAACGCGCCCTGCACGAGAAGCTGCGCGGCGCGCACCGGGTTTTCGCCCACCAACAGCACGACGAGACCGGCGACAAGAAAAGCCACGGTCACGTTGATGAGCGGGATCAGGCCGTAATCGACCCAGGCGGGCAGTTTGGCGTAAGGGGCAGCCATGGGTTCGGTTTACTCCATATAGCCCCGTTCGCTCAGGAATTGCCTGAGCGCAACGGGAAACGCGGTGCGGCCGATGCGGTCTTCGGGACAGTCATAGGCTTCCGTCCCTTCGTCTTTGCAGAACGTCATGCCCCAGTCCGGCTCGGGATCGAAATCATTGTCCGCCAGCGCGAACGGGTCTTCTTCGCCAAGGCGCAGCTGCATCGCCGCATGGGCCGCCAGCCATGAATTGAGCGTTTCGCCTTCATCCGGCATCGCGCCCATGTTGCGGACAGCAGAGCGAAGCACATACTCATACTCCGGCTCGCCGGTCACGTCGGCGATCGCGCCATCGCGCAGCGCGAGTACGATTGTCGGTGCGAACGAGCCCGCATAGGACGCGAACGCATAAAGAAACCCGTTGTCCAGCGTGATGATCTCGGCGATGCCGTCGCCGGTCACGTCATGGGGGTAATTGGCGGCCGGATCGCCGTCAAAGGCGCCAACCTCGATCTCGGTCCATTTCCCGTCGCCTCCTTCGGCGACGATGGAGACCAGATTGCAGCAATGGGCACCACCGCTGTAGCGCGACACGAACAGTTCCGGCGCATCGTTGGACGCATCCATCTCGACAAGCTTGAGGACCGGCGCCTGAAAGAGCGAGAACATCTCGTCATAGGTGCGCTCGAAAACCATCTCGCCTTCGGACGAGACCGAAACCGCCGCCTCGAACATACCGTCACCGGCCTCACGCACCTGCATGGAGACGGCCGTTTCGTCGAGCGCCATCGCGTAGGTGCCAACCGCGTCGGGTTCGACGAGTATCTGCGCCTGGGCGGCCGCCAACGGAAAAGCGGCGGCAACCGCGCCAGCGATCATCAGGCGGAGGACCCTATTCACTCCGCCGCCTCCCTTGTCGGCTCGCCCTCGACGCCGGCCATCAGAAGGCCCAGTTCGCCCTCGGTCGCGTCCGGACCACGTTCGCCGACGACACGGCCCGCAAACATGACCAGAATCCGGTCCGACAGGGAGCGGATCTCATCGAGCTCCACCGAGATCAGCAGAACGGCCTTGCCCGCATCGCGCATCTCGATGATGCGCTTGTGGATGAACTCGATCGCGCCGACATCGACGCCGCGCGTCGGCTGACCGACGATCAGGACGGTCGGGTCCTGCTCCATCTCGCGGGCGAGCACGATCTTCTGCTGGTTGCCGCCGGAGAAGTTGGCCGTCTTCAGCCGGCAATTGGGCGGACGGATGTCGTATTTTTCGATCTTGTCGCGCGCATCGGAGCGGATGCCGTCGATATCCAGCATCGGCCCGTTCACATATTCGGCGTCGCCGTGATAGCCCAGGATCGAGTTCTCGTTCTCCTCGAACTGCAACACCAGGCCCATATGATGGCGGTCTTCGGGCACATGGGCCATGCCGCGCTTGCGCAGCATGAAGGGGTCGGCCTCGCCGGTGACGCCGATCGGCTCCCCATCGAGCAGGACCCGTCCCGTTTCGGCACGCCTGATGCCGGCGATGGCTTCGATCATCTGGCTCTGGCCGTTGCCCGCCACGCCGGCAATGCCAACGATCTCGCCGGCGCGCACGTCAAACGACACATTGTCGACCATCACGACGCCGCGGCCGTCCTTGACGGTGAGATTTTCGACGGACAGCTTCACCGCGCCGGGTTTCGCCTCGCCCTTTTCGACGCGCAGCAGGACATGCCGGCCGACCATCAGTTCGGCCAGTTCCTCGACCGATGTCTCGGACGTCTTGCGGGTGGCGACCATCTCGCCCTGGCGCATGACGGAGACATTGTCGGTGACCGCCATGATCTCGCGCAGCTTGTGCGTGATCAGGACGATCGTCTTGCCCTGCTCCTTGAGCTGCTCGAGAATGCGGAACAAATGATCGGCCTCGGCCGGCGTCAGCACGCCCGTCGGCTCGTCGAGAATGAGGATTTCGGCACCGCGATAGAGCGCCTTGAGGATCTCGACGCGCTGCTGCAGCCCAACGGGCAGTTCCTCGATGATGGCATCGGTGTCGACCTGGAGCGCATATTCCTCTTCCAGGCGCTTGAGTTCCTTTCGGGCCTTGGTGATCGAGCCGCTGATCAGTTGCGCGCCCTCGGCGCCGAGCATGACATTCTCCAGAACGGTGAAGTTCTCCACCAGCATGAAATGCTGGTGCACCATGCCGATTCCCATGGCGATGGCGTCATTGGGCGTATTGATCGTGACGGGCTTGCCATCGACTTCGATCTGACCGGAGTCGGCCTGGTAGAAGCCGTACAGGATCGACATCAGGGTCGACTTGCCCGCCCCGTTCTCGCCGATGATGCCGTGGATGGTTCCCTTTTGAACCGCAAGGTTGATGTTCTTGTTGGCATGCACAGGGCCGAAACTCTTGTTGATGCCGGTCAGTTCGATTGCATAAGGCGCCATGCGGGTCCCGTCGGTCGCAGAAATCCATGCTTCAAAATTGCCGAACCCTAGCATCTTGATTGCTTGAATCCAGCCCGAAAACGCCGTCTGTTGCGCCGCGCGATCGCCGCATTTGTCCGGCGAGACCGCTTGGACTGGACAGGGGCGCCATGCTAGCCTTGACCGCTCACACGGGACCGCCAATGGCCAAGACCGACACGGAACGACTGGACGATCTGGAGATTCTGGCCGCCCACCAGGCGCAGATGATCGACGATCTCAACGAAGTCGTCGTTTCGCAGGGCGAGGTGATCGCCGACCTGCGGCGGAAGCTGGAAGTGCTGGCCCGGCGTTTCTCCGAGGCCGAAGAGCGCATGCGGGAAGCCGTTCCCATCGACAAGCCGCCACATTGGTAAGCACAATACGGGCCCGCGGCCATGGCGCTTGATCCCGACCTTCTGGGACCGATCCTGACCGGCGCGCTGATCGTCGCGCTGTTTGCCGGCTTTGCGCGCGAATGGCGCGCGCCCGAAGTGATCGCCGGGCTGGGCGTCGCGGTGCTCCTTGTCGCCGGCATCATCGAGACCCCGGACGTGCTGGCGGTCTTCTCCTCGCCGGCGATCACGACCATCGCGTCGATGTTCGTCCTGTCGGCGGGACTTGTGCGCACCGGCGCGATGGACCGGTTCGCGCGCTTTGCGACAGAGCATGCGCGGTCGAGCCCGGCCCTGTCCTTCTTCGCCTTTCTGGGCGCCACGGCCGCGATGAGCGCGTTCATGAATAATACGCCCGTCGTGATGCTGATGATCCCGGTCGCAGTGCAGATCGCCCGCCAGACCGGACAGGCGTCGTCCAAGCTTCTCATTCCTCTGTCCTATGCGGCGATCCTGGGCGGCACGTGCACGCTGATCGGCACATCGACCAACCTTCTGGTCGATACTGTCGCCCGCGACCAGGGTCTGGCACCGTTTTCCATCTTCGAGATCGCACCGGTCGGGCTCATCGCCGCCACCGCCGGCATCACCGTCATGTTCTTTGCGCGGCGCCTTCTGCCCGACCGCCAGTCGGTGACGACCCTCGGCACGGCACAGCCTGGCCGGCGCTTCATCGTCCAGGCGGTGATCGACGAGGGCTCGCCGCATGTGGGCGCACGCGCAAGGGAGGTGATCGCCTTCAACCAGCCGGAACGGCGGATCATCGACGTGCTGCGCGGCGACGCCTCGCTGCGGCGCGATCTGGACGATGTCATCCTCGAGCCCGGCGACATCGTCGTCCTGCGGTCGTCGGTCGCCGAAATCCTGTCGATGAAGGAAGAAGGGCAACTGGGCGGCGACAACACGCTGCAGCAGACCGGCTCACGCTCATCGGCGATGATCGAGATCCTGATCGGGCCGAGTGCACGCGTTCTGGGACGCACGCTGCGGCATCTGCGCCTGCGGCGGCGCTTCGGCATTTATCCGATCGCCCTGCACCGGGGCGGCATGAACATGGCCGACCGCTTCGAAACCACGCCGCTGGCGGTCGGGGACACGCTGCTCATCGAGGGTGCGCCGGAAGATCTGACGCGCTTTGCCGACGAAAACAATCTGGTCAACGTGTCCGAGCCGTCCGAACGCGGCTTCCGCCGCGACAAGGCGCCGCTGGCGATCGGCATCGCGCTCGCCGTCGTCGCCGGTGCGGCACTGAACATCATGCCGATCGCCGGCATCGCCATGATCGGCGCGGTCCTGGTTCTTGTGACGCGGTGTGTCGAGGTGGACGAGGCGGTGCAGGCGGTCGACTGGCGGGTGCTCGGCCTTATCGCCGGAATGCTGGCGATCGGGACGGCGATGCAGAAGACCGAACTGGTGACGATCATCGTCGATGCGATCGAACCCTGGCTCATGGGCCTTGCGCCGATCGTCGCCCTGGCTTGCGTCTATCTTCTGACGACGGCGCTGACCGAACTGGTCACCAACAATGCGGTCGCCGTCATCGTCACGCCGGTCGCCATCGGGCTGGCACAGGCGCTCGGCCTCGATCCGCGACCGTTCGTCGTGGCGGTGATGATCGCGGCGTCGGCGAGCTTCATCACGCCGATCGGCTATCAGACCAACACGCTGGTCTACAATGCCGGCGGCTACCGGTTCACGGACTTCCTGCGTCTGGGCCTGATCATGGACGCAACGACATTCGCCACCGCCATGGCGATCATTCCGCTGGTGTGGCCGCTCGTGCCGGCGTGACGATCCGCTCGACGCGGAATTCGTCCATGTGATCGAAGAGGCAGAGTTCCGGCGGGCCGAGACGGAACGGCGGGAACAGGTCGCCAATCTCGGCGGCAAGCGATTGCGTAACCGTGTCGAAGCCCTCGGCTTCGGTCTCCGACGGCCAGCGCACGAGATAGGCGAGCGTCAGGTGAAACCGGTAATCCGCGTGACCGGGGCGCGCCTGAAGGCCGGTGGCCTCGGCCAGACGATCCCTGTAGGTCCGGATGGCTCTTTCCTCGCCGGCCGTCGCAGGCGCCAGCGCGATGCCTAGCCCGTGGCTGGCGAGGCCGGAAAATCCGGTCGCAACCATGTGGATGGACGTATCGGGCGGATCGACGGTCGCCATGCGGTCCAGCATGAAGGCGTCGGCCTCATCGTCGGCCGCATCGGAAAACAGGCCGGCGGGCCAGAAATCGCGCCGGTGACGGTCGCCCTCGTGCAGCAGACCGTTAAAGACCGTCATGTGCCAGCTTTCCGGCGCGGTGAAGGCGAAACAGCCGCCGGCGGGCGCAGATGCCAGACGCGCCACGATCTGCGACACCGCGGCGCGGCCGGCGTCGTCGCGCAGGTGGCAGACCATGGTGTTGCCGGAACAGCGAAGCGGCGCGCCCGCCGCATCGAACCGCACATCGAGCCAGCGTGGCGGCCGGTCGCCGTCGGCGCCAACGATACCGGCGAAGCTCACAGCCGACGGCCCGTGCCATGGTCGAACAGGTGCAGATCATCGGCCTGCAGGCGCAGCCGTACCTGGTCGCCGGGTATCGGCTCGTCGGCAGACTGGTTGGCCGTGAAATGCTGGCCCCCGACCGATCCGTGGATCAGCCGCACGGCGCCCAGTTCCTCAACGGTATCGACCTTCATGGGCGGCCCGTCGGCGCCGCCGGAGCCATTGGCCAGATGCGCGCGCTCCGGGCGGATGCCGAGCGTGACGGGTCCGTTGGCGCGCACCGGTGCCTCGATACGCGTTTCGCCGATGACGATCGCGCCGTCGCCGGTCTGCGCTTTCAGAAGGTTCATCGGCGGTGCGCCGATGAAGCTTGCAACGAAGGTCGATGCGGGCGCGCCATAGACCTGGGCGGGCGTGCCGATCTGCTCGATCTCGCCATTGTTGAGGACGACGATCCGGTCGGCCAGCGTCATCGCCTCGACCTGGTCGTGGGTGACGTAGATCGCCGCCGTACCCAGACGGCGCTGCAGGCGCTTGATCTCGAGCCGCATCTGGTTGCGCAGCTTGGCGTCAAGGTTGGACAGCGGCTCGTCGAACAGGAAGATGGCCGGATCGCGGACGATGGCGCGGCCCATGGCGACCCGCTGGCGCTGACCGCCCGACAGCTGGCTGGGCTTGCGCTCGAGAAAGTCGCCGATCTGCAGGAGCTTGGCCGCCTCGCGCACCTTGGCATCGATCTCGGCCTTCGGCGTACCGCGGTTCTTAAGGCCGTAGGCGAGGTTCTTGTAGACAGACATGTGCGGATAGAGCGCATAGTTCTGGAACACCATGGCAATGTTCCGGTTGGCCGGCTCAACCTCGTTGACCAGCCGTCCGTCGAGCACGATCTCGCCTTCGGTCACACTCTCCAGGCCGGCGACCATGCGCAGCAATGTCGACTTGCCGCAACCCGACGGGCCGACAAAGACCACCAGTTCGCCGTCCTCGACGGTGACATCGACGCCTTTGACGGCGAGCGCGCCGTTCGGATAGCGCTTGACCGCCTGCTTGATCTCGAGCGTCGTCATTTCTCACTCTCCACAAGGCCCTTGATGAACATGCGCTGGAATATGATGACGATGAGCACCGGCGGAATCATCGCAATGATCGCCAGACCCAACGCCTCGTTGTAGTCGGGGATGTCCGCGCCGATCCAGACCTGGAGGATCTGCCGGATGCCGCGCACCACGGTGTAGAAGCTCTCGTCCGTCGTCATCAGGATCGGCCACAGATACTGGTTCCAGCCGACGACGAACATGATGATGAAGATGGCGGCGATCATGGTCCGCGACAGCGGGACGAGGATGTCCCAGAAGAAGCGGAAGGGGCCGGCGCCGTCGATCCGCGCCGCCTCAAGCAGTTCATTGGGCACGGACTTGAAGAACTGGCGGAAGAAGAAGGTGCCGGTGGCCGAAGCGATCAAAGGCAGGATAAGGCCGGTATAGCTGTTCAGCAGCCCCAGTCCCTGAACCACTTCGTAGGATGGCAGAATGCGCACTTCCAGCGGCAGCAGCAGCGTCGAAAAAATGATCCAGAAGCACAGCGTGCCCAGCGGAAAGCGGAAATAGACGATGGCATAGGCGGCCAGCATCGACACGATGATCTTGCCGATGGCGAAACCCAGTCCGAGGATCAGCGAGTTGAGCGACATGCCCCAGCCGGTGACCTGCTTGGTGAAACCGGTCTGTTCGAAGATGACCGCCTCGTAAGTCGGCAGAAAATTGTCTCCGAAACCGAGTTGCATGCCTTCGGAGTGAATGGTGACCGGGTCATGCGTCGATGTGGTGAATGCAACGGCGATCGGCCCCATCATCAAGAGCACGCCGAACAAAAGGACGATATGCTCGACAATCTGGTGTCGGCGCACGAACGCGCCGGCGCCGGTTGCCGAAGCCGATGGTGCGGCCGGGACGACCGGCTTGCCCGTCACGGCGATCTGGTCCTGGCTCATCGCGGCCTCCGCATGGTCCGTCCGGCTCGGGTCATGTGTAGTGCACCCGTCGCTCGATCAGGCGGAACTGGACGATGGTGAGCGCCAGCACGAACACCATCAGGATAACCGATTGCGCGGACGATCCCCCCAGATCGTTGCCGCGGAAACCGTCGAGGAACACCTTGTAGACGAGCGTCACGGGATTGTTGCCCGGCTCGCCCTTGAGCATGACGTCGACGATGCCGAAGGTCTCGAAGAAGGCATAGGTGATGTTGATGATCATCAGGAAGAAGCTGGTTGGCGCCAGCAGCGGAAAGATGATCGTCCAGAACCGGCCGGACGCGCTGGGATTGTCGATCGAGGCGGCTTCGCGCACCCCCTTGGGTATGGATTGCAGGCCGGACAGGAAGAAGATGAAGTTGACCGGGATCTGCTTCCAGGTCGCCACGATCATCATGGCGATACCGCTGTCCCAATAGTCGACGCCGACACGCATGTCCCAGCCGAACAGGGCGAAGAAATCGACAATCGGGCCGATGTGCTGGTCGAACAGCATGATGCCGATCAGGCCGGCAACGGGTGGCGCGATTGCATAGACCCACATCAGGAGCGTCTTGTAGGGACCCTGGCCGCGCAGGACATTGTCGGCGGCCACCGCCAGCAGCAACGCTATGCCGAGCGAAAAAAACGTCACGACCACGGTGAACAGGAAGGTGAACCAGGCAGCCCGGCCATAGTCCGAACGGGTCACGGCATCGGTGTAGTTGTCGATGCCGACAAAGGTTTCGTTGCCGAAAAACGGATCCTGAAGAAAGAACGAACTGCGCACCGCCTCGGCGGACGGCCACAGGAAGAAGATGGCGACGATCGCCATCTGCGGCAGCAGGAGCAGATAGGGATAGAGCGGCGATTGAAACTGGGCTTTGTGCATGGCCTGTCCAGTGCGAGAGCCAAGGCAAGAACCGGGAGCGCGGCGCGCCCCCGGGTTCGATCGGTTTGCCGGATGGGTCAGCCGCTCTGGGTCTGCGCGAAGCGCTCGAGCAGGCGGTTGCCTTCTTCCTCGATGATGTCGAACGCCTCGTCGACGGTCGCTTCACCGGAGAAGATGCGGCCATATTCGCGGTTCATCACGTCGCGGATCTGGACGTAGAAGCCCATCCGGTAGCCCTTGGTCCAGTCGCCACCGGGCTGCTGGAGCTGGCTGATGCCAACTTCGGCTGCGGGCTCTTGGTCATAATGGCCTTCGGCCTTGGCCAGCTCGTAGGCGGTCGCGGTGATCGGCACATAACCGGTTTCCTTGTGCCAGAAGACCTGCGGCTCCGGCGAGGACAGGAACTGGAAGAATGCGGCCGCGGCTTCATTCTCTTCCTCGGGCTGGCCGGACATGGCGAACAGCGCGGCACCGCCGATGAAGGTGTTGTAGGGCTCTTCGGTGACCGCTTCCCAATAGGGCAGATAGGTGGCGCTGAACTCGAAGCCGGCCGACTGCTTGAGGCCGCCGAACGAACCGGACGAGCCGAGCCACATGGCCACTTCGCCGTTTTCGAACGGTGCCTGATTGTCGCCCCAGCCGGTGCCGTAATAGCCGAACAGGCCGGCGTCGATCCATTCCTTGACGGCCGCGAAGTGGGCCTTGATCGGCTCGACATTGATCAGGAGCCGGGTGCCTTCGGCGCCTTCATAGCCGTTCGCATTGGTGGCGAACTGCAGATTGTGGCGCGACATGAAGTTTTCGGTGAAGATCCAGGGCAGGTGCGACTGCGCCATCGGAACATAGCCGGCTTCTTTCAGCGCGGGCGCGATTTCCTGGAATTCTTCCCAGGTCCTGGGCGGCTCTACGCCGGCTTTTTCGAGAGCCTCGACATTGTAGTAGAGGATCGGGGTCGATGAGTTGAAGGGCATGCCGACCATCTTGCCGTTTTCGTCGGCATAGAAGTTGGCAACGCCGGGAATGTAGTCGGTGCGGAACTCGAGGCCCGCATTTTCGATCAGGTCCTGGGCGGGGATCACGGCGCCCTCGGCACCGATAATGGTGGCGGCACCGGCATCGAACACCTGAACGATGTTGGGCTGTTCACCGGCACGGAAGGCGGCGATGGTGGCCGTCAGCGTTTCTTCATAGTTGCCCTTGTAGACCGGCGTCAGGTTGTACTTGTCCTGGCTGGCGTTGAACTGCTCGGCAACGGCGTTGGTCGCCTCGCCAAGGGCGCCGCCCATGGCATGCCACAGTTCGATCTCGATTTTTTCGGCCTGGGCCGCAGCGGTCGTCAGCGCAAGGGCGCCAGCCGCCAGAAGCGTTTTCCACATCATAGGTCTCCCGGGAAAATTGCGATACGCACAAGGTCGAATAGGAGGCCCGTTTGTAAGGTCGATGACAGTCCCGTGAAGGATTTGTGTCAACGGTGTGGGGGTGGCCGTACCGGCTGCGGACGATCGGCGCCCGGCAGCCATCAACTATCTGATAATGCTGATTAATCGGTCAGGAAAATTGTGCTGTCCAACGGTCGGAATCGGCGCCCTGCGCTGACCTGAAGAACGTCACAAAACCGTCAAGGATTCGAAATGCCTTCGGCGATGCCCGCCACGACCGGCCAAGGCTGACGTGGCCGACGTTAGGCCAAGGGTCGTCCCCCCCCCCGGACCTTGCTGCAAAACCGCTCGGCCGGTGCGGAAAAATCGCACGGACGTACTGCAAACTGCCGCCGCATCGGAAAAAATTTCCTCCGCCAGCCCCTCCCTTGCGGCGCCGATGCCTCGTTTGAGCGCCGCGGCACGGCTATTTTCGCGGAAGTTTGGATTGGCAGACCGCCGGGCATTCCGGCCGCACGCCATCGAAAGGACAAACCCATGAACCGCATCAACATCGCAATCGCGGCGCTTGCCGCATCCGCCATGCCCGCGCTGGCCCATGATGGTGCCGGGCCTCTCGTCAGCGCCCAGTGGGTGATCGACCATGCCGGCAATGACGATATCGTCATCGTCGACATTCGCGCCAATGTCGAAAACACCGACCTTGGCGACAGCCCCTATATCGAAGGTGCGGTGTCTGCGCCCTACAACACTGCCGGCTGGCGCACCGAGATCGACGGTGTGCCGGGCAAGATTCCTGCCATCGAGGACGTAACCGGCCTGATCGAGAGCCTGGGGATCGACAATGACGACCATGTCGTCATCGTGCCGTGGGGCACCGATTCGACCGAGTTCGGCTCGGCCACCCGCGTCTACTGGACGTTCCGCTATCTGGGCCATGACGATGTTTCGATCCTCGATGGCGGCTGGCGCCAATATGATGCCGTCGGCGGCGCGCGCGTCGCCGAACCGGTCACAGCCGAGGTTTCCGAATTCGAGGTCACGCTGAACGAGGCGGTCCTTGCCACAACCGATGACGTTCTGGCCGCGCTCGACGACGGCACCAAGCTCGTCGACGGCCGCCCGGTCGAGCAGTTCCGCGGCGAGACGAAAAGCCCGGTCGCGGCCGCGCCCGGCACCATTCCCGGTTCGGTGAACCTGCCGCATTCGGAGTTCTATTCCGCCGAGTTCGCGCTGTTCGCGCAACCCGAAACGGTTCAGGCCCTGGTCGAGGCGGTCGGCGTTAGAGCGGACGAAGCCAACATCACATTCTGCAACACCGGTCACTGGGCTTCGGTCGCATGGTTCGGGCTGAGCGAAGTGCTCGGCAACGAACAGTCGGCCATGTATGACGGCTCCATGTCGGAATGGACACAGGACCCCGCGCGTCCGCTCGATCCGCCGCGCGCGATCCAGTAAAGCGACCGCCATCAACCAGCCGGCGCCCGGCTTCCGCCGCGCGCCGGATCGGCTATAAAGGCGGCTTCACAGAGGTTGCGCCACATGTTGCAGAACGTTGCAACGTCGTCGACGCCGAACGCGTCGAACCCTTATCTGCCCGACGCCGTCATCGACCGCAGCCCCGCGGCGGTGGCCGCCGCGTTCCTGACGGCGGGATTTGCCGCGATCTGGCTGCTGGTCGATCTGCGGCAGGCGACGCTGTTCCTGATCGGCGGCGGGCTTGGCGCGGCGCTCTATCACGGGTCCTTTGGCTTCACCGGCGCCTGGCGGCGCATGGTGGTCGAGCGGCGTGGGCGGGGCATGCGCGCGCAGATGCTGATGATCGGGCTGGCCGGGCTGGCGATGATGCCGCTTTTGGCGGCCGGCAGCGTCGGCAACCAGCCGCTGGTCGGCGCCATCGCGCCGGTGGGCGTCTCCGTGCTGGTCGGCGCGGCGATGTTCGGCTTGGGCATGCAGCTTGGCGGAGGCTGCGGCTCGGGCACGCTGTTCACGGTCGGCGGCGGCTCTGCGCGCATGTTGGTGACCCTGATCTTCTTCATCGCCGGCGCCGTTGTCGGAACGGCGCATCTGCCATGGTGGCTCGGCCAGCCGTCGCTGCCGCCGGTGAGCCTGGGCCAGACGCTTGGCGTGCCCGCGGCCATCGCGGTGTCACTGGCCGGTCTCGGCGCCGTGGCTCTCATCACCGCGATGATCGAACGTCGCGCCCATGGCGATCTGGAGCGCGATCCGGGCCCGCGCCGCCCGGGTTGGAACTGGCTGCTGTCGGGGCCCTGGCCGCTGGTCGGTGCAGGTCTGATGCTGGCCCTTCTCAACATCGCCACCCTGATCGTTGCCGGCCACCCCTGGTCGATCACCTATGGCTTCGGCCTCTGGGGCGCCAAGATCGCGTCGGCGGCGGGGGTGCCGGTCGAAAACTGGGAATTCTGGACATGGCCGGCGCAGGCCGAGGCGCTGTCCAGTTCCGTGCTTGCCGACTCGGTTTCGGTGATGAATTTCGGACTGATTCTCGGGGCGGCGCTGACCGCATCGCTTGCCGGCAAATTCGCCCCCAGGGCCGCTGTTCCGCTGGCGTCATTCGCCGCAGCGGCGCTCGGCGGCCTTTTGATGGGCTATGGCGCGCGGCTGAGCTTTGGCTGCAACATCGGCGCTCTTTTCTCCGGCATCGCATCGGGCAGCCTGCATGGCTGGCTGTGGTTCGCCGCCGCCTTTGCCGGCTCGGCGGCCGGCGTGTTCGCCCGGCCCCTGTTCGGGCTCGATGGCTTCGGGCGCCAAGGCGCGGCGGCATGAGCCGGTCGCGCAACACCGCCCTGTTCGCCGCCGCGCTGGCGGTGACGACGGCGGCGGTTGCCTATGACCATGCCGAAAATGGCGTGCCGACGCCGGCGCCTGCCGCTGCTTCCGCACCGGCCGCCGGTGGCGTGGCGCCATGCGCGGCCGGCGCCGCGCCCTGTGCGGCGGCCGCCCCTTGCGCCGCCGCAGCGCCGCTCGCGGCCCCGCCGCCTCCGCCCGCGCCCTTGCCCGCCGCCCGGACCGAACGGGCCGCGCCACCGCCACCCCCGCCGGCACGCCTGCCCGAAGGGACCACCGAAGCGCCGGATCTCGTTCCGGACAGCGAAACGTGAGCGAAGACGCGCGTGATACTGCCCGCCGCGAGATTGCGTTTTGCGAGCATGTGCTGGCCAAGGGCGGCGCAACCGTACTGACCGAAACACTGGCCGGCATCGAACGACCAACGAGCTGGGAAAAATACCCGGCCGGCGAGGTGTTCGACCCGCAAACCGGGGCGCAATGGTTCTATCACAGCCACGATCCATCGACAGGCGGGGGTGAGCACGGCCATTTCCACTGCTTCGTCCGGCCCGATGGCCCGGACGGGCCGATTCACCATTTGTGCGCGGTCGGGGTCGATCCGCATGGCCGGCTGCTGCGCCTGTTCACGGTCAACCATTGGGTGGTCGATGACGACTGGCTCGACGCCGGGCCGACGATCGCGCTGTTGCCGCGCTTCGATGTGCACATGCCGCAACCGAACTACCTGGTAAACCGGTGGCTGACGGCGGTTTTGGCAGCGCACGAAAACGAAATCGCCGAGTTGATCCGAACGCGCGACAGGGTCATTGCCGCTCATCGCCGCGACAATGGCGGTGATGCGCACGCCGACCGCGCCCTCGAGGTCACGGCGGAACATCGCACGGCGCCGTAGCATCGGTTATGGCGCAAGGTTCGCCCGGCGGCGATGCGCAGAAGGCACGAACTTGCAGAAGGACTGGCGGTGAGACAGGGATTCGAACCCTGGAGACGGTTTCCCGCCTACACGCGTTCCAGGCGTGCGCCTTCAACCACTCGGCCACCTCACCTCGCCATATGTCACCCGGCGAAACCAGCCGAGCGGGTTGAAAAGGCGCACGCGCCCTTTTTTGTGATGGGCGTTTTCCGCAATGCGGAAAATCGCCGGTGCGCCTTCAACCACTCGGCCACCTCACCTCGCCATATGTCACCCGGCGAAACCCGCCGAGCGGGTTGAAAAGGCGCACGCGCCCTTTTTTGTGATGGGCGTTTTCCGCAATGCGGAAAATCGCCGGTGCGCCTTCAACCACTCGGCCACCTCACCTCGCCATATGTCGCCGGGCCCAGACGGCCGGACGCTTCGCAAATCCGGTTCACCGGCCCGCGAAGGGCCGTCTCCTAGCGCGGCGCAGGCGGACAATCAAGCGGGTCTGAAATCGGACGGATATCGGGGTGGACCACCGGCCCGCGAATGCCATAATGAATGGAAGGGGCGGGTGGCGTACATCAATACGCCGCACAAGGGGTGGCACAAGCCAAAACGCATGGTCCGATTCGTTCTTCGAGCCTTGGCCGTCTTCTGCCTGGCGATGATGGTCATCGTAGGGGTCGTCGATGCCACGCGATCGATCGGCACGTCGGCCATGACGCTGACGCCGCTTGCCGACAGCTGGGACGCGATCGCGCCTGGTTCGCGCACCGCCCTGGGCGAATGGCTCGACGAGGCGGCGCATCCGGTGCTGGCCGATCCCATTCTGGCCACGGTGACAGGCTGGCCGACCGTTGCCGTCTTCGGCGGCCTCGCGTTGGTGCTGGCGCTGCTCGGCCGGAGGCGCCGCAAGCGTACGGCCGGATCTCTCGGAGGCTGATGCTTCGGGCCGGATGCGGTGCGCGCCAAACCTCACTTCGCTTTTTTGTCGACATGGCGCGATTTGGCGTGCCAATGTCCGCGCAAGGCGGCGTCAAACCGCTTTCAGGGAGGCCGCGCGCCATCATGTGCGCGGCAAAAGATGCAAACAGTCAGACAGGGTAAGTGAGAATGAAGCGCTTTGTTCTTGGTCTTTTGGCCGCATCCGCAATGACGGCGACGGCCTATGCCGAAACGCCGGCGATCGTTTACGATCTGGGCGGGAAGTTCGACAAGTCGTTCAACGAGGCCGCCTTCAACGGCGCCGAGCAGTTCAAGGAAGAAACCGGCACCGAGTATGTCGAGTTCGAGATCCAGAACGAGGCCCAGCGCGAGCAGGCGCTTCGCCGCTTCGCCGAACGTGGGCATTCGCCGGTCATCATCGCCGGCTTCTCCGCCGCGCAGGCGGTCGACAAGGTGGCGCAGGAATTCCCCGACACCGAGTTCGCCATCATCGACATGGTGGTCGACCAGCCAAACGTGCGCTCGGTCGTCTTCAAGGAGCAGGAAGGCTCGTACCTGGCCGGCATCATGGCTGCAAAGGCCTCGGAGACCGGTACGGTCGGCTTTGTGGGCGGCATGAACGTGCCGCTGATCTCCGCCTTTGCCTGCGGCTATGTGGGCGGCGTCAAATCGGTCAATCCCGATGCCGAAGTGATCGTCAACTATACCGGTGACACGCCGGCGGCATGGAACGACCCGGTCCGTGGCGGCGAGATCACCAACGCGCAGATTTCGCAGGGCGCCGACGTTGTCTATGCCGCGGCTGGCGGCACCGGCATCGGCGTGCTGCAGGCAGCGGCCGATGCGGGCAAGCTGTCGGTCGGCGTCGATTCCAACCAGAACCATCTGCAGCCCGGCTCGGTGCTGACCTCGATGCTCAAGCGCGTCGATGTCGCCGTCATGGAAGCGATGAAGGACGGGATGGAAGGCAACTTCTCCACCGGCGTCCAGGTTCTCGGCGTCGCGGAGGACGGTGTCGGCGTGGCGATCGACGAAAACAACGAACCGCTGGTGACCGAAGAGATGATTCAGGCGGTCGAAGAAGCCCGCGAAAAGATCATCTCGGGCGAGATCGAGGTGCATGATTTCCGTTCGGACAACACCTGCCCTTACGGCTCGGTCGGCTAAGCCGGTACGATCCGACGCGATGACGATGGCCGTCGGCGGCAACGCCGGCGGCCTTTTGACGAAAGGCGCCGAGCATGGCGGAGCAGAAGCTGCGCGTGGCCAGCGTTCAAATGGCCCTCCAAAAAACCCGGTCGGTCGACGCGCTATTCGAGCGCGTGGCCCATTTCGTGCGCACAGCCAGCGGCTATGGCGCGCAGTTCATCTGTTTTCCCGAGCATTTCACGATCCAGCTCCTGTCGGGCGAAGCGCCGATGGTGCCGGCGGCGGAAAGCGTCGACCGGCTGACGGCACACACAACGGCCCTGAAGCAGGTGCTCGTCGAACTGGCGAAAAAGCACGCCATCACAATCGTCGGCGGTTCACACGCGACGCGCCTGGAAGACGGTGCCGCGCGGAACGTCAGCTACATCGCCCATGCCGATGGACGCCTGTCCGAACAGCACAAGCTGCATCCGACGCCGGATGAACGCAGCGTCTGGGGAATCGACGGCGGTGCGCGGGCCGATGCGATCGACACCGAGTACGGGCGGATCGGCGTCATGATCTGCTATGACAGCGAGTTCCCGGAGCTCGGGCGCCGGCTCGCCGACCAGGACGCCCGTATTATCTTTGTGCCCTACTGCACCGACACGCGGCACGGCCATTTTCGGGTGCGCTATTGCTGCCAGGCGCGCACGGTCGAAAACCAGTGCTACGTCGTGACATCGGGCCTTGTGGGCAATTTGCCGAACACGGACAATCTGGAGATGGCCTATGCGCAATCGGCGGTGCTGACGCCATCGGACCATGGCTTTGCGCGCGACGGCATCGCCGCCGAAGCGGAACCGCAGGCCGAACAGATGATCATAGCCGATCTCGACATGGCGGCGCTGGACGCGGCGCGCGAAGGCGGGTCGGTGCGCAATCTGGCCGACCGCCGCTTGGATCTCTACTCGGTTTCATGGCGTTGAGGCGCCGCGCCGCTCAGAAAACGGCGTGATCGCCGCGATCGACCGAAACCTCGCCCCTGACCAGACGGTCATAAAAACCGTACAGCGTCTCGGTTCCGAATGAGGGCGTCGCCTCGGCGTCGTAGCGCCCGGTGACGGGATCGAGGACGAGCATGGATTCGGTGGCATAGTAGCGGCCGATACGTGCCAGTTCCGCCTTGGCCGCCAGTTCGGGTGAGAGGCGGCCCAGAATGCTTGTCGTCCAGATGATTGCATCGAGCAGCGCGACCGGTACGTGCCGGAACTTCGGCGGCCGGTCCAGGAGAGCGAACAGATAGTCGCCCTGCTGGCGCGGCGTGATGGCGTCGCCCGGACCGCCGATGGGCAATATGCGGTTGTGCCGTTCCGGGTCATCAATGCAACCGGCAATATAGCGGGCCAGATCGCCATCGGAAATCGGCTTGCAGGCGGTCAACCGACCATCACCAAAGACGAGGAAAGGTTTGCCCTGCCGCAGCCGCTCGACCTGACCCGACAGCGACTTGAAGAAGGCGGTGGGGCGGACGATCGACCAGGTCAGCCCCGAAGCGATCAGCGCATTCTCGAACGCCAGCTTGGCGTGCTGGAAGGCCAGTTTCGGCTTCTGCACGCAAATGGCCGACAAAAGGACGAAATGAGCTACGTCCGCCCGTTCGGCCAGTTGCAGCGCATTCAGGTTCGCATCGTGGTCGATGGCCCAGGCATCGCCGGGGGCTCCTGTTCGCGATGCGATGCAGGAAACGATGACATCGAAGCGCTCTCCGCAAAATCCGTCGCTGGCGAGCGAGTCCGGATCGGTCACGTCGCCATACCGGACGACGACGGCGTCGGGCATACCCGTTGCGGCGTCTGGCGATCGTCCTCCGGCATGGCGCGGCCTGACGAAGCCGACCACCTCATGACCGCAATCCACAAGCGCATGGGCCGTGGCGCGACCGACTGTTCCGGTGGCACCCAACAAGAGGATGCGACGGGGAGCGGGGCTCATGGGCACAGGAAGGCGCCGGGCGGCATTGGCGGGCTGGGATCAGGGAACATGCGTCCTTTTTATCGCGCAGCGGCCTGTCCCGGCAAGGACCGGACGGGTCCGTGATCCGATCAGGTTTGACCGAAAGCGCCGTCCGGCGGGCCGGGAGCATGCCGGACGGCGCAGGGGCTGGTCGATCGGGCCAATCAACGCCCCATCCCGGAGCGGGCACGCAGACGCTCGAGCTCACGTGCGGCGTTGACATGGAGCGGCAGCCGGGCCGCCCATTCCACGTCGGCGCGGTTCACGCCCATGTCCCGGTAGACCCAGTCCTCCTTGCCGAGCAGCGCACAATAGGCCTGGCGGTCGAGGCGCTGACGGCGGTGTTCGGCCGCCCGTTCGCGGCGGGTGACGAACCAGCCCAGGGCCTGTGCGGTCAGCCGGCGTGCAAGAGCGCCGGGCGTCACTGCGGTGGCGTGCCGGGCCAGTTCATTGTCGAAGACGGTCATTGGTCCACTCCTTCGGATCAGACATCCGGCTTGTCCGGAATGGGTGGACTGTGACGATTTCTTATGCTTCAATCAAACGAAACGATTTGACGCTATGATTCAGTTTTCTTGAACACAGGTTTTCCATGAACGTCTCCGAGACCAAACCCTTCGCGCCGCACGCGCCCGTCGACATCGATCTGCTGCGGACATTTCTGGCCATCGCCGAAACGCGCAGCTTCTCAAAAGCGGCCGAGCGGGTCTTTCGTACGCCATCGGCGGTTTCGATGCAGGTCAAGAAGCTTGAAGACTTGCTGGGCGTCTCGGTGTTCACACGCGATTCGCGCTCGGTCGCGCTGACCGCAGAGGGCGAGATGCTTGTCGGCTATGCGCGCCGGATCCTGGCGCTGTCCAACGAGATGATGGCGCGTTTCGTCATGCCCGATGTCCAAGGAACGGTCCGGCTCGGTGCCGCCGACGATCATGGCGAACGGCTGCTGCCCCAGGTTCTGACGCGATTTGCCGAAACGCATCCCAATGTGGCGGTCGACGTGGTGATCGAGAATTCGGACCAACTCCTGCCGCGTTATGACCGCGGCGACCTCGATGTCGTCATCTTCACCGCCCGGCCGCAAAGCGCACTGCCCGCAGACGGGGTCGTGCTGATCGAAGAACAGCTTGTGTGGGCCGGTCTGAAGGGCGGCTGCGCGTGGGAGCGCGAGCCATTGCCTGTTTCGATGTGGGAAGAGGGCTGCTCGTGGCGCGCCAATGCGGTGGAGGCGCTCGGCGAGATGGGCCGCAACTTCCGCATCGCCTATATGAGCGCGCACACCGCTGGACAACGTGCCGCGTTGATGTCGGACCTCGCCATCGCACCGCTGCCGGCTTCCTGTGTCCGGCCGCCGCTGATTTGCCTTGGCAAGAAGCAGGGGCTTCCGCCGCTCGGCACCTACCAGAGCCGGATGCGCTTTCGACATGATGCCGGCGAATGCTCGCGCGCCGTCGCGGACCACGTTCTCGCCTGTTATGAGGCGCTCGAAAGCGGTGAGCTGGAGTGTTAAATCGCGAACACGATAAACCGCCAAATTTTATGATTTGTTAGCCGGCTTTTTTATCTCGGCTGCCAGCGGCCCATTGCCTGGCTGACCTGCCAGCCAAGCATGCACGGCCGACACGACGACCGAACCTTCGCCGACGGACGACGCCACCCGCTTGACCGAGCCGGACCGGATGTCGCCGACCGCGAAAATGCCCGGTTCGCTGGTGGCAAAGGGCGATGAGGGATTGTCCGCATCGGCACCCGTGAGCACAAAGCCCTTTTCATCCGTCCTGACCAGACCGCCGGCCCATCCGGCGTTCGGTTCGGCGCCGACCATCACGTAAAGCGCGCCACTGGCGATGTCCTGTTTTTCTCCGGTCTGCATGTGGGTCAACGTAACCCCTGTCAGCCCGCCTTCGCCGCGCAACGCCGTCACTTCGCTTTGCGTGACCAGCGTGATGCGCGGATCGCGTTCGATGCGCGATGACAGATAATCGGACATGGTCTCGGAAAGCCCGTCGCGTCGCACGACGATATAAGTGTGCTCGGCATGGCGCGACAGGAACATGGCCGCCTGGCCGGCCGAATTGCCGCCACCGACGATTACGGCATTCGTGCCGTTGGCGTAACGCGCCTCCAGTTCGGTCGCCGCATAATAGATGCCGTTTCCCTCGTAGTCGGTCAGGTTCGACAGGGGCAGCTTGCGATAGCGGGCCCCGGCCGCGATCACCACGGCGCGGGCGCGCACCTCATCGCCCGATTCCAGCGTGATCTCGAAGATGTCGCCTTTTTTGCGCAGTCCGGTCGCCCGGTGCGGAACCGCAACGCGGGCTCCGAACTTGATCGCCTGGATCTCTCCCAGAAAGGCCAGTTCGCTGCCCGAAATGCCGGTGGGAAAGCCCAGATAGTTCTCGATGCGCGAGGAGGTGCCGGCCTGACCGCCGATCGCCGTGTCGTCGATCGCCAGCGTCTTCAGGCCCTCGGATGCGCCATAGACCGCGGCGGCGAGGCCGCCGGGTCCGGCGCCGACCACGACCAGATCGAACAGTTCATCCACATCGGGCAGCAATTCGTAACCGAGCGCCTTGGCAAGAACCAAAGGGCTCGGATCGTGCAGCACCGTCCCGCCGCGGACGATGGCGACGGTGCCGCGCGAGGGAAGGTCGTGCCGCCCGGCCGCAAAGGCATCGACCGCCGCGCGGTCGGCATGTTCGATGAAGCGGAACGGGATGCGGTTGCGGCTGGCATACTCCCGCAGGCCCAGGCAGGTCCGTTCGTTCTCGTCGCCAATGATCGTCAGCGCGCCGTCGGCCCATTCCACCAGCAGCTTGCGGCGCGCGGCGAAGGCCGACACCACGATGTCGCTGACCTCGGGTACCGTGGCGACCAGATGGCGCAGTTTTGCCGGATCCACTGTGAGAATGCGGCCCGCGCCTGCCATGACACCGGCAAAGAATGTGTGCTGGCCCATCAGCAGGCCCAGCTCGCCGGTGAAGTTGCCCGCCGTGATGGTGACCACGATGCTGTCGTCACGCCCGCGATCGACGATGTTCATGTCCGCGTCGATCAGATGAACCAACGGATAGTCGGGCCGGCCGACCTCCCAGACGACTTCGCCCGCAGCAACCGCTCGCTCGGTGCCATGCGCTTTGAGCACCTCCAGCGCATGGCCGGACAGTTCCGGCCATGCCTGACGCTCAAGGTCGCTGCGCGCGATCGATTTGCGGCCGTTTGCGGTCATGATCGGGTCCTCGGAAGCCGGCAGGCGGTCAGTGCGCTTCGTCCCAGTTGTGGGCGGCATTGGCGTCGACCTGCAACGGCACGCTCATCGCCACTGCCGGCATCGCCGCCTGCTCCATGACATCGCGGACGACATCAATCGTCGCTTCGACTTCGCCCTCGAGCACTTCGAAGATCAGTTCGTCATGGACCTGGAGCAGCATTTGCGCGGCGAGGTCTTCAGCCGACAAGGCATCTTCGATACGAACCATGGCCCGTCGTATGATGTCGGCGGCCGATCCCTGGATCGGCGCGTTGATCGCCGCGCGCTCGTTGAAGGCGCGCACCTGGGGGTTGGAGGACTTGATGTCCGGATAGTGCGCGCGGCGGCCGAAGACCGTTTCGACATAGCCGTGCTCGCGGGCGAACGCCTTGGTCGCGTCCATGTAATCCCGAATGCCGGGAAAGCGCTCGAAATAGGTCTTGATGTAGTCGCCGGCTTCGGAACGGGCGATGCCGAGCTGGTTGGCAAGGCCGAATGCCGAGATTCCGTAAATGATGCCGAAGTTGATCGCCTTGGCCCGCCGGCGCACCTCGGCGGGCATGCCCTCGACCGGCACGCCGAACATCTCCGATGCGGTCATGGCGTGAATGTCCATGCCGTCCGCGAATGCCTGCTTGAGCTGGCCGATGTCGGCCATGTGGGCCAGAACGCGCAACTCGATCTGGCTGTAATCCGCCGAAACCAGCCGATGGCCCTTTTGCGCGACAAACGCAGTGCGGATGCGCCGGCCTTCCGCGGTCCGGATCGGAATGTTCTGCAGGTTCGGATCGGACGAGGACAGCCGGCCCGTCGATGTCGAGGCGAGGGCATAGGACGTGTGCACGCGGCCGGTCTGGGGATTGATGAAGCCGGGCAGGGCGTCGGTGTAGGTGGATTTGAGCTTGGTCAGCTGGCGCCAGTCGACGATCCGGCGCGGCAGTTCGTGGCCCTCGGCGGCCAGATCCTCAAGCACCTGGGCGGAGGTGGACCATTGGCCGGTCTTGGTCTTCGAACCGCCCGGCAGGTTCATCTTGCCGAACAGGATTTCGCCAAGCTGCTTGGGCGAACCGATATTGAAGCTCTCGCCGGCCAGATCGAAAATCTCGGCTTCGATGCCCGCGGCCTTCTGCGCGAATTCGCCCGACAGCCGGCTCAGTATCTGCCGGTCGACGGAAATGCCGCGGCGCTCCATACGCGCCAGAACGGCGATCAACGGCCGTTCGAGCCGCTCGTAGACGGACACCAGTCCTTCGGCGACCAGACGCGGTTTCAGCAGACGCCAGAGCCGCAGCGTGATGTCGGCATCCTCGGCCGCATAGCGCGTTGCCGCGTCGAGCGCGACCCGGTCAAAGGTCAGCGCCTTCTTGCCCGTTCCGGCGACATCCTTGTAGGCGATCGGCGTGTGGCCGAGCCAGCGTTCGGCTAGCGCATCCATCCCGTGATGACTGTTGTTGCCGCCGTCGAGCGCATAGGAGATCAGCATCGTGTCGTCGAAGGCCGCGATAGAAACGTCGTGACGGGCCATGACCTGAAGGTCATATTTGATGTTCTGCCCGACGATCAGGATCGACGGGTCCTCCAGCAAAGCCTTTAGTCGGCTCAGCGCTTCATCAAGACCTATCTGGCCGTCCACAAGGCCGCCTTCGCCGAGGAGATCGTCCTCGCCCTGACGATGGGCAAGCGGCACGTAGGCGGCCTCGCCCTCGGCATGGCTGAGCGAAAACCCGACCAGTGTCGCCTGCATGGCATCGAGCGAATCGGTCTCGGTGTCGAAGGCGACCACGCCGGCCGCCCTGGCCTTGTCGATCCATTCGTCGAGCGTTCGAAGATCGCGGATGCAGACATAGGCATCGGCATCGAAAGCGCCCGATCGGGCTGCCGTGGCACGCGCTTCGGCCAGCGCGCGCGGCGTGTCGACGCCGTCTTCGATCACGCCGGCAACGGTGTTAGCGCCGTCGGCGGTTCCGGCGTCCAGATCCGGACCACGCGCTTGCGCGCCCGCCTCGACCGCGACTTGGGCCGGATCGATCTCGCCGATCTCGGTTCCGGTCGCCTCGGCGACCCGGCGGGTCAGGCTGGAGAACTCCATCGCCTTCAGAAAGGCGACCAGCTTCGGGCCGTCCTGCGCTTCGAGCGCCAGAGCGTCCAGCGGAATATCGACGGGCGTGTCGGCCTTCAAAGTGACCAGTTGACGCGACAGGCGGGCCTGATCGGCAAATTCGATGAGGTTTTCGCGGCGCTTGTTCTGCTTGATCTCGGAGGCGCGCTCCAGAAGCGTGTCCAGATCGCCATATTCGTCGAGCAGCTGCGCCGCCGTCTTCGGGCCGATACCGGGTACGCCCGGAATGTTGTCGGTGGAATCGCCGGCGAGCGCCTGAAGGTCGATCATCTTTTCGGGGCCGACGCCGAACTTCTCAAGGACCTCTTCGCGGCCGATCTGCCGGTCCTTCATCGTGTCATACATGGAGACGTGATCGGTGACGAGCTGCATCAGATCCTTGTCGGAGGAAATGATCGTCGCTTCGCCGCCGGCCTCCTCGGCCATCCGGCAATAGGCGGCAATGATGTCGTCAGCCTCGTAGCCTTCCATTTCGATGCAGGGCAGGTTGAATGCCTTCGTCGCTTCGCGGATCAGGCCGAATTGCGGCACCAGATCCTCGGGCGGTTCGGACCGGTTCGCCTTGTAGTCGGGATAAAGCTCATTGCGGAACGTCTTGGACGAATAGTCGAAGATGACCGCGAAATGGGTCGGCGTGACGCCGACATCGGTGTCGCGCGCATCCTGCAGCAGCTTCCACAGCATGTTGCAGAAGCCGGAGACGGCACCCACGGGCAGCCCGTCGGATTTGCGCGTCAGCGGCGGGAGGGCATGGAACGCGCGGAAGATGTAGGCCGAGCCGTCGACCAGAAACAGGTGATCGCCTTTTTTCATGGGGCAAGGCTTAGCGCGGCGTATGGCGGGCGGCAATGCGAAAGCGATGTCCTCCGTTTGGCTGGTGCCAAAGCGCGCGCATTCATGGTTTCTTCATCTTGGTTGACGCATTCTTTACGCGTCGGCGGCTTTATGCGGACGACCGAACCGGCTAGGCTCGCATAGACGGGGCGCAGATGATCGGGAGACGAAACGTGGTCCAATCGACTTTGGGGCGGATGCTGCTGGCATCGGCTGTCATCTTCACGGGATGGGCGGTAGCGCCAGGCGTGGCCGGCGCATCGGAAGTGCAGTTGCACGAATTGCTGTTCAACCGGGCCAAACGGCAGCAACGGCAGCGGGCAACGCGCCCCCAGGTTCGCCAGCAGGCGGCGCCGCAGCGCCCGACCCAAAGCCGCGCCGCAGCGCGCCCGGTCCAGCGCATTTCAGGGCCGCGATACTACACCTACGCCGCGCCGGCGATCACCACGGTGACGCTGCTTTCACTGCTCCCGGACGTGGCGACCACCGGCGCCATCGACGATACGGACAGTTCTCTGCCGCCGCTGCCGGTTCTGGAGGAAGACCGGTTCGTCCAGGCGCTCGATTTCGCGCCCGATCAAAACATGGCCATCGAGCCGGCAATTGCAGACGCCATGCGCCGTCACTACGCGGAAAACCCAGCCTTTGTCTGGGTCAGCGGAATGAACCTCAACGCCAACGGCCAGAACGTTGCCGCCCTGGTCAACGATGCGGCCGCCCATGGCCTCGATGCCGCGCACTATGCGGTCGATCTGCCGTCTGCGGGTTGGTCGCCGGACGACCCCGCGTCGCGCTACCGCGATCTGATCGCCTTCGAGCTTCAACTGACCGCTCGCGCGCTGCGCTATGCCATGGACATGAAGGACGGCGCCGTCGATCCCAACAAGCTGTCCGGATATCACGACTTTTCCAAGGACCGGCTGACGGCGGATGCGGCATTGGACGGGCTGATGGCGGCCGGCGATCCGGCCGGATGGCTCGAAGGCCTGGCGCCGCGCCAGTCCGACTATCGGCGCCTCAAGGACGAACTGGCTGCCCTGCGCACCAGCACCGAAGACGCGATCGTCATTCCCGAAGGCACATTCCTGCGCCCCGGCACGGTGTCGGAGGCTCTGCCGATGGTGATGGCAGCGGCTGGCGAGAAGATGTCGGATGAGACCCGCGCCAAGCATTCCGCGATCATCGATGCCTATTCCGGCACGACGCTCTATGACGGCGCGCTGGTCGCGCTGATGCGCGATGTGCAGCGCGATCTCGGCCTGGTGGCAGACGGTATCGTCGGGCCGAGAACAGTTGCCGAGCTCGATGGCGAAAGCCTTGCGACCAAGATCAACCGGGTCGAGCTGGCGCTCGAACGGCTGCGGTGGCATCCGGAAGCCTATGGCAGCCGGCAGGTGGTCATCAACCAGCCCGAATACCGCGTCCGCTACATGGAAAACGGCGAAACCAAGCTGGCCATGCGGACGATCGTCGGCAAACGCTCAAACCAGACCTACTTCTTCCACGACGAGATCGAGCATGTGGTCTACGATCCCTATTGGGGCGTGCCACAATCGATCATCGTCAACGAAATGCTGCCAAAGCTGCGGCGCGACCCGTCCTATCTGGACCGCAACGGTTATGTGGTCACAGGCGCTTCGGGCCGGCAGATCGCGTCGTCCTCGATCAACTGGTATCAGTTCTCCGGCAGCGTTCCCTACAATGTCCGGCAGAAGCCCGGGCCGCGCAACGCGCTTGGCGAACTGAAAATCATGTTCCCCAACAGCCACGCGATCTACATGCACGACACGCCCGCCAAGAACCTTTTTGCGCGCGACAACCGCGCGTTCAGCCATGGCTGCGTGCGGCTCGAAGACCCGCGCGCCATGGCCGCGGCGGTGCTGGGCAAGAGCACCGAGCATGTGGCAGCGCAGCTTGGCGGCTATGAGCAGGTGGAGAAACTGGCGGAGACCGTACCGGTCTATGTGGGCTATTTCACCGCCTGGCCGGACGATGACGGCGTTGTCGACTATCATGCCGACGTCTATGACCGCGACACCCATCTGCGCCGCGCGCTCGACACGGTGGGCAAGGCCCGCACCGGTTGACCGGACGACGGATCACCCCGTCCGGCTGATGCAGACAGGCACGATGCCTGAGCGCACCATGCCCAGGCGGCGGGCCGCTTCCTTGGAGACATCGACGATGCGACCGTGTACGAACGGTCCGCGATCGTTGACCCGCACCGTCACCGAGCGGCCGTTGGCACGGTTGGTCACCTCGATGCGGGTGCCGAAGGGCAGCGACGGATGCGCCGCGGTCATCTTGGCCGGGTCCATCATTTCGCCGGAGGCGGTGCGAGAGGTCAGCGCGTACCAGGACGCCTTTCCGCATTGCTGGGCGGCCTCCGCCGGCACCGTTGCAAAAAGGGCGCCAAACACCATCGCGGCGCAACCCGCGCCGCTCGCCATGGCTCTGATCGACATTTGAAGTCCTTCCGTCGCATTGGACGCGCACGGCAATGGCAATCAGGCCGACAGCCGCCAGCTGTCCTCTGCCCACATCCGGTCGAATGCCGACCGGTAGTCGGGGTGGGCGAAAACGAAGCCCAACGCCTTGATCGCCGCGTTCGAAACGCGCTTGTTCTCGCCGTAAAAGGACCGGGCCATGGGCGACAATGTGGCGGTCTCGAAGTCGATTTCCGGCGGCGGATCAACTTTCATGACCGAGGCGGCATAAGCGACAACGTCCTGCGGCGGGGCCGGCAGGTCGTCGGTGACGTTGAGGATGCCGTCATGTCGGCGCGCGGCGAGGAAGGCCAGCGCGCCGGCGATGTCGTCGACGTGGACGCGGTTGAAGACCTGACCGGACTTGACCAGACGTCGCGCCCGACCCGCCGCCAGATTGACGAAGGCGTTGCGACCCGGCCCGTAGATTCCCGACAGGCGCAGGATGGACAGCGGCACATTGCGTTCCTTGGCGAAAGCATGCCAGGCCCGTTCGGCGGCGAGCCGCTGGATCGAGCGTTCGGAAACGGGGCGCGGTTCGGTGGCTTCGTCCACCCAGCCGCCGTCATGATCGCCGTAAACGCCGACGGTCGACAGATAGGCTATCCACTCAAGATTCGGCGCGGCAGCGATGGCTTCACGCGCGGCGTGAAGCACCGGATCACCATCGGCATCCGGGGCGATCGAGACGACGATGTCGGTGGCTCGTGCGATCGCATCGGTCAGATCCGGTCGCAAGGCCTGGCCGGCGAAGATCACCGGCGTGATGCCCAGTTGCCGCAAGCTGTCGGCTTTGGCAGCATCGCGCGTCGTGCCGAAAACGGTTTCGCCGGCGGCGGCGAGCCGACGGCCGTAAGCGCGGCCCGAAAATCCGGCGCCGAAAACCAGCGTTATCCGTTCAGTCAACGGCAGCCTCCTCTGTGCTGTTCCATTCCGAAACGACATCGGGGTCCTTTTCCGCTAGCAGCCGTGCATCCCTTTCGGCGGTAAACGGCTCTGGCGCCATCTGCGCCAATGCCCAGACAGCCGCGCCGCGTACCAGTGGCTCGTCATCGTCAAGCAGCGCGACGACATGAGGCACCAGCGCCCGCTCGCCGCTGTTGCCGGCGGCGATCAGACAGTTGCGCACGAAACGGGCGCGGCCGATCCGCTTGACCGGGGAACCGCCAAAGCGCGCACGAAACGCCGCATCGTCCAGGATCAGCAGTTCATCCAGCGGCGGCGTGCGCATGTCGTCACGAGATTGGAGCTTCGCCTCGCGCGCGGCGCCGGCGAACTTGTTCCACGGGCAGACCGCCAGGCAATCGTCGCAGCCATAGATGCGGTTGCCGATGGCCTTGCGGAACGGGCGCGGCACCGGTCCCTTGTGCTCGATCGTCAGATAGGAAATGCAGCGTCGCGCGTCGAGCTGGTAGGGCGCTGGAAACGCGTCGGTCGGGCAGATGTCGAGGCACGCCCGGCACGAGCCGCAATGATCGGTCTCGGCTTCGTCCGCCGGCAGTGCCATGTCGGTGAAGATCGCGCCCAGAAAGAACCATGATCCGAGATTGCGGCTGACGAGATTGGTGTGCTTGCCCTGCCAGCCGAGCCCGGCCCGTTCGGCCAGCGGCTTTTCCATCACGGGCGCCGTGTCGACGAAGACCTTGACGTCGGCTCCGGTGCGCGCGGCGAACCGGCCGGCCGCCTGCTTCAGCTTGCCCTTGATGACATCGTGATAATCGCGGTTGTGGGCGTAGCAGGAAATGGTCGCGCGATCGGTCCGCTCGAGCGCAGCGAGCGGATCGTAGGCATCGCCCGGGCCGTAGCTCATCGCCGCCATGACGATCGAGCGAGCATCGGGCCAGAGCGTCGTCGGGTCGGCGCGGCGGTCCCGCGTGTCGGCCATCCAATGCATCGTGCCGTGCCGGCCTGCGTCAAGGAACCGGTCGAGGCCCTTGGCGGCGCGGTCGATCTTGTGAGCCGGCGCGACGCCGATCGCGTCGAAGCCGAGCGATTGCAGATCGCGCACGATAAATGCGCGCGCCTTTTTCGGATCGGTCAGGCGGTGGGACAAGGCCGTCGGCATGGCGGCACGCTATCCGGCCCGGTCTCAGAAATCGAGATCGGCATAGTGCGAAACCGGCGTCAGGCCGCGCACCCGGTCAGCCAGAAGCGGACGGAAGGAGGGCCGCGATTTCATCCGCGTGTACCAGTCGCGCGCCTGCGGCACCCCGGACCAGTCGATCTCGCCCATATAGTCGAGGATGGAAACGGCGGCGCCGGCGGCGATGTCGGCGGCGGAAATCGATGGCGCGCCAAGCCAGTCGCGGGTGCCGGCGAGCCAGTTCAGATAGCGCAGATGCTGCCGGATGTTGGCGCGGGCCGCGCGCATGGCTCCGCTGTCCGGCGCGCCGCCCCCCAGTTCGGCCGGCATTGCCAGCTTGTCGATTCGCTCGCGAACGAGCGCGCGGGTGACATCGGCTTCGAGCTTGACGATGAACCAGTCCACCAGGCGCCGCACCTCGGCGCGCTCAAGCGGATAGTCGGGCATCAGGCGGCGTTCGCGCGCCATGACGCCACGTGTTTCATCGAGGTACTCGGCAATTGGGTGGGCGCCGCTGAGCGGGACACCCGCCTCGGCGACGAGGACGGGAATGGTCCCGGCCGGGTTCATCGCCAGAAACTCCTGCCGGCGTTCCCATGGACGTTCTTCGTGCAACTGCGCCTCGACGCCATATTCAGCCAGCAACAGGCGGACGAACCGGCAGGGCGCCGACATGGGCATATGATGGAGAATCATCTCGGTCTCGCGCGCGGTGCAAAGCGGAAGGGCCAAGTGATACGCACCGAACCATGGCGGTGCAATGGCGGTTCAGCCGGCGAATGCCTCAATCTCCGCAAGCGTCGGCAGGTCGGCCCCGCGCCGGGTGCAGGTCAGCGCCGAGGCCCTGACGGCGAAGCCGGCCACTTCGGCGATATCGGCATTGCGCGCCTTGCCGGCTCCCACGAGATCGTTCGCCTTCAGGGAATGCAGGCACGCCGCCATGAAGGTGTCGCCGGCGCCGACAGTGTCGACGACATCGACGGCAATGCCCGGCACGTGCGTCAGCCGTCCGTCGGCCGATCCCGCAATCGCGCCATTGGGCCCGCGTGTGACGAAGGCGAGATCCGCGCCGGCAACCAGTGCCTGTTCGATGAACCATTCGAGCGGCTTGCCGGGCCATAAAAGCCCGACATCCTCGTCGCTTGCCTTGACCAGGCCGGCGAGCGGCAGCATTTCGCCGATTCGCTGCCGCCACAGGTCAAGGTCGGCGACAACCATGGTGCGGACGTTGGGGTCGAACGAGATGAAGCGGGCATCCGCCTCGCGCCGGGCCAGCGTGCGCAGCGTGTTTCCGGTCGGCTCGAACACCGTCGCGAAAGACCCAAGGTGGATCACATCGACACCGTCGCCGAGCTGATCTGGGATATCCGAGGGTTCCATCGAGCAGTCGGCGGTGCCGTTGCAGTAGATGGAATAGCGCGGATGGCCGTCGGGGCCGGTTTCGACCAGCGCCACCGTCGTCAGATTGTCGGTTTCGACGCAGTAGCGGTCCGACACGCCATTGTCGGCCATGAAGCCACGCAGGCGACGACCGAGCAGGTCCGTGGAAATCCGTGTGAACAGGCCCGCCGCTGTGCCCATCCGCGACAGGCCAAGCGCGACATTGAGCGGCGAGCCGCCGACGACGCCATCAACCGAAACGCCGTGGCCGCCCGATGCGTCGGACGGCCTTGCGAACATGTCGAACAGGGCTTCCCCGCAGGTCAGGATCATGATGGCGCGTCCCCCAGATGCACGATCTCGCCGTTCCGGATCGACCGTTCGGCGGCTTCGCCCATCTCCACCGCGCGCGCCCCGTCCGTCAAGCTCACATCGGGCTTGCCGCCCTCGCGAACGATGCGGGCAAACTCGCGATGCTGGTAGAAGGTACCGCCATGATGGTCGCCGGCGGCGAGCACCTGATCGTCCACATGGATTTCCTCGCGCAACGGCGCCTTGTCCGCGCGTGGGGAAATCACGATTTCCGAGGCGCGTTCGCCGCCGCCCGGCCAGAAACGCGACGGGCCAGGCACCATCGCCTCGATCTTGCCCGCCGAACCGGTCACCGAGACGTGCTCCTGCCACCAGGAGCCTTCGGCGAACATGCACAGATCAAGGGATGCGCGCATGCCATTGTCGAAATCGACGATGACGAAGGCGTTGTCGAGCACGTCGGGGACGCCCTCGTCATGAACCTCGTCGCGATGGTTGAGATCGTGGCCGCCCGAACCGAAGATGCGCACCGGCTCGGCCTGCGTGATCAGCCGCATCAGATCGAAGAAGTGGCAGCATTTCTCCACCATCGTGCCGCCGGACCGGTGGGAAAAGCGGTTCCAGTTTCCCGGCTTGACCAGAAACGGATAGCGGTGCTCGACGATCGAGATCATCTTGAGATCGCCTGCGGTGCCGTTGCGCGTTTCCTCGATCAGCCGGGCGACGGGCGGCATGTACCGGTATTCCATCGCCACCCACACCGGCGCGTGCCGGTTGTGGGCGCGGCGCGCCAGATCGCGCGCCCTTTCGGCCGATGTGGCCGAAGGCTTTTCGAGCAGGATGGGCAGGCCGGTCGCCAGGGCATCCAGCATGATGTCGTAATGGGTGTCGTTGGGACTGACGACGATCAGCGCGTCGATGGTTTCGGATGATAGCAGTGTTGCGTGATCGGCGTATGCGGCCACACCGGTCATGCCGGCGGTCTGCGCGGCGGCGAGACCGGCCTGGCGCATCTCGTCACGCGTGTCGGCGATGGCGGCGACGGTCGCGCCCTCCAGAAGCGCTATGTTGCGGATGTGCTCCTGGCCCATCATGCCGGTGCCGATGACGCCGTAGCGCAGGGTCATGCGTTTCGTCCCAACTGGCCCGCGTCATTGCTCGCACGACGCCGCTTGTCCCAAGTGAAAGGCGAAATCCGCCCTAGCGCGCGCTTCGGCGAGCAGCAAGACAATTGTGGTTGAATGATGGAGGAATTTGCACCGGCCAACGGGAAGCCGGGGGCGCTTGCAGCGGCCAGTCCACCATGCCAATACCGATTTCAACGGTCGGGGAGGACAATGTGACACAACAAGACGGCAATGTGGCGATGATCACCGGCGCCGCACGGGGTATCGGACTGGCGACCGCCAAGCGGTTTCTGGCCGAGGGCTGGCATGTGGTCATGATCGACCGGTTGGGCGACCTGCTGCAGAAAGAGGCGCGGGCACTCGGCAGCAACCGCGCCCATCCGATCGTGTGCGATGTGTCCATGCCCGATCAGGTCGCGTCGGCGGTGGCGGAGACGCTTGATGCGCCGGGCCGGATCGACGCGCTCGTCAACAATGCGGGCATTGCCGAGTTCGCGCCGCTGCTCGAGACGAGCTTTGAGACATGGACGGAGGTGATGGCGACCAATCTGAACGGCCCGTTCCTGATGACACAGGCGGTCGCTCCCCACATGGTGGCCGCCGGGCGCGGCGGCGCGGTGGTCAACGTCACCTCGATCTCGGGCATTCGCGCATCTACCATGCGCGTTGCCTATGGCACGTCCAAGGCCGGGCTGGCCCACCTGACCAAGCAATATGCGGCCGAACTGGGCGATTACGGTATTCGGGTCAATGGCGTGGCGCCGGGACCGGTGGAAACCGCCATGGCCGCCAAGGTGCACACGCCGGAAATCCGGCAGTCCTATTACGACCACATGCCGCTGCCGCGCCACGCCGCCGAGAGCGAGATCGCCAGCGTGATCTGGTTTCTCTGTTCACCCGATTCGGCGTTCGTCACCGGCCAGATCATCGCCGCGGACGGCGGCTTTGCCGCCACGGGCGTCGGCCTGCCGGATCTGCCGGCGCGGGGTTGACGGCGATCAGGGTGTAAAAAGGCGCACGATCCGCCCCACGGCACGCATTGCCCGTGTACGGATCGCATCATCGGTCAGCGGCCCGATCGCGCCCGTTGCGCGGCGGATCTGCAGGTCGCCGATGAGCAAGGCGACATAGGTCTCGGCCACCTCGCCGGCATCGTCGAAAGCCAGAAGTCCCCTGTCGCGCGCCCGACCAAGCAGTTCCGCGATCAATGGCACGACCGCCTCGCGCCCCGATTCGGCCAGCGCCGGGCCCAGCGTCGCGGTGTCATGGACATCGCCGACCGCAGCGCGGTTGAGGGCGATGGCGCGCTCGCCGGTGACCAGATCAAGAAGCAGCGGGCCGACGGTCGCCAGTGTCTCCAGCGGGTCTGCATCGGCGCCGTCGAGGCGGCTGCGCAGCAATTCGGCCACGTCCCGCGCATTGGCCTTGACCAACGCGGCGAACAGACCCTGCTTGTTGCCATACCACTTGTAGAGCGTCTCGTTGGACGCGCCGGCCCGACGCGCGACCTCCAGCATGGACGTGGCCTTGTAGCCCTTCTCGATCAGCAGCGCGAAGGCGGCATCCTCGATCGCCGTGCGGCGCCGGTCTGCATAATCGCCCATGGCGGTCTGTCCCTTACCAAAGTTTCATTTGCAAAATTCCGTAAACCTTTTTACGGATCATTGCAAACGTACAAAACTTTACACTGATGGAGCAATGCTGTCATGATCGAACTCACCCGCACCGCGCCAATGGCGCCGATCCTCATGCTCGGCCTGATGGCCGGCTTCTTCTACGCCTTCTCGGTCTGCGTGATGACCGGCCTCGACGCCATCTCGCCCGACAAGGCAATTGCCGCCATGCAGGCGATCAATGCGGCGGTCAGAAATCCGGTCTTCTTCGTCACCTTCTTCCTGACCCCGGTCTTCGCCGTTGGCGCTTCGGTACTGGCATTTGCGATCGGAGACACCCGTTCGGGCCTCTTCATGGCCGCAGCCGCCGGCATCTATGTCCTGGCCGCCGTCGTGCCGACCGCGCTGGTCAATGTGCCGATGAACGAGGCACTGGCCGCGATCGATCCGGCGCGCGACGACGCGGCCGCGATCTGGACCGACTATTCGGCACGCTGGACCTTCTGGAACACGGTTCGGACGCTGACCACGACCGCCGCGCTGGCGGTCGCCATCTTCCCCCTCATCGAAAGCCGCTAGGCGGCACCCGAAAAGGAGACACCCATGAAACGACGCAATATGATCCTGTCGGCGACAGTCGCCACCATCGCCGTGGTCGCAGGCACCATCGCCTACCATGCCCACGCCACACGCGCGGCGATCACCGGGTTCGAGCGGACCGTCATCGACCGGGCCACCGCAAGTCCCGCGCCGTGGACCGAAACGTTGCCCGACACGCTTCCAGAACCGGTTGCCCGCTATTTCGCCTATGTCTTTCCCGACGGCCCGCCCGACCATGCCTATGTGGAAATCGAGGCAGCGGGCCAGTTCCGCCGGCCCTTGACCGAGACGTTCCAACCGACGACGGCGCGGCAGGTGATTTCGCTGCGGGCGCCGGACCTGGTGTTCTCGGCGGACACGCCGCTCTGGGGCCCGGTCTGGGCGATTGCCTACGATGCCTACATTGACGGTCAGATGGAAATGGCGGCCAAGCTGCTGTCGACGGTCACCGTCATGTACGAAACATCGACGCCGGCGCTGAACCGGACGTCGCTGCGCCGCTGGCTTCTTGAAAGCCCGGCCTATCCGATGGCGCTTCTGCCCGGCGGGCCGGTGACCTGGGAACCGGTCGACGACAACCGGTCGCGGGCGGTCGTGCGCGCCTTCGGAGAGGAGGCAGCGCTCGTCGCCACATTCGATGCGGACGGCGCGCTGACGCGGTTCGATGCAGAGACCGACGGCGACCTGACGACGCCCTATCACGGCTCGGGCGAGCACACCGCGCGGAGTGACTACCAAATGATCGACGGCGTGCGTGTTCCTCTCGCCTTCACCATTGCCCGTGCCGCGGGCGGCGAGATCATCCCGTTCTGGGAGGGCCGGATCACGGCCATCCGGTTCGGCGGCACCTGACCTGCGCGCAAAGCCAATGCCATTTTTCTGGGGAGGCCGGCGCCAGCCGCTGGCCTTCGCGGCCGACCGCCGACACACTTGTCGGCGGTTAACGGATGTTTCCCGCCATGCCCAGCATTCGCATTGTCGCCCTTGTCACCAGCCTGTCACTGATCATCGGCATCGGCACCGTGTTCTTCCGCCTTGTCGAGGGCTGGACCTGGGTGGACAGCTATTTCTTCGCAGTCGTCACGCTGTCGACCGTCGGCTACGGCAATCTGGTTCCCGCGACCGCCCTGGGCAAGGTCGGCACAACGGTGTTCATCTTCGTCGGGCTCGGCATCTTCGCCGCCGCCATCCAGCAGATCGCGGCAGCGACGCTGCAACGCCGGCGAATCAATCCGCGCGACGGCAAGAATCGAACCAATTGAAGCCGGCTTGCCGGCTCAAGCCGCCTTCAGTTCCAGACGCCGGGCATGCAGGATCGGCTCGGTATAGCCGGAGGGCTGCTCGCGGCCCTTGAGCACCAGATCGAGCGCCGCCTGGAATGCGATCGAGCCGTCGAAATCGGGCGCCATGGGCCGGTAGGCCGGGTCGCCGGCATTCTGGCCATCGACCACCTCGGCCATCTTCTTCATCGTGTCGACGACCTGCTCCTTCGTGACGATGCCATGATAGAGCCAGTTGGCGATGTGCTGCGACGAGATGCGCAGCGTTGCGCGGTCCTCCATCAGGCCGACATCGTTGATGTCCGGCACCTTGGAGCAGCCGACGCCCTGGTCGATCCAGCGGACGACATAGCCCAGAATCCCCTGCGCATTGTTCTCCACCTCGCGGAGCTTCTGCCGGTCACTCCATTTGCGGTAGGTCGCGAGCGGAATGTCGAGCACCGCATCGACATAGGCGCGGCGCCCGGCCGCCTTGAGCTGCGCTTGCACCGCGAAGACATCGACCTGGTGATAGTGCAAGGCGTGCAGCGTCGCGGCGGTCGGGCTGGGCACCCAGGCGCAATTGGCGCCGGCCTTGGGATGCTCGATCTTCTGTTCGAGCATGGCGTGCATCCGGTCCGGCATGGCCCACATGCCCTTGCCGATCTGCGCCTTGCCCGAAAGGCCGCATTTCAGACCGATATCGACATTCTGGTTCTCGTAGGCGGTGATCCAGGACTTGCGCTTGATGAAGTCCTTGCGGCTGAACGGACCGGCTTCCATCGATGTATGGATCTCGTCGCCGGTGCGGTCCAGAAAGCCCGTATTGATGAAGGCGACGCGATGACTTGCGGCGCGGATGCACTCCTTGAGATTGACGCTGGTGCGCCGCTCCTCGTCCATCACGCCGAGCTTGACGGTGTGGCGCGGCAGGCCAAGCGCATCCTCGACCCGATCGAACATCTCGCCGGCGAACGCCACCTCGTCCGGTCCGTGCATCTTCGGCTTAACCACATAGACCGAACCATGCAGCGAGTTGCGGTCGCCGCCATCCTTCTTCAGGTCATGCATCGCGATGAGCGTGGTGATCATCGCATCCATAAGACCCTCGAAGACCTCATTGCCATCAGCATCGAGGATCGCCGGATTGGTCATCAGATGGCCGACATTGCGGACCCAGAGCAGTGCCCGGCCCTTGACGATCACTTCACCACCGTCCGGGCCGGTGTAACGACGATCGGCCTCGAGCTTGCGATCGACCGGCCGGCCGGCCTTTTCGAAGCTGGTCTTGAGGTCGCCTTTCATCAGTCCGAGCCAGTTGGCATAGGCCAGAACCTTGTCTTCGGCATCGACGCAAGCGACCGAATCCTCGCAATCCATGATCGCCGACACCGCGCTCTCCAGCATGACATCGGCGAGGCCGGCCTGATCGCGGCTGCCGATCGGGTGGGCACGGTCAAACACCAGTTCCACGTGCAGCCCGTTATTGACCAGAAGCACGGCATCGGGCGCTTTCGGATTGCCCCTGTAGCCGGCAAACTTTTGCGGCTCGAGCAGCGGCAGATCGTCGATGAGAAGCGCGCCGTCCTTGACGTGGTAGCGGCGCGCATCGGCGTGGCTGGTGCCCTCGATCGGGAAAGCCTGGTCGAGAAAGACACGAGCGCGGGCGACGACGCGTGCTCCGCGTCCGCGGTCGTAACCGCCGGGCCTGGGCGGCGTGCCCATCGCATCGGTGCCGTAAAAGCCGTCATAGAGACTTCCCCAACGTGCATTGGCGGCGTTGAGCGCATAGCGGGCATTGGTGATCGGCACGACGAGCTGCGGGCCGGGCACACTGGCGATCTCCGGATCGACATTGGCGGTCTCGATCTCGAAATCGGGTCCCTCCGGCAACAGATAGCCGATCTCCTCGAGAAAGCCGCGATAGGCGTCATGGTCATGCGGCTGGTTGCGGCGCTTTGCATGCCATGCATCGATCTGCGACTGCAGTTTCTCGCGTGTTTCCAGAAGTGCGCGGTTCTTCGGGGTCAGATCGGAAACCATCGCCGCGAAGGCGGCAAAGAACGCGTCCGCGTCGATACCGGTTCCCGGCATTGCCTCGTCGACGAGGAAGTCGTGCAGGGCCTTGTCGATCTGCAATCCATTGCGGTCGATGCGGTCGGCCATGAAGGTCTCCAAGAGCTGGTTTGGCTGCAGTGCAGCAAAAAGCGGTTGCGCGCGGTTATCGCGGCCGGCCATTCGGTGTCAATCCAGCCGATAGTGCGACCCGGCTCCACGGCGCCGCGTCAGACCGCCGCCGGCCTTCCCGTTGCCGTGGCGGTCACCGTCGCGGAAACGAACTGGCGACGATCATCGAGTGTCACCGCCTCGACGTCGCTGCGCACATCGATCTCCGGTTCGCCGGCGCCCGCCGCCGCGGCCTTGGCCGCCGCCGCGACGCGGCAGGCAGCTGCGGCTGCTTCGAGCGCTGCTTTCTCCGAACGAAGGACCTGACGCGGCGGTTCTATTGCGGCACCGGAGACGACGAAACCGCCGCTTTCATCATCCGGGACGATCTCGGCCATCGCCGAAACGCGAATTTGACCGGCCACCGCGCCGATCGCATTGGCGACATCTGCATGGTCGGGCACGACCGCTTCGATCGCCAGGAGCCCGCCGACGCCGGGATAGACCGATGCCGCGCCGGCGCCTAGCCCGATCACCGGGCGGTCAAGCAGAAGTGCGGCACGCACATAGTGTCCCGATCGGTCGAGGGCACGCTGGACGAGCGGCGAGGCAAGAAGACGCCGATCGCTCAGCCCATCGGCGGCCAGACCGGTTTGCAGCACCCGTTCGGCAGAAAGGCGGACGAGACGCTCGGCGACGGTTCGGGCCAGGGCTTCGGGCGAGGCCGCGATCGGCCTGCCACGCCCATCCTTGCGGCGGGCGAAAAGCGCGGCGCCCAGGTGAGCCGCGTCTGTGTTCCAATGGTCGAACCGGCCCTCCACATGCCCGGCATCGGTGGGCGTAAAGCCGGCCACCAGAACCAGCCCACGCGCGGCGAGCCCGTCGAGCGTTGCCACCTCGGATGTGGATCTCAACAACCGGTCAAGCGGCACGGGCTCGTCGCCGATCCGTGCGAACAGATCGGCCTGCGACCGGGTGAGACCGCCATACTGGTCCTGCGGCAGACCGGCCTGGACGGCGAACCGACCATCGAGCCGGCCTGCGAACGGGGAATCGAGCTGTCGTTTCAGATGCGGAACAATTTGTCCGGGATAGAGCGTTTCGAGCAACGACACTGGAACAAGCCGTCGCGGACCCAGGCACAGTTCGGGTTCGAGCGTGCCGTCTTCGAGATGGATTTCACTGTCACCGCCCAGACCATAGGTGTGAACGTCGATGGCTTCGACCATGGTGCGGTGACCGCCCACTTCGGCGCCGGCGGGGTCGAGCATCGGCCGTCCGGCATCCAGAATCGCGACGTCCGTCGTAGTACCGCCAATGTCGGCGACATAGCCATCATCACGGCCGGTGAGAAAATGCGCGCCGACGACGCTCGCGGCCGGCCCCGACAGGATCGTCTCAATCGGCCGAAGCGTGGCGAACTCTGCCGAGACGAGCGAACCGTCGCCGCGCACGACCATCAGCGGCGCGGTGATGCTGCGTTCCGCCAAAAAGCCGCGCGTGGCCGCGATCAGCCGGGCGATCAGGCCGATCAGACGGGCGTTCAGGACCGTGGTCAAGGCGCGGCGCGGGCCGTCCAGTTTCGATGACAGCTCGTGGCTGCAGGTGACGGCGCGGCCGGTGCGTGTGGCGATCAGGTCGCGCACGGCGATCTCATGCTCGGGGTTGCGAACCGCAAAATATCCGGCCACCGCAAAGGCGGAAACATCGGCGCCGAGCGCATCGATCCGGGCTTCGAGCGGCGCCAGATCGAGCGGCTTGGCGCGGCCGTGAATATCGTGGCCACCGGGTAGAAGCTGGACCGGATCGTCGCCGAGCGCATTGCGCAGGCCGGCCTTATCGAGATCGGCTTCGCCGAAGCCGATCATGACAAGCGCGACCCGCCCGCCCTGACCTTCGACCAGCGCGTTGGTTGCGAGCGTCGTCGAGACCGACACCAGGCCGATCGCGGCCGGATCGGCGCCGGCCCTATCAAGCGCCTTGCCGGCAGCCTCTGCAATGCCGATCGCCAGATCGTGTCGGGTGGTCAGCGCCTTGGCCTTGGCGACAACCAAGCCGGCGGCAGCGTCGAAGATCACCGCGTCGGTGTAGGTGCCGCCCGTATCGAGACCGAGAGAAAGGGACATGGATCACGCCTGTTTGCGGCGTCAGCATGTATGGCGTGCGCGGCACAGCCGCAACGGCTTTGTGGTCTTGGCGTCAGCGTCGGACGATCCGCATGGGCAGGCCGTTTTGCGCCTGCACGGTGAGCTTCTGGACCGGCCAGGGCGCCAGGCCCGGTGTCGGCTCGAAGCGGAATTCGTTGAGCATCAGCGCCAGCGCGATCACCGCTTCCTGCAGCGCGAAGGTGGCGCCGATGCAGATTCGCGGGCCCGCGCCGAACGGCAGATACTGGAACCGGTCGATCGCGCCGCGGTTCTCCGGCCAGAAACGCGATGGCTGGAAGGCGTTCGGATTGTCCCAGTAAAGCCGGTGCCGGTGCAGCACCCAAGGCATGACGAGCACTGTCGTCCCGGCTTTGATCTCGACCGATGTGCCGTCCTTAAAGGTGAAGATTTCGTCTTCGACGGCCATCCGGTTGATCGACGGCGCCGGCGGATAGAGCCGCATCGCTTCCTCAAAAGCCGCACGGGTCTTTGGCATCTTTTCAAGCCACTCGACCGGCGGCGGATCATCGGCCAGAACCTTTGCGATCTCTGCTTCGAGCAGCGCCCGTTCGTGGGGTGCATTGGCCAACAGATAAAGCGTCCAGCCCAGAGCGCGCGCCGTCGTCTCGTGGCCGGCGCCGATGAAGGTTATCAGATTGTCCTCGATTTCGTCGGCGTCGAGACCGTCGGGACCTTCCGCGTTAAGCAAGAGCGCCAGAAAGTCGTTGCGGACGGCGTTGGCATCGGTGCGCATCTTCTCGCGCCTTGCATCCATCGTGTCGCGGACGACCTTGCGGAACTTGGCGAGCGTCGCCTTGCCGCGCAGGCGCTGGATGCGCGGAAACCATTCGGGCGCCTTGAGCAGGTCAAGCGGATCGACGCGTCCCATGGTCGACAGCAGCCGGTCCACATCCTCCGCGAAATCGACGCCATCGGTGACCACCTCGTCGGAAAACAGCGTGTAGGCGAGGATCTCGTAGGTCAGCTCGGTCATGTCGTGGCTGATGTCGCGCACCGTGCCGGCGCCATCGCGGTAGCACTCAAGAAAGGTGTCGGCGCGCGACCGCATCATGTCGGCGAACCCGTTGATGTGGCGCGGGGTGAAGACCGGCGCCATCGCCTTGCGGCCGCGCCGCCAGGTCTCGCCCTCGGCGGTCAGGAGCCCGTCGCGCAGGATCGGGCGCAGGATGAGCTGGCGCACCCGCGCCATGCGATAGTTCTTCTGGTTGTCGACCAGGACGTGCCGGATCAGCTCGGGATGATTGCAGATCAGCGTCGTCTCGTTGAGAAAGCGCGCAGTGATGTGCGTTTTGGTGTAGGACGGCTCTCCCCACAGTTCGAGCGGGTTGCGCATGACCGTGCGGACCACTTCCAGCCGCGTCGGTATGTGGGTGCGCGGAACCGGATGCGGCGGCACGAAAGGTTGCGGCTTGGTGTCCATGGCGACTGTCCTCGACTTTGGCCAATATGGCCGCAGTTTGCGCCCGGTCAAAGGTGACAGATGATCACGGGAATACGGTTTCGACGTCGCCCGGGTGCCATTGCGGGTATTTCCGCATGATCGACGCAAAGCGTTCAGATGCGAGGAAGCGGTCCAACCAGCCCCGCAGATGCGGCCATGGCTGCGCATCGAACCAGCCCCGATCGACATGGGCGAATTGGCGCACGAAGGGCAGTATGGCGTAGTCGGCGAGCGTGGCGCGATCTCCGAGCAGCCACTCATGGCGCTTGAGCCGTGCGTCCAGCGGCTGAAGATGGTCCGCCGCAATGGCGCGCTGCTGGGTTTCCGATATTGTTTCGTTTTCGTAACGATTTGGATATTTGTAGCGATCCAATGCCGCCTTGAACGAGCCGTCATTGGCGGCCACCAATGTTTCGACTTCGGAACGAACAGAACGATCCTTCGGCCACCAACATTCGGGATCGGCTTGCGACAGCGCCCAGACCATTACGTCCCAACTTTCGTCGATCACCGTACCGTCGGGCAAGACAAGGACCGGCACAGTGGCCTTGGGGGACGCTTGGATCATGGCGGCGGGCTTGTCGCGCAAGACCACCTCGCGCAGCTCTACCGCGATGCCGCTTGCGGCAATCGCCAGCCTGGCGCGCATCGCGTAGGGGCAGCGGCGAAAAGAATAAAGAACGGGTGGAAGCGCCGTCATGGCCGGCCTATCTTTCAGTGCATCCAAGATTTTCAGCCAGACCAATTTGGGGACGACCATGAAAATGCGCAAGCTGGGCCGCACGGGCCTCGACGTGTCCGAGATCTGCCTGGGCACGATGACCTGGGGCTCGCAAAACTCCGAGGAGGAGGCGCATGCCCAGATGCGCTATGCGGTCGAGGCAGGCGTCAACTTCTTCGATACCGCGGAGATGTATCCGACCACGCCTTTTGCGATCGAGACCGCAGGGCGCACCGAGGAGATCATCGGTACCTGGCTGGCCGAGGACGGACGGCGTGACGAGATCGTTCTCGCCACCAAGGTGATCGGCCCGGGCGGCCATGGCGTCGATGGCGGGCGGCCGATCGATGCGGCGAAGATGCGCACCGCCTGCGAACGCTCGCTCAAGCGGCTGCAGACGGACCATATCGATCTCTACCAGATTCACTGGCCGAACCGCGGCTCCTACCATTTCCGCCAGAGCTGGACCTATGCGCCCGACAAGCAGGACAAGGCCGAGGCGCTCGACGGCATTGCGGAGATTCTCGAAACCGCACAGGCGCTGGTCGACGAGGGCAAGATCCGGCATTTGGGCCTGTCGAACGAAACCGTGTGGGGAACGGCGCAATATCTGCGTATCGCCGGGGAGAAGGGCTGGCCGCGCGTGCAGTCGATGCAGAACGAATATTCGCTGCTGCACCGCATCTACGATCTCGATTTCGCCGAACTGGGCCATCATGAGGATGTGGGACTGTTGTCCTATTCCTCGCTGGCCGGCGGGCTCCTGACCGGTAAATATGAAGGCGGCAAACTGCCGGAAGGCTCGCGCCGGACGATCAACGAGAACATCGGCGGGCGCGTGACCGATTACCTGGAGCCGGCGCTCGGCCGGTATCTGGACATCGCCCGCAAGCACGGGCTCGATCCGGCACAGATGGCGCTGGCCTTCTGCCTCTCCAAACCGTTCCTGACCTCGGTGATCATCGGCGCGACGACGATGGACCAGCTCAAGACCTGCATCGACGCGGCCGATGTCACACTGGACGATGCGGTGCTTGCGGACATCGAACAGGTCCACCGCAAATGGCCGATCCCGATGTGAGGCGCCTCAATCCAGCGCCGCCACCATCTCCGGATCGAGGTCCGGCGAGGGACCGTCATGGCCCAGCGCCCGGGCGAGTTCGGCGCTGGGCACTTTTTCTCGCCCCTTGAGGAAAAGCGCCTTCAGCACCCCGCGGGCATGCACCGTTTCGCCGACGACGAAGCGTTGCTCCATGTAAACCCATTTGCCATCCCAGCCGGCGACGCGCGTCGTCAGTTCATATGCCTGGAACGGGTCGAGTGGGCGGCGAAACACCATCCTGGCGCTGCCGACCACGGGATACCAGCGATTGGCACGCATGACACGCCACAGGCCGGAGCGGATCGTCAGATCGACGCGACCGAGATCCATGATCGTCAGGTAACGGCCATTGTTCATGTGGATGTTGGTGTCCAGATCGTTCGGCAGAACACGCAGGCAGATACGCGTCTCATCGAAAACGCCCGTGGCCGGTTTGCGGAACGCGGCCAGCACGATCCAGATTAGACGGAAGATGAGATTCATGGCGCACCATCGCTCGCAGGGCTTCGACATTACGTTTACGTAAAAGGAATATCAAGCCGCCAAGCTTCCACCGGAGGGATCAGCGCGGATCCAGCGGCAACGGCACCATCGAAGCAAAAGAGGCCCGCCAACGGCGCCTGTTGACGACTGGACGCAGCATTTCGCTGTCGGCTCAGCCTTCGGCGTTGGCCCGGAGATGATCGGCGACAGTGTCGGCGTCACCGGTCACGTCCCCGGGATTGTCGCGGAAGTCGAACCGCGTGACATCTTCGAGCATCGGCAGCGTGGCATCACCGAGATGGCCATCAGGGAAGGTGCGCACGCCCTGCGGAACTGCGGCGGCTTCCGAGTGGACGATCGCCAGCGGCTTGCCCGGGACGAGCAACGCGGAAACGGCCGGGTCCGGCAGCGGTACAGCCAGTCTTACAATGGCCCCCACAGGCCCTATAAGATGGTCGGAAACGCCAAAAAGGAGTGCGCATGCGCAAGACCTTGAAAATTCTGCACACGATCGCGGCCTGCGGGCTGATCGGCGGGCTTGCCGGACACATGGCGCTTCTGATCGTGGCGCATCCGCAGACGCCCCGCGCCTACAGCGCCTTGCGGGAGGCGATCGCCGCCATCAGCGATTACGTGCTGCTGCCGTCGCTGGCGATCGCGCTGGTGACGGGGCTCCTGTCGATGGCCGTGCACAAGCCGTTCATCGACAAGGGATGGGTGCTGCTCAAGGCGGCGATGGGCATCCTCATGTTCAAGGGCGTCCTGACGGTGATCGCCGCTCAGGCCGATCATGCGGCGGCGGTCGCCGAACGGGTGGCCAACGGCGAGGCCGGGGCGGACATGCTCGCACGAGCCATCGCCTATGAATGGGCTGCGCTGTGGACTGTGATGGCGCTGTCGGTGGCCAACGTCGTTCTGGGCGTCTGGCGCCCGCGCCTGTCGCGCAGGCCGGCCGCAAAGGCCCGAGAGGTCCGGCCAAAGCCGGCCGACGCCCGCACTGTCGCGGCACGCAAGCAACAATCCGTCAAGGCGGCCTGACCGTCAGCGCGGCCTGCCGAGGCGATGATGCCGCTCAGTGCAGGATGATTTCGCCATCGACCTTGCGCCACTCGCCGGGGCTGATCAGCCGCTTGTGCGCATAGCGCACCGAATGCAGCGGGCCGTCCAGATTGTCTTCCCAGAAGTCCAGGAACCGGTACATTTCGGGAAAGTCCGGGGCCAGATCGTAATGCTGCCAGATGAAGGTCTGCAAGATCCCCGGATGGTCGGGCATGCGGTAGAGAATGTGCGCCGTGGTCAGCCCGTATCCGGCCAGCTGCCGTTGAAGATCGCCGTGTTCGGTCATGCGTGTCCTCGCCTGAACGTGGAACGATTCTCTCATGCTGACGGCGGCATGGTAAACAATTAATGAATTCAATGGCTTGGCAGCCTTGCATTGCGAGTGCTGCCAGATGTGGCCTGCACGCCGGAACGGCGTTGCGTCTATCCCCCGCAAACTGCGCGGCGGATTTGGATTCGGACCCGCAAAAGCCTATATATCTTGGGCAATTGGCCCGCCGATTCGCGTCCACCGCGCGCACATGGCGATACAGACAAAAAAGGCCCGCATGAGCGATCAACCGCAAACGCCTCCCGATCCTTCCGAAACCGGCAATGGCGCCTATGGCGCCGAGCAGATCAAGGTCCTCAAGGGCCTCGATGCGGTGCGCAAGCGCCCGGGCATGTATATCGGCGATACCGATGACGGCTCCGGCCTGCATCACATGGTCTACGAGGTGGTGGACAACGCCATCGACGAGGCGCTGGCCGGCCATGCCGACCGCGTGACGGTGACGCTCAATGCGGACGGATCGGTGACCGTGACCGACAATGGCCGCGGCATTCCCGTCGACATTCATGAGGGCGAAGGCGTTTCGGCGGCCGAAGTGATCATGACGCAACTTCATGCCGGCGGAAAGTTCGACCAGAACTCCTACAAGGTATCGGGCGGGTTGCACGGCGTCGGCGTCTCGGTGGTCAACGCACTGTCCGTGTCACTGAAAATGAAGATCGGCCGCAACGGCAAGTTCCACGAGATGAGCTTCACGCACGGCGTCGCGGATGCGCCGCTCGCGGTGACCGGCGATGCGGGCGATTATACCGGCACCGAGATCACGTTTCTTCCGTCGACGGACACGTTCACCCGAACCGAGTTCTCGTTCGACACGCTCGAACACCGGCTGCGCGAACTGGCATTTCTCAATTCGGGCGTGCACATCGTCCTGACCGATGCGCGCCATGCCGACCGGCGGGAGGTGGATCTGGTCTATGATGGCGGGCTGGAGGCGTTCGTGCGCTATCTCGATCGCGCCAAGAAACCGCTGATCGAAACGCCGATCGTGATCAGCGGCGAAAAGGACGGGATCACAGTCGAAGCGGCGCTGTGGTGGAACGACAGCTACCATGAGAACGTCCTGTGCTTCACCAACAACATCCCGCAACGCGATGGCGGTACGCATCTGGCCGGCTTCCGCGGCGCGCTGACCCGGCAGGTCAACGGCTACGCAGAAAGCTCGGGCCTTGCCAAAAAGGAGAAGGTCTCGCTGACGGGCGATGATTGCCGGGAAGGCCTGACCTGCGTCCTGTCGGTCAAGGTGCCCGATCCGAAATTCTCGTCGCAGACAAAGGACAAGCTGGTTTCTTCGGAAGTGCGCCCCGTGGTCGAGAGCCTCGTTAACGAGACGCTGGGCGAGTGGCTGGAGGAAAACCCGGCCGAAGCCAAGACGCTGGTCGGCAAGGTGGTCGAAGCGGCCGCGGCGCGCGAAGCGGCGCGCAAGGCGCGGGAACTGACCCGCCGCAAGGGCGCGCTCGATATCACCTCGCTGCCCGGCAAGCTGGCCGACTGCCAGGAACGCGATCCGGCAAAATCGGAAATCTTCATCGTCGAGGGCGATTCGGCCGGCGGCTCGGCCAAGTCCGGCCGCTCCCGCAAGAACCAGGCGATCCTGCCGCTGCGCGGAAAGATCTTGAATGTCGAGCGGGCACGGTTCGACCGGATGCTCGGTTCGGATCAGGTCGGCACGCTGATCACGGCGCTTGGCGCGGGTATCGGCAAGGACGAATTCGATGCCGACAAGCTGCGCTATCACAAGATCATCATCATGACGGATGCCGACGTTGACGGCGCCCATATCCGCACGCTGCTTCTGACCTTCTTTTTCCGGCAGATGCCGGAGATCATCGAACGCGGGCACCTCTATATCGCCCAGCCGCCGCTCTACAAGGTGACACGCGGCAAGTCCTCGCAGTATCTCAAGGACGAACAGGCGCTCGAGGACTATCTGATCGATGTGGGGCTGGAGGATACCAGCCTCGAGACCGGCGATGGCGACGTGCGCTCCGGCAACGATCTGCGCGCGCTGATCGAGACGAGCCTTCAGGGCCGCACGCTGCTGCAGGGGCTGCATTCGCGCTACGACCGCGCTGTGGTCGAGCAGGCATGGCTGGGCGGCGCCCTCGATCCGGCGCTTCTGAGCGATCTGGGCCGGGCCGCGGACGTGGCGACGCAGGTTGCCGGCAGGCTGGATACGATTTCCGAGGAGACCGAACGCGGCTGGACCGGACGGATCAATCCCTCCAACGCAGGCGATGGCGGCTTCGTGTTCGAACGCACGGTGCGCGGCGTCAAGGAAGCGGTGATCATCGATGCGGGGCTGATCCAGTCGGCCGACGCGCGGGCCCTCAACGCGCTTGCGCCACGTTTCGACGGCGCGTTCGACGTGCCGGCGACGCTGCGGCGCAAGGACACCTTCCAGACCATCACCGGTCCGATGGCGCTGATCGAGAGCATCTTCGAGACCGGCCGCAAGGGCCTGACGCTGCAGCGCTACAAGGGCCTTGGCGAAATGAACTCCGAACAGCTCTGGGAGACGACGCTCGACCCGGAAGCGCGGTCGCTGCTGCAGGTGAAGGTAAACGATGCGACGGACGCGGATTCTCTGTTCAGCCGGCTGATGGGCGATGAAGTGGAACCGCGGCGAGAATTCATCCAGGACAATGCGCTTTCCGTGGCGAACCTGGATATCTGATAAGCCGACCAAACGGCGGGCCTGATGCGGCCCGCCGCCGATGTGGGAGGGCCGCCATGGCACCTTCTGACGATTTTCTGGGTGTGCCCGGCTATTGGACGCTCGAAGACCTTGCGCGTTCCGGCCAGGTGGTCATGTTCGAGTGCAGCCATTGCACGCACACCAAGATCCTCGACATTCCGGCGCTCGCCCGCAAGCACGGGCCGCAGACGCGGGTCAATTTTTTCAAGCGCAACATGCCCTGCCCCCGGTGCGGCAAGACCGGTATGGCGTAGCTTCGATCAAGCCACGATGGCCTGCGCGGCGGACGGTCGCCATCCCACTCATCCTATGGTAGAAGGCGCCAAACTGCCCGCCGAAGGGATGGCCCCGTGTTGCAATCGCCCAAGACCGCCGAGCGCCGATTTCAGCTCGTTCTGATCAAGCCGTCGCACTATGGCGAGGACGGCTATGTAATCCGCTGGTGGCGGTCGATCATCCCGTCCAATTCGCTGGCTGCGGTCTACGGCATCGCCGCCGAATGCGCCGAGGCCAAAGCGCTTGGGCCGGACACCCAGATCGACATCGACGCGATGGACGAGACCAATACGCGCATCGATGTCGACGGGCTGGTCAAGCGGTTCGCCGACAACAACAATTTCGGCATGGTGGCGCTGGTCGGCGTTCAGTCCAACCAGTACCCCCGTGCACTTGATTTGGCCCGGCAGTTCCGCGCCGCCGGCATCCAGGTGGCGATGGGCGGGTTTCACGTATCCGGTTGCCTTGCCATGCTCGATGGCCACGCGGTCGATCTCGACGCATGCCGCGATCTGGGCGTTTCGATGTTCACCGGCGAAGCCGAGGGCCGGTTCGACACGATCCTGTCGGACGCGGCGCAGGGCCGTCTCCAGCCCCTCTATGACTATATGAACGATCTGCCCGGCATCGAGGGGACGCCGGCACCCTTCCTGCCCAAGCGCTATGTCGAACGCACCGTCGGCCATTCGACCAGCTTCGATGCCGGCCGGGGGTGCCCCTACCAGTGCTCCTTCTGCACCATCATCAATGTGCAGGGCCGCAAGTCGCGTTACCGGTCGGCCGACGATGTCGAGCGCTTGGTGCGGCTGAACTGGGAACAGGGCATCCACAAGTTCTTCATCACGGACGACAATTTCGCCCGCAACCGGGAATGGGAATCGATCTTCGACCGGCTGATAAAGCTGCGCGAGGAAGACGGCATTCCGCTCGGCCTGATGATCCAGGTCGATACACTGTGCCACAAGATCGACGGGTTCGTCGAAAAAGCCAAGCGGGCCGGCGTCACACGCGTCTTCATCGGGCTTGAGAACGTCAATCCGGACAATTTGATCGCCGCCAAGAAACGCCAGAACAAGATCACCGAGTACCGCAAGATGCTGTTGGCCTGGAAAGCGCAGGGCATCATCACGCTCGCCGGCTACATTCTGGGTTTTCCGGCCGACACGCCCGAGACGATCCGGCGCGACATCCGCATCCTGCAGGAAGAATTGCCGCTCGACATCATCGAGTTCTTCAACCTGACGCCGCTGCCCGGCTCCGAGGATCACAAGGTCTTGTGGCAGAAAGGCGTCGACATGGATGCCGATCTGAACGCCTACGATCTGCACCATGTGGTCACCGACCATGGGAAGATGAGCCGCGACGAGTGGCTCGCCATCTACTATGAGGCTTGGCGGCTCTATTACACGCCCGAGCACATGAAGACGCTGCTGCGGCGCGCGGCGGCGACAGGCGTGCCGATTGCAAGTCTCGTCAAACTGCTCGTTCAGTTCGAAACGACGATCCGCCTCGAGGACGTCCATCCGCTGGAATCGGGCATTTTGCGCCTGCGCCACCCCAGCGAACGGCGTCCGGGACTGCCGCGCCAGAACGCGCTGGTGTTTTGGCCGCGCTTTGCCTGGGACACGGTGCGGACCCATGTCCTGTTCGGCTTGGCGATTGCCCGTGCGACGTTCTGGGCTGTGCGGATCGCACGCGACCCCGAGGCCAAGAACTATAGCGACACGGCGCTGACACCGGTGACCGATGAGGATGACGCACTCGATCTCTACACCAAGACGACCGGCGGTAGCGAAGCGGTGGCCCATTCGAAGAAAGTCGCCGAGCTGACCGGCCACGGCTGATCTGCGCCGCGCCGGCCTCTGTTACCGGGCCGATTTGAGCTGATCCCGATACGCGGTTGTGACTGCAACGGATGGGTTTTTCCGTCCAAAAGCCGCAAGTCCGTCATGATTGTTTCATGCGGCAGCGTGTCCTATCCCAATGGTGCGGTGCGGCATCCATATCCGGCCTCGAAAGGCTCAATCATGGACTCCACCGCTCTCGACCCGTTCATCCTGTCGCGCATCCAGTTCGCGGCCAACATCTCGTTTCACATCCTGTTTCCGACGATCACCATCGCGCTCGGCTGGGTGCTGTTCTACTTCAAGCTGCGCTACCATCGCTCGGGCGACGCGGCGTGGATGGATGCCTATTTCTTCTGGGTGAAGGTGTTTGCCCTGTCCTTTGCGATGGGCGTCGTCTCGGGCATCACCATGAGCTTCCAGTTCGGCACAAACTGGCCTGGCTTCATGGAAACCGTCGGCAACATCGCCGGCCCCTTGCTGGCTTATGAGATCATGACCGCCTTCTTCCTGGAGGCGGTGTTCGTCGGCATCATGCTGTTCGGTTTCCGGCGCGTTTCGAACCGCATCCACACGCTGGCAACGTTCCTTGTCGCCTTCGGCACGACGATGAGCGCGTTCTGGATTCTCGTCCTGAACTCGTGGATGCAAACGCCCGCGGGCTTTGAAATGCGCGACGGCGTGGCGCATGCGACCGACTGGTTTGCCATCATCTTCAACCCGTCCATGCCCTACAGGCTCATCCACATGCTGCTGGCGTCGGGCCTGACCGTTGCGTTCCTGATCGCCGGCATTTCCGCCCTGCGCTACCTGCTCGGCGACCGCACCCCTGCATTGCGCAAGGCGCTGAACACCGGGATCGTGCTCGGCGCGGTTCTCATTCCTGCGCAGATTCTTGCCGGTGACATGCACGGGCTGAATACGCTGGAACATCAGCCGGCCAAGATCGCCGCGATGGAAGGCCATTGGGAGACGCAGAGCCGCGCGCCGCTGATCCTGTTCGCGCTGCCGGACGAAGAAGCCCGCGAGAACAATTTCGAGGTGAAGATCCCCGGCCTTGCCAGCCTGATCCTGACCCATTCGCTGGATGGCGAGGTGCCGGGGCTTAACGATTTCGTGCTGGAGGACGGCACCATCAAGCATCCGCCTGTGGCGCCCGTCTTCTGGGGTTTCCGTATCATGGTCGGCACGGGTCTGGTGATGCTGGTCATGGCATGGACAGGCACCTGGTTCCTGTGGCGCCGCGGCGGCACCGCCAATCCGCTGCCGCGCTGGCTGGCACTCGGTTTCGTGCCGATGGCTGTCAGCGGCTGGGTCGCGACCCTGTCGGGCTGGTATGTCACCGAGATCGGCCGGCAGCCATGGCTCGTCACCGGCGTGATGACCACCAAGGACGCGCTCGGCCCCGTCGCTGGCGGCATGGTGCTGTCGACGCTTCTGGCCTATCTCGCCGTCTATGTTCTGCTGCTCGGCGCCTACGCCTTCGTCATCATCCGGCTGGCCGTCAAGGCAGCCAGACAGGGCGATGAACGGCCGGAGCCCGGTCCCGCGGGGGGCACCGCGATCCCGGGCGGCAAAGACGCCATGCCCCAGCCGGCGGAGTGACGGCGATGGATGTGACGCTTTTGTACCCTTACCTGCCGGTGGTCTTTGCCGGGCTGATGGGAATTGCCATCCTCGTCTATGTGATCCTCGACGGTTTCGACCTGGGCGTCGGCATCCTGTTTGCCGTGGCACCCGTCGAGGACCGCGACCGTATGATCGCATCGATCGGCCCGTTCTGGGACGCCAACGAGACATGGCTGGTCCTGGCGATCGGCATCCTGCTGGTAGCGTTCCCTGTCGCGCACGGTGTGATCCTGACCGAACTCTACCTGCCCGTCGCCATCATGCTGATCGGCCTGATCGCGCGCGGCGTGGCGTTCGAATTCCGCGCCAAGGCGACCGACGAGGAAAAGTGGCTGTGGAACCGCGTCTTCTTTCTCGGCTCGCTGGTGACCGCGCTCAGCCAGGGCTACATGCTCGGTGCCTATGTACTTGGCCTCGACGGTGACCGCGCAACCATGCTGTTCGGCTTTGTCGTAGCGCTGTGCCTGACGGCAGCCTATGCGGCGATCGGCGCGGCATGGCTGATCTACAAGACCGATGGCGATCTGCAGAAGCGCGCCGTCGCCTGGATGCGCCGCGCGCTGATCCTTGCGATGGGCGGAATGGCCGCGATTTCACTGGCAACGCCGTTCGCCAGCGACCGGATCTTTGCCAAATGGTTTTCCGTACCTGAGATCGTCGCGCTGGCGCCGTTGCCGCTGATGACGGCGATCCTGTTCGGCTATCTGTTCTGGCAACTGGCCCATCTGCCCGACCGCAACGACCGGTTTTCGCTGCTGCCGTTCATCGCCATGACGGCGATCATGGTGCTGGGTTTTTTCGGGCTGGCCTATTCCTTCTACCCCTATGTCGTACCCGACCGGACAACGATCTATGAAGCGGCGGCAGCGCCCGAAAGCCTGATGATCGTTCTGGTCGGCGCGATGGTCGTCATTCCGGTGATCGCGATCTATTCGATCTATGCCTACCGCGTGTTCGGCGGCAAGGCGACGGATCTGCGCTATGATTGACGCGCCCACCATTTCGTTGCTGGAGCTGGAGCCGCAGCGTTGACGACACTGCCCGATGGCGTACGCCACATTCCCGGCGCCCTCGACCCCAAAGCCCAGACGGCGCTGGTCGACGACATCCGCGCCGTGGTTGCGCAGGCGCCGCTGTTCGTGCCCGCCATGCCTCGGACCGGCAAGCCGATGTCCGTGCGGATGAGCAATTGCGGGCCGCTCGGCTGGGTTACCGACAAGGAACGCGGCTATCGCTACCAGCCGGCACATCCAGTCACCGGTGCGCCCTGGCCGGCGATGCCGCAACAGCTTCTGGCACTCTGGACCGAAGTCACGGGCTATCCGCACCCGCCGGAGGCCTGTCTGATCAATTTCTACGCGCCCGATACGAAGATGGGCCTGCATCAGGACCGTGACGAAGCGGATTTCGATGCGCCGGTGCTGTCCATCTCGCTGGGCGATGACTGCCTGTTCCGCATTGGCGGCACCAGGCGTGGCGGCAAGACCATGTCGTTGCGCCTCGTCTCCGGCGATATCGTCGTTCTCGGCGGCGCCAGCCGGCTTGCCTATCACGGCGTCGACCGGATTTATCCGGGCACTTCGATGCTTCTTGAGAAAGCCGCCCGGATCAATTTGACATTGCGGCGTGTCACAGTTCCGTAGCCGGCAAATTCATTGACTTGATATGCCGGCTAAAGTTTTCGCAGGAGCACCGATTCGACCAGATGGTCCGAGCCCTTGCGCAGAATCAGATCGGCGCGCGGCCGGGTCGGCAGGATGTTCTCCCGCAGGTTCCGCAAATTGATGTTGGCCCACAGTCCCTCGGCGATGGCCCGCGCGGCATCTTCGGACAGCTGCGAATAGCGGTGAAAGAAGGACTGCGGATCCTGAAACGCGGTTTGCCGCAGCTTCATGAACCGGTCCACATACCAGGTGTGGATCAGATCGTCGTCCGCATCGATGTAGATCGAATAGTCGAAGAAGTCCGACACGAAGGGGATGGTCCGGCCGTCTTCGGGCAGGTCGCGCACCTGAAGCACATTGATGCCTTCGAAGATCAAAATGTCCGGCCGGTCGATCGTCTTGTAGGCGCCTTCGCGCACATCGTAGGTCAGGTGCGAATAAAGCGGCGCCTTGACCGTCTGCTCGCCGGCCTTGATCGCCGACAAAAACCGCAGGATCGCGCCGACATCGTAGCTTTCGGGAAATCCCTTGCGTTCCATCAGCCCGCGTTCGCGCAGAACCGCATTGGGCAGCAGGAAGCCGTCGGTCGTGATCAGGTCCACCTTGGGGCTGGACGGCCAGCGCGACAGCAGCTCGGTCAGAACACGAGCGGTGGTCGACTTTCCGACCGCCACCGATCCGGCGATGCCGATGATGTAGGGCGTCTTGATCGCCTCGGGAAAGTTCAGAAACCGCTTGCGCTGCCGAAACAACTCCTGCGACGCCTCGACATGGGCTGACAGAAGCCGCGAGATCGACAGATAGATGCGGCGGACCTCTTCGAGATCGACCGGGTCGTTCAGCGAGCGCAGGCGTTTGACCTCGTCGGCGCTCAAGGTGAGCGGCGTGTCGGCGCGGAACTCGGCCCATTTGATCGCGGTGAAATGGCGGTAGGGCGACAGGTCACCGCCTGACAACTGGTCCGCCAGGGACAGGCCGTCGGCAACCGCATCGAGACTGTCCGGCGCATGTCCGGCCCGTTCGTTGGTGCTGTCGGCGGTGCGATCCATGGGTCAATCCCCGTCGGTCGGCAGCTTGGAGCGCTTTTATGCGTCGCGCGCGGCCTTTTCCGCAAGTCCACTTTCGGCGGTACGGCTTTCAAGCTCGGCGAGGACCTCATCGAGCGCGATCCCGCGGGTGCGGCAAACGACCAGCCAGTGATAGAGAAGATCGGCGCTTTCTGCGATCAGCGTGTCCCGGTCATCGCCCAGCGCGGCGATCACCGTTTCGACCGCCTCTTCGCCAAGCTTCTTGGCAGCCCGCTCCGGTCCGGCGGCAACAAGCCTGGCCGTCCAGCTCTCGGAGGGATCGGCTTTTGCGCGCGCCGCGATGATCGCTTCAAGGTCGTGAAGGGTGAAAGACATGGCCGTTCATGCCGCAGGATCGAGGCGAACCGCAAGCCCGGCGTTTGCCATGTGCGTCTTGGCCTCTCCGATCGTGTGCGTGCCGAAATGGAAGATCGAGGCGGCCAGAACGCCCGTGGCGTGACCGTCGCGCACGCCCTCGACCAGATGATCGAGCGATCCCACGCCGCCCGAGGCGATGACAGGGACGCGCACCGCATCGGCGATCGCGCGCGTCAACGCGATATCGAAACCGGCCTTGGTTCCGTCACGGTCCATCGAGGTGAGCAATATCTCGCCGGCGCCAAGATCGACCACTTTCCGCGCAAACGCCACGGCGTCGATGCCCGTAGGCTCGCGGCCGCCATGGGTGAAGATTTCCCAGCGGTCGGGCTCGCCTTCGCCCGACACTTTCTTGGCATCGATGGCGACGACAATGCACTGGTTGCCGAACTTGTCGGCGGCCTCGGCAACAAATTGCGGGTTCTTGACCGCCGCCGTGTTGATCGAAACCTTGTCGGCGCCGGCCAGAAGCAGCTTGCGGATGTCCTCGATCGTGCGGACCCCGCCGCCGACCGTCAGAGGCATGAAGCAGTGTTCGGCGGTTCGCGCGACAACATCGAAGATCGTTTCGCGATCATCGGACGAAGCGGTGATGTCGAGAAAGCACAGTTCATCGGCGCCGGCGGCGTCATAGGCCTTGGCAGCCTCGACCGGATCGCCCGCATCGATCAGATCGACGAAATTGACGCCCTTGACGACGCGGCCGTCCTTGACGTCGAGGCAGGGAATGACACGGGCTTTCATGGTCATGTGAACAGGCCCTCGTCCGGCGGCAGGATGCCTTCGAGCACGCCGAGCGCGATCTGCGCGTCGATGCGCCCGTCATAGAGCGCGCGGCCGGAAATCGCGCCTTCGAGCCGTTCGGCGTCGGGCATGACCATCCGCACGACATCGGCAAGCGACGCCATGCCGCCCGAGGCGATGACGGGAATCGAGACCGCTTCGGCCAGATCGATGGTCGCCTCCCAGTTGATGCCGGTCAGAACGCCGTCGCGGTCGATGTCGGTGAAGACGATGGCGGCAACGCCGGCCCCCTCAAATTGTTTGGCCAGTTCGATGGCGCCCAATTCGGACGCTTCGGCCCAACCCTCGACGGCGACCTTGCCGCCTTTCGCGTCGATGCCGACGGCGATCTTGCCGGGAAAAGCGCGGCACGCCTCGCGAACCAGGTCCGGATCGCGCACCGCGACCGTGCCCAGGATCACCCGGGCGAGGCCCTTGTCGAGCCAGCGCTCGATATCGGCCAGCGTGCGAATGCCGCCACCGAGCTGAACGGGGTTCTTCGTCGCGGAAAGAATCGCTTCGACCGCGTCGCCATTGACGCTTTCGCCCTCGAACGCGCCGTTCAGGTCGACCACATGCAGCCATTTGAAACCTTCATCCTCGAAGGCCTTGGCCTGCGCGGCGGGATCGTCGTTGTAGACAGTCGCCTGGTCCATGTCGCCGAGCTTGAGCCGGACGCATTGCCCATCTTTCAGATCGATCGCGGGGAAGAGGATCTTAGACATGGCCAATGCTCTTTTCCGATCGCGCGTCCTCGCGGGCTGACCGCAGCGGGCGCCGCGCGGGGCCGACTTTCAGATAAATGGCGGGGAACAGGATCGTTGATCGCTTCACGGCGTCCACTCCAGGAAATTGCCGATCAGGGCCAGGCCGAGCGTCTGGCTCTTTTCGGGGTGGAACTGGGTTCCGGCCATGTTGTCGCGCGCGACAGCAGCGGTCACCGGTCCGCCATAGCCGCATGTCGCGACAATATCGGCCTCGTGCGCGGCCGCCAGATGGTAGGAATGGACGAAATAGGCGTGCAGCCCGTCCGGCCCGGTGGGAATGCCGGCAAACAGCGGATGCTCACGTCTGACATCCAGCGTGTTCCAGCCGATCTGCGGAATGCGCAGCGCCGGATCGGACGGTGTCATCAGCGTCACGTCGCCCTCGATCCAGTCGAAACCGGGCGTGACGGTCTTTTCGAGCCCGCGCGTCGACATGAGCTGCATGCCGACGCAGATGCCCAGAAACGGGCGCCCCTTGGCGATGACGGCCTCATCGATCGCCTCATGCATGCCGGGTACGGCATCGAGCCCGGCGCGGCAATCGGCATAGGCGCCGACACCCGGCAGGACGATTCGGTCGGCATACGCAACGCGATCGGCATCGGCGGTAACCTGTATCTCGGCGTCGATTCCGCGTTCGCGCGCTGCGCGTTCGAACGCCTTGTGGGCAGACCGCAGGTTGCCCGAGCCGTAATCGATGATCGCAACACGCATCAGCGGTTCACCCCGCCGGGCGCGGCAAAGAGAAAATCGGGCGCCTCGGCTGCGGCCAGCCCCCGACCGGGCACCATAGCGGCGGCGAGTGGTGCTTCGAAAGATTCATCGCCCGCCATGTCCGCAAACCGCAATTCCGCCGCCTCTTGCGTGTCTGCTTCGACGACATCGACAAGCCGGTAGCCGCGCGGGCGCGCCGCGCCGATCCTCCAGCCCTGTCCTTCCAGACCCACAAAAAGCCCGACCAGCAGGTTGAACGGCAGGGCGAGCGATGCCCATTGCGGGTTCTGCGCCAACAGCGCGATGGCCAGCGAGGCTGCAAAGACGCCGAAGGCGGCGAACCAAAGCCTGTGCCACAACAGCCAAAGCAGCGGCACGACGAAGCCGAGCCACGACCAGCCGTCCCGGATCACCAGAAGGGGCGCCCGGCCACGCGGCGGTGTCCGGTCCTCGTGCCGCAGGATCACATAGCGCGCCATGGCCTTACCCGCTCAACGAACCCTTGGTGGACGGAACGGCGCCGGCCTGCCGCGGATCGATCTCGATGGCTGTGCGCAACACCCGCGCCACCGCCTTGAAGCAGGTTTCGGCGATGTGGTGGCTGTTGGCGGCATAAAAGTTCTCAACATGCAGCGTGATGCCGGCATGCTGGCTCAGCGCCTGGAAGAACTCCCGGACCAGCTCGGTGTCGAACGTGCCGATCTTCGGCGCGGTGAAGTCCACCTTCCAGACCAGGAAGGGCCGGCCGGAAACATCGAGCGCGGCGCGCGTCAGTGCCTCGTCCATGGCAAGGTCGAGGCTGGCATAGCGGGTCACACCGCGCCGGTCGCCAAGCGCCTTGCTGATCGCCTGACCGAGCGCGATGCCGACATCCTCGACCGTGTGGTGATCGTCGATATGCGTGTCGCCGTTCGCCGCAATCGTCATGTCGATCAGCGAATGGCGCGCCAGCTGGTCGAGCATGTGGTCGAAAAACCCGATTCCGGTCGTAATCGACCGTTTGCCGGTGCCGTCCAGATCGACGGTCACACTGATGTCGGTTTCGTTGGTCTTGCGGCTGACAGTGGCCGTGCGGGCGCTCATCGTCTTGCACTCCGGGTTGATCGCGCGCCTCTTACCAAGCGACGGGCGCAAACGCCAGTCGGGCGAACGCCCGGATTGCATGGGCCTTTGCGCCACCTACATAGGGCGCAACGGTTCAAGAAGGACGAAGAGATGAGCGAACGAAACGGACTGCCTTCCATGCACGCCACGACCATCGTCACCGTGCGCAAGGGCGGCAAGGTCGTCATTGCCGGCGACGGCCAGGTGACGATGGGCCAGGCGACCGTGATGAAGGGCAATGCCCGCAAGGTGCGCAGGATCGGCAAGGACGGACAGGTGATTGCCGGATTTGCCGGCGCGACGGCGGACGCCTTCACCCTTCTGGAACGGCTCGAAAAGAAGCTCGAGCAGTATCCCGGACAGTTGATGCGCGCCTGCGTGGAACTGGCCAAGGACTGGCGCACGGACAAATATCTGCGCAATCTGGAAGCGCTTATGCTGGTCGCCGACAAGGATGTGTCGCTGTGCGTGACGGGCAATGGCGACGTGCTGGAACCCGAGCATGGCGTCATGGCGATCGGATCGGGCGGCAATTATGCGCTTGCAGCCGCCCGCGCGCTGGCCGACGGCGATCATGACGCGGAAACGATCGCCCGCAAGGCGATGGCCATCGCCGCCGAGATCTGCGTCTACACCAATGACAATCTGGTCATGGAAACGCTTGATGAAGGCTGACGCCGACGAGATCACCTTCCGGCCGGTGACCGACGGCGACTTGCCCATGCTGCGGTCGTGGATGGTCCAGCCCCATTGGCAGGAATGGTGGGGCGATGCGGAGACCGAACTGGGCTATGTCCGCGACATGATCGAGGGTCGCGACACGACCCGTCCGTACCTGTTTCTCGTCGGCGATGTGCCGATGGGCTATATCCAGTATTGGTTCGTCGATGATCATCGGCGCGAACCCTGGCTGACCGACGAGCCCTGGATTGCCGAGTTGCCGGCCGGTAGCATCGGCGTTGACCTGTCGATCGGCGATGCGGCGGGGCTCGGCAAGGGTCTTGGTTCGGCGGCCCTGGCAGCCTTCGTCAGGACACTATGGGACGAGGGGTTTCGGGAGATCATCATCGATCCCGATCCCGCCAATGCGCGCGCCGTGCGGGCGTACCACAAGGCCGGATTTCGCACGATCGACGCCCTGAAGGGCCGGTTCGACAGCGTCCATCTCATGCGTTTTGACCCGAATGCGGCGATGTCCGGCGAAGAGGCGGCATGACATGATCACGCGCGAGCAACTCGACGAAGCGGTGCGCCGCGGCCTCATTGGGGCCGAACAGCGCGACGGTCTCATCAGGTTCGCTGATACGGGCTCTGTCGCATCCGAAGAAGCCAAAGACACGCCAGCGGCCGGCTTTGACGAACAGATGCGCCTGATCGGTGGCGGCAACGATGTGTTCGTGACGATCGGCGTCGTCATGCTGAGCGCCGGGCTCTTTGCCGCGCTGATCACGTTTCTGGGTGATCGGACGACGGTCATGTTCGGCATCATGGCCGTTTTCCTGTGGGCCGTCGCCGAGTTCGTCACACGACAGCGCCGCATGCGCCTGGCTTCCACCGTGATCGGGTTGGGCTTCCTGTTTGCCGTGCAGGCGATCCTCACCGACTGGGTGGTCACGGGCTATGGCATCGCGATGCCGGAAAACCCGCTGCAGCTTGCCGCCATGCGCCCGCAGCTGGGCATTGCAGGCACGGTTCTGCTGGGTGGTGTTGCGACCGCGGCGGTGCTCTATTTCTGGCGTTTCCGCGTGCCGGTCATGGCCGGCGCGATCGCGCTCTGCCTGACGGCGCTGTCCTTCTTCTATGTCACGCTGTTCCTTTATGACGGCGTGACCGAAGGCCGGCTTTATCTGCCGGCGCTCGACGATCTGCCGGACCTGTTGCGCAACGCGCTCTACATGCCGCTGATCTCGGGCCTTGCGATCTTCGCCGTCGGCGTGATGTTCGACCTGCGCGACCGCGAGCGGGTAACGGTCTGGTCGGACTGCGCCTTCTGGCTGCACGTGATCTCGGCGCCGCTGCTGGTCCATCCGCTGTTCATCATGTCGACGGGCCAGGATGTGGTGTTCGGCGAGATCGAGCCCGGCACGAGCGCCATGGTGATGCTGGCCGTTCTGATCACCGTCTTCGTCTATGTGGCGCTTGCCATCGACCGGCGTTCGCTGCTCATCCCGACGCTGGCCTATTTCGGGTCGCTCGGCATCTATTATCTGGTCAACTCGGCAGCCAACCAAACGGGAATTCCGCCGTTCGCGCTGATCCTGCTGGTCGTCGGCGCACTGATCATGGCGTTCGGCGCGGGCTGGCAGCGTATCCGCGGCTTGATCATACGCCCGACCCTCCCCACATCGCTGCTCGACAAACTTCCCCCCATCAGAGTGCATACCACATGACCAATTTCTCACCCCGGGAGACCGTCTCGGAACTCGACCGCCATATTATCGGCCAGAAGGACGCCAAGCGCGCCGTTGCCATCGCGCTGCGCAATCGCTGGCGCCGCCAGCAGCTTGCCGACGATCTGCGCGACGAGGTGATGCCCAAGAACATTTTGATGATCGGGCCGACCGGCGTTGGCAAGACGGAGATCTCGCGTCGCCTGGCGCGGCTTGCGGGCGCCCCCTTCATCAAGGTGGAAGCGACCAAGTTTACCGAGGTCGGCTATGTCGGCCGCGATGTCGAGCAGATCGTCCGCGACCTGGTCGAGGTGGGTATCGGGCTTGTCCGGGAAAAAAAGCGCGAAGCGGTCAAGGCCAAGGCGCGCATCAATGCCGAGGAGCGTGTGCTCGAGGCACTGGTCGGCAAGAATGCCAGCCCGGCAACCCGGGATTCGTTTCGCAAGAAGCTGCGCGAAGGCCAGTTGGACGACAAGGAAATCGAGATCGAGGTGGCCGACCACGGCCAGGGCGGGATGCCCGGCTTCGACATTCCCGGCATGCCCGGCGGCAATGTCAGCATGATCAATCTCGGCGAGATCATGGGCAAGGCGTTCGGCCAGCGTACCAAACAGATCAAGACGAGCGTGCGCGAGAGCCACGACCTTCTGGTGGCCGACGAATCCGACAAGCTTCTGGACGAGGACCAGGTCGTGTCCGAGGCGCTGCGGTCGGTCGAAAATGACGGCATCGTCTTTCTGGACGAGATCGACAAGATCGCTGCCGGCGACGGTCGCATGTCGGGCGGCGTCAGCCGCGAAGGCGTGCAGCGCGACCTGCTGCCGCTGGTCGAGGGCACGACCGTGGCGACCAAATACGGGCCGGTGAAGACCGACCATGTGCTGTTCATCGCCTCGGGCGCCTTCCACGTCTCCAAACCGTCGGACCTTCTGCCCGAACTTCAGGGCCGGCTGCCGATCCGCGTCGAACTGCGCGCATTGGAGCGGGACGATTTCCGCCGCATCCTGACCGAGACCGAGGCCAGCCTGATCAAGCAGTATATCGCGCTGATGGCGACCGAGGAGGTGACGCTCGAATTCACCGACGACGCGATCGATGCACTGGCCGACATCGCCGTCGATCTCAACGCCTCCGTCGAGAATATCGGCGCGCGGCGGCTGCAGACGGTGATGGAACGGGTGCTCGACGAGATCTCGTTCGAAGCGCCCGACAAGGCGGGCACGACGATGGTGATCGACGCCGATTATGTGAAGACCAATGTCGGCGAACTGGCCCGCAACACGGACCTGTCGCGCTTCATTCTGTAGAACGCTTCTTATCCAACCCCGCCCTTGAGCGAAGGTCGGCGGCTGCCGCGTTTCAAACGGGGCAGCGCCGGATGGGGGGCAACGGCTCACCGTGGCGCCACATTGTTGTCCCTACCCGCTCGACCATCGCGAGCTTGGTTTCGCGTGCCTCCCCTCTCGGGAAAGGCGGGGCCTTGGCTTCACCGTTCCGATTGCCGGATCGCCGCATCGAGTCTCAGACGCAGATCTTCGATCGCGTCGTCCGACAGCACGTCGATGCCCGATGCCAAAAGGTTGGCCAGTTCGGTCGCGCGCGGAGACAGCTCTGTCGTATCGATCGTCACGCGCGGCGCCGACTGAAGCGCCAGCCGCTGCAACTCGTCGGCGTCGTCCCAGATGATGTTCAGGCAGGCAATGATCTCCTGAACCAGGATCCAGCGCGGCACGCCGCGTTTGCCATGCTCGAGCGCCGACAGATAGGCGGGCGAGACGCCGATCGCCTGCGCCATCTGCCTCTGCGTCATGCCGCGCTCGGCGCGCAATTGCCGCAGCCGTTCGCCGAACGGGGTCATCGGTGCCGGTGCCCGTGCGGTTCGGCGGTCTTGCGCAGACGGACATAGAATGCGCCGTCGCCGCCATGGCCGCGTGCGGCGGACCGAATGCCGCTGACCAGGCCGGCGAACGGTTCGCGCGACAGCCAGAACGGCACCATCCGGCGCAGAACGCCGTCGCTGTGCGGTGAGCGTCCTTTGCCGGTGATGACCAGGACGTGACGGCAATCGCGCGCCCGCGCCTGCGTCAGAAAGCGGTGCAGCTGGCTCATCGCTTCGTTCTGGTTCATGTTGTGGAGATCGATGCTGGCGTCGATCGGTGTCCGGCCACGCGAGAGTTTTCGGTAGACCGGCTGTTCGATGGGAACAGGTCCGGGCGCCCGCGCTGCCCGTTGCGCCTGGCGAACAGGTGCCGGCGGCGCTGCCGACCGATTCGGTTCGCCTGCGGCGCCCCGCCTGGCAGGCGTCGATTGCGTCGGTGCATCCTCGCCGAACGCACCGGCCACCCAATCGTCCCAGACATCCTGCTGCGCCTGACGGTGACGCACGCGATCGAGCGGATTGACCGTCCGCGCGACCTTGTTCCACAGGATGCGGTCTTCAAGGCTGAGCGGATGGGTCGGTTTTCGGGATTTGCGGTGCTCGGTCACGGCGCCCATTCCTCCGGCAACCGGTCCACCATGTCACGGGGGACAAGAATCGTGAAGGTGCATGGCGACTTGACGCCACCGGCCGCCTCGCCCGCGGCCGAGCCGGTTCCGAAGAAGATGTCGCCGCGCGCGGCGCCAACGATCGCGGAACCGGTTTCCTGGGCGATCATCAGCCGCCGGAACGAAGCGCCTGCTACCCTGTCGGCATCGACGAAGACCGGCGTGCCGAACGTATGCAGAAGCCGATCGACGGCGAGCGAGCGGCCGGCGGTGAGCGGTACCTTTGCAGCCGCGACCGGGCCGTCGCCGGGCTCGCCTGCCGGCGTTTCGCGAAAGAAGATGTAGGACCGGTTTTCGGCCATCAGACCCGATGCCTGATCGGGATGAGCGGCAAGCCAGGCCCGGATCGACTGCATGGAGACGGAGGCGGCCGGTATCTCGCCACGATCGACCAGAAGCTTGCCGATGGCCGTGAATTGGTGACCGGTCTTGCCGTCATAGGTGATGCGCGTGGTGCTGCCGTCCGAAAATGTCAGGCGCGCTGCGCCCTGTATGTGGACGAAGAAGGCATCGACCGGGTCCGCGACAAAGGCGATCTCGAGGCCCTGTCCGTCCAACGCACCGGCTTCGATCGCCGCCCGGTCATGAAATTCCGTCAGGACCCCATCATCGCCACGGCGGCCAAAGCGCATTTGCGGGTCGAAGTCTGGCGGACGATTGCTGTCATCGACGGGCACCAGATCGGGCGCGCGCCGGAGAAAGGGCACGGCAAAGGATGGTGTTCGACGATGGGAGGCCGAAAGCTCGGGTTCGTAGAAGCCGGTTACAAGGCCCTGCTCGCCGGTTCCGTTATCAAGGCGCACCGGGGCAAACCTGTTCTCGAAGAATCCGCGCGGGTCGTCTCGGGCGCCGAGCTCCGCCGCCTCTGCGGCCAGTGTCATCAGAGGTTCGGGCGGAATGCCGAGCCGTCCGGTTCGATAGGTTTCGCCCACCGGTTTTTGGCAGTGGCGCGCCAGTGTTGCCAGCGCGGCGGCATGATCGTCCTGCGCCCAGCCAGCCATGTCGGCGAATGCGATGCGGTTCAGGGACCACATGGTGGCCGCCAGTACCGCAGCTTACTCGTCGGCTTCGGTCGCTTCGAGTTTCCAGTCGGGCGCCTCGCTGCGCACATCGCGCATGAAGGTCCACACATCCTTGACCTCGGCGACCGCCTCGGGATCGCCTTCGATGATCTCGCCATCCTTGCCGCGCGTCGCCGAGACGAGCTGACTGACGACGGACACGGTGATGTGGGCTTCTGAATCGCGCATCTGGGCGCCGACAATATCGATGGTGTCGATGCCGACAAAGTTGGTCTGCACCGTTTCGCCCCGCGCCTCGCGTTCGTCGAGCGCTGCGGCAAATCCGTCATAGACATCGGCCGACAACAGGTTGCGCAGCGTCTTGCGGTCCCCATCGGCGAACGCCATGACGATCATCTCGTAGGCCATCTTGGCGCCGGCCAGGAACTCGCCGGGGTGGAATTCGGGCGCCGCATCGCGGATGGCACGCAGACCCTTGTTAACCTCGGTACCCGGTTTGGCCATCTTGTCGATATCGGCATAGGGTTCGGGGTTCTCGCCACGCCCCGGCAAAGTGATCACATTGTCCGCTTCGCCGGCGTCATCGCGCGCCACGTCCTCACCCTGACGGGAATAGGGATCGAAGGGCGGGCGCTCCTGGCCGGTGCGGCGCCCTAGGACATTGCGAAGCTGTATGAAGACGAAGACAGCCGCGACGACAAAGATCAGGGTGACAAAATTCGACGAGTCCATTGGGTTTCCGTTTTCGGTCTGGTTGTCGCACGCGGCGCGCATAGCTGATATAGAACGTGCACCGCCATCATTCAAACCGGGACCGGTCACGCTTACATGGGTTCAAACACCGTGTTCAACCTGTCCGGACCGCCACCATGCCATTTTCGCTGATCCCCTTCGCCCTGCTGGTCATCCCACTGCTCGAAATTGCCGCTTTCGTGGTGATCGGCGGACAGATCGGTGTCTTCCCGACGCTGGCGCTGGTGGTCGTCACGGCGGTCATCGGCTCGATCCTGCTGCGCGTGCAGGGGTTCGGCCTGATCAACCGTATCCAGGCCGAAATGAATGCCGGGCGGGTGCCAGCGCGCGAGCTGGTGCATGGCGTGATGCTGCTGGTTGCGGGAATTCTGCTGCTGACACCCGGTTTTGTGACCGACGCGGCAGGCTTTCTGCTGTTCGTGCCGCCGGTGCGCGATGCGGTCTGGGGCTTTGTCCGAAGCCGCGTTCGCGTCGTCGGGCCGGACGGTGCCAAATTTCACGATGGCGCGTCGGAAACGACCCCGCGGGACGGCCGCACGATCGATCTCGACGAGGACGATTTTGCGCGCGAACCCGACCCCGACACACCTTGGGGCGACGGCCCGCCACGCTCGTAGCTGACAGAAAGGCCGGTTACTATGGCCCGCTTGTCACACAGGGGGCACCATGCTAGGCGACCGCGAAATCTCCCGATCCGGCGCGTTCGCGCCACTCCAGCAATTCCAAGAAGGCACCCAAGATGGCGGATGAAACCGACAAGACGAACGATGGCGAAACGGCAGCAGCCGCAGGAGCAACGACGGGCAACGGCAAATCGCCGCAGCTCAGCATCCTGACGCAGTACGTCAAGGATCTGTCGTTCGAGAGCCCCGGCGCGCCGATGACGCTGCGCCAGCGCGACAAGGCGCCGGCGATCAACATCAACATCAACGTCAACGCCAATCCGATGTCGGAAACCGACTATGACGTGGTGCTGACGCTGAACGCGACGGCCAAGGATGACGACAAGGTCCTGTTCAATGTCGAACTGATCTATGGCGGCGTGTTCCGCGTCGACGGCTTTCCCAAGGAGCACACGCTGCCGGTGGTCTTCATCGAATGCCCGCGCATGCTGTTCCCGTTTGCGCGGCAGATCGTGGCCGAATGCACACGCAATGGCGGTTTCCCGCCGCTGATGATCGATCCGGTCGATTTTGCGCGGATGTTCCAGCAGCGCATGGCCGAAGAACAGGCGCGCCAGAAGGTCGAAACGACGAACTGACCGAGAAAAGGGCCCGGCCGCGACGTTTCAGGCGGGGCGGCGCCAGAGCGGGGCCTCGCCCAGCAGTCCGATCATCTCTTCATGCGCGGCGGCTTCGGCCGCCGTCAGGCGCGGCGGCAAGGGGTCGGCGCGCGTACCGACCACCGCAACCTTGTCCGGACCTTCGGATCCCGTGGCTTTGTCGGCGGCAGTGTCGGCGACCACCGACAAGCCGAGCGCCGCCTGCTTGCCGCCGACCAGCTCGATATAGACTTCGGCCAGAAGCTCGCTGTCGAGGAGCGCGCCGTGCTTCTCGCGCCGCGAATTGTCGATCCCGTAGCGCTTGCACAGGGCATCGAGCGAGTTCGGGCCCATCGGATGGCGCCGGCGGGCAAGGGCGAGCGAATCGACGATCCGGGCCGGATCGAGCGCCGGAAAGCCGATCCGGGCGAACTCCTCATTGAAGAAGCCGGCATCGAAGCCGGCATTGTGAGCGATCAGCCTGGCATCGCCGACAAAGGCGAACCAATCGTCGACGATTTCGGCAAAGCGCGGCTTGTCGATCAGCATCTCGTTGGAAATGCCGTGTACAGCCAGCGCCTCGGGATGCACCTCACGCCCGTCCGGATTGATGAAGACGTGAAACGATCGTCCGGTGATGAACCGGTTGTCGAGTTCGACGGCGCCAATCTCGATGATGCGGTCAGCCTTGTTGTCGAGGCCGGTCGTTTCGGTGTCGAAGATAATTTCACGCATTGTTCGCCCAGTCTGCAAATCGCCATAACAGGATGGCGGTGCGCCCTGCCTCGGGCAAGACGTGCGCGGAACCATCCAAAGGCAATCGGCCGGTTCAGCCGGCCGCTTCGGCAAGGTTTCGGGGCGGCGGCTGCAGCACGGTGATCAGATCACGCACCTTGGCGCGCGCGCAGTCCATGCCCAACGACGTGTCGATGATGAAATCGGCCTTGGCACGCTTTTCACGATCCGGAACCTGGCGGGCGAGGATCGCCGCGAAACGATCTTCGGTCATGCCGGGCCGGGCGAGGACGCGCTCGCGCTGCACATCGGCCGGCGCAGTAACCACAAGCACCTTGTCGACCCGATCCTGTGCGCCCACCTCGAACAGAAGCGGGATGTCGAGGACCACCAGGCCAGCTCCATCGGCACGCGCACGGTCGACGAACGCGGCTTCGTGCGCAGCGACCAGCGGATGGACGATCGCCTCGAGCCGTCCCAGCGCCTCAGCGTCGCCCAGAACCCGCTCGCCCAGCTGTTTGCGGTCGACAATGCCGTCCATCACCGTGCCCGGAAAGGCCGTCTCGATGAGCGGCGCGGCATCGCCGCGGTAAAGCTCGTGAACGGCGGCGTCGGAATCGTGCACGGGAATTCCTGCCTCGGTGAACATGGCGGCGGTCGTCGACTTGCCCATACCGATCGAACCGGTCAGCCCCAGACGGATCATGACGCGTTGTCCCCCGCACAGTGCGCCTCAAGGTCGGCGACGATATGGGCGCGCAGGTCCGGTGTCACCAGTGGCCGGACGCCAAACCACCGTTCGAATCCCGGGACTGCCTGATGCAGCAGCATGCCCAGCCCGTCGGCAACGATCAGGCCGCGGTCGCGCGCGGCGGCAAGCATGGGCGTGACCAGCGGCGAATAGACGATGTCGGTCACGATCGCCTGGTCACCGACCTTGTCGAGATCAAGCATCAGAGGCGGTTCGCCGGACATGCCCAGCGACGTCGTGTTGACCACCAGATCGGCATCGGCCGCCCGTTCGTCGATTGCGGCGAGCGGGGCGGCATGAATGGACGCGCCAAACAAGTCGGCGAGTTCAGCGGCCCGGTCGCGGGTGCGGTTGGCCAGATCGATATGGCGATAGCCGGCTTGGAGCAGCGCATGGAGGATTGCGCGGCTTGCGCCGCCCGCGCCGATCACCAATGCACGTTGGCCGGCGCGCCATTGCGGTGTCCAATCGTCGAGATTGGCCGCAAAGCCATAGGCATCGGTGTTGCCGGCGGCGAGCTCGCCGCGCTCTTTCCAGATGGTATTGACGGCCCCGATCGCTTCGGCCGCCGCATCACGCTTGTCGATAGCGGCAAACGCGGTCTGCTTGTGCGGAATGGTGACATTGCCGCCGGCCCAATCGGACGCCGACAGACCGGCCAGGAAGAACGGGAAATCGTCAGGGGCGATATCGAGCGGTTCGTACGATCCGGCCAGGCCAAGCCGGTCGAGCCAGAAGCGATGGATCAAAGGCGATCGCGAATGGCCGATCGGGTGCCCGGCGACGAAGGCGCGCGCCGGATCAGCCATCGATCATGTCCAGGCGCCGCAGTTCGGCCAGAAGCGGCAGCATGGGCATGCCGATGATGGTGAAGTAATCGCCCTCGACGCGGTCAAAAAGCCTGATGCCCGCGCCTTCGATCTGATAGGCGCCGACGCTCTGCAACGCCGCCTCGCCGACTTCGGCGAGATATCGGCCTATGAATGCCGGCGACAGGGTCCGCACATGCATGTGTGCCGTCGATACATGACGCCATAGCGTCTCTCCGTCGCGGACAAGCGCCAGTGCGCTGTGCAGCGCGTGCGCCTTGCCGGACATGGCCAGAAGACGGAACCGCGCTTCTTCCATGTTGGCCGGCTTGTGCAGCAGTTCGCCGTCGAGCGCCATCGTCTGGTCCGCCCCCAGGACCAGCGCGCCGGGATGGCGTGCGCTGACATCGAGCGCCTTGGCCTCGGCAAGCACGGCCGCCACGTCGGCGGCATCGAGACCGCTTTCAACGAGCGGCGCTTCCACCGCCCGCTCCTCAATATCGGCCGCATCGGTCGAAAAGATGAGGCCGGCCTTGGTCAGAAGTTCGGCTCGGAAGGGGCTGGACGATGCAAGAACGAAGGTCATGGTCGGCTCTGAAGGCTGGGCGTCAGTGGGTGGCCTAACCTGCCGGAGGGCGCCGGACAAGCGCAAAGCCCCGGACGGACGCCTGCCGTGGGTTGGGGACAATTCCGGTGGGCAAACGCGATTGTCTGCCGCTTGGTTCACAGGCGCGGGCAAATGCGCGTGATCGGTCAACATGGATGGACCGGACTTTTGCTCCTGCACGCCGGCAGTGAACGGAGAAACAAAGCGCCGTCCACTGGCCATTCACATGAAATGATCCCGTTGGTAACGATTAAATATCTGATAAATAATCATTTTTAGGTTTGTCCTCGTCGATTCTGGTTTTCACTATCCAGCCGTCCGACGCAGGAACGCTGTGTATGAGAGGTGGAAAACCGCGGACAAAAGATTCATACCCGCAACTCACAGACTCATAGAAAAATCAAAAAACCTTCGTTAGACATCTCATTCTTAAAATGGCTGTGAAAGGAGTGCGTTGCATGGGCCAGCGGACGATACTGGAAGTCATGCAGGGCGCGACGGTTACGCCACCGCCGATCTGGGTGATGCGGCAGGCGGGGCGTTATCTGCCCGAATATCGCGAGACACGCGCGAGGGCGAAGAACTTCCTCGATTTCTGCTACACGCCCGATCTGGCCGTTGAAGCGACGTTGCAGCCAATCCGCCGTTACGGCTTTGATGCGGCGATTCTTTTTTCGGATATTCTGGTGATCCCCGACGCACTCGACCGTGATGTGTCCTTCGTGCAGGGCGAGGGACCCCGAATGCGTCCGCTTGAAGGCGACGAAATCGAGAAGCTCGATTCAAGCCGTGTGCTTGATCATCTGGCGCCTGTTTTCGAAACGGTGCGGCGATTGCGCGTGGCGTTGCCGGATGAAACGGCGCTTTTGGGTTTTTGTGGCGCCCCCTGGACGGTGGCGACCTACATGATCGCCGGGCACGGAACACCCGATCAGGCCCCGTCGCGTCTGATGCTCTATCGCGAGCCGGCGCGGCTGGAGAAGTTGCTCGACATACTCGCCGAGGCGTCGGCGCGTTATCTGATCGCGCAGATCGATGCGGGGGCCGACGCCGTCAAGATTTTCGACAGTTGGGCGGGTGTTCTCGATCGTGTGGCATTCGAGCGGTGTTCGGTGGCGCCGGTTCGCAAGATCATTGAAACGGTGAAGCGCGAACGGCCCGGAACGCCGGTGATCGCCTTTCCGAAAGGCGCCGGCTGGCAATATCGCGACTACCGCGAAAAGACGGGTGCGGACATGATCGCGCTCGACTGGACGGTTCCACTCGATGTCGCGGCCCAATTGCAGAAAGAAGGGCCGGTTCAGGGCAATCTGGACCCTTTGCGGGTCGTGGCCGGCAGGGCGGCGATCAAGGAAGGGGTCGATCGCATTCTCGACGCGCTGGCGGGCGGGCCGTTCGTCTTCAATCTCGGACACGGGATCACGCCGCAGGCCGATCCGGACGATATGGCCTATCTGGTCGACTGCGTACGCGGCAAGGCCTAGCGGCCATGAAGGGGCCGGGCGGGGAGATATCGGAGACCAAGGGGCGCAAGGCGGCCATGCGTGCGTTGATGGCGCTGGCGGTTTTTCTTGGCCTGGCGGCTTTCATATTCGTTTTGTCGCCGCCGGCGCGCTATGACTGGGCAAAAGCCATCCATGTCGTCGCGGTGATTTCGTGGATGGCGGGCATGCTGTACCTGCCGCGGCTGTTCGTTTATCATTGCGATGCAGAACCGGGTTCGGTCCAGGCCGACACATTCGTCGTCATGGAGCGGCGGCTCCTGAAGGTGATCATGCTTCCCGCGATGATCGTTTCCTGGGCCGTCGGTCTCTGGCTGGCATGGACCGGCGCATTTTTCCTGGAAATCTGGTTTATCGGTAAACTCGTCGCCGTGCTGATCATGAGTTGGGCGCATGGCTATCTGGCGAAATCGGCCCGTCTGTTCGCCGAAGGACGCAACGACAAGCCGGCGCGTCATTGGCGGATCGTCAACGAAGTGCCGACGATCGCGATGATCGCGGCGGTGATCCTGGTAATCGTCAAACCGTTCTAGGAACGCCGCGCTTGTCGGGTGGCACGGCGAATTGTCTTGCCCGTGCGGCTTGAAATCGCCATGATGACGGCGTATGTGGCGGCCAGTTCTCGGTGCCCTTCTTCCTTCCCTCCGCGCCGGGCTTTTCCCTTTACGTCCGCATTGGTTCAACCATGGAACAAATGAAGCTACACGATTTGCAGCAGAAGTCTGCGCCCGAACTTGTGGAGTTCGCCGAAAGCCTTGAGGTCGAAAATGCCAGTGTCCTGCGCAAGCAGGAGCTGATGTTTGCCATTCTCAAGCGTCTGGCCGCCGATGATATCGAGATCATCGGCGAGGGCGTGGTCGAGGTGCTTCAGGACGGGTTCGGCTTTTTGCGGTCGGCAAGTGCGAATTATCTGCCTGGACCTGACGACATCTATATCTCGCCATCGCAGATCCGGCGTTTTTCGCTGAAGACCGGCGATACGGTCCAGGGCACGATCCGTGCGCCCAAGGACGGGGAACGCTATTTTGCGTTGCTCAAGGTCAACACGATCAATTTCGAAGACCCCGAGAAGATCCGTCACAAGAGCCACTTCGACAATCTGACGCCGCTTTATCCCGACAGCCGCATCAACATGGAGGTCGAAAACGCCGAGACGAAGGATTTGTCGGCGCGCGTGATCGATCTCGTCGCGCCGCTCGGCAAGGGCCAGCGCGGTCTGATCGTCGCGCCGCCTCGCACCGGTAAAACGGTGCTTTTGCAGAACATCGCCCATTCGATCACCGCCAATCACCCCGAATGCTATCTGATCGTGCTGCTGATCGACGAGCGGCCCGAGGAAGTCACGGACATGCAGCGTTCGGTGAAGGGCGAGGTCGTGTCGTCGACGTTCGATGAGCCGGCAACCCGCCATGTGCAGGTGGCCGAGATGGTGATCGAAAAGGCAAAGCGCCTTGTCGAGCATGGACGCGATGTCGTCATCCTGCTCGATTCGATCACGCGGCTCGGCCGCGCGTACAACACTGTGGTCCCGTCCAGCGGCAAGGTTTTGACCGGCGGTGTCGATGCCAATGCATTGCAGCGTCCCAAGCGCTTTTTCGGCGCGGCGCGCAATATCGAGGAAGGCGGGTCGCTGACGATTATCGCCACCGCTCTGATCGATACGGGCAGCCGCATGGACGAGGTGATCTTCGAAGAGTTCAAGGGAACGGGCAATTCGGAAATCGTGCTCGACCGGAAGGTCGCCGACAAACGCATCTTCCCCTCCATGGATATCCTCAAATCGGGTACCCGCAAGGAAGACCTTCTGGTGCCGCGTTCGGACCTTCAGAAGATCTTCGTGCTTCGGCGCATTCTGTCGCCGATGGGAACGACGGATGCCATCGAGTTCCTGATCGACAAGCTGCGCCAGACCAAGAACAATGGCGAATTCTTCGATTCCATGAACGCCTGATCGATTCGGTCTCGAAACGTCGTTGGTGCAGATCGCGGAGACCGATTCGATTCTGATGTGAAACGAATCGAATGAACATTGATGTCTGGCGCCGCATGGAGCCTGCATGACGGATACGATCATCGCGTTGTCCAGCGGAGCCTTGCCGTCGGGCATTGCCATTGTTCGGGCATCCGGCACCGCGTCGGGAGCGCTTGCGGAGCGCTTTTGCGGCGCCCTTCCCGCGCCGCGAACGGCGGCGTTGCGTGTCTTTCGCGACGATGAGGCATTGGAGATCGATCGCGGGTATGTGCTGTGGTTGCCAGGCCCGGCGAGCTTTACCGGAGAGGATTGCGTCGAATTTCACCTGCACGGCAGCCGCGCAGTGGTCGATCGTGTTTTGGACCTGGCCACGGAAATGTCCGGGGTTCGTCTTGCCGAAGCGGGTGAATTTGCCCGCCGGGCGTTTTCCAACGGCAAGCTCGATTTGGTGGAAGCCGAGGCGCTTGGCGATCTGATTTCGGCGGAGACGGAAGCACAGCGTCGTTTTGCGGTCGAACTGGCCGGTGGGGCGCAATCGTCCCTTTACGAGGATTGGCGAGCCCGCTTGCTCCATGCGCGGTCGATGATCGAGGCGGAGATCGATTTTTCCGATGAGGACGATGTGCCCGGTTCGGTGTCCGATCGGGTTTGGGCGGACATGCGGACGATGAGCGACGCCTTGTCCCGCCACATGGACGGTGAACGGCGCGGCCGCATCATGCGGTCCGGACTTCAGGTCGCCATCGTCGGCGCTCCGAATGCGGGCAAATCCACGCTTCTCAATGCGATGGCCGGCAGCGACCGCGCGATTGTTTCCCCGGAACCGGGCACGACGCGCGATGTTGTGGAGGCTCGTCTGGACCTTGGCGGCCATCTGGTGGTGCTGGCCGATACCGCCGGATTGCGCGATGAAGCGGGCACGGTGGAAGGAGAAGGAATTCGCCGTGCGATTCAGCGCGCTGCGGAGGCCGACCTTGTGTTGCACGTATCGGAGACGGGTTTGTTCGAGATGCCCCAACTGCCTGATGGCCCGGCGGTCTGGACCGTGCGCACCAAGGTCGATTTGACCGTGGACGGCGCGACGCCGGTCCAAGCAGCCGATTATTCACTGAGCGCTATGACAGGTGAGGGGCTCGAGGCGCTGGTTGCCGCGCTGACCGATTTCGCCCGGGACGGCGCCGGAGGCTCGGATCTCGCGCCGGGACGTGCCCGACACATGCAACATCTGGCTGCCTGCAAGACCCACCTGATCGATTCGCTGTCGGAACAAATGCCGTTGGAGCTGAGGGCCGAGCATTTGCGTCTCGCCGGAGAGCAGCTCGGGCGGATAACGGGCCGCATCGATGTTGAGGACATGCTGGGAACGATTTTCTCGCAGTTCTGCATCGGCAAGTGATTCACGTGAAACAGCGCTGGCCTGGATGCGATATGCCACCCGTTGTTTCACGTGAAACAGCGCGTGGCTTGACCTCGGCCGTCAATCACGCCATGTGCGGCTGAGAAGACCCTTTACCCGTACTTTTTTGGAGGCTGGCCGATGATGGTCACAGCCTATGATGTCATCATCGTCGGCGGCGGCCATGCTGGCGTCGAGGCGGCGCGTGCGAGTGCTGCGGTCGGCGCATCGACGGCTCTTGTGACCCACCGGTTCGATACGATCGGTGTCATGTCGTGCAATCCCGCCATTGGCGGTTTGGGCAAAGGGCATCTGGTTCGGGAGATCGACGCGCTGGACGGATTGATGGGCCGGGTCGCGGATGCCGCCGGCATCCAGTTCCGCCTGCTGAACCGCCGGAAGGGGCCGGCCGTGCGCGGTCCGAGGACGCAGGCCGACCGGGCTCTGTATCGCACCGCCATGCAGAACGAAGTCGGCGCCATCGCCAATCTCGACATAGTCGAGGGAGAGGTGGCCGCTCTGCGCATGCCGGCGCCCGACCGTGTCGAGGGAGTGGTGCTCGCCGACGGCCGGGAATTGACGGCCGGCGCGGTGGTGCTGACGACGGGCACCTTTCTGCGCGGTGTCATCCATATCGGCGACCGGACCATCGCTGCTGGCCGCATGGGCGAGGCACCGAGCAACGCGCTGTCCGGCCAGCTGCAGGCGATGAACGTGCCGCTCGGCCGTCTGAAGACGGGCACGCCGCCGCGGCTTGACGGTCGCACCATAGCGTGGTCGCAGCTGTCCATGCAGAGCGCAGACGACGATCCGGTGCCGTTCTCGACGCTGACGGAGCGCATCGTCAATCGTCAGATCGAATGCGGCATCACGCGGACGACGGCCGACACGCACGCCGTTGTTCGCGCCAATATCGGTCGTTCGGCGATGTACTCGGGCAAGATCGAAGGGACCGGGCCGCGCTATTGCCCTTCCATCGAAGACAAGATCGTCAAGTTCGGCGATCGCGACGGGCACCAGATCTTTCTCGAACCGGAAGGGTTGAACGATCATACCGTCTACCCGAACGGCATTTCGACATCGCTGCCGGAAGATGTGCAAGCGGCTGTCCTGAAGACGATACCGGGGCTCGAGCATGCAAAGATCCTGCAACCGGGTTATGCGATCGAGTATGATCATGTCGATCCGCGCGCGCTGGATGCCAGCCTGGCGTTGCGCAGCGTGGCGGGCTTTTATCTCGCCGGCCAGATCAACGGCACAACCGGCTACGAGGAAGCGGCGGCGCAAGGGCTTGTGGCGGGCCTGAATGCGGCACGTTTTGCGGCCGGCCAGGCGCCGGTCCTGTTCAGCCGAACCGAGAGCTATATCGGAGTGATGCTGGACGATCTGACGTCGCGCGGCGTGTCGGAACCCTATCGCATGTTCACGTCACGCGCCGAATACCGGCTGTCACTGCGGATCGACAATGCGGACATGCGGCTCACGCCGTTGGCGATCGAATCGGGACTGGCGTCCGCAGAACGGCGCGAGCACTTCAACGCCGTGAGGACGGCACTGGATGCTGCCCGCGATTTGAGCCGTTCGGTGACATTGACGCCGCAGGAAGCCAACCGATTCGGCCTCGAAATCAATCACGACGGCGTTCGGCGGTCCGCCTATGATCTGATGGCTTATCCCGACATCACCTTTGATCGGCTCACGTCCATCTGGCCGGAACTCTGCGATATCGATCGGTCGATCGCCGAGCGGCTGGAAATCGAGGCGCAATATGCCGTCTATATGAAGCGCCAGGCCGCAGACATCGCTGCAGTGCGTCGTGACGAGGCGCTGTTGCTGCCCTGCGATCTGTCATTTGACGGCATTGCCGGGCTCTCCAACGAGCTGAAGCAGAAGCTTGCCGAACGCCGCCCCTCGTCGATTGCCGAGGCACAAAGGATCGACGGCATGACGCCCGCGGCGGCCGCACTGCTCATTGCCCATGTCCGGAAACAAGAGTTTCGAACCGACATCGATGCGGCATGAGCGATCCCGATGCGATGCGCGCTGCGCTTTCTTCAGGCCATGATGGCGTCGATGTTTCACGTGAAACGCTGATGCGCATGGCGCAGTTTGCCGATCTGTTCGATGCTTGGTCGAAACGGATCAATCTCGTCGCGGCGTCGACCGGCGGCGATTTCTGGATGCGGCACGTGGCCGACAGTGCGCAGCTGCTGCGACTGAAACCAGACGCCCGCCATTGGTCCGATCTTGGCTCGGGCGGCGGTTTTCCCGGAATTGTGATTGCCATTCTGCTTTCGGAGACCGAAGGCGCGCGTGTCGACCTGATCGAGAGCAACCGAAAGAAGGCGGCGTTCCTGCAGACGGTGCGCGCTGCCTGTGCACCGTGCGCCCGTGTGCATCCCGCCCGCATCGAGGATGCGGTGATGCGCCTGCCGGCACCGGAGGTCATTACGGCGCGTACCCTGGCACCGCTGGCAGACCTGTTCTCCCTCGCCGAACCCTGGCTGGCGGCCGGCGCGTCCTGCCTGTTTCACAAAGGCCGTGGATATGCCGATGAAGTGGAGGAAAGCCGTGCACATTGGCGATTCGATCTGGTAGTACATGACAGTGTTGCTGCCCCGGACTCGGTCATTTTGGACATCAGCCAGGTCCGGCGGGCGCCCAATTCACACTGAACCGGGGACCGGCATGACCAGTTCACCCAAGGTCATCACCATTGCCAACCAGAAAGGCGGCGTCGGCAAGACGACCACCGCGATCAATCTGGCAACGGCGCTTGCCGCAATCGGCGAGCGGGTGCTGGTGGTCGATGTCGATCCGCAGGGCAATGCCAGCACGGGGCTCGGCATCGATCGGGACGACAGGACCGTGTCAGCCTACGAGATCCTGCTGGGCGAAGCGTCGGTCACCGACGCAGCCATCGCAACCGCCGTTCCCGGGCTGTCGATCGTTCCGTCGACCATGGATCTGCTGGGCATCGAGATGGAAATCGCTTCGGCGTCCAACCGCGTCTTCCGGTTGCGCACGGCCCTTGGTCAGCCGGATGTGCGGCGCTTTTCCTATGTCATCATCGATTGCCCGCCCTCGCTGAACCTTCTGACGCTTAACGCGATGGCGGCCGCGCATTCCGTGTTGGTGCCGCTGCAGTGCGAGTTCTTCGCGCTGGAAGGGCTCAGCCAGCTTCTGAAGACCGTCGATCAGATTCGCGGCTCGGTCAATCCGGGCCTGACCATCCAGGGGATCGTGCTGACCATGTATGACGGCCGCAACAATCTGGCCAACCAAGTGGTGGACGATGTGCGCAGCTATATGGGCGATACCGTCTACACCACGGTAATCCCCCGCAATGTCCGGCTGTCCGAGGCCCCGTCGCACGGCAAGCCGGCTATCCTCTACGATCTGCAATGTGCAGGAAGCCAAGCCTATCTCAACCTGGCGTCGGAAGTCATTCAACGCGAGCGCGGCGCGCGGGCCGCCTGAACGGATTCGAACCCGGAACGATACGGACATCATGATGGCAGATGACAGATCGGACAGGCGGCTGGGCCGCGGACTGGCGGCACTGATCGGCGAGATGGACCAGCCGGTGCAGGCCGCGGCGGCACCGGTTGCCAGCGACCGCAGCGTTCCGATCGAAATGATCGCCCGCAATCCCAACAATCCCAGGCGCACCTTCAGCGACGATGAGCTGGACGATCTTGCCCGATCGATGCGCGATCACGGCGTCATCCAGCCGATCGTCGTGCGCCCCGTGGCGGGAACGGGCGGTGGTGCCTCGCATGAGATCATCGCCGGCGAGCGGCGATGGCGCGCGGCGCAACGTGCTGGGCTCACCGAGGTGCCGGTGATCGTCCGCGAAGTCGACGACCGTTCGGCGCTGGAGCTCGCGATCGTCGAAAACGTCCAGCGCTCCGATCTCAATCCGATCGAGGAGGCGCTTGGCTATCGGCAGCTGATGGACGACCATGGCTACGGGCAGTCGGACCTTGGTGACGTTATCGGCAAAAGCCGCAGCCATGTGGCCAATACGCTGCGCCTGTTGAAACTCCCCGATTCGGTCCAGGCGATGGTTTCGGCAGGCGATTTGTCGGCCGGCCATGCGCGGACGCTGGTAACGGCCGATGATCCGGCCGCTATCGCGCGCAAGATCGTTGCAGAGGGATTGTCCGTGCGCCAGGCAGAGGCATTGGCCCAAAAGCCGGTTGGCGGCGACGATCGATCCATTGGAAAGCCGGCAAAAGATACCGATCTTGTCGCGCTCGAGAAGACCTTGTCCGATGCGTCAGGCTACCGCGTCGAAATCCAGCCGAAGGCAAAGGGTGGCGAAGTGCGCATTGCCTACCAGTCGCTTGAGCAACTCGACGATCTATGCCGTCTTCTGCAACGCCAATAGATTCCGATTTTGATTCGCGATCGAAACGATCTGAACCCTAACGCCGGCGAGCGCTCTGGACAGTGAGCGCCAGCAACGTCATACGCAGGACGTCGGTTTCGAGGTGTCGCGACTTGCGGGCCTGAAGGACTGCTTCACGCAAACGGCCAAGCCCGGCGCGAATGGCGGGCGCGTTCCATATAGCGACCGCATGCTCCATTGCCTGGCGGCGCGCGAAGAAGACCGGCGGCCTCGCGTGGGCCACCGCCGCGGCGGGATTTTTCCCCTGCATGTCCATGTCGGCACGGATCCGGTCCAGCGCCTGGAACTGCCGTGTCAGGATCGCCAGCAGCGCCGATGGCGCACCGCCTCCGCTTTCGAATTTCACCACCGCGCGGTCGAGCGCCTTGAGATCGCCCGTCAGCACGGCCATCGAAATGTCGTCAAACCCCAGTGCCGACGCGTCGCCGCAAATGGCCTGCACGTCAGACAGTGTCACCGTTGGCTGGCCGAGCGCATAAAGCGCGATCTTGTCCAGTTCGGCGCGCGAGGCGGCCCGGTCGCCGCCAAGATGATCGATCAGAAAACGACGCGCATCGAGTTCCAGCCGTAGTCCGGCCGCAGAAAATGTGCGGTCGATCAGCTCCTGAAGTGCCCTGTCGTTGTCGGTGTAGCAGGCAATGGCGAGGCCGGCCGGAGCCTTTTCGACCGCCCCGCGCAGACCGCCCTTCTTGAGATCGCCGGCCTCGACAATGATCATCGTGTCCGCTGGCGGGTCGCCGAGCAGCATGTCGATCTGGCCGAGCAGTGCTCGATCGTTTCCCGCGCCTCGGAGCCAGATCAGCCGGCGGCCGCCGAACATGCCGACCGTGTAGGCTTCGTTGACGAGCCGTTCGGGGTCCGCCCCAGGGCTCGCGGCGTCGATGCGAATCGTGCTGAACGGATCGTCCAGCGGCACACCGCTCCCTTTGGCCAGCGCCGAGGCGCGTTCCGACACCAGACCGTGATCCGGCCCGTAGACCAGATAGATCGTGTAGTCGCGATCGGGCCGGGCGATGAAGCGGTCGGCCTCGTGGTTCTTGAGCTGGGCCAAGGTACGCGCGCCTCAGCGGGCGGCGAGCGCCGTCGCCACGACGATCCGGAACCGTTCGGCGAGTTCGGCGGCCGCGCGGTTCTCGGCATCGCGCAAAGCACGCAGATTGGCGAATTCCTGCCGCGTATTGTCGAAGGAGGCGGTTGCCGACCGGGTTTCGGAGGCGATGGTGACGCCGTCCTCGATCCGCGTCAGCGTCAGCGTTCCCGTTAGCGTCACGCGCCTGGCCGTGATGTTGGTCGAGCCGTCCGGCGCCGACACGCGGAAAATGTCAACGGTGGACGATGAAACGGCCAGCGATGCGCGGTGATCGGCCGACGGGTCCACGGAGCCGCCATTGTAGAGCAGGAAGACAAGTTCGTTGCGGACCTGCTGGCCGATCCGGTCATCGACACCATCGACGCTGACCCGGCTGAGCGGCGCTGTCGACACGATGAAGTCTGTCGAGCCGGCATGGTAGAGCGGCTGCACCGTGCAGCCGCCCAGCATCGCCAGCGCGCCCAGCATCGCCGTCCGGCGCGTGACGCTCCATCTCCGGCGTTGATCAGGCGCGATCTTCATCATGCGACTATATTGACGATGCGGCCCGGCACCACAATCACCTTTTTGGGCGCCGCGCCGTTCAAATGGCGCTGCACGGCGTCAAGCTCCAGGGCCGATGCCTCGACGCTGTCCCTTTCCGCATCACGCGCGACCGCGATCTCGCCGCGTTTCTTGCCGTTGATCTGCACCGGCAGGACGATCGTGTCGTCGGCGATCAGCGCCGGATCGAATGCCGGCCAGGGCTCCTTGGCCACCATGTCCGCATGCCCCAGAATGGCCCAGCATTCCTCGGCCAGGTGCGGCGCGATCGGCGCCATGATCTGGATAAGGATGGACAGGGCCTCATGGGCTGCCGCCTTGCCGGCCCGATCGTTTCCGCTCCCCGCCCTTTCGATCACAGGGGCGATTGCGTTGACCAGTTCATGGATGCGGGCAATGGCCTTGTTGAAGGCCAGCCGTTCGAAATCCTCGCCCACACCCTTGAGCGCCTTGTGCGCAGCCTTTCGCATAGCCGCGAAATCGCCGTTCGCGGCGGACGGGTCACCGGCCGCGATGGTCGGCGCGGCGCCCGCGACGAGGCGCCAGACACGCTGGATGAAGCGATGCGCGCCCTCGGCGCCCGAATCGGTCCATTCCACGTCACGCTCGGGCGGCGAATCCGAAAGCATGAACCAGCGTGCTGTGTCCGCGCCGAAGCTCTGGGTGATGTCCTCCGGTCCGATCGTGTTCTTCTTGGACTTGGACATTTTTTCGAGCGGCCCGATGGTCACCGGCTTGCCGGTGTCGGCGTCGAAGGCCTTGCGGTTCGAATCATGCCCTTCGATCCGGACCTGACCGGGATCGAGCCAGCCTCCGTCTTCGGACCGGTAGGTCTCGTGGACGACCATGCCCTGGGTGAAAAGCCCGTTGAACGGTTCGTCGACGGCCATGTGCCCAGTGCGGCTCATCGCGCGGGCGAAGAAGCGAGAATAGAGAAGGTGCAAAATGGCGTGCTCGATGCCGCCAATATACTGATCGACGGGCAGCCAGGCATTGGCCGCGTCGGGGTCGGTCGGGGCATCCTCGTTCGGCGCGGTGAAGCGCGCGAAGTACCAGGACGAATCGACAAACGTGTCCATCGTGTCGGTTTCGCGGCGCGCGGGCTTTCCGCAGGACGGGCAGTCAACATGTTTCCATGCCGGATGATGGTCCAGCGGATTGCCCGGCCGTTCGAACGTGATATCGTCCGGAAGCGTGACGGGCAATTGCGCCTTCGGCACCGGCACCAGGCCGCAATCGTCGCAGTGGACGACCGGGATCGGACACCCCCAGTAGCGCTGGCGCGAAATGCCCCAGTCGCGCAGCTTGAACTGCACTTGCCGGTCGCCTTGCGGACGACCGTCCAATTCCATCGCTTCCAGACGGTCGGCAATGGCGGCGAAAGCGTCGGCCGGCGTCATGCCGTCGAGGAACGACGAGTTGATCATCGTGCCGTCGCCGGTCCAGGCCTCCTCGCCGATCGCAAAGTCCTCGGCGTCGGCGTCTGGCGGCAACACGACGGGCACGACCGGCAGGTCGTACTTGCGCGCGAAATCGAGGTCGCGCTGGTCGCCCGAGGGGCAGCCGAAGATCGCGCCGGTGCCGTAGTCCATCAGGACGAAGTTTGCGACGTAGACGGGCAGTTCCCAGTCGGCGTCGAACGGGTGCCGGACCTTGATGCCGGTATCGAAACCTTTCTTCTCGGCTGTTTCGAGCGCGGTGACCGATGTCCCCATGCGGCGGCATTCCTCGCAGAAGGCGGCGAGCGCGGCGTTCGTCTCGGCTGCCTTCCTGGCCAGCGGATGATCGGCTGCGATCGCCATGAAGGACGACCCGAACAGAGTATCGGGCCGGGTCGTATAGACTTCGAGTTCCGTTTCGCCTTCGGGCGCCGTTTCAGGTGTCAGCGCCCAGCGGATCGAAAGGCCCTCGGAGCGCCCGATCCAGTTGCGCTGCATCAGGCGCACTTTGTCCGGCCACCCGTCGAGATCGTCTATGGAATCGAGCAGATCCTGGCTGAAATCGGTGATCTTGAAGACCCATTGAGCCAGTTCGCGCTGCTCGACCTCGGCGCCCGAGCGCCAACCCTTGCCGTCGATCACCTGTTCGTTGGCCAGAACGGTCTGGTCGACCGGGTCCCAATTGACCTTGGAGACACGGCGACCGACGAGGCCGGCTTCGAGGAAATCGACGAACAGCATCTGCTGGCGGTGGTAATAGTCGACATCGCAGGTGGCAAATTCGCGCGACCAGTCGATCGAAAGGCCCATCAGTTTGAGTTGGGCACGCATCGTGCCGATGTTCTGGTAGGTCCAGTCGCGCGGATGAACCTTGTTCTGCATGGCCGCGTTTTCCGCCGGCATGCCGAATGCGTCCCAGCCCATCGGGTGCAGCACATTGTAGCCCATGGCGCGCTTGTGGCGGGCGACGACATCTCCCATCGTATAGTTGCGCGTGTGACCGATATGAATGCGCCCGGACGGATAGGGAAACATCTCGAGGACGTAATATTTCGGCCGGGGATCGGCATTATCGGTCTCGAACAGCCTGGCCTCGTCCCAGGCCTTTTGCCATTTGGGCTCGGATGCGCGCGGATTGTAACGTTCAGGTGTCGTCATCGGGTCAGAGCTGTCCGGTGGGCGGCCATGCGGCTTGAAATCGGAGCATCGGCATGCACTTAAGCTGTCGGATGCGCGCCGGTGTCATGCCGGCAAATGAGTACAGCGTCAACCATGCGGCAGGGGCGGGAAACGTGTCGGATCACCAGCGGAACACATCGTACCTGACCTCGGCGGATCGCTTCGACACCGTCGTCGCAGCTGTCGCCACGGCCGCGCGGACGGCAGGGCGTACCCCGGAAGCCGTCACGCTCGTTGCCGTCAGCAAGACGTTCGATGCCGATGCCATCCGACCCGTTCTTGAACGGGGTCATCGCGTGTTCGGCGAGAACCGCGTCCAGGAGGCGGCGGGCAAATGGCCGGGCCTGCGCGAAACCTATGATGACATCGAACTTCACCTGATCGGTCCCCTGCAGTCGAACAAGGCCGCCGAGGCCGTTGCCCTGTTCGACGTGATCGAAAGCGTCGACCGCGAGAAGATCGCCAGGGCGCTGGCCAAAGAGATGGTCAAACAAGGCCGCAGTCCGAGGCTTTATGTGCAGGTGAACACCGGCGAGGAGCCGCAAAAGGCAGGCGTCGCGCCACCCGACGCGGCCGTCTTCGTTGCCAAATGCCGCGACGAGCTTGGTCTCGAGATCGAGGGGTTGATGTGCATTCCGCCGTTGGACGAAAATCCGGGGCCGCATTTTGCGCTTCTCAAGAAACTGGCTGCCGAATGCGGTGTCGCGCGCTTGTCGATGGGCATGTCGGGCGATTTCGAGACCGCAATCGTCTTTGGCGCGACCAGCGTCCGCGTCGGATCGGCCATATTCGGCACCCGATGAAGGCGGTTTCATTTTTTTGCAGTGTTTGTGACTGACTTTCTTGAGCGAATCCGGCAATGTGCGCCGGGGCGGAGCTCCGCGACGGCCAGTCCGGAGCATTCCTTTACAGATAAGGGAGTTTCACATGACACCGAAATGGGTCCGGTTGGGTGTAGGGCTGGTATTGGCTGGCGTACTCGCAACGGCGCCGGCACATGCGGCGCGATGCATCACCAGCCAAGGCCAGTTCGAGGCCTACAAGCAGGCGCTCGCCCAGCAGGCCGCATCGGCCGGGGTCGGCCAGCGCGGCATGCAGGCCCTGCAGCAATCCGGGATTTCGGGGATTACATGGCGCTTCGAATCCAACCCCTCCTCCCAGACCGGAACCCGCTACCGGAGCCCGGAACAGTTTCTCAGAAGCCGCTTTTCAAGCGTCAACTCGTTCGTTTCGGGGGCAAAGCGCCGTTTGGGCCAGAAGGCCGGCCTGTTTCAGGCGCTTGAACGCCAGTATGGCGTGCCCGGCTCGATCCTCGTTGCGATCTGGGGTTATGAGACATCCTGGGGCGGCTATACGGGCGACACGCCGATCGTAAGCGGCGCGGTGACGCTCGCATCCTACTGCCGGCGCCACCCGCGGTTCGAGGACGATGCGATCGCCGCGCTGAAGCTCGTCGATCGCGGCGTCATCTCGGGCAACAGCCGTGGCGGACCGTCCGGTGAACTGGGCCACATGCAGTTTCTGGCGGGCAACTGGATCCGGTTCGCGGTCGATGGCAGCGGAGACGGGCGCGCCGATCCCAACAATTCCGCCGACGCGCTGGCGACCGCGGCCAACATGCTGCGCCGCAATGGCTGGCGCGCCGGCCAGCCCTTCACCGAGGGATCGCGCAATTTCCGTGTGCTTTCGGCTTGGAACGACAGCGGCAATTACCAGCGTGCCATTGCCTATGCGGCAAGCCTGATCGACCAGTAGGCGTCTCAGTCGGCTCTACAAGCCGCCAACACAAAAACCCGCGCCGGCCGAAGCCAGCGCGGGTTTTTTCAGACCACGCGAAAGACCTAGTCTTCCTTGGGGGCGAGAACCTGACGGCCGCGATACATGCCGGTCTTCAGATCGACATGGTGCGGTCGGCGCAATTCGCCCGATGCCTTGTCCTCGACATAGGCCGGGTTCTTCAGCGCGTCGGTCGAACGGCGCATGCCGCGCTTGGCGCGGGTGACCTTCCTCTTGGGTACAGCCATTTTCGTTTCTCCAGATATCGGCGCAACAGTGTGACCTGACCGGTGACCGGTCCGTCACATACCGTCATGCGCGGAAAAGTGGGTGGCCTATACACAATCGCTACGGGTTTTGGAAGATGGCGCCCCGCGTTTTTTGGCGCCTTACCGGGGCAGGCATCCGACATAGGCGCCCGACTGCGCGGCACGCCGCTGGACGATGTCGGCCACCCTTTGCATCCCCGCGCCAGGGCGGGCCGGATCGCGGACATGGGGGTTGGGCAGCGTGACCGCCAAAAGGGCCGATTGGCGGTTTGTCAGTCCATCGGGCGCTCGGCCGAAATGATGAGCGGCGCCGGCCTTGATGCCGAACTGGCCGCTCGGGCCCCATTCGGCGATGTTCAGATAGATCTCCATGATCCGCTCTTTGGGCAAGACCAGATCGATCCAGATCGCAAGCGGCACCTCCAGGCCTTTGCGGATGAAGGATCGGCCGCTCCAAAGAAACAGGTTCTTGGCCGTCTGCATGGTGATGGTCGATGCGCCGCGTACGCGCTCGCCCTCCAGCGCATCTCCGACCACCGCCTGCAACTCACGCAAATCCACCCCGTGATGGGCGCAGAACTGGCCGTCCTCGGACATCATCACAGACTGATAAAGGCGCGGCGTGACATCGTCGATCTCCACCCATTGCCGGTCGACCGGCTGCAGCGTGATCATTCGAGACAGCATCAGCGTCGATACCGGGCGTACGACCTCCATGCGGTAGACAAGCGTGAGCAGCAGCGGCAACGCTGCCAGGACAAACAGTGTGACGAGAGGATAGAAAACCCAACGCCGCCGAAGAAGGGACCGGCGCTTTGAGGCGCGCTTTGCCTCAGCTGCCCTCTTTTGGTCGGAACCGGCCGGCGCTGCGCCGCGTGCCGCCTTGCCGGCCGTCTTCGATGTCGCTTTGGCTCGGCTCACCTGATCATGGTCCCGGCTGCTTGGTTGCGCTGCGGCGACTGAGGACGATCAATCGCCTGCATGTACAAGGCTTATTGCAGATCGGAGACGAAAACGCCAAAAGCAAGCCATGTCCGATCATGATGCCTTCCGTCAGTCCCTTTCCGATCGCGCAGTCCTTGTCGAGGCGTTTCTCGACACGCAATTGTCGGCCGGCCCGCGCGATCACGAAACCGAGCGGCCCGCGCGATTGCTGGCGGCGATGCGTCATGCAGTTCTCAATGGCGGAAAAAGACTGCGGCCGTTTCTCCTGTTCGAAGTCAACGCGCTTCTAGGCGGTTTGGACGATGCCGTTCTCGGAGCGGCGGCCGGGCTCGAGCTCGTGCACTGCTATTCGCTGGTTCATGACGATCTGCCGTCGATGGATGACGACGATCTGCGTCGCGGCCAGCCCACCGTGCATCGCAAATTCGATGAGGCGACGGCAATCCTTGCGGGCGATGCGCTTGTGACGCTGGCGTTCGATCTGACCATATCGGGCTCGGCTGGATTGCCGGCCGAGAGGCGCAGCGAACTGGTGTTGCTTCTGGCCCGCTCGGCGGGGCTCGGCGGGATGGTCGGCGGGCAAATGCTCGATCTGTCGCTCGAGCATGGCGATGCTGCGTCCGACATGATCACGACCATCCACGCCATGAAGACGGGCGCGCTGATCCGCTACGCATGCGAAGCCGGTGCGATCGCGGCCGGCGGAACAGAGAGGGCGCGCATGCGCCGCTTCGGCGAAGTGATTGGGCTGGCGTTTCAACTGGCCGACGATCTTCTGGACGTGACCGCCGACAGTGCCTCGATGGGCAAGGCGACGGGCAAGGACGCCGCTGCCGGAAAGCAGACGCTGGTCGGCATGCACGGTGTCGATTGGGCCCGCGCCCGGCTCGATGCCCATGTCGCGGAAGCCGAAGCGTTGCTCGCGCCTTTCGGTGCACGGGCCGCGGTTCTGTGCGGCGCCGCACGCTTCATCGCCTACCGCACAAATTAGCCGGATTCAGTTCTTCTTGATGACACAGGCGCTGCCGGCGGCGCGCAGCCGCCCGCAGATCGCATTGGCTTCGATCCGAGAATCCGCGCCGATCCGCACCGCGTAAATCGGTTTCGGTCCGAGCGGGCTGCTGTGGCGTCCGATATTAACCGGCAAACCGGCCAGCAGCGTGCTGTGTCTGCGCTTGATTCGGTCCCACTGCCGCATCACGGCCGCGCGCCTGTAACCGCCGGCAACCTGAACGCCCCATGGCTTGACCGGAGCCTGGGCCAGGCCGGCAACGCCGAACCCCGCCGCCGATGCCATCCGCACGCATGATTCGCCGAAGGGTTTTCCCTCCTCAAGAGGATGGTCGCGGATCTCGCGGCGTCGTTCGATGAAAATCTCGGCGGGTTCACCGGTGATCGACAGTACGTAATCCTCGGTTTCAAGCGGCAGCGTCGAAGCACCCACCAGCCAGCGATCGATGCGCGCCTCACCGGCATTGTACGCCGCGGCGGCAAGGCCGAGATTGCCGAACTGCAGACGCAGCGCGGCAAGGTAGGTCGCGGAGGCGGGCAAGGCCTCAGTCGGGTCGAAACTGTTGTCGAGGCCGCGCCGTTCGGCGGTCGCCGGCATGAACTGGGCGATGCCCTCGGCGCCCTTGGGGGACACGGCCAGCGCATCGAACCGGCTTTCCTTCCAGATCAGGCGGGCAAAAAAGGCCGGCGGCAGACCGTTGCGGTGTGCTTCGCGTTCGATCAGCGAACAAATCGCTCCGTGACCGACTTCTTCGAACGAGTCATCTTCGATTGCCCAACTTGTTGCGGTGGCGAAACAAGTCAACAGCGCCGCAATGAGCGACGAAGCTACAGGCTTTGGCTTGACCTCAAGCGGCGGCATCCTTGCCGCCTTCGCCGAAGCGTGCCTCGATATAGTCGGTGACCATTGCCTCGAACTTGCCCGCAATGTCGTCGCCGCGCAGCGTGGCGGCCTTCTTGCCGTCGACGAAGACCGGCGCGGCGGGTGTTTCGCCCGTGCCCGGCAGCGAAATGCCGATGTCGGCGTGCTTGGATTCTCCCGGTCCGTTGACGATGCAGCCCATGACCGCGACCTTGAGCTCCTCTACGCCTGGATATTTTTGGCGCCAGACGGGCATGTTGCGCCGAAGATCGTCCTCGATCTTGCGGGCCAGTTCCTGAAACACCGTCGATGTCGTACGGCCGCAGCCTGGGCAGGCGGCAACAAGCGGTACGAACTGCCGGAATCCCATGGACTGGAGCAACTCCTGCGCGACCTGAACTTCCTTGGTGCGGTCGCCGCCGGGCTCCGGCGTCAGGGAAATGCGGATCGTGTCGCCGATACCCTGTTGGAGCAGAACGGCAAGCGCCGCCGAGGAGGCGACGATGCCCTTGGACCCCATGCCGGCTTCCGTCAGGCCGAGATGCAGGGCGTGGTCGCAGCGCGCTGCCAGGTCGGTGTAGACGGCGATCAGGTCCTGAACGCGCGAAACCTTTGCCGACAAAAGGATCTTGTTGCGCGGCAACCCGGTCTGTTCGGCGAGTTCGGCCGACAGCAGTGCCGACCGGACGATGGCTTCCCGCGTCACCTCATCGGCGGACATCGGGAAACCCTTCTTCTGATTTTCGTCCATCAGGCGTGTCAGCAGTTCCTGGTCCAGCGAGCCCCAATTGACGCCGATGCGCACGGGCTTGTCATGACGGATCGCCATTTCGACGATCTCGATGAACTGCCGGTCGCGCTTGTCCCTGAAGCCGACATTGCCCGGATTGATGCGGTATTTGGCCAGCGCCTCGGCACAGGCCGGATGATCGGCCAGAAGCTTGTGGCCGATGTAATGGAAGTCGCCGACGAGCGGCACGTCATGGCCAAGCCGCTCCAGCCGTTCGCGAATTCGCGGCACGGCGGCGGCGCTTTCGTCGCGGTCGACAGTGATGCGGACCACTTCCGATCCGGCTCTGTGCAGCGCGGCACACTGGGCGACCGTCGCGTCGATATCGGCGGTATCGGTGTTGGTCATGGACTGGACCATGACCGGTGCATCGCCGCCGACGACGACGCCGCCGACATTGACGGGAACCGATTTTCGTCTCGGAAGAGGAGCTGCCAAAGTGTTCATGACGGTTTCTTGTTTGATCCGCTCCGGTTCTAGCGGCTTCGATGACGCGCCGCAATCGGCGCCGTCTTGGCGGCCGGCTGGCGGCGGCAAACTGTCATCACAATCATGCCAGGGCGATGACAAGCCTTTATCGCCGGCCTATGTTGCACCGCAACGACAGCATCGCAAACGGGGACAAGCATGGCCAGCGACGCACTCAAGACCGCCATCGTCACGGGTTCCAATTCCGGTATCGGGTTGGGCATAGCCCGGGCGCTCGCCGCCGAAGGGCACAATGTGGTGCTCAATTCCTACACCGATACGGACGATGATCATGCGCTGGCCAGGGAGATCGCCGCGAGCGCCGGCAATGAGACCGTGTACATCCAGGCAGACCTCTCGAAAGCCGATCAATCGCGCATGCTGGTGGACAAGGCGGCCGAACGTTTCGGATCGGTCGACATCCTCGTCAACAATGCCGGCATCCAGCATGTGGCGCCGGTCGAGGAGTTTCCGACGGAGAAATGGGACGCGATCATCGCAATCAATCTGTCGTCGGCTTTCCACACGGCGGCGGCGGCCATTCCGATGATGAAGAACAAGGGCTGGGGCCGGATCGTCAACATCGCCTCGGCGCACGGGCTGACGGCTTCGCCGTACAAGTCGGCCTATATCGCCGCAAAGCACGGCATTGTCGGACTGACCAAGACGATCGCGCTGGAGTTCGCCGAGGCCAAACTTGCCGCGACCTGCAACGCGATCTGCCCGGGCTATGTGCTGACACCGCTGGTCGAGAACCAGATCGAGGATCAGATGAAAGCGCACGGCATGGATCGGCAGGAGGTGCTGGACAAGGTCATGCTGCAGCGCCAGCCGACCCGCGAGTTCGCCACGGTGGAGGAACTGGGTGGAACCGTGGTCTTCCTGTGTTCCGACCACGCCCGCCAGATCACCGGCACGACGATTTCCGTCGATGGCGGCTGGACGGCGCTCTGACCACCGATTGAAGAGGCAACCTGCCGTGTCCAAACCAAACGGCGAAACCGCTCCCAAGCGCATCAATCTCGCCTTGCAGGGCGGAGGCTCTCATGGCGCGTTCTCCTGGGGCGTGCTCGATGCGCTTCTCGAGGACGGCCGGCTGGCGTTCGACGGCATTTCGGGGACCAGCGCCGGAGCGATGAACGCGGTCGCCCTGGCTGCCGGATGGGCCGGCGGCGGTCCCGAGACCGCGCGGCAGAGCCTGCACGACTTCTGGGCGGCGGTGGCGCGCAAGGGCCGGTTCTCGCCGATCCAGCGGACACCGATGGATTTGTGGTTCGGCAATTACGGGTATGAAAACTCACCGAGCTACCGGCTCTTCGATATTTTCAGTCGCGTTTTTTCGCCCTACGACACCAACCTGCTGGACATCAATCCGCTGCGCGACGTGGTTGCGTCGGAAGTCGATTTCGACCTTGTGCACGGCTGTGACGCGTTCAAGGTGTTCGTGTCGGCGACCAATGTCCACACTGGAAAGGTGCGGGTCTTTTCCGGCCAGGAGATCAGCATCGATGCGGTCATGGCATCGGCCTGTCTTCCGATGCTGTTCAAGGCGGTCGAGATCGACGGCGTTCCGTACTGGGATGGCGGATTTGGCGGCAACCCCGTGCTGTTTCCGTTTTTCTACGAAACCGAAACGGAAGACTGCCTTCTGGTGCAGATCAACCCGATCGAACGCGAAACGACACCGCGGACCGCCCAGGAAATTCAGGACCGGATGAACGAAATCACGTTCAATTCCGGGCTGTTGCGCGAGTTTCGCGCCATCGAGTTCATTCGGCGGCTGAAGCGTGACGGGCGGCTGGCGGGCACCGACTACCGATCCATCCGCATGCACAGGATCGCTGCCGATCCAGTGGTCGAAACCTTGTCGGCCTCGTCGAAGCTCAATGCGGAATGGTCGTTCCTCACCGATCTGCGGGACGCCGGCCGTGCGGCGGCGAAAGATTTTCTCGATGCGCATTTCGACGATATCGGCGAGCGACCGACGCTCGATCTCAGCGCCGAACTGCAGGCAGACATTCTGCCGGCCAGAAAGCGTGAGCCGATAGGCGCCAGGATGCGCGACGCCGTCAGGCGCATCGGCAGATCGCCTGACACCTAGGGTCGGGACCCTAGATGCGAACCTTCAGGAAGACAGCGGCAGGGGCCCTCAGGGCCGGCCGGCGGCAAGGGCTCCGGAGACGAACCGCACCAGCGCCTCGACGTAATGCTCGATGGCCTTGCCCCGCATGGCGTCGCTTTTCACCCCCTCCATGGCCTGCATGAAGATACGTGCGGCCGATTCGGGGGTGGCGCCGGTCCGCGACAGATCGAGTTCGCCATCATCGACCGCTGATTTGATGCCGCGCGCGATCACGTCGATCATCACATCGCACCAGCGCTCCTCGATGTCGGCGGCGATCTCGTCATTGACGCCCATCAATTCCAGACCGTGCGGGGTCTGTTCGATGAAGCGGTGTACGTCGAGGATGGAATCGTTGATCGCCGCCTTCAGCCGGTCGTGAAACGATCCGGGCCTGGCCAGTGCCGCGCCCGCCTTCGCGGCCGCGCCGCTCATCATCTCTTCGGCCAGCCCTCGGAAAATCTCCGTCTTGTTGCGGAAAACCTGATACAGCGCCGGCCGCGACATGCCCGCCTGTCGCGCGATGTCGTCCATCGAGGTCTTCCGGAACCCGTAGGTCACGAATACTTCGAAGGCCGATTGCAGGATCTTGCTGCGCTTGTCCTCTGGAATGATGTGGAGCATGTTGGCTTGACTGTATGACGTTTTTTGTTATTTTGTCAAATTGTCAGCAGACACTACCAATGCGTGCGTTTCAATCTTATATTGCGGCGCAATGTGTGATTGATTGCCGGTCCAATCGGCCGGTCTTACGTACAGACGCCTTGAACAGCCCGGCGGCGGGCAAGAATTCGTGTTGGATTGATTGATGAGAGCGCATCGTTACGCGGCGATATTGGTGTTTGTCGCCTCGGCCGCCTGGGTACTGACCGGCGACTTCTCATCGGTCGGCAGCGCGTCGGACCAGGACGGCGCTGAAGCTCCGGCCATCACCGAGACCGACACTTCCTCCGATGCCGCGACCGCCGACACGCGGCCCGAGCAGTCCGTGGCGGTCGCGGTCATTCCGAGTATCGAGCATGCCCGCACCGTGCGCGTCTCCGGTGTCACCCAGGCCGACAAGCGCACCAACATGACCGCACGCGCCGGCGGCGTTATCGCCGAACTGCTCGTCGAGCAGGGCGATATCGTCGCGAAAGGCGACATGGTGGCGCGGATTGCGCCGGAGGGCCGCGATGCGGCGGTGCGCAGTGCCGAGGCGGCGCTGGAACAGGCGCGCGCGGAGTTTGCCGCGCGCGAGGAACTGGTGGAACGCGGAACATTGCCGCGCCTGCAACTGGACCAGCAGCGCTCTGCGCTGCGGCTGGCCGAAAGCCAATATGAGGCCGCCCTCGCCGAACTGGAACGGCTGGATGTCACAGCACCGTTCGGCGGCGTCGTCGACAATGTGATGGTCGAGCAGGGAAGCTCGGTCGATCAGGGCACGCCGGTGGCCAATCTGATCGCGCTCGATCCCATCATCGGCATTGGCGAAGTCAATGAAAGCGATCTCAACACGATTCGCGTCGGCGGCACAGCGCAATTGCGCCTTGTGACGGGCGACGTGATCGACGGAACGATCCGTTTCATCAGCCGCGAGGCGCAATCGTCCACCCGGACTTTCACCGTTGAGGTCGAGGCGCCGAACCCCGACCTTGCCGTGCCGGCCGGCATGACCGCCGAAGTGATCCTGCGCGGCGAGCCTGTGGTCGCTACACCTCTGCCGCGTTCGGTCGTCACGCTCGATGATGCGGGCGAACTGGGCGTGCGTGCGGTGGATGAGGACAACAAGGTGGTGTTCTATCCGATCGATCTGGTCGATGATTCGACTGACGCGCTGCTGCTTGGCGGTATCCCGAAAGGTGCGCGGATCATCGTCGTCGGGCAGAACTTCGTCAGCGACGGACAGGCCGTCATCCCGGTCGAAGCGGACAGCGCGGTCATTGAACGGCTGATCGCCGAAGCAAGCGGCGAGGCTGCAAGCCAATGATGGGATTGCTGGAGCTTGCCGTCAAGAACGCGCGGCTGACGATCGTCACCCTGTTTTTCTTCCTGATGGCGGGCTCGCTGTCCTATATCAGCATCCCCAAGGAAGCCGAGCCCGATGTCCAGTTTCCGGTCGTCTATGTGGGCCTTTCGCTGCAAGGCGTGTCGCCGGAAGATGCCGAGCGCCTGCTGATCAGGCCGCTCGAATCGGAACTGCAGAACATCAAGGGAGTCGATACGATCACCGCCAGCGCCTATCAGGGCGGCGGCAATGTGGTGGTCGAGTTCGACCCCAGCGCCGATCTAGGCACGGCGCTCGACGATGTGCGCACCGAGGTCGACCAGGTCAAGGGCGAGTTCCCCGCCGGCACCGACGAGCCAACCGTCGCCGAGGTCAACATCTCCGAGTTCCCGGTTCTGGTCGTCACGCTGTCGGGCGACGCACCGGAGCGCGTTTTGACGCGAACGGCGCGCGAATTGCGCGACAGGCTCGAAGAGGTATCCGGCGTTCTCGAAGCAACGCTCCAGGGCTCACGCAAGGAGCAAGTCGACGTCATCATCGATCCGGTCAAGCTGTCGTCCTACAATCTGCAGCTCGATGCACTGATCGGCGGGGTCAGTACCAACAACCAGCTGGTCGCCGCCGGAACGCTGCAGGGCGATCAGGGCCAGTACGCCGTCAAGGTGCCGGCGCTGATCGAGACCATCGAAGACATTGCCAACCTGCCTATTGCCGTCAACGGCAATGCGGTGGTGCGGGCGCGGGATCTGGCCACGATCCGCAACACGTTCGAGGACCGTGAAACGCTGGCGCGCCTGAACGGCAAACCGGCAATCGCCATCGAGGTGTCCAAGCGCGCCGGCGCGAACCTGATCGCCACCGTCGATGCGGTCAAGGCGGAGGCCAACGCCTTCCAGGCCGAATTGCCGCAAGGCGTCGAGATCACGTTCAGCCAGGACAAGTCGACGGACATCCGGACCCTTCTGGCGGACCTGCAGAACTCCGTTCTGACCGCGGTTCTGCTCGTCTTCATGGTGATCCTGTTCTATCTCGGCTTCCGCTCGTCGCTGCTCATCGGCCTTGCCATTCCCACATCGTTCCTGATGGGGATCATGTTCCTGTCGATCGCCGGCTACACCGTGAACATCGTCGTCCTGTTCAGCCTGATCCTGGCGGTCGGCATGCTCGTCGACGATGCGATCATCGTCACCGAATATGCGGAACGGCGGATGGCGGAGGGGGTTGCCGCTCCGCCCGCTTTTGCCGAAGCGGCACGGCGCATGTTCGGCCCGGTGGTCGTCTCGACCCTTACGCGCATCGCTGCGTTTTCGCCGCTCCTGTTCTGGCCGGGCATTGTCGGCGAGTTCATGAGTTACATGCCGATCACGCTGATCGCGACGCTGTCGGCGTCGACCATCTATGCGCTGTTGTTCGCGCCGACCATCGGTTCCATCGTCGGCAAGGCAGCTGTGCAGAAGCGCAAGCCGGACGGCTTCTACATGGCCGTCATCAAGAAGGCGGTGCGCTATCCGATCCTGACGATCCTCCTGGTGGCCGCCCTGATGGGCGGTGTGGTCACCACCTACATGCAGAACAACAATGGCGTCGAGTTCTTCCCCTCGGTCGAGCCCGAATACGGCCTTCTCTATGTCAAGGCGCGGGGCAACCTTTCGCTGGAGGAGCAGGACGATTTGGTCCGGCGCGCCGAGGAGCGGCTGCTGTCATGGCCCGGTGTCGAGACCGTCTACACCCGTGTCGGATCGAGCCGCGGCGGCCTGCAACTTGGGTCCGGCGGTTCAGAGGACACGATCGGCACGATCCAGTACGAATTCATCGACTGGCGCGAGCGCAAGCCGGCCAGCGATATTCTCACCGATCTGCGCGCACAGTTCGCCGATGTGGCGGGCGTCAACATCGAGATCTCGGTGCCCGATGCCGGACCGCCACAGGGCCGTCCCATCCAGGTCCGCCTTTCCGCGGACGATCCGACCGGCCTTGAAGAGGCGGCGGCCAATGTCGGCGCCTATCTGGATACGCTTCCGGAAATCATCGATCTGGACACGGGGCTGCCGCCCCTGAGTATCGACTGGGAGCTCAAGGTGGACCGGACCGAGGCGGCGAAATTCGGACTGGGCCCCGATTCGGTCGGCCGTGTGGTGCAGCTCGTAACCACGGGCCTCAAACTCTCCGACTATCGTCCCGCCGGCACCGACGATGCGGTCGACATCCGCCTGCGGCTTCCCGAGGACCGGCGGACCTTGTCGACGCTGGACGAATTGCGTGTCGAGACGGCAGCCGGCTCGGTGCCCCTGTCCAATTTCGTCAGCCGCGAGCCCGCGGCATCGCTCGGCACGTTGACGCGCATCGACGGCGCCCGGACGATCACGGTCGAATCGAACCTGGTCGAAGGCGTTCAGGACTCCGTGCTGCAGGCGCAGGTGGCCGAGCACATGGCTTCGATGGACCTTCCGCCCAACATTCGCTGGGAGATGGTTGGCTCCGACCAGGAGAGCGACGAGGCGGCGGCGTTCCTCGGCCAGGCATTCGGCGTTGCGATCTTCCTGATCTTTGCGCTGCTGCTCGCCCAGTTCAACAAGTTCACCTATGTCTGGCTGGTCCTTTCGGCGGTGGTCATGTCGACCATCGGGGTGCTCCTGGGTCTGGTCGTGATGGAGATGCCGTTTTCCATCGTGATGACGGCGGTCGGCACCATCGCGCTGGCCGGTGTGGTGGTGAACAACAACATTGTCTTGATCGACACCTATGCGCATCTTCGCAACAAGGGCGTCGACAAGATGGAAGCGGTGCTGGAGACGTGCCGGGAACGCGTGCGGCCGGTCATGCTGACCGCCGTGACCGCGATCCTGGGCGTTCTGCCGATCGCATTCGGCGTCAATCTGGCGCTTCTCAGCCACGAGGTGACGATCGGTGCGCCATCGACCCAATGGTGGATCGCCCTGTCCAGCGCCATCGTGTTCGGGCTGGCCTTCTCGACGATCCTGACGCTGGTTGTCACGCCCGCCGCGCTGATGATCTTCACCCGCGACAATGAGAGTCTTGCGGCCGGTCACTTCCTCACCCGCTTTGGCCGATGGGTGCGGACACGGCTGCGCCGGAAAACGGCGAAAGCGCTAGCCGCCGCGCCGCAGCACGAGACCACCGAACCGGCCGGGAAACCGGAGCGTGTCGAACCCTTGCCCGAGGAATTGCCCGACGATGTCAGGCCGTTCCCCAAGGCGGCAGAGTAGATTGACCGCTCAGGCGCGCGTCGCACGCGCCAGGTAGCATCCCGGCTTGGCGATGTGCAGATGCAGTTCGGCGATGTCCGGGTCGGCCAGCATGGTGCCGATCGTGGCGTCAAGGTTTGCGCCCTCGACCACGTCGGCTGCCACCATCATCCAGTCTGCATCGAAACCGCGGACCGATATGAGACGGCGGCGGATCACATCGGGGATCGAACCCGGTTCCGGTCGCGCCTGACGGGCGCCGGCTCGCACGAACACGGCGTGGCTGGCACGGTACGGTGTCTCCTCGCCCAGATGCTCGAAATTGGCGAGCAGCAGCCGTTCGCCGGCCTCAGCATCTTCAAGACTGACCCGGCACGGATAACCCGGTTCGCAGTCGGCGGTCCGCCAGCAGGCGCGGCGTTCAGACAGCTCGGCGTCGTCCATCGCCAGCAGTGTTTCGAAGGGTTCGGGCGACAGCGCGTGGATCTGGAAGGTCATGGGCGTCCTCGTTGATCAGGACGCCCAGGATGATTGTCGCGACGCTTCCACGCCACCCGATTCTTGCGGGTCGTGGACCCCGTATCAGGCCGCTTGCCGTTTCGGGGTGATCAGGCCGCGATTGACGAGAATTTCGGCGATCTGGACTGTGTTGAGCGCGGCACCCTTGCGCAGATTGTCGGAGACGACCCACATGTTCAGCCCGTTGTCGACGGTCTGATCCTCGCGGATGCGCGAGATGTAGGTCGCATCCTCGCCTGCGGATTCGTAAGGCGTGGTGTAGCCGCCATCCTCATGCTTGTCGACGACAAGACAGCCCGGCGCCTCGCGCAGGATCTCCCGCGCCTGATCGGCGGTGATCTCGTTTTCGAACTCGATGTTGACCGCTTCGGAATGGCCGATGAACACCGGCACCCGCACTGCGGTGCAGGTGACCTTGATCTTCGGGTCGAGCATCTTCTTGGTTTCGGCCATCACCTTCCATTCCTCCTTGGTCGAGCCGTCTTCCATGAAGGCGTCGATATGGGGAATGACGTTGAAGGCGATCCGCTTTGTGAACTTCTTGGCTTCCACCGGATCGGCCACATAGACCGCACGGGTCTGCGCGAACAGCTCGTCCATGCCTTCCTTGCCCGCGCCGGAGACCGACTGATAGGTGGCGACGACAACCCGCTTGATGGTGGCTGCGTCGTGCAGCGGCTTGAGCGCGACGACGAGCTGGGCCGTCGAGCAGTTCGGGTTGGCGATGATGTTCTTCTTCGTGAAGCCTTCGATCGCGTCGGCATTCACCTCGGGCACGATCAGCGGCACGTCGGGGTCGTATCGGAACGCGGACGAGTTATCGATGACCACGCATCCGGCCGCGCCGATCCTGGGCGCCCATTCCTTGGACACCGATCCGCCGGCGCTCATCAGGCAGATGTCTGTGGTGGAGAAATCATGGTTCTCCAGCGCCTGCACCTTCAGCGTCTTGTCGCCGAACGAGACTTCCTGACCAACCGAGCGGCGCGAGGCGAGCGGCACGATCGTGTCCGCCGGAAAGCCGCGTTCGGCAAGGATGTCGAGCATTTCGCGGCCGACGTTACCGGTCGCGCCTGCGATGGCGATTGTGAAACCCATGGTTCCCGTCTCCTGTCTCCCCACTTGCGGTCGTGCGCCACTCTTCCCGCCCCCGGGAGAGTGTGGGGCGGAACGGGTCAGATCGTCGTGGTCTTCTTGATCATGGTGCGCATGGTGGCCGCCTAGTGCCGGAATGCGCGCCGAATGTCAATCGACCCGGCGGTCTGATAGGCTCAGACCATGGCAGCAATCGGGATGAGATCGTCAGTGTTCGTCGCCTTGGCGCTTGGCTCCTGTCTTGGCGCCCGGATGCCGGCGCTGGCCCAGAGCGAACCGCTGTCCGGCCGGCTGACGGGCGACCGGTTGAGCGCGGCGTTTGTCGGCAAGGTCTTTCGCGGGGTTTACGAGGACGGGGTGAACTGGCGTGAAGCCTATCTGGTCGATGGCGAGGTCGATTATGAGGACGACTTCGCCGCCGCACGGGGCGAATGGTTCGTGCGCGATGATCTGCTGTGCACCTTCTACGACGGCGACTTGACAGGCGGCTGCTTCATCGTCAAGCAGCGCAGCGAGAACTGCTTCGACTTCTATGCTGTCGATCCGGCAACAGACCGGCCGGATGCCAGCCGCGATGCCATGCGGTCGGGGTTTGACTGGACCGCGCAGGGCTGGCGGTCGGACCGTGTTCCGACCTGCCCGGAAGGTCTGGTGTCTTGAGCTTTGGCCTGCCGTCAGCCGGCCGCGTAGGCCGCCACGATCGCATCACCCATCTCGGCGGTTGAGACCGGCCGCGCGCCGTCGCCCATGATGTCGCCCGTGCGCAGGCCATCGTCGAGCACTTTTGCGACGGCGGCCTCGATCCGCACGGCTTCATCGATCATGGCGAACGAATAGCGCAGGCACATGGCGAACGAGGCGATCATCGCGATCGGGTTGGCGATGCCCTTGCCGGCAATGTCCGGTGCCGAGCCGTGTACGGGCTCGTAGAGCGCCTTGCGCTTGCCGGTCGCGGGATCGGGCGCACCGAGCGAAGCGGACGGCAGCATGCCGAGCGAGCCGGTCAGCATCGCGGCGACATCCGACAGCATGTCGCCGAACAGATTGTCGGTGACGATGACGTCGAACTGCTTGGGCCAGCGCACGAGCTGCATGCCGCCCGCGTCGGCCAGCATGTGGGTCAGTTCGACATCGGCATAGTGTGCTGCATGGGTCGCCGTGACGACTTCGTTCCAGAGAACGCCCGATTTCATAACGTTGCGCTTTTCCATCGAGCACACCTTGTTGGATCGGGTGCGGGCCAGTTCGAAGGCGACCCCCGCGATGCGTTCGATCTCGAACGTGTCATAGACCTGCGTGTCGACACCGCGCTTCTGGCCGTTGCCCAGATCGGTGATCTCCTTGGGCTCGCCGAAATAGACGCCGCCCGTCAGTTCGCGGACGATGAGGATGTCGAGCCCTTCGATCACATCGCGCTTGAGCGAGGATGCATCGGCGAGCGCCGGATAGCAGATGGCCGGACGCAGATTGGCGAACAGCGCCATGTCCTTGCGCAAGCGCAAGAGACCGGCTTCGGGCCGCTGCTCATAGGGAACGTCATCCCATTTCGGTCCGCCGACCGCGCCGAACAGCACCGCATCGGCGGCCATCGCCTTGTCCATGTCCGCGTCGGAAATTGCTTCGCCGTGGGCGTCATAGGCCGACCCGCCAACGAGACCCTGATCGGTGACGAAGCCGGCGCCCTCTTTCGCATTCATGTGGTCGATCAGTTTGACGACTTCGGCCATGGTTTCGGGGCCGATGCCGTCACCGGGCAGCAGGTAAAGCGAACGCGTTGTCATGGAAGGTCTCGTCTTTGAAGGAAGTCTGATCGCTTCTATGCGCTGGCGCCGGACAACTCAACGCCTTGCGCTCGGCTTTGCCTTCCAATCGAGCGCGCGCTTGTTCTGTCCCGCCAGCCGGGCTGTTTCGGCAATGCGCCGGGCGCGGGTTTCGTCCCGCTTGGCCTGCTTGATCCACGCCAGGATCCCGCGCCGGGCCGAAGGCGGAAAGGCGTCGAAGTTGGCGCGCGCTTGCGGTACCGCTTCCAGCGCGGCAATCAGATCGTCGGGAATGATGCTTTGCTCGACATCGTCGAGGAAAGACCACGAGCCGTCGGTCCGCGCGGCTGCGACGGCGGCGATGCCCGCCGGCTGCATCAAGCCGAGCGTCTCAAGGTGTTCGACAATGCGTTTGTTCACCGCAGACCATGCGCTGCCCGGTTTGCGCGGCGAGATCAGCAGCATGCTGCGCGTCCCGTCCATCTTGCGCGGAAGCGAATCGATCCAGCCATAGCGCAGGATGGCCGCGAGCAGCTTTTCGCGGTCGAGGTACTTGTCGGGAACAGATTTCTTCCAAAGCACCAGCCAGACGCTTTCAGCCGTCTGGTGATTGCGATCCAGCCAGTCGAGCAGATCGGCTTCCGAAGAGATGTCGACCCGATCGAACCGCCTGCCAGACATGGCTCAGTCCCGCAGCGCGGTCACGTCGATCTCGATCTTCATTTCCGGTCTGATCAGTCCACTGACCGTCATCGTCGCTGCGGGCCGGATGCCGGCGAAGAATTCGCCCAGCACCGGGAACACAATGTCGGCGAAGGACGCATCGGTCACCACATAGCGGGCGCGAACAATGTCGGAGCGGGCAAAGCCGGCCTCGTCCAGCGCCCGGTCGATCGTAGCAAGCGCGTTGCGGCACTGGGTTGCGACATCGTCGGGCATCGCCATGGACGCATAGTCATATCCGGTCGTGCCGGAGACGAAACACCAGTTGCCGGTGACGACCGCCCGGGAATAGCCCGCGGTTTCCTCGAAGGGCGATCCCGTCGAAATCCGCTTGCGCACCAGCCTCAGGCCCGCTTGACCGCTATCACGGCGTTGGAGCCGCCGAACGCAAACGAGTTGCTGATCACGGCGGCCACATCGGCCTTGCGCGGCTTGTTGGGCACGTAGTCGAGATCGCATTCCGGATCGGGGTTCTCGTAGCCGAGTGTCGGCGGGAGGATGCCGTCGCGCACCGTACCCACCGCGGCGATCATCTCGAGCGCGCCCGACGCACCCATGCAATGGCCATGCATCGACTTGGTCGATGAAACGGCGAGAGCGTCGGCATGGGCGCCAAAGGCGCGGCGAATGGCCTGGGTCTCCGTCTTGTCGTTGCCCATGGTGCCGGTGCCATGAGCGTTGACATATTGCACGTCGCCTCGCGCCAAATCGGCGTCGGCGAGGCATTGCTCCATGGCCCGCGCGGCACCGTCCATGTCGGGCGCGACGATGTCTCCCGCATCGGCGGTCAGGCCCGCCCCGGCCAGCTCGGCCAGGATGGTCGCACCGCGCGCCCGCGCATGATCCTCGGTTTCGAGAACCACGGCGCCGGCGCCGTCGCCCAGAACCAGCCCGTCCCGGTCGGCGGAAAAGGGCCGGCAGCCATTGCGGGACAGGATGCGCATGGAATCCCACGCTTTCAGGACACCGAAATTGAGCGGAGCGTCGGAGCCGCCTGCAATCATCACATCGGCACGTCCGGCCCGCAGCGTATCGAGGGCGGCGGCAAAGGCATGGTTGGCGGACGAGCAGGCCGAACTGGTGCCGTAGACCGGCCCCTTGAGCCCGAATGCCATGGAGACGTGCACGGCGGGCGATGACGGCATGGCCTGCGGCACCAGGAAGATGTCGGTGCGCTTCTTCTTTTCCAGAAGTATGGCCTTGTAGTTGGTGTCGATGACATCGCCGCCGAATATGCCGGTGCCGATGATCGCGCCGGTGCGCAGCGGATCGATGCCATGGTCGATGATGCCGCTGTCGGCGAGCGCCTCCTTGGCGGCGATCATGGCCAGCAGGCCGAACCGGCTGGTGGTCAGGAGCAGACGGCGCTCGAACCCGTGGTCCGGCAGTTCGCGAACCTGCGCTGCCAGCTTTGCCTTCAGTTCGTCCTTTTCGGGAATGTCGATGGGCGCGATGCCGTTCGTGCCGGTCTTCATGGCGTTCCAGATTGCCGGCGCGTTGGTGCCGAGCGCGCTGATGCCGCCCAGCCCGGTGATAACGATGCGGGGTCGGCTCACGCGCTGGCGCTCTTTTCGACGAGCCCGCGAACGGCGTCGCACACATCGCCGACCGTCTTGAGCTGTTCCCATGCGTCGGCGGCGTTCAGTTCGATCTCGATCTCGAACCGGTCCTCGAGGTCGAAGATGACTTCGGCCAGTTCGAGCGACTGGATATCGATGGTCGAAAGTTCCGTTTCCGGAGAGATGTCGGCGGGATCGCGCTCGATCTTTTCGGCGATGATACGCGCCGTCTCGGCAAAAATGGTGTCTGACATGTGCATGTGCCTTTGTCCGGCGCTGGCCGGGGTTCGGCCAACGCCGTCTGTGGTCCCCGAAAAGCCTTGTGGTGCTTGGTCGCGGCAATGTCAATCAACAAGACCGGCGCGATGCTTGCCCACCGGCCCTGGCCACCGTTTCACGTCCAGGGACGTTCGGCGCTCATCGTGCCTTCGAAGCTGTCGATGGCCGCGGCCTTCTCCAGCGTCAGGCCGATGTCGTCCAACCCGTTGAGAAGGCAGTGCTTGCGGTGTGGATCGATGTCGAAACGGATGACACCACCGTCCGGCCCGCGTATTTCCTGCGCCTCGAGATCGACCGACAGGGTCGCGTTGGCGCCGCGACCGGCATCATCGAGCAGCTTTTCGAGCTCTTCGGGCGTGACGACGACCGGAAGGATTCCGTTCTTGAAGCAGTTGTTGTAGAAGATGTCGGCGAAGCTCGTGGAGATCACGCAGCGTATGCCGTAGTCCAGCAGCGCCCAGGGCGCGTGTTCGCGCGACGATCCGCAGCCGAAATTGTCGCCGGCGACCAGGATCGTCGCGTCCTTGTAGGCGGGCTTGTTGAGAACGAAGTCCGGATTGTCCGATCCGTCCTCGCGATAGCGCATCTCCGAGAACAGGCCGCGACCGAGACCGGTGCGCTGGATCGTCTTCAGATAGTCCTTGGGAATGATCATATCGGTGTCGATGTTGATGATCGGCAACGGGGCGGCGACACCGGTGAGCTTGTCGAACTTTTCCATGGGTCTTCTTCTGTGCGTTCGTTCGCGCACCGCTTAGCAAAGCGTTGCGGAAAAATGAAGCGCCGGCGCACATGAGCGGGGACTTGCGCGACCGTGTCCTTCGGCGGCACAAGATGGCATGACCGATTTCGACCGCGCGCAGCTTCGACGCTCCGTTCTTTACGTGCCCGGCGACCGGCCCCGCGCCGTTTCCAAGGCAGAGACGCTGGCCGCCGACGCCATCATTTTCGATCTCGAGGATGCGGTCGCGCCCGGGGCGAAAGCCGATGCGCGGGAGACGGTGCGCGCCCATTTCGCTGCGTTCCCGGCGTCGGACAGGGAGCGGGTGATCCGCATCAATGCCCTGTCGACGCCATGGGGCACCGAAGACGTTCTGGCGGCGCGCGCGGCCATGCCCGACGCGATCCTGATCCCCAAGGCAGACGATGTCGCGGACGTTCTTGCTGTGGCCCATGCGCTGGACGAAACCGATGCAGCGGAGACGATGCGCCTCTGGGCCATGATAGAAACGCCGCGCGGCGTGCTGAACGCACCGGCGATCGCCGATCTTTCCCGGCAATCGGGCGCACGGCTCGACTGCCTGGTCGTCGGAACCAACGATCTGGCCAAGGAGGCCGGAATGGCCGGCGCCACGGCGCGGCAGCACCTGCACGCCTGGCTGATGCAGATCGTGCTGGCGGCAAAAGCCGGCGGCGCTTGCGTTCTCGACGGCGTTTTCAACGATCACAAGGACGCGGCGGGCTGTGCGGCGGAATGCCGGCAGGGCGCGGAAATGGGGTTCGACGGCAAGACGCTGATCCATCCGGCGCAGGTCGCGCCGGCCAACGCTGCGTTCGCGCCCGCCGCCGAAGACATTGAACGGGCCAGGCGGCTGGTCGCCGCGTTCGCGTCGGACGACAATGCCGGCAAGGGCGTCATCGCGTTCGAAGGATCGATGGCCGAGCTTTTGCATCTGAAACAGGCCGAGCGGCTGCTCGCGCGCGCCGCTGCGGCCGCACAAAGGGAACGGAGTGAGAGCCCATGAAAGCCTATCGATTGCTGACCGGATTTGACGATTCCGCCTTTTGCCACAAGGTGACCGAGGCGCTGAGCAAGGGATGGGAGCTTTGCGGCGACCCGGTCTATGCATTCGACCCCGTTGCCGCGCAGATGCGGTGCGGGCAGGCGGTGACCAAGGACGTGCCGGGCCACGACTACGATCCGGTGCTGAAACTGGGCAATCTGTGACCGACGCGGCGTCTGCTCTGTGGCATCATGCCGGCCGTTTCAGCCTCGTGATGGTCCTTGCCTGGGCGCTGGGCGTCTGGACGGGATCAAACGCCGAGGCGCAGCCGCAATGTGCCCTGTCGCTGGTTCTGGCCGTCGATGTCTCGTCGAGCGTCGATGAGCGCGACTACCGGCTGCAGATGGACGGTCTGGCCAATGCGCTGCGCGACGAGACGGTGCGCCGCGCGATCGTGCAGGTCGGCGGCATACAGGTGACGGCCTTCGAATGGAGCGGCCGCCGCCAGCAGGTCGAGATCGTTCCCTGGACCTATCTGGCAAGCGATGGTGCGGTTTTCGCGCTCGCCGACCGGCTGCAGGCGCATCGCCGGCGCCACACCGCGTTTCCAACCGCGCTCGGCTATGCGCTGGGCCATGCGGCCGGCCGATTCGGGGCGGCCCCGCTGCGCTGCGTCCGCCATGTCATCGACGTCTCGGGCGATGGCGTCAACAATGAAGGGTTCGGCCCCGGCCCTGCCTATGCCAACTTCCCGTTCGATGGTGTGCAGGTCAATGCTCTGGTGATTGCCGGGGCCGACCCCGATCCCGTCGCCTACTACCGCAACGAGGTGCTGTTCGGACCGGGCGCCTTCATGGAGGTGGCCAACGGATTTGCCGATTTCCAAGCCGCGATGAAGCGCAAGCTGCTGCGCGAGATCGTCGGCGGCGCCTTGTCCGGCCTGAAATGAGGTAGCTTCGTTTCAGCCCGCCGATGCCTCGATATGGGCCATGTCGTCGTCGGAAAGACCAAAATGGTGGCCGAGTTCATGGATCAGGACATGGGTGACGATGTCACCCAGCGTTTCGTCGTTCTCGGCCCAATAGTCGAGGATCGCCCGGCGATAGAGGGTGATCCGGTTGGCTTGATCCCCGGTTGCCGGGTTCCACAGTTCGGCGATGCCGCGGCCCTCGAACAGGCCCAAAAGGTCGAACGGCGTCTCAAGCCCCAGATCGTCGGCGATCTCTTCGGTCGGATACTCGGCGATGCGGATCTGCACATCGCCGGTCAGGGCACGAAACTCGGCAGGTAGATGGGCATAGGCCTCGCGCGCAATCTGCTCGACTTCGGCCAGGCCCGGCGCGAAGCGATCCTTCCAGTCTGTCGTGGGGTCATAAATGCCCATGGCGCCGCCGGTTACACCCAACACTGCTCGGTTGCGGAAAACTTCATATATGCAGACGGGAAGCATTTGGGAAGATGAGCGTCCGCCGGGTGCTGCCGGCGCACAAATGAGGAAGGCGGTCGCCTAAGCTCCCGCCCCCCTGCATTTTCCGGGTCCGAACCGGCCTTTCGGCCTGCCCGCCTCGCGGCGGTCGGCATCCGTGCCGGCCGTCCCGCAGAACCGGAATGCCCGATCGCGAGGATCAACCCTTCCGCACCGCTCCGACTTTGCCCGAAGGCTCCACCGGATGTATTTTATTCGCGCCCTAGCTGGCGCTAGGAATTCATGTCCGAGGACACGACAACCAGTCGGAATTGCTTGGGACTTGCATCCGCAATCAACCCCTCGACTTCCACCCGAAAGCAAAAGCCGCCAAGTCCCGAAGGACTGGAACAATCGATCCGCATTCCTTTGAAAGATCACTTCCCGATTGCCTGTATGAATACTCTCGCAACAGGAGTTGTATGTCGAGTCCGGCGCATTTCGGGGATGTGGACGGCTGTGCAAAACCCGGCGCGGGTGACCATCGTCTTTTGAATTCAACGATCTGCGCCGCCGCCCTCTGTGGACAGATCAGCCGGTCTTGCGCGCCGGCACGGGCTGATCGGTATCTGAACCGATCGCTGCCGCGCGATCATTGATGGTTTCGCGCACCGCTTCCCAAAGAAGCGAGAAGGACTGGAAGCCCTCGTCGGTCACCTCGTCGGTATCCAGCGCGCGGACCACCGTATGAAGAACGGCGTTCAGTTCGTCTTTCAGCGTGGACAGTTCGGCACGGTCGGCGGCTTTCGCCGCCCGCTCCTGAATGTCGAGCAGCTGGTAATTGTAGACATCGGCGCGATTCTTCTGGTTGGCGACGAAACGTGACCGGAGCGCCAACATGCCCGAGATCAGTCCCGTCATGATCATTACGAGCAACGCCAGAGGCTCGGCGTTTTCCTGAACGAAGCTCGGCTCATCCCGGTTGAAGAACGCCTCGGCCCCTTCATGCAAAGGCACAGAAAGGCCGCGTGTCGTGTCGGGCGCGGTGATGGCCGAGGCCAGCGCGAAGCGGATCGTCAAGTCCATCCGGTGTTCGAACAGGATGCGGGTCAGTTCGCGGACCGCCGCAGCATCCACATCGGAGCGGGTGACAAGAACGCGCGCGACGCTCAGCGTCGGAGTGCGGCTGGTCGGGACCGGCAATGCGCCCGTCAAACCGCCCATCGGTACCGCGGCGGGAGCCAGAAACGGTCGTTTGACGGCGATCGCATCGGCCTGTCGTATCGGGATGTAGCGCAGTTTCAGGCCGGTGAGCTGGGCATCCTCGAACATGCGGATCAATTGCCGGTCGCGCATCGACCGGACCGCGAAAAGCGCGTCGACATCGCCGCGCAGCAGCCTGCCGGCGCCATCGACGAACGGTTCGGCCGTCCAGTCCAGATCGCCGATCGGCAGGTCGTAATGGTCGCCGACGACCCAGAAGGAGCGAAAATTGGCCGTGTCGAAATCCGGGATCGAAACGCTGATGCGGTCAAGATCGTGGATTGAATAGGCGGACACGTCATCCCGGACGATCAGGTGAAACAGGTCCGGATAGAGATGGGCGATACCCCGAATGTCGGTGAAGACAGGTGTGTCGGCGCGGATCACCGCCGCATCTATGCGCTTGGCGTTCAGGAGCGCGATGTTCTGCGAGGCGTCGCGGGAAGTTACGACATCGAGGCGGAGCGTTTCGGAATGCCGTTCGATGACCTCGGCGGTCTCGCGCATCAGCGTGTGGGCATCCGAGCCCGCGGGACCGGTCGCCACGGTGAGCACGGCCGGGGCGGGATCGTGGTTGATCCACTGCCATGTCAGCAACAGGGCGCCGGCGATGACGGCGACGCTGAAAAAGGCGGCGCGCCGGACAAGCCGTTGGCGGCGCGAGCGAATGTTGGCCGACGTCACGGTTGGCTGTTTCTCGGCAGCGGGCCGTTGGAGATTGCTCGGATCGCCCCTGGTCATCGACCGGCCCCGAGCCGTCTCAGGTGCCGCGGTCGCGCGCGGCAAGCGTGCGCAGGCGCAAGGCGTTCAGTCGGATGAAACCGGCCGCGTCCTTCTGGTCGTAGGCGCCACGATCGTCCTCGAAGGTCACGAGCGCGTCGTCGTAGAGCGAAGCGTCGGACTTCCTGCCGGTGACGATCACATTGCCCTTGTAGAGCTTGAGACGGACCGTGCCCTCCACGCGCGTCTGGCTTTCGTCTATCGCAGCCTGCAGCATGGCGCGTTCCGGTGAGAACCAGAAACCGTTATAGATCAGCTCCGCATAGCGCGGCATCAATTCGTCTTTGAGATGGGCGGCGCCCCGATCGAGCGTCACCGATTCGATGGCGCGGTGCGCGGCCAGCAGGATCGTGCCGCCGGGCGTTTCATAGACGCCGCGCGACTTCATGCCGACGAAGCGGTTCTCAACCAGATCGATGCGGCCGATCCCGTTGTCGCGACCCAGATCGTTGAGCGCCGCGAGCAGTGTCGCCGGGCTCATGGCCGCGCCATTGAGCGCGACGGCGTCTCCCGTTTCGAAGGTTATTTCGATATCGGTCGGCCGGTCCGGCGCGTCCATCGGCGAGACCGAACGCATATGGACATATTCGGGCGGCTCGGCCCAAGGGTCTTCGAGCACCTTGCCCTCGGAGGAGGAGTGCAGAAGATTGGCATCGACCGAGAAGGGCGCCTCGCCCTGCTTGTCCTTGGGCACCGGAATCTGGTGCTTTTCGGCAAAGTCGATCAGATCGGTGCGCGACTTGAAGGCCCAGTCGCGCCACGGCGCGATGACCTTGATGTCCGGATCAAGCGCGTAGGCGGACAATTCGAAGCGGACCTGGTCGTTGCCCTTGCCGGTTGCGCCATGGGCGATGGCGTCCGCGCCGGTTTCTTCGGCGATCTCGACCAGCCGCTTGGAAATCAGCGGTCGTGCGATCGACGTGCCGAGAAGATAGACGCCCTCATAGACCGCGTTGGCCCGGAACATGGGGAAGACGAAGTCGCGCACGAACTCCTCGCGCAGATCCTCGATGTAGATCTCGCGGATGCCGAGCATTTCGGCCTTGCGGCGCGCCGGTTCGAGTTCGTCGCCCTGGCCGAGATCGGCGGTGAAGGTGACCACCTCGGCGCCCAGCTCGGTCTGCAGCCATTTGAGGATGATCGAGGTGTCCAGCCCGCCAGAATAAGCGAGCACCACCTTGTTGATGTTCTTCAGGTCGATGGACATGGAAGTTCCGTGAAAAGTGCGATGGTCGGCGGCGCCTTGCGTGCCGGCGCGCACCATATTGGGTTTCCGTCGGGGCGCAAGTTCGCCGAAGGGGGAAATCCGGCGGCTCGGCTCCGGTCCCTGTTGCAAGTTCCGGGTTGCTTTGCGGGCTGGTCCGGCCTTGAATGCCGCGCCGGATCAACCAAGATTGACGACCGATGAGCGATTTCATACCCGATGCGACCATCCTGGTGCAGTTCGCGCTGGCCGCGGTCGTCCTGGCGATCACGCCGGGGCCGGACATGGCGCTCTATGTCGGCCGGGCGATCACTCATTCGCGCGCGGCGGGACTGGCCTGTTTTGCCGGCGCGGTGACCGGCATTCTGGTGCACACCATGCTCGTGGCGCTGGGCCTTTCCGCCTTGCTGGTGGCGGCGCCGACGGCGTTCCTGGTGCTGAAGGTGATCGGCGCCGTCTATCTGATCTGGCTTGCATGGCAGGCGATCCGGCACGGTTCGTCATTCTCGCCCCGTACAGGAAAGAACGCCCGGGCGGGATCGTTGGTGGGCCACTATCTCACCGGTATCGGCATCAACATCCTCAATCCCAAGATCGCATTGTTCTTTTTGACGTTCCTGCCGCAGTTCGTTTCGGCGAACGACCCGCATGCGCCGGGCAAACTGCTTTTTCTCGGCCTTTTCTTTCTCGCGGTCGCCATTCCGATCATCTTGCCGATGATCTTCGCCGCCGACCGGTTCGCCGCCGCGCTGCGCGCCCGGCCGCGCGTCACCCGCACATTCGACTGGCTGTTTGCCGGCGTGTTCGGCGCATTTGCGGTGAAGATCCTGACGGCGCAGGCGCGCTGACCGGAACCGCCCGAGGCGGCCTGTTTCCATCACGGTTCGGGCGCACTATTGCTGGCACAGGCGCAAAAGGCGATTCGCGAGCGGTGCGGTTTGATCAGATTTGACAATGTGGGATTGCGCTACGGGCTGGAGCCGGAGGTTTTGTCCGATGTGTCGTTTCACATTCCGGCGCAGTCCTTCCAGTTCCTGACCGGTCCGTCCGGTGCGGGAAAGACCTCCCTGTTGCGCCTGTTGTTCATGTCGCTGCGGCCGACGCGCGGCCAGATCACCTTGTTCGGCAAGGACGTGCTGTCGCTCGACCGCCGCGAGATGCCTATGCTGCGGCGCCGGATCGGTGTCGTGTTCCAGGACTTCCGGCTTCTGAGCCACATGACGATCTTCGAAAACGTCGCCTTGCCGCTGCGGGTGCGCGGCAAGGAAGTGGCCAGCTACCGGCGCGATGTGAGCGAACTGCTTGACTGGGTCGGGCTGGGCGACAAGCTCAATGCGCTGCCGCCGGTGCTGTCGGGTGGTGAAAAGCAGCGCGTGGCCATTGCCCGCGCACTGATCGACCAGCCCGAAATCCTGCTCGCCGACGAGCCGACCGGCAATGTGGATCCGCCCATGGCACGGCGACTTCTGCGTCTGTTCATCGAGCTCAACCGCTCGGGCACGGCGGTGGTCATCGCCACCCATGACCTTGGCCTTATGGAACAGGTGGATGCGCGGCGGATGATCCTCTCCAACGGGCATCTGGATGTGTTCGGATGAGCGATCAGGACCACAGGTCGCCGCCGGCCTCGCCGATCGTACCGCCGGGCAACATTGCCGGCCAGGCGATGGCGCTGGTCGTTGCGATCATGTCCTTCCTCGCCTGCCTGACCGTCGGCGGCGTCTCACTGGTCGGCCAGAGCGCGGCGACCTGGCAAAGCCAGATTTCGCGCGAGGCGACGGTTCAAATCCGGCCTGCGCGCGACTTCGACATCGAGACCGCGCTGGCCGAGGCGCAAGCGATCGCAGCCGATTATGAAGGGGTGCGCTCGGCGCGCATCATCGGCCGGGAGGAAACGCTGGGGCTGCTGGAGCCGTGGCTGGGCAGCGGGCTGGGACTTGACGAACTGCCGGTGCCGCGCCTCGTCGTCATCACCATCGACGAGACGGCGCCGCCGGATTTTGCCGCTATGCGAGCGGCGATCACGGAAGCCGTGCCCAATGCGACGCTGGACGATCACCGGGCCTGGGTGGGACGGCTTGTGGCGATGGCGCGCACAACGACACTGGCCGGCCTCGCTGTCCTGGCCCTGGTGATGGCCGCGTTGGTCATGACCGTCGTCTTTGCCACGCGCGGCGCGCTGGCCGGCAATCACGAGGTCATAGAGGTTCTGCACTTTGTCGGCGCGCGCGCCGGGTTCATCGCGCGGCAATTCGAGCGCCGCTTTCTGGTCATCGGCTTGCAGGGCGCGGCCGCCGGCGGTGCCGCGGCGGTGGCGGTCTTTCTCGTCACGGGATTTTGGGCGAGCCGAAATCTGACCAGCGCCGAGAACGAGCAGTTGTCCGCCTTTTTCGGCGATTTCTCGATGGGCGCCATCGCCTATGTCGGCGTGGCCCTGGTGGTGGTTCTGGTCGGCGCGCTGACCATGGTAACCACCCGCGTCACGGTTCTGCGGGTTCTCTACGAGATCGACGAGAAACGCGCCGATCCGTCGCTTTGAAGCCGCTCCGGTGCCGGCAGAGGTCCGACATGGCGGCAAAATGCCGGTGATGGCGTGTGTCGGGGGGCCTTGGCGATGGTTTTTGGTCTACCGCACGCCGCAATTGCCCACTAGGATTCGACACATGTCGGAAAGCGAACACATCGACAAGGCGGCCGGCGTGCTCGAGCGCCGGGCGAGCCGCGGTGCCGGGCGCCTGTACCGCGTGCGCGACTTCCTTGTTGCCATGGCGGCTTTGGCGCTGATCGCCACCGTGGTCGGCTTCTTCATTTTTGCCGCGCGTGTCGGCGGGCAGACCGAGAACCCGCCCGCTGGGGTCTCTGCCGATGCGATCGTCGTCCTGACGGGCGGCCGGGCGCGATTGGAGCCGGCCGTGACGCTGCTGCGCGAACAGCGCGGTGCAAGGCTTCTGATCAGCGGAGTCGATGCGGACATCAGCGATGTCACGCTGCGGCGCACGTTGGATATCGACGCCGATCTCTTCGAATGCTGCATCGACATCGATCGAGAGGCGCTGGACACGGAGGGCAATGCCAGGAGCAGTGCCGCATGGGCCCAGCGGAACGGCTACGCCAGCCTGATCGTCGTGACCAACGACTATCACGTGCCGCGCTCGATGCTTGAGATGCGGAACGCCCTGCCCGACGTCGAGATCGTGGCTTATCCGGTCGTCAACATGAAGCCGGAGACGGTCGATCTGGCGGCATCGATGGACCGCTACCGGGTGCTGCTCGGCGAATACGCCAAATATCTGGTGGCACGGGCGCGAACCCTTTCCTTCTAGCCGTCATGCGGGTTAAGAGGGCAATCGCCCGCCGTGCCGCCATCGGTTCCGCAAGGTTCGCCCCGTGCTCGTCATCCGGTCCCTTCTGTTCAACCTGGCCTTCTACGCGAACAATGTCGTCCAGATGATCTTCTGGACGCCGTTCTATTTTCTCGGCCCGCGCAGCTTTGCATGGTGGATCGTCCGCTTCTGGTCGCGGACCCATCTGTGGCTGATGAAGGTCATCGCCGGCACCGATCACATTGTGCGCGGGCGCGAGAAACTGCCCGAGGGAGGCTACATCATCGCCCCGAAGCACCAGTCGGCCTGGGACACGATCGCCTTCCTGCCCTGGTGGCCGGACCCGATCTACATTCTCAAACGGCAATTGATGTGGATCCCGCTGTTCGGTTGGTACATTGCGCGCATGAAGATGATCGCCATCGATCGCGGCAATCGCGAACAGGCGATCCGGTCGATCAATGCCAGCGCGCAGCAGGCCGTCGATGACGGGCGCCAGATCATCATCTATCCGGAAGGCACGCGCCGGCCGCCGGGCGCCGAGCCTTCCTACAAGAGCGGCATTGCCCATATTTACGAGAAGCTTGACGTGCCGGTGGTGCCCATTGCCCACATGGCCGGGCTCTACTGGCCGCGGCGCAAGTTTCTGCGCCATCCGGGCCTGATCGAGGTCGAGGTGCTCGATCCGATCCCGCCGGGTCTTTCGCGGTCCGCCTTCATGGCCGAACTGGAACGGCGCACCGAGGAGGCATGCGACCGGCTTCTGCTGCGCGCCGTCGAAGGGCCCAACCCGCCGCCCTTGCCGCCGACGGCCCAGGCCCGGCTCGATGCGATCAAGGCGCGGCGGGCCGCCGATCCAGACGCTGCCTGATGCCGTCGGCAACCGCTTCGATCCAACGGTCGCGAATGCCCATCTCGCGCATGTGCGCGGCGGTGTTCAGCACATAGTCTTCGTTCGGCCCGGCCTGTCCGACCGCGCCGCACACCCGGTCGATCGCTTCCGCGACACTCAGCCGGCCGGCATATTGCTCATGGGTGCGGTCGGCGACATAGGTGACCGCTTCGGCGGCCTGACCATCCGAAAGCACGATGCGGCTGCGCCGCTCCTTGTAGACATGGGTGATCAGTTCGCGCTCGCGCAGATAGGACATCACCGTGTCTTCATCATCCGGCATCACGCGAAAGGCGACACCGACGCAGGCGCCACCCCGGTCCAGCCCCATGACCAGGCCCGGCCGTTCGCGCGTACCGCGATGTTCGAAGGAACGGATGCAAAGGCTCCGGTGATAGCCGACCAGCCGGGCGCGCCGGCTTTCGGCGAAGGAAAAGCCGGGCCGCCACATCAATGACGCATAGCCGAATATCCACAATTGGTTCATAAGCGCCGCGTTCGTTTCGTCGTTCGCGAAGGAAGGTTGCAGCTAGCATGAGCGGAGCCGTGAAAAAACCGTCTTACAATGCCGGGCGGCGGATTGGCTGGCTGATGACCGCTGTCATTGCCGCCATCGTCCTCTACTCCGCCGGCTGGTTCTGGGCGGCGGACATGGTCGACCGGACGGTGACCGCGTCGGCCAATGACGAGCGCGCATCGCTGCGCTTTTCCTGCCCCGGACAGGATGTGCGCGGCTTTCCGTTCCGGATCGGCGTCTTCTGCGACGCCTTTGAGGTGGCTGCGGCGGACGGGTCCTTTGTGGCCAGCGGCGGCGCGGTTCGCTCGGCGGCTCAGGTCTACGATCCGCGCCGCGTGGTTGCGGAAATCGACAGTCCCGTCACCATCTACGACGCGGCGGGGACGGCCTACCGACTCGACTGGTCGGTCGGGCGGATCAATGCGGCGACTGCGCCGGTGAACGAACGGATGGTGGCGTTCGAGGCAGACGATATCCGTGTCGGCCTCGATGGGATCGGCGAGCTGGCGCGGGCTGACCGCCTGGGGCTCTATGTTCGCGAACAGGGAGCCGCCATGGACGTGGCGATGCGTCCGCGCGCGCTGACCATCGACCCTGCTCTGGTCGGCGGGCGCGCTCTTCCGCCGGTCGGGCTCGATATCGATCTGCGGCTTGAGGACTGGGCATCCACATGGTCAGCCGGTCCGGTCGCCGCCGGGAGCGGTATGATCAACCGTGTGGCGCTGCTTCTGACCGACGATCGCGGCGTGATCGTGGAGGGGCCGTTCCGCCTGTCGCCGGACGGTCTGATCAGCGGCGATTTCTCGGTCAGGGTCGTCGATGTGCCCGGCGTGCTCGCTGCCGCGCGCGACATCGTTCCGGAGCTTGCGCCGCAGATCGAGACGCTTGCTGCTGCCGCGCCCCGGCAGGCATCGATGCCCGATGACGAACTGTCGCTGTCATTCACCGTGCGCGAAGGCCGTGTCTTTGCGGGGTTCCTGCCGCTCGGCCGTATCCCGCCGGTTCGGCTCGACCTGTCTTCAGGTCTGTGACTCGCCGCGCTTTGCGCTCTGGCGGCCGAAGTTGGGCACTTCCACATCCTGGCCGGCCTCGATGATCGACTTGCGGACGTGCCGGGTGCGCGTGAACAGGTCGAACAGCTTGTCGCCGTCGGCCCAGCGGATCGCCCGCTGCATCGATGCCAAATCCTCGGAAAAGCGCGCCAGCATCTCGAGGATCGCTTCCTTGTTGTGCAGGCAGACATCGCGCCACATGGTCGGGTCGGATGCGGCAAGGCGCGTGAAGTCGCGGAAGCCGGACGCGGAATATTTGATGACTTCGGATTCGGTGACCGTCTCCAGATCGGAGGCGGTGCCGACGATGTTGTAGCTGATCAGTTGCGGCAGATGCGAGACGACCGCCAGAACGCGGTCGTGATGGTCCGGGTCCATTTCGTCGAGATCGGAGCCGCAGGCGCGCCAGAACGCCTTGAGTTTGTCGAGCGCTGCGGCATCGGTATCCGGCAGCGGCGTCAAGATGCACCAGCGATCCTCGAACAGCGCCGCAAAACCGGAATCGGGGCCAGAATACTCGGTGCCGGCGATCGGATGGCCTGGAATGAAGTGCACGCCATAGGGCACGTGTGGCGCCATCTGGTCGATGACCGACCGTTTTGTGGACCCGACGTCGGTGACGATGGCGCCAGGCTTGAGCGCGCCGGCGATGGCTTGGGCGACGGTGCCCGACGCGCCGACCGGAACCGAGACGATGACGAGGTCGGCGCCCTCGACCGCTTCGGCCGCGTCGGTGTGATAGCTGTCGCCCAGCCCAAGCTCCTCGGCCCGCCGCAGTGTCGAAGCGCTGCGTGTTGAGATCGCGATATGATCCGCCAGCTTTTCCCTGCGGACCACGCGGGCCAGCGACGAGCCGATCAGGCCGATGCCGACCAGCGCGATCCGGCCGAACATGGGTTTGGTCTGGTCGGTCATCGCTAACGCTTCATGAAGGCGGTCAGCGCCTCGATCACGCCCTTATTGGCCTCATCGGTGCCGATCGTCATGCGCAGCGCGTTTGGCAGGCCGTAGGGAACGACCTGGCGCAGCACGTAGCCGCGCTGGACGAGCCAGGCATCGGCTGCTGCCGCGCTGCGGTCCGGATCGTCGTCGGGGAAGTGGATGAGCACGAAATTGCCAACGCTGGGCGTGACCTTCAGGCCGAGGGCCTCGAACGCTTCGGTCAGTTTCGGCAACCATGTGTCGTTATGCGCAATGGCCTTGTCGACATGGGCGCGGTCGGCGATCGCCGCTGCCCCGGCAGCGATGGCCGGAGCGTTTACGTTGAACGGGCCGCGCACGCGGTTGAGCGCGTCGACGATCTCCGCAGGTCCGTAGAGCCAGCCAATGCGCAGGGCGGCAAGGCCGTGGATCTTGGAGAAGGTCCGCGTCATCACGACATTGCGGTTGGCCGAGACCAACTCGATTCCCGACGCATAGTCGTTGCGCCGGACATATTCGGCATAGGCCGCATCGAGCACGAGGACGACATGCGGCGGCAGTCCCGCATGAAGACGCCGGACTTCAGCGTCGGAGAGGTAGGTGCCCGTCGGGTTGTTCGGATTGGCCAGAAAGACGATTTTCGTTCGCTCGGTGACGGCGGCAAGAATGGTGTCCACGTCGGCGCGGTGATCGGTCTCCCGCACGACCACGGGCGTGCCGCCGGCGGCCAGGATCTGGATTTTGTAGACGAGGAACCCGTGTTCGGTGAAAATGCCCTCGTCGCCCGGGCCGATATAGGTCGATGCCAGAAGGCCGAGAAGTTCATCCGAGCCGTTGGAGCATACGATGTTGTCCGGGTTGAGCCCGTGCACGTTGGCGATGGCCGTGCGCAGCGCGGCGGCAGACCCGTCGGGATAGATCTGCAGAGTGTCGGCCGCCTGCCTGTAGGCCTCGATGGCCGCAGGGCTCGCGCCGAGCGGTGTCTCGTTGGACGATAGCTTGTGCAGCCTGACGCCGGGTGCGGCCTTGTCTCGGCCCGGCACATAGGCGGCGATTTGCATTACGCCATCATTGGGTTGCGGTATCGAGCGGTCCGTTTGGGTCATGCTGAACTGTCCATGGCTTGCGCGGGCGCGAAATAGCCCCCGGCGGCGCGTATGTCGAGCAGATCGTGCGGCGCGCTGCCTCCTGCTGGTATCGCGATCAGGCAGCGCTGACCCTCGCTGCCGTGCCCGATGACCTCGCCGCCGGTCCATCGATCAAGCGAGTCGACGCTTTTCAGGAGCCCGGTGTAGAGCCGCAGGTCGAACGGGACGGGGTCCGACAGGGGCGGCGACAGAACGAATGAATCGACGGTCGGAAACGGCACGTCCGCAGCCGGAAGGCGCGCCATCACCGACAGCCCGCCCGACGAATCGAGCCCGTCCCACCAGGCGCCCGCGCCTTCGAGCGGCACGATGACGAGCGCGTTCCGTTCAGCCATCGCCGCGTCCATAGCACCCGCCGCATCCTCGTGTTCCTCCATTGCGACCGTGAAACCGAACTGGAACCGCGCCATGTCGCGCATCGTTGCGGGTTCGGCGCCGCCGACCAGATGCACGCGATAGGGTGCCTGAAGCCAGGTGAAGGTCGAGATGATCTCGCGCCAGACATGGACGATCATCGACAGCGGCACCGAGCCGGAATGTCGTTCGGCGAGAACGCGCATCATCTGCGCCTCGCGGCCGGGCCGGAAGGCGGCGCCCTTGGCCTGATCGGCGCCCTTGATGCGGATCAGTTCGTCGATCACGCCGGCGCGCTGCATCAGGAGTGCATGCATGGATTCGTCGACCGCGTCGATCTTGGCGCGCAGTTCGGTCAGGCGCTGTGGATTGGGAGGCGCATCAGCCATGTTTGGTCGGTCTCGTCATATTGCGCCGTCTTAGTCGCGCGGCCCGGCAATTGCAAAACGGTGCCAGCCATTGGCGTCGCGGCCAGCAACCGAGCCCTGCGGCGCCAAAGCCGGAACGAAGACGCGGCGCGACTGGCGCTCGGCCACCGGCAGACCCTGATAAAGGCGCTTCTGGGCCTCGATGACCAGCACGCCGCCAAAGACCGGCCAAAGCCGCAGGCCCCATGCCTCGAGCCGGGTCGACAGTCGAAGCGCGAGAAACCGGCGCGACGGCGGAAAGAACAGCGCTTCGGTTTCCGCCGTCATGGTGAAGTTGGCATCGCGCAGCAGCTTGACGAGCTGGCCGCGCGAAAACGGGCGGCCATTGCCGAACGGGGTCTGCTCGATCTGCGCCCAGACGCCGCGCCGATTGGGCACGACAATGAGGAGCCGTCCGTTCGGTGCCAGAACGCGCCATATCTCCATCAGGGTCTCGCGCGGATTTTCGGCATGTTCGAGCGCGTGGACCAGCAGCATCCGGTCGATCGAGGAATCGGGCAGGGGCAGTTCCTCGTCGAAGACGAGCGCGGTCCTTGACGGTCCGGTGCGAGGCCAGCGTGCCGCACCCTGGGCCGCAAGCATGAAGGCAAGCGTGCGTTCGGTGTCGGGCGCGAAACGATCCAGCCATGGCCGGGTGTGGCCGAGACCGACGAGCCGCTCATTGGGCATCGGCTTCCAGATGCGCGACAGGGCCAGTCCGATGGCGCGGCTGGCGCGCTTGCCCAGCGCCGAATGGTAGAAGGCGCGCAGTTCGACAATGTCGGTATGCATGGTTCGGCGCGACCCCTCGCATTGACGCGGCGCCAGAAAACCGCATTTGTGCGGCCAGGGCAACGCGGATCGGAAGGACATGCATCATGATCGAGATCGAACAGTTTACCTGTCTGTCCGACAATTTCGGCGTTCTGCTGCATGACGCGGAGACCGGGCGGACGGTTTCGATCGATGCGCCGGAAGCGGCGGCGATCCAAGCCGCCCTTTCGCGGCGCGGCTGGAAACTGACCGACATTGTGGTCACACACAAGCATTTCGATCACATTGACGGCCTCAAACCGCTCAAGGACGCGTATGGCTGCACCATTGCCGGCCCCAAAGCCGAGGCGGACGCGATCGGCATGCTCGACGAGCAATTGGCCGAAGGCGATGTCTACGAGGCCGGGTCCATGACGTTTTCGGTGATCGAAACGCCGGGCCATACGCTGGGCCAAATCAACTACCACTGCCCGCAGGCCAATGCGCTTTTTGCCGGTGATACGCTGTTTTCGCTGGGATGCGGTCGGCTGTTCGAGGGCAGCGCCGGCGACATGTTCGCTTCGCTTGAAAAGCTCAAGGCCCTGCCGCCGCAGACGCATCTTTACTGCGGTCACGAATACACGCGGTCGAATGCGGCTTTCGCGCTGTCGGTCGACCCGGACAATGATGCGCTGAAAGTCCGCGCCGATCAGGTGGAGGCGCTACGTGCCGAGGGCTTGCCGACGCTGCCGGTCACGCTGGAGCGCGAACTTGCCACCAACCCGTTCCTGCGAACCGGCGATGCCGGCATTCGCGCGCATCTGGGCATGATGGACGCCGACGATGTGGCCGTCTTCGCCGAATTGCGGGCGCGCAAGGATCGCTTCTGATGGACCATCTTTCCGCTGCCGACATCCGCGCGCTTCTCGGCATGCAGCCGCATCCGGAAGGCGGCCATTTCGTCGAGACGTTCCGCGACGCGGTTTCGCACGGATATGGCGCGCGTGGCGCATCGACCGCCATTTATTTCCTGCTCGAGGCGGGCGATGTCTCGCATTGGCATCGCGTCCTGGATGCTGCGGAGGTCTGGCATTTCTATACCGGCGCGCCGCTGGTGATCACGCTGTCCCCGAATGGTCATGACGCCGAGGCGCACCGGCTGGGCATCAATCTGGCGCTGGGCAAGCGGCCGCAGATCGTGGTTCCGGCGGGATGGTGGCAGACGGCCACATCGCTCGGCGCGTGGACGCTTGTCGGCTGCACCGTCGCTCCGGGCTTCGATTTTGCCACTTTCGAGATGGCGCCGCCGGACTGGCGGCCCACGCCGCGGCCTGCCGCCGGATCAGACAAACGCTGAAACAAGCGCGAACTGAGCGGCGACGTAGAGCACCCAGATCGCCGGTCCGGTGAAGGCGCGCCTTGCCTCGTCGTCGGGCGCGATCACAAACTTCTCCATGCCGAGTATCGCATCGGACGCCATGAACAGCACGGCGCCCGCAATGACGAGCCAGGACCCCGTCAGCAGCGCCGTCAGGCCCATCGCGAGGATGGCTCCGACATAGGCCATGACCGGCCAGCGCAGCGGGCCCGCATGGCGAAACAGGATCCGACCCAGGATGAGCGCCACGCCGACCATCATGACCGCAATCAGCCAGGAAAAGGCCGGCAGGCCGCCGAAGCGGGTTTGCGCGAACAGCAAGACGTAGATCACATGCCCGGCCAGAAAGGCGATCAGCCCCGAGAGGAATGCAGGATCAGCCGAACCGTCATCATCCGTGGCGGGCCGGGCGAAGGCCAGGAGCAGATCGCCGGCGGCGCTGTGCACGAGCGCGGCCACCAGAAGGACCGGTGCTCCGGCCAGCGCGGCGACGATGGCGAACAAGGAGACGGGCACGGTTTTGACAATGGCGCGCGCCAGGGTGCGGCGGCCAACCGGCATGAACAGATAGGCGACGGCGAACGCCAAGGCGGCAGCGAACAGGCCTTGCGTCATGGCACAGTCCGCCGGCCGATGGTCGAAAGGGCGGCGAGCAGGGCACCGGCGGTGATCAGAACGCAGGCAACCAGAACCGCCCAGCCGGCCTCGGCCCGGCCGGCGGCGATGAGAATGAGCGTCGACAGGAGCGGAGCGGCATAGCTTGAGGTGCCGACGAGCTGTATGTCGCCATGCTTGACGCCGTAATCCCAGACGTAGAAGGCCGCGCCGACCGGCAATAGGCCGAGACCGATGACGGCCAGCCATTGGGTCGCATCGAGCGGCCAGACGGCGGTTTCACGTTCAAGCAGCCACCAACCGAGTGTCGAAAGCAGCGCGGCAACGGCGCAAAAGACGATCACGGCGGATGACGGCACGGCGGCGAAGCGCCGTGCGACCAGCGAATAGCCGGCCCATGTGAACGCGGCGGCAACGGCAAGCGCATAGCCGCCAGCAAATTCGGGATTGACGGCGAGTGACGTGCCGCGCGTGACGATCAGCGCGGCCCCGGTAAAGCCCAGAAGCGCGCCGGCCATGTGATACCAACGCAGCCGTTCGCCGGGCAGAAGCGCGCTGCCGACGACGATCAGAAGCGGCCAGAGATAGGCGATCAGGCTCGCCTCGACGGCCGGCGCCGCCTTCAGGGCGGCGAAATAAAGAGCGTGATAACCGAACAAGCCGATGCTGCCGAGGCCATAGGCGAGCCATTGGCCGTCCGCCGGCCACAATCTTTGCCGCCCGCGGCGCGATGCGTGCCACAAGAGGCCGACAAGCGTGCCGACCGCAAAGCTGATGGCCGCGGTCTGGAACGGCGGCATGGCGCCCGTCGCATCGGTGAGAAGCGCCAGAAAACCCCACATGACCACCGCCAGAAACCCGGCCAGCGTCGCCAGATTGCGATGCCGGGATGAAGCAGGTCGGGTCGTTGGGCTGGCTGCGTCCATGCCCCGCCGTTTCGGGGCGGGCGGTCAGTTTGTCAATTGTTCAAAGCGCGTCGCGGTGACATTGACGGTGGCCCCGTCGATCTTCACCCGCGCCTTGACCGGCGCAAAAAGGCCCGTCTGGCCGACCGGTGCGAAGCTGATCTCGATGCGGCCCTTGTCGCGCATCCAGTTGATCTCGCGCTTGGAGCGGTTGAAACCGGCGATCGGAACGAATTGGGCCCGACAGGTAACGGCATCGCCGCTGTAGCCGGTGGCCGAGAACGGGATGGTGCGCAGATAGCTCATCTTGAGATCGGCGCGCAGGGCGCCCGAGAAGGTGCTGATGGTGCGGGCGCAGACCTGCCGCAGGGACGGCGCCGGAACCAGCATGGCGCCGATCGGATCGAGAACCCCCGACAATTGCGCCGGCGTCGGTTCGATCCAGTCATCGCCCTTTGTGACGGCGGGCGTGTTGCTGGCCGAGGTGACCCTGCCGCCGGAAAAGGCGATCAACGTGCGCTTGTCGCGCCCATTGTCGGTGTAGCGGACATCGAATTTGCCGGACTGGACTGTGCCGCCCCCAATCGCACCGGAAGCGTTGAGCGTGCCTGCCGTGGTGGTGAACAGCCGCGCCACGCCGCGCGCCCGCATCGTCGCGTTCACCGTGTAGCTGCTGCCATCGATGGTCGACTGGAAGCTTGTAGAGGCGATGCGAAGGCCGAAGGCCGATACGGAATATTCCGATGCGTAATTGGCAGCCCGGGCGTGATTTGCGTTGATTGTTGTGACCGCCAAGACGGCCAATGCGGCGGAGACGATGCGTCGCATGAATGTGGTCCCGTTCCTTTACTGTCCCTTCGGCCTTGCTGGGTCAGCAATGAGCCGATTGTGTGGACGGATATGGCCCCGGCCGGCTGAACGGCGGCTGAACGAACGGCATTGACGGCCAGCCGCGCAAACACTATAGAGCGGCGACTTTTCCGCAATGCGCCAGGTCCATTGCCGCGTCCGGTTTCCGGAATTGGGGCGTCTGGGCCGTTTTGCGCTGACGGATCCGACAATTGCAAGACGATCGAAGGTGAATGCCATGTCGCGCGCATGTGAACTGACGAACAAGGCGGTCATGGCCGGCAACAATGTCAGCCACGCCAACAACAAGACCCGCCGCCGTTTCCTGCCCAATCTGTGCCAGGTGACGCTGATGAGTGAGACGCTGGGCGAAAAGTTCCGCCTGCGCGTTTCTGCAGCCGCCCTGCGCTCTGTGGAGCATCGCGGCGGGCTCGATGCCTATCTCGCCAAGGCAAAAACCGCCGAACTGTCGCAGCGCGCGCGCCTGATCAAGCGCCGCATCGCGCAGAAGCAGGCCGAAGGCGCCCAGGCGTAACGCGTCACTCCATCGCCGGCCCGTCCCGGGCCGGTCTCATCTGCAACTGGTGGCATCACCCAGGATAAAAAAATGCGCTCTTTTCCGCTCGTTCCGACGCTCGGCTTCGTTTCCGCCATGTGCGCGGTGGTTGCCGCATCAAACTATCTCGTCCAGTTTCCCGTTCAGGTGACGGTTGGCGGCTACGATTTCGCCGATCTTCTGACATGGGGTGCGTTCACCTATCCGGTGGCGTTCCTGGTGACCGATCTGACCAATCGCCGGTTTGGCCCGTCCGCTGCGCGCACCGTTGTGTTCGCCGGTTTTGCGCTCGCAGTCGCCCTTTCGGTCGTTCTGGCGACGCCGCGCATCGCGGTCGCATCGGGCACCGCATTTTTGACCGCGCAACTGCTCGATGTGTCGATCTTCGACCGGCTGCGGGCGCAGGCATGGTGGCGCGCTCCACTGGCCTCTTCCGTGATCGGGTCGGTTCTCGACACGCTGATCTTCTTCACGCTGGCGTTTGCGCCTGCGTTCGCCGTACTGGGCGCCAACGACGCGTTCGCGATCGAAACGTCGTCGCTGCTTGGCCTGTTTGCCGCAGAGGCGCCGCGATGGGTGTCCTGGGCGCTGGGCGATCTGGGCGTCAAGCTGCTGGTCGCGCTGGCGATGCTGGTGCCCTACGGCCTGCTGCTGAACGTCAGCCGCCCACGGCATCTGCCGGCGGCGTGAGATAGCGGAACTCGATCAGAAGGTTGCGCTGCAGGATCGAGTGATTGTCGTCCGAGACGATGGTCAGGCGCGGCACGCCGTCGGCGTCCTGGGTAATCGCCAGCCCTTCCATGTTGTCGATCTGGTACCGCATGTCGGCTTCCAGAAGGACCTCGCCATCGACCGTGGCACGGGCGGTTATTGCGGCATCATCGATCCGGCGCAACCGCATTGCGACGCCGTCGCGCACATTGAAGCGGCGTTCGAGCAGGATCAGATCGCCGTCGGGCAGAAAATCGATGTCCGTGACGTAGAAATCGTCCCGTTTTGCGACGGAAAACTCGAACGGCTCACCTGTTCCCGGGCTCGCAAAAGCCATGATATTGCCGGCCGCATCGAGGCTGTTTTCGGTTACGCCGATCAGGGCTCCGGCAAGCGCGCTTGCCTCCGTGCCGATGGCGATGCCTTCGAACCCGCGATTCCTGCGCAGTTCGTGGAGCGGCACGGGCGGCGGGGCGGCGGCCTTCCAGCGGCGCTTTTCGCCATCGGTCTCGTACACGGCGATGCGATGTTCGCGCTCGAACGACACCCACAGCGTTCCGTCGCGGGCGGCAATGCCTTCGGCATCGGCCTGCCATTTTCCGGTGATCGGCGCGCCTCCCCTGCCCGCAATCGCGGTCATGGCCAGATCGGTGACGCCGGCGGGATTGCCATCCTCACCGCGGGCCAATGTTCCATCGACCCAGAAACCGGTGTCGGTGACGCCGATAAACCGGCCCTGCCCGTCAACGAAGCGAAAACCGGACAATGCGCCGAAATGGCGAGAGGTGGCGTTGATCTCGAGGCCCCCGGCAAATTCGAGATCGCCGAAACGTGTTTCGTCGGAGCCGATGCGGAAGCGGGTGATCGGCCGCGTCCGTGCCTCCATGCGGTGGAGTTCGGCCTGCTGTGCATGTGCCGGAGCGGGTGGGCTGGCCCATGGCGCGGTCGTCAGCATTGCCAGGGCGAGCGCTGCTCGCGACACGCCCATTCAGCCGGCCCGCCGCCGGCGCGGCGCGGCGCGGCCCTGCTGGCGCGCTGATGCGCTTTCGTCGGTGAACAGGGCGGCCAGTTGCTCGGTCATCGCGCCGGCCAGCTCCTCGGCATCGACGATGGTCACGGCGCGGCGGTAATAGCGGGTCACATCGTGGCCGATGCCGATCGCCAGCAACTCGACATCCGAGCGCGTTTCGATCTCCTCGATAACCGCGCGCAGATGGCGTTCGAGATAGTTGCCCGGATTGACCGACAGCGTCGAATCGTCGACCGGCGCCCCGTCTGAAATCATCATCAGGATGCGGCGCTGCTCGGGCCGGACGGCAAGGCGCCGATAGGCCCAGGTCAGCGCTTCGCCGTCGATGTTTTCCTTCAGGAGACCCTCGCGCATCATCAGGCCGAGATTTTTGCGCACCCGGCGCCAGGGCGCATCCGCGCTCTTGTAGATGATGTGGCGCAGATCGTTGAGACGGCCGGGTTCGGACGGCTTGCCGCGCTTGAGCCAGGCCTCGCGCGCCTGACCGCCCTTCCAGGCCCGCGTTGTAAAGCCGAGGATCTCCACCTTGACGCCGCAGCGCTCAAGCGTCCGCGCCAGAATGTCCGCGCAGGTGGCGGCGACCGAGATCGGCCGGCCGCGCATCGAGCCCGAATTGTCGATCAGAAGCGTGACCACGGTGTCGCGGAAATTGGTGTCGCGCTCGCGCTTGAAGGTCAGAGCGCCGAAGCCGCCTTTCATCTCCTCGACGACAACGCGCGGCAGCCGCGCCGGGTCGAGATAGCCTTCTTCGAGATCGAAGTCCCATGACCGGTTCTGCTGCGCCATCAGGCGGCGCTGGAGCCGGTTGGCGAGGCGGCCGACGACGCCCTGAAGGTTGGCGAGCTGCTTGTCGAGATAGGCGCGCAGACGGTCCAGTTCGGCCTCGTCGCACAGTTCCTCGGCAGCGATCGTCTCGTCGAATTCGGTCGTGTAGATGCGGTAGTCGATATCCGACAGGATATCCTGAATGCCGGGATCGGGCCGCTCGACCTCGCCGGGCTCCTCGGCATCGAGATCGAAATCGTCGTCCATGTCGTCGCTGGTGGCGTCGGACGCCTCCATCTCGCCGGTTTCGGTCTCCTCGCTCTCGGCAGGCGCCTCGTCCTGATCGGCGCTTTCCTCGCCCGACTGCTGGTCGTCCAGGCCGCCATCGTCCTGCTCTTCCTGGTCGGGCGGCTGCTCTTCAGGGCTGTCGTCGTCGTCGGCTTCGTCGGCGCCGTCGCCCTCATAGTCGTCGGCCATTTCCATGGCGGCCAGCATGTGGCGCACGGCGCGGGCGAACGCGTTCTGATCCTCGACATTGGCGGCGAGCGCGTCGAGATCGGCCCCGGCCTTCTCGGTGATCCATTCGCGCCAGAGATCGGCGACGGCGCTGGCCGCTTCCGGCGTCGGCCGGCCGGTCAGTTTCTCGCGAACCATCAGCGCCACCGCTTCCTCCAGCGGCGCCTGGTCCTTTTCGGTGACCGCGGACAGATTGTTGCGCGTGAACCGGTCTTCGAGCATGGCGGCCAGATTGTCGCCCACGCCGGCCATGCGGCGCGTGCCCAGCGACTCGACGCGCGCCTGTTCCACCGCGTCATAAATGGCACGCGCCTGATCGCCCTCGGGCGCGATGGCGCGGTGCGTGGCGTTGTCGTGGCAGGCCGAGCGCAGGGCGATCGAGTCGCCCATGCCGCGCGTGACCATGACATCGTTCCTGGTTACCCGCTTTGGCAGGTCGGTCAGCCGCGCATGCTTGCCGGCGAAGGCCGGCCGATCGGCCGAAAAGACAACCTCCAGCTCCGGTTCGCCCGCGATGGCGCGCATGCAGCCGGTCACCGCTCGCTTGAGCGGCTCGGTGTCGGCGGGCTTCTGCGCGCGCTTGCGGGAATTGTCTCCTGGGCTGGCCATCGTGCTCGCGGTCGGGACCTCGTCAGCTGAGCGCGACGTTGGCCGCGCTTTCCTTGAGTTCCTCGCCGAAGCAGCGCTGGTAGAATTCGGCCACCAGCGTTCGTTCGAGATCGTCGCACTTGTTGAGGAACGTCAGGCGGAACGCCATGCCCAGATCGCCGAAGATCTCGGCGTTTTCGGCCCATGTGATCACCGTGCGGGGGCTCATGACAGTCGACAAATCGCCATTCATGAAGGCTTGCCGCGTGAGGTCGGCGAGCCGCACCATGGCGTTGACCGTCTCGCGGCCATCCTTGGTCTGATAGTGCTTGGCCTTGGCGAGCACGATCTCGACCTCATTGTCGTGCGGCAGATAGTTGAGCGTGGTGACGACCGACCAGCGGTCCATCTGCGCCTGGTTGATCTGCTGGGTGCCGTGATAAAGGCCGGTCGTGTCGCCCAGACCCACCGTGTTGGCGGTGGCGAACAGGCGGAAGGCCGGATGCGGGCGGATCACGCGGCTCTGGTCGAGCAGCGTCAGCCGGCCCGAGCTTTCAAGAACGCGCTGGATGACGAACATCACGTCGGGGCGGCCGGCATCATACTCGTCGAACACCAGCGCGACATTGTTCTGATAGGCCCAGGGCAGAATTCCGTCGCGGAACTCGGTGACCTGCTTGCCCTCGCGAACGACGATGGCATCCTTGCCGACAAGATCGATGCGGGAAATGTGGCTGTCGAGATTGACGCGCACGCATGGCCAGTTGAGACGCGCGGCGACCTGCTCGATATGGGTCGACTTGCCGGTGCCGTGATAGCCCGAGACCATGACACGGCGATTGTGGGCAAAGCCCGCCAGGATCGCCAGCGTGGTGGCGCGGTCGAAAATATAGTCCGGGTCGATCTCCGGAACGTGGGAATCGCCGGTCGAAAAGGCCGGAACGGTCATGTCGACATCGATGCCGAAGGTGTCGCGCACATCGACGCTCGTGTCGGGCATGTCCGCAATATCGAGTTCGATCTTGTTCATCTCGTCTTCTCCGGCGCGCCGCCCTCGGTCACGCCCGTTCTCATTGTCCTATGGATGGCGCGCTAGCACAGGCCGGCGGTCTTTAACAGTTGATAGGCCTGGATCACGTCACGGAACCGCTCCTCGGAGGTGCGATCGCCGCCGTTGGCGTCGGGATGGTGCTTCTTGACCAGTTCCTTGTAGCGTGTCTTGACGTCGTCCGACGTCGCATCGTCCTTCAGACCGAGCGTGCGCATGGCCTTGGACTCCAGCGGCTTGAGCCGGCGTACCGGCTTCTGGCTTTGCGCCCGCGCCCAGGCGTCGGGATCGCGCATCCGCATCGCCTTGGCCGATCCCGACTTCAGATCCGAAAAGACCGGCGCGGCGGTCGTCTTCATATTCGCCGTGCCCATCTTCCAGGTCGGCCGGTTGCCGGTCATGGAGTCCTTCTGGAACCTGGCGATATCGTCGTCCGAAAGGCCGGAGAAATAATTGTAGTTCTTGTTGTACTCGCGCACATGGTCGAGACAGAACCACAGATATTCGCCGTCCCGATTGCGTCCGGCGGGCGCCTTGTGCGCCCCCGGCCGCTCGCACCCCGCCCATTGGCAGCGGTTGCGCGCTTCCTCTTCGGCCTGCCTCTTCTTGCCGCCAGGCTTGATGCGGATCGAATCGAAATATTTCGAGCTTGATTTCATGCGGAACCGATTATGGCGCAACGCCATCTGCAAACAAGGATTGACATCGGGAATGCGCGCGGTACGCCGGACGTGTGGGCGCGGAAAAACGACGCACCCGTTTACCGGCGATCACGACATGTGGCAAGCAGGAGATAGGCATTGGCGGGTCCGATTGAAAGCGCCATGCGCGAGAAGCTGGCTGTAGCCTTCGCGCCGGAGCGGCTCGACATCATCAACGAAAGCCATCTGCATGCCGGCCATCAGGGCGGCGCAATGGATGGCACCGGCGAGACCCATTTCCGCGTGCGCATCTTGTCGGCCGCCTTTGAGGGCCTCGGCCGGCTGGCGCGGCATCGCGCGGTCAACGATGCGCTGGCCGAGGAACTGGCCGGCGGCCTGCATGCGCTCGCCATCGAGCCGGCGGCGCCGGGCGAGCCGGTTCGCTGGTGATCGAACGCCGGCCTTGTCGATGTTCGTCCTTCTGTTCGCGTCGCCCTGAGCGACTTGACTCAAATCATTGTGCGCTGCCTGACAGCGGTTAGCATGGTGTCAGTGTTCCTGGCAGCGAGACGCCGGCATGGCCGAACGGGATGAAAAGGTCGCGGAGACGCTCGGGCTCGACCGTGCGGCCCGACGCCATTTCAACTGGGTGGCCTATGCTCTCCTGCTGGCCGTCGTGGTGGCCGGTGGATGGTACTGGCTGACCCGGGCCGATGCCGAACGCGGCGTCGAATATGTCACTGCAGAGGCGACGGTCGGGGGGTTCGTCGTTACCGTCGATGCGACCGGAACGGTCGAGCCGACCAATCTGGTCGAAATCTCCAGCGAGCTGTCGGGCACGCTCGACGCGGTCAATGTCGATTTCAACGATACGGTCGAGGTGGGGACCGTTCTGGCAACGCTCGATACGACTCAACTGGAAGCGCAGCTTGCGGTCAGCAAGGCACAGCTCGACGCCGCCGGAGCACGAATAGCGATGGTCCAGGCGGGCCTCGACGATGCAAAGCAGAAGTTCGAGGCGGCGCGCGACCTGGAAGCACGCGGCATCACGCCCCGGCAGATGTTCTTCACGCAGGAGGCGGCGTACATTCGCGCCCGGGCGGAGATGGAGTCGGCACTCGCCGACAAGGCGCTGTCCGAGGCCAATCTGGACCTGCAGCAAGCGATTCTCGACAAGGCCTGCATCTGTTCGCCGATCCGCGGCATCGTGCTCGACCGCGCGGCCGATCCGGGTCAGATCGTTGCGTCCTCCCTGTCGGCACCGATCCTGTTCACGGTCGCCGAGGATCTGAGCCAGATGGAATTGCAGGTCGATATCGACGAAGCCGATATCGGCCGCATCGCGGTCGGCAATACCGCTACATTCACGGTCGATGCCTATGACGACCGGCGCTTTCCGGCGACAGTGACCGAAGTGCGCTTCGCGCCGCAGACGGTCGAAGGCGTCGTTACCTACAAGGCGATCCTGACGGTCGACAACAGCGCCCTGCTGCTCCGGCCGGGCATGACGGCGACGGCCGAGATCTCCGTGGCCGAGATCGAGGATGCGCTGGTCGTTCCCAATGCAGCGCTTCGCTATGCCCCGCCGCGCGAGCCGGGCGATACGCAGACCGACGACGACCGGAGCGGCCTTCTGGGCATGCTGATGCCCGAGCGCCCGCAAGAGGATGTCGAGGGCGATGTTCGCACCGTGTGGGTGATGCGCGACGGCGAGCCTGAGGAAATCCCGGTGGTGACCGGCGACAGCGACGGTTCGGTGACCGAGGTGGTCGGCGGAACGTTGCGTTCGGGAGACCTGGTGATCACGGACCGGGTCGATGGCTGAGTCCGGCCGGTCCGATCCGCCGCTCATCAAGCTGCGCGACATCACACGCGTCTACGGGCATGGCGAAGCGACCGTGCGGGCGCTTGACGGCATCAACCTGACCATCGAGGCCGGCGAGTTCATCGCCATCATGGGACCGAGCGGATCGGGCAAGTCGACGGCGATGAACGTCATCGGCTGCCTCGACAGCCCGACCAGCGGCACCTACCGGTTTCGCGGGGTCGAGGTCGCCGATCTCGACCGCGATCAGAGGGCGCTCCTGCGCCGGCACTATCTGGGGTTTGTGTTTCAGGGCTACAATCTGCTGCCGCGCACAAGCGCGCTTCACAATGTCGAGCTGCCGCTGATCTACAAGGGACTTCGGCGGGCCGAACGCAGGGCGGCTGCCACGCAGGCGCTGGAGAAGGTCGGGCTGACGCACCGCGCCCATCACGACCCGTCCGAATTGTCCGGCGGCCAGCAGCAGCGCGTGGCGATCGCCCGGGCTCTGGCCGGAAATCCCGAGGTGGTGCTTGCCGACGAGCCGACCGGCAATCTCGATACGCGGCGCTCGGTCGAGATCATGGAGGTGCTCCAGACGCTGAACCGGGAGGATGGGCTGACCATCGTCATGGTTACCCATGAGGAAGACATGGCCCAGTTCGCCGACCGCCTGATCTGGATGGTCGACGGACGCATCGAACGCGACGGACCGACCCGGCCGGAACGCGAGGTGGCCCGCGATGCTGTATGAAACGCTTCTGCTGGCTCTGCAGGCGATCTTCCGCAATGCGCTGCGGTCGTTCCTGACGGTGCTCGGGATTGTGATCGGTGTCGCTGCGGTGATCGCCATGCTGACGGTTGGCCAGGGCTCCACCGAACAGGTGACGGCCGATGTCGAAAAGCTCGGCACCAACGTCCTGATGGTGCTCCCCGGCGGTGAGGCAATGGGCGGTCCGGCCGGCACGGCCGATCCGATGTTCGTCATAGGCGATGTCGATGCGGTGCAGGAAGAGATCGCCAGCGTGGCGCTGGCGGCACCGATCAGCCAGAATCGCGCCCGCGTCGTGTTCGGCAACGAAAACCGGCGCACCGACATTGTCGGCACCGACAACCGCTACCTTGAGGCGGCGCGCTGGGACTTCGCCCGCGGACGCGCCTGGGAAGCCTCGGAAATCCAGTCCGGAAAGCCTGTCTGCATTCTGGGCGAGACGGTTCGGGCAGACCTGTTCGGCTACGCCGATCCGGTCGGCGAACAGGTGCGCATCAAGAACATGTCCTGCGAGGTCATCGGCCTTCTCAAGTCGAAGGGCGCTTCGACGTTTGGCGCCGATCAGGACGATTTCGTGCTGATGCCCTACCGGGCTTTTCACCGGCGGATTGCCGGCAATGCCGACGTCTCTACCATCTATGTTTCGGTGCGCGAAGGCGTGACCACCGAACGGGCCACCGAGGAGATCGAGGCGCTGATGCGCGACCGAAGGCGGATCGGCGCAGGCGAGGACGACGATTTCGACGTCATGGACATGGAGCAGATCGCCACCATGCTGTCGGGGATCACCGACATTCTGACCGGGCTTTTGTCGGCGGTGGCCGCGGTCAGTCTGCTGGTCGGCGGCATCGGCATCATGAACATCATGCTGGTGTCGGTCACCGAGCGCACGCGTGAGATCGGCATCCGGCTTGCCGTCGGCGCCCAGGCACGGCAGGTGCTGCTGCAGTTTCTCGTCGAGGCGATCGTGTTGTCGCTGATTGGCGGTTTGATCGGAATCCTGCTCGGCCTGGCACTCGGTTATCTTGGTGCCCAGTGGCTCGCCGTGCCGTTCCGTCCCGATCCGCTCGTGATCCTGATGGCATTCGGATTTTCGGCGGCCGTCGGCGTGATCTTCGGCTTTTTCCCGGCCCGGCGGGCGGCGATGCTCGACCCGATCGAAGCGCTGCGCCACGAATAGAAGAGACGTCTGCCGGTTTAGACCGGCGCCTGCCCATGCCGGAATCTCGATGACTCGTTCGGCTGCCAGGACAGGGTCGTTGGACCGTCAAAGAAGAAAGGCCGGGCAAGATCGCCCGGCCTTTCTGATGTTTGAGCCGTCTGCCTCAGCCGTGACCAGCCAGGATCGCCAGACGCACGTCCTCGGCCTTGGCGGCGATCGAGTTGATCGTTGCGTCGCTCATGGACACGCCCATGATCGTGGCAAGCGCGGAGACCGTGTCGGTGCTGACCGGGACGTTCTTGTCCGAGGCGGCCCCCAGCAGGATGCCCGACAGATCGGCGGTCGATGCCGGTGTGACGCCGGGAAGGCTCGTAGAGCCAGTGTTCCAAAACTCGTCGAGAAGCGCCAGATTTTCCAAAGGCGAGTCGACGATCGTGACCGAATCCCAATTGGCTTCCACATAAGCCGCAAACTGGGCCGCGGTCATCCCGTAAAGCGATGCCGAAGCTGCTGGATCGAAGTTGTTGAGCACTTCGTTCAGAGCACGCTCAAGCACATGGTCGGGGCTGCGCGCAACGTTCAGCCGCCCAAGTTCGACCTCGGGAATGCCTTCCTGAGCCCAAGCGGGCTTGCCGCCCGAACCTTCAGCGGGCTTGCCCGCCTGAGGGCCCTTCCCGTCGGAATCGTCGGGTTCGCCCGATCCGGCACGCGGTCCCTGGCCGCCCGAGCCTTGGCCGCCCTGACCGCCCGAGCCGTGGTCGTCGCCGCCATCGTCATGGCCACCATCGGAATGACCGCCACCGCCTTGTCCGCCTTGGCCTTGCCCACCTTGACCCTGGCCACCTTGGCCTTGGCCGCCTTGCTGGGCGGCGGCATCGACGGATCCGAATCCGTAGTCCGTCTTGGTTTCAATTGCGGCCCCGACCGTGAGTATCGCAACGGCAGACACGCCAGCGATCAGTGTCCGACCGAGCGTGGTCTTTGTGCGCTGTATCATTTATGCAACTCCTGTTCACCGAACTTGAAAGCCCCCCGACTCGGGGCTTGCCGGGGAACATTATCGTTGCCTTTCATGTGTACATTAACATAGATCAATATACGCTGCCTTTTGCCGACCGGGACACGTTGGCCGATTGATGGCATCGGGCCATTGCGGTAATCAGTGATCTGAAGCGGTGCCGAGGTGAGGTGAGACATGAACAGAATTCAGAAGTTTCTTCTGGCAGCTGCCGCAAGTGCGGCGATCGCGCCGATTGCTGCACAGGCTGCGGATGACATCATCGAACCGGTGATCGCGCCGCCGAGCGTTTATCCGACTTGGTATGTGCGCGGCGAGGCCGGCGGGTCGTGGCTTGCGGAAAACCGGGGCTTTTGGTGTGGGCCGGGTTGTGCGGTCCCTCCACCCGGGCAGGATCCGCGTATCATCTTTGACCTGGACAGCGGCGTTGCGTTCACGGGCAATGTCGGTGTCGGTGCGGAGGTCATGCAGGGTGTGCGTCTCGACGTGTCGGCTGGATATACTGGCGGCCAGCGCGTCGATGCCGATTGGAACCGGTCACTCACACCACCGCCGGTGAACTTCACCGAGCATGCCGATATCGATGCGACAGTTTCGGCGTTCACGGGTCTCGTGAACCTGTTCATCGAACCGCTGGCGCTGGGCGGAAACGATTCGCCCATCCAGCCCTTCGTGACCGGTGGCATCGGCTTTGCCAACGTGCGCATGGACGACTGGGTGCGCACAAACTCCGACCCGGCGCATCCGCGGCCGACCCGCGTGTTTGAAGGCTCGAGCGCGACGAACTTCGCCTGGTCCGTTGGAGCAGGCGTCAGTGCCGATCTGGAAGAGGTGGTGGGCCAGAACGTCCTGCTCGATTTGACATACCGCTATACGGACATGGGCCGCGTTGCGGGCAGCGGGACACCGCTGCCGGGCCAAGGCAATGGCGTTCCGGAAGAGCCCTTCAACTTCAACTATCGGACCCATACGGTGACGATTGGCGTGCGCGTGCCGTTTGGCACCTGAGCCGCTACCCGCCTGGGCACGCATCAATTCCGACAAGCCGGGCCTCCGCCCGGCTTTTTGCCTTTAGGCCGGCCGGACGCGGAGTTTCCTGATCCTGTTCTTCTCGCGCTTGAGCACGATGAAGCGCTTTCCGTGGAAGGTGAAGGCCTGCTTTTCGGCGGGAATCGTCTTGGCCTCGTGGATGACGAGGCCGGCGATGGTGTTGGCGTCGTCGTCCGGCAGGTCCCAGTCGAGCGCGCGATTGAGGTCGCGGATCGGCACCGACCCGTCGACGACGACCGATCCGTCCGCCTCGGTCTGCACGCCGGCCACCTCGATATCGTGCTCGTCGGCAATGTCGCCGATAATCTCCTCGATGATGTCCTCGAGCGTCACCAACCCTTCCAGCTCGCCATATTCGTCGACGACGATCGCGACATGGGCGCGGCGGCGCAGGAAGGCGTTGAGCTGGTCCTGAAGCATGGTCGTGTCGGGCACGAACCAGGGCTTGTTGGCGATCTTCATGATGTCGACGCGGGTCGGGTCGTTGTCGACCGCGTGCAGAGCGCGCAGAAGGTCCTTGGCGTGCACGATGCCGACAATGTTGTCGGTCTCGCCGCGCCAGACCGGCATGCGCGTATAGGGGCTTTCGAGGATTTCGCGCACGACGATCTCGGCCGGGTCATCGGCATTGACCATGCGCATCGCCGTGCGGTGGATCATGATGTCGCCGACATCGAGTTCGCTGAGGTCGAGCACGCCGCCGAGGCGATCGCGCTCTTCCTTGATGAAGGAGCCCTCCTCGTGAAGCACGGTCACCGCGCCGCGCAGTTCCTCATGCGCGGACAGGATCGATTCGTTGGCCCCAAAGGTCACGCCGAAGACGCTCAGGATGCGCCGGACGATGAAGTCGACGGCCCGCGCCAGCGGCGAAACAATGGCGACGAAGATCTGAATGGCCGGCACGACGAACATGGCGAACCGGTCGGTCTTGGAGATCGCCAGATATTTCGGCATCACCTCGGCGAAGATGACCAGCAACACCGTCATGATCAATGTCGCGTAGACGACACCGGTATCGCCGAACAGCGACAGGAACAGCGTGGTCGCAAGCGCCGACGACAGGACGTTGATCAGATTGTTGCCGATCAGCAGCGCGCCGATCAGCCGTTCCTTGTTTTCCGTCAGCTGGCCGACCGCGCCGGCGCGGGCATTGCCGTTGGCCTCCATCTGGCGCATGCGGCCGCGTGAAACCGCTGTCAGCGCCGTCTCCGATCCGGAAAAGAAGCCCGACATGACGATCAGCACCGCGATGGCGCCGGCTATGATCCAGATTTCCATGACTGTCAGCTCTCGAGCATCTGTTGAAGGAAGGCCCTGACCTCGGAAGCAGGCACGTCGTCCGCAATGAACGCTTCGCCGATGCCGCGCGTCAGGATGAAGGTGAGCGCACCGCGCGAGACCTTCTTGTCCTGGGCGATGAAGTCCATCAGCGCGTCGGCGTCCGGTACATGGGCGCGCACCGGTGTCAGATCGGTCGGCAGGCCCGCGGTTTCAAGATGGGCCGTCACGCGTTTCACATCATCGGGGCTGCACAAATTCATGCGTGCCGAAAATGCGTGCGCCAGCACCAGGCCGATGGCCACACCCTCACCATGAACGAGCACATCGGAGCGGTAGCCGGTGATGCCTTCCAGTGCATGGCCGAATGTGTGGCCGAGATTGAGCAGCGCCCGTTCTCCGGCCTCACGTTCGTCGCGGGCGACGATAGCCGCCTTGGCTCGGCACGATGCGGCGATCGCCTGCGTCCGCGCCGGGCCGCCGGCGGTGATCGCATCGAGATTGTCTTCCAGCCACGAAAAGAAGGGCGCGTCGTTGATCAGCCCGTATTTGGCGACTTCCGCATAGCCGGCGCGAAACTCGCGAACGGGCAGCGTGTCCAGAACAGCGGTGTCGGCGATCACGATGCGTGGCTGATAGAAGGCGCCGATCAGGTTCTTGCCCTGCGGAGCGTTGATCCCGGTCTTGCCGCCGACCGATGAATCGACCTGGGCCAGAAGCGAGGTGGGGATCTGCACGAAACCCATGCCGCGCCGCGTCACTGCTGCCGCAAAGCCCGTCAGGTCTCCGATCACCCCGCCGCCCAGCGCGACCACCAGATCGCCGCGTTCGAGCCGTGCATCGAGCAGCGCTTCGACCGTTTGCCGGAGGTGGCCGAAGTCCTTGGTGGCTTCACCGGCCGGCAGCACAAGGGTTCCCGGCTCGAAACCGGCACCGGAAAGGCTCGCGCGCACAGCATCGAGATGGAGTGCGGCCACGTTTTCGTCGGTGACGACGGCGCACCGGGTACCGGGCGCCAGCGTGGCCAGATATGTGCCGGTCTCGGCCAGAACACGGGGTCCGATCACGATGTCATAGGCGCGTTCGCCCAGATCGACGCGAACGGTCTGGTGCAGGGTCTCGTCGATCATGGGCCGATCGTTCCGGTTTCGGGTGTTTTCAGGCGTAGATGATGATGAAGCGCCTCGACGACCGTGTCGGCCATCTCGTCCTTGCCGACATCGCGGGATATGACCGTCACATCGGCGGTGGCGTAAACCGGGTATCGCTCGTCCATCAGCTTTTGCATCACCGCGCGGGGGTCAGGCGCCCTTAAAAGCGGCCGCGTCGCCTTTCGCGACACGCGCGCCATCAGAAGATCGAGATCGGCCGACAGCCAGACCGAAACGCCGGCGGCGCCGATCGCGGCACGTGTGTCGGCGTTCATGAAGGCGCCACCGCCGGTCGCCAGCACCGTTGCGCCGGCACCGAGAAGCCGGGTCATGACGCTGGCCTCAAGGCGCCGGAACTCGGCTTCGCCATAGTGCTCGAAAATGTCGGCGACCGACATGCTGGCCGCTTCCTCGATCTCGTGATCGGCATCGATGAAGGGCAGTTCGAGCCGCGCGGCCAGCTTGCGGCCGATCGCCGATTTGCCGGCGCCCATCAGGCCGATCAGGACGACCGGCCGCCCGTCCAGCCGGTCGGCGACCTGTTTGGCCATATCTGGCGATTTTTCTGTCATCCTGTGCTGTTAGCACATCATGGCGATGGCCGAGTCAAGCCGTTTGCCAGAGCTTGATCTTTCCCCCGTCGCGGCTGCATAAGAAGCGCAATTGTCCGATTTCGGGCAAAGATGGTTGTGTGATGCCCAGTCTCTTCCGGTTCCTCTTCGTGTTGGGCGTTCTTGCGGCGCTGGCCTACGGTGCCATGTTGGCGCTGGTGGTTTTCGTCAAGCCCGAGCCGCGTCCGATGACCGTCACGATTCCGGCGGACCGCCTGAACCCGGTGCGGATCACCGTTCCGACCGCCGAGCCGGCGGAAGCCGACGGGTCCGGCGATACGGAAGCGGAAGCCGCGCAATAGGCAGCGTTTCGGTAAGGTCTCGCCGCTAGGCTGTCGTCCATGATCGAAGCTTTCCTCGAGATGATGAGCGCCGAGCGCGGCGCGGCCCTCAACACGCTGCAATCCTATCGCCGCGATCTGGAGGATGCCGACCGCTTCCTGCGGGCCCGCGGCGCGGGTGGATTGCACGCCGCGCAGACCGCCGACCTGTCGGCCTATCTGCACGGGCTCGAGGCGCAGGGCTTCGCTGCCAGTTCCCAGGCGCGGCGCCTGTCGGCGCTGCGTCAGTTCTTCCGTTTCCTGTTTGCCGAAAATGTCCGCTCCGACGACCCGACCGGCGTTATCTCTTCGCCGAAAAAACAGCGTGGCCTGCCGCGCCATCTGAGCATGGAGGCGGTGTCACGGCTGCTGGAGACGGCGCGACGTGAAGCGCTTGAGGGCCAAAAAACGCCGGCACAGGCGCGGCGGACGGCGCGAACTCATGCGATGGTGGAGTTTCTCTATGCCACCGGTCTGCGCATCAGCGAACTGACGCGCCTGCCCGCGACCATCCTGCACCGCGAGGAACCGTTCTTCATGGTCAAGGGAAAGGGCGGCAAGGAGCGATTGGTGCCGCTGTCCGACAGCGCACGCCATGCCGGGCAGGCCTATCGGATGCTACTCGAAGGCGACGAACGCGCCCGACAATGCCCGTTCCTGTTCCCCGACGACAGTTTCTCAGGCCCGGTTGCGCGGCAGGTTCTGGCGCGCGACCTGAAGGCAATAGGCGCCCGTTGCGGCATTGCCGCCGAAAGCTTGTCGCCGCATGTGTTACGCCATGCCTTTGCGACCCATCTGCTTGAAAACGGTGCCGATCTGCGCGTCGTGCAGCAATTGCTCGGCCATGCGGACATATCGACCACGCAGATCTACACCCACGTAATGGATGAGCGGCTGCATGCGCTGGTCAGCGCCCATCATCCGCTGGCGGCGTCCGGAAACCGGCAATAGGGCGGCGCCCGCCCGCCCATCCTTGACATCATGGCCATTTGCCGCCACCTGCATGCCGCAACGGGCGCGGGAGCCGGCCGATGGCCGCAGGATGATCGATGTACAGCTATCTTGAGTTCGAAAAACCGATCGCGGATCTGGAAGGCCAGATCCTCGAACTCAAGAAGCTGGCCGAGAGCGGAGAAGGGGCGGTCGATGTCGCCGAGGAAATCGCGCGGCTCGAAAAGCGCTCGCACGAGGCGCTGGTCGAAGCCTATCGCAAGCTGACGCCCTGGCAGAAAGCGATGGTCGCCCGGCACCCGGACCGGCCGCACTGCATCGACTATGTCGATGCGCTTTTCACCGAATTCACGCCGCTGGCCGGCGATCGGAATTTTGCCGAAGACCACGCGGTGATGGCCGGGTTCGCGCGCTACCACGGGCAGCCCGTCGCGGTGATCGGTCAGGAGAAGGGCAACGACACCAAGTCGCGCCTGAAACACAATTTCGGCATGGCCCGCCCGGAAGGCTATCGCAAGGCTGTGCGGATCATGGAACTGGCCGATCGGTTCGGCCTGCCGGTGATCACGCTGGTCGATACGGCGGGCGCCTATCCGGGCATCGGCGCCGAGGAGCGCGGACAGGCCGAGGCGATCGCCCGATCGACGGAAAAATGCCTGAATCTGCGGGTTCCGCTCGTGTCCGTCATCATCGGCGAGGGCGGCTCGGGCGGCGCGATCGCCATTGCCACGGCCAATACCGTCCTGATGCTCGAACACGCGATCTATTCGGTGATCTCGCCGGAAGCCGGCGCGTCGATCCTGTGGCGCGATGCGGCCCGCGCCAAGGATGTGGCCACGGCCATGAAGATCACCGCCCAGGACTTGCTCGAACTGAAGATCATCGATGCGATCATATCCGAACCGCTGGGCGGCGCGCATCGCGATGTGTCCGCCGTGATGGCCGAAACCGACAGGCATCTCACCAAGGCCATGGCGGCGCTGGACGGCAAGGATGGCGACACACTCAGGCGCCAGCGGCGCGAAAAGTTCCTGGCCATCGGCCGGAACCTCTGAGACCTCTGTCCGGCTCCCCGCCACGATCCGCGTCGGTCTGCCGCGCCCTTCAAGGCTTCGACCGCTTGGCATCGATGGGTTGGGCGCATATCTGTATGCCGCCCGCCCGAGGGGAAAAGAATGGCACAAGCACCCAGCCAGGACATCGTCACCGAAACGCTGCGCAAGATCATGCTGCCTGACGGGCGCGATCTGGTCGGCGCCGGGATGGTGTCGGACATCTTCATCGCCGACGGGAAGGTCTTCTTCTCGCTGACCTGCGATGCCGCCGATGCAGAGCGGCTGGAGCCGGTGCGCGAGGCGGCCCAGGCTGCGGTCACGGCGCTGCCCGGCGTCAAGGCGGCGATGGTTGCGCTGACCGCCGAAAAAAAGGGCGGCCAGAGCGGGCCGGAGCCGCAGGCGCGAAACGTGCCGCCACCGCCGCCATCGGCCGGGCGGCGCCCGGTCACCGACCGGGCGAAGCCGGGCGTCCCCGGGGTCAAGCACATCATCGCCGTCGCGTCGGGCAAGGGCGGCGTCGGCAAGTCGACCACCGCGATCAATCTGGCGCTCGGTCTTGCTGCTTGCGGTCTGAAAACCGGCATTCTGGATGCAGACATTTACGGGCCGTCGCTGCCGCGTCTTTTGGGATTGAAGGACACCAAACCGCAGCAGCTCGAGGGCCGCATTCTCAAGCCGATCGAACAGTTCGGGCTGCAGGCCATGTCCATCGGCTTTCTGGTCGAGGAAGAGACGCCAATGATCTGGCGCGGGCCGATGGTCGTCTCGGCGATCACGCAAATGCTGCGCGAGGTGGCCTGGAGCGATCTCGACGTTCTGGTCGTCGACATGCCGCCGGGCACGGGAGACGCGCAGCTCACCATGGCGCAGAACGTTCCGCTGTCTGGCGCGGTGATCGTCTCGACGCCGCAGGATCTGGCGCTGATCGACGCGCGCAAGGGCCTGAAAATGTTTGAAAAGGTCAATGTGCCGGTTCTCGGCATCATCGAGAACATGAGCTATTTCGTGGCGCCGGACACCGGCGCGCGCTACGACATCTTCGGCCATGGCGGCGCCAGGGCGGAAGCTCAGCGGCTGGGTGTCCCCTTTCTGGGCGAGGTTCCGCTGGTGATGGCGATCCGCGAAACCTCCGACGCCGGAAGACCGATCACCGTGGCCGAACCGGACGGTCCGCACGCCGCTGCCTACACGGCCATCGCCGAGCGAGTTTCGGCGGCGCTCTCGACCGGTGCCGGCGCGAAACCAGCCCCCGCCATCGTTTTCGAGTGATCGCGTTCCGCCGGACGCGGCCGGCCGGGGTTCAGTCTTTCAGCGAGCGTATATCGACAAACCGTCCGGCGATCGCTGCGGCGGCTGCCATGGCCGGCGAGACGAGATGGGTGCGGCCCTTATAGCCCTGCCGGCCCTCGAAATTGCGGTTCGACGTCGATGCGCAGCGCTCTTCAGGCTTCAGCCGGTCGTCGTTCATGGCAAGACACATGGAGCAGCCCGGCTCGCGCCAGTCAAAACCCGCCGCCTTGAAGATCGCGTCGAGCCCTTCGGCCTCGGCCTGTGCCTTCACCAGGCCCGAGCCGGGGACGATCATCGCATCGACCCGCTCGGCGACGCGCTTTCCCTCCACCACGCGGGCGACTTCGCGCAGATCCTCGATGCGGCCATTGGTGCATGAGCCGATGAACGCACGGTCGATCTCGATATCGGTGATCCTGGTGCCCGGCTTGAGCCCCATATAGTCGAGCGCGCGCCATTTGGAGGCGCGCTTGTTGGCATCCTCGATCTCGTCGGGGTCCGGCACGCTGCCCTCGATCGAGACGACATCCTCGGGCGACGAACCCCAGGAGACGATCGGCGGCAGATCTGCGGCGTCGAGCGTGACGATCTTGTCGAAATGGGCGCCTTCGTCGGTGTGGAGCGTTTTCCAGTAAGCGAGCGCCATGTCCCATGCCTTGCCCGTGGGTGCGCGGGGCTTGTCCTTGATGTAGGCGAAGGTGGTCTCGTCGGGCGCGATCATGCCGGCGCGGGCGCCGCCCTCGATCGACATGTTGCAGACGGTCATGCGCCCTTCCATGGACAGCGCGCGGATCGCATCGCCCGCATATTCGATGACATGGCCGGTGCCGCCGGCGGTGCCGATCTGGCCGATGATGGCGAGGATGATGTCCTTGGCCGTCACGCCGTCGGGCGCGACGCCATCGACGCGCACCAGCATGTTCTTCGCCTTCTTCTGGATCAGCGTCTGGGTGGCCAGAACGTGCTCGACCTCGGACGTGCCGATGCCGTGCGCCAGCGCGCCAAACGCGCCATGGGTCGAGGTGTGGCTGTCGCCGCAGACGATGGTCATGCCCGGCAGGGTGAAGCCCTGCTCGGGGCCGACAATGTGGACGATGCCCTGCCGGCGGTCGTTCTCGGAATAGTATTCGATGCCGAAATCGGCGGCGTTCCTGGCCAGCGCCTCGACCTGGATGCGGCTTTCCTCGTTCTTGATGCCCAGATGCCGGTCTGGCGAGGTCGGCACATTGTGGTCGACCACGGCCAGTGTCTTTTCGGGCTGGCGGACGGTGCGGTTGGCCATGCGCAGGCCTTCGAACGCCTGCGGGCTGGTTACCTCATGGACCAGATGCCGGTCGATATAGATCAGCGACGTGCCGTCGTCGGCCTCGTGAACCAGATGGTCGTCCCAGATCTTGTCGTAGAGCGTGCGCGGCGCGGCCATGGCGGCGTGTCCTCATTGGCGAGTGTGCGGTATTGCGCCGATATGCAACGGCGGGGGAAGGGGCGTCAAGGACGCTGCCGCCGACTTCCGGCCGTCGCCAGCACGCATGAGAATCGGGCGTCGCTGTCAGGCAACCCGCACGATCTCGAAGCGGCAGACCTCGCTGCCCCAACCGACGCACTCGGTTTCTTGGATCGTGATGGCCGGATCGACGAGGGTCTGAAACAGGCGTCGGAACACCGCCGCATGCCAGACGCAGGATGAAAACCCGACCTTGCCCAGACAGATCGGATTGTCGTGGATGGCGATGAATCCCGCCCCCCGTTCGACGCGTGCATTGCCGGCAAAGGTCCAGGCATTGCGGACAATCGCCGCCAGCAGGACGCGCTGCGCAATGTATGCCGGCAGGTGTCTCAACATCCACTGGGCGGCTTTGGGGATGCGGTTGGCGAGGATGTAGTCGCCTGTCAGTTCGCCGGCCCGCTTCATCACCGCATGGGCGGTCTTCGCATCGAGTTGGACGGCGATCTGGCGGTTCAGCGCGTTGACGGTATCGGCCTCGACCATGGCGTCGGGATCTTCGTCCGCAAAGCGTTCCAGGCCCGCTGCGTCGAAGATCGCCCGGCGCTTGTCGGCGCCCACCAGTGCATCGAGCGCCGTTCGCGTCTGGATGATTGCGTTGGGACCGACGGTCGGCGGCGCATCATCGACTGTTGCGCGGCGAACGGACGGCCTTGCCGTTTCGCTATCGAGGACCGTCACGGCGCACTTCCTCGCAGTGGTTCGTGGCTGCCGTCATTCGGCCGCCGGTGGCGCATCGGTCGGCAGCTTGACCCTCGGCGGACGCTTGGCGCTCGGCCGGCGCGTCGATGTCGGCAGTCCGGAATAGTCTTCCATCTGCTCGGTGCCGCCGCCGCAGGCCATCGGCACGCCGTCCTCGTTCTTTTCGATCTTCCGGCGGGCTTCCTGCAGCGCGACCTTCTTGTCGTGGATCGCGGCCCAGTCGTCGAGCTGCGCCTTGGCGATCGTCCGCGTCTCGTCGAAGTGGAAATCGACCTTGCCCTTGGACTGCGGGCCCCAATAATTGTGCTTGCCGAGGTCATAGAATTTGCGCTGGAAGCCGGCCTTCAGAAACGCCTTGAGGCAACCGAGCAGATAACGGCGCCGGAAGCCCGTGCCGCGCCACGGATAGTGGAACAGGGCCTTCTTGGAGTAAAAGCGCCGGTAATTGTTCATCACACGGTCGAGAAGCTCGTCGCGGTCCATCGCTTCGGGCTTCATGATCGGCGTGACGAAATTGTACTTTGAGAAGTCGAACACCTCGACCTTGTCGCCCAGTTCCTGGAACAGGGGCGTGAACGGCCAGGGCGTGTACATGGCCCAGTTGGCAAGATCGGGCTGCCAGTCCCAGGCCATTTTGTAGGTTTCCTCCAGCGTCTCGGCCGTCTCATTGTCGAGGCCGACAATGAATTGCGCCTCGGTGAAGATGTCGGCGTCGCGCAACAGCTTGATTGCCCGCTTGTTGTCGGCGACCTTGGTTTCCTTGTTGAACTGGTCGAGCTTCATCTGCGCCGCCGCTTCGGTGCCGAGCGAGACGTGCACGAGACCCGCCTTGCGGTAGAGCGGCAGCAGTTCCTCGTCGCGCAGAATGTCGGTGACGCGCGTGTTGATGCCCCATTTGATCTTCTGCGGCAGCCCGCGCGCGATCAGCTCTTCGCAGAACTCGATGAACTTCTTGCGGTTGATGGTCGGCTCCTCGTCGGCGAGGATGAAGAAGCCGACGCCGTGATCGTTGACCAGCGTTTCGATCTCGTCGACCACGGCCTTCGGGTCGCGGACGCGATAGTCGCGCCAGAATTTCCATTGCGAGCAGAACGAGCAGGTGAACGGGCAGCCGCGCGCCATGTTGGGGATCGCCACCTTCACGCCGAGCGGCACGTAGATGTATTTGTCCCATTCGAGCAGCGACCAATCCGGTTCGATCGCATCGAGATTTTTCACCGTTGGCGCGGCCGGGGTGGCGACGATCTGCTCGCCGTCGCGGAACGCCAGGCCCTTGATCGTGTCCCGCTCGGCGGGCCAGCGCCCTTCGGCAACGGCGGTGACGAACTCGGCGAAGATCTCCTCGCCCTCGCCGCGCACGATGACGTCGATCCATGGCGCTTCGGACAGGACCTGCTTGTACATGAACGTCGCATGCACGCCGCCCAGGACGCGGACGGCCTTGGGGCAGACCTGCTGGGCGATCTTCAGCACGTTCTCGGCGACATAGATGGAGGGGGTGATGGCGGTGGTGCCGACAATGTCCGGCTGCAGGTCGGCGAGCTTCTTGCCAAGATCGACATCGTCGATCTCGTTGGTCATGGCATCGATGAAGGTGACCTTGTCGAAGCCGGCCCTTTTCAGCGATCCAGCCAGATAGGCGACCCAAGCCGGCGGCCAGTTGCCGGCGATTTCCGCCCCGCCCGAGTGGTAGTTCGGATGAACGAGTACGACATGCATGGCGGGCCTCCCTGCGTTTTGCGGGGAAGCGTACGCCCGAACTGTCAACCTGAATTGACATAAGTCAACGTCAACGCATTTGGCCGGCGGGTGCAATCGGTTCAATTCTCAGCTTGACCGGCCGGGCGTTCGAGCGCATCGCGCGGCGTCTTTGTATTGAGCGCTTCAACGATGTTCATTCATGAGATCGCCGCGCTGGCGGCCGCCGCCGTATGGGCGCTGACCGGGCTCGTCTCGGTGGCCCCGGCCAGGCACCTGGGCGCCATCGCCTTCAACCGGCTGCGCATGGCGATGGTGTTCGCCATGCTGGCGGTGTGGGTGACGGCGGCGGGCACCTGGAGCACGCTGTCGGGCGAGGTGCTATGGCCGCTGGTCTGGTCGGGGCTCATCGGCATCTTTCTGGGCGACACGGCGCTGTTTCTGACCATGAACAGGCTTGGACCGCGGCGAACGGGCATCCTGTTTTCGATGAATGCGCCGATGTCCGTCGTGCTGGGCTGGATTGTTCTGGGCGAAGCGCTGTCTGTGGTTACCTTGGCCGGCATCGCGATCGCCATGACCGGCGTGGTGCTCGCCATCGTCTTCGGCAAGCGCAAGGATCAGCTTCATCAATGGGAAAGCGTGACCGGGCCGCTGTGGGTCGGCGTTGCGCTCGGGCTCGCTGCTGCGTTGTGCCAATCGGTCGGTGCACTCATCGCGCGTCCCGTCATGGAAACGGGCATGGTCGATCCCGCCGCGGCATCGGCGGTGCGGATCGGCGTGGCCGCGCTGTGCCTGACCGTGCTGATGCAGGCGCCTGCTCGGATGGTCGGCCAGGCCAAGCCGCTGACCTGGAGCATTGCCGGCTACACCGCGCTGTCCGGTTTTCTGGCGATGGCGCTCGGCATGACGTTTCTGCTGTTTGCCCTGTCGGGCGGCGAAGTGGGGATCGTCACGACCCTTTCGGCGACGACGCCGGCGATCATGCTGCCGCTTCTGTGGTGGCGGACGCGAGAGATGCCGGCGGCCGGCGCGTGGATCGGCGCGGCGCTCGTCGTCGTCGGCAGCGCGCTGATCTTTTCGGGTTAGCGATGCTGGCTCTTTCGCAACCGCTTTTCGAGCTGCCGCAGGGCCAGCGACAGGCCGATGGTCAGGATCAGGTAGATGTAGGCGACGATCGAATAGGTCTCGAAGAAGCGGAACGAGCCGGACGCGTAGACCTTGCCCATCTGGGTGATGTCGGCGACGCCGAGCACGGAGACGAGCGAGGAATCCTTGACCATGGCGACGAAGTCGTTGCCGAGCGGCGGCAGGATGGTGCGGATCGCCTGCGGGAAGACGACGAAGCGGAACCGTTGGAAGGGTGACAGTCCCAGCGCCTCGGCCGCCTCGATCTGGCCCTTGTCGACGGCGAGTATGCCGGCGCGGAAGACTTCGGCGATGAACGCCGAATAGCCGATCATCAGCGCCAGGATTGCCCGCCACAGGAGCGAGATGTCGCGCACCAGAAGCGGCTCAATCCATCCCAGTTGCTGCAGCGGCCAGGTGACGCCATTGATCAGCCAGACCAGCGCCGGCGCGCCGACAAAGGCGATGTAGAAGAGCAGGACGATGATCGGGATGCCGCGAATAACTTCGACGTAAAAGCGTGCGATCTGCCTTAGGACGAGCGAATTCGACAGCGCCATCAGCGCCAGAAGCAGGCCGAGAATGCTGGCCATGGCAAAGCCGACCAGCGTGACGAAGACCGTGATCTGCACGCCGCGCGAGACGGTGCGGAAGACCTGGGTGTAAAGGTCGTTGGTCGCGATCAGGATTGCAAGGCCGACGCCGATGACGGCCAGTGCCAGCAGCCACCATGGAAAGTCGTCGTCGGGCGCGTCTTGCGAGGGTTCGGGCGGCAGGGCGGTCATCGGATTTGCCAGCGGCTCCGGGATTTCATAGAGGGCCGTTGTGGGCGGAGGAAAACGACGTGTCCAGGATCGTTTGGGTCATCATCGCGTTCGGCATCTTTTACCTGTTCTACGGCGCGAAGGTCTTTTCGCCGCGATGGCATTGGGACCATGTCAAGCGCATGGCACGCAACGAGCCGACCTTTTCATCGCTGGTCACGATCACGCTGGCGCTGGCGATCGCATTTGTCCTGGTGACCTATGTCCGCACTGTGACCGGTTGACCACCGGGTCGCATGAGCCAGTGCCGGCATGCGCCGGATGCGCATGCCGGAAAGACATGAAAAGGGCGTCAGAGAAGCCCCAATGCCCTACTGGCCCAGCGAGTACTCCAGAAACCATTTGGTGTTCAGCGCGTCCAGCGTGCCGTCCGCTTCCATCGAGGCGATGGCGGCGTTGATTGGCTCGACCAGATCGGAGCCTTTGGGGAAGATGAAGCCGAAATCCTCGGTGCCGAGCGGTTCGCCGACCAGCTTCAGCGCGCCGTCCGAGGCCTTGACATAGCCCTCGCCGGCGGTGCCGTCGGTCAGGACGACATCGACATCGCCGGTGCGCAGCGCCTGGACCGAGGCGCCGAACGTTTCGAACAGCTTGATGCGCGGATTGGCCTCGTCGCCGTCGAGCATGTCGTAGACTGCCACGTAGAAGGGCGTCGTTCCCGGCTGTGCGCCGACAAGACCGTCTTCAAAGGCCGCAAAGCTCGGCGCATCGGCAAAACGCTCCTCGTCGCCGCGCACCAGCATGAACATTTGGCTGGTCATGTATTTGTCGGAGAAGTCGACCTTCTCCATCCGGTCCTCGCGAATGGTGATGCCTGTCATGCCGACATCATACTGGCCGTCGGACACCGCCTGGATCATCGCGTCCCAGGAGATATTCTGATATTCGATCGTCGCGTTCAGCCGCTTGCCGATCTCTTCCATCGCGTCATATTCCCAGCCGATCTGCTCGCCGGTCGACGGATCGAGAAACTGCAGCGGCGGATAGGCATTCTCGGTCACCACCGTGATCGTGCGGCCTTCCAGATCGGGCAGATCCATGGCCATCGCACCGCTTGCCGCGCCGGCCGCCATAACCGATGCGGCCGCTGCCGTCATTACCCATCGCCGTGTGAACATCGCACTTACTCCCTGTCGTATTGTGAGGTGCCCCGTCCCCGGAGGCGGACGGGCAAAGGCCGACAGTGGCCCGGAAACGGATGGCAGGCAAGGGCGTCTTGTGCGGTGCCGCAAACGAAAAGGCGGACCTTCCGGCCCGCCTTCGCGTCGTCCCCCGCTTGCGCGGTTATGCCGTCGGCTGCCGCCTTATTCCTTGGTTTCCGCCTCAGCGGCTGCCGCTGCTTCCGCCTCGGCCGCCTTTGCGGCTTCGGCTGCTTCCTCGGCGGCCTTTTCGGCGGCGAGGGCCTGGGCGGCGGCAACCTTTTCAGCCTCGATGCGCGCGCGCTCTTCGGCCAGCGCCTGACGCTCGGCCTCGTTCAGCTTGCGGGCGCGGGCGCCGGTGTTCTCGGCGATGCGGGCCTTTTTGCCGCGCAGGCCGCGCATGTAATAGAGCTTGGCGCGGCGGACCTTGCCGCGGCGGACGACCTCAACGGCCTCGACCAGCGGCGAGAACAGCGGGAAGACACGCTCGACGCCTTCGCCATAGGAAATCTTGCGGACGGTGAAGTTCTCGTTGAGGCCCGAACCGGCGCGCGCGATGCACACGCCCTCATAGGCCTGAAGACGCGTGCGCTTGCCTTCGGTCACGCGGACCTGAACGCGCACGGTGTCGCCGGGCGAGAAATCGGGAAAGGTGCGCTTTTCGCTGATTTTGGCGGCCTGCTCGGCCTCGAGCTGACGGATGATGTCCATCTCGACTGTCCTTCTTGTTCTTTTGAACCGCCAGAGCGCTCGCTGGGGTGCACAATCGCCGTCGATGCGGTCTCATCGTGCAGCCTGGCCCGGATTTGGTCCCGGACCGGAGCGGTGGTCATGCCCGTAGTTGCTGTAAAGACTTCGGTTTGTCCGAAATTCCGCGCGCTCATACATGACTAAGGGTGATTTGTCACCCGTCTGATGGCGGTTTTTTGCGCGCCTGCGCTTGCCAGAGGTCGGGGCGGCGCGCCTTGGTCAGCGCTTCGGCTCGTTCGCGCCGCCATGCATCAATTCTGGCATGGTTGCCCGATGTCAGCACATCGGGAATCGTCCGGCCTTCCCACTCGGTCGGTCTGGTGTAGTGCGGATGTTCGAGCAGCGCGGCTTCGAAGCTCTCCGTCTCACCGGACGCGGCATTGCCCATCACGCCGGGCAGCAGTCGAACAACCGCGTCGAGCAGCACCTGCGCCGCGATTTCGCCGCCCGAGAGCACATAGTCCCCGATTGACACCTCGGTAAGTTGCCGCGCCTCGATCACCCGCTCGTCGACGCCCTCAAACCGACCGCAGACGATGACGACGCCGGGGCCGGCGGCCAGATCGCGGACCATCTCTTGAGTCAGCGGCTTACCGCGCGGGCTCATCAGGAGGCGCGGGCGTCTGTCTTCTGTCGACGACACGTGATCGATGGCCTTGGCGAGAATGTCGGGCCGCAGGACCATGCCGGCGCCGCCGCCCGCGGGCGTGTCGTCGACGCTGCGATGCCTGTCGGTGGCGAAATCGCGGATCTGCGTGACGTCGAGCGACCAGGCCCCCGACGCGAGCGCCTTGCCGGCCAGCGCCTGGCCCAGCGTGCCGGGAAACATGTCCGGATAGAGCGTCAGGACGGATGCCTTGAAACTCATGACGCTTCGTCCTCTTCGGGCCGGGCAATGATCTCGCCCGGCGGGACCAGCGTCAGGCGCCCGGCGCCCATGTCGATCTCCGGCACGATGGCTCGCGTGAACGGATAGAGTTCGGTGCGGCCGCCGTCCGCCGGGCGCACCTCGATCATGTCGTCGGCGCCGAAATTGTGGACCGCGACAACCGAGCCCAAATGCGTGCTGTCCTTGCCAACCGCCTCCAGCCCGACCAGATCGTCGATGAAGAACTCGTCGTCTTCCAGTTCGCCATCGGGCAGTTGCGACCGGTCGACAAATAGCTCGGTTCCGTTGAGCGCTTCGGCCGCTTCGCGGCCATCGACCTGCCTGAAGCGGACGACGACCACCGTCTTGGCCGACCGGATGTCGGCCACGGTGAACATGGCGCCATCCTTGCTGAACAGCGGGCCATAGTCGCCGAGCGCCAGGGGATCACCGGTATGGGATTTGACGCGCACCTCGCCGCGCACCCCATGGGGCGCGCCGATCACGCCCATCAGGACGGGGTTGGCCGGTTTCGTGCTCATGGGTTTGCGATAGTCGCTTTTGTGCTGCGCGCCAAGCGCCCGGCCGGCTGCATGCCGTCAAGCAAGCGGTAACCGGGCCGGCCTAGACTGTGTCTATGAACCAAGCGCTTCTGCCTGCACGACCGGACCTGATCGCCGCGCGCAAGGCATGGTTGGACAAGCTTGCAGGCGAACGGCGGCTGGCCGCCAACACGGTCGAGGCCTATGAACGCGACACGCGGCAGTTCCTGCATTTTCTGGCCGATCATCAGGGCGGCGCACCTGGCCTCAAACAGGTGGCGGACCTCAAGCCGATGGATCTGCGCGCCTTTCTGACGCGGCGGCGGGCGCAGGGCGTGGGCACGCGGACGCTGGGCCGGAATCTGGCGGCGGTGCGCTCCTTCCTTCGTTATCTCGAAAAAGAAGGTCTGGCGAATGCTGCGGCGGCCACCGCAATGCGTGCGCCGCGGCAGCCCAAGTCGCTCCCCAAGCCGCTGACGGCGGGCGATGCGGTGCGCACGGTCGACGTAGACGAACAGCTCAATGACCAGCCATGGATTCGCGCCCGGAACGCGGCCGTGCTGACACTGCTTTATGGCTGCGGGCTGCGGATCGGCGAGGCACTGGCGCTCGATGGCGGCGATCTGCGCGATCCTTCGGCCCGCTCGATCGCGGTGACCGGCAAGGGCGGCAAGACGCGCATGGTTCCGCTGCTGCCCGTCGTCTTCGAGGCGGTCGATGCGTACCGCGACCTCTGCCCCTACGATCTTTCGGCCGGCACGCCCCTGTTCCGGGGTGCACGCGGCGGTGCGCTGCAACCTGCCGTCCTGCAACGGGACATGCGACGCCTTCGCGGGGCGCTCGGCCTGCCCGACACGGCGACGCCGCACGCGCTGCGCCACTCCTTTGCAACCCACCTTCTGGGGTCTGGGGGCGATCTGCGCACCATTCAGGAGTTGCTGGGCCATGCCAGCCTGTCGACCACGCAGGTTTACACGGGCGTCGACGCTGAGCGCCTGCTCGAAGCGTGGCGGGCGGCCCATCCCCGCGCCTGATGGCCAGTGTTCGCCAGCCGTTAACAATGGCGTTTAACCGAAACGTCGTCACTGCCGGCTAGTCTGGCGGTCATGGAAAACCTTGCTCCCCATGCCGCAACGCTCGCCGACAGGCTGAGCGGTCCCGCGCTGAAACTGATCGCTGCGATCAACATCGCGTTCGCTGCTCTCCTGCTGTTGACGATCATGTCGGTCGGCGCGCGCGCTCAGGAAGGCGACTTGGCCGCCTGCACGGGTGTCAATCTGCTTGACCAGATGGCCGAGACCAACCCCGACGCGTATCGCGCGGTTCTGGCGGAGGGCGCCGAGACACTCAATGGCGATGCGATCCTGTTCCGGATCGAAAAGGACGGTGTCGCGCCGTCCCACCTGTTCGGCACGATGCACATGACCGATCCGCGCGTCACCGAACTGCCGGCCTTTGCGCAGGACGCTTTCGAGGCATCAGACATCGTCGTCATCGAAACGACCGAGATTCTCGATCCGGCCAAGTCGCAGATGGCGCTGCTGGCACGGCCGGAACTGACCATGTTCACCACCGATGAGCGGATCAGCGACTTTCTCGATGCCGGCGACGAAGCCGTGCTGCGCGAAGGCCTGGCAAGCCGCGGGGTGCAACTGGCGCTGGTCGACCGGATGAAACCCTGGCTGGTTGCTGCCATGGTGGCGCTGCCCGAATGCGAAATGGCGCGCAAGCAGGCCGGCCAGCCGATCCTCGACATCGCTCTGGCCAAACGCGCCAAAGCGGCCGGCAAGGATTTGGTCGGGCTCGAAACCATCGTTGAACAGCTCGAAGCGATGGCCTCGCTGCCGATGGCCTTTCATGTGCGCGGCCTGGTCGAAACGATCGCGCTCGGCGACCGCATCGACGATGTGATCGAGACGATGATCGCGCTTTATGACGACGGGAAAACAGGGCTGGTCTGGCCCGTTTTGCGGGTCTTCACGCCCGAGGCGGTCAGCGACGATGGCGGCTATGCCGCGTTCGAGCAGACCATGGTGACGGCACGCAACCGCACCATGGCCGAACGCTCGCTTCCCATTTTGGAAGCGGGCGGAGCCTTCATCGCGGTCGGTGCCTTGCACCTTCCGGGCGAAGAGGGTCTGGCCAAGCTTTATGAGGACGCGGGCTTCACGGTGACGCCGGTTTACCGGTGAAGCAAAGTCATTCGCCGTGACCGGCAATCATCATCGCTTCATAGGCCAGGCGCTCGGTCTTCTTCATCCGCTCGGACTCCGATTTGAGCTGCCCGCAAGCGGCGAGAATGTCCTGCCCGCGCGGCGTGCGGATCGGTGAGGCGTAGCCGTTGGCGTTGATGAAGTCGGCGAACTTCTCGATCTGCTCCCAGTCCGAACATTCATGGTCCGAGCCGGGCCATTTGTTGAACGGAATCAGATTGATCTTGGCCGGAATGCCCTTGAGGAGCCGCACCAGTTCCTTGGCGTCGGCGAGAGAATCGTTGACGCCCTTGAGCATGACATATTCGAACGTGATGCGGCGCGCGTTCGACAGGCCTGGATAGGCGCGGCAGGCAGCCAATAGGTCGGCGATCGGGTACTTCTTGTTGATCGGCACCAGCACGTCGCGCAACTCGTCGGTGACCGCATGCAGCGAGATGGCCAGCATGGCGCCGGTTTCCTCGCCGATCGGCCCGATCTTCGGCACGACGCCCGAGGTCGACAGCGTCACGCGGCGCTTGGACAGCGACAGCCCGTCGCCGTCGGTGAAGACCTGCATCGCATCGCGCACATGCTCGTAATTGTAGAGCGGCTCGCCCATGCCCATCATGACGATGTTGGAGACCTTGCGGCCTTCGGACGGCACGATCGCGCCGGCCGGCGTGTCGGCGTCGGGGAAGTCGCCAAGGCGCTGGCGGGCGAGCATGACCTGCGCGACGATCTCGCCGGCGGTCAGGTTGCGGACAAGCGTCTGCGTTCCGGTGTGGCAGAATGTGCATGTCAGCGTACAGCCGACCTGGCTGGAGACGCACAGCGTGCCGCGCCCTTCCTCGGGGATATAGACAGTCTCGATCTCCACCGGCTTGCCGGCTCCGCGCGGCGGAAACCGCAGCAGCCATTTTCGCGTGCCGTCGGCTGAAATCTGCTCTTCGACGATCTCGGGACCGGCGATGGTAAAGCGCTCCGCGAGCGTCGCCTTGAGGTCCTTGGAGACATTGCTCATGGCGGCGAAATCATCGACGCCGCGTACATAAAGCCAGTGCCAGAGCTGCTGCACGCGCATCCTGATCTGCCGGTCGGGCACACCGGCATCCCGCAGCGTCTCACCCAGCCTTGCCCGCGTCAGCCCGATCAGCGACGGCCGGTCGTCGATGCGGCTCGCCTGCGCGGCGGCAAGCTGCGCGCGCGTCGCATTGTCGCGAATGTCCAGTGAAATGGCCATGGCTTCGGACCGGATTGCGTCGGTGAAGCCCGCATATGTGCCATAGGGGGGCAAAGCGCAAGAAAAAGCCGGACCCGAAGGCCCGGCCATTGCGGAACGGGACGGTGCAGAGCGGCGCTACTGGCAGTTCTGGATCGCGTTCAACGCCGCGGTCACGCCCGACAGCGAATACTCGTAGGTGGTGTTTGTGCCGCGTCTCGAGGTGGCCTGAACCACCATGCGCGAGCCGGCCCGCATGGCGGCAACCAGCGCGGGATCCTGTGCTGCGTTCTCGGTCCAGGCGGTGTTATCCTTGGAGAAGAAGGAGAAGGGCGCGCCGTCCACGGTCACCGTGACTTTCGAGTTTTCCTGGAGCGTGTACCCGGCGATGAACTGCGGCTCGAATGTCACGTTCTGGCCGCCCCGCTGGGTGACGACGAAGAAATTATCCCCGTGATTGACGTTCGAGGGCTGCTTGGTCAGCGGTACCGAAACCACATAGCAGACCTTGGCGCCGCCGGACTGATAGCTGATGGCACCCCAGTCGTTGAACTGTCCGATGCGCTGCGGCGTCTGCGCCTGCGCGGCAACGCTGCCGGTCATCAGCGCGCCCACCGCAACCGCTGCCGCCAAAACTCGTTTTCCGTGAAGCATTGTTCCTACCAAGTTCAAAAGGGGCCGCATAAGCGTGTCAGCGCCCGGATTTGTGCCGTTCGCCCATGGCTTCCACCTTGGAAAAAGATGGTTACCAAACCATGAACGGGACCGGCTTTCGACCTTCGTGCCGACCATGTCACGGCATCGCTTCGAAGCGCCATCCGGACGTCTTGGTGCCCGCCTATCGGCCTTGACGAATGCCTGTCGCCGAGGAAAACGGCAACAGTTTGACTTTGTTCGGCAAATTGGGCGAATGTCGCCCGATCGGCGCAAATGGTCGGGCTGACGGGCCCTTCACAGCGCGCATGGCGCCCTTGTCCGGAACCAGAGACTGTTTGATGAGCGAACAGCACAAACACTTCGCTGCGCTGGCCGCGCGCGTGGCCAGCGACCGCGACAAGACCGCCTTCGCCGAACTGTTCGATTTCTTCGCGCCGCGCATCAAGGCCTATCTGCGCCGTCTGGGCCTCGAGGACAGCGCCGCCGAGGACATCGCCCAGGAAGTGATGATCGTGCTGTGGCACAAGGCCAACCTGTTCGATCCGACCAAATCGTCGCTGTCGACCTGGCTCTTCCGCGTTGCCCGCAACCGGCGCATCGACGCGTTGCGGCGGGACAAGTCCGGGCTTCTCGATCCGGACGAACCGATGCTGCGGCCGGCCGAATCACCGCTTCCCGATGCTATGATGGATGGCGAACAGCGCGATGCGCGCGTGCGCGATGCACTGGCGGGCCTGCCGGAGGAGCAGGTGGGGCTGATCCGCATGGCATTCTTTCTGGGCTATTCGCACAGCCGGATCGCCGACGAGACCGGACTGCCCCTCGGCACCGTCAAGTCTCGCATCCGACTCGCCTTCGGACGGCTGCGGCGGGCGCTGGAAAAGGACGAACAGGTCGACACCGATTTCTGAGCGCTCCTCTTGCTTGCCCCTCCCAAATCTCTGGCGTAAGCATCGGCGATGGTTTCGATTCGCGTTTGCCTTGCCGTTTCCGTCGCCTGTTCCTCGGCGCTTCTCGCCGCATGCTCGACCGGCGGCGATGTCGGCTTGAGCCAAAGCGCCCAACCCCGTCTCGCCAGCTGGAGCTGCACCGGCGGTGTGCGGCTGACGATTGCGCGCACCGGCTCCGGGCTCGATATCACGGACAGCCGCGGCGTCACCGTCAGCCTGCCGCCCGATCCGCCCGGACAGCGCGAACGCTATGCCAAGACGGGCTATGCGCTGGTGTTCGCCGGCCGGACGGCAAGCTGGTTCGCCAGCGGCCAGGCGCCAACGGATTGCCGTCGCTGAGCGACGTTTGCGCGCATAAGGAGGCCCGCCTTTCCCGTTCGCCGGTCAACATCGGATCGAGGACACGCCGGTTCTGCGGCCTGGTCTCCGCGTCCGACCAATTGACGATGGCACGATGCCGCATGACCTTTGACGCAGTGCGAAACGCGCTCTAGAACATTTCCAATCGCGACGCTGCGCGAGCCGTTTGGCAGCGCGCACCAATCAGAACGATCAAGGGGAAAGCGGTGTCTTCAACCAGCTCGTCGGCCACCAGCGGCCAGGCCAGGAAGGAACGGCCGCTTTCGCCGCATCTGTCCATCTACAAGCTGATCCCCAACATGATCGCCTCGATCATGCATCGCATCACGGGGGTCGCGCTCTACTTCGGCACCGTGCTGGTGGCCTGGTGGCTGATCGCGGCGGCGGCGGGTCCGGCCTATTTCGACTACGTCAACGGCTTCTTCGGCTCGCTCTTCGGCATGCTGATCCTTCTGGGATACACGTGGGCCCTGATGCATCACCTTCTGGGCGGCCTGCGGCATTTTGCCTGGGACGCGAGCAAGCTGATCAGCAAGCAAATGTCGACCAAGCTCGCCTATGCGACGTTCATCGGGTCGGGCGCGTTGACGCTTCTGGTCTGGCTGATCGCCATGCTGGTGCGCTGAGGAGATCTCCATGTCCATCAAAACACCGTTCAAGCGCGTCGAAGGCCTGGGATCGGCCAAGGACGGCACCGAGCATTTCTGGCGGCAGCGCCTGACCGCGCTGGCCAATGTGCCGCTGATCATCGCCTTTGTCTGGATCGTCGTTTCGCTCAACGGCGAGGACCACGCCACCGTCGCCGCGACCTTCGCCAACCCGTTCGTTGCGGTGGTCATGCTGCTGGTGATCGTGTCGGCGCTTTATCACGCCAAGCTCGGCATGCAGGTGGTCATCGAGGATTACATCCATGGCGAGCTGGCGAAGTATGCGCTGCTCGTCGCCAACATCTTCTTCACCTTCGGGATCGCGGTTCTCGCGGTCTTCGCCATACTGAAAATGGGTTTCGGAAGCTGACATGAGCACCAACGGCAATGCAGCGGCACCGGGCGTCAACGGCCGGGCCTACACCTACGAGGACCACAAGTTCGACGTGGTGGTCGTCGGCGCCGGCGGCGCGGGCCTGCGCGCGACACTGGGCATGGCCGAGCAGGGCCTCAGAACCGCCTGCATCACCAAGGTGTTTCCGACCCGGTCGCACACGGTCGCCGCCCAGGGCGGCATCGCTGCGAGCCTGCAGAACATGACGCCCGACAGCTGGCAGTGGCACATGTACGACACCGTCAAGGGTTCGGACTGGCTCGGCGATGTCGATGCCATGCAGTATCTCGCCATGGAAGCGCCCAAGGCGGTCTATGAGCTCGAGCATTACGGTGTGCCGTTCTCGCGCACCGAGGACGGCCGCATCTATCAGCGCCCGTTTGGCGGGCACATGCAGAATTATGGCGAAGGGCCGCCGGTGCAGCGCACCTGCGCGGCTGCCGACCGCACCGGTCACGCGATCCTGCACACGCTTTATGGCCAGTCGCTGCGCAACAATGCGCAGTTCTATATCGAGTATTTCGCCATCGACCTGATCATGGACGAGGACGGCACCTGCACCGGTGTCGTCGCCTGGAACCTCGATGATGGCACCATCCACCGCTTTTCGGCCAAGATGGTCGTGCTGGCCACGGGCGGCTATGGCCGGGCCTATTTCTCGGCCACATCCGCGCATACCTGCACGGGCGACGGCAACGGCATGATCGCGCGCGCCGGCCTGCCGCTTCAGGACATGGAATTCGTGCAGTTCCACCCGACCGGCATTTACGGCGCGGGCTGCCTGATCACGGAAGGCGCGCGCGGCGAAGGCGGCTATCTGGTCAATTCCGAAGGCGAGCGCTTCATGGAGCGCTATGCGCCGTCAGCCAAGGATCTTGCCTCACGCGATGTCGTCTCGCGCTGCATGACGATGGAAATCCGCGAGGGGCGCGGCGTCGGCAAGAGCGCCGACCATATCCACCTTCATCTCGATCACCTCGACCCGGCGGTTCTGGCCGAGCGCCTGCCTGGCATCTCCGAAAGCGCCAAGATCTTCGCCGGCGTCGATGTCACGAAAGAACCGATCCCGGTGCTGCCGACCGTGCATTACAATATGGGCGGCATTCCCACCAATTATTGGGGCGAGGTGCTGAACCCGACCGATGGCGACCCCGATGCGATCGCACCCGGCCTGATGGCCGTCGGCGAAGCGGGCTGTGCATCCGTGCATGGTGCGAACCGTCTGGGTTCGAACTCTCTGATCGATCTGGTCGTGTTCGGCCGCGCCGCAGCCATCCGCGCCGGCGAAGTGGTCGATCGCGAAGCATCCGTTCCCGCTATCAATCGCGCATCCTGCGACAAGATCATGGAGCGGTTCGACCGGTTGCGGCATGCCAACGGCGGTACGCCCACAGCCGATCTGCGCCTGAAGATGCAGACGATCATGCAGGAGGACGCCGCGGTCTTCCGCACGCAGGAGACGCTCGAACAGGGTTGCCGCCGCATGGACGCAGCTCATCAGGAGCTGGCCGACATCAACGTCACCGACCGGTCGATGATCTGGAACTCGGACCTTGTCGAGACGCTGGAACTGGAAAACCTGATGGCCTGCGCGATCACCACGGTCTATGGCGCCGAGGCGCGCAAGGAAAGCCGCGGCGCCCATGCGCGCGAGGATTTCAAGGACGGCCCGATGGCGGGCCGCGACGACGAGAACTGGCGCAAGCACACGCTGGCATGGATGAGCGAGACCGGCGCGGTGACGCTCGACTATCGGCCCGTGCACACCGATCTTCTGGCCGAGGGCATCGAACTGGCCAAGATCGCGCCGAAAGCGCGGGTGTACTGACGCCTTCTGGTTCGGGTGCCGTTTGAGCAGCCGCCGCGGCGTGTCCGGCCCGGTAAACCCGATGGCAATGTCTTGGACATAAGGTATTCCGGTACGAGCCGGGAGCCAATTGTCGATGACGCCTCAGACCACGCCTACACCACAAGCCGAGCCCAAGGCCGAAGCTGGCGGATGGGTGTTCGGCGTGACGCTGACGCTGCTCGGATTTGGCTTCATGCTGCAAAGCCTGTTCGACACCGACATTGTCGTATCGGGCCTCGTTGTTCTGGTGGTCGTTGTGCTGGTCAGCCTTGCCGGGCCCCGCCGAGGGCATAGCGGTCGCGCGCGCTTTCTGCCGCCGCTGGTCCTGTTTCCGACGCTCCTTTTTGCGTTCTGGTACTTCATTACCATCAAGTTCGGCCAGTTCGGGCTTGGCCCGATCCTGTTTCATGCCAATCATGGCGTCGAAGCGAATGGGGTCGTCAGCGAGTTCCTTCGTACCTCGCGCATGCCGCTGGCCTATATCGTCGCGCTTGTCGTCGGGCTCTGGCTGCTGTCGGCGACCGACCACCGGTTTCGCCGGATCGACCGGCTGGCGGTTCTGCCGCTGCTGGTCTTCAACCCGTTCACCTGGTCGGTGGCAGAATATGTCGGCGATGCCGAAGCCGCCTCGCACAAGGTGGTCTATAGCGGCTATGCCGAGATTGGCGATCTGCGAAAGGCTGGAACCAACAGGCCAAACCTTCTGATCCTCTACCTTGAAAGTAGCGAGCGGACTCTGATGGATGAAGGCGCGTTCGGCGACGTGATGGCGCCGCTTGCGCCGTTTGCCGCACGCGGGATCGAGCTGACCAATCTGCACGAGGCGGCGCTGACGAACTGGACGCTGGCCGGACAGGTTGCCTCCCAATGCGGTGTTCCGCTGATGCCGCTCGGCCTTGTGACACACAACAGCTTTCATTTCGTCGATGACGCGTTCCTTCCGGGCGCCACCTGCCTTGGCGATCTTCTGGCGCGTGACGGCTATGAAACCGCCTTCATGAAGGCCGCTCCGTTGCGTTTCGCCGGAACGGACATCTATGCGGCCGGCCATGGCTGGCAGCGACGCCTTGGTTTCGCGGAACTGCGCGACCAGATTCGTGCCGGCACGATCGAATGGGGCATGAACGACGAAGATCTCTACGACGCCGTCTATCGCGAAATCGAAGATATGGCGGCCACAGGCCGCCCCTATGCGCTCGCGGCGACGAATATTGGTGGCCACGCGCCGCATGGTTATGTGTCGCCCAAGTGTCGGACACGGCCCTCGGTCACGCGCTATACCAATCGCATGCTGCAGTCCTACCGCTGCACCCACGAACTGGCCGCCGAACTGCTTGATCGGCTCGAGGTGTCCGGCCATCTCGACAACACCGTTGTCGTGATCCAGAGCGACCATCTGGCGATGCGCAACTCGGTCTACCGGCAACTCAAGCAGCGTGAACGGCGCAATTTCTTTGTCGCCTTCGGCCCCGGCATTGAACCGCAGGCGATCGACCGCGACGCGACCATGATGGACGTCTATCCGACCATCCTCGAGCTGCTCGGCTATGCTCCACCCGATGGCCGTGCCGGGATCGGTGTCTCGCTTCTTTCGCAGAACCATACGCTGATTGAAACGCACGGATTGCCTGCGCTGGACAAGGCGATCTACGGCGATACGGCACTGCGCAACCGGCTCTGGGGCGTCGAGGCGGGCAGTTGATGCGCGTCGATTTGGCCAAGGCACCGGACCATTTGCGCAGTTGCAACATTGCAGCGCAACATCGATAACATGCGCACTTTGGTCCAACTTGATCGGGCCGTGCCGCTTCACTATCACCTCCGGTGAGCGGCCCACGCGATACGTGGTCAGCGCCGGTTGCAGAAAAGAGACAAGGCAGATGGTCGAACTCGCCCTACCCAAGAACTCCCAGATTGAACCCGGCCGGTCCTGGGCCCGCCCGGAAGGGGCCAACAATCTCAAAGAGTTCCGCATCTATCGCTGGAGCCCGGACGACGACCAGAACCCGCGGCTCGACACCTATTACGTGGATCTCGACGATTGCGGGCCGATGGTGCTCGACGGCCTTTTGTGGATCAAGAACAGTGTCGACCCCACACTGACGCTGCGCCGGTCGTGCCGCGAGGGGATTTGCGGCTCCTGCGCGATGAACATTGACGGCACGAACACGCTGGCCTGCACCAAGGGCATGGACGAGGTGGAAGGGCCGGTGAAGGTCTATCCGCTGCCGCATTTGCCGGTGGTCAAGGATCTGGTGCCGGACCTGACCAATTTCTACGCCCAGCACCGGTCGATCGAGCCCTGGCTGAAGACGACGACGCCGGCGCCCGAAAAGGAATGGAAGCAGAGCCATGAGGACCGCGCCAGGCTGGACGGGCTCTACGAGTGCATCCTGTGCGCCTGCTGCTCGACCTCGTGCCCGTCCTATTGGTGGAACGGTGATCGCTATCTGGGTCCGGCCGTTTTGCTGCAGGCCTATCGCTGGCTGATCGACAGCCGCGACGAGGCCACCGGCGAGCGTCTTGACCATCTGGAAGACCCGTTCCGGCTTTATCGGTGCCACACCATCATGAACTGCACCCAGGCCTGCCCGAAGGGGCTCAACCCGGCCAAGGCGATCGCCGAGATCAAGCAGATGATGGTCGAGCGGCGCGTCTAGCTGTCGAGGCTCCTCATCAAGCCGTTTCGTCGGCCAGGGCAGGCTCTTCTCGACGACCTAAACCGGCCGCACGGGCGATGGCAGCGCCGGTTGCCGTGGCGCGGTAGAACGCGCGGGGCGGCCGGGCATCCTCGTCCACGGTTCGGGTGACCCAGCCGCACGCTTCCAGTGACTTCAGCGCCTGCGACAGGGCCCTATTGGTGATAGAACCCAACGATCGGCCGATCTCATTGAACGTCCGCGGCGCCTGAAGGAGCGCCAGGACAGGAACGGTCCAGGCCCGGCGCAAAAGGTCCCGGTGCTGTGATGCCGCTGCGGCCTCGGTGAGCGCATGGGCTATGGCGGCAATATCCTGACCAGCCCCGGTCAGGCGGAACTCGGGTCGGAGCGGATGGCCGTGCCCGGGATTGCGCTCGACAAGGCCGAGATCAACCAGGTGCGTCACGCTCTGCGCAAAGGCTGTGCGGCCGGCGCCGGTCGCCGTCAGAAGTTGTGCCTGGCGGCCCGGAACACCCTCGTGCAGGGCGGCAAGGATGGCGAGGGACCACGCCTTGCAGGTGATGTTGACAAGCGTCTCTATGTCCATAAAATATACTTAGCATAATTTTAAAACAAAGGAAGACGCCATGCCGGTCGTGACGCTGGACGAAACAATCACCATCGCGATCTCCGTGCGCGACCGACATGCCAGCGCCAAATGGTATGGCGAGATGCTGGGGTTCGAGCCGCTCTACCATGCCGACGATGTGGGCTGGAGCGAGCTGACGACGTTCTCGAAGGGCGTCACGCTCGGCCTAGGTGAGCAGGCCGAACCGGCGCCGGGCAATTCGGTCCCGGTGTTCGGCGTCGCCGACATCCAAACCGCACGCCGGAACCTTGAAGCGGTCGGCGTGGCCTTTGACGGTGAGACGATCGAGATTGAAGGGATGGTTCGTACCGCAACTTTTTATGACCCGGACGGCAACGCGCTGATGCTGGCCGAGGATCTGACAAAGGCAGCCTGACCGTTTCGATCCCGCCCTCCGCCTATTGGCCGTTTGTCGGGTTGCCGGCGATGCGGTCAATGAAGGCGGCGATCGTATCGAACATCTCCTCGCCGCGGTCGATCCAGATGTGTCCGCCATCGGGATAGACGATCAGTTCGGCGCCGTCGACCATCGCTGCGATGTGCCGCGCGCTCGTGGCGGTGTCGAAGAAATCATCCTCCGCCGAGATCGCCAGCGTCGGAACGGCAATGCGGCGGACGTCGAGATCGCCATAGCCGCCGACCGTGTCCGCCCACAGCCCTTCGGCGCGTGCGCTTACCGGCAGGATGCTGCGCCTTATGCGCGCCACGCGGGCCTGCTCGGCCGGCCCGGCGGCCGCAACCAGCGCCGGGTCGGTCGCCAGGACCAGGCGGGTCATCCGGTCCGGCATGAATTCGATCGCCAGCCAGAACAGAAAGTCGGAACGGAGCGCCGCCTTGACGAGGCGCTCCTGCAATGGCGACCAAGGTTCGACCGGCGGGAAACCGGGAACGTCGAGGGCGGGTACGATCAGGATGAGTGCGGCGCAGCGCTCGGGATGGCGGATCGCGAAGGCCAATGCGGAGCGCGCGCCAGCCGATCCGCCAATGACGGCGACCTGGTCGAGACCCAGCGCATCGAGAAGATCGACGAAAACGTCGGCCTGCGCATTGGCGGACCGGTCCTCCGGCGCGGGCGACCCGGGATAGCCGAAGCGCGACGGCGATATGATCTTGTAACCGCGCTCGGCGAGCGGCCCGGCCATGGACAATCCCTGATCGTAGCCGCCGCCCGAACCATGGATCATCAGGACGGGCGGACCGTCGCCGGCCTCCGCATAGGCGAGTGGTCCGCTGCGCGTTTGGACCTGCTCGACGGCAAAGGCGGCGAGCCGCTGCTGCGCCTCGACCAGGGCGGCCTGATATCGGGCATACAATGTGCCGGCGCCGATCACGGCAACGGCAAGCAGAGCCGCAAAAACCCAACGGGTGATCTTCATGGGCGCCCGCCTCCGTCCGTTCGCATCTCGCGCCTAGCACAGCGGGCACAATCGAGCGTTGACCGGCGTCAAGGCGGTCGGACGCCGCTATTCCCGACGCAGGATCCGGTCGACCAGGAAGTTCCCCGCCCGGCTGGCCTGATAGGCGTCCATCATCGCCTGCTTGTCATAGTCTGTATGCAGCCAGTCGCGAAAGGCGATGCCGCGTTCGCGATGGGCGTCCCTGTAGGCTTCGATGAACGCGTCGAGCATGCCGGTCTTGGCGTGCTTGAGATGCAGGTAGCGGAACGACAATTGGGCCAAAGCGTCCTCAGGCGGGCGGCCGGACCAGAGCATGTAGAGCGCAGCCCCGAGCCCGGCGCGGTCGGCCCCGGACTTGCAGTGCATCAGAAGCGGTTTTTCGGCGCGCTCGAAGATCGCAAAAAGCGCTTCGACCTCTTCGATCGTTGGCGGCATGCGCGAATAGAGCCGTGTGTCGATCATCTCGATGCCGGCGCGGGCGCATTCTTCCCGTTCGAGAAAGTAGGACCCCCAGCGCGACGGACCGCGCAGATTGATGATCGTCCGGATGCCGCGGCGTTCGAGATCGGCGATCTGGGCCGGCGATGGCTGGTTCGAGCGCCAGACGCCCGGAGCGATTTCGTGCAGATTACGCCACCAAAGCCGCAGGAAGCCGTGATCGAACACCATCATGTCCAGATGGGCCCAGCGCCGGTTGGCGGGCTTCGACAGATCGGCGGTCCAGCCGTCACGCCAGATCGAGTGTCGTTCGCGAAAGGCGGATTTCAATCGGGCTATCAAGACAGTCGTGCCGCCGGTGGTTGGACCGCGCGGCCTGCTTAGGCACGAGGGCGCCATTTGGCAAGCGGCGGGCGGTTGCCGCAACTCACACAGAAGTGTTCCGGCTTGAATTGCCTTGGCCGTGGGAGGGCGTATGTCGAGGGCAAAGATCGCAGGAGCCTCGATATGCCGAAAAAAGTCATCCACGCCACCTTCCTTGCCGCCGCCTTGGCCATCGGCGCCATGACGGGCGCGGCCCAGGCCGAAACCCGGTCGCTGATCGTCGCCGGCGGGTGCTTCTGGTGTGTCGAGAGCGATTTCGATCATGTGGCCGGTGTCGTCGGCACCACATCGGGCTATGCGGGCGGCGAGATGCAGAACCCGACATACCGGAACCACGGCCGGCACCGCGAGGTTGTCAAGATCGACTATGATTCGTCGGTGACCGACTACAAGACGCTGATCGAGATTTTCCTGCGCACCGTCGATCCGCTGGATGCGGGCGGTCAGTTCTGCGATCGCGGACGCTCTTACGAAACGGCGATCCACGCGGCCACTGATGCCGAAAAAGTGGTGGCGCTCGAGGCGGTCAATGCAGCCTCGCAGGCTCTTGGACAAGGGGTGGTCATCCCCGTCGAGGGGCCGGTGACATTCTGGCGGGCCGAGGACTATCACCAGGATTATTATCTGAGCCAGGAACGCCAGTTGACGCGGTTCGGCTATGTCACCCGTGCCGAGGCTTACAAGGGCTATCGAAAGGGCTGCGGCCGCGACGCGCGCGTCAGGCAAATCTGGGGCGCCGAGGCCTATCGGGGCGTCGACAAGCCCGCGACCTGACTCGCGCGAACGCCGCCAAATCTTTGCCACGGCGGCATTTTTTGACGTTCACGCGCCAAATGTGCCGGTCGGCATTTTCCAGCCATTGCCTCCTGTGTCATAATAACGATACAGAAATCGGCAAGGGACGGTGAACTGCGACCGGACATCATGGCCATGGAAATCCAGAGCGCGACTTCAACCTTTGCGGGCGTGATCAACGGCCGCAGGGCCGGCACTGCCGCCGATGCAGACCCGCATATCGTCGACCAGCTCATCGCCGAACGCGGACAGACGCTGGTCAAGAGTCCCCTGTGGCCGGTGCTTCGCCCGGCGCTCTACAAGGTTCTGCACTACGACGAAGCCGTGCGCATGGCCGATGCCGTGGCTTCGATGAGCGGGCTGGATTGCTTCGGCCATATCAGCGATCTTCTGAAGCTCGATGTGCGCGTTCAGGGCAGCGGTCATCTGCCGTCGGAAGGCGCGTTCATTCTGGTTTCGAACCACCCGACGGGCATCGCCGATGGCGTGGCCGTCTACGACATGCTCAAGAACATTCGTCCCGACTTCATGTTCTTTGCCAACCGCGACGCGATCCGCGTCAACCAGCGGCTGGCCGAGATCATCATTCCGGTCGAATGGCGCGCCGACCAGAAGTCGCACGCCAAGAGCCGCGAAACGTTGGTGCAGACCAATGGCGCCTTCAAGGATGGCCGGGCCATCGTCCTGTTCCCGTCCGGGCGCATCGCCTACTGGTCGCACGGCGCGCTGCGGGAGCGGCCATGGATGGCCACCGGGATCCAGATGGCCAAACGCTATCACGTGCCGATCGTGCCGATGCACATGGAAGCGCGCAATTCGTGGCTGTTCTACCTTTTGGCGCACCGCAACCCGGAATTGCGCGACATGACGGTCTTTCATGAGCTGCTCAACAAGACCGGCAAGACCTTCTCGATGACGCTCGGCGCGCCGATTCAGCCGGAGACGCTCAACGGCGACGTACAGGACCTGACGGTCCAGCTGCAGGATCATTGCGAGCACACGCTCAAAGACGATCCCGGTGCCGTTTTCTCAGCCTGAACGCGTCGCTTTCGCGGGTCGCGTTGGCCGGCAGGCCGCGTTGAAAAACGGCGCCGGCCTGTCCGCAGGTCAGGCGATCTTCTGTCCGGTCTTGGCCCAGTCGGCGAGAAATGCGTCGAGCCCCTTGTCGGTCAGCGGATGCTTGACGAGCGCCTTGAGTGTCGCCGGCGGGACCGTCGCCACATCGGCGCCGAGCAAGGCCGCTTCCTTGACGTGATTGACCGTGCGGATCGAGGCGGCAAGGATTTCGGTGTCGAATTCGTAATTATCGTAGATGGTGCGGATTTCCTCGATCAGCTCCATGCCGTCGATGGCCATGTCGTCCAGGCGGCCGATGAAGGGCGAGATGAACGTCGCGCCCGCCTTGGCGGCCAGAAGCGCCTGATTGGCAGAAAAGCACAGCGTGACATTGACCTGCTGGCCGCCCTGCGTGATCGCCCGGCAGGCTTTCAGCCCGTCCATGGTCAGCGGCAGCTTGATGCACACATTGTCGGCGATCTTGCCGAGAATGTCGGCCTCTTTCATCATGCCGTCGAAATCGGTCGCGGCGACTTCGGCCGACACCGGGCCGTCGACGATGTCGCAGATTTCCTTGGTGACCTCGGCGATGTCGCGCCCCGATTTCAGGATCAGCGAGGGGTTGGTTGTCACCCCGTCCAGCAGTCCGATATCGTTAAGCTCCCGGATTTCGCCAACGTCCGCCGTATCGACAAAGAACTTCATGATTCCTCTTCCCGCGTTCGTGTTATGCGGCCGCGCCGCCCTTTCGGGTTTCGTTTAGAACAATCCGGCGTCAAGGTCACGGGTGATGTCCGACGATTCGAAAAATGTGCCGCGGACCGTGTCGGTTCTGGTGCCGACGCCGTCGCCGGTGCCTTACACATATGCGCTGCCGGACGGCGTTTCGGCGGACCCGGGCGCGATCGTCCAGGTGCCGCTCGGACCGCGCCAGGTGGCCGGAATCGTCTGGGAGGTCGGGGATAACGGCAACGACATCGATCCCGCCAAGCTGCGCCCGGTCACGACGGTTTTCGATTGTCCGACGCTGACGCCGGACATGCGCCGTTTCATTGCGTGGGTGTCGCGCTACACGCTTTCGGCGCCGGGCATGGTGGCGCGCATGGTGCTGCGCGCCCCTGCGGCGTTCGAGCCGGAAGCGCCGGTCGCGGGCCTCGCGCTGACCGATGAACGCCCGCAGCGGATGACATCGGCGCGTGAGCGCGTGGTGGCGCTGGCTGCCGAAAGCAGCCCCATGGCGTGGACCCGTTCGGGCCTTGCCCATGCGGCCGGTGTCTCGCTTTCGGTGGTGGACGGGCTGGCTGCGGCCGGCACGTTCGAGGCCGTGACCCTGCCGCCCACAGCGATCGTGGCACCGCCCGATCCAAATCATGGCCCGCCGGACCTTCATGACAGTCAGGCGCGCGCGGCCGAGGCGTTGACGGGCGACATTCAGGCGGACCGGTTCGCCGCAACGCTGCTGGAAGGGGTGACGGGCGCGGGCAAGACCGAGGTCTATTTCGAGGCGATTGCGGCGGCCGTCAGCGCAGGCCGGCAGGTTCTGGTGATGCTGCCGGAGATCGCGCTGACGCAGGCCTTCATCGATCGGTTCGAAGCCCGTTTCGGCGCGCCGCCGGCGCCGTGGCATTCCGACCTGCCGCCGAAAACCCGCGAGAAGGTCTGGCGGCAGGTTGCCGAAGGATCGGTCGAGGTTGTCGCCGGCGCGCGTTCGGCGCTGTTTCTGCCGTTTGCCGATCTCGGGCTCGTCATCGTCGACGAAGAGCATGATGCCGCCTATAAGCAGGAGGATCGCGTCTATTACAATGCGCGCGACATGGCTGTCGTACGCGCCAAACTGGCCGATTGTCCGGTGGTGCTGGTCTCGGCCACACCATCGGTTGAAACCCGTCACAATGCGCTGGAAGGCCGCTACCGGCATTTGCGCCTTGACCGCCGCCACGCCGATGCGGCGCTGCCCGACGTCGCGCTTGTCGACATGCGCCAGAACCCGCCCGCCCGGGGCGGGTTCCTGTCACCGGTCCTGCTCGATGCGATGGCACAAACGCTCGAAAAGCAGGAACAGTCGCTCCTGTTCCTCAACAGGCGCGGCTATGCACCTTTGACGCTGTGCCGGGTGTGCGGACATCGCTTTGCCTGTGAGAACTGTTCGGCCTGGCTGGTCGAACACCGGTTCCGGGGCCAATTGCAGTGCCACCATTGCGGCCATCACGAGCCCGTCCCCGAAGCCTGCCCCGAATGCGGCACGTTCGACCATCTGGTGGCCTGTGGGCCGGGCATCGAGCGCATCGCCGAGGAAACGCTGACGCATTTCCCCGATGCGCGGGTGATCGTCCTGTCGTCGGACATGGCCGGCGGCGTCAAGCGGCTGCGGCTCGAGATGGAGGCGATCGCCAAGGGAGAGGCGGACATCATCATCGGCACGCAACTGGTCGCCAAGGGCCACAATTTCCCGCTTCTGACGCTGGTCGGCGTGGTCGATGCCGATCTGGGTCTGGCAAACGGCGATCCGCGCGCCGCAGAGCGAACGTTCCAGCTCTTGTCGCAGGTGACCGGACGCGCGGGCCGAACCGGCCGGCAAAGCCTTGGCCTGATTCAAACCTTCCAGCCTGACCATGCGGTTCTGAAAGCCTGCGCCAGCGGCGATGCGGAAGCGTTTTATGCCGCGCAACTGGCCGAACGTGAACGCGGGCGCATGCCACCCTTCGGCCGGCTGGCGGCGGTAATCGTGTCTGCAACCAACCGCCCTGACGCCGAGGCGCACGGACGGGCATTGCGTGCCGCTGCGCCCTCATCGAGCGACATTACGGTCTTGGGTCCGGCCGAGGCGCCGCTCGCCATGGTGCGCGGCCGCCACCGGTTCCGACTGCTGGTGCATGGTTCGGAACGCGCCGACATGCAGGCCTATCTGCGGGCGATGATCGCGACCGCGCCCAACCCCCGCGGCTCGGTCCGCGTTGCGGTCGATGTCGATCCGCAGAGTTTTCTGTGAGGGCCCGAGTTGCCCCGTTTCCCGCTAGCGAATCGACCGGCTTCGCGAATCGTATCCGCCCCAAACGGTCGTCGTTGTGTTCCCGTCCGCGGTCACATCGAAGCGATAGCTCGATACGGTGTTGCCCGTGGTGTTGCAGGGTGGCAGAAACCGGTGATTGACCACCGTGGTTCCGGACCCGTCCGACGTGACGCGGGTGCGACGATGTTCAAATGTCGTCCCATTGCTGATCTGATCCCACATCCTGATCCGGATCGGCACGCCGGCAACGGGCGAGTGCCGGATCGTCAGTGTCGGCGGCGCTCCCCGACCGCCCAGACGCGTGCAGATATTGTCGAGGGTCAATGGCGAGACGGAAACCGAATTGACCTGGAAATCGACGGCAGTGGAGGCAATCTCGGCAGATGTGTCAGCGGTTTGCGTACAGCCCGTGACGGCCGCCATTGCGACAGTTGCACCGATAATAGTTGTAATTCTCATGAAAATCCCCCTATCGTTTCAAGAATTGCGTATTTTGAATATGTTGTGACAGAAATTTCTATTCTTGTAAATTCATCCAAAGTATCAAATTACAATGCGATGACAATCCAATGCGAATGTTTGCTTCGGGTCGGGCGATAAGGGGCGCCGTCCGAACACCTTTGACGGCGTTGATCGCCGCCACACCCAGCCCGCGTGGATCGGTCCGCGTGGCGGTCGATGTCGATCCGCAGAGTTTCCTTTGACGTATCTTGCCAGTGCCGCATCTTCGCGGTCTTCCCGAAAGGCTTTCCATGCTCTCCATCATCCCTCCGCAAACCCTTGGCGAATGGCTGGCCTGGTCCTCGGCCCTGATCACGATCGTCTTCGGACTGATCTGTTTCTTTGCGCCGCGCACGACCTACCGCATCCTGCGCCTTGAGACCCGTCCGGACGTGCCCGAGGCCGTTTCAGAAAGCCGGGCGACGATGGCCGGCTTTTATCTGGGCGCCGGCATTCTGGCGATTTTGTTCCAGCAGCCCTTCGTCTGGATGGTGTTGGGTGCCGGCTGGGCATTCACGGCGCTGGGGCGGCTGGTTTCGATCGTTGTCGACCGCGGCAACACCAGCTTCAACTGGGGCTCGCTCGTCTTCGAGGCTGCGTTGGCGACCGCGCCGCTTGCCTTTGCACTAGGCTACATTCGATAGCGCCGGTCATCCGCGCCATTTGTCCTGCGACAAAAGGGTGAGTGCGCCGTCTTGCACCGCAATAGGGGCTATGCTAGACGGCCCTGAAATGGCTGCCGGAGACAGCAACAGCTTTCGTGCGGCCATAAAAAATAAAGTCAAATCAATGTGTTAGATCGCCAATCAAACGCGAGATTACACATTCCGAACTTCAGGGACGTATCAAGCGGTGGCCAGTTCAACTTCCACGACCTCCGTTGCTGCCCGCTATGCCCGCTCGCTGTATGAGCTTGCCGCCGAAGCCAAGTCCGTCGAGGCGGTCGAAGAGGCGCTTGGCGCGTTCGAGGCGATGATCGGCGAGAGCGAAGATCTCAAGCGCCTGGTCGAAAGTCCGGTCTTTTCGGCCGATGAGCAGGCCGCGGCGATTGACGCCATCGTCGCAAAGGCTGGCCTGCCGGATCTGGCGTCGAACTTTCTTGGTGTCGTGGCGCGAAACCGGCGTCTTTTCGCGGTGCCGGCGATGATCGCCGCCTACCGCGATATCGCGGCGCGCGAGCGCGGCGAGGTGACGGCAGAGGTCACCACCGCGGCCGAACTGAACGCGACGCAGGAAAAACAATTGAAGGCGGCCTTGAAAGAGGTGGCCGGCAAGGACGTGACCCTCCATGTGACCGTCGACCCGTCCATTTTGGGCGGACTGATCGTCAAGCTGGGCTCGCGCCAGATCGACACGTCGTTGAAGACGAAACTCTCCTCACTCAAGCTTGCACTCAAAGAGGTCGGCTGATGGACATCCGTGCCGCGGAAATTTCCGCAATTCTCAAAGACCAGATCAAGAATTTCGGCCAGGAGGCCGAGGTTTCCGAAATCGGACAGGTTCTGTCCGTCGGTGACGGCATCGCCCGCATCTACGGCCTCGACAATGTCCAGGCCGGCGAGATGGTCGAATTCCCCGGCGGCATTCGCGGCATGGCGCTCAACCTTGAAAGCGACAATGTCGGCGCCGTGATCTTCGGCAATGACCGCGACATCAAGGAAGGCGACACGGTCAAGCGGACCGGCGCCATCGTCGACGTGCCGGTTGGCATGGAACTGCTCGGCCGTGTGATCGATCCGCTCGGCAACCCGATCGACGGCAAGGGCCCGATCAAGGCCAAGGCGCGCAGCCGCGTCGATGTCAAGGCGCCGGGCATCATCCCGCGCAAATCGGTGCACGAGCCGATGTCCACCGGCCTGAAGGCCATCGATGCGCTGATCCCGGTCGGCCGGGGCCAGCGCGAGCTGGTCATCGGCGACCGCCAGACCGGCAAGACCGCGATCCTGCTCGACACGTTCCTCAACCAGAAGCCGATCCACGACAACGGGCCGGAAAACGAAAAGCTCTACTGCGTCTATGTCGCTGTCGGCCAGAAGCGTTCGACCGTTGCGCAGTTCGTCAAAGTGCTCGAAGAGCGCGGTGCCCTCGACTATTCGATCATCGTCGCCGCCACGGCCTCCGACCCGGCGCCGCTTCAGTATCTGGCGCCGTTTGCCGGCTGCACGATCGGCGAATATTTCCGCGACAATGGCATGCATGCCCTGATCGGGTATGACGATCTGTCCAAGCAGGCGGTGGCCTATCGCCAGATGTCGCTGCTGCTGCGCCGTCCGCCGGGCCGCGAAGCTTTCCCGGGCGACGTGTTCTATTTGCACTCCCGCCTGCTCGAGCGCGCGGCGAAGATGAACGAGGACAATGGCGCCGGTTCGCTGACCGCGCTGCCGGTCATCGAGACGCAGGGCAATGACGTGTCCGCGTTCATTCCGACCAACGTGATCTCGATCACCGACGGCCAGATCTTCCTTGAGACGGATCTGTTCTTCCAGGGCATCCGGCCGGCCGTCAATGTCGGCCTGTCCGTCTCGCGCGTCGGCTCCTCGGCCCAGATCAAGGCGATGAAACAGGTCGCCGGTTCGATCAAGGGCGAGCTTGCGCAGTATCGCGAAATGGCCGCGTTCGCGCAGTTCGGCTCGGACCTCGATGCCTCCACGCAGCGCCTCCTCAACCGTGGCGCGCGGCTGACCGAACTGCTCAAGCAGCCGCAATTCTCGCCGCTGAAGACCGAGGAACAGGTTGCGGTCATCTTCGCCGGCGTGAACGGCTATCTCGACGAACTGCCTGTCGACAAGGTCGGCGCGTTTGAAGAGGGCTTGCTGACGCACATGCGCGGCGAGGGCAAGGCCGTGCTCGATGCGATCCGCAGCGAGCAGAAGCTGACCGACGAGATCGAGGAAAAGCTCAAGGCGAACATCGACGCATTCTCCAAGAGCTTCTCGTAAACCGGCGGGCAATGCCGAGTGCGCAAAGGGTTTGACCGATGCCTTCATTGAAGGATCTCCGCAACCGGATCTCCTCCGTCAAGGCGACGCAGAAGATCACCAAGGCGATGCAGATGGTCGCCGCGGCAAAGCTGCGCCGCGCGCAGGAAGCGGCCGAGGCCGCGCGTCCCTATTCGCAGCGCATGGGCGCCGTTCTGGCCAATCTCGCCGCATCCGTCGATGGCGATGACGCGCCGCGCCTGATGGCCGGGACCGGCAAGGACGACACCCACCTTCTGGTCTGCTGCACGGCAGAACGCGGTCTGTGCGGCGGCTTCAACTCGTCGATCGCCAAGAAGGTGCGCGAAGATGCGCGCCGGCTTCAGGGCGAGGGCAAGGACATCAAGATCCTGTGCGTCGGCAAGAAGGGCTTCGATATCCTCAAGCGGGATTTCGCGTCGCTGATCATCGACCGGATAGACCTGCGCGAGGTCAAGCATCTGGCCTTCAGCGATGCCGATGCGATCGGCAAGAAGGTGATCGCGCTTTTCGAAGAGGGCGCGTTCGACGTCTGCACGCTCTATTACTCGGAATTCAAGTCGGTGATCAGCCAGATCCCGACCGGCCAGCAGCTGATTCCGGCGGCCGACGAAACGACGTCCGCCGACGAAGACAACGGGTCCATATATGAATATGAGCCCGATGCCGGCGCGATTCTGGACGATCTGGTGCCGCGCAACATTTCGGTTCAGATTTTCCGGGCGCTTCTGGAAAACGCGGCTTCCGAGCAGGGCGCGCGGATGAGCGCGATGGACAATGCGACCCGCAATGCGGGCGAGATGATCGACAAGTTGACGCTGAGCTACAACCGCCAGCGCCAAGCGCAGATCACCAAGGAACTCATTGAGATTATTTCGGGCGCCGAAGCGCTCTAGAAAGAAGGGTCGAGACGATGGCAAAAGCAGCCAAGACGAAGGCCGCCAAGGGCGCGGCCGGCAAGATCGAACAGGTGATCGGCGCGGTCGTTGACGTGAAGTTCGACGGCGAGTTGCCGCCGATCCTGAACGCGCTCGAGACGGAGAATCTGGGCCAGCGGCTGGTGCTCGAAGTGGCGCAGCATCTTGGCGAGAGCATTGTGCGCTGCATCGCCATGGACTCCACCGAGGGCCTGGTGCGCGGCCAGGCGGTCAACGACACCGGGTCGCCGATCGCGGTTCCGGTCGGCCCGCAGCTCCTGGGCCGCATCATCAATGTGGTCGGCGAACCGATCGATGAGGCCGGTAAAGTCGAGGGTGAGGAAGTGCGCGGCATTCACCAGCCGGCGCCCGAATATGTCGACCAGTCGACCGAAGCCGAAATCCTCGTCACCGGCATCAAGGTCCTCGATCTTCTGGCGCCTTACGCCAAGGGCGGAAAGATCGGCCTGTTCGGCGGTGCCGGCGTTGGCAAGACCGTTCTGATCCAGGAACTGATCAACAACGTCGCAAAGGCCCATGGCGGCTATTCGGTGTTTGCCGGTGTCGGCGAACGCACGCGCGAGGGCAACGACCTTTATCACGAATTCATCGAATCGGGCGTCAACAAGGAAGGCGGCGGCGAGGGCTCGAAGGCCGCGCTCGTCTTCGGCCAGATGAACGAACCGCCCGGCGCGCGCGCGCGTCGGCCTGACCGGTCTGACGATCGCCGAATATTTCCGTGACGAGGGCCAGGACGTTCTGTTCTTCGTCGACAACATCTTCCGCTTTACGCAGGCGGGTTCGGAAGTTTCGGCGCTTCTGGGCCGCATTCCCTCGGCGGTGGGCTATCAGCCGACGCTGGCCACCGACATGGGTGCCCTCCAGGAGCGCATCACGACCACGACCAAGGGGTCGATCACCTCGGTGCAGGCCATCTATGTGCCGGCCGACGACCTGACCGACCCGGCGCCGGCCACCTCGTTTGCCCACCTTGACGCGACGACCGTGCTCAACCGCGCCATCTCGGAAAAGGGCATCTACCCCGCCGTGGACCCGCTCGATTCCACCTCGCGCATGCTTGATCCGATGATCGTCGGCGAGGAGCATTATCGGGTGGCCCGCGCAGTGCAGGAAACGCTTCAGCGTTACAAGTCGCTGCAGGACATCATCGCGATCCTGGGCATGGACGAACTGTCCGAAGAGGACAAGCTGACCGTCGCTCGCGCCCGCAAGGTCGAGCGCTTCCTGTCGCAACCCTTTTTCGTCGCCGAAGTCTTCACCGGTTCGCCGGGCAAGCTGGTCGACCTCGCCGACACGATCAAAGGCTTCAAGGGCCTTGTCGAAGGCGAATACGATCATCTGCCGGAAGCCGCCTTCTACATGGTCGGCACGATCGACGAAGCGGTGGAAAAGGCACAAAAGCTGGCGGCCGAAGCCGCTTGATGGCACAATGATAGCGGGCCGCCCGGCATGCTGGCGGCGCCTGGGAGGGCCGAGAGATGAATTTCAACCTGATTGCGCAGCTCACGTTTGCCGGCGCATTGATCGGATTCCTGATCGGGCCGAACTCGCTTGACGAATTCATCGGCATCATCCCGAACAATCCGGTGCCGATGAACATTTTCGGCGGTGCGTTGATCGGCGCTGCGCTTGGCGTTCTGGGCTCGCTGACCAAAGAGATTGAGTAAAAGATGGCCGACGGTTTCAATTTCGAACTGGTTTCGCCCGAGCAATTGCTGGTTTCCACCGAGGTTTCCCAGGTGGTGGTGCCGGGTGCCGACGGCTATTTCACGGTACTGGCCAATCACGCGCCCACCATGTCTACGCTGCAGCCGGGCGTGGCCGAGGTCACCGAGACCGGCGGTTCCACGGAGAAATATGTCGTCTTTGGCGGCTTTGTCGATGTGACGCCGGAGACCTGTACGCTGCTTGCCGAATCGGCGGTGCGTGTTGCCGATATCGACCGCGGCGATCTCGATCAGCGCATACAAGATGCGCGCGAAGATGTGTCCGATGCCAAGGATGACGAAACGCGCACCAAGGCACAGGCCTATCTCGATCAGTTGACCACGCTTCAGGGCGCCGTTTTGCCGGCCTGACCGTTCGGTCAATTGGAGTTCTTGAAAGGCGGTCTTCGGGCCGCCTTTTTCGTTGTGTCACTGCACGGCGCGGAACGCATCGGGATAGGCGACCGGACCGGCATAGCCATCAAGACCGCCCGGCGCGAGCTCAAGTGCCTGCAAAAACGGCCCCTGAAAGGCACATGTCACCGGTTCGGCCAAGGAGCGCTTGAAACCGAAGCGGCCGTAATAGACCGGATCGCCAAGGACGAAAGCGCTTTTCCAGCCCTCCCGCCGGGCCATTTCCAGGGCGCGGCGCACCAGTTCGGTGCCGATCTGAAAATCGCGCCATTCCGGATCGACGGCCAAAGGACCAAGGCCGAGCGCGCCATCGGGTCCGTCCAGCTTGGACAGCACCACGTGTCCGACAACCATCGCATCGAGCTTTGCCACCAGATCGATCGTCTCGGTCTCACCTTCGATCAGCGCGATGGCGAGATCGGCCTCCGCGTCGCGGCTGAACGCCCTGCGGTGGATGGCGCGAACGGCGATATGGTCCTCGGGGGCGGACGGGCGGAAGACCGTCTTGTTGATGATCATGGCGCCATCATGTAGCGCGCCCGTGTGACAATCAAGCTAAGCCGCCAGAAGCATGGGTTGGGCCGAACCGCCGTCAACCGGCCTGGCCGGCCAGATGGGCGAACATCGCGACCACCTGCCGATAGGCGTCGCGCTTGAAGTCGACGATCGAGTCGGGCAACGTTTCCATCTCCACCCATTTCCACGCATCGAACTCCGGGTCGTGGCCGTCGGGCGGGGGATTGATGCGGATTTCGCTCTCATCGCCCGTGAAGCGGAACGCGAACCAGTGCAACTCCTGGCCGCGATACTTGCCCTTCAGACCGATGCCGATCATGTGCGCGGGCAGGTCGTAGCGAATGGTACGCGGTGCACGCTCGATCAGTTCGACCGAGTGCATACCGGTTTCCTCGTAGAGCTCGCGCCTTGCGGCCGGCAGCGGATCCTCGCCCTTGTCGATGCCGCCTTGCGGCAATTGCCACAGAAGCGGCGACCCGGAATATTCGGTGTTGCCTTCCTTCATCCGGCGGCCGACCCACACCAGGCCCTGACGGTTGAGGACGAGCAGACCGGCGCATGGCCGATAGGGAAGATTGTCGGCCGCGACGGGTTGGGTTCTGGTCGCCATCAATCACTGTCTCCGGTTGGCGAGAGCGGCAACGCCGACGATCTGGAAGCCGCGCTTCTTGGCGTCGTTCGCCCAGTCGGCAACCGTCGACACGGTTAGTTCGAGCGCCGAGCCGCTGCCGGCGGCATAGCCGCGCGCCGTGGCCAGCTCCTCGAGCGCTTTCAGCCGCTTTTCGATATCGTCACGGCTGCGTGACGCGTCGATGACGATATCGGCCTGAAGATAGGGAACACCTTTTCGCGCCGCAGCCGAAGCGAGTTCCGCGCCGCCGGCGGTTCCGTCATTGAAGAACAGCAGTCCACGGTAGGACAGATCGCCCAGCACCGGCGCCATGGCGGTTTCGTTGCCGGCAAAGCGCGCGCCCATATAGTTCATCACGCCCGTATAGTTGGTCAGCCGCCCCAGCGCCCAATGCAGGTTCTCGAGGTTGGTTTCCGCCGATGACGCCAGACGCAGCGTGCGCGGCCCGGGATTGATCTCGGGATAGCCGAACGGCTCCATCGGCACCTGGACGAGAAGTTCATGGCCCTTCTTGCGCGCTTCGCGCATCCAGCGGCCGAGCGAATTGCCCGTCGGCGCGAAGGCGAGCGTGATCTCGGGCGGCAGGCTCTCGATCGCACGATGGCTGCCCGTCTGCGACAGGCCAAGGCCGCCGATCACGATGGCGATCCGCTTGCCCTGATCGCCGGCCCATGGCCGTGCATAGATGTCCATCGGCCGGCGGCCGGTATCGGTTCGCACGGGCAGCGGGCCGAAGTCGGTGTCTTCGAGCGCGGCATCTTCGGGCAGGTGCGCGATGCGACGGGGTTGGCCGACATTGGCCGCCGCCGGATCGCGCACCGTTATGATCTTCGGCCCGCCCGGCGACACGCTGGCGCCATCGTCGTCGAAGGTGGGCAGCGGCAATTCGGGCGTGCCGTCATTGCCCTGCCCGTCGCCATAGACGATCTGCACGTCGGTATTGCCCGTTTGTCCGGTCTGCTGCATTGCCACAGCGCCCGTCACCGTCTGGGTGTCGGGCGCGCTGGCGGCGGTCGGCCCCGGCAAGGTCACAAGGGCTGTCTGCGGCGCCCTGTCGGTTGCGGCGATGACGGCGATGTTGCCGGCGACCATCAGCGCGACGAGCAGGGAGGCAGCAACAAGGCCGAAACGGCTGCCACGCGGTGCCCTGGACGCGCGATCCTTTGCTTTCTGTCGGGGTCTGTCGCGGCCGAGTGGCGCGTGAAGGTCGGTCATCGAACGGTCCCGGAGCGGGAAGACGGGAAACGAATCAAAAAGGCCACCGCGGAACGGTGGCCTTCCAGTCTATTGTTCGCCGGCCGTTTGGCAATGTCCGGCCCGACGGGCGGCGTCAGTTGGGCAGCGCCGTCGTCGGATCGGCCGGAAACGCCGCATGGGCTTCCTCGCCGCGCAGCAGCGACAGCGCATATTGCAACTGGTCGTCCTCCTCGGCGTCCTGGGGCACATAGGCGACCGAGCCCGAGCCGCTCTCATCTTCCTCTTCGCCCTGAATATGGCCGCGCAGGTCCGATTCGCCGCGCGCCAGTTCGTCTTCGCGGTCCTGCAGCTCCTCGGGCAGGGTCTGGCCGACCTCGATATCGGGCGTGATGCCCTTGCCCTGAATGGAGGTTCCGGCCGGCGTGTAGTAGAGCGCCGTCGTCAGGCGCAGCGCACCGGCTTCGCCGAGCGGGATGATGGTCTGCACCGAACCCTTGCCGAAGGACTGGGTGCCGACAACGGTCGCCCTGCGGTGGTCCTGCAGCGCGCCGGCCACGATCTCGGAAGCCGATGCGGAGCCGCCATTGATCAGGACGACGATCGGCTTGCCATCGATCAGGTCGCCGCCGCGCGCCGAAAAGCGCCGGCTGTCGCGATCGTCGCGTCCCCGCGTCGACACGATAAGGCCCTTTTCGAGAAACGCATCGGAAATGTTGATCGCCTGATCGAGAAGACCGCCCGGGTTGAGCCGCAGGTCCAGAACCAGGCCCTTCATCTCGTCCTCGCCGATTTCCTCGACAAGCTGCTCGATGCCGTCGCGCAGATCGTCATAGGTCTGTTCGGTGAAGGAGATGACCCGCATATAGCCCACATCGCCCTCGGCGCGGAACTTGACCGCCTGCAGTTTGATGATGTCGCGAATGATGGTGATCTCGAGCGGCGCGTCGGCCCCTTCGCGCAGGATCGTCAGCTCGATTGGCGTGTTGACCGGGCCGCGCATCTTTTCGACCGCTTCCTGAAGGGTGAGCCCGCGCACTTCCTCGCCGTCGATCGCGGAAATGAAATCGCCGGCCAGAACGCCGGCCGCCTCGGCCGGCGTGCCGTACATCGGCGTGATCACCTTGACCAGTTCGTCTTCCATCGTGACCTCGATGCCCAGGCCACCGAACTCGCCGCGCGTCTGGGTGCGCATGTCCGCCGCATCGTCGGCATTGAGGAAGGACGAATGCGGATCGAGCGATGTCAGCATGCCGTTGATGGCATTCTCGATCAGCTCTTTCTCCTGCGGTTCCTCGACATAGTTGGCGCGGACCCGCTCGAAGATGTCGCCGAAGATGGCAAGCTGGCGATAGGTTTCGCTGCCCGCGGCGTTGGCGCTCATCATCGGCTGGCCGGCGACCAGCAGCGTCGTCGCCGCGCCGACAAGGGCACCGGCGAACAAAAGGCTCGCTCTTCTAAACATCTGCGTCATGTCCTTCCTGTGCCGGCGCGTTCCCACCATCGCGCGGGATCGACCGGTCTGCCATCTTTCCTGAACTCAACATAGAGCGTCGGACTGTCGTTTTCAGTGGCGGCGGCGGTTACGCCCGCGAGACGGATCGAGCCCATGATCCCGACCGGCTCGCCACCGGCGACGAACTGGCCTTTTGACACTTCGATCCGGTCCATGCCTGCCAATACCATATGATACCCGTTGCCCGCGTCCAGTATCAATAGATTACCATATGCGCGAAACGGTCCCGCATAAAGCACCCAGCCATCGGCCGGCGCGGTCACGATTGCGTTAGAGCTGGTCTGCATCGTGTCGCCGCGGGCGATGCTGCCCAAACCGTCATCGTCACCAAATGCGGTGATTGTGCGGCCTGCCACGGGACGCTCCAATTGGCCGGTCAACTGCGCAAACGGCGTCAAAGGCGCGATCCGCGTCTGCCGGGCGGCCAGCTCCTCGGCGCGTTGGCGGCTGGCTTCCAGCCGTTCGCGTGCCGCTTCCTCGGCCTGCCGCGCGGCCTCAAGCCGCTCGCGGGCGATACGTTCTTCGCTTTCACGGGCTTCGCGCTCCGCGTCGAGACGGGCCTGCCGGGCTTCCCGTTCGGCGCGCTCGGCCTCGATCCGGGCGCGCTCGGCGGCGGCCCGTGCCGCCTCGATGTCGGCTTCCAGCGACATGATCAACGATTGCAGGTCCTCGGCCTGGGCGGCCAGCGCCGTCAGCCGCTCGTATTCGGCGGCGAGCGTCTGGGCCGTTTGCTGTTCAAGGGCCCGCTTTTCCTCGACCAGAACCGTCAGCCTCGCCTGTTCCTCGGCCTGTTGGCCTCGCGCGGTTTCAAGGCGTGCGCGTTCGTCGGCGATCGTCGCCGTCAACTGGCCCAGTTCCTCGAGATCGGAGACCAGCCTTGCGGTTTCGGTGCGCATTTCGGGAACCACCGCACCGAGCAGGATGGCGCTGCGCACGGAGGACAGCGCGTCATCGGGCTTTACAAGGATTGCCGGCGGCGGGTTGAGCCCCATGCGCTGCAATGCCGCGAGAACCTCGGCCAGAAGCGCGCGGCGTTCCCACAGGCTGGCCCGGATGTCGTCGGTGCTTTGCCGCAGGGCTTCGAGCCGGTTCTCGAGCGCGATGATGTCGAGACCCAGCTTGCGCTCGGTCTTCGCCGCCGCGATCAGAGCCGTGGTGATCGCCGCGCGGTCGGTGCGGATCGTCTCGATCTCGCGCGCCAGTTCCGCCGCCCGCTCCTCGGAGACGCCGCGTTCCTGCAGGATGCGATCGAGTTCGCCGACCGACCGGCCCAGCCGCTGCTCCATGTCGGCGGTGACCGTATCGCTGTCGGCCTCGCCGGCCGGCTGCGCGTGGACAGACCCCGAAAACGCCAGGACGCCGATCAGGAGCAGACCGGCCAGACCGGGAAAGGGCCGGCCTCGTGCGGTGCTTCTGCGGCCGGCAACTGATGCCCTGTGCCGCGTCACGCCTTTCCGACCGCCTCGCTGATCTCGAAAAGGTGGCCATCGGGGTCGCGGAAGAAGCAGCGAATTTCGGGGCCCCGATCGACCGGCGGAGTCAGGAAGATGGCGCCGCGCGCCTTGAGCGTCGCATAGGCGGCCTGGCAGTCGGGCACCCGGATGGTCATGGCATGGCTGACCCGGTTCGGTTCGGCGGGCGTTTCCATCGCCGTGTCGGGCTTGTCGTCGGTCGGCCCGCCGCCGGTGACCAGCAGCAGCCAGCTTTCAAGGAATCGCAGGACAATGGACGTTCCGCCATATTCGCGTTCGATGGATGCGCCAAGAACATCGCGATAGAACGTGCGGGCGGCATCGATGTCGCTGACGACCAGAATGTGCGTCAGTGCCATGCCTGATGCTGGAAAGTCGTCGGCCATCGGCTGCCACCTCCTGGCTGAAGAGCCTGCAAATCACGCCGGCAAACCTAACCCGGTTCCGGCCGGAAGGGAATCGGGTGCCCGCCCGCATCACTGGCGATGATAGGGATGGCCGGCGAGGATCGACACAGCGCGGTAGAGCTGTTCGGCAACCAGAATGCGGGCGATCTGGTGCGGCCAGGTCATCCGGCCGAGCGAAACCGCCAGATCGGCCCTTTCAAGAACGGATGGCGCATGGCCGTCCGGGCCGCCGATCGCAAACAGGGCGCGCTTGCGGCCATCGTCGCGCTGGCGTGCGATCCAGCGGGCAAATTCGTCTGACGAGAGTGTCTTGCCGCCTTCGTCGAACGCAACCAGCGCGGTTGTCCGGTCTTCGGCAAGCGACAGGCAGTGGGCGCCTTCATCGGCCTTGCGTCGGTCGGTGTCACTGGCGCGGCTTTCGGCGATCTCCGTGACGCCGGCAAATGTCAGGCCGACAGCCGGTCCAGCCTTCTCCAGCCGGCCGAGATAGCGGCCGGTCAGCTCGCGCTCGGGCCCGCTTTTCATGCGGCCGACGGCAAACACGGTCAACTGCATGACGATCAGGTCCGGTGCGGACGATCGGTCAGCGCTGCCTAGTGCAGCGTGTCCGCGTCCGTCTGTTTGTCTTCCGCCCACATCTTCTCGAGCGCATAGAACTCGCGCACTTCGGGACGGAATATGTGAACGATGACATCGCCGGTATCGATCAGCACCCAGTCGGCGGAAGACAGGCCCTCGACCTTGGATGTACCGAAACCGCTGTCCTTGAGCGCCCGCAGCAAATGATCGGCCACCGCACTGACGTGACGGTGCGACCGGCCTGACGCAATGACCATGTGGTCCGCGAGGGCGGATTTGCCTTGGATGTCGAGCGAGACGATGTCCTCGGCCTTCGAATCGTCGAGACTGGCCAGGACGGTTTGCAGGATCTGCTCCGCAACGGCGCGGCCGTGTGGATCAGATGGCGAAGGCCGGTTTTGAGCCTTCTTCAGGGTCTGTGTTCTCAAGAGCTTCCTTTCAATGAACACGGAACAGGCGGGCGATTCGCTGCCCACACCCGTAAAATAGTCACGGGCACCTGACAGTTTCAAGACAAGTTGGTTTACCGCCCGTTAACCCTCGGTCCGGCCCGCACGGATGGCCGTCGAGGAAAGCGGCGATCGCGGGCCGTGCAGGAAGGTCCATGCGGGCGGGTCGAGCCGCGGCAGAAGGGCCGCATCGCCTTCGTCGATCCGCGCTTGCCAGAAGGCCTTGGCCATCACCGACGACAGGAAGGAAAGCGTCGAACCGGGCCGGTCGATCACGGCGATCGGGAAGGTCATCGCTATGGTGCGCCAGTCCTGCCAGTGGTGGAACGTCGCCAGATTGTCCGCACCCATGATCCAGACGAAGCGCACGCCCGGATTGAGCGCCTTGACCAGCGCCAGCGTCTGGGCGGTGTAGTGGACATTGTAGCGCGCCTCGAATGCGGTGACCTTGACGCGCGGATCGTCATTGATCGCCTCGGACCAGGCGACACGCGTTCTGAGCGCCGGCAACCCGGCATTCTCCTTGAGCGGATTGCCCGGCGTGACCATCCACCAGAGCTGGTCGAGCCCGATCCGCCGCAGTGCCAGCTCGGCGACCAGAAGATGTCCGTCGTGGGGCGGGTTGAACGAGCCACCGAACAGCCCGACGCTCATCCCCGGCTCCACATGCGGCATCCGCAGATGCGGGCGGCTGACGCCGGCATGGTCGAACATCATGGCTGTCGGGGTCCCCTCTGGCCCGGCCAGGGCTGGCGGGCGGGCGGTTATGGCCGGATCTGGCCGCTGCCGCGCACAAGGTACTTGAAGGAGGTCAGTTGCTCGACGCCGACCGGTCCGCGCGCATGCATCTTGCCGGTGGCAATGCCGATCTCGGCGCCCATCCCGAACTCGCCGCCGTCGGCGAACTGGGTCGATGCATTGTGCAAAAGGATCGCCGAATCGATCTCTGTCATGAAGCGATCGACCGCAGCCCGATCCTCGGCGACGATCGCCTCGGTGTGATTGGAGGAATAGCGGCCGATATGATCGATCGCCCCGCCGACACCGTCGACAAGGGCGACGGAGATGATCGTGTCGAGATATTCCGTCGTCCAGTCGGTTTCGGTTGCCGGCGTGGCCTTGGGCCATGCCGCGACGACGTCCTTGTCGCCGCGAACCGAACAGCCCGCCGCGTCGAGCGCATCGAGGATCGGCGTCAGCATGGCCGGAGCGGCGGCCCGGTCGACCAGAAGCGTTTCGGCGGCGCCGCAAATGCCGGTGCGGCGCATCTTCGAGTTGACCACCAGATCGCAGGCCATGTGGATATCGGCCGAAGCATCCACATAGACGTGGCACAGCCCTTCGAGATGAGCGAAGACCGGCACGCGCGCGTCGGTTTGAACCCGTTCGACCAGGCTGCGTCCGCCGCGCGGAACGATCACGTCCACCGTGCCGCCCAGACCCTTGAGCATTTCACCGACTGCTTTGCGATCGGTGACCGGCACGAGCTGGATCGCATCGGCGGGCAGGTCCGCCGCCTGCAGGCCGTCGAGCAGGCAGGCATGGATGGCGCGTGAGGAATTGACCGAATCCGAGCCGCCGCGCAGGATCACCGCATTGCCAGCCTTCAGGCACAACGCGCCGGCATCGGCGGTCACGTTGGGCCGGCTTTCATAGATCACGCCGATCACGCCGAGCGGCGTGCGCACCCGTTCGATGTGCAGGCCGCTGGGCCGGTCCCATTGCGCGATGATCGAGCCGACCGGATCGTCCAGTTCGGCGATGGCGCGGATGCCGTCGGCCATCGCCTTGACGCGATCGGGATCGAGCTGGAGCCGGTCCAGAAACGCGCCCGCCAGACCGGAGGCGCGGCCCGCTTCCATGTCGATCTCGTTGGCGGACAGGATCGCGTCTTCCGAAGCCACGATCGCGTCGGCCATCGCATGAAGCGCGGCGTTCTTCTGCTCCGGTGTCGCAAATGCCAATGGCGCGGATGCCGCTTTCGCCCGTGCACCCATGTCGGCCATCAGGGCCGGAATATCGATGTTGGCATTGTCCGCGCGCGTCAGCATGGCGTTGTCCTCGTCTGCACGCGGTCTTTTACATGCCGCGCCCGGCAAGGGCAATGTGGCCGTCAGCCGGCCGCGCCCATCACCAGATCGTCGCGGTGCACCATGGCGGCACGCGGCGGGTGGCCCAGTATGGCTTCGATTTCCGGCGTCTTGCGCCCGGCGACAAGGCGCGCTTCGTGGGCATCATAGGCGGCAAGGCCGCGCGCCACTTCGCCCCCCGTGTCGACCAGGATCGCGACCGTGTCACCGCGCGAAAAATCGCCATCGACGCGCTTGACGCCCGCTGGCAGCAGAGACTTGCCCTGCTTGAGCGCTCTGACGGCGCCGGCGTCGACGGTGAGCGTTCCGCGCGGTTCAAGCTTGCCGGCGATCCAGCCCTTCCAGGCTGACACGGGTGCGCTCGATGCGGCGAACCAGGTCGCCCGGCTCCCCTGTTCGAGTTGCCGCAGCGGATGGTCGACCGTGCCACGCGTGATCACCATCGCGGTGCCCGCCGTCGTCGCGATGCGCGCGGCCTCGATCTTGGTACGCATGCCGCCGCGCGCCGTTTCAGACGCCGATTCGCCGGCCATTGCCTCGATCTCCGGCGTCACGGCTGCGACGTGCGCGATGTGGGTGGCGTCCGGGTCGTGCGCCGGAGGCGCAGTGTAGAGCCCGTCGACATCGGACAGCAGAACCAGAAGATCGGCATTCATCATCACGGCAACGCGGGCGGCGAGCCGGTCATTGTCGCCATAGCGGATCTCGCTGGTCGCCACCGTGTCGTTCTCGTTGATGACCGGGATTGCGCCGAACTTCAAAAGCGCGCCGATGGTGGCGCGAGCGTTGAGGTAGCGGCGGCGGGTCTCGGTGTCGTCGAGCGTCACCAGAACCTGTCCCGTGGTGATGGCATGACGGCCAAGCGCGGCGTTCCACGCATGGGCGAGCGCAATCTGCCCGGTGGCAGCGGCGGCCTGGGTTTCCTCGAGCTTGAGGGGCCCGGCCGGCAGTTTGAGGATCGTCCGCCCCAACGCGATGGCGCCCGAAGACACGACCAGCACCTCGTGGCCATTGCCGGCGAGGGAAGCCAGATCGTCGGCAAGGCTGTCGAGCCAGGCAGTGCGCAGACCATCGACCCGGTCGACCAGAAGGGCCGAGCCGATCTTGACGGTGATGCGGCGGTAACGGGAGAGATCGGCGGTCATGGTTCAACCGTCTCCGGCGAGCGGCTGCCAGGGTTCTCTCTGATCGTCCGCGTCGCCCGCGTGCTCGGCTCGCGCCGCCTCGATGACCGCCATCAGTGCCCGCAGCAACGGTTCGACGCCATCGCGCGTCGCCGACGAGACGCCGAGCACCGCCGTGCCGCTGGCATGTTCGAGCGCGGCCATTTTCTCGGCGCGCATCTCATCGTCCGCCAGATCGATCTGGGACAGGGCGACAATCTCCGGCTTGTCGGAAAGGCCGTGGCCGTAGGCATCAAGCTCTTCGCGGACCGTCCGGTAAGCGGCCGCCACATCGTCTTCGCGCGCCGACACCAGATGCAGCAGCACCCGGGTGCGTTCGACATGGCCGAGGAACCGGTCGCCAATGCCGGCCCCCGCATGCGCGCCCTCGATCAGCCCGGGAATGTCGGCCATGACGAATTCGCGCGCGTCGATCCGCACGACGCCGAGATTGGGGTGCAGCGTGGTGAAGGGATAGTCGGCGATCTTCGGCTTGGCCGCGGTGACAGAGGCGAGGAACGTGGATTTGCCGGCGTTGGGCAAGCCCACAATGCCCGCATCGGCGATCAGCTTGAGGCGCAGCCAAATCCAGCGCTCCTGCCCTTCAAGGCCCGGATTGGCGCGGCGCGGCGCCTGATTGGTCGACGATTTGAAATGCGAATTGCCGAAGCCGCCATTGCCGCCGCGGGCGAGAAGATGGCGGTCGCCGACCTCGACCAGATCGCAGATCAGCGTTTCATTGTCCTCTTCGAAGACCTGGGTGCCGGCGGGCACCTTGAGCACGATGTCATCGCCGCCGCCGCCGGTCCGGTTGCGCCCCATGCCATGGGCGCCGGTCTTGGCCTTGAAATGCTGCTTGTAGCGATAGTCGATCAGCGTGTTCAGCCCATCGACGGCCTCGATCCAGACATCGCCGCCGCGCCCGCCATCGCCGCCATCCGGACCGCCGAACTCGATGTATTTCTCGCGCCGGAACGACACGGCGCCGGCACCGCCATCGCCCGATCGGATGAAAACTTTGGCTTGGTCGAGAAATTTCATCGAACTGTTACGTTGGCCGCGCTAACGGTCGCCACCGTGGGCGCGCTGTCGTCCATCTGATACGGAGCGCAGTGTTTAGCCCATCGCCTGCGCACATGCGAGTGATAATGTCGAAAGGTTGGCCCAAATGACGGTGCGGGCGGTGAGCTACAACATCCAGTATGGTTTCGGACTGGACGACCGTTTCGATCCGGATCGTATCGTCGATGCGGTGCGCGATGCCGATATCATCTGCCTGCAGGAGGTGACGCGCGGCTATATCAAGAATGGCGGCGTGGACATGCCAGCGGCGCTTTCGGACGCCCTGCCCGAACATTTCAGCTGTTTCCACCCGGCCGGCGACCTCGATATGGGCAGCGCGCTGGCCGAGGGGCGTGCCGTCAATCGCCGCTTCCAGTTCGGCAACATGATCCTGTCGCGCTGGCCGCTTGTCACCGTCAGGGGCCATCTTCTGCCGCGGACGTGGCGGAAGGACACGCTGAACCTGCAGCGCGGCGCGCTTGAAGCGCAGATTTTCACGCCGTCCGGACTGCTGCGCGTTTACAGTATTCATCTCGATCATATCGATCCGCGGGAACGGATGGCGCAGGTGCGCGCGCTCAAGTCGATCGCGCTCGATTTTCCGACGACGGGCGGGGCGATCAGTGGAGGCCGTTCGTTCGGCGTGGAGGAGATCGACGACAAGGGCGATTTTCTGCTGATGGGGGACTTCAACTTCGAGCCCCGAAGCGACGAATACCGGCTGATGCTGGATGGCGAAGCGATCATCGATGCAACCACCGCGGATCAGGGCTGGACCTGGCGCACGCCCCACGCGGTCGAAAAAACAGAACGGTCGCGGCTCGACTACGCGTTCTGCAACACGGCGCTTGCATCGCGCATCTCCAACGTCAGGATCGATCGCGATGCGGAAGGGTCCGACCACATGCCGGTCTGGATCGAAGTCAGCGCTTGAACGTCACCTTGGCGCGGGCCACCGGAAGCGGCCCCTTGAAGACATTGGCGGTGTTGACCAGCGTGCGGCCGTCCTCGCTCAGCGTCAGCGTGTCGTAGAAGCGGACCAGGTTCTCGGCCGGACCCGGATCGAGATCGACGCGATAGTTGAAGAAGGCGCGGTTGTTGATCACCGAAACCAGCGTCTCGCCGATCACATCCTCACGGGTTCCGGTGTATGTGTTCCATCCAACCTGCGTGAACCGCCAAGTCTTGGTGTCGGTTTCGCCATCGTCGTAGACGAAGTCCTCTCGCAGGGTGAGCGTCCGTCCGTCCCATTGCCCGTGCAGGGTCAGCGTGAAGCTGCGCTCAAAGCCGGTGATCGTGGTGAAGGTGCCGGTCGCCGTGGTGCGGCCGGCAAAAAACTCTTCGAGGCGCAGATCGTTCGCCAGAGCGGACGACAGGGGCAGAAGAAGGAAAAGCGAAGCAAGGGCTGCACGAAGAACGGACATGATCACCTTCGGGGTTTTCAAACGCTTACGCGCGGCGCCCGGTGGCGGATCAATGCCACATTCCCAAGCGACGCCGGTCAGCCGTCGCGGGCCTTGCCCGCCAGCCAGTTTTCGCGGGTCAGGCGATAGCGCTCGATGGCGACGCGTCCGGCGGCGACGGTGTCGATCTCGTCCAGCCCCATCAGTTCGAACCCCTGCTTGACCAGAACCTGGCGCGAGCGCGGATTGACGGTGCGCGAGCCGGCATAGATCACATTGGCGCCGGTGACGCGAAACGCCAGGTCGACCACCGCGCTTGCGGCCTCGGACGCATAGCCCTTGCCCCACCAGGCCCGTCCGATCCAGTAGCCGACCTCCAGATCGCCGCTGGGCGGCCTGTTGGTCACCGCGCACATCCCGACCAGGCGGCCGGTGTCGGCGATGGTCACCGCATAGACATAGCCTTCGACGCGGCCCTCATGGACGGCCCGAATGTAGTTGGCCGCATCGGCCCGCGTATAGGGGTGCGGCATGCGCGCGGTCATTTCGGCGATTTCGCGGCTGTTGGCGATCACCGCCAGTTCGTCCGCATCGTCGTGCACCGGCATGCGCAGGACCAGCCGCTCCGTCGTCAGCACGGGCGTGTTCAGCGAAAACGCCTGACGTTGCTCGCGGTGGCTGTAGTCCTGTTCGTTTAGCGTATTGATCATCGCCCTGGTCCGAATCGAAAAGGGGAGCTGGTTTATGTCCCAACTCCCCTTGCAAACGCTGTACGCCCGGGTGCTGGAACGCCGGGTGTCAGTGAACCCGGTCAGTCGGCGGCCGCCATCACCGATACATAGGTGCGGCCATTGGCTTTCTTGCGGAACTCGACGGCGCCTTCGGTGAGGGCGAAAAGCGTATGGTCCTTGCCCATGCCGACATTGGTGCCCGGGTGCCATTTGGTGCCGCGCTGGCGCACGATGATGTTGCCGGCAATGACAGCTTCACCGCCGAACTTCTTGACGCCAAGGCGTTTGGATTCCGAATCGCGGCCGTTACGCGACGAGCCGCCAGCTTTCTTGTGTGCCATGGTTTTGTTCTCCTGCCGCGTACGGCCTTCAAATCGTCCGTGCCGGGCATCGCCTTCTTATGGGCATTTCCGGCGAGTCGATCAAGGGTGAAGCTGTTGTGCAGCGCACCCTCACGATCACGGTTTTACTTGACCCGTTCTTTCGCCTGCGCCTGCCAGTCTTCGATCTGCGCTGCGCTGAACGGCATGTATTCGTCGATCTTCTCGATATCGGCCGCGGTCAGCGCGGCGATCTGCGCGAAGGTCGTGATGCCCTGCTCGTTGAGCTGCTTTTCGGCAACCGGGCCGATGCCCTTGATGTCGGTCAGCTTGTCGGCCTCGCCTTTGGGCGCCGCAAAAAGCGGGCCTTCGGGCGCAACGGCCTTGGGCGCCTCGGCAGCTTTTGCCTCGGCCTTGGGCGCTTTCGCGGCCGGCGCGGCATCTGCCTTCGCCCCTTCCGCCTTGGGTGCCGCCGCTTTCTTTGCAGCCGGCTTCTTGGACGGCTTGGCACCGCCGGTCAGGATCTCCGAGATCCGCACCGTCGTCAGATATTGCCGGTGGCCCTTCTTGCGGCGCGAATTCTGACGCCGGCGCTTCTTGAAGGCGATGACTTTCCTGCCGCGACCCTGGGTGACCACCTCTGCGGTCACCAGCGCGCCATCGACCAGCGGGCTGCCGATCGTCACGTCGGCATCGCTGCCGACCATCAGAACGTCGGAGAATTGGACCATCTCGCCGGCGTCGCCGTCGAGCTTTTCCAGCGTGAGCACATCATCGGCGGCGACGCGGTACTGCTTGCCACCGGTCTTGATGACTGCGAACATCGTTTTTCCTTTCGTGTTCGGTCCGGCTCTGGCGCGCTGTCTGCGACCCGTTCCGCGCCTGGCGGATTGGAGCACGGCACGCCGGCCGTCTTCTTGTTCAGTCTGTCCGGTTGAACCGCTGTCCGGCGACCGTCCCTAGGGGCGACCATCCAAACAGTTGCGGCGCGGATTGCCCCGCGCCACTGATCGCGCTCCCTATGATCGCGTGGCGCCGAAAAGTCAAGCTGGGGCGGAAAACTTTGCGCGCTTGCGTCTTGTTTTCGCGCGGTCGCGGCGCTAGACACCGGCGCACCGTTTGCGGAGAGGTGGCTGAGTGGTTGAAAGCGCCGCACTCGAAATGCGGTATAGGGGCAACTCTATCGGGGGTTCGAATCCCTCCCTCTCCGCCATTGTTCTTATATATCGTCCTGATATTGTTGCCTTTTTTCGGCGAATAGCAATTCCGGGCCCACATTTGGCCCCACAGACTATGTGCCCTTGGTTGTTGCGACCAGCTGCGCCCGGATGAGGCGGGATTGGATGGTCTGTTGCCATGCGCAGGCAAATCAGGGCATAAGCAAATCATAATCTGAGTTTCCTCGCGCATGACGTGCTCCACCCCGATGACAGGGTCGATGCCGTCATGTCTGATGAAAAGAGCTCCTCCAAAACAAAACCGATCGCTGCCCACGAACAAACCGCAAATGGGTTTGACAAGGCTGATCTGTTCTCATTCGACCGGCCTATCGATCCGGTGCGTCCTGATCGTCCGGCGACCGGCGCAACGCAGGATGGAGCCCCCCTTGACAACGCCTATGCAGACGCGAGCCAACCGGCGACGGCACGGCGAGCTGCATCGGGTCGAACCGGTCCTTTGACCAGGTTGGAAGCGGCTTGCTCTGATCCGCCGTCGAACGCGAGTGCTGCAGAAAATGCCGTTGACGAGCTCCCGTTGACAATCAGCGCGCCCAAACCACCGTTCGCGATCAACGATTTGGTCAACGGTTCGGCCGACCAGTGCCCGGGCGCTTGTGGGTGCCCAATGTGTCAGCCGCTGATGTCGGTCAAAGCGGTGGCCTCATACTTCGGCGTCAGCGTGGCTACCATCTGGCGGTGGTGTAAGTCCGAGCCTGACTTTCCGGATCCGTGCTCGCCTGGCGAAGGTACGACACGGTGGGATAGACGCGAGATCGTGGCCTACCATCGGATATGCCTGGAAAAGCGCGCCCGATAGGTGCCGTCATGTCAAGACGATATGATCCCACCAGAGCGCGGACACATTGGTACTACACACGCGAGCATCTTTGTGAGCTGTTTAACGTCTGCGACACAACGATCACGAACTGGAAGAATGCCGGCCTGACGTCCATTGCAAACGGTCGCTTCGACATCTTCCATGGTGTTGAAGTTCGCCGACACATCTGCCGGCTGCGGTGGGGCAATGCCCGCGAACCAAGAGATGGCCGGCTCTACTGCACATCGTGCTGCCGCTTCGTGTCGGTTTTGTTCGACAGCATCGACCAGCAGTCAGATGAGCCAAGGCGCGATGCGGTGACAGGTCGTTGCACCCAATGCGACAGCACAGTGAAGGGCTTTGTCTCACAACGGCAAGTGCGCGAGGTTATTCGGGCAGCCGTTAAATCCACCGGCGACACCTCCGCAATATGAGCGGTCAGGTTTCCGGCCATGTTGCAGTTCGAGCCCGAATAGTGAGCGCAGAGACTGACAAGACCAACATGGTCTGGCTCTATCGGTACCAGCTCTATCTGACCGAGAACGCCGGCTTGGCGGTCACCACGGTGGATGAGCACCTGCGGTCCTTGGCCCGGGCCAGCGCACTTCGGGCCAACAAGCCATTCCCACGATACACGTTGGCCGACGCGACATCGGTCAAGCGGTCCATACGAGAAGCGCTGAACGATGAGGCTGCGCCGCTCAGCCTTTCGTCAGCAGCACGAATTCTTGATCACTGCCAACGGTTCTTTGAATGGCTCGACAGGCAAACGGGCGTTACGTTGGAGCCCGACCTGCCCGGCTACTTTCAACTCAATCGCAGCGAGTACCGGCAACTTGACCAAATCGCCAAGGGCACAGAGTTCACATTCGAGCAGGCCATCAGCCTGTTTCGATCAATGTCGGCCGGCGACGGCATGGAGATCCGCAACAAGGCAATCATAGCGACGCTCCTGATGACGGGCATGCGTGCGGATGCTCTGGCCAGCCTTCGCGGCAAGCATGTCGATGTCCAGTCCTGGTGGATCAATCAGGCCCCGCCCGAGGTCAGGACGAAACATGGCAAGCACATCCGCAGCTACTGCCTCGATCTCGCCGATGGCTTACGAGAGGCCATGGGCAGATGGGACCTTTGGCGCCGAAAAAACGGCTTCGGCGAGGACGATGCCTTCTTCCTGCCGGACAGGTTCATCAAGCCGAACCAGATGGGTTTGGGCTTTCGCGGGGCACAAGCTGATACGGCCGCTATTCCTTGGCGATCAGGCGACAGTGTCCGGGCAATAATCAAAACGGCTGCTGGTGCGGTGGGCTTGGACGAGCATGTGTTGGGCGCTCACGACTTTCGGAAGATCATTCACCCCCACCTTGCATCCCGAAGCGAAATGACGACTAGGCACGAAGTCGCGCTGCAGCTCAATCTGGGGCACACGCCGATCGAGACGACGCGCAAATTCTACAGCAAGATGCCGATTGGCGAACGTCAAGCGGCCCTGGAAGAGCTCTCGAGGATGGCAAAGGGCCGGACTGATGCTTGCCTGGTTTTGGCGTTCGAAAGGGGCCTGCTGCCCGACGACGACCCCGATCGCGAGCGCGCCGAAAAGGCCCACGCAAGAGCCGTCGCCGCTGCCCGGTTCGACGGCAGTTAATGCCATGGACAGTTGCGCCCGGAAAACGTCTTGTGTGCTGGTTTCAGATCGGCGCCAGTGTGTAACGTCCAAGCCCATGAACAGCGCCGCGCCCGACATGTATGCGTTCACCAATCACGATGAGTTCACTGAGCGGCTGCGAAAGCGGTCCGTTGAGTTCGATTGAACATCGCCGTTGAACACTTGTCCATGTCTGACCGCTGCGGGAAGACTCGCGCTGGACGGTGATCGCCTCTTCATCGAGCGCGTAGTCCGTGATGCAGGCGTCCCATTCCCTGCGAAGCTCTGTCAGTTGTGGCTCATCCGATGCATGCCCGAACCAGGGTGCAAGGCCGCGAACTCGTGACGCTGTCCAATCGAATAGATCGCCTGGCAGCAATGGTTGCGTGCGGGTGTTGACCTCTAGACCGGTGACGAAACGTAACGCGGCACCACCCCTGTGCCTTGAAGGATTTTGCACTTCCACCGGCCTGATGCCGGTTTCGACCACGACAGGCTGGTTGGGCAGAAGGGTCACGCCGACGTCGGCTGCAAGCAGGCTCCAAGGCAATCCGCGGGAGCAGGCAGCGACAAAAGCTGTGCGCGCCGCCTCAGCGTGCCCGCTGGCGAATCCAAATAGCGTCAGGCGCACGCAGAGTTTGCGGTCTTTTGCGTAGGCAGCGAGCACATAGGGCTTGGCAATCGTCTCGCCCGGCGCATTTGGGCGCGCCAACGGCAATGTGGCAAACATCAGCCAGGACGGGCAGACCGGCCGGCAACTGCAGGCCATGCCGGTCCCAAAGCCGCCGGATGCAGTCTCGCAGGCGCCGGCCATCAGTTGGGCGCCCAAGGCCCCTCGCAGTTTGAAGAGCAATGCCGGGTGCCGGGCGAGAGGTGCGAGATCATCAATCGTCACTGTGATGTTGACGCTGCGAGCGGACTGCCAGGTGGCCCACGTGGACGCCGGTTTGCCTGCGCTATTGGCGAGAAATACCAGCCAATCGTCCGCGCTCCACATGCCGCCGTCGCTGTTGATACTCAGACGACCTTTTCTTTCGGGCATGGGGATCATATCAGCCAGCAGTCGGATGCATCGGCCAATGCAACGCCGCCTGCGACCCGGCAGTGCTCAAGCCCGGAGGCGGTGATCACATACATGCGGAGGCTGTCGCCTTCTTCGATCTCGCGTTCGGCGTCTTCGTAAAGTCGATCGGCCGCAACACGGGTCAGACGGCCTTCAAAGACCGATCGTTGAACGCGTGCCAACTGTGCCTGCAGACGCTTTGCAACCCGCCGACGGATGCGTGCGCTTTCCACATCATAGGCGATCACCACTGTCATTTCGGCTGCCATTGCAAGGGCTCCCTTTGCCGGCCGGCCGGCAACTCATCGTTGTGCATTCTTCCGTTGTGCCGCCTCGCGCCTGTCCTGATCCATGTCGTAGGGCACATAGACATCGCGCCCCTCGCAATGGGCGGCAAGGCGCAAGGCCTGCTGCATCATCAGCTCACGCCACCGGACCCTTTTGCCGGTGTAACCATAGGCGACCGTTTGTGCGATCCGGCTTTCATATGCCTTCACGATCGCGCGGTAGCCATCGGGCCTCAGGCGTGCGGAGCCGCCACCGGCATCCGGGGTCACCTCAAAATGTTCGGACCGGACGATGCGGCGGTTGACCAGATAGACAAACAGTCCTTCCGCCAGTGGTGCGCGAAACTCCTCCATGAGGTCGAACACACACCCGCTGTGGTGGTCCCTTGTGCCATGCAAGACACCGAATCCCGGATGCAGGCCCGCGCGCTGGACAGCAACGCTGATGTCGCGTTCGAGAAGATGCGCCAACACATTCAGGATGATGTTTGCGGCGCTGTCGCCCGCCGGACGCTGCCGCTTCGTCAACACAAACATGGGATCGCCACAAAGCGCACCAAGTGCGGGCCAGTATTTTGCGGTCACCGCCCCCTCGTGACCGCGTATCGTTTCAATTGACGTTGCAGCCATTAACGGCCCTTTGGCCTGTTCCGCATCGTCAAGGGCCCGCTGGCCGCGCGGCAGCGTCTTGTTGAGCTGGGTCAACGCCACGGTCACGCGTGCCGGTGTGTCGTCCCGTTCAGCCAAGAGCCTGCGCAACGAAGTGCGTTGCGCGCGCATGCGGCCCACAACAAATCGTCGTGCAAGATCGAGCCTTCTTTTGTGGTCCAGCGACAGTTCGGCCTGCTTCAAATGGCGGCCCGCATAGGGCATGGCGGCAGGGCTCAACCAGCCTGCGGTCGCCCCGTCACGATCGACCAGGGCAAGCGGGATATCATTGCCGACAAGATAGTCTGCCGTTGACCGGTCAATCTCGTTGGCCGGGCCAAGGTCAACACGGTCGACCCGGCCGTGCGGCAGCGCCAGCAGTGGCCGCCATTCAACTGTGCGCACGTCGCTGTCGCGCGGCGCGGGCAGCGGCTCTTCAACCACCAGGGCATCGCGGCGCGCGCGCAGGCGGCGGCCGGGCTCGATGACATGCAGAACGCGCATCCCGGCGGCGTGGCGGTAGCCTCCCCGTTCCAATCGGGACGTTTCGGCCTCGATGAGCGCCTGCTCGGTCTCGGCCCGTTCGTCATCATCGCCAAGCCGTGCCATCAGCGCGCCCAGATCGTCCGGCGCCAGCCCGTCATTTTCGGTGACCTTGAGTGTCATCGAGCGCATGAAAAGATGGCCCAGATAACGAAAACCGCGCTCGAAGCTCATCACGCGGCTCTTGTCGCTGTTAAGGGTCAGTCCTTCCCGGGCCAGAAGCTGTTGTGTGAGCGCCATGGCCGCTTCCGCCGATTCGGTGCCCTTGGCAAGCACGACAAAGTCATCCGCATACCGGATGATCCTCAGGCCGGAAAGCCAGAGGGCCTCATCCAGCCGGTCGAGATAGAGATTGGCAAGGAGCGGCGAAACCGGCGAACCCTGTGCCAGGCCGCGGCCCTGTGGCGCCCAATGAGTAAGCCAGAGCCAGATCAGATCGGTAACCGGCCCGTCGGTCACGCTCTCCGCGAAACGGCTCATCAACCGGTCATGATCGACACGGTCGAAAAAGCGCTCGATATCGGCGTCCACCACGTGGGTGAACCCTTCGGAGCGGGCATATTCGACCGAACGCACAGCCATGGCAACGGATCTGCCCGGCCGATAGCCAAAGCTTGCCGGTTCGAACTCGTTTTCGAATTGTGCCGACAGCGCCTGCGCAACAGCCGTTTGAACGATGCGGTCGCGCACACACGGAATCCGAAGCAGCCGTGTGCCACCGCCCTTCTTGGGGATGTCGACCTCGCGCAGCGCGCCCGGGCGGTAGCTTCCGTCAGACAGGTCGCGCCGCAGATCGCCCAAACGTGCATGGGCATTGCGCGCAAAACCGGTGCAGGTCATGCCATCGCCGCCCGAGGCCCCGTGATTGCGCCAGACGCGGCCCCACCCTTCGCGCAGGGCGGTTGCCGACAGGCACTGCCGCGCCAGTATCGTCCCGTCCAGCCGCTCGCCCGGCAGGCGCGGACCGTGACTGCCCGGCCGCCGCCCCTTCTGACGCCGGAAACCGTGGTCGGCGGCGAGGTCGCGCTTGTGAGGGTCCATTGCAGTTCCGCTTGTGAAAGCACGCGTAAAGATGAAAAAGTCTGCCCGGAAGCGGCGGGCAATGCAAGTTTGCCTTGGAAAGTTTGCAAGTATCTGTAGTATTTTCAAAATTTGGAAAATTAGAAGCATATGTACATGTTTTGTTCTTTTCAGGAAAGCAGATTTTTGATTTGCCTTGGATTTTGTTGTCAATCATTCAATATTGACATGGACTTGCAATGGTAGGAGGTTCGAAGGCCACCGGCCTTCGGGCCGGATAGAAACCCGGGTTTAAACTCCACACCAATGGGGCACATCGGTTCGAAGGCCACCGGCCTTCGGGCCGGATAGAAACCAAACGCGCTGCCGTGGTGAAGGTGTGATTCCGGTTCGAAGGCCACCGGCCTTCGGGCCGGATAGAAACCTCAACACCGCCGCCGACGACGCCGGTCACGAAGTTGCGGTTCGAAGGCCACCGGCCTTCGGGCCGGATAGAAACCCGGTCAGCCGTGCCCACAGCTCGATGTCCTGGTTCGAAGGCCACCGGCCTTCGGGCCGGATAGAAACCTGACCCTGCTGTCGCCTGATCGCCTGATACAGATCGTTTGCGGTTCGAAGGCCACCGGCCTTCGGGCCGGATAGAAACTTCCCACCACGAACGTCAGGAGAATTGACAGGGTTCGAAGGCCACCGGCCTTCGGGCCGGATAGAAACACGGACCCCAAAGATCTTTGACGTGCTCCGGCGGGTTCGAAGGCCACCGGCCTTCGGGCCGGATAGAAACCCGAACTTGCTGGCGGTCGTGGACTGCAAGCGGTTCGAAGGCCACCGGCCTTCGGGCCGGATAGAAACAGGAAGGCAATAACGCCTGTTGTGGCCATCACGGGTTCGAAGGCCACCGGCCTTCGGGCCGGATAGAAACCCGACGGTTGCCGGTGCAAGGGTTGCGAGAGCAACAAAAGGTTCGAAGGCCACCGGCCTTCGGGCCGGATAGAAACGCGAAAAGGGCTGCAACCACCAAAAGCCCACGGTTCGAAGGCCACCGGCCTTCGGGCCGGATAGAAACCGGACGTCACCGACGGAATCGCCAATGTGGCAATGGGGTTCGAAGGCCACCGGCCTTCGGGCCGGATAGAAACCGCCGATGCGCTCTTCGACGATGATCTCCGGGGTTCGAAGGCCACCGGCCTTCGGGCCGGATAGAAACCGCCGCCATGTGCGCCATGGCCCAGTCGGTATCGGTTGGCAGGCCACCGGCCTTCGGGCCGCTCGCCGGGATGCGCCGACGATGAGGGCCAGCGTCAGCCGACTGCGGCGCCAGCCAATCGCAGGTTTGTATCGTAAAAGCGCAGCTCGCCGCCAACCTGATGCTCGGTGCCATCGTCGCCGATCTCGATGCCAGAGGTCGTCACATAGCTGAAGCGCAGCGGCCGGTTCAGCGTCAACACCGCCGCGGCGATGGAGAAGGACTTCTGGCCGGCTGTTGCGTCGATGACGGTCAGCCTGTCGCACGCCTCTTCAAAGTGCCCCAGAGCCGGGTTGGCACTGCGCTCCGCCTCTGTGCGAGCCCGGCATCCTTCGTCCTGACGCACCATCTCCAGTGCGCGCGAAAGGCCCCCATAGACATAGTCATAGTTCACATAGGACCGCCGCATCACGGCCCCGCTGCCATCGTGCAGGGCAAAGGGGCGGCCGGGCGCATGGGCTTCGGCGATCCGGATGATCCGGACGGTTCTTCCAATCGTCGAAAAGGCTTCTGTTACATAGGTGCTGAACTTGTCGAACTGGTCCCGGTCCGGGTCCAGCACAAAAACGGCCTCAAGTGCGTCGCGATGGTGCCACAAGGCCCGGATGTTCTGCTGCCAGGCGTTGCCGATGATGGGCTTGTCGCCTTTTTCGGCACGAAGGGCATCATAGTCAGCCACATTGCGGGCGACACCTTCAAAACCGAGCCCCGCCGCGCCGATCTCATCGAGCATCTCGTCGAAGATGGGCTTGCTCAGCGGCGAATAACCCATCACCACAAATGGCACGGCGGGATGGCTATTGGCATCGGTCGCGCGCACCTCTGCGCCCAGGATCTTGTCAGCGCGTCGGCCGATTGCCCGCACAACCATGGCCAGCAGCACGGCGAACGCGACGAAGAGGACGAGATGGCCAAGCCATGTCAGCTCTTGGGGAAGCAGATAGTCAAACAGAAAGGATCCAGCGATCGCGCTGATGACGGACAGCAAGATCGCGCTGCACAGGCCAAGCAGAAAAAGGATGATCACACCGCGATTGGCTTCAATAGTGTGGTTCATCGCGTTCCACCTTCCATGCCCGGTATTCCGCCAAGCGTGCGCCGAAAGCTTCCATCTCGTCTGCAGTCAGCTCCCGGCCGCGGTCGTGGGGCGGGGTGTCGATCGTCAGATGCAGGTAACGGGCGCCGCGCGCATTGACCCGGGCAATGATGGAAACCGGCAGGGTTCCGATGATCACATCGCCACGGCCGACATTTGTAGGCTCAAGATGCTCTAGCGCCGTCACCTTCAATCCGCGCCGCCGCGCCCATTCGACCGCGCCGGGATGGCGCGTGACGAACAGTGTGTTCATGGTCAGGCTTCATCCCATGACGTGGCATGAGGCGCGCATTCCGCCTTTTCGACCCAGAACGTGTCGGTGCCGTCCCGGTGTCGCACCCGAATGTCATCAGGACCGTCCAGCTCCACGACTTCGACCAAGATTTTTCCTGGGCGGTCCTCTTCGGTCTGGCGTAATATGTCGCCGACTTTTGGCATCCAGGCCTCGAACTCTTCGGCCTCGGCCGCCGCGCGAGCGGCTTCCCGTTCTTGCTCGTTCTTAATGTCAGTGTCTCGCAGGACCTCGATCGCGTCTGCCGTCATAAACCGTCCGAAACCGGTTGCCGTCTTGGCGCCCGCGCCAATCCATGCAAGCGCCTCTTCAAGCAGGCGATAGCCATCGTCCAGATCCTGTTGGGTGCCGCCCCTTGCCAGCCCCAAGGAGAACAAGAAGGTCTGGCCTTCATCGACCGCAAGGAACGGTATCGGCACGGGCGCATGCCAGTCGCCCGGTGACAGCAACACGCCCGGAGCGCCGTCCATTTGCACCGGCCCTTTCGCCCTCCAGCCACCGTCATGGGGCGTCATCACTTCGGCCACGCACCGGACCGGATTTACGGGCAACGCATCGAACACGATCAACCGGCCCATCTGCGGCGCCCGAAGTGGCGCATCGATCTGGCGGTCGGCCTCGTTGCGTGCCCTTGGACCGTAGTTTCCGAAGAGCTCGACAATGCGGGCAAACCATTCAGCGGTTTCTGGTTCGGCTCCATTGAGGCTGCCAAGGCCCTGCCAGTGATCGGCCCAAGCCCGAATCATCCCCTTAATTCCGGATGAGGGGATGTAGGGAACGCCCAGCGTGTGATGCCATACAAATCCGTTCTCGGTGCCGTGCTCATAGCCAAGGCCCGTCGCAAAGCGGCTTACTGAGATGAACTCCTTTGGCTCATTGGTCACCCCGGCAGGGACACTCGCCTGGGCCAACTTCCGGACCCGCGCTGTGGCTCGTGCAACCTCGTCCGGCCGGCCATGCGGGCGTGCGAAGATGTTGACCCAGTCCTTCTTGTTGTCGCCGAGTCCGTACTTGCCGTCCTTGAACGTCCACAAGTCGACAAACTTGTAGAACATGAGGCCGCTGTTGCTGCCTTTGTCGAGGGATGGCCGCGCCTCGCGCTTGCACATCGGCAGCTCAGGCATCGACCGGCTCCACGCCATCATCGTCACGCGGATCGATCATTGCTTCCGCCAATGTCTTGAGCCAACGTACATAGGCCACAAGCTCTGCTTGCGCCCTGATCATCTCGTGTTCATCTTGGGTGGTGAGCCTGGACAGCAGGTCGAGCGCTTTTCCGGCCAGGTCTTCACCGTCGGCAAACCCAACATCATACGGCGTGGCTTGCCATCCCGAGGACGAGCCGATCCAGGACAGAATGTCAGAGAGCAGAGCGGCATGGCCTTTGCCGATATTGCCGCCGCCGCCGGAACCCGACAACTCGAGCGCGATCGTTTGGCCCAATCCATTCAATGTTATGAGCAAGGGGAGAGAACGGACATACGACCGATACTCCTTTGCCCAGCTGTTCTTCCGGTGCCGTTGAACGCGTGCGAGCGCTGACTTGGCACGTTGTTGATCGAGGGTCAGCCGTGGTTCGGTGGACATTTCAGCCGTCCTGCAATCCGCGGACTGAGAACCAGCCTTGACCAATCGTCTCGTTGCCGCCCATTTGAACGTGGGTCACCGCTCCGACTCGTTCGAGAAACGCGTCGACCGCGCCGGGGGTGCGTTCGCTCAGGGTGCTCCACATCACCGTGTCGGGCGCCAGGGTTTCTTCAGCCCACAGGGCACCTGTCTTGACAATCTTGTCTTCATTGAGTGCGTTGCGCATGGCGATCGGCAGGCCGAACTGGCAGTACCACTTGAAGTCTGCATCGGAGAGGATGACGAACTTCGATTGAAAGTCGTTTGGAGCTGATTCTGCCATCAGGACCTGGAACGCTTCGACGACGTCACTGGCTGCTTCACGCGCGTGGCGAAATTCGCGCTCCTCAAGGCCCAATGGCGAACCTCCCGGGGCCACCTCGCCAAGATAGGTTCCAGTAGAAATATCGGGAACTTGCCAATTGGCTGTCCAACCTGCTCTTCGTCGATCACGCTTCAGTCTATTGATGGTTAGCGGGCATGTCGCGAGTTTGAAACTGTCGGTCGTGCATCGCACGGGTAGCATCGCCAGACGTGCCTCGGAGAACAACACGGTCCCCGATGCGCCATCCGTGGTGGCATCACCACTCGCGGTGCCGAACATCTTCGGCACGCTGTTTTCGTCTCGGGCCAGATACCAAACTCTCCAAGCTCCTTTGACGCCAGAGCCGGGAACATGAGGAAAACCAGTCACCGCTTCGCGTGCGACAGGCAAGTCAATTGCATCTGCGGCCTGACCAATTCCGACATGAACAGGTGTCTCAGCCGTCATGGCCAAAATGGCTGATCTACTCATCCGTCAACCTCTCTATTGCCTGGCCATTTTCCCAAGAAACAGTGCCCGAAGCCCCATTTTGTCGCGTACCCGATAGATGCGTTGGGCTGCTTTGGCGATTCATCTTCGGTGCACGCCATGAAGAAGACGGCGCCCGCCGGAATAATCGGCGTCATCGGCAAGGGTCCGTTCTCCATTGAGGACCACCCGCCGAGCCTGAACGGTTTCGGAATTGCCGCCGATACAAGCGTACCGGAAAGGCCGGGAATGGGTCCACCGGCATACGGCTCTTTCTTCAAATAGACCGGCGACACGGCGACCGCAGCGTACTCGGTCAGGCCGTCGAGCTTGGTTGAAGCACTTTGGTCGAGTTCAATCTCAGCAAGATGGAATTGCGCCGCGCGCTGTTCGCCGCCGAGCCTCTGCGTGAAATCTTCTGTGGGGACGGGAGCACCCTCGCACGGCAGCAAGAACTCCACGTCGTCCCTCAAGCGGAGAAACGAAGCCGTATAAAGCTGGGCGTCGTTCACAACACGCGTCCGCACGTCGATGCCGATCCCAGCCTTTGATTCACGTTTCATCAGTTTGTCTTCATCGACGATTGATGTGCTTTCCGGGGTCTTTCCGTTCAGGACGTCAGAAAGGCCGGAACTGTCTATCCAAGCGCCCTCCAGCACCTTGACGCCCTTGGCCCCCGCAGGTTCCTGCGGAAACACAACCGTTGGCCCCAGATCGCTCCTGAACTTCGTCGGCGCCCTGACTTCCAAGAGCCAGATCCGCCCATCGCGGTCCTTGCAAAGATGCGCTGGTGCTGGAAACAGGAGGCCTGCTTTCCGGCGGATCAGAAGTGGCCCAAATCGTAACTCGCCAAGGCTGGTCCCCTCATCCTGCCAGTTAACACCGTGACCGAGTGCGTCTTTTGGCCAAGGTGAACTACCGCCGTCGATCTGCCGGGCCAGACCCGCACGAATTGCCCCAACAATCGTTGGCGGCGGTGGTGGGAACAGGCTTTCGGCGGCCGAAGCGCCAACATCTTGTTGGTTGAAGGGCCTGCCGTCCCGGAACATGAGCGTGTCCTGAGGACGAATGCTAAATGCTGACGTCACGGCTTGCCCTCACCGGCGCTTGGATCAAGGGCCAAGCGGCGGCCTTCCATTGCCAAAAAGCGAGCGACAAGCCCGCCGTCAAACGAGATTCTCGACCGTGTGTCATACGTTCCGCCAACCGTCTCGAAACGAAGCTTTGGTGTCAGAACACGATAGACGGTGTCTATCGCGCTACCGGGAACATGCAAATCGAAGTTCGCGTAGACACTTGATCCAAACTGCCGTCTTAGCTCGGCACCAATCAGAGCCCTTAACGCTGTGCTCGTCTCGTCGTCGAAAACCTTCCAGATTGATGCGTAGTTTTCGTCATCGGTCACATCCGGACTGATGACGGGCATGTACCTGTCTCGGAATCGGTGGAAGAAGCCGCCGGACACCAATGGGTCTGCGTTCGGCGGTAACCCCGTTTCAGCGACCTGCTGTATTGTGAGCGCGTAGTCATCTTTTCCGGCGTCTTCGCCGAAGACACTCGCCCATCTTGCGGACTCCCCGCCTGGTTTGAAGATTGAGATAGCAAGCGAGTTGCGCCCATTTTTTTCCTTGGCTTCGCTGTCCAGCAATTCCGAGGAGTGGCGAAGAACCGCGGTCAGTGGGTGCTTGAAGTGCGCAAAGACAATCGACCCGGACAGAGTAAATTTAGCGTCGCCGTCAAAGGCTTCGGTGTATTGGTCTCGAATGTCGCGCGCCGCTTGAATGGCAGAATCGACGGGCAAAACCGCCAGAACATCGTCGCCGCCAGCATATACGAGTGTACCTAACGAACTATTTTCTGATTGGTTGTCGAAGTATTTTTTGACCCGGTCGGTGAATTTAGCGAGACCGTTGCGAACGGTATCTTCATTTCCGTCCAGCAACCGTCCAACTCCATCACCGTCCATTCGCAGAACGGCGTAGAACCCGCTCGGATAGACAGGCCTTTTGCCATCACTGAGAGCAAGGCATGTCTCGCGCAATGCCTGATGCAGCGTGCTTGTAGCCTCGCCTTTTTCGGTCTGTTCGTCTGCAAAACGCTCTTTGACAAGCGATTCAATTCCCGATGTGTGCAGCAAGTGACCATCAAGTGCAAAGAGCGGCGGTGAAGAATTGGCAAAGAAGGTTGTAGATGTTTCACCCAGGATGCCCTGCTCGGTGCCCAACACTTGACGAGCGGTCCTGTACAGCAACGACGCCGCCTCGTCGTTCCGAGAGAGCTTCTGCTCGGCAGTTTTCAACCACGGCAGTGCGGCTACATAAGATGTCGCCGGCCAATAGCGGACATTGAAGTTCGTCCCGCCTGGCCGCCATGGGATCGCACGGAAAAAACTCGGCCCGTCAGGATCATCGCGCTCACGGCCTCCTTCCCTGTCCAGATGCACTGGAAAAACTCGCTTGATAAAGGCGAGCGCACACAGAAACTCTCCTTCAGGAAGGTCCAGCAACCCAATACCGGACCCCTCGCGAACGGATCGCCAGAATTGTATCTGTGAGTTCCGCTGATCGTCACTGAAACGTTCGATGCCCGACAGTTCCTGAAAGTCGCCCATTAACCGGCAGTGATCCCCACCTTCGGCAGCGTCGGGGACGAGGCCAATGCGCCGCCAGTTCTTGCGCGTGTCCAGCCAACGCCCATCCAAATCGCTTGGGCTGCCGTCAGCCCAAGCCATATCCCAGAATGAACTGGTCTGACGTTTCCAGATCTGCCTTGTCTTTTGATTTGCGGATCCGGCAATGTACTTCGCCCAGATTGTGTCGCAGATCGTGTCCCAAGCTGCCAAGACCGCAGCTTTGCATGTTTCCCCGACATCGATGGAGTTTGAGACGGCAGTGCAGTCGGCCTTGAAGCGATTTGGCAGCGATCCGATGTATACGCTTGCCGATCGGTCCTTGCTTTCAATGGCCTGGAACAATTCGTCTGTTGCGACTTCCGGAAATACGATCTCCGCGCCAACCTTCTTTGCAGCAACCATTGCATGGCCCGAAAGCAGCGACAAAATGAACGATCCTGCCCAATAATCCCGCAGGCGACGAGCATCTGCGATGAAACCTTGGACGGGGCCAAGTGTGAAATGGAGGACGCGATCAGTCATCGCGCATCTCCACGCACCGACAGATCAATTTCGTAGCCGTCGAAATAAGAATACCGCTCGGTTGGCTTTGTGCGCTGCCAGCCATTGAAGTAGTTTTCAACGACTGTAGGGTCGGGCTGGAAAGGCATTTCCTGGCTGTCTGTGACCAAGAGCGGAGGCGGCCGCCCGGCTCGCTCGTCGGCCTCGGGAAGCCAGGCATTATCCAAGTGCGTCGCAACAGGGTGAAATTTGCCCGAGACCTTGGCGATATGAAACATGATGGGGCTCGCCCTGCGCGCAAAAGGCGCAGCCGCGTCGATCGTCTTCTTGCCAAAACTGAGCGGGAGCCCGAGATTGGCCCGTTTTGGGGTTTGGAGGTTGGGACGTTTGCCAGGACTTAGGCCGCCAGATCTGAACCAGTCATGGTCGCCCAGGAAATTTTTCCGTGATTCGATGCCGGAGAATCTATACCCGCTGTGGGCGGACCCCCAGGACCGGTATAGCTGATACCCGTGGCCCAGCGATTCCATCGCATCGGTCCAGTGTTTGAAGCCCTCAGTCCAAATATGAACGCTGCTGCCGCGCCCAAAAGCCGCAAGCGGGAAATCACGGGCATCAGTGGCAGGCAGCGGGGCCACAATGTTCTGAAGCTCCTTGTCGAACAAACGCTCGACGTCGTTGCCGCCAGGCGCTTCAATATCAACAAGGCATAGACTTCCCCAACCACGTCGGCGACGAGCGCCAAGCCCGCCAAGAAGCCCCATCAGGCGCACTGCGTTTTCCAGATATCCCAGTTCTGCTTCGTCAACGAAACGGGTGGCTACTTGAACCCTAAATTGTCCACCATTCTCGAAGGCGGTTCTCTCTAGATGACACCTGCCCCTTCCCGAACTGCTGGCGCGTCCTGTTTTGACCACTCCGTAGCCAAGATATCGAATTCCTTCGCCGTCTGCGTCGAATTGGTCAATTTGCCGGCTCTTCTTGACCCACCTCGCACTCAACGAAAGTTTGCTTTGTGTGGCCCTGACCATGTCGGTTGGTGCTGAAGCACCCTTCAGCGACAGCGAAGTGCCCGGACTGCCAAAAAGTGCCGACTCAATCCTGTGAAGTTCAAGCAACGCAGCGCCAATATCACCGCTGCGTTCGTCGACCAAATGACCGAAACGCAAGGAACGCCACCAAAATAGGATTTCTGATTTAATTGATGTTGGGCGAAGAGAAGTCGACTGCGAGTTCGCATCGCCCAAGAACATGGGTGTCACCAACTCGAACGTCGCAGTGATCACTTGGTACCTCCGTCGTGATCGCCACGATATTTGTCTCGAAGATTTATTCAAGCACTGATTCTTATCATTTTTTGATTACGTAAAAAATTTGTTTATGTATCAAATATCATCGTCTCGAATGCCTTCCTGATTTGGCATGCCGGCGACATATTGCCTAACCGGCCCGTTGATGGTTCCAAGTTGATGCTCCAGTGGGAGTTGCTGATTGGGCGGCTTGGCAGTCGTAAGCTCGCTCTGTCCCATGCCCTCGGCCGGAGCAGGCCGGTTCTTCACCGCCAAGCGCTCGCACAGCGCTCTTGGATACCGGCCGCCAGCACACGAAACCTTCATTCCGTTGCACGAGACAACCGCCATGCACTAACATTCAAACGGGTCCAATCAGATCGGGCTGGTCACGCACTGGTGGCCGCCACAAGTCGCCTGTCCGTTTTCGGTCCACCTCGGTAGATCAAGCGAAGCACCCTGCGTGCCACTGCGGCGAGAATCTTCACGATGCGCCCTCGGCAAACAGCCGCTCGGTTTCTTGCGTAGCTTTGCATGCGATGAACGTATACTGTCCGCGGCGACCGTCATTGTCGGAGCAGTAGCCGTTGTAAAACCAGATTTCGCGGAACGGCGAGTTTGCGAGGCGCCCGTTAAGGGCCTCGAGTGCGGCGATAATCTCGTGGATGAAATAGACAGATGTGCGGTTGTCTATGATGAGGACGGTTTCTTCCTTCCCCGGCGCGGACTTGTTTTCCTTGCTCTCAATCGCCCGGTCGATAATCTCGGCGAGGGTCCCATCCCGTGACTCCGAGGTGCTGACATATATCCGCTCTGCTTGCCCGAAATCAGGGTTGTCGACGAGATCGTCCGGACGCACCCCGTTTTCGCGGTGGCGGGCAACCGCTTCCACAATATCCTGGTCTGGAAAGTTTCCAGCGATTTTGGCGAGGTCGCGCAGCCGAAGCTGGGGGCGATATGAAGCATTGTCGCGGACTTCCTCCCGGGTGAGTACCTCGAACTGAAGCCGATTATCTGCGATCGACACGATTTCGAGATTGAATGTAGCGCCCGTGCTCAGCCCGAGCTTGAAATTCCACGGATCATCGCGGGACAAGACGTTAAAGCCGACGGTGTCGCCAATGATGTGCTTCACCAGAAACTGCATGAAATGCACACAGATGACATGCTCGCGCGTTCTCTTGTCGAGGATGTTTAAGAGTACCCGTTCAGTCACCGACCCGTCGCGATCGATGTAAAAGTATCGTTTGTAATTGCTGCACCCCTCAAGCGGGGCTGGAGGGAAGAGCGCGGAGCGGCCGGCGGTGTCGCGCGACGAATCGATCATGGCCCCCAATATAGAGGGTGCGGCCCCTTTGTTTAGTAGCTGATAATCGCAGTTGCTGCGCCAATCTCACATTCAGCCTTCGGCCCCATAACAGTCATTTGCATGCATGCAGAGAATGTCGGCTTCCCGCCCAAGTCGGTCCTTAGCAGCGCCGCCGCCAAGGTGGCTCTGGGGATGGTTTGGACGTACTAGTGGCAATCGCAGGGTCAATTCAAACCGCTTGTGACGAACGCGGCCCATCTGCCCATCATGTCCCGGCGCTGATCGAGCAGATCGGTTCGGTGGTAGGCGGCTTCGACCCGGTTGTGGATCGTGTGGGCCAGCGCCCGTTCGGCCACTTCGCGTGGATAGCCGTTCTCTGAGGCCCAGTCGCGGAAGGTTGAACGGAAGCCATGTGCCGTCGCTGGCCGATCCGGTACATCGCTTGCCACACTCGCGTCACGCAGGATCTTTGTAAGCGTCATGTCGCTGAGCTGCCGGTCGCCCCGCGCTTTGAAGACAAAGGCCGAAACGTCGGAGATTGCCGCTCGTGCGTTCAGGATCGACAGGGCTTGCTGCGACAAGGGAACGCGGTGGGCCTGCCGCGCTTTCATTCGCTCCGCAGGCGCCGTCCAGAGCGAGCGTTGCCAATCAATCTCTGACCATGTCATGCCCCGCACCTCGCCGGACCGCGCTGCTGTCAGGATCAGGAAGAAGAGCGCCTGCTTCCCCGTGCTTGACGGATCCGTGCGAAAGAGTTGGTCGATGATCATCGGACAATCGCGCCACGGTACGGCGGGATGATGGACGACCCGATGCGCCTTTCCCGGCTGTCGGGGCAGAAGATCATCGACGGCCGGCAGCGGGCTTGCGGCCACGTGACCGTGGGCTGCACACCAGTTCATCACCCTGTGCATGCGCTGCCGTACACGCGATGCCGTCTCAGGCTTTGAAAGCCAGATCGGCCTGAGAACCTCAGCAAAGTCGCTTGCGGAGAGCGCGTCGACATGTCTGCCGCCAATTGATCGAAATGCATAGGTTTCCAACGTTGCGATCCATTGGGCGGCATGCTTCCGGTTCCGGAACCCTGCCTCAAGCGTGGTGTGAACAGCACGGGCCGCGGCGGCAATGGTCGGAACGCTCGCTGTGGAGGCTTTTGCAGCCGCCTTTCGCCACCGATGCTCGATGGGATCCGTTCCCGAAGCGATGGCATGCCTTGCTTCTGCTGCCACTCGGCGGGCAGCAGCGATAGGCACTGCGGGATAAGTGCCCAAGCCCATGTCGCGGCGCTTGCGCGTCTCTGGCGAAACGAACCGCAGAACCCATTTGCCACGGCCCGGCGTGGTTGCGGTCATCAGATAGAGTCCCGGAACCGTACCGTCGGAAACGGATTATCGCCCGGTTTGAGTCGCCGGGCCTTCGCGTCGGTCAACATGATGCACGAACTCCGATCGCGTTTCTGCTCCGCCGGCGCCTGGATGTCGAGCGGAGTTGAGCCCACATTCAGCCCCACATTGGCTACGAGATGAGATGCGACGGATCACAATCAATTGCAACCGTGTTCTTGCTAAATTACTCGAAAAATTGAGGAATTATCACCCAACGAGACATCATGAGATCGTATGCACCATGTCAATGGCGGACTTCCTCTCCGCCATTATTTCGCTCACGCCAAGCTCACTGGGTTCGCTGGCTCCGCGGGGGGCGGCCTGACCAGCCGGCACACGGTCGTGCACTTGCGGAGACCGGATTCGAAGTTTCTCCCCGATTCTCCGCCATTCCCATAACCAGCAGCATTGAAATTTGATTGATCTGATTGCGGGTGCGTGTTCGACCCAAAAATGGCCCTGCACTCGCGTCTGCCCTGGTCTCGCTCTGCGATTGGCTCCGGATGAGACACCGTTGAACGCGTTGCTGTCAGGCGCGCCAGTTCACGCTGGGCGTCGAGCGCCCGGCGGGACGCGAGCAACCGGTTCCGCTCTGCAATCAGCAGGCGTGTATCCAGTCGGGCAAGGGCTTCGCCCGCGGCAACGACATCGCCCTCATCCACCAGGATCTCGGTGACCGTTCCGCCGGTCTCGAAAGCAATGCCCGTTTCCTGGGTGGCCTCGACCTGGCCCGCAAAGCGCCGATCGACCTCGAAACCGTTCTGACGCTCGACCGTCATCACCGGCACCGTGATCCGCGGCGCCGGCGCAGGGACTTCAACGGCCTCGGCGCGGTCGGCAATGGCGCGCGACCCGCCGATAATGGCTGCGCCTGACGCCGCGAAGAAGACGCCCGTGAGCGCAATCGTGGCGGCGGTCGCCAAAAGGTCGTCGATACCGGCTGGCCGCGTCGGCACGAACCCGATCGACGACTGCTCCAGCACGATGACGCCCGCCGGGCCGTCGATCCGCACCGGGTCCGGGGACAGCAGACGCTGTACACGCACCGAACCGGTCGAGCGCAGGGCGACGGGACCGGTGCCCGAAGCCACACCGTCCGCGTCGAACCGGGCGTCAGGGCTGTCTATGATCACGGATCCCGTCGCGATCGCCCTCAGGCTGCCGATTCCCGCGGTTCCCAGCGGCAGCGGCGCGCCCGGGGCACCGATGCCGGCATCGAGCGCGGTCAGGAACAGCCGCTCAGCCGTCACGGAAATCGTCGCCCCCGGGAAAGCGGCAATGCTGCCGACAGCGGTCAGCACGACGTTCCCGCCATCGCTGGTCACCGCGCCGGCCAGGGTCAGATCGCCGGCCGTTACGAGATCGATCGTGCCGCCCCCGCCGTTCGCAAGGCTGGCGACGACGCCGGCCCGCAGGTTCAGCAGATGCATGGCGCCGCCGTCGACCGACGCGTCGATGATGCCGGCATCCAGACGCAGACCCTGGGGACCGGAGTTGCGCAGGGTCCCCGCCTCGACGCGCGCAATGCCGAAGGCGGCGGAAGTGGTGATGAACGAACCGTCGCCCTGCTGGACTGCGAAGGTGACATCCCCCTCGAGCGCGGCGCCGGCGAGACCGCTGCGCCCTGATGTCCGAGCGCAGCGGGCCATCCGCGACATGACTTCGGCATGGCGGTACTGCACCGGGACGAGCCGGACCCTTCTCCGATGCCCGGAGGCCGCCGGCCTCAGGCCGCAAGAAAATGCCGAATTGCAATTGGACGGCGGTCGGGACGGGCGCCCCTTGGCGGGGCGCCCGCAATCGTGTCAGGTCCGGTAGGGATAACCGGCCTTTTCCATCGTGTCGGAATAGGTCTTGAAGGCCTCGACAACGCGGCCCGCCCGGTCGGACGATGCGGCGATCTCGTCCCAGAACCCGGCGGCGTCGGAGACGACCTGCGCCCATTCGTCGGCGGGAATGGAGGTCAGTTCCATCTTCTCGCCTTCGACGCGCAGCTTGGCCTCGCCGCCCCAGTACCAGACGGCACGGTAATAGTGTGACTGGTCAATGGTGATGCGGAACAACTCCTGCAGATGCGGGGGCACCTTGTTCCAGCTTTCGGTGTTGGCGAAATAGGAACCGAACCAGGCGCCGGTCACCGAATTGGTCAGCGCATAGTTGCAGATATCGGCCCAGCCCACCTCATAGGCTTCGGTGAACCCGCACCATGCCACACCGTCCAGTTCGCCCGTTTGCAGCGCGACCTCGACGTCGTCCCAAGGCACGGTGACCGGGATCAGGCCATAGCGCGACAGGAACCGGCCGGCGGTGGGCACACCGAAGACGCGCTTGCCGCGCATGTCGGCGAGCGAGCGGATCGGGTCCTTGGTGAAGATATGAAGCGGATCCCAGGCGCCGGCCGAAAGCCAGGTGACGTTGTCGACTTCCGAATAGGCTTCTTCCCAGATCTCCTGAAGCCCGTAGTAGCGGAACAACGACGGCACATCGAGGCTGTAGCGGGTGGCGAAGGGGAAATAGCCGCCGAACACGGAGATATCGACAGGCGAGGCCATCGTCGCCTCGTCGGACTGGACCGCGTCGATGGTGCCGTTCTGCATCGCCCGGAACAACTCGCCGGTCGGCACCAGCTGGTCGGCATAGTAGAGCTCGATTTCCATTTCGCCATTGGCCGCCGCGTTGAACGCGTCGATCTGCGGCTTGATCACATGGGCGCCCAACGGCGCGCCGGAGTATGTCTGCAGGCGCCACTTGATCGGGCCGTTCTGTGCGAGCACGGCCGGCGCGGCGAGCGCCGACCCGGCAACGGCGGCGCCGCCAAGTCCTGCCTTTCGCAGAAACGTTCGGCGACTGGCGAGAATCGTCTCCGAGGTGGACGGGCTTTTCTTGGGTTTGGTCATGGTCTTCGTCTCCTCTAGTTGAACTCGGGTGAACCGCTTGAACGCTATCCCCGCACCGTCTGCGGCAGCCAAAGCGCCAGTTGCGGGAAGATCATCACAAGCGCGATTGTCGTCGCCATCATCAAGACGAACGGCCAGATCGACCGGTAGATGTCGACGAGGCTGATCTCGGGCGGCGCCAGCGATCGCATCAGGAACAGATTGTAGCCGAAGGGCGGTGTGATGTAGGCGATCTGGCAGGTCATGGTGTACAGAACGCCGAACCAGACGAGATCGAAGCCAAGGCTGTCGACCAGGGGGATGTAGAGCGGCGCGACGATCACCAGCATCGCCGTGTCGTCCAGGAACATGCCCATCACGATGAAGCTGAGCTGCATCATCACGATCACCTGCCACGGCTCCAACTCCCAGCGGGTGACGAACAGCGACTCGATCGCGTTGACAGCGCCGATTCCGTCAAACACGGCCCCGAACGCCAGCGCGGCGAGTATCAGCCAAAGGAACATGCAGGACACGGCCAGCGTCTTGCGCGCCGTTTCATGCAGGACGTGGAACGACAATCGCCGCTTGAAGAGCGCCGCCAAGGTCGCTGCCGTTGCGCCGACCGCAGCACTCTCGACAAGGCTGGTGTAGCCGGTGACGAACAGGCCGGTCATCGCAAAGAAGATCAGGAACGGGATGATACCCGCACGCAGCAGCTTGAGCTTTTCGCCAATCGGCATGTCCAGCTCTTCATCGGAGACGATCGGCGCAAGCTCGGGATTGATGCGGCAGCGCACCGCGATGTAGATGCCGAACATGGTCGCCATCAGAAGGCCCGGGATGATGCCGGCAAGCCACAGCGCGCTGACCGGTTCGCGCGCGATCATGCCGTAGAGCACCATCACCACGCTGGGCGGAACCAGAATGCCGAGCGACGAGCCGCCCTGTATGACGCCGGTGATGAGCACCTTGTCGTAGCCGCGCCTGATCATCTCCGGCAGCGCGATGGTCGCGCCGATCGCCATGCCCGCGACCGACAGGCCGTTCATCGCCGATATGATCACCATCAGGACGATGGTGCCGATGGCGAGCCCGCCGCGGAACCGGCCGAACCAGACATGCAGCATCTTGTAGAGATCTTCGGCGATGCCGGATTCGGCAAGGATGTAGCCCATGTAGATGAACAGGGGCAGCGTCAGCATCGGGAACCAGTTGAACAGCTTGAACGCCTGGCTGAACGGCATCTCGATACCGCCATTGCCGTACAACAGCAACGCCGCGCCGGCCGCCACGAAACCGATGGCTGCGAACACGCGCTGGCCGGTCAGCAGCAGCACCATCATCGACGAGAACATCAAGATGGCGATCAGTTCATAACTCATGACAGTTCGACCCGGCGCAGCGTGGCGATGTGTTTGAAGACAAGCGAGATCGTCTGCAGCATCATCAGGACGATGCAGCCGACCATCAGCGCCTTGATCGGGATCATCGAGGGGTTCCACATCGAGAACCGTCGCTCGCCGGTCTCGATGGCGTATTGCAAGCTAGAGATCGAGCCGAACAGCATGACGCCGAGATAGAACAGAAGGCAGATCATGGTGATCAGATTGAGCTTGGCCTTGCCGCGCTCGGAAAGGCGGTCATAGAACAGATCCATCCGGACATGGCTGTCGTTCTTGAGCGTCATGGCGCCGCCCATGAAGTAATAGGCGGCGAGCGTGAACTGGGTCGCCTCGATGCCCCAGTGGATCGGGAAACCGATGACATTGTTCCAGATCGCATCGATCAGCAGAATGCCAATCATCAGAAAGATCAGATACATGGCGACGATGCCGACGAAGTCGGACATGCGATCGACCCAGCGCACATAGGCCTTGATCACTGCCGGCATGGCCGCTGCCCGTTCGTGGTCATCGTCAACAAGGTCCCCGCGGCGAAAAGGTCGGAAAAGGCGATCATCTCACCTCGACGCGCGCGGTTGCAAGGGCTTTCGCAAAGGCACCATCTGGTGCGCGATCGGTAACCAGCATGTCGATCTCGTCGAGCCGGCAGAGGCGATAGGCGGCCGACCGCCCGGCCTTGGCCGCCGTCGCCACGATGATGGTGTCGCGCGCATTGCGCCGCATGGCACGCGCGATCTGTGCCTCGTGGAAGCTGGCGTCCATCGCGCCCGTCTCGGCGTTGATCGCCGCAACGGTCAGGATCGCATAGTCGGCCTGGAAGCCGCCGATCTGCTCGACGGCCATGGTTCCGAGCGTCTGGTCGTTGCCGCTGCCGAATTCGCCGCCGACGAGAAAGACCGACGAACCGTTGCGCGCCTTGTCGAACGTCTGCGCGATATGGACCGAATTGGTGATCACGGTGAGCGGCGCTGTTTCGGCCAGGGCCGCCGCGCAAGCGAGCGTCGTCGAGCCGGTGTCGATGAAGATCGTGTCGCCGGGTCCGATAATGTCGGTAACCTTGCGGGCGATCAGCAGCTTGGCGCCCGCATCCTCGCCCATCCGGTCCTCGAAGGATGCCTCGGTGAAAAGACGCGCCCGCTTGGCGCCGCCATGCACCTTCTGAAGCCGCCCGGCATCGTTCAGGACGGTGAGATCGCGCCGTATCGTCTCGGCCGATACGCCGAACCGCGTGGCGAGCTGCTCAACGCCCACCCGGCCATGGCGGTTGACGGCATCGACTATGTCTCCATGGCGTTTCTTGAGCTTCACCGCAGACTCCCTCGCATCAAGTTAAGCGAAGCAGGCATGCCCGTGTCAACAAAATTGGTGACGATTTATCCTTTGTTCGGGCAAAAACTCTCAAAAGATTGACCGAGCGGGCATTTGATGTCACCACTTGAGCGAACCGTTCGTTTCAATTGCATAGCGCGAAGGCTGGATGCGGGTGCAGGAAAGCGCTCTTTCAGAAGTGTTCGATGCCGCCATCATCGGCGGTGGTGTCGTTGGATGCGCCATAGCCCGCCGCTTGACGCTCGAAGGCTGGCGCGTCGTGCTCGTTGAAAAGGCGCACGACATTCTCGATGGCGCTTCCAAAGGCAACAGCGCCATTCTGCATACGGGCTTTGACGCGCCGACAGGCTCGCTCGAAGCCAGGTGCATTGCCGACGGATATGCGGAGTACCGCTCCATCCATCAAAGGCTTGGCCTGCCGCTGATCGAGGCGGGCGCGCTCGTTCTCGCCTGGACCGAGCAGGAGGAAGCGCGGCTGGATGCGCTGATCGACAGGGCGCACGCCAACGGTGTCGACGATGTCGCGCGCCTCGACGTGGGCCAAATCCGGCAACTGGAACCGGAATTGGCGAACGATGTGGTGGCCGGATTTCGCGTTCCGGGCGAGCACCTTCTCGATCCCTGGTCCACACCTTATGCCTATCTGCTCCACGCGGTGGAGAACGGTGCGGTCGTCCTGCGCCGTTGCATGGTTCGGGACGGCGAGTTCGACGGCACGCAATGGCGTCTCGAAACCAGCCGGGGTTCTTTGCGGGCGCGTTTCGTCATCAATGCCGCCGGGCTCTATGGCGACCAGGTCGACAAGGCGCTGACCGGCTCCAGCGATTTCACGATCCGCCCGCGCAAGGGGCAATTCGTCGTCTTCGACAAACCGGCGGCGCGTCTTGTCAAGCACATCCTGCTTCCCGTTCCGACCGAAACCACCAAGGGGATCGTCGTCTGCCGGACGGCATTCGGAAACCTGCTGGTCGGCCCGACGGCGGAGGAGCAGGAGGACCGGTCAACGGCCGCCGTTGACACCGAAACCTTGCAGGGCCTGCGCCGAGCGGGTGAACGCATCCTGCCGGCACTCGCCGGTGAAGACGCGACGGCCTTCTATGCCGGGCTGAGGCCGGCCACCGACGAAAAGGACTATCAGATCCGGGCCGACCGGGCGCGAAACTACATCACCGCCGGCGGCATTCGCTCGACGGGTCTGAGTGCGGCGCTGGGCCTCGCCCGCCACATACACCGCCTGTGCGAGGAATTCGGCGGCAAAGCCGAGCCGCTCGCCGACCCGGTCTGGCCAAGGGTCGGCAACATTTCCGAAGGCGCGCCGCGCGGCTGGCAATCGCCGGGCAATGGCGGCGTCGTCTGCCATTGCGAACTGGTCACGCGACGCGAAATTGAAGAGGCGCTGGATGGCCCGCTGGGCGCGTGCAGCCTCGCTGGACTGAAGCGCCGGACGCGCGTGACGATGGGGCGTTGCCAGGGCTTTTATTGCATGGCGCAATTGGCGGCGATCACCGCCGGGCGGTTCACGCAGCCGATGGCCGGCGACGACGACCTTCCCATCGCTTCATCGTCCAATACGCTTGAGCCAGCGGAAGCGGCCGATGTCACGTGAGCGTTTCGACGAGGCCGATGTCGTGATTGTCGGCGCAGGGCCTGCTGGGCTCTCAGCCGCCGTGCGCTTGCGCCAAAGGGGCGTCGATCGTGTTGTGGTGCTCGACCGAGAGCCGCAGGCCGGTGGCATCCCGCGTCATTGCGGACACTACCCGTATGGCGTTCGCGAGTTCGGCCGGCTGATGAAGGGCCCCGCCTACGCAGCGCGCAATGTTGCCGAAGCACGGTCGGCCGGTGTCGAGATCATCACCGGCGCGACCGTTACCGCCCTGGGCGAGGGCCCGGAACTGGCGATATCGACGGCCGACGGCGTTTTTTCCATCAAACCCGCCCGCGTGCTGCTCTGCACCGGTGTCCGGGAAACGTCGCGGGCGCAGCGCCTGATAGGCGGCAGCAAGCCGGCAGGGGTCATCTCCACCGGCGCATTGCAGGGATTGGTCTATCTGCAGTCTCTGAAACCGTTTCGGCAACCGGTGGTTCTGGGAACCGAGCTCGTGTCGTTTTCCGCATTGATGACATGCCGGCACCTGGGCATTCGACCCGTTGCCATGATCGAGCCGAACGCGACGATCACCGCCCGTGCGCCGGCGGCGTTCTTCCCGCGTCTTCTTCGCATTCCCCTGATGCTGGGAACGCGGATAGAACAGATTTGCGGACGCGACCGGGTCGAAGCGGTTGTCGTACGCCGACCGGATGGAGAGATGCGGACCATCGAAACCGATGGCGTCATAGTCTCAGGCCAGTTCCGGCCCGAATCGGCCTTGTTGAGGGGCAGCCATCTCCGCATCGACCCGCGGACCGGTGGCCCTGAGGTCGACCAGTACGGGCGATGTTCCGATCCGGACTATTTCGCGGCGGGCAACATGCTGCATCCGGTCGAGACGGCCGGCTGGTGCTGGCGCGAGGGCCGAGCCGTCGCCGATGCGATCGCCGACAGCCTGCAAGGCAACATCCTCATGCCCGCGTCCGCCTTGCGCCTTGCCGATGCGGCCGGGCCGTTGAAATATGTTGTCCCGCAACGGATCGTGCCGGGTACGAAAACCGCACCGCTTGACCGGCTGCAGGTCCGGCTTGCCAGGCCGGCCCGCGGACGGCTGGTGTTGAAGGCGGCAGACGGGAAGACGACGGTGCTTGCGCGTGTCGACAGTCGCCCCGAGCGCCGGATTGCCGTGCCGCTCGGAAAGCTGGCGGAAGTCGGGCCAGGCGACGCACGGATCGTAATCGAGGAAGACGGCTGATGCGGATTTTGGCTGTTGATCAGGGCACCACGAGCACCCGCGGCATCCTCTTCGACCAGGATGGCCGGTCTCAAACCGTCTTCAGCCGTGAGCACCGCCAGTCCTATCCGCAGCGCGGCTGGGTCGAACATGACCCCGGCGAACTGCTGGACAATGTGCGGGCCTGTTTTGAGGCCGCCGCGGCTGCCGGCGGCGTCACCGCGGCCGGCATCGCCAATCAGGGCGAGAGCTGTCTTGCCTGGGATGCCGACGATGGCACTCCGGTCGGTCCGGTCATCGTATGGCAGGACAGCCGCACCGCCGGCGACATCGCACGGCTGAAGGCCGATGGCGCCGAAGCGATGACGCTTGCGCGCGCCGGCCTGCCGCTCGATCCGTACTTCTCGGCCTCCAAGCTTGGCTGGATCGTGCGCAACAACGCGCATGCCCAGGAATTGGCCGCGTCAGGCCGGCTGCGCCTCGGAACGACCGATGCGTTTTTCCGCGACCGGCTGACCGGCCGCTTCGAGACCGATGTCGCAACCGCATCGCGCACATCGCTGCTCAATCTCGACACGTGCCAATGGGATGACGAACTGTGCGCGCTGTTTGGCGTGCCGATCGATCTGCTGCCGAAGATCACTCCGACATCGGGGGCTCTGGGAACCGTCGTTTCGGGGAGCGTCGGCACGTCGCTGACCGCCAGCATCGTCAACCAACAGGCCGCGCTCTACGGCCATCGGTGCCGGCAGCCCGGCGACGTCAAGATCACGTTCGGCACCGGCGCCTTCGCGCTGACGGTCGCGTCCGCCGAGCGGCCGCCGTCACAGGGCGGTCTCCTGCCGACCATCGCATGGCAGAAGGCCGGCGCCCCGCCCGTTTACGCATTGGATGGCGGCGTCTACACCGTGTCCGCGGCGATCAACTGGGCGCGCTCGGTCGGTCTGTTCGAGGATTTCGACGAGATAGCCGCCTTCTCCGGTCCGACCGCCGCCGAACGGGGACTGTACTTCGTTCCAGCATTGGCCGGTCTCGCCTGCCCGCATTGGGATCGCGATGCGCGCGGAAGCTGGCTGGGCCTGTCGCTCGACACGACGCGGCAGGACATGGTGCGGGCCGTGCTCGAAGGCATCGCTTTTCGCATGGCCGAAGTGATCGATGCGATGAACGCGCTCCAGCCGATCTCGGCGCCCATCACCATCGATGGCGGCATGAGCGCCAACGCCCATTTCGCCCAGTTCCTGACGGACACGCTGGCAAGAGGAGTGCGGGTGTCGGACGAGCCGGAACTGTCCGCGCTGGGTGTGGCGATGCAGGCCGCCGAAGCGGCGGGGACCGCAATCGATCGACCACCGCAAGGCAGAACGCTCACCCCTGCTCCGCAGTCGGCGATGCTCCGTGAGGGTTTTGCATCGGCACGGCAGGCGGTGCAGACGTTCGGCGCAGCCCTGACCGCGCAAACCGCCGCGTCATGACAGTGCGCGGATCGTCATGACGCGATTGGCAAACCCGATTGCCTGCGATAAGCGGGCCGAATGAGGGGATATTCCGTGACGGTCAGCCAGTCCGACGCACATGACGATGAGCCCGTGGACTCGCCAGTCCGCGTTCACAATGAAGACGGCGCATCGCCCATCGTGCTGGTTTGCGAACACGCGTCAAATCACATCCCCCCGATTTATGGCGGACTTGGCATCGATGCCGCAACGGCTATGAGCCATGCGGCCTACGACCCCGGCGCGTTTCCGGTCGCCAAACATCTGAGTGCGCTTTTTGACGCACCGCTGGTCGCCGGAACGGTTTCGCGCCTGATCTATGACTGCAACCGTCCGCCGGAGGCGCCTTCCGCCATGCCCGAGCGATCCGAGCGGTTTGTCATCGCCGGCAATCAAGGCTTGTCCGAAAGCGAAAGAGCGGCGCGCGTCGAGGCCGTCTACCGGCCGTTCGAACGGACGCTGGACAGGCTTCTCGATGCGCGCCCAGACGGGTTTCTGGTCACGGTGCACAGTTTCACGCCGGTCTTCAACGGCGTCAGCCGCGAGGTCGAACTGGGCATTCTGCACGATGCAGATTCTCGTCTGGCCGATGCCATGCTCGCCTCTGCGGACACCATTTCCCTGCGCACGGGCCGCAATGTGCCATACGGTCCGGAAGACGGCGTCACCCACACGCTGGTCCGGCACGCGCTGCCGCGCCGCTGGCCCAATGTCATGCTCGAAATCCGCAATGACCTGATCGCCGACGGCTCCGCACAGCGGCGGATCGCGGACCAGATTCACGCGCTGGCAGTTATTGCGATGAGCCAACTCCAGTCCGACACAGAACAAAGGGGGCGCCCATGACGTCGCAAAGCAAACGCGCGCTGAGTTTCGAGGCGCTCACCGCCATGACCGACGCCGGCGAGATCGACACGGTTCTGGTCTGTCTTGTCGACATGCAGGGCCGCCTGATGGGCAAGCGGTTTCATGCCCGGCACTTCGTCGACACGGCCCACGAGGAAACCCACTGCTGCGACTACCTGCTGGCGACCGATCTCGAAATGGCAACGCCCGACGGCTATGCGGCGACAAGTTGGGAGAAGGGGTACGGCGACTACACGATGAAGCCCGACCTTTCGACGCTGCGGCTGGTGCCCTGGCTGGAAGGTACGGCGATGGTGCTGTGCGATGTGCTCGACCATCACAATCATGCGCCCGTGCCGCACGACCCGCGTGCCGTGCTCAAGCGCCAGATCGATCGGCTCGCGGCCCTCGGCTACGAGGCCATGGCAGCGACCGAACTCGAATTCTTTCTGTTCGAAAACAGCTATGAGGAACTGCGCCATGCCGGTTACCGGCCGCTGGTGCCGATCTCCGGCTACAATGAGGATTACCACATCTTCCAGACCACCAAGGAAGAGGCGATCCTGCGGCCGGTGCGCAATCATCTTTATGCGGCAGGCATTCCGGTCGAGAATACCAAGGGCGAAGCCGAAGCCGGGCAGGAAGAACTCAACATCCGCTATTCGACGGCCATGCTGTGCGCCGACTATCACACCATCGCCAAGCATGCGGTCAAGGAGATTGCCTGGCAGAACGGGGTTGCGGCGACCTTCATGCCCAAATGGGACCATCGCCGGGTCGGCAGCGCGGCCCATATCCACCAGTCGCTGTGGAAGGACGGCGAGCCGGCATTTCGCGATCCGGCCGCCGATCTGGGCATGTCCGACGTGATGCGCAGTTACGTGGCCGGGCTCATCCGGTATGCGCCCGACTACACCTTCTTCCTGGCGCCTTATGTCAACAGCTACAAGCGCTTTGCCAAGGGCACCTTCGCGCCGACCAAGATCGCCTGGTCGGTCGACAACCGCACAGCCGGTTTCCGGCTCTGCGGAGAAGACACCAAGGCGGTGCGGATCGAATGCCGGATCGGCGGCTCCGACCTCAACCCCTATCTCGCCCAGGCGGCGATGATGGCGGCTGGCATGGCCGGCATAGATGAGGGGCTGACACTGCAAGCCCCGGCGGTCGGCGATCTGTACGGCGACGACAGTGCCCCGGACATACCGCGGACCCTTCTAGCCGCAGCCGAGGCGCTGCGCGGCTCGGCCATGCTCCGGAACGCGATGGGTGACGATGTCGTCGACCACTATGTGCGCTGCGCCCAATGGGAGCTGGAGGAGTTCGAACGGGCCGTCACCGATTGGGAAGTGGCGCGCGGTTTTGAAAGGGCCTGACAATGTCCCACATGCTCGAATGCATCTCGCCGATTGACGGATCGGTCTATGCGGCCCGCCCGGCCCTGACGCAGGAGCAAGCCGGCCATGCGTGCGCCCGCGCGCGGAGCGCGCAACCGGCCTGGGCTGCCGTGCCGCTCGACGCGCGCATCGCATTGGTGCGCAAGGCCGTGGCGCTCATCGGCGAGCAGACCGACCGCATGACCACCGAACTGGCGCACCAGATGGGCCGCCCCGTCCGCTATGGCGGCGAGTATGGCGGCTTTTCCGAGCGCGCCCGTTACATGGCCGACATAGCGGCCGAAGCACTGGCGCCGCTGGTCGTCGAGGACAGCGCCGCGTTCGTCCGCACCATCAAGCGCGAACCTGTCGGGGTCGTGCTGGTCGTTGCGCCATGGAACTATCCCTACATGACGGCGATCAACACGATCGCGCCGGCGCTGATCGCGGGCAACACGGTTGTGCTCAAACATGCCACCCAGACGCTTCTGGTCGGCGAGCATCTGGCCGAGGCTTTCCATGCGGCCGGCGTTCCCGAAGACGTGTTCCAGAACGTCTTTCTCGACCATGAAACGACATCGGCATTGATCGCCGATCGCGCCTTCGATCTGGTCAACTTCACCGGTTCGGTCGGCGGCGGCAGGGCCATGGAGCGCGCCGCGGCGGGCACGTTCACCGCCGTCAACACGGAGTTGGGCGGCAAGGATCCCGGCTATGTGCGAGCCGACGCCGACATCGATGCGGCGGTCGCAGGCCTGATCGACGGGGCCATGTTCAACTCGGGCCAGTGCTGCTGCGGCATCGAACGCATCTATGTGCACGAAAGCATCTACGACGCCTTCGTCGAAAAGGCGGTCGAGCTTGTCCGGGGCTACAGGCTGGGCAACCCGCTGGACCCCGAAACGACGATCGGGCCGATGGCGCACATTCGCTTCGCCGACGCGGTGCGTACGCAGATTGACGCGGCGATCAAGACCGGCGCGACCGCCCATATCGAGACGGCGTCCGAAGACGATGGCGGCGCCTATCTGACGCCGCAGGTGCTGACCGGCGTGAACCATCAGATGGCGGTGATGCGCGAGGAGAGCTTCGGGCCTGTCGTCGGCATCATGCCGGTCCGCGACGATGAGGAAGCGATCGCGCTGATGAATGACAGCCATTACGGCCTGACCGCCTCGCTGTGGACGGCCGACGCCGATGCCGCCGAGGCGATCGGCGCACGCATCCATACGGGCACGGTGTTCATGAACCGCTGCGACTATCTCGATCCGGCGCTGTGCTGGACCGGATGCAAGGATACTGGCCGCGGCGCCGGCCTTTCCGCGCTCGGCTATCACGCGGTCACACGGCCTAAGTCCTACCATCTGAAGAAGGCGTGAAGCGATGACGCAGACACCCGTCGCCAACTGGTCCTATCCGACCGCGATCCGGTTCGGAGCCGGGCGCATTGCCGAGATCGGTGAGGCCTGCGCCCAGGCGGGCATCGCAAAGCCGCTTTTGGTCACCGATCGTGGGCTCGCCGCCCTGCCGGTCACGGCGAACACGCTTGATATGATGGAATCGGCCGGCCTGGGCCGGGCGGTCTTCGCCGAAGTCGATCCCAATCCGACCGAGATCAACATGGATGCCGGCATCGCGGCCTACAAGGCGGGCGGCCATGACGGCGTGATCGCTTTCGGCGGCGGTTCCGGGCTTGATCTGGGCAAGATGATCGCCTTCATGGCCGGTCAGAGCCGGCCCGTCTGGGACTTCGAGGACATCGGCGATTGGTGGACACGGGCCGACGCCGACGCCATCGCGCCCATCGTCGCGGTGCCGACCACGGCCGGCACCGGCTCGGAGGTCGGCCGGGCCAGCGTCATCACCAACTCGCAGACCCATGTCAAAAAGATCATCTTCCATCCCAAGGTGCTGCCGTCGGTGGTGATCTGCGATCCCGAACTGACCGTCGGCATGCCGCCGGCGATCACGGCGGGCACGGGCATGGATGCTTTCATCCATTGTCTGGAAGCCTATTGCTCGCCGCATTATCACCCGATGAGCCAGGGCATTGCGCTGGAAGGCATGCGGCTTGCGAACGACTACCTGCCGCGCGCCTATGCCGACGGCGGCGATCTCGAAGCGCGGGCACACATGATGAGCGCGGCCGCCTTGGGCGCGGTCGCCTTTCAGAAGGGCCTCGGCGCCATGCACGCGCTCAGCCATCCGGTCGGCGCGATCTACAACACCCATCACGGCACGACCAACGCCGTCGTCATGCCCGCCGTTCTCAGGCTCAACCGTCCGGCGATCGAAGGGCGGATCGCCCGTGCGGCCGCCTATCTGGGCATCGATGGCGGCTTTGACGGTTTCTTTGATCACGTCATGGCGATGCGCGAGAGCCTGGGCGTGCCCGACAGGCTGGGCGTGATGGGTGTCGGGACCGACCGGATCGACGAACTGGTGGCGATGGCGCTCGAGGACCCCAGCGCCGGGGGAAACCCTGTCCCGATGACGGCGGACAACACGCACGCGCTCTATCGCGCGACGATCTGACCGGCCCCCGATCTCGTGCGAATTCTGCCCGACGCGCCACCCAGTCTTGCCATCGCAAAAGGGCGGCCCCTCGCAGGGCCGCCCTTTCATGGCGTTCGGTTTGTGCCGGCGGCCTATTCGGAGAAGTCGATCGTCGGCAGCAGCGCAGCAAAGAACGCGTCTTCGGCTTCCAGCACGCCCAGGAATTCCTCGGGACCCGCGAAATCGACCTCGACCAGCGCATTGGCCGCAAACTCCGTGAAGGTGCTTCCGGTCGCCGATGCCTCAATGGCCGATGCCAGTGTGGCGAGCACGTCATCGGGCGTTCCAGCCGGCGCCCAGAGGCCGATGTTCGGCGGCAGGGCGAGATCGATCCCGGCATCGCGCAGCGTCGGCAGGTCGGGCGCAAGGCTGGTGCGTTCTTCGGAGAGCTGGGCCAGGGGAACGAGCTGTCCCGCCTCTCCGCGCGGAATGATCGCCGATGCAAATCCGAGCACCACATCGACCTCGCCCGCGACGGTGGCGGTGATGGCCGGGGTCACGCCGCCGAACGGGATATGAAACATCTCGATGCCGGCGGCCTTGGCGATGGCCTCGGCGGCGATGTGCGTGGCGCCGCCGGTTCCGGCGCTGCCATAGCTGACCTCGCCGGGGTTTTCCCTGGCATAGGCCAGCATCTCCTCGATCGTGGAAAACGGTGCACCGTTCCGTGCGGCGATCACATTCGGACCGACGGCCACGCGCGCGATCGGGGTGAGGTCAGCAAAACCGTAGTTCAACTCGCGCTGGTGCGGGGCGACCGTCTGCACGGAGCTGACGGCCATCAGGATCGTGTAACCGTCGGCGTCGGCGTTGACGACCTCGGTCGCACCAACCGTGCCGCCGGCGCCCGGCTTGGTCTCGACGACCACAGGCTGGCCGAGAGCCTCGGACATGTCCTCGGCAAGGGTGCGCGCCATCGTGTCGGTCGAGCCGGGCGAATAGGGCACTATGATCGTCACGGTGCGTTCGGGAAAGCCTTCGGCGCTTGCCAGCGTGGCGCTGAGGCCCAGCGCCAGACCGGCCAGAAGTGAGGGAATGCGAAATCTCATGGTTTCCTCCGTTTTGGATTGCGTGGTTCGTCTTGAGCGCCGTTCGGTCCGAACGGCCTCAATGGTATCGCTCCCGGGCGGCGGCACGGCCGGCGATCAAGCCCAGACCCAGCGCCGACAGAAGCCCGTTGCCCGACATGTAGCCGCTGCCGCCGGAGCGGCCGCTGATGCCCATCGCAGCGCCGCCGCCGGCGTAAAGTCCCGGAATTGGGCGGTCGTCCGTGTCGAGGACGCGGGCGCTCGTGTCGATCTTCAAGCCGCCCTGGGTGTGAAACAGCGCCGGTTCGATCTGCGTCGCGCAAAGCGGGCCCCCAAGCGGGCCATGCCCCCAGTCCGTACGCCCGAACCGGTCGCATCGATTGCCTCGCGCCGCCTGTCTGGCTTCGTCGACTGTCCCTGACAAGGCGTCTTCCGGCAGGTCGAGCCGGGCGGCCAATTGACGGATGTCGGATGCCGTTTCGGCGGCGCCAAATGCACAGGCCTCGGCAAATTGCGGCTGGCCCGCCGCGACATCGTCGCGGATCGATGCGTCGTAGATGATGTGAAAGGGCCCAGCGGCAGCAAGCTCGAGATCCGCAAAGCCGGAATAGCCGAGCGTCTCGTCGCCGAACCGCCGCCCGTGGCGGTCGACGACAAAACCGCCGCGTTCGATCAGCGTCCACGTCATCAGCGCGCCGGTCTTCACGCTCAGCGCGGCATGACCCTGGTATGCGGCCATGTTTCCTGTCGCGGCGCCGATGTCGCGGCCCCAAGCGATGGCGTCTCCCGTGCTGTCGGGCGATCCGGCATAAGTCGCTTCGGCGACGGAAGGGCAGTAATCGGCCAGAAGCCCGGAGGCAGCGCCGAAGCCGTTGCACGCCAGGATCACCGCACCGGCTTCGATCCGGTCGTCACCCGCCAGAGCACCGGCGATCCGGCCCTGGACCTCGATCAATCCGGTCGCGGGGTGACCGAGCGCCAGCGGGATGTCGCGGTCCCGGACTGCGGCGGCGAGGTCATCCAGCAGGTCGATGCCTTTTCGCGATGGCGGGGCGTGAAGGCGGCAGGTTGTGTGTCCGACGTGCTTGTAGGTTGTGATCAGGTCGAGCGTGACGCCGCAATCGACGAGAAAATCGATCAGCGCGCCGGAGGTCTCGGCAAGGATGTCGACCAGTGGGTCCGCATCATGCGATCCGGCAGCCGCGCGCAGATCGCCGGCGAACAGGGCGACACTGTCCTCGACACCGGCACACGCCTGAAACCGCGTCGGCGCCGCCGGGATGGAGCCGCTCGACAGTGCGGTGTTGCCGCCCAACGAACCGGCTTTTTCGAGGATCGCGACATCGACACCTGCTTCTTGGGCGGCCAGCGCTGCGGTTAGGCCGCAGCCGCCCGCGCCGATCACCAGCACATCGACCGAAGCGGAGTGTCCATCAGACATGTTCGAAAACACCCACGATCACCAGCACCTGCCTGTCAGTGTTGCCGGATCCCGCCTGGACTGGACGGACGGCGATCCGCGAAGTGTTGACACTATAGGTCCCTTCGAGGGCGCTCTGTCAACAGTTATTGCGGATTTCTCGAAACGAGCCCCCATCGCCTGGCCGTGATCGAAAAACCGTCGCACAAACATCGATCCTCGTATATCTATGTTTTAAATGAATAAATCGATTCTCCAACACGGAACTCGTTCCGAATCGGACCTTGTCAGCACTCCAAAAGTGTTGACAGTTTGGAAAATGATGCGAAACAAATGCGGGATTGGTCGACAACCCGGCGCGCGATTGGACACTCATGCAGCTCCCTTCTGCCACCACTTTGCCGCGAAAGGTCGTGGTCACCGGCTCCGCGTCGGGGATCGGACTGGCGGTGACGGCATCGCTCCTTGAGGCGGAAGCCGGGGTCGTCGGCATCGACATTGCCGGTTCACCCGACCTGACCAGCGGCTACGAGCACATTCGCGGCGATCTTTCGACCTTTGACGGCATCGCCGCCGTCATGGCGGAACTTCGCGGCAGGCGTTGCGATGCCCTTGTCCATTGCGCCGGCATCATGAGGACCGATGCCAATGCCGACATTGCGCAATCGATGGGCGAAGCATTGTGGGCGCTCCACGTTGTTGCGCCGCAACGGCTTTGCGAACTGCTCTTGCCAACCATGCCCGACCGGGTCGGGCGCGTTGTCGTTCTGTCGAGCCGCGCGTCCGCCGGGCGGGCCGGGCGGGCTCTTTACGCAGCATCGAAGGGCGGCAGCGAGGCGCTCGTCCGCTCGATGGCGCTGACGGTGATGGCGCGTGGGATCACGGTGAACGCGATCGCTCCCGGTCCGGTCAGAACGGCGCAGACGACCGATCCCAACCGCGCCGACGCGGCGGTTGCATTGCCGCCGATGGGCCGCTTGATTGTGCCCCAGGAAATCGCTGCGACGGTTCTGTTTCTGCTGTCGGATGCGGCGGGCGCCATCACCGGGCAGACATTGGTGCAGTGCGGCGGCCTGTCATTGGCGCCGCCATCGACGGCGACGCCACAAAGGGGGGCGGATCATGAAACGCTTTGATCGCAACGAAGTGATCGCCGCGCTGTCGATGATGGCGTTCGGCATCCTCTGGCTGGTCATCGGCCAAGGCTATGCGATGGGCAACAGTGTGCGGATTGGCGCCGGCGTCTTCCCGGTCGCGTTGAGCGTCATCCTGATCGCGCTGTGCGGCGTCCTTGTCCTGCAGGCCCGCGGCGCGGAGCATCGTCCGTTCGGGCTTCATGTCCGGCCGATGGCGTTTGTCCTGGGCGGCATCCTGTTTTGGGCATTGACGGTCGATGTCATCGGCTTTCTGCCGGCGACGATCGTCCTCGTTGCGTGCTGTGCCCTGGCCGAACGCGCCAGCACATGGCGGTCGACGCTTGCTTTGACGGTTGGCCTTTGCGCCTTCGGCTATGTGGTCTTCATCGAGGGCCTCAACATTCCGCTTTCGGTCATCGGGGAGTGATGCCATGGACCTGATCGCCGGCCTTTCGCTCGGTTTCGAGACGGCGCTGTCGCCCGCCGCGCTGATGTTCTGCTTTTTCGGCGTCAGTATCGGCATGTTCATCGGTGTTCTGCCGGGCATCGGCCCGCTGGCGGCCGTCGCCATGATCCTGCCGGTCACCTACCATCTGGAGGCTTCGAGCGCGCTGATTATGTTGGCGGGCATCTTCTATGGCGCCCAGTATGGCGGCTCCACGGCGTCCATTCTGCTCAACCTGCCGGGAACGTCGACGACGGCCGTCACGGCGATCGACGGTTATCCGATGGCCCAGCAGGGCCGGGCCGGCGTCGCGCTGTTCATCACGACCATCACCTCCTTTTTTGGCGGCTGCCTTGCGATCATTCTTTTGATGAGTTTCGCGCCGGCGCTGGGCGCCATGGCACTGAAATTCTCATCGGCGGAGTATTTCTCGATCATGCTTCTGGGCCTGATCGCGGCGGCAACCATGTCGCTCGGCAGTCCCATCAAGGGTGTTGTTTCGGTCGTTGCCGGCCTCATGCTCGCCATGGTGGGGATGGATACGACATCGGGCCAGTTGCGCTATACGTTCGGCATTCTCGAACTGCAGGACGGGCTCAATCTGGTCGCCATGGCCATGGGTCTGTTCGGCGTTGCCGAGATCCTGCGCAATGCGGGCACGCCCGAGCGGGACACGTCCAAGCTCCAGAAGGTCCGGTTCAGGGACCTGATGCCGACCCGTGCCGACCTGCGCCAATGCTGGAAACCGTCTTTGCGCGGCGCCGGGATCGGCTCTTTCATTGGCGTCCTGCCCGGTGCCGGGCCGACGCTGGCAGCGTTCCTGGCCTATGCCGCTGAAAAGCGCGTCGCCAAGGACCCCAGCCGGTTCGGCCGTGGTGCGATCGAAGGCATCTCGGCGCCCGAGGCGGCCAACAATGCCTCGACGCAGGCCGCCTTTATTCCCACCTTGGCGCTCGGCATCCCCGGCGATGCGGCGATGGCGGTCCTGCTTGGCGCCATGATGATCCACGGCATCCAGCCGCGCCCGGAATTCTTCACCATGCATGCCGACCTGTTCTGGGGTCTGGTTGTCAGCTTCTGGATCGGCAATCTGATGCTGCTGGTGCTCAACATCCCGCTGATCGGCATCTGGGTCCGGATTCTCACCGTGCCCAAACGGCTCCTGTTTCCCGCCGTCATCTTCTTCATCTGCGTCGGTGTCTACAGCGTCAACAACAACCCGTTCGACGTGCTGATGGTGATCGTGTTCGGTCTGGTGGGTTACGTCATGAACGCGTTCCAGTATCCGACCGCACCGCTGCTGATGGGGTTCATCCTCGGGCCGCTCATCGAGCAGCATTTCCGGCGTGCCTTGCTGTTCTCGCGGGGCGACATGACGACCTTCATCGACAGGCCGATCAGCGCCGCATTTCTGGCGGCGAGCGTGCTGCTGCTTATGACGATGGCATTGCCGGTGATCAAGAAGCTGGTGACGCGGGCAGCCGAACGCCGAGGCGCCGGGGCCGACTGAGTCGGCGGGTTTGCCGCGGGATCAGGACGCGGCGCGATCCTCGGGCAGGGCAATGGCGTCAAGATCGGCATAGCGCTGTTCCATTGCCTTGATCTCGGGCTGCCCCATCAGTGCCCAGATGTCGTCGATCCCGTAAAGCAGGTCCGGATGATCGGCGACCTCACCGCTCTCCATGGCGCCTTTCAGGATGGACAGGGCGTTCTCCATGGCCATCAATGCCGCCGCCGGCAGCATGCGCGGCAGGGTCACGCGCTTGACGCCCAGCGCCTCGAGCCGTTTCACCGGGATCAGCGGCGTCGTCGGGCGGTTACGGATGCCGAACCCCATATTGACCGAGACCGGAACCGGGGACGCATCCACGAGCCGCTTGATCTGTTCCTCGCCGCCGATCGCGTCGGCGAAGATCAGGTCGGCGCCTGCGGCCGCATAGAGCCGGGCGCGGCGAATGGCGCCTTCGATCCCCTCGACCGCAATCGCATCGGTTCGTGCCAGGACGATGAAGTCGTCATCCTTGCGCGCGTCGCAGGCCGCTTCGATCTTGCGCGCCATCTCGCGCATGTCGATGACATCCTTGCCTGTCATGTGACCGCAGCGCTTCGGGCTGACCTGGTCCTCGATGTTGACGCCTGCCAGGCCCGCTTCCTCGAACCGCTCGATGGTATGATAGACGGCAATGGCGTTGCCGTAGCCCGTATCGGCATCGGCCATCACGGGGATGGAAACGCTGCGCGCCATCATGCGGCAGGCTTCGAGATTGTCGGTCAGCCCCATGATGCCGACATCCGGCACGCCCATGCGGGAATTGGCAAGCCCGGCCCCGGTCGTGCAGGCGGTCCTGAAGCCCATCTTCTCGACCATCCGGACGCTGTAGCCGTCATAGACGCCGGGCGAAACAACAATGCCGTCCTCAGCCAGAAGTTCGCGCATGCGGCGGGCCGGTTTCGTTGCCGGTTCGGTCATGATGTCATCCTTGGTCGGTGGTCGCGGCCTGTTGGGCCAAAAGGGTTTCAAGTGATCGGGTCGCGCGCCCGATATGCGCGCGCATCAGCGACTCGGCGAGTTCGCCATCGCGGGCCCGCATGGCGCGCAAAATCTGCCAGTGCTCGGTGAACGCGTCCTCGCGCCGCCCGGGCCGATCGGCCGAACGGGCGCGGTAGAGCCGCAGAAGATAGTAGAGTTCGTCGCACAAAAGCGCCCGGATCCGGTCGTTGCCGCAACCCTCGGCGATGCGGACATGAAGGTCGAGATCGACGGCCCTGCCGGCTTCGCGCGCCGCCGAAAACGCATCGAGCATTTCGTCCAGCTCGCTGTCGGACATCGCCCGCGTCGCCAGCCGCACCGACATGCCCTCGACCGCCTCGCGAAGCTGGAAGATCTCGATCATGTCCGGCAGGGACAGCGACACGACGCGCGCCTTCAGATAAGGCTCCTTGATGACGAGCCCGCGCCCCTGCAGCTGCTTTATTGCCTCGCGGATCGGTCCGCGCGATACTTTGAAGCGCGCGGCCAATGCCGCCTCGTTCAACTGGCCGCCAAGCGGGATTTCGCTCGACAGGAGAAGCGCAAAGACCTCGCGCACCACGCGATCGACCAATGTGCGTTCTTCGCCGTCCAGCACCCCGCCCTCCTGTCAACACTTTGTGCGTTTTGTGCAATTGATGACCAAGGAATAGCGGTATATTCGCGAGGCTTCAAGTCAATTTCGAAAAAGTGTTGACACTTTGACGGCATCTTTCTAACCCTGCCAAACGAGGAGGCGGCAGGACAGCGCATGACGGCGAACGTCGACATCCCATTGGTCACAGTTCGGGCACAGGGCACTGACGTATCCGTCGGTGTGGACCTGCGCGCGCTGACCGCCAGCCGGCATCGGCCACTGCCCCATTGCCTTCGCATCATATTGGAAAATCTGGCCCGCCGGGCCCTTGCTGGCGACGCGTCCGAAGCCGATGTGGCCAAGATTGCCGGCTGGACGCCGCGCACGAGCGGCCTTTCCGTGCCGCTCACCGTCTCCCGGGTCATTCTTCCCGACAGTTCGGGCCTGCCGGTGCTGATGGATCTGGCCGCCGCGCGCGACGTGGTCGCCACGCAGGGCGACGACGCCGGAACGGTCGAACCCAAGGTTCCCGTCACGCTTGTCGTCGATCATTCCCTGATCGTCGATGTTGCCGGCCGTTCTGACGCGCAAGCGCTGAACATCGCGCACGAGTACCGCCGCAATGCCGAGCGCTACAGCTTCTTCAAATGGGCCGAACAGGCATTCGACATGCTCCGCGTCGTGCCGCCGGGGGCTGGCATCATTCACCAGGTGCATCTGGAGCGGCTGGCGCAGGTTATCGAGACGGTCGAGTTGCCGGGCATTGGAAGGCTCAGCGGGCCCGAGTTCGTTCTCGGCTGCGACAGCCACACGCCCATGGTCAATGGTCTTGGCGTCCTTGGCTGGGGCGTCGGCGGCATCGACGGCGAGGCAGCGGCGCTCGGTCTGCCCTATGTCGCGCGCGTGCCGCGGGTGGTCGGGCTGCGGCTGACGGGGCGTCTGCCGGCCGGCGCAACGACGACGGACCTCGTTCTGCGCGTCACCGAGCGGTTGCGCGAAGTGGGCGTTGTCGGCGACTTCATCGAGGCGTTTGGCCCCAGCCTGCCGGAACTGACCGTTCCGGACCGCGCGACCATCGCCAACATGGCACCCGAATATGGTGCGACCGCCTGCCTGTTTCCGATCGATGACCAGACGCTGGCCTATCTGCGGCAGTCGGGGCGGGACGCGGCACATGTCGCGCGCATCGAGGCGTATGCGAAAGCCGTCGGGCTGTTCGCCGAGGCCGGCGATCCCGAGCCGGAATTCTCCGACGTGGTGGAAATCGACCTGTCGACGGTTGCGCCCAGCGTTGCCGGGCCGAAACGCCCGCAGGACCGGGTGCCCTTGACCGAATTGAAAGACGCTTTCACCGCCGCTCTCACGGCGCCGGTTTCCGCGGGCGGGTTCGGGCTGACACCGGATCAGTTGGACATGCGCGTGCCGGTGGCTGGTCTTGACCGGCCCGTCCGGCACGGCACGATCGCCATCGCGGCGATCACCTCGTGCACCAACACGTCGAACCCGTCGGTCATGATCGGCGCCGGTCTTCTGGCGAGCAACGCGGTTGCAAGGGGACTGGCCGTACCGGGCTGGGTGAAGACGTCGCTCGCTCCGGGGTCGCGACTGGTCACCGATTATCTGGACGAAGCCGGGCTTCTTGCTTCGCTTGAGGCACTCGGATTTCACGTCGTCGGCTATGGCTGCACGACATGCTCGGGAAAGTCCGGCCCGATCGACGCCGATCTGGCGCAGGCGATCGCAGACAACGATTTGGTTGCCGCCGCGGTCCTGTCGGGCAACCGGAACTTCGAAGGCCGCATCCACAAGTCGGTGCGTGCGGCCTATCTTGCCTCGCCGCCTCTGGTGGTTGCGTTCGCGCTCGCCGGCCGTGTCGACATCGATTTCGAGACAGAGCCGCTGGGCACGGACGCGAGAGGGCAGCCTGTCTTTTTGCGCGACATATGGCCGGACGCGGCGGACGTGCAGCGGCTCGTCGACGCGAGCCAACGGCCGGATCGGTTCCAAAAAAGCTACGCCACGCTTTTCGACGGGGCCGAGCTTTGGCAGCGCCTGGACGCGCCCGGCGGCACCCGCTTCGCCTGGGACGAGGCCTCGACCTATATCCGCCGTCCGCCCTTCTTCGAACTGGCCACCGATCCCCTTCCCGATGCCATCGAAGGCCTGCGCGTTCTGATCCATGCCGGTGACAGCCTGACGACGGATCATGTGACGCCGAGCGGTGAAATCCTGCCCGACAGCCAGGCCGGACAATATCTCATCGGCCAGGGTGTCGAGCCGCAAGCCTTCAACGCCGTGACCCAAAGGCGCGGCAACCATGAATTCATGGCGCGCGTGACCTTCGCCAACCAGCGGATGAAGAACCGTCTGGTCCCCGAACGCGAGGGCGGCTGGTCCCGTCGTGAGCCCGAAGGGACGATCGAGACCGTGTTCACGGCAGCCGAGGCTTATCGTGACGAAGGGGTTCCCGTCATGGTGCTGGCCGGCCGCGACTACGGCATGGGGTCCAGCCGCGACTGGGCCGCCAAAGGTCCCAAGCTGCTCGGAGTGCGCCTGGTGCTGGCCGAGAATTTCGAGCGCATCCATCGCGCCAACCTGATCGGTATGGGCATCGTTCCGATAACCTTCTTGTCCGGCGAGGATGCGGACGGTCTTGGCCTGACCGGGTTCGAGCGCTTCGACGTTTCCGGCCTGCATGCGGCGCTCGATACCGGGTCACCGGTGTCGATCACCGCCCATGGCCCACAAGGCGCACGCACATTCAAGGGCCGGCTCGATCTGGCCAGCGCGCATGAAGCAGCCCTGCTGCGGAGCGGCGGGCTGTTCGCAACGCTGCTCGATGGCTTGAAGAGCGAGGAGCGCCGCCATGCCGGATGAGTTGAACGAGGCTGTCGAAACCGTCGAGACCTACCTGGCCGCCATGGAAGCCCGTGACCTTGACGGTGCGCGAGCCTGCGTGTCCGAAGGCGATCTCGATCTGACATTTCCGGGCGGCCGGCATTTCACGCGGATTGACGAGATCGTCGCCAATTCGAGCGGGCGCTATGCGGCTATCGGAAAGACGATCGAGCGGCGGTCGGCCTGGTCCGAGAACGCAGGAACCCATGTTCTGTTCGCAGGAACGCTTTTCGGGCGATGGCCGGATGGAACGCCGTTCGACGGCATCCGGTTCATCGACCTGTTCGAACTGAAAGACGGTCTGATCGTCAGGCAGGAGGTCTGGAACGATGCCGGCGAACGTTTGCTGGCCGGGCAAAAACAGGAGACGCCGCGATGAGCCATGATCTGGTTCTTGAAAACGGAGAGATCGTCTTTCCCGGCCAGACCATCCGCCGTGGCAGCGTCGCCGTCAAAGGCGGCAAGATCGCCGCGATTCTGGATCGGGGCGAAGTCTGTAACGCGGCACGCGTGATCGATTGCACCGACCGCTGGATCCTGCCGGGCGTCATCGACCCGCACACCCATATCGGCTTCGGCGACAAGGAAAACGATTGGGCGACCGAGACGGCGACCGCGGCACTGGGTGGCGTGACCGGTCTGATGAGTTTCTGGCGCCACGATGATCTCGGCGCATCGACCGGGCCTTGGATTGCAGCCGGTGAAGCGCGGGCGGAGACCGATTTCGGTCTGCATTTCGGCGTTACCTCGCGCCGCCACGTGGCCGAACTTGGCGAACTGTCCAAACGGTTCGGGGTAACCTCGATCAAGGTCTATCTGATGTACAAGGGCGCGACCGGCGCCGCCAAGGGCTTCACGGAAGTCGACGATGCGCTCTTGTTTTCGGCGCTTCAGGCCGGTGCGAAGGTCAAGGGCGGCGTGGTTGGCGTGCATTGCGAGAACACCGAGGTGATCCCGGTCTTCCGCGATCCGCTGAAGGCGGCCGGCCGCGACGATCTCGCCGCATGGGACGAGCAGTCGCCGGGCTTTCTGGAAACCGAGAACGTGTTCCGGGTTGCCTTCTTCGGCGAAAAGGCCGGATGCGACGTCAACATCGTGCACATGTCGGCGGTCGAAAGTCTCGATCTGGTGCGCCGCCTGCGCCACAAGGACCGGCCCAGGATCAACGTCGAAACCTGTATCCACTATCTATCGCTGAACAGGGACTGTCCGCTCGGCCCGATCGGCAAGGTCAATCCGCCGCTGCGGCCGCAAGCCGATGTCGACGGTCTTTGGGAAGGGGTTCGTGCCGGCGATATCCAGACCATCGGATCGGACCATGTGCCGCGCAAGGTGTCGACGAAGGGACCCGACATCTGGTCCGCGACCGCAGGCTTCCCCGGCATCGCGCAGGTGCTGCCGGTGCTGATCGAAGAAGGGTACTACAAGCGCCAGATTCCCATCGAGCGGCTTGCGGCGACCATCTCGTGCAATGTGGCCGACCTTTATTCGCTCCCCGGCAAGGGACGCATCGCGCCCGGCTACGACGCCGATTTCGCCATTGTCGATCCTGCCGGCCAGACAAGTGTGGCGGCCGACGCGTACCCCTCCTTTTCCGACTATTCGCCCTATGCCGGCAGGACCTATCGCGGCGCGATCACGCACACGATCCTGCGCGGCACGGTGGTGGTCGACGATGGCTGGCTGTCCCCGGAACCTGCAGCGCCGGGCCGCTACATGCACCGCGCTCCCTGACAAGAGGAACAATCATGACCGAGCGAATCTGGGACCGGTTCCTGACCGATCACGACAAGCAAATCTTCCAGCTCGCCGGCTATGGCAAGCGCGGCGGCTTTGGCAAGCGGCCGGCGCTGTTCATCATCGATGTGCAGTACAATTTCTGCGGCGATGCACCCGGCGAAAGCCATGAGGACGGTGTCGGCAAATACCGCACCCATTGCGGGCCGGTCGGCTGGAACGCGGTGCCGCATATCGAACGGTTGATGCATCTGGCGCGGGAGATCGATATTCCGATCTTCTACACCCAGAGCGAGCGCCGTCCCGACATGATCGACAGCGGCGTTCAGGTGTCAAAGAGCCATCGCGGGCATGAAAAGACCTCGCAGGAGGGCACGCACGCCACGCAGACCGTGGCGCCATTGGCGCCGCGCCCCCAGGATATCCTGATCGGCAAACGCAAACCCTCGGCCTTCTTCGGCACACTGTTCATGAGCCACCTGAACTATCTGGACGTCGACACGCTGATCATGACCGGCTGCACCTCGTCAGGCTGCCTGCGGGCGACCACGGTCGATGCCTATTCGTTCAACTTCAAGGTGGTGATCCCCGAAGAGACGGCGTTCGACCGGTTCGAGGCCAGCCATGCGATTTCGCTGTTCGACCTCAACTGCAAATATGCCGACGTGATCCCGACCGACGAGGTGGCCGCCTATCTTGAAGGATTGCCGGCAAGACCGTCATAGCGCGCCATATTTTTTTGGGCGCCGGTTCACGTCGCCTTAAGGCCATTGTGCGACCATCGCTCCCGACTTTCCGGGGAGCCGAATGTGACACTGGGCATTGGCGACATTGTCGCGACAGCGGGCGTGCTGCTGGGCCTGAATTATGTGGCGCTGTTCATCGCCGCCTATCTGTTCGACCGTTCGGCCCGGCACCTTCTTTGGTATCTGGCCGGCGCGGGAGCGTTCATCGGCAGCAGCGCGGCCTATGTGATGACCGAGATCGCGCCCTTCCACGGCCTGTTCTTCATCCTTGACGATGTGCTCGTCTGCACCGGCTTCCTTTTGGTCTCGAAGGGCATTTGCACGCACGCAAGGCTGCCCCTGCCCGGGCGCATATTCGCCTTGACCGCGATCATCGGCGCCTTCGTGATCGCCGTCCTGGCACCGCTTGGTGAGTTGTCGCTGATGCGGCTGGCAACGGTCAGCCTGTTCCAGGTGGCGTTGCCTGTGATGGTGGTCGTCCGGCTCTACCGCCTGCCGGCGATCAGTTCCCGCACGCGGTTTCTGGCCACCATGCTGTGCGCGGTCATCCTGTCGGTCCTCATCCGACCCCTGGTCGCCGCGTGGGCGGTCAGCCATGGCACCCTTTCGCCGCCGGAGCAGGCCGAGCTGTACGGCACTTATGCGGCAACGCCGTTCGCGGCGACCCTTTTCGCCTTTGCGGGAACCATCTTCTTTCTGGCGATGAGCGATCTGGCGGCCACCTATCGGCAGGCGTCGATGACCGACAGCCTGACCGGCCTTCTGAACCGGCGCGGCTTTCTCGATGAAGGCAACCGGCTGGCCGCGCGCCCCGCCGCGCTGATCATGCTCGACATCGACCATTTCAAGACGATCAACGACACCCATGGACACGACCAGGGCGACAGGGTGATCGCCGGCGTCGGATCGGTCATCGCCGTCGCCGCGCCGCGCCCGCATCTGTGCGGCCGGCTGGGCGGGGAGGAGTTCGCGATCCTGGTTACGCGCACGGAACTGCCGGTGGCGACGGCGCTGGCCCAGGCGATCCGCGTTTCCATCGAGACCGAGCTGCGCGACATCATGCCCGACGACCGGCCGGTCACCGCAAGTCTGGGCGTTGCCGCGATCGGCGATGACGGGATCGCCGGCGCGCTGATTGCCGCCGACCACGCGCTCTATGATTCCAAGGAAGCGGGACGCAACCGGGTTACGGTCGCCGGTGCCGAACATGTGCATGGTCATGCAAGCCGAAGGGGCGGACGCCGCAGCGCGTAAAGCCGGGGCCGTTCTAAAGCGGCAACAGCGTGTCGACGATGTACAGCCAGACGGTCACCGAGACGACCGACAGGGCGGTCGCCAGCAGCAGGGTCGATGCGGCCAGATTGACCGCACGGTCGTAAAGGCTGGCGAAGATGTAGATGTTGACGCCGGGCGGCATGGCGGCCAGCGCCACGGCGGCGTGGACGGCCGTGCTCGACAGACCGAACACATGATGGGACAGGAGGAACGCGATCGCCGGGTGGACGATCAGCGCAAAGCCCGACGCGGTCAGCGTTTCGGGCAGCGCCGCCGTCAGCGTGTAGCGTGTCAGGGCGGCGCCGATCCCGACCAGCGCCACCGGGATCGCCGCCGCAGCCAGCATGTCGACCGCCGCCTGCACCGGTTCAGGCAGGACGATGCCGGTGGCATTGACGCCCAATCCCGCCAGGATTCCCGCCATCAGCGGATTGGCGAGGATCGATTTGAGAGCATCGGTCAGCGCTTCGCGCAGCGTCCGGCCGTCGCGCCGCATCAGCTCCATCGTTATCATGCCGACCGCATAGATCAGCGGTGCATGCAGCGCGATGATGCCGAACGCCATGGTGACCGTCTCGCCGCCATAGGCACGTTCGACGATCGGCAGCCCGAGCAGGACCGAGTTGGAGAATGTGCCGGCAAAGCCGACGGCGACCGCCTCGCCGGGGCGGCGTTTGAACACTGTCCGCGCGACGATGATGCCGCCGGCAAAACAGACGAACGCGCCGGTATAGAAGCTGACAAGAAGCTGTGGCGAGAAGGCCTGCCCGAGGTCGAGCCCCGCCATGGCCCGGAACAGGAGGACCGGCACCGCGATGCGGACCGCAAAAATGTTCAGCGCGTCGGCGAAATTGTCCTTCAGATAGCCCGACCGGACCGCGCCATAACCGACCCCGATCAGGATGAAGACGGGGAGAACGGTCAGCAGGATGTCGAGCATGGGACGCGGCGGCCTGACGGGAACGATGACCGTTCAATAGGCCAGGTACTTGCCGAAAGCGAGCCGCATGCGGCCGCCGGTCAGGTGCGCGTTGCCTCGCCGTCGACGACGGGACCGTCCCCGGCATCGGCAGGGCCTGCGGTGTCGATGTCTTCCTCGGCCAGTGCCTTGCGGGCGGCGGCGCGATGGGCGTCGGTTATGTTGCCTTTGACGGCGGCGAACGCTGCGGTCAGAACGGCGATGTCGTCGCCGAAGCCGAAGGTGAGCAAGAAATCGGGAATGGTGTCGAGCGGCAGAATGAAATAGGCCAGCGCGGCCAAAAGGATGCCGCGCACGCGCGGCGGCGTCTCGGGATCCATCGCGCAGAAATAGCCCGCAACGACCTCGTCGATGAACGGGATCATCCGCGCATAGCGCTTGACCTTGGGCCAGAACTTGCTGCGCACCTTCTGTTCGCGCCGGGATTGGGTCTCTTCCGTTCCCGGCTCCAGAATCTCACCGATCTTGACGTCGTCCATCGCACGCCCTCCTCGGCGTGACATGGGCGCGCCATGCAGTCGTTTCAAGCGCTCCGGCTAGCCGGCCGCCTTGTTCATGGCTTCGGCAAGCGCGATGTCGAGCGCGGTCACGCCGCCCGAATCGTGGGTGGTCAGCCGCACGTCGACCCGGTTGTAGACGTTGAACCATTCGGGATGGTGATCCATCTTTTCGGCCGTCAGTGCGGCGGCCGTCATGAAGGCGAACGCTTGGGTGAAGGTGCCGAACTTGAACGTCCGGGTGACCGCCTTGCCGTCCTCCTCGGCGGTCCAGCCCTCCAGCGTTTCGAGCGCCGTTGTCAATTCGTCGGTCGTAAGGCAGGGTTTGGGCATGGTCCGGGCTCCGATCTTCGATGTCCGGTCAGTTTAGGGGATCGGGCAACAAGGGAAAGCCGGCGATGCGGGTTCTTTTCGTGTGCCTGGGCAATATCTGCCGGTCGCCGCTGGCCGAGGGCGTGTTCCGCGCCGAGGCGGCGCGCGCCGGCCTGTCGGATGGGCTGAGCATCGATTCGGCGGGCACCGGGAACTGGCATGCGGGCGAAGCGCCCGATGCGCGGGCCATCGCCGTGGCCGCCCGGAACGGCATCGACATTTCCGGCCAGCGGGCCCGGCAGATCAGCCGCGACGATTTCCACGCCTTCGACCTGATCCTGGGCATGGACCACAAAAACGTGCAGGCGCTGACGCGGATGGCCGCTTTCGACAACAAGGCGACGATCGATCTGTTTCTGGGCCACGCCACCGGCAAGAGCCGCGATGTCGCCGATCCCTATTACGGGGCCGAAGCGGACTTCGAGGCGGTCTATTGCGACATAATGGCCGGCGCCGCCGCGCTCGCCGCCGTACTGGCCGGGAAGCTGTCGCGCGACAGCGGGTAGCTTTCCTCGACAATGTAAGGCCCGCCGCCAACCGAATCGCGCGAGGACATAAGCGTGAAATGTTCGACCTTGAAGGATGGCACGAAGAAGCCGCCGCGCACCGACAGATAGTTGGCCACTGCCTGAGGCGTGACGTTGCGCAAGCGCGCCAGCGTCACATGTGGCGTGAATTTGCGCGGGTCGGGCGCAAGGCCCAGGCGCCGGCAGATGCGTGCGATTTCCGCCTGAAGATCGATGAGATCCGGCGAGGCGGTGGGAACGGCGAACAGCGAATGCGGCTTCTTGCCACCGAATGCGCCAAGGCCCGACAGGCCGAGCGAGAAGGGCCGCCGGTGCACGCGCTCGAGTGCATGGGCGATCTCGTCCGCCATGTGGTGTTCGATGTCACCGATGAACCGCAGCGTGAGGTGGTAGTTCTCCATGTCGATCCAACGGGCACCGGGCAGGCCTCCGCGAAGCATCGACATGTGGGTTGCGGCATGGTGAGGGATTTCGAGAGCGGCGAAAAGGCGCGGCATGGCAGTGTCCCCTCGTTTCGAGCGGTGGGCTTTGCCATCGCGCGGACCGCAAATCACCCCCGCCTTGATGCAAGCGAATCACGCATGCGCGTGAAGCGCAAGGTGATTTTCCGATACGATTCGTTAACGATTTCCGTCAGCCGGCTTCCTTCCCGGACAGGTAGGTCCGCATCAGCGGCAGGAAGCGTTCGACCATCTGCGCAACACCGTCGACCGTGGGGTGGATGCCATCGGCCTGCATCATGCCGTCGACCGTGATCGCGCCGTCCAGAAAGAACGGGTAGAGCGGTACGTCATGGGTTTCGGCAAGGTTGGCGAAGATCGCGTCGAACCGGTCCGCATAGTCGCCGCCCATGTTCGGCGGCGCGCGCATGCCGGCAAGGATCACGTCGATATCGCGTTCCTTGAGCCGTTCGATCATCGCATCCAGATTGGCGCGCGTCACATCCGGCGAAATGCCGCGCAGCGCATCATTGCCGCCAAGCTCCAGGATGACGAAATCGGTACCGTCGGGCACGGACCAGTCCAGACGTGCCAGGCCGCCCGAGCTCGTGTCGCCGGAGACGCCCGCATTGGTGATCGCGACATCGAACCCCTCGGCCCGCAGCGCGGCTTCGAGCTGTTCGGGAAAACCGGTGCCGGCGGGAAGCTGATAGCCGGCCATCAGGCTGTCGCCAAAACCGACGCCGCGCACGGTCTCGGCCTTCGCCGGCAGCGTTGCCAGACCGAACGCAAATCCGGCCGCGGCAAAAAAGCGTAGGAACTGTTTGAACATGCGCGACCGTCTTCCCATTTACCGATGCAACCTTTGCCGCTCCATATAGGTAGTTCTTCCCGTGTCTGAACCCGTCATCGCCCTCGACCGCGTCAATCTCACACTCGGCTCGGCGGCAAGCCAGGTTCAGGTACTCAAAAATGTCAGCCTGTCTGTCCCCCGGGGCGAGGCGGTCGGCATTGTCGGCCCGTCCGGCTCGGGCAAGACGACGCTTCTGATGGTGCTGGCCGGGCTGGAGCGGCCCGACAACGGCAGCGTCGAAGTGGCCGGCGCCCGGCTCGACCGAATGAGCGAAGACGAAATCGCCCGGTTCCGCGGCCGCAATATCGGCTTCGTCTTCCAGTCCTTTCACCTGATCGCCAACATGACGGCCCTTGAAAACGTCGCCGTGCCGCTTGAGCTGGCCGGCACGGACGATGCGTTCGACCGCGCGCGCGCCGAACTGGAAGCCGTCGGCCTCAAGGACCGGCTGACCCATTATCCCGGCCAACTGTCCGGCGGCGAACAGCAGCGCGTGGCCATTGCCCGCGCGCTGGCGCCCGAACCGGCGATCCTGATCGCGGACGAGCCGACCGGCAATCTCGACCAGGACACCGGCCGGCAGATTGCCGATCTTATCTTTCACACGCAGAAGAAGCGCGGCACGAGCTTCGTCCTCGTCACCCATGACGCCGCGCTGGCCGAGCGCTGCGACCGGCAGGTTCGCGTGCGCTCCGGCGAAGTGTTCGCGGGCGAGGCCACCGCCAAAGTGGCCGCCGAGTGATGAACGCATTGCCCGACCAGATCGCGGTCGCCTTCCGGTTCGCGCTGCGCGAGGTGCGCGGCGGGCTTTCCGGCTTCTACGTCTTTCTGGCCTGTATCGCGCTGGGCACCGGTGCGATCGGCGGCGTCAATGCGGTGGCGCAGGCGATCACCCAGGGCATCCAGTCCGAAGGCCGGTCGATCTTGGGCGGCGACATCCGTTTCGAGCTTGTCCACCGGACAACGACGCCCGAAGAGCTGGCGACGCTGCAGGCGATCGGAACCGTTGCCCAGAGCGCCAATACGCGGTCGATGGCCCGGCTCGAGGATCAGTCCGACCAGACGCTGGTCGAGATCAAGGCGGTCGATGAACTCTATCCGCTCTATGGCGCGTTCGAGACCGAACCGGCACTGGCGCAAGCCGATTATGCGCTGACCGACGGCGCCTGGGGCGTTGCGGTCCAGCCGATCCTGCTCGAAAGGCTTGGTCTTTCGGTCGGTGACACGATGTTGATCGGCGACGCCCGTTTCTCGATCCGCGCGACGATCGCGCTGGAACCCGATGCGCTGTCCGACGGCATCGGCCTTGCGCCGCGTATCGTCATGTCGCTCGATGCGCTCGAAGCGTCGGGGCTGATCCAGCCCGGCTCGCTGGTCGAGCGGGTCTACAAGCTGCGCACCGATCCGGGCACGACCGACGCGCAACTCAGGGCCGCGATCGACGAGGCCAACGAAGCCCACCCGCAGGCCGGGTGGTCGGTGCGTACCCGCGCCAACGCAGCGCCCGCCCTTGCCGCCAACATCGAACGGTTCGCGCAGTTCCTCACGCTGGTCGGGCTCACCGCGCTCGTCACCGGCGGTGTCGGTGTCGCCAACGCAGTGCGGGCGTTCCTTGATTCCAAGCGCGACGTGATCGCGACTTTCAAATGCCTTGGCGCACCCGGGCGCCTCGTTACGCTGATCTATCTGTTCCAGATCCTGATGGTTGGCGCAGTGGGCATTGCCATCGGTCTCGTGCTGGCTGCAATCGCACCCATCGCTGCGGCCGCAGCTCTGTCCGGCATCGTGCCGCTGCCGGCGGGGGGCACGGGGCTTTACCCCGGCGCGCTGATGCTCGCGGTCATCTTTGCGGTGCTGACGATCTTCGTCTTCGCGCTGGTGCCGCTCGGCCGCGCGCGCGACATTCCCGCCTCCAACCTCTTCCGCAACCAGACCATGACCGAGCGTGGCCTGCCGCGCGCCGCCTATGTCGTCGGCGCCGGCCTTGCCGCCCTGCTTTTGACCGGGCTCGCCGTCTGGTTTTCCGAGGAGCGGGTGCTCGCCGCCGGCTTTCTCGCCGGCGTCGCCGCCGCCTTCCTCATCCTGCGGATCGTCGCCGATGGCGTTCAGGCGCTCGCCCGCCGCGTCCGCAACGTGCCGGGCACCTCGCTGCGCATGGCGGTCGGCAACATCCACCGCCCGGGCGCGCTGACCCCGTCGGTCGTGCTGGCGCTGGGTCTGGGCCTGACCTTGCTGGTCGCGCTGGCGCTGATCGACACCAATCTGCGCCAGCAGATCGCCGGAAACCTGCCCGAGCGCGCGCCCAACTTCTTCTTCGTCGATATCCAGTCCGACGTGGTCGACGATTTCGCAGAGTTGGTCGAGACCGAAGCGGGCGATGCCGGCAAGCTGGTGCGCGTGCCGATGCTGCGCGGGCGCATCGTTGAACTGAACGGCCAGAACGTCGCCGAAATGGAACTGCCGCCGGAGGGCGCCTGGGTGCTGCGCGGCGACCGCGGCATCACCTATGCGCAGAACGTGCCGGAGAATTCGAGCCTTTCGGCCGGCGAGTGGTGGGCGCCGGATCATGCCGGCGAAGCGCTCGTTTCGTTCTCCGCCGAAGAAGCGGGCGAATTGGGGCTTTCCATCGGCGACACCGTCACAGTCAATGTGCTCGGCCGGAACATCACGGCCACGATCGCCAATTTCCGTCAGGTCGAGTGGGAATCTCTGGCGATCAACTTCGTCATGGTCTTCTCGCCCAACACCTTTGCCGGCGCGCCGCACTCATGGCTTGCGACGCTGACCATGCCCGATGCCGATTTCGAGCAGGAGGCCGGCATTCTTTCATCGGTGACGCGCGCCTTTCCGGCGGTGACCAGCGTGCGCGTCAAGGACGCGATCGAACTGGTCAACCGCGTCGTCGGCCAACTGGCCTCGGCCGTCCGCGCGGCCGCGGCCGTTGCGCTGATCGCCTCCGTTCTGGTGCTGGCCGGCGCGCTTGCCGCAGGCAACCGGGCGCGGGTGCACGATGCGGTGGTCCTCAAGACGCTCGGCGCGACCCGCGGGACGCTGATCCGCACCTTCGTGACCGAATATGCGATCCTCGGCTTTGCCACGGCGGTCTTCGCGCTGCTGGCCGGCGGTGTGGCGGCGTGGTTCGTGGTCAGCCAGATCATGACCCTGCCATGGGCTTTCCGGCCGGAGATCGCCGCGATGACGATCCTTGCGGCGCTGGTCTGCACGGTGGGGTTCGGCCTTCTGGGCACTTGGCGCGTTCTCGGCCAGAAGGCGGCGCCGGTGCTACGCAACCTTTAACGATTTGTTCACCATGGTGCGGCGGTTTTTCCGCGTTGCGCGCATTTGCCCCACGTCTTTGCCGGCCCGGGCGACCGGAAATTCTTGTAAAAGCTGCCTTGGCGCCTCATATTACGCGCAGGCATGCTGGAGGTCCCGCCAGCGGCGCCTCGGTGCGCGCGATTTCGTGCGCGGCCGGACACCCGACGGGACGTGAAGGCTTAACGAGGACGAAATGGCTGAACTCCGTAACGTTCAATACCAGGCGGGCGCCGGCGCCCGCACCTATGACGCGAGCATCGATGAGGGCCTGCGGTCCTACATGATCCGCGTCTACAATCTGATGGCTCTGGCGATGGGCATCACCGCCCTTTTCGCCGCCGGCACCGTCATGCTTGCGACCACGAACAATCCGGCGGCCGCCGCTGCCTCGCTGCCGAACGGCACGATGCTGACGGCGCTGGGTACGGTCATCTACGGATCGCCCCTGCGCTGGGTCATCATGCTGGCGCCGCTGGCGCTGGTGTTCTTCCTCAGCTTCCGTATCGACCGGATGCAGACATCCACCGCACAGATCACGTTCTGGAGCTTTGCGGCGCTGATCGGCATGTCGCTGTCGTCGATCTTCCTGGTCTACACGTCGGCTTCGATCGTGCAGACCTTCTTCATCACGGCAACCGCCTTCGGTGCGCTGTCGCTCTACGGCTACACCACCAAGCGTGACCTGACCGGCATGGGCTCTTTCCTGCTGATGGGTCTGGTCGGCCTGATCCTGGCGATGATCGTCAACATCTTCCTGGGTTCGGGCGCGCTGCAGTTCGCGATCTCGGTGATCGGCGTTCTGATCTTTGCCGGCCTGACCGCCTATGACACGCAGAAGATCAAGGAAATGTACTATGTCGGAGACGGTGCCGCCGTTGCCGAGAAGAAGGCCATCATGGGCGCGCTGGCGCTCTATCTGGACTTCATCAACATGTTCCAGTTCCTGCTGATGTTCCTGGGCAACCGCGAATAACGACCGGTAACATCCGGACCGGATCGGGGCGGCCTTCGGGCCGCCCTTTTCTTTCGCGCGCAATTCTGGTTTCTGGCGGCAGCCGAAAAAATGCCAGCCGCCATGAACGCCTCTATTGCACTGAACGACACGATCGACGCGGACATTTCCGCGATCACCGCCATCTATGCGGACGCGGTGCTCAACGGCACCGCCAGCTTCGAACTGGACCCGCCGGACGCAGCGGAGATGGCGCGCCGCTTCCATGCCATCCGCCAGGCTGGCTATCCGCACATTGTCGCGCGCGACGGCTCGGGCGAACTGCTCGGTTACGCCTATGCGGGCAGCTATCGGGCCCGACCGGCCTATCGCTGGACGGTGGAGAACTCGGTCTATGTGGCGCCGTCCGCCAAAGGGCGCGGCGTCGGCAGAACGCTTCTGGCCGAGATCATCGCGCGCTGCGAAGCGCTCGGGTTCCGCCAGATGATCGCGGTGATCGGCGGGTCCGAGCATGCGGCCTCGATCGGCCTGCATGAGGCGCTGGGTTTTGCCCATGCCGGCGTCCTGCCCGCCACCGGCTTCAAGCACGGACGCTGGCTCGATTCCGTTCTGATGCAAAAGCCGCTCGGCGCCGGTTCGTCGATGCCGCCCGACCCCGACACCTATCCCGGAACGCTCTATCCGCCCGCCTGAGCGGACCGTCAGTTCGACTGGACGAGCCTGATCTGCTTGTCGAACAGTCTGAGCACCTGCGCCAGGTCATGGCCACGCTTGAGCACCATGCCCGAGGCGTTGATCACCGCGTAGGCGCCCTGCCTGCGGGCGAGCCTGGGGTTTTTCTCGATCCGATAGAGCGGCATTTCCGATGTCCGCCGGAAAACGGCGAAGACCGCCCGGTCCTTCAAATGCGAGATGCCGTAGTCGCGCCATTCGCCGCCGGCGACCATGAAGCTGTAGACCCGCAGGATCTGGTCCAGTTCGCGCCGTTCGAACCTGACCTCGTCCTGTTGGCGCTGGCGGCGCGCCTGGCTCAGCGCGACGACGTTGCCGCCACTCGCCCCCGCGCCATTGCCCCCCGCGCCCTGGCCCGGCTGCGCGTTCTCATCATCGGAACCGTTGATGGTTCGCCTCCCCGCAAATCAAATGACCGGAGGCCATGGTTGCCCGAAACACGATGGCGCGCAAGCCGTCGCCGGAGGGGTTAACGCATCGTAAACGGCAGGGTCACACTGTTCGTGATGCGGTTGGCAAGCGTGATGGCCTGCCCCGATTTCGCCGCAAGTCGAACACACCTGCGCCCGGATTTGTTTGAAAATGAACAGTCGCACGGGGGGCGGCTTCAAGCCCGGCCAGCCCGCCATGCGACACGCGGACCACCCCGCAAACAGGGTGCCCGCAAGGCCGGACCGGGGCGGTAATTGGACAATCTGTTGCCCCCAGCCCCGATGCCGTCCGGGTCCGGCCTAAACCGCTCCGATCAGCTTCTGTCGAAACCCTTCAGCTTGGCCGCGCCCATGATCGGGCCCGGCGCGCCATCGATCGCCGCCTGCAGAAGCACGGCGCAACCCGTCGCCTTGTTCTGCGCGATCTTGTCGCGCGGCAGGTCGATCTGCATCGCCTTGCCGTCCCACATGCCAAGCGTCTGCTGCGCCATGACGGCATTGGCATAGACCATGGTGCGGCCGGCATTTTCGCCGCGCGCGATCTCCACCTCGCTGCGGTCGCGATAATAGACGATCGTCAGCAGCATGTCGGCCCCGGCCGGCTTGATCCCGTCGCCGACCCCGACCGACAGCCGCCCGGCGCTCATTGCGACCATGACGGGCACCACCAGTCCGTTGCCGGCTGCCTCATGTTCGCCAATCAGGCCCCGGATCCGCGTCTTGTAGCCGCCATTGAGATGGTCGCGGCCATTGACCACCGCCTGCGGCGTATAGACCGATCGGCTGCCCAAGGTCCGCGCATAGGCGCGCTGGCGGGCCGTATTGTCGGCGCTGGCGAGCGTGTCCTTCCAGCCCAGATAGTCCCAGTAGTCGATATGGTAGCCAAGCGCGAGAACGTCAGGATCGGCGGCGAACTCGGCAAGCGCCGCATCCGCCGGCGGGCAGGAACTGCACCCCTGGCTGGTGAACAGCTCGACCACGCCGCTGACAGCCGCCGCGGCGCGGGCCGGGCCCGACGCGACCGCGGCAAGGGTTGCCGCCGTGCCGGCCAGAAGTGTTCGCCGGGTGATCATCGGCATGAATGGTTCTGCGCGCATGGACGAAACGCTACCGGGTCGGCGCTTCACCGGAAACTCACTTTCCGGTGAAACTTTGCCGTCCTGTAACCTCATTCGGCGGCCACCGCCACGGGCACGGTCTGCGCCCGGTCCGCATGGTCAGCGTCGATCCGCGCGGCGATCATGTCGGCGGTCGCCGCGCTGAGCGTCCATCCAAGATGGCCGTGGCCGGTGTTGTAATAGACGCCCGGCGCGCGGCCGGCGCCGACCTTCGGCATCATGTTGGGCATCATCGGCCGCAGCCCGGCCCATGGCGTGACGTGCTCGGTGCGCATGGCCGGGAAGTGCCGTTCGCACCATTTTATGAGCGGCGCGATCCGCTCGGCGCGGATGTCGCGGTTGAAGCCGGCAAACTCGGCCGTTCCGGCGACGCGGAACCGGTCGGCACCCAGACGGCTGGTGACGATCTTGGCGTCGTCGTCCAGAAGGCTCATCCATGGCGCCGCCTCGCGGCTTGCCGCGTCGGCCAGATCGACAGTGATCGAATAACCCTTGACCGGGTAGATGTTGACGCGGTCGCCGAGTTGGGCCGCCAACGCCCGGCTGGCCGTGCCCGCGCAGATCACGACGGCGTCGAATCGCGCATCGTGCGCCGACCCTCTGTGATCGAACGCAACGGCAACGCCGCCCTGATCGCGCGAAAGCCGTGTGATTGCGGCTTCGTTGACGAAGATCGCACCGCGCTTGACGGCCGCATCGGCAAGGCCGACGGAGAATTTGTGGATATCGCCGGTCGAATCGCCCTGCGTGTAGAAGCCGCCGAAAAACTCGCCTTTCAGCGCCGGCTCCAGCGCTCTTATGTCGGCCGGCGACACGGCCTCGCGCATGAGCCCGCCGCGCGCCAGCAGGCGGTTGACGTTCGCCGCATGCTCGAAGCCCGTGCGGTCGGCGTAGACATGCAGGATGCCGCGCCGTTCGAGATCGAAATCGATACCGGCGTCGCGCGCCATCGCGAACAGATGCTCGCGCGCGGCGATCGCCATGCGCGTGGTCGCCACGGTGTTGCGATCATGGTGCGGAATGCTGGCCAGGAACTCGGCCATCCAGGAATATTTGTGCCACGACGGTGCAAGTGAGAATTTCAGCGGAGCGTCGGCGCGCATCATCCATTTGATGCCCTTGACGACGTTGCTCCAATGGTTCCAGACCTCGGCGTTGGAAGCCGACAGCTGCCCGCCATTGGCAAAGCTCGTTTCCATCGCCGCATAGCGGTTCTTGTCGAACAGGGTGACATCGTGGCCGCGTCCGAGCAGCGACCATGCGGTGGTGACGCCGGTGATCCCGGCGCCGATGACTGCGATATGTGCCATATCCGGCTCCTGACGGTTCGGCCGGCCGCGCGCGGCGATCCGGTCCGTGCCCCATCTGTCAGGAAACCTGAGAGTTTTGCCCGCTCCGGCTCTGCGGATCGCACCGGACCATCCGGTGCTGGGCTTGCTCCTTCGGTGGACACGCCGTGGCGACGTGCCGCTCTCCAGATTTTCAAGGCGTCGCGCAGTCCTTTCGCCTGAGAGTTTCCGGGGCGGTTGCTCCTTCGGCGCCGGGCCAACCTCGACGGTTGCCCGGTCTCTCCCGCGCGACGCGGAATGGCTGCCGATACATCAAAGCATCGATCCGTGCAATACTGGTCTCGCGTCACGACAGGCGTTAAAGCAGGCCAGCATTTGTGATCGGGTCGCGTTTGTCACAAATGTCACATTGAGCCCCTAGGGGAAGCGCGACGCAACGAATCGGGACCACGATCATGAAAATTGCAGTTCTGGGCGGTGACGGATTTGTCGGCTGGCCGACCGCGCTTCACCTGTCGGCCAAGGGCCATGACGTCCACATCATCGACAATCTGTCGCGCCGCTGGATCGACACCGAACTGGGCGTGCAGTCGCTGACGCCGATGGATTCGATCCAGGAGCGCACCCGCATCTGGCACGCCGAGACCGGCCGCCGCATCCATTTCCACCTGATCGATCTGGCCCGCGACTATGACGTGCTCAAGGGCTGGCTCGCCGAGCACCGCCCGGACGCGATCGTCCATTTCGCCGAACAGCGCGCCGCGCCCTATTCGATGAAGACCGACCGGCACAAGAACTACACGGTCAACAACAACGTCAACGCCACGCACAATCTGCTCAACGCGATCGTCGAGATCGGCATCGATCCGCATCTGGTGCATCTGGGCACGATGGGCGTCTATGGCTATTCGACCATCGGTGCGGCAATCCCCGAGGGTTATCTGCCGGTCGGCATCGAGACGATGGACGGCGATACGGTCACCCAGGACATCCTCTATCCGGCGAACCCCGGCTCAATCTACCACATGACCAAGTGTCTCGATCAGTTGCTGTTCCAGTTCTATGCCAAGAATGACGGGTTGCGGATCACCGACCTGCACCAGGGCATCGTCTGGGGCACGCACACCGCCGAGACGAAGCTGCATCCGCAGCTGATCAACCGGTTCGACTATGACGGCGATTATGGCACGGTGCTCAACCGCTTCCTGATCCAGGCGGCGATCGGCCATCCGCTGACCGTGCACGGCACCGGCGGGCAGACGCGTGCCTTCATCCACATCCAGGATTCGGTGCGCTGCATCGAGCTGGCGCTTTCCGACGCGCCGGCCAAGGGCGACAAGGTCAAGATCTTCAACCAGATGACCGAGACGCACCGGGTGCGCGATCTGGCCGAAATGATTGCCAGGATGACCGGCGCGAAGATCGCTTTCCTGCCCAACCCGCGCAAGGAAGCCGCCGAGAACGAGCTTGTCGTCAAAAACGAGCAGTTTCTGGCGCTCGGCCTCGAGCCGATCACGCTCGCCGAAGGACTGCTCGAAGAGGTCGTCGATGTGGCCAAGAAGTTCGCCTACCGCGTCGACCGGTCGCGCGTGCCGGCGGTTTCGGCCTGGACCAAGGACATCGCCAAGACCGTCGAGACCGACCCCGAGGGCAAGCGCCTGAAAAGCGTGTCCTGATCGCGAGCCCAATGACCGGATCCGGCGGTGCGCCGCCGGGTCCGCATCCCGCCATGGCCAAGCACGCCTATATCACCCTTGTCACCAACCCCGACTATGCCGGCGCGGCGATCGCGCTCGTCCGCTCGCTGACGCTGACGGGCACCAAGGCCGACATCGTCGTCATGGCGACCGGCGGTGTGACGGCGGCCGATCTGGCGCCGCTTTCCGATCTCGGCGCCATTATCGTGCCGGTGGACCTGCTCGACACGTCGCCCGCCTTCAACGAACGCCATGGCCGGGCGAAGCTGCATGCCGACGCGCCCTTCACCAAGGGCAACAAGCCGGCCTTTCACACGCCGCTCGACAATTTCGCCAAGCTGCGCCTGTGGCAGATGGAGCAATATGACAGCGTCGTCTTTCTCGATGCCGACACGCTCGTCGTGCGCAACATCGACCGGCTGTTCGCCTATCCCGAATTCTGCGCGGCGCCGAACGTCTATGAGAGCCTCGCCGATTTCCACCGTCTGAACTCGGGCGTCTTCACCGCCCGACCATCGCGGGCGACGTTCGTGGCGATGATGGCGCGGCTCGACGTCGCGGACGCCTTCTGGCGCCGCACCGACCAGACATTCCTTGAGGCCTTCTTCCCGGACTGGCACGGCCTGCCGGTGACCTACAACATGCTGCAATATGTCTGGTTCAACATGCCGGACCTTTGGGACTGGAAAAGCGTGCATGTGGTTCACTACCAGTATGAAAAGCCATGGCAGGCGGACCACCCGAAACGCGCCCAACTGCGTCCGCTGATCGATCTGTGGCAGGCGTATCGCACGGGCGAGGCGATCCCCGACATCGACACGCTGCCCAATCCGTCGCCATGACCACCGTCCTTATCTCGGGGGCGACCGGGCAGGCCGGTCGCTTCATCGCCGAGGAATTCCTCGCCACGGGTGCCGACGTGATCGTCATGGGCCGCACATGGCCGCCGGCCGGCTTTTTCTCCGAACCGGCCGAATGGGTCGCCGGCGATCTCGATCCCGACCATGATTTCGGTCCGGCCTTCGACGGCGCCGATGTTTTCGTCCATTGCGCGTTGGCCCATGTACCGGGGAAGTATCGCGGCGGCGAGGGCGACGATCCGGAGGGTTTCCGCCGCGCCAATGTCGACGGCACGCTGGCGCTGATGGCGGCGGCCAGGCGCGCCGGCGTCGGCCGCGCCATCTTCCTGTCCTCGCGCGCGGTGTATGGTCCCAAACCGCCGGGCACGGTGCTGACCGAGACGAGGCCGTGCGCGCCCGACACGCTCTATGGTCAAACCAAGCGCGCCGTCGAGATCGCGCTCGCCGGCATGGCGTCCGACCGGTTCCTGCCGCTCATCGTGCGCGCCACGGGCATCTACGGCCCCGCCGGGCCGGGCCGGGCGCACAAATGGGCCGGCCTGTTCGCCGATTTTGCGGCGGGCAGGGCGATCGCGCCGCGCATCGGCACAGAACTGCATGGCGAAGACCTCGCAAGCGCCGTGCAATTGCTCGCCACGCTGCCTGCCGACCAGCTCGGTGCCCACGGCCCGGCGCCGGTCTTCAACGCCTCCGACATTTTGCTCGACCGGCACGATCTGCTGACGGCTTATGCCGATCATGCGGGCATCGCCCACGCACCGCCGCCGCGCGCCGATGCCTCGGCCTTCAACGCGATGGACACGGCGCGGCTCACCGAACTTGGCTGGCGGCCGCGCGGCACGCTCGATCTGACGGGGCTGGCATGAGGCGGGCGCTCCGTTCATCGCGCCGCTTGCCTCACCCTTCGAGGCTCGCCGCCGATCCACCCTCATCCTGAGGTGCGAGCATAGCGAGCCTCGAAGGGCGAGGGATTGGCGCTCGCTCCTCAGGATGGGGCAAGCGAGCGCGCGACATCATCACCGCACCTCCGTCGGAAGCCGAGAGCATGTAGCCTCTTCAATCGCCCAAGGACTTGCGCTTCCCCTCGGGTCGAGCCCGAGGGTCGACGTGCGCCCTGGGCAAACGCAAAACGCACGTGGGCGCCAGCCCGCGCAAGATTTTGCGCCAGCTTCAAAAAGTCCAGAACAACGGGCGGTTTGGTGAGCCGCGATCCGACGTTTTTATGGTGCGGTCGCCAAACCGCCCGTCCGGCGGGCTTGCGGTGATCGCCATTTTGGCTGGCTTCGAAAACCTGTCCGCCTCGCCGGTCGCTCAGCGGGGTTCGAAGCCGTTTGCGGGGGACGCCCGCTCACCAACGCCGCCAGCCGATCGTCAGGCGTAACAGCGCGCCAAAACCTTCATTCCGCACCGGCGTGGGGATTCATCATCCAGCCATGCGACCGCTCGCACGGCCCGCCGGTCCACCGCCGCGCCCGCCGTTGGTGGTGGCCATCCGACGTTCCGATGGGCGCGGTGGGGCAAGTATGGGGGAGGGTGGAGGCGGTTGGATAAGTTTTTATGGGCATGCCGCACAAGAATTGCGCCACTAACGGGTCGCTTCCGGCCGTGGACCGCGGCACCGCAGGGCCATCGGCCCTTCACGGGCGCCCTGCCGGCGGGTTCTCGCAGTTCAATACCGGTTTCGGGCGGTGAAGGAGTGCCGGGCCTCAGAAACGGACGAAGTGGACATCAGCGCGAAACCGTCTAGACTTCGTATCGGTCCAAAGCGTTCGCGCCCGGCTGCGCGTCAACATGCTGATTGACCAGCCGGCACCTCTGCGGCGCGTGCGTTACGGGCTGCTGGTCCTCGTGAAGACATGACATGATTGGAAGAGGACCATGAGGGCCATTCAGTTCCATCGCTTTGGCGGGCCCGAGGTCTTGCAGCTGGATGAGGTGCCGGATCCGGCGCCGGGGCCGGACGATGTGATCATTGCGGTGAAGGCGGCGGGTGTGAACCCCGCCGACACCTATATGCGCAGCGGCACATACCGCATCCAACCGGAACTGCCCTGCATTCCGGGCGGTGACGCCGCTGGCGACGTGGTAGCGTTGGGCGAAAATGTCACCGGCTTGAAAATCGGCGATCGCGTCTTTTCGGGCGTCGCGATGGGGCTGGATTTTACCGGCTGTTATGCCGGGCTGGTCAAACGCCCCGCAAAACATGTGCTGCCCATCCCCGAAGGGATCAGCTATGCCGAGGCCACAACGTTTGGCGTCTCCTACGCGACCGCCCACTACGCCCTTTTTGCGCGTGGCGGCGCCAAAAGTGGCGAAACAGTCTTCATCCATGGCGCGAGCGGTTCGGTCGGCACATCTGCGATACAGCTGGCGAAACGCGCCGGTCTAAAAGTCATCGGCAGCGCAGGTTCGGAGGCCGGGCTCGCCCTGCTGCGCGGTGAGAACGTTGACCACGCTGTCAATCACAGAGAAGCGAACTACCTCGACGCCGTCAAACAAGCTTGCGATGGCGGCGGCCCCGATCTGATCCTGGAAATGCTGGCCAATGTGAATCTCGCCGCAGACATGGAAATTGCCGGACAGAATGGCCGGATCGTTGTGATCGGCAACCGGGGCGAGATCGAGATCAGCCCGCGCATGGCGATGATGAAGGAGCTCGATATCCGGGGCATCATGCTTTGGAATGCAACGGAGGTACAGCTCAGCGACATCATGGCGGACATTCTGGCCGCGGCGGCGGAAGGCGCCATCAAGCCCAAGGTGGGGCACCAGCTGCCTCTGGGCGAGGCGGCCAAAGCGCACGAACTCGTCCTTCAGCCGGGTAATGCGGGCAAGATCGTACTGATCCCGTAACTTGAGGAGGCTTCATGAACTATCCAGATTTCATTCAATCTCAACCGTCTCTGGATATCCCCTTCCCGGAAGACGCCGTCACAACGTCGGCGGTGCGCTCGGACGGTGCGCTGGTGGTCTTCTTCCATGTGCACAAGGATGTGGAAGTGCCCGAACACCAACACGGAGCCCAGTGGGGAACGCTCGTTCATGGCAGTCTGGAGCTGACCGTCGATGGTCACACCCGCATCTGCGGACCGGGCGACAGTTGGGACATTCCCGCCGGGACCCCACATGCCGCGATCTTGACGGCAGGCAGCCTTGTGATCGACGTGTTCGAAGAGACGGACAGATATCCCCTTAAAGACTGAGGCCAATCAAGAACCAAGAATGGCAGAAAGCAAAAAAACCCGCCGGTGTTTCCACCGGCGGGTTTGTTCAATTCAGAGCTGTGGGCGGTAAGGCTTAGGCCGCCAGATCCCGCAGGACGTAATGCAAAATCCCGCCATTGTTGACGTAGTCCAGTTCGTCCGCCGTATCGATGCGGCAGATCAGCGGCACGTCCTTTTCCGTCCCGTCGGCATAGGTGACCTTGGCGATCACTTTGTCGCGCGGCTTGACGTCGGCGAGGCCCTCGATGGTCACGGTCTCGTCGCCCTTAAGGCCGAGCCCGGCCCATGAGACGCCCTCGTCGAAGGTGAAGGGCACGACGCCCATGCCGACAAGGTTCGACCGGTGGATGCGCTCGAACGATTGCGCGATGACGGCCTTGACGCCGAGCAGGTTGGTGCCCTTGGCCGCCCAGTCGCGCGACGAGCCGTTGCCATATTCGCCGCCGGCGAAGACGACGAGCGGCACGCCTTCCTCGCGGTAGCGCATCGCCGCGTCATAGATCGGCAGTTCGTCCTTGGAGGGATAGTGGATCGTGTAGCCGCCCTCGCGGCCGTTTTCGCCCAGCATGTGGTTGCGGATGCGGATGTTGGCAAACGTGCCGCGCATCATCACCTCATGGTTGCCGCGCCGCGTGCCGTACTGGTTGAAGTCGGTAACGCTCACGCCATTGTCCATCAGATAGGCGCCGGCGGGAGACTGCGCCTTGATCGAGCCGGCGGGCGAGATGTGGTCGGTGGTGATCTTGTCACCGAACAGGCCGAGGATGCGCGCGCCCCTGATGTCGGAGATTTCGCCGGCGCCCTTGCCCATGCCCGCGAAATAGGGCGGGTTCTGCACATAGGTCGAACCGTCGTCCCAGGCATAGGTCTTGCCCTCGGGCACGGTGACCGCGCGCCAGCGTTCGTCGCCCTTGAAGACGTCGGCATATTTGGCCTCGAACAGTGCGCGGGTGACATGCTCGTGGATGAAGGACTGGATCTCCTGGTTCGACGGCCAGATGTCCTTGAGGAACACGTCGTTGCCGTCCTTGTCCTGGCCGATCGGGTCGGTGTCGAGATTGATGTTGACCGTGCCGGCGAGCGCATAGGCGACGACCAGCGGCGGGGAAGCCAGATAGTTGGCCTGCACGTCGGGCGAGATGCGGCCCTCGAAATTGCGGTTGCCCGAAAGGACGCCCGCGGCGATCAGGCCCTTGTCGTTGATCGTCTTGGAGATCGGGCCGGGCAGCGGGCCCGAATTGCCGATGCAGGTGGTGCAGCCGAAGCCGACCAGGTTGAAGCCGATCTGGTCGAGCTCTTTCTGAAGGCCGGAGTTTTCGAGATATTCGGCGACGACCTGCGAGCCGGGGGCCAGCGAGGTCTTCACCCAGGGCTTCTGGGCGATGCCGAGCCGGTTGGCGTTGCGCGCCAGAAGGCCGGCGCCGATCAGCACGGAGGGGTTGGAGGTGTTGGTGCACGAGGTGATCGCGGCGATCGCCACATCGCCATGGCCGAGATCGTAATCCTCGCCCTCGACGGCGTAGCGCTTGTCGATCTGGCCGGCATCCTTCTTGTATTCGGCGGTGAAGGCCTCGCGGAACTTTTCGCCGACATCGCCGAGCGGCACGCGGCCCTCGGGGCGCTTGGGGCCGGCCATGGAGGGCACCACGTCGCCAAGGTCCAGTTCCAGCGTGTCGGTGAAGACCGGATCGGCGGAACCGGACTCGCGGAACATGCCCTGCTCTTTCGCGTAAGCCTCGACCAGCGCAATCCGGTCGGCGTCGCGGCCGGTCATGGTCAGATAGTTCAGCGTTTCGGAATCGATCGGGAAGAAGCCGCAGGTCGCGCCATATTCGGGGCCCATGTTTCCGATGGTGGCGGCGTCGGCGAGCGTCAGATTGTCGAGGCCGGCGCCGAAGAACTCGACGAACTTGCCGACAACGCCCTTCTGCCGCAGCATCTGCACGACGGTCAGAACGAGGTCGGTGGCGGTGACGCCTTCCTTGAGCGCGCCGGTCAGCCTGAAGCCGATCACCTCGGGCAGCAGCATGGAGATGGGCTGGCCGAGCATGGCGGCTTCCGCCTCGATGCCGCCGACGCCCCAGCCCAGAACGCCCAGACCGTTGATCATGGTGGTGTGGCTGTCGGTGCCGACGCAGGTGTCGGGATAGGCGATGGTCTCGCCGTCGGCGTCTTTCGTCCAGACGCACTGGCCGAGATATTCAAGGTTCACCTGGTGGCAGATGCCGGTGCCGGGCGGCACGACGCGGAAATTGTCGAACGCGTTCTGGCCCCATTTGAGGAACCGGTAGCGCTCGCCATTGCGCTCATATTCGAGCTCGACATTGCGGGCGAACGCGTTGGGGTTGCCGAACTCGTCGACGATCACCGAGTGGTCGATCACCAGATCGACCGGCACCAGCGGATTGATCTTTTCGGGATCGCCGCCGAGATTGACCATCGCATCGCGCATCGCCGCAAGATCGACGACGGCCGGCACGCCGGTGAAATCCTGCATCAAGACGCGCGCCGGGCGGTAGGCGATCTCATAGCCCGCCGTGCCCTTGTCGTTGAGCCAGTTGGCGACGGCCTGGATGTCGGCCTTGGTGACCGAGCGGCCATCCTCGTTCCTGAGCAGGTTTTCCAGCAGCACCTTCATCGAGAAGGGCAGGCGCGCAATGCCGTCAAGGCCGTTCTTTTCGGCTTCGGCAAGGCTGTAATAGGTGAAGCTCTTGCCGTTCACCTCAAGCGTCTTGCGGCAATTGAAACTGTCGATTGTGGACACGATGACTGACCTCCGGTTGGCCCGGCGCGTGGGCGCCCGGCGCCGCCGCTGCCGACCCTTTCGGCCCGATCAAGCTGGCGGTGAAATTGTTGGCGATTGCGCATTGCAGCAATCGCAGCGTCACGGCTTGTGAATAGATACAAATCGGTCAGGTTGAAAGACCAACCAAGGTCAAAAAGCGCGGGCGATTGCGCGCGGCGGCCATTGTGTGCCAATCAGCGCGCAAACGGGGAACGCCATGAAGCTTGTAGCGGACGGGCTCGCCGCCCGGCGCGGCAACGAGATGGTCTTCGAGGGCGTCGGCTTCGCGCTTTCGGCGGGCGAGGGCATGGCGGTCACCGGGCCCAACGGGGCCGGCAAATCGACATTGCTTCGGGTTCTGGCCGGGTTCCTGCGTCCCGTCGCCGGCGCAGCGGCGATGACCGGCGCGCCCGGCGGCATCGCCGAGATCGCCGCCCATGCCCATTTCCTGTCGCCGCTCAACGCGATGAAGCCGGCGCTGACCGTGCGCGAGAACCTGAATTTCTGGCGCGCCTTCGGCGAAGCGCGCGCCGCAATGCCGGAGGAAGCGCTCGAACGGGTCGATCTGGGCCATGCGATCGACGTGCCGTTCTCGGACCTGTCGACCGGCCAGCGCCGCCGCGCCGCCATCGCGCGGCTGTTCGTCAATCATCGGCCGGTCTGGCTGCTGGACGAGCCGACATCGGGGCTCGACGCGCGCACTGAGGCCGCGTTCGCCGGCATCATCGCCGGTCACATGTCCGATGGCGGCATCGTCATCGCCGCCACGCACCTGCCGATCGACGTGGCGGGCATGAAGAAGCTGCGCTTCACCGACGGGGGCGATGCATGATCGCGCTGATCCTCCGCGACGTGAAGCTGGGGGTCCGCGCCGGGGGCGGCGCGCTGATCGGCATCCTGTTCTATCTGGCTGTCGTCACGGTTGCGCCGTTCGCGATGGGGCCGGATCTGAACCTTCTGGCCCGGATCGGCCCGGCCATCCTGTGGACCGGGGCGCTGCTGGCATCTCTGCTCGGGCTTGAGCGGTTGTTCCAGATCGACCATGAGGACGGCGCGCTCGATCTTCTGGTGATTGCCCGGCACGAAACGCCGCTGGCGCTGACGGTGTTCGCCAAATGCGTCGCCCACTGGCTGGTGACCGGGCTTCCGCTTGTGCTCGTCACGCCGCTGCTGGGACTCCTTTTGAACATGGACGCGACCGCCATCGGCGCCACCGCGCTGACATTGCTGGTCGGCACGCCGGCGATCACCTTCATCGGCGCGGCGGGCGCCGCGGTCGCCGTCTCGCTGCCGCGCGGCGGGCTTCTGGTCTCGGTGATCATCCTGCCCTTCACCATCCCCGTCCTGATCTTCGGGGTGATGGCGACGCTGGGCGCGGTCGAAACCTTCGCGCCGTTCCTCCAGCCGTTCACGTTCCTTGCCGCGCTGACGCTGTTTTTTGCCGTGCTCGGCCCGTTCGCTGCTGCGCTCGCTCTGAAAGGGCTGCAGGATTGAGCAGCTAGCCTAGCCACCCAATGCGCGCTCGACGGCTTCCGGATCGCGTTCGATCACTTTCAGCAGAACCCGGGCCGGCTGATCGGGATAGCGCCGGTTCTGCTCCCAATCGCGCACGGTGGCCAGATTGAGACCGTATCGCTGGGCAAATGCCGACTGTGTCAGGCCCAATCGGCGCCGCAGAGCAGCGATATCGATCTTGTCGGGCACCACCGTGCGCGGCGCGCCCTTTTCGCCCTTGGCGATTGCCAGCGCCTCCTCGGCGCTTTCGACCAGTTGCTTGCCAAAGCTGCTCATCGGTTTCTCCTTTTGTCTGCAGACGTCCGGGCCCTCACCGAGGCTCTGTACGCATCTGCGATCGCCGGCAGTGTGCGTGCCAGTTGATTCCGCTCCGCCTGACTGGTGTCGGCACGATCGCCTTTCTTGACGAGTGCAAGAAGGAAGATCGGGATATCGTCAGCGGCGAAATAGTGGATCGTGCGGTAGCCTCCGCTCTTGCCCTTCCCGCTGCCGACGAAACGGACTTTTCGTGCGCCGCCCGTACCCGGAATGATCACGCCAGCGTCGGGATTACCCGCCAAAATGCGATTATTCCGGCCATCTCATCGTCGGAAAGGCCAGCCTCCTTGGCCTGACGCTCGAACACAGACGTAGTGACAACGGTGTGCATTGGCGAGAAATATACGGCAATGCCGTAGCATATGCAATGATCCGCCCGGCGGAGCTGTCGGTCATCGATCGCGTACCGCAGCACGGCATGACCGTGATACCGCTCACGCCAGCGTGTGCGGCCGATTGTCCGAGATCAATTGCGCGGCCACAATTGCCGCTCTAAGAAGACAGCCATGAGTGACGCCGCCGCATCCAAGCCGGGATTCTGGACATCTTTGGCCAATCCGACGCGTTTCATGGCGCTGTCGGCCTCGGCCCTGCCATGGCTGTGGGCGATCGCCGGGGTGCTGACGATCGGCGGCCTTGCGTGGGCCTGGAACGCACCGCAGGACTATCAGCAGGGCGTCACCGTCCGCATCATGTACATTCATGTGCCGGCGGCATGGCTGGCCATGTTCGCCTACGCCGTGATGGCCGCATCGGCGCTCGGCACGCTGATCTGGCGCCATCCGCTGGCCGACGTCTCGATCCGCGCCGCCGCGCCCATCGGCGCCGCCTTCACGCTGATCTGCCTGATCACGGGCTCCCTCTGGGGGCGCCCTATGTGGGGCACATGGTGGGTCTGGGATGCGCGGCTGACCTCGGTGTTCGTTCTGATGCTGATGTATCTGGGCATCATCGCGCTGCAGCGCGCGATGGACGATCCGGCAAAAGCCGCACGGCCGGTGGCGATCCTCGTCCTGGTCGGTTCGGTCAACATTCCGATCATCAAATTCTCGGTCGATATCTGGAACACGCTGCACCAGCCCGCATCGGTCATCCGCTTCGACGGGCCGACGATCCATCCGACCATGCTTTGGCCGCTTCTGGTGACGGCGATCGGCTTCATGGTGCTGTTCGCCGCCATGCACATGCTGGCCATGCGCAACGAAATCCGCCGCCGCCGCGCCACCGCGCTGCGCCGCGCCGGCGCGCGCGGCCCGTCCGCCGCCCCGGCGACGGCCGTTCTGGAGGGCTGACACGATGCTCAGCCACTCTGCCTTTGTTCTGCTCAGCTACGGGGCGGCCGCCGCCGTGCTCGGCGCGGTGCTGGTCTGGCTGTTCATCGACCGCGCGGCGACCATGGCCGAGCTGGACCGGCTCGAACAGGCGGGCCTGAAGCGCCGTTCGGCATCGGGAGGCGACGAAAGCCGATGAACAGCACGGACGCGCCGACCCGCCGGTCGGGCATTTCCTGGCCGATCATGATCGCGGTGATCGTCTTCTTCGCGCTGGCTGGCGTCTTTGCCTACATGCTGGTGCTGCCCGACCGGGTGGCGTCGACCGTGCCGTCGGCCCTGATCGGACGCGACGCCCCGCAGACGCCGCTGCCGGCGGTCGAAGGCATGACGACCGAGGCGGGCGATCCGATGCCCGGCTTCGATCCGGCCATGCTCGAGGGCAACATCTCGCTCGTCAACATCTGGGGTTCCTGGTGCGCGCCCTGCCGCGAGGAGCATCCATGGCTGATGGAGCTGGCCAACGATCCGCGCATCCGGCTGATCGGCTTCAACTACAAGGACAAGCCGGAGAACGCGATCCGTTTCCTGCGCCAGCTCGGCAATCCCTATGATGCGGTCGGCGCCGACGGCAATGGCCGCACGGCGATCGAATGGGGCGTCTATGGCGTGCCGGAGACCTTCATCGTCGGCCCGGACGGCGTGATCGCCTACAAGCATGTCGGCCCGATCAGCCAGGACATCATGACCCGCAAGATCGTGCCGGAGATCGACCGGCTGGCGGCGGATTGAACCGTGGTGCATTTCCCTCGCTCCGCACGCGGGGAGAAGGCAGCGCCGGCACCACACGATAGCGCTTCCCATTCTCCGCCCGCACGCCTATATGCGGCGCAACAACAGCCGCTTTTCCGAGACATTCAATGGCCCTTCGCAACATCGCGATCATCGCGCATGTCGACCATGGCAAGACGACGCTGGTCGACGAACTTCTCAAACAGTCCGGCGTCTACCGCGACAATGAGCGCGTCGAGGAGCGCGCGCTCGATTCCGGCGACATCGAGAAGGAGCGCGGCATCACGATCCTTGCCAAGGCCACCTCGGTGACCTGGCAGGATACGCGCATCAACATTGTCGACACGCCCGGCCACGCCGATTTCGGCGGCGAGGTGGAGCGCATCCTGAACATGGTGGACGGGGCGATCGTGCTGGTCGATGCCGCCGAAGGGCCGATGCCGCAGACCAAGTTCGTCGTCGGCAAGGCGCTCAAGGTGGGCCTCAGGCCAATCGTCGCCGTCAACAAGATCGACCGGCCCGACGCGCGCCCGGACGAGGTGATCAACGAGGTGTTCGACCTGTTCGCCGCGCTCGACGCCGATGACGAACAGCTCGATTTTCCGATCCTGTACGGCTCCGGCCGGGACGGCTGGATGGCCGCCGGACCGGACAAGCCGTCAGACGCTTCGCTTGCGCCGCTGTTCGACCTGGTGCTCGACCACGTGCCGGAACCATCGGTGGGCGACGGCCCGTTCCGGATGATCGGCACGATCCTCGAGGCCAATCCGTTCCTGGGCCGCATCATCACCGGCCGCATCCATTCCGGTTCGGTCAAGCCGAACCAGACCATCAAGGTGATGGACGGGGACGGCAAGACGCTGGAAACCGGCCGTGTCTCCAAGATCCTCGCCTTTCGCGGCCTCGAGCGCCAGCCGATCGACGAAGGCCGGGCCGGCGACATCGTCGCCATTGCGGGCCTTTCCAAGGGCACGGTGGCCGACACGTTCTGCGACCCGTCGGTGACCGAGCCGCTTCCCGCGCAGCCGATCGACCCGCCGACCGTGACGATGAGCTTCATCGTCAACGATTCGCCGCTCGCGGGCACCGAAGGCGACAAGGTGACCAGCCGCGTCATCCGCGACCGGCTGATGAAGGAGGCCGAGGGCAATGTGGCCCTTAGAATCGAGGATTCCGAGCAAAAGGACGCCTTCCACGTCTCCGGCCGGGGCGAGTTGCAGCTTGCGGTCCTGATCGAGACGATGCGCCGCGAAGGGTTCGAACTGGCGGTTTCGCGGCCGCGGGTCGTCATGCAGACCGGCGAGGACGGCGCAACGCTCGAGCCGATCGAAGAGGTCGTCATCGATGTTGACGAGGAGCATTCGGGCGCCGTCGTCCAGAAGATGAGTGAACGCAAGGGCGAGATGATCGAGCTCAAGCCGTCCGGCGGCGACCGGGTGCGGCTGGTCTTCCATGCGCCGACGCGCGGGCTGATCGGCTACCAGTCCGAGCTTCTGACCGACACCAAGGGCACGGCGATCATGAACCGGCTGTTTCATGAATATGCGCCGTTCAAGGGCGCCATCGCCGGCCGCAACAATGGCGTTCTGATCGCCAACGAGCCGGGCGAGGCGGTCGCCTATGCGCTGTTCAACCTCGAGGACCGGGGTCCGATGGTCATCGATCCGGGCGTCAAGGTCTATCAGGGCATGATCGTCGGCATCCACACGCGCGACAACGATCTGGAAGTCAATGTGCTCAAGGGCAAGAAGCTGACCAATGTGCGTGCCGCCGGCAAGGACGATGCGGTCAAGCTGACCCCGCCGGTGAGGATGACGCTGGAACGCGCCCTGTCGTGGATCCAGGACGACGAGTTGGTCGAGGTGACGCCCAAATCGATCCGCCTGCGCAAGCTCTATCTCGATCCGCACGAGCGCAAGCGCTTCGAAAAGACCCGCGCCAGCGCCTGACCGGCGGTCGACCGCCGGGCACGTCAACAGGATGTGAAATTGATCGGCGCGGGGGCAAAACGCTCTTGCCCGACGCGGCCCGCTGGCTCATGGTTAACAAATCATGACCGCGCTGACGATCGACATACGCCCCGCAGACCCGCGCGATGCGCCCGGGATCGCCGAGGTGCATGCCGAAGCGTGGCAGAACGCCTATGCGGGCATCATCCCCCACACATCGCTGCGCGGCATGATCGGCCGGCGCGACCATCGCTGGTGGCAGCGCGCGATCCGGCGCGGCACGTCGGTGATGGTGCTCGATCTGGGCGGCATGATCGCCGGCTATGTCACCTACGGTCTCAACCGGGCGCGCGCCCTGCCGCAGGATGGCGAGGTCTACGAGATCTATCTGCGCCCCGAATATCAGGGCGTCGGTTTCGGCAGCCGCCTGTTCGCCGCCGCGCGCGGCCAGCTCGCGAGCCATGGCTGCAAGGGCCTGGTCGTGTGGGCGCTGGCGGAAAATATCGGCGCGACGGACTTCTATCGCGGCCAGGGCGGCCAGCCTGTGGCCGAAGGCGCCGAGGTGTTCGACGGCCGCAAGCTGGCCAAGATCGCCTACGTCTGGAACTGAGCGGCGCTCGCCCTCGGTCCTACGCCTTCCTCATCCGGTCGTAGGCTTCCTTCATTTTCAGACCAAGCTCCTTGGCGGCCTCGCCAACCTCTTCGGCCGATTTGTCGAACTGCGCGCGACTGGCAAATCTGTCCCAGTCCTTCATCAGTTCGTCCCACTCGTCTTCGGCTTCGCGTGCGCCAAGATGCAGTTGAAGACGCAGTTCATCCCGCATCCTTTTCAGGTCGTCGATCCAGTCCGCGTTGTCGGCCATCGCCGCCTCCAATTGCTGGTATCATCGCACCGGCTCCGGCCCACTATGAAGGATCCCCGGCTCAAAACATAGGACGGCTTTGCGTGCGAACCGAGCTGGACGCGCAAATCCGCGATCTGACGGCGCCGTGCCGCGCACTCCACCCTATAACGGACTATCCGGCCAAATTTTTCACGGAATGCCCCGAATTCCGTCGCAAGGTCCGCGTGGCGGCAAGACCCCAAGGGCTGCCGGTCCCTCCCCAAACCGGCGTTGCGCCCGGGGCGGTTTTCGATTGTGATGGCGCCATGATCACCCGCCGGACGGCGCTCGGCCTTGTTGGCGCGGGCGCGGCCATTGCCACAGGGACCGCATCTGCCATGGCCGAGACCCAGGCCGTCATCGACGATTTCAGCCGGCCCGGCCCGCTCGCCTCGAACGGGGCCTCCTGGCGCTATGCCGCCGACGGGGTGATGGGCGGGGTTTCGCGCGGAGCGATGACGTGCGAGGCGATCGAGGGCCGGCCCGCGCTGCGTCTGACCGGGCAGGTCAGCCTCGACAACAATGGCGGCTTCATCCAGCTTTCACTCGATCTTTCGGACACGGGGGCATCGGTGGATGCGAGCGGTTTCGCCGGCATCGCGGTCGATGCGAACGGCAATGGCGAGCGCTACAATGTGCACCTGCGCACCGACGATCTGCGCCGGCCGTGGCAGTCCTACAGGCAAGGCTTCCATGCCGGGTCCGGCTGGCGGACATACCGGCTGCCGTTTGCCGGCTTCGAGGGCCATCGGACCCCGGCGCCGCTCAATGTCGCCCGGCTCCGCCGCATCGGCATAGTCGCCATCGGCCGCGAGTTCGGCGCCGATATCGCGGTTGGCGGCGTACGCTTCTTTTCCTGACCGTTGCGTTCGCCGTGGCGCTTGGAACGGGCGGGGCGGCATGCATGCGATTTCGCTGTATCGGGACGCGCGGTATGATAGGCGTTGACGCCGCGTCAGCATAATGGCGCACGCCGCGCCGTATTGCCGAAGAACCGAGCGACCGGAGACGACCACCGTGCAGATCATGACCGCGTTTTCTCAATACATGCCGCATGGCATGTGCCTCTCGTGGCAGCCCTGGCTTGTCATCTTGTGGGCAGGGTCCGACTTGCTGATCTTCATCTCCTATTTCGCCATACCGCTGGCTCTGCTCAGCGTGCTGCGCCAGCGGCCGGACCTGAAACATCGCGGTCTGGTCGGGCTTTTTGCCGGGTTCATCTTGCTGTGCGGACTGACCCATGCATTGTCCATCGTCACGCTCTGGATCCCGATCTATCCGCTGCAGGGCTATGTGAAGCTGGCAACGGGTCTGGTCTCGGCGGCGACCGCGATCGTCCTGTTCCGCCTGGTGCCGACGCTGATCACGATTCCGACACCCAGCGAGCTTCAGGAGGCGAACCAGAACCTGAAACGGGAGATCGCGGCGCATGAAGCCACGCTGGCGAAGTTGCGGCAGGCCCAGCACAATCTTGAGGCCGAGGTCGAGGAGCGAACGGCGGAACTGAAGCGCGCGAACGCCCAGCTTGCCATTTCGACGCGCGAGGCGGTTCATCGCAGCCGGAACCTGATCGCCGTGGTTTCCTCGATCGCGCGGCAGAGTGCGCGCAGTCATGGCGATGCCGGCGGTTTCATCGATACCTTCATCGGGCGGCTCAATGCGCTGGCCGATGCGACATCGATCGTCATGAAGGGCGAAACGCGGACCTCGGCCGATCTGGGTCAGGTGGTCAGGACGCAGTTAGAGCCGGTTCTGATGACATATGGCGACCGGATCAAGGTCGAAGGCCAGCCGATCGATGCCGGCTCGGAGGCTGCCCAGCAGATCAGCCTGGCGCTTCACGAACTGGCCACCAACTCCCAGAAATACGGTGCGCTTTCCGCCGATGCCGGAGCGATCAGCGTGTCGTGGACAAAGCTGGCGGCCGATGGCGACGACGCCGAGCGTCTCGTGCTGCGGTGGGACGAGGAAATCTCCGAGGCGGCAGCGCGATCTTTTGCGGATGCGGGATCGGGCGGATTTGGAAGCCGCTTGCTGACGAAGATCGTTCCGACCGTTCTTCGCGGCAGTGCGCGACGCGAGGTGGAGGACAGCACGCTGACCTATGAGCTCATCTTGCCCCTGTCGGCATTGAAGGACAATGTGAACCGCGACGGCGATGCGGATCTGGCGGCGCGCATCGTCGACAGGGATTTCGGTTTGGCCTGAAGACCCATAGCGGGCCGACCTGTGCCCGGGCAGACTGCCCGGCCTTTCGGCGGCGGATGGGCTGTTCCGGCATCCGCCGCACCGTGCCGCTGCGCGCCGGACCGTCCGGTCCGGTCAGTTCCGGTGGTAGCGCCGCAGCTCCGGGCCGGACGTGATCATCGCCGAGGGTTCGTCCGCACCGGCAGGCAGCGGCGTGTCGGCGGTGCACTGGGCGCATCCGCAGGCCGAATAGCCCGGCCAGGCCGGCGGCGACCGGTTGGTCCACGAACCGATCCACCCGCCGCTGCTCGCGCACAGCGGGTTGCAGATGGCTGGCGCTTCGGCGTCGGAGCCGGGAAATGTCGTGCTCTCCAGATCGCAGCTTCCGCTGAAGGCGCCCCTGACGGCGGTTTCGACGGTGCCGCCGAACGTGTGGAACGCATCCCGGTCGGTCGTCGGCATGTTGACGAGGATCGCGTCGTTTCCGGTCAGCACCGCCTTCATCTGGGCATAGAGCGGGTCCTGCGCGCTCAGCGCATCCAGGATGCTGGTGCGGGCCGGGAACAGATAGGACAGATCCCCGGACGGTGGCGCGATCGCGTTCTGGACGACGGTCTGTTCCGTCATCAGGTTGGCCAGCGTGAAGGGAAGCGTTCCGCCGCCCGCAAGGAAAGTCGAATTGCTGTTCACGCCGACCACGTCGGCATAGAACATGTTCGGCACACCGGTGTCCTTGCTCCATGGAAAGGCGCGCAGCTTGAGCATCCCGCGCGTCGCATCGGACATCTGCGACATGCTTTCCGAAAAGCCGATCGACGTCCGGCCATAGCCTTCGCTGAAATAGCCGGCGCGGACATACTGATCCTCCACGCCCGGCAGCGACGGGATGGCGCCGGTCAGCGCATTGTACCAGCTCGCGCTTTCGGAAAGCCTGGCCAGCGCATCGACGATCGACTGGTCGAGCGGGTTCATCGACGGCCACGCGCCATTGTCCAGAAGCCCCTTGACCATGTAGTCGACGGCGATCGTCGTCTTGCCCGATATGTTGAGCATGGCGCCGGTCCGGTCGAACGGCACCGGGCTGATATAGACGCCGGCCGGGTTGACCGACAGGAATTCGGGCAGCGTGCTCACGCCGTCCATGTCGGTATCGCCATCCCGGTAGAACATGATGTTGGTACAGCCCAGCATGGGCAGGGCGAACATGCTGCCGTCGTTCCGGGTCAGCGCCTTCTGCGCATATTCGACGAAATCGGAGGCGTCGGAGATCGAGCTGGCGGGCACCGGCGTCGTCTGCGTCTTCCAGTAATCGAGATACATCGCGTCAAAGACGAACACGTCGATGGGGGCCTGCGTCCCGCTGCCATTGGTGTAGACCGGGTCGGACGAATAGCCGCCGTCCCAGACATTGCCGTCGGTGATCAGGTACAACTTTTCGGTCTGGCCTGCCGCCGCCCATGCCGAGCAGATGGACGACGCGAAGGCATCGATGTCCGGAACATAAGGGTAAAGCCCGGCGGCGATGCATTGCTCGCCGTCGGTGCAGGGGGTGCCGCAGTTCTGCGCCAGCGCCCTCTGGGACGGAGCGAACAGGACAAGCAACAAGGCCAGCGCACAGGCTCTTGCGAACAGTTTCACGGCAACACCTCCCACGCTCCGCCTGCATGGCAAACGAAAGCATTTCCAAAATCTACTTTGTCAAAAACGGCTTACCATGTGACTATAAAAGAAATAGCCTCATGCGAAATTGATTGTGTCATATATAAAACTGCATTGAAAGGCTTTCCTCGAAATTATGTTTTGACGATATTGCTGTAGTATATTCGAAGACCACTATCCGACTGGACCCGCCGGCGGGCCGCGTCCCGCCGCCCCACGCCCAAGGTCGTGTTGCGGTGCGGTGGGCGCGCGGCTATCAACGGGCGGCGATTTCATGTTTTTTGTCGCGCTTTCGAACCGCAGGGCGGCCAGCCCGTGGCCGAGGCGCTCCGAGCGGAGACCCCCATGCGCATCGACGCCATTTCCATCGGCGACACGCCGCCGCACGATGTCAACGTCATCATCGAGGTGCCGCTGGGCGGCCATCCGATCAAATATGAGCTGGACAAGGAGGCGGGCACGCTGGTCGTCGACCGGTTCCTCTATACGCCGATGGCCTATCCGGGCAATTACGGCTTCGTGCCGCACACGCTGTCCGACGATGGCGACCCGATCGACGTTCTGGTGTGCAACACGCGGCCGCTGATCCCGGGCTGCGTGATCAATGTGCGGCCGATCGGCGTGATGCTGATGGAGGACAATTCGGGACAGGACGAGAAAGTCATCGCCGTGCCCTCGCCCGCGCTGACCAAGCGTTATGACGGCGTCAAGGACTATACCGACCTGCCGGAGATCACGCTGCAGCAGATCGAGCATTTCTTCGAGCACTACAAGGATCTCGAGCCCGGCAAGTGGGTCAAGCTGGGCGGCTGGCAGAACCGGGACACCGCCGAGAAGCTGATCGTCGAGGCGATCGAGCGGGCCAAGGGCTGATAGCGGGCGACGCCGGCCCGGCGGCTCAGCCTTGCAGCCGCCTCCAGACATCGATCCCCGACCAGTCCTCGAGGAACCTGTAGGGATAGGCCGGCAGCGGAGCCGATGACACCTCGCCCAGCGCGCTGAGATCATCGGGTTCCAGCGCCAGATCGACGGCGCCGAGATTGCCTTCGAGCTGTTCGGCGGTGCGTGCGCCCAGAAGAACGGTGGCGACGCCGGGACGCGCCAGCAGCCAGGCAATCGCGACATGCGCCGGCGGGCGCCGGTAGCGCGCGGCGATCGACCGAAGCACGTCAAGGATTGCGTGGGTGCGCGCGGTGTTGCGCAGCTCATAGGCCTCCACGCCCCTGTCCGGATCCTCGCCCAGCCGCGTGGCGCCGGCGGGGCGCCGGTCGGCCCCGTACTTGCCGGTCAGCCAGCCGCCGCCAAGCGGCGACCAGGGCACGACGCCGATGCCGGCCTCCAGCGCGCATGGCAGCACTTCGATCTCGATGCCGCGCTCGAGCAGGTTGTATTGCGGCTGGAGGGCGACCGGAACCGGATAGCCGCCGGCGCGGGCCGCCGACACGATCTTCTGCAACTGCCACCCGGCGACATTGGACCAGCCGACAGCATGGACCTTGCCGGCGCGCACCAGATCGCCGAGCGTCGCCAGCGTCTCCTCCACTTCCGTGTGCCGATCCCAGCCATGGACGTAATAGAGGTCGATGGCCTCGACGCCGAGACGCTTAAGACTTGCATCGACCGACCGGACAAGCGCCCGCCTTGACGCTCCATGGCTGCCGGGCGGCGGGGCGAAGCGCCCCTTGGTCGCGACGATCAGGTCGTCAACCCCGCCGCGCTGGCGCGCCCAGTTGCCGATGATCCGCTCGGACGCGCCCTTGCCATAGACATCGGCCGTGTCGATGAAGGTGCCGCCGCGGTCGACGAAGAGGTCAAGCTGGCGGAACGCCTCCGCCTCGTCGGTCTCGACCCCGAAGGTCATGGTGCCCAATGCCAGTTGCGAAACGACGGGGCCGCCGCGGCCCAACTGTCGGACCGGCATGGCCATCTGGCTTGCGGTGCGCTGCGTCAATCCCTGTCTCCCCTCGGTGGCGGAGGCGCCGGCATGGTCGTCCGATCGGCGCCAGCGGCAATGTGAGACGCTGGCTTGCCGGCGCACAAGGGCGCGTTCTGAAAAGCGCTTTTCACATTTGGGCGACGGCGGACGCGCTAGGCCGCCGTTTCGCCGGCCTTCAATCGCTCGACGAGCGCAACGACCGGTCCGATGCTGTCCTTGTCCATGAAGTCGAAGCCGTGCAGTTCCTCGCGTGCCGCCTGCCTGTCCCGGTTCATCAGGCTTCCGATGATCAGCATCATCCGGTCATAACGGGTCAGTTCCCTGGGGTCCTGCCGTCCGCGCAGCGCCACATGATGCATCCTGTCGATCAGGTCCTGCGGCAGGCTTTCGGCGATCCAGCCGTCGAGCTTTTCGCCCGCCGAGACGCCAGACACGGTGAACACGATCACCGGCTTTTCGGCGATTGTGTCGAGATGGCGCCGCACCCATTTCCAGAACATCAGCTTGTGATAGATGACCGGGCTGCCGAGGACGAGAAAATCGAAATCCCCGATCGATGCCCCGCCGGCGTCGATGTCGTATGCGTCGAGCCCCGTCGCCTCGGCGATCCACCGCGCATACTGGCCGGTGCTGCCATATCTGGTGGCGTAGAAGATGGCACCCTTCATGACATCACCGTGTGCTGGGACATGCATGGAACCTAGCGGAACGGCCCCGCTTCGCATTGATCGGTGTTAACGCGAGAAGCGCCCGGCCGACTTTGCAATCGATGCCCTGGCGGGTTAAGGCCGATGGCAACCCGCCCCGGCGCATCCGCGCGCAACGGTGGCCTGGTCCCACCGATGCCGGAGCCGATCGATGACCACAGACCGCGCCCTGATGCCAGACTATCTGCGCCTGTTCGCGCTGTTCGGCATCGTCGTGGTCAATGTCCAGTTCATGGCCTATCCGATCGAAGAGGGCTTTGTCGGCGCAACGCAACAGAGCCCGGCCGATGCGGTGGCGGCATGGCTGGTCGGCGGGCTGGCTCTTCTGAAGAGCTACGGGCTCTTTTCCTTCATGTTCGGCGTCGGGCTGGCCTTCCAGATGCGCTCGGCGGAGAAGCGGGGCCTGGTCTTCGGCCAGTTCTACCGCAACCGAATGATGGGCCTGGCCCTGTTCGGGCTGGCCCACGGGCTCCTGTTCTTTCCCGGCGACATTCTGGTTGCCTATGCGATCACCGGCGCGATCCTCTACCGGGTTCGCACCTGGCCGGCCGGCCGCCTCATCCGGCTGGGTACCATCCTTCTGGTCGTGCAGCTCGTTTTGACCATGGCGATGATCGCCGCGTTTCCGACCGCGCCGGCAGAAGCCGCCGCGCTCGAACGCTACATCATGACCGAAGGGTCCTTGGCGCAGGTTCTGGGCTTCCGGGCGGTGATGTTCGTCATCGCCTTCATCTTCGTGCTGCTGGCACAGGGCATGGCGGCGCTTGGCTGGTTCTGCCTTGGGCTGGCGGCGGTCAAGTCCGGGCTGATCGACGCGCCGGGCCATCCGGTCTGGCAGAAGGCGCGGCGCTGGTGCCTTGTGCCCGGTCTGGCCCTCAGCCTTTCGGCGGCGGCGATCTGGCAGTGGCACGACCCCCTGATGGGAGAGTTGCTGGTCGTGCTCGTCGCGCCGTTGACGACGCTCGGCTATCTGGGCCTGATCGCAGCGCTGGCCCGCCCGCCGGGACCCTTCATGGCGCGGCTCCTGACCGCCGGCGGTTCCAGCCTGACCATCTATCTGGGCCAGTCGATCCTTCTGTCGACGATCTTTGCGCCCTACGGGCTCGGCCTTTGGGACGCTGTCGGTCCGGCCGCCGCCGTGCTGATCGCAATCGGCGTGACGATCGCGCTGATCGTGCTTGTCGCCCTGTGGCGCATGCGTTTCGCATTGGGCCCGTTCGAATGGGCGTTGCGGTGGATCAGCCGGCGCGGCGTTGCAGGCGCAGCCTGAGGCGTCAGATAATCGCCGGGGCCAGCACGTTGCGGACGATCTGGCCGACGAAATAGATGCCGATGAACAGGACGATCGGCGAGATGTCGATGCCACCCAGATCGGGCAGGAAACGCCGGATCGGCCGCAGCAGCGGTTCGGTCGCCTTGTAGAAAAACTCGCCCAGCATCGAGACGAAGCGGTTCGACGAATTGACCACGTTGAAGGCGTAGAGCCACGAGAAGATCACCGCGCCGATCACGATCCACGTGTAGATGTTGAGCGCAAACAGAAGTGTGTTGATGATCGTCAGGCCCACGCTCGTTCTCCTTTTCGCCGGGACGCCCTCACATAGGCGCACCGGGCCCGATCGGCAAGCGTGGCGGCACCCTTGCGCTCCCGGACAAAAAAGCCTTTGTGCCAGCCGGCCAAAACGCCTATCGCCGCGCGATGAGCGATGATGGTGCAACCGGCGAGCCGGCTCCGGGGCGTTTCGAGGCATTCGCCTATCCGGCCTATGTCAAATACTGGACGGCGCGGTTCGCCACCACGTTCGCCACCTATGTGGTGGCGGTCGCGGTCGGCTGGCAGGTCTACGACCTGACGCGCGATCCGCTCGATCTGGGCATTATCGGACTGGTGCAGTTCCTGCCGCTGCTGCTTCTGGTGCTGGTCACCGGCACGGTGGCAGACCGCTATGGCCGGCGTACGGTGATGGCCGCGTCGACCGCTTTGGCATTCCTGTGCGCCTTGGCGATCCTGTACTTTTCCTGGCGCGGGCTGACCTCGCCGATGCCGATCTTTGTCGCCCTGTTCGGCTTCGGCATCGCGCGGGCCTTCTTCGCGCCGGCCTCGCAGTCGCTGGTCGTCAATCTGGTGCCGCAGCGTGTCTTTCCCAATGCGGTGGCGTGGAATTCCTCGGCCTGGCAGACCGCGTCCATTCTCGGTCCGGTCGCCGGCGGTCTTCTTTACGGCATCGGCGCGACCTTCACCTATGCGGTCTCGGCGCTGATGCTGGCGGTGGCCACCGCGCTTGTCCTGACGATCCCCAAGCCGGCCGAACGCTCCCACATCACCAAGGTGACGTTCGATTCGCTGTTTGCGGGCCTGCGCTACATTCGCGACCAGAAGGTTGTGCTCGGCGCCATCTCGCTCGACCTGTTTGCCGTGTTCCTGGGCAGCGCCGTCGCGCTTTTGCCGATCTTCGCGCGCGACGTTCTCGACGCGGGGCCATGGGCGCTTGGCATGCTGCGCGCGGCGCCCGGCGTCGGCGCGGTGCTGATGGCGGTCTTTTTGGCGACCTCGCCGGTGCGCGACCATGCCGGCCGCATCCTGCTCGTTTCGGTCGGCCTGTTCGGCGTCTTCACCATCGTCTTCGGCCTGTCGCAGCTCGCCTGGCTGTCGGTGATCGCGCTGGCGCTGATCGGCGCATTCGATATGATCAGCGTCTATATCCGCGAGACGGTGCTGCAGATCTGGACGCCGGACGAGGTGCGCGGCCGGGTCAATGCGGTCAACATTGTCTTTCTGGGTGCTTCCAACGAATTGGGCGACATGCGCGCAGGGTTCGTCGCCGCATGGATCGGCGCTGTGCCTGCGGTGGTCATTGGCGGCATCAGCTCGGTCGCCGTTGCGGCCGGCTGGGCGCTGCTCTTCCCGCAATTGCGCGACGTGCGGCGTCTCGACCGGCAGGATTAGATCACCGGGCGGCCGCGGTTTCCCGCTCGAAGACGATGTCCAGAAAGTCGGCCAGCCACCGGCGCACGGCGTGGTCGTGGTGCAGGCGTCCATGCAGATGGTCGCGCCCGATCTGCGCGCCCGGCAGCTCGAACCGGTGCGCGCCGCGCACCACCCAGCGCTGCATCATCGCCTGGGTCAGTTCGGCATGGAACTGCACCCCCCAGGCATTCTCGCCGTAGCGGAAGGCCTGATTGGGATAGGCATCGGCGGTCGCCAGATGCTCGGCGCCCGATGGCAGCGAGAAGCCTTCGCGATGGAACTGGTAGATCATCTCCGGCCAGTCCATCAGCGCCTTGCCCGCTTCGGTCGGCGCCAGCGGATACCAGCCGATCTCGACATGGCCGTCGTCGCGCCCGGCAACCGTGCCACCCAGATGGTTGACCAGCATCTGCGCGCCCAGACAGATGCCGAAGAACGGCTTGTTCTCCCTCAATGGCACGGCGAGCCAGTCGGTCTCGCGCTTGACATAGTCTTCGGGATCGTTGGCACTCATCGGGCCGCCGAACATCACCGCGCCGGCATGGTGTTGGAGCGTGTCGGGCAGCGGGTCGCCCATGGGAGGCCGGCGGATGTCGAGCGCGTGTCCGCGCGCCTCGAGCATCTGGCCGACGCGGCCCGGTGACGATGTCTCCTGGTGCAGGATGACCAGAACGGGCTTTTTGGCGTTGCCAGCGTCATGCCCGGTTCCGGCTGCCGCGCTTGTGGTGCCGTCAGCCTTCATCGCCGCCTTCGATGCCGAGCCGCTCCTGCACGCGCTGACGCATCAGCACGCGGTCGCGTCCGCTGACGCCGAGCAGTTCGGAGATGCGCCAGACCACATTGTCTTCGAGCTCGTGGCGTACGCCGTCGGCATAGACCATCTCCCACAGGATCTCGATGAAGCCGATCCGGTCGGAGGCGCTCATCGTGTTCATCAGGATCGAGGTAAACCGGTAGAGATCGACCGCTTCGCCATCGGCCTGGCGCGCTGCCTTGATCAGCGTTTCAAGTTCGGTCTTGTCGAGCGAATATTCCTCGCCGAGCACCGCGGCAAACCGCTCGCGCTCGACCGGGCGAAGCACGCCGTCGGCCTGGATGACGTGATACATCAGCGCCGCAGCCGCAAGTTGCGGGCTGTCGGGTTCGGCGGCGGCCGCGCCATCCGCACCGTCGACAAGTTCCCTGACAAACGACCGGAACCGGTCCAGCATGACATCGCCCCATCTGTTGTCGGCCCAAAAGCCCGTCCGCGCCGAACGGACCCCGGCGCGCCGCTGGCTTCCAATCTAGACCGAATCCGCCCTAAAACAACCGGAAGCGGCGGGGCTTGTCCGGCTCGCCATCCTCGACGCCCGGATCGTCCGGGATCGGCGGCTTGAGCGGCGCTTGCTCCCCGCTATCAGCATCTGCCTTGACGCCGACGTCCGGTTTATCGGCCGGCTTGGCGGGCGGGTCGGCGGCCGGCGCGGCGGGCGCAGGTTCCGCCGGCGGCTGCGATGTGCCGGCCTGCGCCCTTGCGGGGTCATTGTCGCCGGCCTTGCCGTTGGCCATCGCTGCAGAGGCCGCCGCCGCGGCGGCCGTTTCGATGGCGGGTGCGGGCTTGGGCTTGTCCTCGGTGCCCCGGTCCTCGTCCATCCCGGTCGATTCGGGAGCGGTTTCGGTGTCGGCGGCTGGCGTTTCGTCGGGCGCGTCGCCCGCAGCCCTGGTCCGCTCCTCGCGTGCCGCTTCGACCCGGGCAGCCAGATCGACCGGTTCGCCGATCGTCTTGACCGACGCGGCATCGGCTTGCGGCTCAGGCTGTGCGTCCACGACCGGCAGGGCCGGTACGACCGTTTCCTCCGCGTCGGCGGGCGGGCCGGCATCGGCAGGCGTGCCCGGCACCATCGGGTCGAGATCGTTCTCGATCAGCGCGCCGGTGCGTTCGACCGGCACCTTCCATTCAAACGCATCGATCCGCCCGGTGACGGGCGAGAAGGGTGCCCATTTCTCGGCGACGATGCCGTCGGCCGTCCAGGCCGGATCGCGCGCGGCACGCACGGCCCGCGACAGCCATTCGCGCACCTTGCCCTGATCGCCGGTCTCGGCATCCTCGATGTCGGCCATCAGCATGAAGGCGCTTTCGCGCGGCTCGTTGCGCAGGACGGCGGCGACCGATTTTCGCGCCTGCTCGAATTCGCCCGCCTCCAGCGCCATCTGCGCGACGATGAGCGAGGATTCGGTGGTGTTGGGCTTGATCGCCTCCAGCCGCCGCGCGCGCTTGAGCCGGTCGAGCGCCGAATCGCCCGGACGCGCATTGACGTAGGCGAGCGCCACGTCCGGATGGGGCGCCTTGCGCCAGCAGGTTTCCAGCACCTTGACGCCGCGCCGCATCTCGTTGAGGCGGAAGGCGGCTTCGGCGGCGGTGACGGCGGCGGGCGCGAAACCCGGCGCCAGACGGTGCGCTTCCAGCGCCGCCTGTTTGGATTTGGCCGGATCGCTTTCGGCATTGTCCATCGCCAGCGCGGTCAGCAGCACGGCGCGCTTGCGGTCGGCGTCCTCGCGCGCGACATGCTTTGCGGCCTTTTGCTTTTCGAGCAGGCGGATCGCGCCGTCCCAGTCGCCCGAGGCCGTCTTCAGGTCGATCGCCGCCTTGCCGGCCCAGATCAGTTGCGGACCGAGTTCGGCGGCCTTTTCCGCATAGTGCTTCTGGGCTTCCCGGTCGCCGAGCCGTTGCGCCTCCATGTAAAGCCCGCGCAGGCCCAGAAGACGCAGTTCGGGGTCTTCGAGCATCGCCTCGAACTTCTGCCGCGCATCGCCATGCTTGCCTTCGAGCAGCGTCGTCTGCGCGTCGAGCAGCTGGATCAGCGGCTCGGTGGTCTCGTTCAAAAGTCCGCCCGCCTGCTTGAGCATGCGCCGCGAGGTGGCCGGATCGCCCGATCCGGCGGCAATGATGCCGGTCGACAGCGACTGGTAGCCGCGGTCGCGCTTGCGCGCGCGGAAGAAGCGGTTGAGCCGTTCGGGCGAAGTGAAGACGACGCGGATGATCCACCAGGTCAGCATGATCGCCGCGACGATTGAAACGACGCCGACGGCGGCGACCATCAGTGAGACATGGATGAGCTGGTCACCCACGGTGACGGCGACATCACCGGGCATGTCGGCGAGCCAGGCAAAGCCGAAGCCGAGCGCGAAAACCAGCGCGATGAAGATGAGCACCTTGATCATGGCACCGCTCCCTTACTGCGTCGCGCCGGCCGGGGGCGCGGAGGGACGCGCCGCCGACATGGCGGTGGCGAGAGCGCCGGCGACGAGCTGATCGACGGTCTGGCGCGCGCGGACCCTGTCCATGAAGTCCGCCGAGGCGGCCTTGGCCGGATCGGGGAGCGTCTCCCATTCGGCCAGCGCGCCTTCGAGATTGCCGTCCTTGAGCCGGGTTTCGACGCGGGCGGCGATGGCGCCGGGCGTGTCGCCTTCGGCCTCGCCGACCGGACGCACCTGCACCAGCGACCGGGCGCTCGACATCAGCCGGTCGCCGAGCGAGGCGTTTTCGTCCAGGCCCTGGCCGGTGGCGACGATCCGGTTGGCAACGGCGGCGAAACCGTCGGAGAGTTGCGTGACCGTCGGCACGCCGGAGGCGGCGAAATCGCGCAACTGCGCCACGGTCTCGTCTTCGCCGGCGACCGAGGCATAGGCTTCGAGCTCGGTCGCAAAGGCGCTGCCGCGATCGATGGCCGATTTGAGGCCGGCCGCCGCGATGGCTCGCGCGACGACGGTGGAATCCGCGCCACCCTCGGCCAGCCGGTCCTGCGCATCCGACAGCGCCGCTTCGTTGGCGTCGATGCGCGCTGCGAGCGCGGCCAGCCCGTCATTGAGCGATGTTTCCATGCCGCCGACGCTGTCGCGCACGGTGCCGAGCTCGCCGGCCAGCGTGTCGAGGTCGCCCTGCACCGCGGCGACGGTTTCGCCGAGCGCCTGCATCGCCTCGGCGCCGGCGGCGTCCGCGCCGCTTGCGGAAAGGTCCGCCATCTGTGCGGTCATGCCCGTCACCTGCGCCTCGATCTGGTCGAGACGGCCGGAGAGGGTTTCAAGTCCTGCGCCTTCGCCGGCGGCGCCCGACGACATGGCCGAGCGCAATGCGTCGATATCGGCGGTCAGCGTCTCGATGGCGGACAGCGCGCTGCCGCTGTCGGCCTGTGCGCTCCGGGCCGCTTGTGCCGCCGCTTCGATCTGGCCGGCCAGTTCGGCGGGCACGGCCGCTTCGCCCGATGCGGGCGCTGCGGCCATCTCGTCGAGACGCGCCTGCAACTGCGCGATCTCCGACTGGACCGGTGCCAGATCGACGGTCTCGGCGGGTGCCGAACCGAAGGAGGGCAGAAGACCGGTCCATTGCAGGCCGGCGCCGGCGACGAGCGCGATCACGCCGCCGATGATGCCACCGGCGATGGCGCCCGAACCGCCGCGCCGCGCGGGCGCGGGAGGGGTCGGTGGCGCTGCACGATGGGTGCCAGGCGTGTCTGCGTCGCCGCTTCTGTCCGTTCCGCCCGGTTGGGCTTTCTCCGCCTTTCCGTCTTCTCCGGCTTTGGCGAATGGCGAAGCTTCATTGCCGGTGGCTGAAGCCTTGTCCCCGGCGGTCGAAGCCCTGGCGCCTGGCTTGGCGGCCTGCTCCATGGCCACCGGTTCCGCCGCCTTGGGCTTCGCAGCCTTTTCGGCCGACGATTTGGAGGCACCGCCGGCGGTCGCGCCGGCGGTCTTCTCCGCCTCGAGATCGATGGTGACGGGCTTGCGAGTGCCGCCCCGTCCCGCGCCTCGCGACGGTCTTGCGCGCTGTGCCATGAACGCTCTCCCTTGAACCAGCGGACCAGATGTTGCCCGGTTCTAGCACGGCGGTGCGGAATCAAAAGCCGTCATTGGTCAAGTGCCGGCAATCAGGACGAAAAATGTCGCCGCACCGTCTCGACGAGCGAGTCGTCACGCGGTGCCGGCGCGGCGATGATCGACGCCTGCGCAAGCCTTTCAAGGGGCTCGCCGGCGCGCCCGGAAATCAGAAAAAGCGTTGTGTTCTCAAGCAATTGTTGGCGACCCGTTGCCTCAAGGGCATCGGCGAGCAGCCGGGCGGACATGCCGGAGTGCAGCAGCATAGCGTCGAGATCTGCGCTTTTTAGTGCATCCGTGATTTTGTCAGTCAAGTGACTGACTTTTTGTATTGTGTAGGTCTCGATCAAGGTGACCTTGCGTCCGGTTTCCGACAGGCGCCGCTCCAGTTCGCCCGTCCGCACGCGGCCGCACAGATAGGCGACGGGCGCATCGGCGGGGATGGCATGGCCGACCAGTCCGGCGAGCGCGATGGCGTCGCCGTCGGCGGACCTGACATCGACCATGCCTGCCTCTCGCGCGGCGCGCGCGGTTGCATCGCCCACCGCAAAGACCGGCATGGCGCGCACGGCGTCGACCAGCGCCGGCGGCGCGTGGGTCAGCGCCTTGGCGCTGGTGACGGCCGCCGCGGCACTGCGCCCGGCTTCGGCAATCGTTGCATCCTTCACCGGCAGGTCTACGCTTTCGGTGAACGGGCAGATGATGGCTTCGATGCCGGCCTCACCCAACGCGGCGGCGGTGCGCGATGCGCCCGGCTCGGGCCGCGTCACCAGAACGCGCGGGCGGCGTCCCGTCACCGGTCAGGTCCAGCTTTCGAAAAAGCCGGCGCCGGCACGGGCGCGCAATTCGTCGCCCGCCGTCCGCCCGAGCGTTTCGGGATCGCCGGCGGGGCCGCTCGACGCGATGTCGTGCGAGACCGTGCCGTCCGGCGTCAGGATGGTGCCGAAAAAATCGATCGTATCGCCGTCGATCCGGGCATGGCCGGCGATCGGCGTGCGGCAGGAGCCGTCGAGCGCGGCCAGAAAGGCCCGCTCGCACGTGAGCGCGGTTTCGGTCGCGATGTGCTTGAGCGGCGCGACCAGCGCGTCGGTGCGCGTGTCGCCGGTGCGGCCCTCGATGCAGATCGCGCCCTGGCCCGGCGCCGGCGGGAAGACGTCCATCGCGATCAGATCGGTGATCACATCGGCCATGCCAAGGCGCCTCAGACCCGCATTGGCGAGCAGCGTGGCGTGCGCGACGCCGTCCTCGAGCTTTTTCAGCCGCGTCTGCACATTGCCGCGAAAGCCGACCACTTCGACATCTGGGCGCGCGCGGCGCACCAGCGCCTGGCGCCGCAGCGAGGAGGTGCCGACGATGGCGCCCCTGGGCAGCGCGTCAAGCGTCGGCGCCGCCTTGCCGATGAAGGCGTCGCGCGGGTCCTCGCGCTCAAGGAACGCGGTCAGCGCCAGACCTTCGGGCAGTTTGGTCGGCATGTCCTTGGACGAATGCACCGCCAAATCGATATCTCCGGACAGGAGCTGCGCCTCGATCTCCTCGGTGAACAGGCCCTTGCCGCCGATTTCCTTGAGCTCGCGGTCCTGCACGCGGTCGCCCTTGGTCGAGATAACGACGATCTCGATCGCCTCGGGCGCCATGCCATGGGCGGCGACGAGCCGGTCGCGCACCTCGTGCGCCTGCGCCAGCGCCAGCGGGCTGCCCCGCGTTCCGATCCTGACCGTCTCCGACCCCTGTGCCACGGTTTGCTTGCTCCCCGATCCATGATAGGCGACCTGTTCCCTAACCTGTCTGGCCGAGGGCGGCAATCGACCCTTCGCCCTATCGGAATTTGCGCCATGCCGACCGTGCTGGGCATCGAGACGAGCTGCGACGAAACCGCCGCCGCCATCGTGCGGGCCGGCGCCGGCGACGCGCGCGGCGAGATCCTGTCGAACATCATCTACAGCCAGTTCGGCGAGCATGCCCGCTATGGCGGCGTCGTGCCGGAGATCGCCGCCCGCGCCCATGCCGACAAGCTCGACCGGGTGATCAAGGCCGCGCTTTCAGAAGCGGGCACCGATTGGGACGCGATCGACGCGATTGCGGCGACCGCCGGCCCCGGCCTGATCGGCGGGCTGATCGTCGGCACGATGACCGGAAAGGCGATCGCGCTGGCGCGCGGCAAGCCGTTTCTGGCGGTCAACCATCTGGAAGGCCATGCCCTGACCCCGCGCCTGACCGACGGCCAGCCGTTCCCCTATCTGCTGCTGCTGGTCTCGGGCGGGCACACGCAGATGGTGCTGGTGCGCGGCCTTGGCGACTATGAGCGCTGGGCGACGACGATCGACGACGCGCTCGGCGAAGCCTTCGACAAGACGGCCAAGCTGCTGGATCTGGGCTATCCCGGCGGGCCGGCGGTCGAGAAGATGGCCAGCACAGGCGATCCCGACCGGTTCGCACTGCCAAGGCCATTGAAGGGCGAGGCGCGGCCGGACTTTTCGTTTTCCGGCCTGAAGACCGCGCTGCGTAAGACGGCGACCGATCTGGGCGCGCTGACCGACCGGGACGTCGCCGACCTTTGCGCCGGGTTCCAGAAGGCGGTGACCGAGACGCTGGAAGACCGGGTGACGCGCAGCCTGGCGCGCTACCGCGCCGAGATCACCGACACCTCGCCGACGCTGGTCGTCGCCGGCGGTGTCGCGGCCAACAAGGCGATCCGCGCGATGCTGGAACGGCTCTGCGCCGAGCATGGCTTTGCCTTTCTCGCGCCGCCGATGGAGCTTTGTTCGGACAATGCGGCGATGATCGCCTGGGCCGGGCTCGAGCGGTTCCGGCGCGGCGAGAGCGACCCGCTCGACATCGCGCCGCGCCCGCGCTGGCCGCTCGACGGCGACAGCGCGCCGCTGATCGGCTCGGGCCGCAAGGGCGCCAAGGCATGAGGGACGCCAAGCCATGAAGGGAACAACGCCATGAGCGTGGCGGTGATCGGCGCCGGCGCGTGGGGCACGGCCCTGGCGGCGGCCATGGCGCGGAACGGACAGCGCGTCGCGCTGTGGGGCCGCGATGCCGGCGTCGTCGATGAGATCAATACGCGGCGCCGCAACCGCTTCTATCTGGGCGATGCCGATCTGCCCGAGGCGATCGATGCCACGACCGATGCGGGCACAGCGCTGGCCGATGCCGACATGGTGCTGCTGGCGGTGCCGGCCCAGACGATGCGCGCGGTGCTGACCATGATGGTGCCGCATCTTCATCCGCACATGCTGCTCGTCTCCTGCGCCAAGGGCATCGAGCGCGGCTCGGGCGCGCTGATGACCGAGGTGATGGGCCGGATGGCGCCCGCCAACGCCAATGCCGTCCTGTCGGGGCCGAGCTTTGCGGCCGATGTGGCGCGCGGCCTGCCGACCGCCGTGACGCTTGCGATGTCGGACGAAGCGCGCGCGCTCGCCGCCTGCCGGGCGCTTGCCCGTCCGGGACTGCGGCTTTATGCGAGCGGCGATGTCGCCGGCGTCGAATATGGCGGCGCGCTGAAGAACGTGCTGGCGATAGCCGCGGGCATCGTCGCGGGCCGGGGCCTTGGCGCCAGCGCGCAGGCGGCGCTGACGACGCGCGGCTTTGCCGAGATGAGCCGGCTTGCGGTGGCGCTCGGCGCACAGTCCGAAACGCTCGCCGGGCTTTCCGGCCTTGGCGACCTGATCCTGACCTGCGGCTCGGACCAGTCGCGCAATTTCGCCCATGGCAAGGCGATCGGGCGTGGCGAGGACACGTCCGGGCTCAAGCTTGCCGAGGGCGTTGCGACAGCAGGCACCGCCGCGCGCATTGCCGGCGACCATGGCATCGAGGCGCCGATCATCGCCGCCGTCGCGGCGATCGTCGATGGCACCCTTGACGTCGATGCCGCGATCACCACCCTTTTGTCGCGGCCCATCAAACCCGAAACCGAAAAAGGCTGACCATGTCCAATTACTGGCTCTTCAAATCCGAACCCTTCAAATGGTCCTGGGAGCAGCAAAAGGCCAAGGGCGAGGCCGGCGAGGAATGGGACGGCATCCGCAACTATCAGGCGCGCAACAACATGCGGGCCATGAAGCTGGGCGACAAGGCGTTCTTCTACCATTCCAACGAGGGGCTGGAGATCGTCGGCATCGCCGAGGTCTGCGCCGAAATCCACCCCGATTCGACCACCGACGATCCGCGCTGGGAGTGCGTCGACATAAAGGCGGTGTGCGACATGCCGCAGCCGGTGACGCTCAAGGACGTCAAGGCCAACGCGAAGCTGGCGGACATGGCGCTTGTCACCTCGATGCGCCTGTCGGTCCAGCCGGTCACCAAGGATGAGTGGCTGGAGGTCTGCCGCATGGGCGGGCTCGACAACCCGCCGCTCTGAGCCCTCGAAGGGCCGGCCATGTCTCAAAAAAGCCCGGATCGCGGGCGACATCGGGCGAAAAAAACGGGTGCCAGAGCGTTCCAACATGACGGGTCGATCGTTCAAACGCTGGCTGGCGCGTGTGCGCCAGGGCCGGGCCGGCATCACCGGCCTGTTCTGGCTGTCGGCGGGCGAAACCACGATTTTGCCCATGCCGGTCGAGATCGTTCTGATCCCGTTGATGCAGTATGCGCGCGACCATGTGTGGCGCATGGCAACCAGCGTTACGCTCGGCGCCGTTGCCGGCGCGGTTGCCGGTTATCTCGTCGCCTATTTCTTCATGGAAGCGGCCGGCAACAGCTTCGTTGCCCTGGCCGGCTGGCAGGACGAGCAGGCCCGCTTCGCCGAACTGTTCGACCGCTACGGCTTTCTGGCCATCGTTCTGGTCGGCATGTTGCCGCCGATCCCGTTCCAGCTTGCGATCGTGTCGGCCGGCGCGACGGGCTATCCGTTCGCGCTGTTCGTTCTGGCAACGCTCATCGCGCGGGGCATCCGCTATTTCTTCCTTGCGGCGGTCGTCCGCCTTTTTGGTGACCATGTCGCGACCGCCTATCAGAACAACCGTGCGCTGGCGCTGACGGTGCTGATCGCGCTGTTCTTCGGCGCGGTCGGCCTGATCGTCTATTTCGAACGCGGCTTTGCGTAACCCGAAAAGCAGACGGCCCGCCAATGGCGGGCCGTTTTCGGTTTTGCCGATCGGGCCGGTCAGCCGGTCTTGTTCTGGCGGTTCTCGATCAGATCGTCGACCACGGAGGGATCGGCGAGCGTCGATGTGTCGCCGAGCGAGCCGAAATCGTCCTCGGCGATCTTCCTCAGAATACGCCGCATGATCTTGCCCGAGCGTGTCTTGGGCAGGCCCGGCGCGAACTGGATCTTGTCGGGCGAAGCGATCGGGCCGATCTCCTGACGCACATGCTGGACAAGCGCCTTGCGCAGGCCGTCATCGCCGTCATAGCCGCCCATCAGCGTCACATAGCAATAGATGCCCTGGCCCTTGACCTCGTGCGGATAGCCGACAACGGCCGCTTCCGACACGGAATCGTGGCTCACCAGCGCGGATTCCACCTCGGCCGTTCCCATCCGGTGGCCGGAGACGTTGATGACGTCGTCGACGCGGCCGGTGATCCAGTAATAGCCGTCGGCGTCGCGCTTGCAGCCGTCGCCGGTGAAATATTTGCCCTTGTAGGTGGAGAAATAGGTCTGGATGAAGCGCTCATGGTCGCCATAGACCGTGCGCATCTGGCCCGGCCATGAATCGACGATGCACAGGTTGCCCTCGGCGACGGTCTCCAAATGCACCTGGCCCTCATTGTCGACCAGCTGCGGCTGGATGCCGAAGAAGGGCCGCGTCGCCGAGCCCGGCTTGAGCTTGGTGGCGCCGGGCAGCGGCGTGATCATGATGCCGCCGGTCTCGGTCTGCCACCATGTGTCGACGATCGGGCATTTCTTCTCGCCGACGACATTGTAGTACCATTCCCACGCCTCGGGATTGATCGGCTCGCCGACCGAACCCAAAAGCCGCAGCGTCTTGCGCGAGGTGCGATTGACGAAAGAGACGCCGGCGCCCATCAGCGCGCGGATCGCGGTCGGAGCAGTGTAGAAGATCGTCACCTTGTGCTTGTCGACCACGTCCCAGAAGCGCGAAGCGTCGGGATAGGACGGTACGCCCTCGAACATCAGCGTCGTCGCGCCGTTACACAAGGGGCCGTAGACGATGTAGGAGTGGCCGGTGACCCAGCCCACATCGGCGGTGCACCAGTAGATGTCGCCATCCTGGCAATCGAAGACATATTGGTGGGTCATCGAGGCGTAGACCAGATAGCCGCCAGTCGTGTGCAAAACGCCCTTGGGCTTGCCGGTCGAACCGGACGTATAGAGGATGAAGAGCGGATCCTCGGCCTTCATGCGTGCCGGCTTGCATTCCGGCTTCTGCTCGCTGACGGCTTCGTGGTACCAGACGTCGCGGTCGGAGAACCATTCGATCTTGCCGGCGGTGCGCCGGACGACCATCACCGTATCGACCTCGACCCCCTCGCGCTCGGCCACCTCGACGGCCAGATCGACATTGTGCTTGAGCGGAACCTTCTTGCCGCCGCGCAGGCCTTCGTCGGCCGTGATGACGAAGCTGGACTCGCAGCCGACGATGCGGTCGGCGAGCGCGTCGGGCGAAAAGCCGCCAAAGACGATCGAATGCACCGCGCCGATCCGCGCGCAGGCGAGCATGGCATAGGCCGCCTCGGGGATCATCGGCAGGTAAAGCGTGACGCGGTCGCCCTTCTTGACGCCGCGCGCCTTCATCGCGTTGGCGAGCCGGCAGACCTCGTCATGCAGTTCGCGATAGGTGATCTTCTTGTCGTCGTAGGGATTGTCGCCCTCCCAGATGATCGCCACCTGGTCGCCGCGCTTTTCCAGATGCCGGTCGATGCAGTTGTAGGAGACGTTGGTGACGCCGTCCTCGAACCATTTGATCGCGACCTTGCCGGTGAACGAGGTGTTCTTGACCTTGGTGTAGGGCTTGAACCAGTCGATCCGCTGGCCGTGCTTGGACCAGAAGCCTTCGGGGTCGTCGACGCTCTGCTGATACCAGGTCTTGTAGGTCGCATCGTCGATCAGCGCCTTCTTCTTGACCGCCGCGGGGACCGGATACACTTCACCTGACATCGAAAACCTCCACTTGGTTCGCGGGCACGCCGCCTTCACTCCCTGATGCGACGGACGGCTGGGCCGCCCGCGCGGGTCGGCACGGGTGTAGCGCGAAGTCTTCGTTGGCGTAAATTAGACCATGGATAGCGCAACGCCCGCTGCGGCCGTGCGGCGTATCCGACATTGGGCGAAGACGGGCGGCTTATGCGCCGCCCAGCGCCTGTGCGGCGACCGCTTCGGCAAGCGCCGTCTCCAGCGGCGTGTGCGGCTCGGCGCCGATCAGCGCCTCAAGGCGCGTATTGTCGAGAGAATGGGGCGTGTCCCACAGATAGCGCATCTTGACGACTTCGCGCACCAGCGGGTTGAACAGGCCGATCAGCCGCATGATCGTCCAGGGCGCGGCGCCCTTCCTGAGCGGCCGGCCGACAGCGGTCTCCATGGCGGCATGGAATTGCTGGCCGGTCGCGGTGTGGCCGGCAAAGTGCAGCCGGGCAAACGGCGGGAGCGTCTCGCGCCTGTCCGCTACCATGACGAAAGCGCGGGCAAAGTCGGGCATAAAGGCGAAGGCGTGGTCGATATCGCGCCGGCCCGGCCAGACGACGCGGCCCTTCTTCAGATCCTTGGCGATGACCAGGTCGAACCAGCTTCCGTCCACCGGTCCGCCGAAAAAGTCGCCGGCGCGCAGCACGACCGACCGCAGGCCGGTCTCGCTTTCGGCGCGCAGCCGATCCTCGATGGCGACGCGGATGCGGCCTTTTTCGGTGTCGGGCGCCATCGGCGTGTCCTCGGTCTGTCCGGGGCGGACCGCGGTACCGTAATTGTAGACATTGCCGGGCAGCATCACGGTCGCGCCGGCGGCCCGGGCGGCGGCGATGACGTTTTCGGCCATCGGCATGGCGAGCTCGTCCCATTTGTCATAGGGCGGATTGAGCGCGTGCAGGATGACGTCCGCGCCGGCGCAGGCGGCGATCATGCCCTCGCGGTCCATGGCGTCGGCCTCGACGGGTTCGACGCCGGCGGGCAGCCGGCCGAGCTTGGCGCCGCGGGCGATGCCGCGAACGCTCCAGCCGGCCTCGATGAAAGCCTCGGCGGCGGCGTGCCCGATCCGTCCGGCCGCGCCGGCAATAACGATTGTGCTCATCTGTTGCATCTCCTGAATCCTGATGATGCGCCATGATCGGCCATCGCCAGATGAATGAATAGACAAGAGCTCGACTGTCTAATATTCATTTTCGAATGGATGGAACGCGCTTCGACTGGAACCTGATCGGCAGTTTTCTGGCGGTGCTCGACGCCGGCACGCTGAGCGGCGCGGCACGGCAGTCGGGCATTTCGCAGCCCACTCTGGGACGGCATGTGGGCGAGTTGGAGGCGCAGACGGGCCTTGTCCTGTTCGAGCGGGGCCGCGCCGGGATGATGCCGACCCAGGCTGCCTTGCGGATCGCCGACGAGGCGCGGGCGATGCGCGACAGCGCGGCGGCGTTTTCGATGGCGGCGACCGATCAGGAAACGCGCGTCGAGGGCACGATCCGGCTCACCGCCAGCCGGGTGATGGCGACCTTCGTGCTGCCGCCGGTGCTGGCGGCGCTGCGCGCCGCCGAGCCCGCGCTTGCCATCGAACTGGTGGCGAGCGACGGCATCGATAACCTTCTGGCGCGCGATGCCGACGTCGCCGTGCGCATGGTGCGGCCGACCCAGAACGATCTGATCGCGCGCAAGATCAACGATTTTGTCATGGGCGCCTATGGGCACGAGGACTATCTCGCTCGCGCCGGCACGCCGGAAACACTGGACGATCTCTACCGGCACACGATGATCGGCTATGACCGGACGGATTTGATCGAGCGTGGCATGCGCGCGCTGACGGGCGGCTATGACCGCGATGCCTTCCAGATCCGCACCGACGACCAGATCGCCTATTGGGCGATCGTCGAGGCGGGCGCCGGCATCGGGTTCGGGCCGCGCTTTGTCGCCCGGAGGAACCCGGCCCTGCACAGGGTTCTGCCCGATCTGCAGATCGCGCCGCTGCCGGTCTGGCTCGCCTCGCACCGCGAATTGCGGCACAGCGCCAAGGTGCGGCGGGTCTATGACTTCCTTGCCGACACGCTGTCGGCGCTGCCGCTCGACCGGGACGGCAAATAGCCGATGACGAGGCTGCTCGCCCCGACCGCCAGAACGATCAGCGACCAGCCGGTGAAGACCAGCGCCAGCGAGAATGTTTCGGCGAGAGCGCCGACGAAGGCGGGCATGAACAGCAGACCGGCATAGCCGAAGGTGGTGATCACCGCGATCGCAACGGCCGGCGGAAGGCCGGGATAGGCGCCGGCGGCGGAAAACAGGATCGGCACCATGTTGGCCATGCCGAGACCGGCGATGAAGAAGCCGGCGCAGGCGACGAGGAAGCCGGGTGCCGTGCCGGCGATGGCCAGCCCGGTCGCCGCGACCGCAGAACTGGCAAGGAAGATGCGCCGGTCGCCGAAACGGGCGCGCAGCCCGTCGCCCAGAAACCGCACGGCGGCCATCGTCGCCGAGAACGCCGCGAACGCATAGCCGCTGACGACCAGCGGCGCGCCCAGCTCGTCGCGCAGATAGAGCGCGCTCCAGTCGATCACCGTGCCTTCGGGCGCAAACGCCAGAAGCGTCAGGATGCCGAGCCCGTAAATTCCCGCCTCGCGCGCGATGCCGGTCCGACGAGGCGTGCGGGCCTCGCCGGTTTCACTTGCATCGACGCCGAATTCGTCGGGCCGGTAATGGCGCCATGCACACAGCGCAACGGCCAGGCCGATCGCGCCGACCGCCAGCGCATGGCCCATCTCGCCGAGCGTGACGATCATCGCGCCGCCGGTCAGTCCGCCGACCATGCCACCGAGCGACCAGAAGCCGTGAAACGAGGACATGGCGGGCCGGCCGGCGGCCTTTTCGACGCCGATGCCGTTGGCGTTCATCGCATTGTCCATCGCGCCCAGAAACGTGCCGAGCCACAAAAGCGCCAGCGCGGCGGCTGGCACCGAGGGCGCGAGCGTCAGAAGAACCAGCGAAGGTGCCAGAAGCACCGACGTCCAGCGTACCACCGCGACCGAACCCAGCCGCGTCACCATCCAGGCGCCGCCGATCAGGGCGATCACCGCGCCGATGCCGAACAGCACGATCAGCCGTCCGAGCACCGCCTCGCTGATGCCGAGCCGTTCGACGAGCACGGGGATCTTGGTCGCCCAGTGGCCGACCATGAAGCCGTTGACGAAGAATGCCGCAAAGACGGCCAGCCGTGCCAGTTTCAGGCGCCTGATGTCGGGCGGCATGCCGCTTGCGCTGGTTTGAACGGTCGACATGACGGCTCCGCAAAGAACAGCTTTCCTTAGATCGGTTTCCGCGCTTCTCAAAGCGGTTTGAGAGCAGGGGCGTCAGAAGCCGTACAATTGCGCCGGATTGTCGACGAGAATGCGCTTGCGCGTCGCCGCGTCGGTGACGACGCGCAGCAACGCATTGAGCAGGACACCCGCGTCGGGCATCTGTGCATCGGCCAGCATCAGATGCGGCCAGTCGCTGCCCCACAGGCACCGTTCGGGATTGGCGGCCACCAGCGCGGCGACGAGCGCATCCGTCGCTTCATAGGGCGCGCCGGCGAGACGGTAGAGGCCGGACAGCTTGACCCATGCCCTGCCGCCTGCGAGCAGCGCAAGGAGGCGCTGGAAACCCGGTTCGTCCGGTCCCGCCGCGACATCGGGCCAGCCAATATGGTCGAAGACGACATCGACCGGCATGGAGCGCACGCCGTCATCGAGTTCGGCCATGTGGCGGTGCGCGTTCATCAGCATCTGGACATGCAGCCCGCGCGCCTTCAGCCGGTCGGCCATGGCGGTCACGCCGGCCCAGCTCAGGACACCGCCATGGACATAGTTGAGCCGCACGCCCGACAGGCCCGCTTCGGCGAGCGCGTCCAGTTCGGCGTCGGTGGCTGCATCGGTGACGAGCCCGATTCCGCGCGCCCGGTCGCGCCCGAGCCGGGCGACGGCGGCCTTGGTCACCGCATTGTCGGCGCCATAGAGGATCGAATGGACGATGACGACGCGGTCGAGGCCGAGCGCGGCCATGTGCCGTTCATAAAGCGCGATCCAGCCCTCGAAATCGAGGCCCGGCGCGGGGTCCTCGACGCGACCGTCCCAGAGGTCGAACTCGCCCGGCGCCGCGACCATGTGGATGTGGGCGTCGCAGGCGCCCGGCGGCAGCGGCCGGTCCGGGCTTTGGGGAACGGCGACGGGCATTTCGGCATGGGGCTTCATGGCAGGTCCGGTGCAAAGGCGGTTGACGTCGGCGGCCGGCTTAACGCGTTTGCGCCGTCACGCACAGGTGCCGACCGTCATGTTTGCGCCGCACAATGCGAACCGCTAAAGAATGGTTGCGCCCTTCCACCCTTGTCCGGGAATTCCTGCCTTGACCATCACCAAACTGCTCGTCGCCAACCGCTCCGAGATCGCCATCCGCGTGTTCCGCGCCGCCAACGAGCTTGGCATGACAACCGTCGCGATATGGGCCGAGGAGGACAAGCTGGCGCTGCACCGGTTCAAGGCCGACGAGAGCTATCAGGTCGGCCGCGGCGGGCATCTGGACAAGGATCTCGGCCCGATCGAGAGCTATCTGTCCATCGAAGAAGTGATCCGCGTTGCCAAACAGTCGGGCGCCGATGCGATCCATCCCGGCTACGGGCTTCTGTCGGAAAGCCCCGAATTCGTCGATGCGTGCGATGAAGCCGGCATCATCTTCATCGGGCCGCGCGCCGACACGATGCGCGCGCTCGGCAACAAGGTCTCGGCCCGAAACCTCGCCGTCGAGGCGGGCGTGCCCGTGGTGCCGGCGACCGAGCCGCTGCCCGACGACATGGACAAGGTGCGCGCCATGGCCGCCGAGATCGGCTATCCGGTGATGCTGAAAGCGTCCTGGGGCGGGGGCGGACGCGGCATGCGCGCCATCCGCTCCGAGGACGATCTGGAGCGCGAGGTGACCGAGGCCAAGCGCGAGGCGATGGCGGCGTTCGGCAAGGACGAGGTCTATCTGGAAAAGCTCGTCGAGCGAGCCCGCCATGTCGAGGTGCAGATCCTCGGCGACACGCACGGCAATGTCGTTCATCTGTTCGAGCGCGACTGCTCGATCCAGCGCCGCAACCAGAAGGTCGTCGAACGCGCGCCGGCGCCCTATCTCGACAATGCGCAACGCGCCGAACTGGCCGAACATGCGATGAAGATCGCCCGCGCCACCGACTATGTCGGCGCCGGTACGGTCGAATTCCTGATGGATGCGGATACCGGCTCGTTCTATTTCATCGAGGTCAATCCGCGCATCCAGGTCGAGCATACGGTGACCGAGGAAGTCACGGGCATCGACATCGTTAAGGCGCAGATCAGGATTCTCGAGGGCGAAAGGATCGGCGATCCGGCATCGGGCGTGCCGGCGCAGGAGGACATCGCGCTGCACGGCCATGCGCTGCAGTGCCGTATCACCACCGAAGATCCCGAGCAGAACTTCATTCCCGATTATGGCCGGATCACCGCCTATCGGGGCGCGACCGGCTTCGGCATCCGGCTCGACGGCGGCACGGCCTATTCGGGCGCGGTGATCACGCGCTTTTACGACCCGCTTCTGGAAAAGGTGACGGCCTGGGCGCCGACGCCCGAAGAAGCGATCCGGCGCATGGACCGGGCGCTGCGCGAGTTCCGCATCCGCGGCGTCGCCACCAACCTGACCTTCCTTGAAGCGATCATCGGCCATGAGGATTTCAAGGCCAACCGCTACACGACCAAGTTCATCGACACGACGCCGGAGCTGTTCGCCGCCGTCAAGCGCCAGGACCGGGCGACCAAGCTCCTGACCTATCTGGCCGACGTCACCGTCAACGGCCATCCCGAGACCAAGGGCCGGCCGAAGCCGCCCGCCCATGCGGTGCCGCCGGAACCGCCCTTCGTCGGCGGGCCGGTGCCCGAAGGCGGCACCAAACGGATGCTGGACGAGATGGGGCCGGCGAAGTTCGGCCAATGGCTGCGCGACCACGACCCGGTGATGATCACCGACACGACGATGCGCGACGGCCATCAGAGCCTTCTGGCGACGCGCATGCGCACCTACGACATGGGACGAATCGCCGGGACGTATGCGCGCGCGCTGCCGAACCTGTTGTCGCTGGAATGCTGGGGCGGCGCGACCTTCGATGTCTCCATGCGGTTCCTCACCGAGGACCCGTGGGAGAGGCTGTCCGTCATCCGCGAGGCGGCGCCGAACATCCTTTTGCAGATGCTGCTGCGCGGCGCCAACGGCGTCGGCTACACCAACTATCCCGACAATGTGGTCAAGCACTTCGTCCGGCAGGCGGCGAGCGGCGGCATCGACCTGTTCCGCGTCTTCGATTGCCTGAACTGGGTGCCGAACATGCGCGTCGCCATGGACGCGGTCGCCGAGGAGAACAAGATCTGCGAGGCTGCGATCTGCTATACCGGCGACATCCTCAATTCGGCACGGCCGAAATACGATCTGAAATACTATGTCGGCATGCTCAGGGAACTGGAAGCGGCCGGCGCGCACATGATCGCGGTCAAGGACATGGCGGGCCTTCTCAAGCCGGCCGCCGCGACGGTGCTTTTCAAGACGCTGCGCGAGGAAACGGATCTGGCGCTGCATTTCCACACGCACGACACGTCCGGCATCGCGGCGGCGACGATCCTTGCGGCGATCGATGCCGGCGTCGATGCGGTCGATGCCTCGATGGACGCCCTGTCGGGCCTGACGGCGCAGCCCTGCCTTGGTTCGATCGCCGAGGCGCTAACCGGCACCAAGCGCGATCCGGGGCTGGACCCCGAATGGATCCGGCGCATTTCCTTCTACTGGGAAGCGGTCCGCGCTCAGTACGCCGCCTTCGAGAGCGATCTGAAGGGGCCGGCGTCGGAGGTCTATCTGCACGAAATGCCGGGCGGGCAGTTCACCAATCTGAAGGAACAGGCCCGCTCGCTCGGCCTCGACACGCGCTGGCACGAGGTCGCCCGCGCCTATCACGACGTCAACATGATGTTCGGCGACATCGTCAAGGTGACGCCGTCCTCCAAGGTGGTCGGCGACATGGCGCTGATGATGGTCAGCCAGGATCTGACGGTCGCCGATGTCGAGAACCCCAAAAAGGACATCGCGTTCCCGGACTCGGTGGTCTCGATGATGCGCGGCGATCTGGGTCAGCCGCCGGGCGGCTGGCCGGAGGGCATCCAGAAAAAGGTGCTCAAGGGAGAAGAGCCCTACACCGACGTGCCTGGCTCTCTGCTTCCGCCGGAGGATCTGGACGCACGTCGCGCCGAAATCGAGGACAAGCTCGGCCGCGAACTGAACGAATATGAATTCGCCGCCTATCTGATGTATCCCAAGGTGTTCACCGACTTCGCGCTGGCGCAGGACAAATACGGGCCGGTCAGCGCGCTGCCGACACCCAACTATTTCTACGGTCTGCCGGCGGCCGAGGAGGTTTTCGTCGACATCGAAAAGGGCAAGACGCTGGTCATCCGCTGCCTTGCCGTCGGCGAGCCGGACGACAAGGGCATGGTGACGGTGTTCTTCGAGCTGAACGGCCAGCCAAGGCGCATCAAGGTGCCAGACCGGGTGCACGGCGCCGAAAGTTCGGTCGCCCGGCGCAAGGCCGAGGACGGCAACGAGGCCCATGTCGGCGCGCCGATGCCGGGTGTCGTCTCGACCGTCTCGGTGGCCGGCGGCCAGGAGGTCAAGAAGGGCGACGTGCTGGTGTCGATCGAGGCGATGAAGATGGAAACCGCACTGCACGCCGAACGCGACGGCACGGTGTCCGACGTTCTGGTCAAGGCCGGGGACCAGATCGACGCCAAGGATTTGCTGGTGATTTACGCCGCCGGCCAGGCGGAATGAGGGCCGCGCCCCGCGGTGAATGCGACCTTCGGCACTTTTGGTTCGTCACCACTTACCTTATTATGTGAGTGGTTGCTTACTGAAAAGCGCCGGCCGGTCACCGGCACGGCGCGACCGGGCTTGAGCGGCGGGCAATGCGCCCTTGGCGTGACGGGGCGAATTGGCCTAAACCGCACCCCAACGATGGTGGGGGTCGTTCGGAGATGGGGCATTCCGCCCGCCGGGTCTCCTCGCATTCAGGATCACAAAGCTCAGATGACCAACGAAAAAACCCGCGACATCGTCCTGATCGCACTTTTTGCCGCGATCATGGCCGTGCTCGGCGTCTTCCCGCCGATCACGCTGCCGCTCGTCGGCGTGCCGATCACCGCCCAGTCGCTTGGCGTGATGCTGGCAGGCGGCATATTGGGCGCACGGCGGGGCGCGCTCGCCATGGTTCTTTTCCTGGTGCTGGTCGCTGCCGGCCTGCCGCTTCTGTCCGGCGGCAGGGGCGGTTTCGCGGTCTTTCTGGGGCCAAGCGGCGGCTTTCTGGTCGGCTGGATCGTCGCCGCCTTCGTCGTCGGTCTGATGGTGGAACGGTTCTGGCCGCGGCTCGGCCATGTCAACGCGTTCGCCGCCTGCGTCTTCGGCGGTATCGTCGTCCTCTATGCGATCGGCATTCCGTGGATCGCGTTCGCCGCCGAGATTTCGATCGCGCAGGCCTTTGTCGGCTCGATGCCGTTCGTGCCGGGCGATGTGATCAAGGCGGTCATCGCCGCGACCGTCATCGTGACCGTGGCGCGGTCCTACCCGGTCATCGTGTCGCGCTAGCGGACCCATCTTGCACGCGGGAAGGCGCAGCCATTGATCCAGCTTGAAGGGGTGACCGTTCGCAAGGGCGATACGCTCATACTAGACGCGATCTCGGTGACGCTCACCGAACGGCGGATCGGCATTATCGGGGCGAACGGATCCGGCAAGAGCACGTTCGCGCGGCTGCTCAACGGGCTGGAACGGCCGACCACAGGCACAGTCCGGGTCGACGGGCAGCCGACGGACCGGAAATCGCCGCTGGGCAAGGTGGGCTTCGTTTTCCAGAATCCCGACAACCAGATCGTCATGCCGCTGGTCGATGAGGATCTGGCGTTCGGTCTTCGAAAATCCGGCCTGTCGAAGTTCGAGATCCGTGAACGTGTGCGGCGCCATCTCGAGCGGTTCGGCCTGACCCACCTGAACGGGCGGCGCACCCACGAACTGAGCGGCGGCGAAAAGCAGCTCATCGCGCTGATCGGCGTTCTGGTGATGGAGCCGGCGATCATCGTGCTGGACGAGCCGACCACATTGCTCGACCTGCGCAACCGGCGCATACTGGTCTCGTTTCTGGACAGGCTCGACCAGAAGCTGATTGTGGTGAGCCACGATCTGGAGCTGATGGCGTCGATGGACCGTCTCATCTGGATTGACGAGAGACGGATTCGCGGCGACGGCGATGCCGGCGACATTGTGCGCGCCTACCGGGAGGCGATAGCGACCGAACCATGCTGACAAGCGATTACGTCCCCGGAGACAGCGCCGTTCATCGCGCCCGGCCGCTGATCAAGGTCGGCCTGCTGTTCGTCTTCTGTACATGGCTTTTCTTGCAGGAGGGCTGGCTGTCGCTGAGCGTCGCCGGGATGGCACTGGCGGCGCTCCTTGCTGTCGCGCGCATTCCGCCGAGGATGGTTTTTGCCGCCGTCCGTCCGGCCCTGTGGGTGCTTGGCCTGATCTTCCTGGCGCAGCTCTTTCTCGCCGACTGGCGTTTCGCCGGCTTCGTCGTGCTGCGCTTTGCCGTGATGATCCTCGCCGCGTCGCTTTTGACGCTGACCACGCGGACGAGCGATCTGGTCGAGGCCATCGAAGGCGCCTTGAGCCAATTTCTTCCGCAAAGATCGGCCGAAGCGATCAGCCTCGCCCTGTCTTTGTGCCTGCGCTTCATCCCGAGGGTCCGCGACATCTTCGATGAGGTGAAGAATGCGCAAAGGGCGCGGGGGCTGGGGACGAACTGGCGGGCGCTGGTCACGCCGACCATCGTCCGGGCGCTCAAGTCGGCCGACGAGATCGCGCGGGCCATCGTGGCGCGCTCGCCTGGCCCCGCCGACGGACCGGCAATGCCGGATGGCCGCCATGTCCGGTGACGACGCGACCGAAGCGGACGCCGGGCAGTTCGCCGATCTGGTCCGCAAGCGCCGGTCGGTGCGCGCCTATCTCGACACCGATGTCAGCCGCGCGCAGATCGAAGCCATCCTTGACATGGCACGCCACGCGCCGAGCGGCGGCAACATGCAGCCATGGAATGTCCATGTGCTCGGCCGGCAAACGATCGGCGAGTTGGGCGATGCGATCCGGACGGCGCTCGCCGAGCCCGACTACGTCGAGACAGGCGATTACCGCTACTATCCGGCACGACCCGTCGCGCCCTATGGCGACCGCATCCGGCAGGCGGGCCACGATCTTTACGAGGCGCTGGGGATCGGCCGCCGGGACGTGGCCGCGCGCCGCGAACAGAAGCTGAAGAATTTCGATTTTTTCGGCGCGCCAGCCGGCCTTCTGGTGACGATCGATGCGCGGCTGGAGCGCGGAAGCTGGATCGATGTCGGCCTGTTCCTCAACGCGCTGTCGCTGGCGATCGTCAGCCAGGGGCTCGGATGCTGCCTGCAGGCCAGCTTTTCGAGCCATGGCGATGCGGTGCGGCGGGTGCTGGGCCTTGAGCGCGATGCGCTGGTCGTCTGCGGCGTCGCCGTCGGCCATGCCGACGAGACCCATCCGGTCAACCGGCAGCCGCTGCGCCGTCAGGACGTTGCCGAATTTGTGCGGTTTCACCCATGATCGAAATTCGCGGCCATCATCTGCTGTGCGCCGTAACCTTTGTCGGGCGGGGCTATTCGCGCCGGTTCGAACGCGATTACAGGCGCGTCATCGCGCGCATGAACGACAATGAGGAGATGGTCATCGTTGGCGGGCCCGACGCGATATGCGCGTCGGTAAAGGATTGCGCGGGCAGCCATTGCCATGAGGAGCGGATCGTCGCCCGCGACCGGGCCGCCCTGGCCGCAATATCGGCGCTGACGGGACGCATGCTGACGGTCGGCTCGCGGATCATGCCGCACGATGTCTTCACCGCGCGCCACCGGGCGGCGTTTCGCGATGGGACGATCCGCGCCGCCTGTGCCGATTGCCAATGGTCGGACCTGTGCGACCGGATCGCCGCCGACGGCTTTCAGACGACTTTGCTGGACCGGCGGTGAGGGGATCGGCGGTCATGGCGTCGCGCATTGCATTGTCGATCCTTGAACATCTGCGCACGCGCCCCGGCGCGCCGGTCCTGCATTTCGGAACCGGGACGATCAGCGCCGGCGATCTGGCGGACAGGATCGACCGGCTGTCGCGCGGGCTGCGGTCGCTGGACCGGCATGGGCGCATCGGGATCGCGATGGAGACGGCGCCGGACACGCTGGCGCTGTTCATCGCCTCGCTGATTGCCGCGCGCGAAACCTTCGTGCTCGATCCGTCCTGGCCGGAGGCGACGATCGCCCAAGTCACGGCCAGCACCGGGCTCGATGCCGTCGTCGCCCAGATGGACGCTGCGCCCGCCGGGGCGATCGGCGCCGAAACGCTCGCCCGGATGGGTGCCGACGCGCAGGTGCCCTTCTCGATGGATGAGGATGCGGCCGAACCGCTCTTCACCCTCTTCACCTCCGGCTCCACGGGCATGCCCAAGGGCTGCCGGCGCACCGAAACCTCCTGGTTGAGAAGTTTCGAGGCCGACCGCGCGCTCGCCGATCTTGAGGGGCGGGACCTGGTGCTGGTTCCGGGCAATCTGGCGCATTCGCTGTTTCTCTATGCGGCGGTGCGCGGCCTGTGGGCCGGCTGCGCCATCGCGCTCTTTCCCCGCTTTCGTTCGGACCGGGTGTTGGCGCTTGCCGACCGGTTCGGCGATTGCGCCATGTTTGCCGTGCCCACCCAGTTGAGCGCGCTTTGCGCGGCGGCCGAGCGCCGGCATCCGGGCGTCAAGCGCGTGCTGCTCACGGGCTCCAAGCTGCCTTCCGCGGTCGCCGGACAGGCGCGGCACACATTTCCCGGCGCGGCCCTCATCGAGTTCTACGGCACGACCGAACTGAGCTACGTCGCCGCGCGTCATGTCGATGCCAACGATCCGCCCACGCTGGTCGGCACGCCGCTTGCCGGCGTCGATGTGATGGTCGTCGACGATGCGGGCGCGCCATGCCCGCCCGGCGCCAGGGGCCGCGTTTTCGTCCGGAGCGGCATGGCGTTCGACGGCTATGTCCGGAACGGGCGCTTCGAGCCGGCAGAGGCGTCGATCGGCGTCGGCGACGCGGGATGGCTGGACGAAGAGGGCAACCTGCATCTGGACGGGCGGATCGACCGCATGTTCCAGTCGAGCGGGCGCAACATCGTCCCCGAAACCATCGAGGCGGCACTTGCGGCGGTGGAGGGCATCGAGGCCGCGGCCGTGTTCGGCATCCCGGACCCTGTGCGCGAGCATCGCATCGTCGCGGTGCTCAAGGCGCCGGTCGCGTCCGGCCGGTCGGCGATCGTCGGCGGCCTGAAGAAGAGCCTGCCGCCCTATGCGATCCCCGGACACTATTTCGAATGCGGCGACTGGCCGCTGACCGTTTCGGGCAAGCCGGATCTGGTCACGCTGCGCGAACGGCTCGACGGCGGAACGCTGGAGCCGCTTGCGTGAGCGGCGCGGTGTGGATGGCCGGCGCCCGCCGGACCCCGGTCGCCCCGCGCGGCGGCGCGTTCGCAGGGCTCGACGCGCACCGGATCGGCGCGGCGCCGATCACGGCCCTTGTCGATGACCTCGGCCTTCCCGCCGATGCTGTGGGCTGCGTCATTTTCGGAAACGGCGTTTATGGCGGCGGCAATCCGGCCCGGCTGTCGGCGCTCGCCGCCGGCCTGCCCGAAACCGTTCCGGCGATGACCATCGATTCGCAATGCTGCGGCGGGCTGGACGCGATCCATCTCGCGCACAGCCTCGTCGCCTCGGGCGCGCACGAATTCGTTCTTGCCGGCGGCGTCGAATCCTACAGCGCCGCGCCGCGCCGCTTCCGGCGTTCGGCGGCGGGAGAAGCGGATGTCGAATATCAGCGGCCGCCCTTTTCGCCCTGGCCCGGGCGCGATCCGGACATGCTCGAAGCGGCCGCGCTTCTGGCGCGGCAGATGGGAATTACGCGAGCGGAACAGGAGGCGTTCGCCTGCCGCAGCCATGCCGATGCGCTTGACGCTCGGGAAAGGCTCGCCGCCGAATGCGTGCCGCTCGGCGGTCTTGCCCATGACGCGTTCACCCGGCGGATCGGCCCGAAGCTGTGCGCGCGGCTGCCGGTCCTGGCCGGCGATGATGCGCACGGGCTGACCACGGCGACCACGGCTGTCGAAGCCGATGCGGGCGCGGTCTGCGCGATCGTCTCGGACGGTTTTTTGGCGGCCCATCCGCATCTCAAACCGCGGGCGATCCGGGTCGCCGGCGGCCTGTCGCTGGGCGACGATCCCGCCATGCCGGCACTGGCGCCTGTGGCGGCGGTCCGCGAGACGCTGGCTCGCTTTTCCTTGGCGATGGATGGGTTCGACGTGTTCGAACTGATGGAGGCGTTCGCCGTGCAGGCGATTGCGTGCATCCGGCTGGCCGGCTTTGCGCCGGAGCGGACCAATCTGGGCGGCGGCGCGCTTGCGCGGGGTCATCCGGTCGGCGCATCGGGCGCGATCAACGCGGTGCGGCTCTACCATGAAATGCTGGTTCGGCCCGAGGCCGGCAAGGGCCTTGCCGCGATCGCCGGCGCGGGCGGGCTCGCCGCAACGCTGGTGCTTGCGCGGTAAGGCCGGACCCGCGCCGACGCGGGACGGTTTGCGGCAGCCAGCGCCGTCACATCAGCTTGAAGGGCACACCCGACAGCAGCGCCTCGACATAGCGCTTCTTCTGAAAGTGGCCGTTCAGCGAGACGCGCGGCATCGCAGTCGGGTTTTGGAGGCATGCGGCATTCAGCACGCCGGGCTGTGTGGTCACGGCGGCGGCGAAACCGGCATCGGCCACTGCCTTCACCTCGCGCGCGCCGACCGCTTTGGTCCAGCCATAGGGATAGGCAAACGACTGTGGCCGGCGGCCCGCATAGGCTTCGACGGCAGCCCTCGATTGTTCGATCTCGGCGTTCAGCCGTTCGTCGCTGACGCGGCGCAGATTGACATGGGTCATGGTGTGCGCGCCCAGATGCACCAACCGATCTTCGGCCAGTCGGCGCAGTTCCTCCTCATCCATGACAAGCGAATCGACGATGGCCATCGGGTCGATATTGTGAACCTGGCGCGCGACGTCATCGATCCTTTGCACCGCTTCGTCCTCGTCGATCGACTGGACGAAGGCTGCAAAGCGTTCGAAGGCAGCGAACTTGCGGGCCGTCGTTGTGGCCCGGAGGGTTTCCGGCCCGTCGCCGAAATCGAAGTCGATCCTGTCGGCCTTGCGGGCGATGGCGGCGGCGGTCTCCCACCATATGGAGCGTGTACGTTCGACGAAGCCGGGATTGATGAAGATCGTGTAGGGTACGCCGTGCCTGCGGAAGACAGGTGCCGCGAACTCGGCATTGTTGCGGTAGCCGTCATCGAGCGTGAACGCGACGAAGCAGCGCTGGTCGCCGGGCTCGGCGAGCAATGCCGGCAGGTCGTGCAGGTGAACCGGCGTCAACCCGCTTTCGAGCGCGGCCTCGACGGCCTGCTCGAGAAATTCAGGCGTTACGGACAAAAGTGCGTTGGGCGAGAACCTGGTGGTCTCCTGTTCAGGGCGGACGTGATGAAGCGTGAAGATCACGCCACGGCCGGCGGCGGATGGAAACAGCGACCGGACACCAGGCAGGGCGACGGCTTCCAGCCCGGCGCGGATGATGCCGTATTTCAGGTAACGCTTGGCTGTTGCACGCGCTGCCATTTGTCCGCAAGCTCCCTTCGTCAGGTTTGGTGACCGGCTTTGAGGATTCGCCTGGTCAGGACCCGCCCGCCTGTCAGCGGCAGATCGATCAGGCCCGGCCTGGGATCGTTGCGGGCAAAGGTGGCGCAGGCCCGGACCCGTCCGAACGACCGCAAACAGCCGCCAAGGCCGATGTCCCTGCGGGCCATCAGGCTGGTGGCCGCGACGGCATCGCGGGCCAGATACATCCACGCCGTCCCAGGCGTTGCCGCGGCGGGCGCATTGGGCTGATCGTTGGCAAGCCGCCACAGCATCGTGCCAAGATCGATGCCGGCGGCCGAGCACAGGCCGAACCATGACCAGGGGCGCGGAATGACGTCCAGCAGCCTGAGCGAACCATCCCTTTGGTCGCGCTTGAACTCCACTTCGACCAGACCATGGTGGCCGATCGATGCGAGGATTGTGCGGGCCGCTTCGACAACGCCCGGCTCCTCGACGATCTCGACGAATGTGCTCTTACAGCCGAAATCGACCGGATACTGCCGGGTGCGGCGGGCGGTGAACTCGGCCACCGGCTTTCCATTGTCCCAGAGGGCGGCGTAGGAGAACTGGTCCTCTGCGGCCTTGAAGAGAAACGGGATGGCGCCTTCATCGAGCGGCCCGGGCCAGCCGATCTGGTGCTTTACATGGCGCGACGAGCCGGGGAGGGGGGAATCGTTGCTGATATGGGAAACCGGGACGCCGGACGCGCCCAGACTGCGCGCCAGGGCCAGCGCGCCATGCGCACCACCCAGAACGACTGCGCCTCGTTTGTCCATCGTCAAGAGTTCCCCAAAACCTCACGTCAGGTTAGCTGGGAATCACTAAGAAAGAGCTATGGGTGGCCGTGCCGATTGCGCGCGTTTCTTCGCCGGGCCGCCGAGGACATCGGCCGCACTGGCCGGGGCCGCCGCCAAGGCCATGATCGGGCCGGATTTCGGTCTCGCCAAAGGCATGGCACAGCCATGCCCGCGCCCTGCGCATTGCCGCACAGCGTGCCGAAAACCGTCAGTGTCGGTCTGGAATTTTGGAGCGGGCGATGAGATTCGAACTCACGACCCCAACCTTGGCAAGCGTGAGATTGCGAAATGCAGAACCGGCCCTGTTGAACACAAAACGGAACGAAACGGCACGAAATTGACGATCCTAAGCGGGCGACGGGCGCGCTCGCTGTTGGCCGATTGGTGGTTCTTGTCGAACTGTGTTCGAATGTGCAGGTTCTGGCTCGGTAACCGCGCTGGAACCGCACGGGCGCCAGGGCTAGACATCAGAAGGCCGCTGCATCTTCAATTCGCCGAAGAGACTAAGGGAGCGGCCACCGATCAAAGGCTGCCGTAACCTGCACTCAGGCGTTCAGGCCGGCGGTGCATGCACGAAATTCTCGCACCGCTGGAGCGGCGCCGTCGAGTGAAACAGGAACGGCCCTGTCGCCAAGAAGAGCTGTTGCGGTGTGGTTGAACTCGAGGCCGTTTAGTACGTTGCCGAAGCCGCTGTCAGTGACCGTTAGGGACCGGCCTTCATCCGAGGCAATGTGGCGGTCTGTCGTGATGGTAAGCCCTTTCGGGCCATCGAAACGCATGGCAAAGATCGGGCCGCCAGGCCAGGGCTCCACCGTTCTGACCTCGATTGCGTATTCTGCTATCGCGGGATCGTACGTCACGCGGACGAAAGCGTTTTCACCGTCGTGAATGAGTTCGCAAACTCGGCCAGGCCTGGTCTCCCAGGCCAATGCAGGCGTCGCGCTCAGCAAGATGACCGCAATCGCGCGCGGGATTTGGATCAGCATTTGGGCTCTGACGCCTCCGCGTATCAAGACCGTTGCTTGATGGAGATGGAGCAAAGCGAGGGGCCGTCAATTGGGCAATGGCGGCCCAGACAGGACATTCGATCGTCGCATCAGTCGATGCACCACAACGACGGGTGGTGGACTTTGGGGGAAGCGCGTCAACATTGCGCCCTGCTTGCGCCAATGCAACCATCTGGTCCCTGAATTCCGCAGGGTACGGTTTCCTCGTTCCCGGCAGAAAAACACCCTCCTTCACAATCGAAGAAGTGTCCATCAAACCGGCAGAACTCCAGCCACGCAAAAATCGGCTCGTTGAGACACTCGTCTCTGAGCTGGCAGATGAAGCCTTCCAACAGGCCGTTCCGCGCGTTTGCCAAGGGGTCAGGACTGACAACGCGGCGGGGTTGGCCTGCTCATGGCGGCCAGATCTTACCGCAGTCCAACCCGATCCGTTCGATCTGACGCTGCCTTCTGCGGAGCCAGACGCGCGGCGACCGAGTTCAACGCAGCCAGTTTGCGCTCAGCCGAGCCGGATGCCCACGCCGCACCAAGAGTTTCAACAATGCTGCTGATCGCCTCAAATTCGCGACTGGCTGCCTCAACTGTCAAGGGGAGTTCGTCATAGGCATCGACGAAACGCTGCGTGGCGGACGCGATCAGGATCAAAGCGGCTGCGTTGTCGGGCTCGTTGGCAATGCGTTGGCGGGCTTCCTTCGCGCAGGCCTCGTAGGCGCGCACACTGCCGCCGCCCTCGTTCAAACCTTTGACCAAATCTTCAAACATGACAGTCTCCAAAACTAACGTCACTTCGGCAGTTGAGAGATGCCGCCGTGGTTTGCCGACCACTCCACCGGCGCTTTGAGGAAGCTCTCAACCTCGGCGATCGTTCCGGGTGGAAGGGCATCACTTTTTCTGGCCACTTCGAGAATGTCCCACCAGGTGGCGAGATAGTGCAGCCGCATACCCGCCGACTCCAGCTTGGCCGGCGTATCCGGAAAGATGTCGTAATAGAAGACGGCAAATGTATCGGTGACACTGGCGCCGGTTCGCGCGACGGCTTCTGCGAACTTGATCTTGCTGCCGCCATCCGTGGTCAGATCCTCGACCAGAAGAACCCGCGCGCCCTCGGCCAATGCACCTTCAATCTGGGCGTCACGGCCGAAGCCCTTGGGCTTTTTTCGTACATATTGCATGGGCAGGGCAAGCCGGTCAGACAGCCATGCCGCGAAAGGAATGCCGGCTGTCTCTCCGCCGACGACCGCGTCGAACTGCTCAAACCCGACATTGCGCAAGACCACGGAGGCGGCGAAATCCATGATTGCCGAACGGATACGCGGATAGGAGATCAATTTGCGGCAATCGATATAAACGGGGCTGGCAAGGCCCGAGGTGAACGTGAAAGGCTGGTCGGCACGGAAGTGAACCGCGTCGATCTCCAGAAGCATCTTGGCCACTGTCTCGGAGATCACCGCGCGGTCCGGGAAAGTATTTGAGAACATCGGGCAATCCCATCGGTTAAGCGGTGCCTTTCGCTACCAACGATGGCGGCGCGGTGCCAGCGGCATGCGCAACATTCCACTGAATTGGGAACATCGGATCGAAGACGGTCACCGTCCCATCGCCGGTTTCGATGTGCCCGGCAGGTGCGAGAGGCGTATCCTTGCGCTCGAGCACGATCTTGGTCCGATTGCGTGGCAGGCCGTAAAAGTCGGTACCGTTGAATGAAACGAACGCCTCGAGCCGATCGAGCGCACCCTCTTCCTCGAAAACATGGGCCAGGCATGCAAGCGTGTTCGGCGCCGTGAAGATGCCGGCGCAGCCGCAAGCGGTCTGCTTGGCCGCATCGACATGGGGTGCCGAGTCCGTGCCCAGAAAGAACCGCTTATCACCCGAGGTCGCCGCGTTGCGCAGCGCCAGACGGTGGCTGTCGCGCTTGGCGACAGGAAGGCAATAGTAGTGGGGCCGGATGCCGCCTGCCAGAACGGCGTTACGGTTGATAATCAGATGATGCGTGGTGATCGTCGCGCCCATGTTTTCAGGCTGGCTCGCGACATAATCGACGCCGTCCTTGGTCGTAACGTGCTCCATGACGACGCGCAGTTCGGGCAGCCGCCGGCACAGCGGATCGAGCACGCGTTCTATGAACACGGCCTCCCGGTCAAAGATGTCGATGTCGGAATCGGTGACCTCGCCATGGACACAAAGCGGCATGCCGATGCGGGCCATGCGCTCGAGTGCCGGCATGACCTTGTCGATGCCGCGCACGCCGCTGGCCGAGTTGGTGGTTGCGCCGGCCGGATAGAGTTTGACGGCCGTGGCAACGCCCTCCTCGAACGCGGCGGCCAGGTCATCGGGTTCGGTGCTCTCGGTCAGATACAGCGTCATCAGCGGCGTGAAATCGTGCTCGCTTGGCAGTGCAGCCAGAATGCGGGTCCGATAGGCGATCGCGTCGGCCTTTGTGACGACCGGGGGCTCAAGGTTCGGCATGACAATCGCCCGCGCGAAATCGGCAGAAGTGTGGGGCAGGACTGCGTGCATCATCGGACCGTCACGGAAATGTACGTGCCAATCGTCTGGCCGCGTGATTGTCAGCGTCTTCATACAGGAACTCCCATCAGAAACGCGTGCACGATGTCAGTCCCGGCGACGAAGTCAGCAAGCTCCATGGACTCGGCCGGGTTGTGCGACCCGTTCCGGTTGCGAACGAACACCATTGCGGCCGGAATGCCGGCGGCCGAGAACACCGCCGCATCGTGTCCGCCGCCGCTGGCCATGACGAAGGGTTCCTGGCCGACCGCGGCCATGGCCGCCTTGAGCCGCTCGACAAGCTCAGGATCGCATCGGGCCGGCTCGACGCGCATTTCGGCATCGAGTTCGAAACGCACCTTTCGTTCGCGCTCGACTTGTAGCATCTCCGCGCGCAGTAGGTCCCGCATCGCATCGAGCGTCGCCGCGCTCTGGCTGCGGATGTCGAGGCTGAAGGTGACCGCGTCCGGGATGCGGGTCATGGCGTGGCTCTTGGGATCGGTGCCGACCATGCCGGAGGTCAGCACGAGGTCGTCGCCCATGTTCAGAATCGTCGACCAGCTCTCATCAAGCCGCACGAGCAAGTCGGCCATTGCAAGCACGGGGTCCTTTCGAAAGGCGCGTGGCACGGCGCCCGAATGGCCCTCTTCACCCCTGCAGCACACTTCCCGGTGGCGCAGATTGCCGCGAATGCCGCTCACGACTGCGGCCGGAATGTCCTTGCCGACCAGCAGCGGCCCCTGCTCGATATGCAGTTCGATATAGGCCTCTATCGCCGCCAGATCGGTGAGCGGCTCACCGCGCTCGATACAATCCACCGGCAGCCCAAGGTCGGCCATGTGACTGGACATGGGACGGTGATCGGCTTTGTGCCTGGCAGCAAGTTCGTCCGCCCGCAGCGTCCCTGTGAGGATCTTCGAGCCGATGTAGCATGGGCCAAACCAGGGGCTCTCCTCGGCGCGCATGGCCAGAACGTGGACCGGCCTGGCAAATCGCGCGCCAGCCCTGTGCGCGCGGATAAGGCACATCAGTCCGGCCATGACGCCGGCCAGGCCATCAAAATTGCCGCCCTGCGGCACGCTATCGACATGAGAGCCGACGATGACGTACCGGCCGGCGTCCGCGTCCTCGGGCAGGGCAAATTTCGCATTGCCGCCATCATCGTACCAGACCGACAGGCCCTCATTACGGGCAAAGGCCTCCAGATGGGCCAGCGTCCGGGTTTCGATGTCGGAGAAGGCGGGCCGGCTAACTCCCTTGTCATCGGCCGACAGCGCCGCGATCTCGGCAAACAGCCGGTTTGCCAGTTCGAGCTCGGTCTCTTCATCGGATGCCATGACGCGGGCAGGTTTCATGGCGCCGCCTGCATGAAGATGACGCGGTCGTCCTGCTCATCATCGATCACCGACCCAATCAGGTCGCGGACCGATGACAGCCCCTCAGCTTGCAGGTAGCTGCGCAGGTCTTCGATAATGGTGACCATGGCGGTGGGATTGATGAAGCTCGCCGTGCCGACCTGAACGGCATTTGCGCCGGCGATCAGGTATTCAACGACATCCTCCATGGTCGAAATGCCGCCGCAACCGATCACCGGAATCGAGGTCGCCCGGGCGCACTGATAGGCCATGCGCAACGCGATCGGCTTGAGTGAGGGGCCGGACAGACCGCCCATCAGGTTGCCGAGCCTGGGCCGTCGCGTCCTGATGTCGATCGCCATGGACAGGATCGTGTTGGCGACCACCAGCGCGTCCGCGCCGCCATCCTGGGCTGCCCGGGCGACATCGGGGGTCTCGCCCGTGTTGGGCGTCAGTTTGGCCCAAAGCGGCAGATGGGTCGCCTTGCGCAGGCGCCGCACCACGTCAAAGGTCGACGACGGCCGGATGGCGAACGCCTTGCCGTCTTCCTCAATGTTCGGGCAGGAAATGTTGATCTCAATGGCATCGACGCCGTCGACCGTGATATCGGCACACAACGCGGCGAACTCATCGGCGGTGTTGCCCGAAATGCTGACAATGAGTGGTGCCCGGTAGCGCCTGTAGAAAGGTACGACATGCTCGATGAAATGCGCCACGCCCTTGCTCGGGATGCCAATCGAGTTGAGCATCGAGCCGGAAATCTCGCACACACGCGGGGTAGGATTGCCACCGCGCTTGCCTCGCGTGATCGTCTTGGTGACGTGGGCGCCGAGCAAATCGAGGTCGATGACATCGGCGAGTTCCTCGGAAAACGTGCCCGAAGCCGGCATGATCGGGTTCTTCAGGGCGAGGCCAGCGATGTCGACGCTGAGATCTACCATGCCAGCGCCTCCTGGATGTCGAACACCGGCCCCTCGCGACAGACGCGCAAGTTGACGATCTCTCCATCGCGACGAAACGCCCGCACGCAGCAATGGCACATGCCCAGGCCGCAGGCCATTTGCTGTTCGAGCGCGATTTCGCCAGGGATAGCGTGCCGCTCGCCCAGATGCTGTATGAGTTTAAGGAGCCTGTTGGAGCCGCACGTGTATAGCGCGTCCACGCCGGGTCCAGCGATCAAGGCTTCAATGATGCGTTCCAAGTTGGAGGGGTCCGACGTGTTCTCCGCGTCGGTGACAGGGATGACGTCCGCTCCGAGCGACTCAAAATACTCGAGCGACATCAGAAGGCCGGGATTGCGTGCGCTGCAAATCGCGGTCAGGTGCCGGCCCAGTCGCCTCGCCTCAAGTGCCAAAGGCGCCAGTGTGGCAAGTCCGACGCCGCGTGCGACCAGCAACAGGCGTTCCGCCTTGTGGGGGATCGTGAACGGTACGCCCAACGGGCCAAGCACGTTCAATGTGTGGCCGGAACGAAGTGTCGAAAGCGCGCGCGTGCCGCTGCCTGTGACCTTGTAGAGGAATTGCAGTTCACCCTTTTCGGGGAAGAAGCCGTAGATGCTCATCGGCCTGCGTAGATAGGGCGCGTCCAGTTCGGTCGCCGGACAAAGAAGATGAAAGAACTGGCCCGCGCGACAGCGTTCGAGCAGGTCGCGCGGGGCATCCAGCACCAGGTTCTGGTATTCTCCGTTGACCGCACTGTTGGATTTGACCGAAAGGTTGCGCTCATACGCCACCGGTGGCGGTACGGTTCCGACATTTTCGTTCGCCGGTTCGCTGGTGAGCGAGTTGCGCATCATCCGAACACCAGATTGGGCAGAAAGGTGGAGATCGCCGGCACATAGGTGATCACCCCGAGCACGATGATGTTGGCCACGACGAACGGCCACACGCCAGCGAATATGGTCAGCACCGACTTCGACAGCGTCGAAGAGGCAACAAAGATGTCGAGCCCGAAAGGCGGAGTGATCATGCCGATGGAGATGTTGAGCGTGACGATCAAACCGAAATGCACCGGGTCGATGCCCAGCGCCATCGCCACCGGGTAGAGCGGCGGCACAAGGATCAACAGCGCCGAGTTCGGGTCGATGAACATCCCGGCTATCAGAAACATCACGTTCACCATCAGCAGGAACAGCACTGGGCCGGCATCGATCTGCTCCATGAATCCGATGATGGCCGCAGGGAGCTGGGCCAGCGTGACGAAGTAGGCCAAAAGGCCGCCAAGCGCGAGCAGGATGAAGATCACCGCAGTCGAGATTGCCGCGCGCTCGGTGATAAGCACGAGCTTGCGGAATGTCAGGCTGCGGAAGATGAAGGCCTCAACGGCAATGGCATAGACCACCGAGATCGCCGCAGCTTCGGTCGGCGTGAAGAAACCCGAATAGATGCCGCCCAGAATGATCACCGGCATTCCAAGCGCCCAGGCGGCGTCGGCCAGCGCGCGTGTCTTGGCGCGCAGGGATGTGGTCGGGCCTGCGTCTATCTTCGCCCGTCGCGCCTCGATGGCGACCATTGCGGCGAATGCCATCCCGAGGACCAGCCCGACCGCCAGCCCGCCAACAAAGAGTTTCGCCACCGACGTGCCGGTCATCCAGCCATAGATGATCAGGGTGATGGAGGGCGGGATCAGCAGTGCGGTCTCTGCGCTGGAGACGATCAGGCCGAGCGAGAACTTGTCCGAAAAGCGCGCCTGGCGGAGTTCGGGATAGACCATCCGGCCCATGGCAGCGACGGTTGCCGGTGCCGATCCAGACACCGAACCGAAGGCCATCGAGCCACCGATCGTTGTGTAGCCCATGCCGCCGCGTGAGTGACCCAACAACGCCTTGACGAAGTTGGTCAGGCGACGGGCGATCTGTCCGTCGCTCATCAATTCGGCCGCCAGGATGAAAAATGGAATGGCCAGCAGCGTCGTGTGGTTGATGCCGCCGAGCACCTTTTGCACAACCACCTGGTCGGGCACCGCGCCGTAGAAGAACTGCTTGACCATCAGTGCCGGTATGCCCAGCACGAGGAACATCTCGAAGCCCAGGATCAGCAGTGCGATCGCAGCAAAGATGACGAGTCCAAGCAGGATCATGTGTCACCGGCCGGCTGGTTGGCATAACGGTCGATGACGCCGACCAGCGACAGCAAGTAGCGCAGCGCCATGAGCAGGAAGCCGATGCACGGCGCAAGGTAGATCCAGAAAACGGGCAGGTTCAGCGTCGGGCTGCGTTGGCCCATCGAATAGACAAACTGGGTCATGGTCAGGCCCAGCCAGGCCAGATAGAGGCAAAAAACAAGACCGATCGCATCGATCAGTCCGCGCAGGGGGAGGCCCGTGGCGCGGGCGATGCGGTCGCGCCAGGAGTGGATGCCGACATGGCGCCCCCGCTCGAGCGCCAGCCCAACGGCGAAGAAGACGAGGAACAGGTTCATCAGACGAACCGCTTCCTCGATCCACGCAAGATCGGAAGCCAGCGTACCACCGAACTGGCGAACAAGTACGTTCACCGCATAAAGCGCGACCATCGCAAGGAAGATGGTCACGACCGCGCTGCGTTCCATGGTGCGCAATAGGGTCAACGCCGTCTGCATTGAACGTCCTCGAGTGCCGGCAAGAGAAAATTCGGGCGCCCGTTGCTCGCGGACGCCCTGGGAGGTTTCGGCTTATTGCTGGGCGGCTGCGTATTGCTCTTCATAGACTGCGATGAGAGCTTCGCCCTCGGCGCCGGCCCGCTCGATAAAGGCGGCACGCGCGGCCGGATACATCACCTCACGGTAGGCGGCCTTCTGCTCGTCGCTCAGTTCGAAGACCTCGATGTCGCCCTGGTGGATTTCCTCGAAGGCGGCCTCGACCGCCGCGGCCTTGTGCGCGATCAGATCCGGAATGACCTCGTTGAAGGCGCCGACAATTTCGGCACGGTGTTCCTCGGGCAGGCTTTCCCAGAAGGCTGGGTTGAAGAGGATCACATCCTCCATCGCCCCGTGATTGGAGACAACCAGATAGTCCTGCACCTCATGGAATTTCATCTTCAGAATGGTGTCGAGCGGATTTTCCTGGCCGTCGACGACGCCCGTCTGAAGCGCGGTGTACAGTTCGCCGAAGGGCAGTGCTATCGCCGAGGCTCCAAGCGCGTTGAACTGCTCGATCAGGATGTTGGAATCCATGACGCGGAATTTCTGGCCCTCGAACGCCTCTATCGAGTCGATCATCTTGTTGGAGGTGAAATTCTTGCGTCCATTCGGCCAAAGGCCGACGCAGATCACACCGCGCGCGGTGAAACTGTCGCACAGCTCTTCGCCGAACGGCCCGCCACGGATCTGCTGGGCGGCCTCGTCGTCATTGGGCAGAAGGAAAGGGATGTCGAGGACCGAAACGGCGGGATTGAAGCCGCCAAGGAAGGCGGCCGGGGCAACGGTCGCCTCGAGTGTGCCGAGCTGAACGCCCTCCGTCATCTCGCGTTGTTGGCCGAGCTGACCCTGCGGGAAGATCTGGAACTCGACTGCACCGCCCGTGCGCTCCCGAACCAGTTCGGCGACCTTTTCGAGGTGGATGTGGCGGGACTGCTGCGTCGATTCCAGATGGCCGATTTTTGCGACATAGTCGGCGGCGAAGGCGGCACCGGCTGTGGCGAAACCGCAGGAAATGGCAACCGCTGACGCGGCCAGTTTCCGAAACAGGGTGTGCATGTGTTTTCCTCAGGGCTCGTTTTGTCACTCCGCGAACGCTAGGCGGGGTCGCGGACACTGTCAATGAACAATCTCAAAAAATAGATGAAATGCCATTTTTGAGATCGTTGACAAGACAAGGTCGCTGCGCCGAAATGAAATCGAATTGCGGGATATTGAAGCAGCATGACGGACCATCAGAACACCGACTTCAGCGAAATCGGTGAACGGCTTCGCGCCCATCGGCTGGGCAATGGACTTTCCCCGCAGCAATTGTCGAACAAGCTCGGGATTTCGCGCGCCGCGCTTTATCGCGCGGAAAAGGGCGAGATCCGGAAGATCGACATGCTGACCGCGATTGCCAATGAACTTGGGGTGTCGCTTGCCAACCTTATGGGGGTGGGTGTCGAATATGTCGGCACGGCGATCGGATTCTTTGAACGGATGCGCCAGTTGGAGGAGCGCTGTGAACAGATCATCGGGCAGTTCAGCCCGATTTCCTATCTGCTCACATCGGATGCCTACGACGACATGCTGCGCGAGGTGCTGATCGAGTCGGTTCCCGACGATCCAGATGGCAGCAATGCTCGGACTGTCGAAGCGCTGATGGCACTGCTGCGGGCGCGCAAGGAAACGTTTCAGCGGCGCCGGCCGCTGATCGTCAGCCTTATCTCATCGGCCGACCTGGAGCGGTTTCTCCTTCACGGGCTGGCGGGTCGTCATGACCTGCCTGATCGCCTCACACAGGCGCGGCGCCGGGCCGCAAGGCAAGAGGCCGAGAACATAATCGCTCTGCTGGAAGATCAGCCCATTGGCATTCAGGTCGGCATCGTGCGTGAACCGGTCCCGGCGACAAGCTTCCAGATCTTTCGGCAGGAAAGCCGCCCGACGCTGGCCATCAGCCCTTTTCGGCTGGGCGAACAGCCTAATGTGCGGCTCGGGGTGGCGTTGATCACCGCGGCGCACGAAGCGGTGGCGCTGCATGAGGACATCGCCGCGCGATTGTGGCATTCGGCATTGAAGTCGGCTGATGCGGCTGCCTATCTGCGTGATGCGATCGACCGGTACGCCATAGACGAGTGACCGACGGCGCGCATCCTTTAAATCGCCCAGTCGAGCACGACAGCGCTCCATCGGTCTCGTCGTTACCGGCGCCGCATGCCTGGCACGCCAGCCACATGCCCCGCCCGGAAGCCTGAAGCCCTGACGCGGGCGGTCAGGTTAGCGCGGCGTATCGCCTTGTAAGCTTCGGTTTCCCGACCGCGACCAAAGTCGGACAAGTACCCAAGAACGGCCGTACCGCCGGTCGCTCCAGGTGTTGGCGGCGTTTTGTGCCGAGGGACGGCAGCATATTGCGCCGCCGAATCCGTAACGTGCAGGCAATCGCATCCAGGCAAAAAATTGACATCAATCAAAATTGATTCCAAGTATCAAAATTGAGACAAACACTGAGATGTGCGACAAGCCGGTTTGGCGTTGCAGCAGTCGGTGATGGCGACTGAGGGCGGGACGTGATCAGCATTGACGGCATCAGCAAGGAATTCGATCTCGGCAGCGAGACGGTCACGGCGCTCGACACGCTGAGCCACGACGTCGCAGCCGGCCGGTTCGTTGCCGTCGTTGGCCCATCCGGTTGTGGCAAATCCACGCTTTTGCGCCTGATTGCGGGATTGGAAAAACCGTCGTCCGGATCGATCGAGATCGAAGCCGGTCGGGTCAGGCGCCCGGTTGGCTTCGTCTTTCAAGATGCGGTGCTGCTGCCGTGGAAGACCGTCGAAGCCAATGTTCGGTTCCCGCTCGACACCGGCGGCACGAAGCGAGCCCTGGCCGATGCCAAAGTCCGCGAACTGTTGGAGCTGACGGGCCTGTCAGGCTTCGCCAAGGCGCTGCCGCGCCAATTGTCGGGCGGCATGAAGCAAAGGGCGGCGATTGCAAGGGCTTTGGCCGAGGATCCCCCGATCCTTTTGATGGACGAGCCGTTCTCTGCGGTCGACCTTTTGACCCGAGAGACGCTCAACGACGAGTTGCTGCGCATCTGGGAACGAACCGGCAAGACCGTGGTGCTGGTAACGCATTCGGTTGAGGAGGCGGCCTATCTGGCCGACGAGGTCATGGTTCTGTCCGCGCATCCCGGTCGGCTGGTCAAGACCTACGAAGTGGCGCTGGCGCGGCCGCGGAACGAAGCAACAAAGCTCGACCGCGACTATCACGAACTGGTCGCCGCGCTCCGGCGGGATTTGCGTGGCGGAAGGATCCGGCCGTGACGCACCTGCGGCCAATCGTCGAATACTGCTTCGCCTTTTTGCTCCTGCTGCTGGCGTGGTGGTACGCGAGCGGCCCCATGGGGATGCCCCATTATCTGCTGCCCTCGCCGCAATCCACGATGGAGGCGCTGGCCGATGAGGCTCTCAACGGCAGTCTGCTCGGTCACCTTCGCTACACGCTGCAGAACATTCTTCTGGGCCTCGTCATCGGCGCCCTGACCGGCGTCGCCTTGGCTTATCTGCTCTATCGAGTTCCGCTCCTGTCAACGCTGCTCGACGGCCCGTTGGTCGTGATGCAGACCGCGCCAAAGATCGCGTTGGCGCCGCTGTTCGTCGTCTGGTTCGGGCTGGGGCTGACCGCCAAGCTGGCGTTGGTTTTTTCGCTCGTGTTCTTTCCGGTCTTGATCGGTGCGTTGGCCGGCTTTCGCAGCATCGACAGCCGTCTGCACGATATTGCCAGGCTCCTGCGGCTGGGGGCGAATGAGCGCTTTTGGCGGATCGATCTGCACGCGGCCATGCCGGGCATCTTCGTTGGTCTGAAGATCGGCGGCGTCCAGGCGCTGGTCGGCGCAATTCTGGCCGAATGGATGTCGGGCGATCGGGGGCTGGGCTTCCTGATGACCTTTTCGGCCGCGACCTACAAGACTCCGCTTCTGTTCGGTGCCGTTTTGCTGACGGCGCTTTTGGGCATCGCCCTCCACGCGTTCCTCGGCCTGGCCGAAACGCGACTGTTGTACTGGAACCTCGCTGATGAACGATAGCGCGTCCGCTCGATTGCCGTGGCGTGGCGGTCGTCCGCCACATCTGCCATGTGGTCCCGGCGATGTCGCCGAGGACGTGCTGCTGCCGGGCGATCCAGACCGAGTACCGTTGCTCGCAAAAATGATGGACGATGTCGCCGACTTCGGCCGGCGACGCGAATTTTCCATCGTCACGGGCACCTATCGCGGTCGCCCGCTGACGCTGTGTTCGTCGGGGATCGGCGGCCCCTCGACCGAAATTGCGCTGGTCGAACTTGCGCGCCTCGGCGTACGGCGCGTGATCCGGATTGGCGGCATGTCCGCGCTGGTGCGCGATATCGAACCGGGCAGCTACCTCTGCGTCACGAAGGCCCTGGGTGCGACCGCGGTCGCCACGCTCTATGGCAACCCCGCAATCGCGGCGCCGGGCATGGCCGACGCGTTGAGCGATGCTGCCGCCACACTTGGCATGCCGGCGCGGCGCGGTCCGGTTGCCTCCACCGACAGCTACTACTTCGGCCAGGATCGGCCCGTCGCCGGCGACCGAACAACTGGCGGCGGCGAACAGCTTTGCCGGTTCCGCGATCAGGGCGCGCTCGGTGTCGAGATGGAGACCGAGACGGTTCTTGCAGTCAGCGCTCGCCTGGGTCTTTCGGCCGGAGCACTTTTGGGCGCGCATGGCAACCGCGTCACGGACGCATGGCTGGACGAGTACGAAGCCACGCAGCGCAACTTGCTGCCCATCGCGGGGCTTGCCCTGCACAACCTCGACAGAAAGGATCCATCATGAGATATCTATCCGCTATCACAGCCGTTGCCCTGCTCTCCGCGGCACCGGCACTTGCGCAGGACAAGGTGGTCTTGCAGATCGACGGGGCTGCGGTTCCCTTCTACGCGCCGCTCTATGCCGGTGTCGAAAACGGCTTCTTCGCCGACCGCGGCATGGAGGTCGAGTTCATCTATGCCGGTGCCTCGGACATTCTGACGAACATCGCCGCCGGCAACGTCGATTTCGGCTTTCCGAACGGCGATGCGGTAATCGCCGCCGCCGCCAACGGGCTGCCTGTCCGCGTTGTTCACACGACCTATCAGCGCGGCATCGGCGCCATGCTTGCGAAGGCCGAATCGGGGATCGAATCCTACGCCGACCTGAAGGACAAGTCGGTAGCCGTGACCAGCTATGGCAGCCCGAATTACCTGCAGCTGCAGGTTGGTCTGTCCCAGTCGGACCTGTCGCTGGATGACGTCAATGTCGAGCTGATCGATACCGGTGCGATCGTTCAGGCCCTGCAATCGGACCAGGTGGACGCGATCGTGTTCTCCGAACTGCGCAAATATGTGCTGGAAGGCGATGGCGTTGACGTCAACATGGTCCTGTCGAACGATTTTTTGCCGTCCTTCGGCAATGTCGTTGTGACCAGCGCCGCCCTGTTGGAAGACAATCCCGACCTTGTCCGGCGCTTCACCGAAGCTGTCACTCAATCCTATGAATGGACGATGGACGGCAACATCGAGGCCGCTCTTGACATCACCATGCAGAACTACACACCGACTTGGATCGACCAGAAGCCGGCTCTTGTCATCGCATTCGAACAGACCTTTGCCGCCTCGGTCTGGCGCAGCGACCTGACCGATGAGAAAGGGCTGGGTGTCGCAGACATCGGGGCGTGGCAGACCAATGCAGACATCCTGGCCGAATATGGAGTGATCGAGGCGGCTCCGAACGCCGCCGATTTCGTCGTCGAAGATCCCAGGACAATCGGAGGCTGACCCATGCTGACCCGCGGTCTGGCCGGACTGGCCGCCATTGGGCTCGTCTGGCTGGCTGCGGTTCATCTGTTCGGAGTTCCGGATTTCCTGCTTCCCGGGCCGGTCGACGTGGCGCAGCGCCTGGTGTTTCTTCATGAGAATGCGCGCCTCCTCGACCATATTCAGGTTACGCTGGTTCAGATCTTCTGGGGTTACATCCTGGGCCTGGCCAGCGGCATCGCCACAGCCGTTGCCTTTGTTCGGTTGCCTTTGTTCGAGCGGGTCTCGATGCCCGTCGTTCTGTTGCTGCAAACTGCTCCCAAGATCGCCATCGCGCCCCTTTTGCTGCTCTGGCTGGGTTTGGGGCCGGCACCCAAAGTCGTGCTTGTTGCAATCGTGGTCTTCTTTCCCGTGATGACGGGCTTCGTCTCGGGTATGAGGTTTCTGCCGCGCTCCTATGGGGATTTGGCGCGGCTGTTGCGCCTGACGGCCTGGCAGCGTTTCTGGCACATCGAACTTCCGGCCACGATGCCGACCTTGCTCGCGGGCATGACAGTCGCGACGACCCTGGCCATGACGGCCGTCGTGATCGGCGAATTGATGGGCGCCAATCAGGGGATTGGCTATCTGCTTGCCGCAGGCCAGGAGAGCGCCGACACCGCAACCGTGATCGGCATGGTTCTACTGCTATCCTTCATGGGTTGGGTATTTTTCGAGCTTTTCGAAGCGTTGCGCGTCCGTATCGAACGTCGGTTCTCGACCGCTTGAAGTCCGCACAATCGTCAATGATCAGGCCGTGTCGACCAATTGGCTCAGATGTCTGACGGCCCTGTCGATGCCATGATCCAGATGGAACGCGTTCAAGGAAGAGCACACATGTCTTGTTGAACGGCAGCTTTGGATGAGTTCGCTTATGATGTTCGCACTCGCAGCAGAAGCCCACTTCCCGCCCCGCTCAATCCTACGTGACGGCATGGCTAAAGACCGCTTTGGTAACATCCAGCCATAATCACCCAACTTTCGACCGCTACCGATAGCCCGCCTCAAACGCCACCATCGCCTCTTCACCGCTTCTGACGGCCTGGGTGTGGTGGCCGGGCGTCACAGATGGGTAGGCATGGCCGGCGAGCTTTGCGACCACACCAACCTCGACGCCGATTGACAACGTTCATTGAGGGCGCGCGTCAGAATTGTCGCCGTCGCCCGTTTGCCGACGGCGCAAACGGTGCCGAGGACCGCGATGCGTGGACAGGTGACGTCGTGGATCTGGCCGCTGAACAGGCGCCGATCTTTCTTGTCACGCGGCCTGCGGACATCGACAATGCCGACCTTGTTGGCGACGCAAGCCGCCGCGAACATCGGATCGTCGTTGAGGAATTCGTGCATCCCGCTGACGATGTTGAAGCCGTGGCTCATGGCCTCGATCAGCAGACCGCGCTCATGGGCGGTCAACATGCCGGTTGATGGCGCCATTCCGAAAATGAAATAGTCCGGCAGGCTTTCAGCGCGCGCCAGCCAGGTCGCGGTAGATCGGAATGGCGTTCGGCGCGTCTCCGAGCACCTCACCGGCATCGAGCCCGGCCTTTTGGCTGTCGATGACCGAAAGGATCTCCTATTTCTCCGAGTGCCGGACCAGGCCATTGGCCGTCTTGCCGTCAATGGCTCCGAATTTGCCTTCACAGTAGATGATCGCTGTACTGGTCTGTTTTGCGTGGTTGTGAGATGAAAACGGGACAACCGACGCCGGAGCCTTGACGATGGCAAGGTGCTTTTTTGTGTCCAGCGCATGCGGTGGTCCGAGATGTATGATGGAAGCCATGTGATTCCCTCAAATGCTGTCTGGGCCAGCGCGGGGAACGCGGCGGCTCGGTCCTCAGGTGTCGCTGGTCAGTGCGATCAGGCATGCCTCCGCAAGAGCACGATCGGGCTTATCGGCACCCAAGGGCGTGGCCCAGCCAGCCTTTTCAACAATCCCGCGCCGCTGGAACCTGCTGGCATCGTTGATCTCCACCATCAGACCGGTCGCATCGGGGTCGTTGCGTGACTTCTGGACACAATAAGGCGTCAGTGCCGTTGCGGTGGCAGCCATGGATTGCTTGTTCGACATCTCCATCGCGGTGCCCTCGGTCACCCAGCCGCCCCATCCAAATCCGATGATGGCCAAGGCAGCAGCGCCGGCGGCCGCGCCCATGAACGCAGGCTTCGTCCACACAGGGATGTTCATGATTATGTCCAATCGGTTTTGAGAACAGACACGCAAAATCGCGCGCAGGATGCGTTCTTTTAGCACACAATACCATATATCGCCCATGTTTTTTAATGGGCTTGAAATAGCTGATCTGACCGCATACATATAAATCACGGTCACGATTCATAATCGACCATAGAATTTCGAAAAATAATCAGCGTATTTTTACTTCGATATGTTCGAAGCTATTCTTGTATACGCTGCGCGCACAAGAACGCGCGGCCGTTCTGCGCGACCATCGTACGTTTTCCAAGGTATCAGCCATGACCCGCCGAACCACGCAGACCTCTGTCCGATTCTCGTCCGCATTTGATCTGCCGGGGTTTGACCAGCGGCAGCCAGCGGGAGACTACCGCGTCGATTTCGACGAGGAACAAATCGAAGGGATTTCCCGGCTTGCGTGGCGGCGTGTCGGCACTTTCATCCATTTGCCGGCGATCGCGACCCAAGCGTCTATACGACAGACGGTGCCGATAAAGCCGGCTGATCTCGACGCCGCTCTCCAAAAGGACCAGCAAAAACCATGAACATTGCAAGACGTTTCCGGAGCAAAGCAGGGTCAGCTAGAACCGAAGCTCCAACGCACCTCTTCAAGGTCGGGCAGACCGTTACGTTGAAGAGTGAGTTTGGAAGACGAGCCTCGCCCACTGACATTTACCAGATCACGGCGACGCTCCCGCCTCAAGGCGGCTCGCCGCAATATCGCATCCGCAACGACGACGAAGGCCATGAGCGGGTGGCCACGCAAGACAGTCTCGAACAGGCCGATAGTTCGCAGCCCGGTTCTGACGCAACTCTCATCGAAAGGACGTTCGGCGATGGCCAAGGGAAGAAGACGCAGCAATCGCGAGATCAGAAAGCCGAAGAAGGAAAGGCCTCCGCCCAAGACTGAAAGTTCGTTCTCCAAGCAGATCAGCACTGCCGCAGTGGCGGGCTCCTCGCGCGCCAAAGGCAAGGGCTGACACAATGGCACTGGAGTTTCCAAATCTGAGCCGCAGCTTCGACGAAGCACGAAACGCCATACGCTTCAGCGGTTATGACGGCATGACCCAGGTGCCGTTCCTGATCGAGGCGGGAGCACTGCCGAGGTCTGGCAAGACTGCGTTGTCGGAAGAGGAGTGCCTGATGGCATTCGACGCCGCACGCGGCTCGATCCACAATGTGGCGCGCAAAACCTATTCATGCGGAAGGCGCCCGTTTTACACCCTGACCGTCGCCGATTTCTGATTGACCACCGATCAAGCCAAGCGGCTATCTCCGGGTCCGGTTACCGAACGCAGGCGGCGCGAGCCTGAATGGCTCGGCGCAGTTGCCTTCCCCGATTGAAGTGGGCGTGCTGGCGATTTCCGGCAGGATTGCGCTGTCGAAAGCCGAATACCTGATGACGTTCAGCGCTGCCCGCAGATCCACCCTCACACCGCGATGTGCGCGCTGAGCATGGTGGACCGCGTGTGGCGTCCGACGAAAGCAACGAACAAGCGGCCAATGGCAAAAAGGGACCTGCGATGACTCTCATCAAGACCGACTGTTGGATGCCGCTAGCGAAGCTGGCCTCGAGTGCGCTTTTGCTGACCGCGATGGTGGCGTTTTCAGCATTGCCAGTGTGGGCGCAGGACGGCACCGGCCCCCCTCCAGAGAACGCGCATGAGCGGACGTACAATGGCGGCTGGGATTGCGATATCGGATTTCGCCTGACGGACGGGCTCTGCGTCCAACTCGACCTTCCAGCAAACTCCTACGCGACAGGACGATCCTACGGGACGGGTTGGGCCTGCCGCCGCGGCTTTGAAGAGGTGGAAGCCAAAGCCTGCGCGGCGATCTTCGTTCCCGAGAATGCCTTTCTGCGGTCTTCCGGCTTTGATTGGCAATGCGAGCGCGGCTACCGGGAAGATCAAGACATGTGTGTCACCATCGAGCTTCCCGATCACGCTTATCTGACCGGCGAGCCTTCGGGATCGGGATGGGCCTGCAATCGCGGTTTCATGGCTGACGCGGACCGATGTATTCCGATCGCCGTTCCCGCGAACGGGTATCTGACCAACTCGGAGTACGGCGCGGCGTGGGCCTGTGAACGGGGATTTGGTGAAATCGATGGGCGGTGTGATGCGGTCGCAGTTCCGGCAAACGCCTTCCTGGACAATAGGTCTTACGGGCCGGGATGGCGCTGTGAGCGTGGGTATGAGGCCGAAGGCAATGCCTGCATCGAACTGGAGCTGCCCACTAACGCGCATCTCGATCGTGACGGCAATGCGTGGCGCTGCGACAGGGGCTTTCGAGTGACGGATGGTCGGTGCATTCTTGGACGATGACACGTTGCCGAAGGCTCATTTGAAAGAAAGGGCGGGCATGCGCGTGCGCATCGGATGTAACCTGAAGTACGAATTGCCCCAGTCGACACCGCTGATCGCCATACTGAATGTTCATCACTCACGCTTTGGCGACCTTGAACGGGCCGACTATTTGGCAACGTCGCCCAGCGTACCGCTCGAAAACTACCGGGACGGCTTCGGCAATTGGTGCACACGAATGGTAGCGCCCGCCGGCGATTTTGCGATCTCCACCGAGGGTATCTTCCGGGACTCCGGCGAGCCCGACCCGATCTCGCCTGGCGCGCGCGAACATCGGGTCGAGGACCTGCCCTTCGAGACGCTCGTCTACCTTCTCGGAAGCCGTTACTGCGAAACCGACCTCCTCTCGGACGAGGCCTGGCGGCTTTTCGGCAACATTGACCCGGGTTGGGCGCGGGTTCAAGCCATCTGCGATTTCGTGCACGACAGCGTTGTGTTCGACTACATGCAGGCCGATGCGACACGAACGGCCTCGCAAACCCTGTCCGGCCGCCGGGGCGTGTGTCGCGACTTCGCGCATCTCGCCATCGCGTTCTGCCGTTGCATGAACATCCCGTCGCGTTACTGCACGGGCTACCTTAGCGATATCGGCGAGCCTGAACCGCATCCGCCAGGGGATTTCGCGGCCTGGATGGAAGTCTTCCTCGACGGTCGCTGGTGGGTCTTCGATCCGCGCAACAATACCAGGAGGACCGCACGGATCCTCGTGGCCAGGGGCCGCGATGCCGCCGACGTTCCTTTGACGCAGACCTTTGGTCCGAACACCCTGAGGGATTTCCGGGTCTGGACCGTGGAAGCCGAAAGAAGCGACGGGTTTGGAAAAGCCGTAAAGTGCGAGGAGAACAGCCCATGACGGACGGCACCGAAACAGGTTCTGCGATCGAGAAGGCTCGCGGCGACGTGGCCGCGGAGCGCGCTTGCCTGAGATGCACGATGACGTTCTGGAGCGACAGTTTCGGTGAACGGATTTGCCGCCGCTGCAAGAGATCGGCCGCCTGGCGGTCCGCTGTCTCCGTGAGCACCGGACAAAGCCGCCGTCGCTCGTCGGCACGCACGTCGTAGGCGCCGCCTGTGCCGCGAGTCGCGATCACCCACAACACGACGTATCGATACACGACGGCCGTCGCCTTGGCGCCGCACCGGATGATGCTGCGTCCGCGGGAGACCCGTGATCTGACGCTGGTCGCCTTCGATCTGGACATCTTGCCGGCCGCAAGGATCGACTGGTCGCACGACGTGGCGGGAAATGCCATTGCGGCGGCGACCTTCGCGGCGTCCTCGGATGTCTTGACCATCGGTGCGCGGACGATCGTGGACCTGACGGCGCCCGTCTGGCCGGTGTTTGCGATCGCGGCCTCGGCGATCTCGTACCCCTTCACCTATGCCGCCGACGACTGGACCGACCTGGGTACGCTTGCATCGCCGCAATATGCCGATCATGCAGGCCGGCTTTCCGATTGGGTCGAGGCGTTCGTCATGCAACGGCCGACCGATACGCTGTCTTTGCTCAAAGATGTCGCAAACGGGGTGACGGCTCAAATCACTTACCAAAGCCGGGAAACCGAAGGCACCCAGGGACCGCTCGAAACGCTGGACAGGGGCTGGGGCTCCTGCCGCGACTTTGCGGTTCTGTTTGCGGAGGCGGCACGGACGCTCGGGTTTGGTGCGCGTCTGGTGTCCGGCTATCTTTACGATCCGACCGGTGACCGGCTCGGTTCGGCTGCAACCGGCTCCACCCATGCATGGGTCGAAGTCTTTGTCCCCGGCGCCGGATGGATCCCGTTTGACCCAACCAATCGGGCTATCGGATCCGCCAACCTGATACCGGTCGCGGTTGCGCGAAAGATCGAACAGGTGGCGCCGGTGAGCGGCAGTTTTTTCGGAACCGGCGTCGATCTGATCTCGATGGACATTGAGGTGCGCGTCGAGGATGTCTGAAATGCCGGAGCCACAAACTCTGGAGCCATGGTGCGTTCGATCTCGGCTGCGTTCTGCCCCGTCAGTTCCCAAGCCGGAAACCTGATCTCAATGCACTTGCTCGCCGGCAACAGACTTTCGATCGGGCGATGAACAACGGCATCTTGCGCCCGGAGCGCATGGCGACATCGAGGTGGCTCTGTCGCCAACCGGTGGTGCCCGAGCGGACCTGTCACGGCGGCAAACAGCTGGTGCAGTTCAGGCGCCCCTACAAAACACCGCGTTCTGGCGTCGATAAGGAAGGTCTGATGCGCTGCCGCGCCAGCAAGACCGATTGCGATGTTTGCCCGCTGAAGCAGCAATGCTGTTCCAAGGAGCCAGCTCGCAAGGTCCTGCGCTCCATCCACGAGGGCGCACGCAACATGGCGCGCGACATCACCAAGACCGACGCCTATGTGACCGCCAGCTATGCGTGAAACAGGGTCGAGATGTTGTTCGCCCACCTGAAACGCATCATCGGGCTCGACCGGTTGCGCCTCTGGGGACCCAACGGCGCCAGAGATGAGTTCATCCTGGCGGCAACAGTCCAAAATCTCCGCAAGCTCGCAAAGCTGGTGCCGCAACCAGTGTGAAAGGTTAAGCCAGACCCGCCCATCGCTTTGCCAAATCCGACAAGAGCAGCGACTTGTTCAACACCATCTCCGCTTTGCAGCCTTTCGCGCGATTAGGGCCAGCATCCTCAGCGGACAACAGCTCCAACGGAGGCTACCAACGCCGTGGTGTGATCGGGCGACGGGGAGATAGTTGCGTGGAAGCTTCGATCGTGGCTTGCCCTGCGGGGGGTGGGGCGCCAACCTCATCCGCATGCGTCTGGGGCTCGCCACTTGCCTGTGGCTGTGAGAGGCGGGCCTAACGCAACAATCGATCGTCCTGATTCGCGGCGTTGGACTGTAAGCCGAATCTCGGCAAAATCGACAGTCGTCTCGAAATCCGAGTTCAATACGGCGGATTCACGTGTGGAATTCGTACGCGTTTTCAAGGTCTCAAAGCCCACGAAAGCTTGGACATGTAACCGCGCTGTAACCGCGACCGGCCAAAACCCCACAAAGCAACAACTCCCGCGAGCGGGAGAGCGCCGCCAAGCGTCTGAGAAACCGTCTCTGTTCAACCCGGAATTTTGGAGCGGGCGATGAGATTCGAACTCACGACCCCAACCTTGGCAAGGTTGTGCTCTACCCCTGAGCTACGCCCGCTCACGTCCGGCTGGCGCCGAACCGCCGCTTAATGCCGCAAGCCTTGGGTGAATGCAAGTGGGTTTTTGATGCCGTTTCCGGTGGCCCGTCCTGGCCTTGTGTTCGCCGTCCGGCTGCGTCACAAAGCGGCCAAACCGAAGCCCAGCCGCAGGCCCGAAACGCCGCCATGACCGACGATCACAGACAGGACAGCGACGCCACGGCGGCTCCTCCGGCGGTTGCCGCAAAGACCCCGGACGATCTGTTCGCCTTTCTCGACGCCCTGTCGATCGCGACGACGACGCACGAGCATGCGCCGGTCTTCACGGTCGCCGAAAGCCAGGCGTTGCGCGACGAAATCCCCGGCGGGCACACCAAGAACCTGTTTCTGAAGGACAAGAAGGGCCGCTACTTCCTTCTGACGGTGGGCGAGGAGGCGGAGATCGACCTCAAGCGTATCCACACCCGGATCGGCGCGCAGGGCCGTGTCTCGTTCGGCAAACCCGAAGCGCTGATGGCGCTTCTGGGCGTGGTACCCGGCGCGGTCACCTGTTTTGGCGTCATCAACGATGCCGACAACCAGGTGACGCTGATCTTCGATGAGGCGCTGATGGAGCATGAGATCATCAACGGCCACCCCTTGCGCAACGATGCGACGACGTCGATCGCGCGCGACGATCTCAAGCGTTTCGTCGAAGCGACCGGCCACGCCTTCACCATCTTGAATCTGAGCGCGCCCGAGGCGACATAACGCCCATCACGGGATGAATTGCAGAAAAGCGCATCGTCGCGATGCGGGGACAGTGACCATGACCAACAACGACAATCCTTTTGCAACGGGCGGCGGCGCCGGCGGCTATGGCAACCAGACGGTGGATTTCGGCGCAACGCCCGCCAACGGCGCGGCGAACAGCTCGCCCGCAGCGGCGCCCGGCGCGCTGATCAAGGACACGACGACCGCCGACTTTCAGACCGACGTCGTCGCCGAGTCGCGCAACCAGCCGGTGCTGATCGACTTCTGGGCGCCCTGGTGCGGCCCGTGCAAGCAGTTGACGCCGGCACTCGAAGCGGCGGTCCAAAAGGCGGGGGGCAAGGTCAAGCTCGTCAAGATGAACATCGACGAGCACCCGGCCATTCCCGGCCAGATGGGCATCCAGTCGATCCCGGCCGTGCTCGCCTTCGTCGACGGCCAGCCGGTCGATGGCTTCATGGGCGCGCAGAGCGAAAGCCAGGTCGAGGCCTTCATCGACAAGCTGGTCAAGCAGTCCGGCGGCGGCGCGCAGAACGCGGCCATCGAACAGGCGCTCGCCCAGGCAACGGAGGCCGCCGCTGCCGGCGACGTCAACGGCGCCGCCCAGCTCTTCACCATGGTGCTGCAGCAGGAGCCGGAAAACGCCGCCGCCTATGGCGGCATCGCCGCGCTGATGGCCGATCACGGCCAGCCGGACCGGGCGCGCGACATGCTCGACCAGGCGCCCGAATCCATTCGCGAGGCGCCGGAGCTCGCGGCGGTCCGCACCAAGCTGGAGCTTGCCGAAAAGGTCGCACAGATCGGCGATCCGGCGGCGCTCGAGGCGCGGCTTGCCGGCAATGAAGACGACCATGATGCCCGCTTCGATCTGGCGCAGATCCTCAATGCGCGCGGCGAACGCGAGGCGGCCGCCGACCATCTTCTGGCAATCATGAAGGCCGACCGCGAATGGCGCGAGGACGGCGCGCGCACCGAACTGCTCAAGTTTTTCGAGGCATGGGGCCAGACCGACCCGGCGACGGTGAAGGCACGGCGCAAGTTGTCGAGTCTTCTGTTCCGCTGATCCGGGAAGGGCCGGCGGCGGCGCAGGGGTTGCTGGCAGCCGCCGCTGCCCCATCTTTAGCGCCATGAAACACAACAAGTCCCGGCGGTGATCCCATGCAGGCTGGCAACACGGTCTATCGCGATCTCGACGATGTGCCGGCGGTGGTTCCGGTTTTCCCGCTGTCCGGTGCGCTGCTGCTGCCCGGTAGCCAGTTGCCGCTCAACCTTTTCGAGCCGCGCTATCTGGCCATGTTCGATGCCGCGCTCAAGGGCAGCCGCGTGATCGGCATGGTGCAGCCCGTCTTCAGCGGCGAGCAGGGCAAGCCGGACAGGCCGAACCTGTGCAAGATCGGGTGCCTTGGCCGCATTACCGCGTTTTCGGAGACCGGCGACGGGCGCTATCTCATCACGCTGGAAGGCATCTGCCGCTTCCGGATCATCGAGGAACTGTCTGTGACCACGCCGTTCCGGCAGTGCCGCATCGCGCCGTTCGCCGGCGATCTGGCCGACAAGGATGAGGGCGCCGATGTCGATCGCGAGCAGTTGCTGGCCGCCTTCCGCGACTATCTGGAGGCCAACCAGCTCGAAGCGGACTGGGCCAGCGTCAACAAAGCCAACAATGCCGCGCTCGTCAACGCGCTGTCGGTCATGTCGCCCTACGGGCCGGCGGAGAAGCAGGCGCTGCTCGAGGCGCCCGATCTGAAAAGCCGCGCGGAAACGCTGGTGGCGATCACCGAAATGTCGCTGGCGCGCGACAATGATGATTATGCCCGCACATTGCAGTAGGCTTTGCGGGTAGACCGGCCGATTCCCGGAAACCGCGATGACCGACGATCCCAAGCCCGATCCTTCCGATGCCGGTGATGCATCGCCGCCCGTCGGCGGCGAGACAGATGCGCATGGCGGTATCGATCCCAAACTGCTCGACCTTCTGGTCTGCCCGCTGACGAAAAAGACGCTGCGGCACGATGTCGAGGCGAACGAACTGGTGTCGGAAGCCGCCGGCCTTGCCTATCCGATCCGCGGCGGGGTGCCGATCCTGCTGCCGTCCGAAGCGCGCTCGCTGCGTGACGACGATGGCGACGCAGAGCGTGCCTCATGAGCACGGCGAAAGAACCGGCGGCAAAGCGTCACAAGCGCGGCGATGCCCGGCGTGAGGCGCTGGTGCAGGCGGCGGCGGAGCGGTTCTGGACGCGGGGCTATGCGGGCAGTTCGATCGCGCAGGTTGCCGCCGCGGCGGGCGTGCCGCTCGGCAATGTCTATTACTATCACAAGACCAAGGCGGACCTTGCGATGGCCGTCGCCGACCTGTTCGTCGGCCAGACCGAGGCACTGATCGACGAGGTTTCCGCCGAGAGCGACGATCCGCGCGGGCGTCTCAAGGCGCTGGTCGGGCGGTTGCGTGCCTCGCAGGCGCCGCGCCTTGCCCATGGCTGCCCGATCGCGGCCGCCTGCCGCGATTTTCGCGACGAGGCGCCCGAGGCGGCACGCCGTGCGGCCGAAAGTTTTTCGATCCTGACCGGCTATATCGCCGCCGAGCTCGGCCGGACCGGGATGCGTCCGGCTCTGGCGCTGGCGCGCGCGCGGGCGATCGTGTGCGACTGGCAGGGCGGCATCGCGCTCGGCCATGCGCTGGGCGAACCGCCCGTTCTGGCCGAGGCGTTCCTGCGGATGGAACGGCTGGCGACGCAGCCCTGACGCGCCGGAAACTGGCCTTCAAGCCCATGCCGACCGGCCACAATCCGGTCACCAAATGATCCACCGCGCGCCGCCATTGCGACCGATTGTCGCCCTCACCATCACCAAATGTTGCGCCCGTTTGCTTTCGGTTCGCAGTCAGGAGGGTGATGATGACCGATACGATGACGGGCGTGCCGCCGGTGCCGCCGAAACGATCGACCGGGGGGCTGAGCCTTGGGGCAAAATTCTTCGTGCTTGGCATTCTGGCGGTGCTGCTCAGCGTGCCGCTTTTCGCCGTGTGGCTGCTGGTGCAGGACCGGGAGGCCAACTATCGCCGCGCCGTCGCCGAGATCGGTGCCCAGTGGGGCGGCAGCCAGACGCTGACCGGACCGCTGCTGGCGGTGCCGGTCACCGTTCTGTCCAATGTGCGCGGACAGGACGGCCGCACGGTGCAGCGCCGGGTCGGGCGGACGCTGCTGATCGCGCCGGAGACGCTCGATATCACCGGCCAGGTCGATCCCGATCGGCGCAAGCGCGGCATTCATGAAGCCATCGTCTATCAGGCCCGCCTGACGGCTCGCGCGCAGTTCGGCGCGCCCGATCTCGATGCGCTGGCGCAGCCGGTTGTCGCGGCCGACTGGTCTCGCGGCAAGCTGGTCGTGGCGCTCGGCGATCTCAAGGGCATCGAGACGGTTACGATCACGCGCGGCGAAACGGCGCTGGACGATGTGTCGCCGGGTATCGGCATTGGCTCGGCCGTCCGGCAATCGGGCTTCCATGTCCCGGTCGATCTGTCGGGCGGTTTCGCCGATGGCCGGACGACCGCCGGCTTTTCACTCGATCTGGCCTTCAAGGGCTCGCAGACGCTCCGGTTCACGCCGGTCGGCGGGGAGACCAAAGTGGCGCTGGCATCGCCATGGCCGCATCCGAGCTTTTCCGGCGCTTTCCTGCCGGCGGCGCGCTCGGTCGGCGAGCAGGGGTTCGAGGCGTCATGGACCGTGCCGCAACTGGCCCGGCCGATCCCGGCGGTGGCCCTGGCCGATGGCCATGCGCCGCTATCGGCCTTTGCGGACGCGCATTTCGGCGCCGATCTCTATCAGCCGGTGCATTTCTACCGTTTCGTCGACCGGGCGGTGAAGTATGGCGTCCTGTTCGTCGGCGCGGCGTTCCTGGTGATCTTCGCCATCGAGGTGATGTCCGGCGGTCGCATGCATCTGGTCCATTACATGATGACCGGCCTGATGATGATCATCTTCTATGTGCTGCTGCTGGCGCTGGCGGAGATGATCGGCTTTGCGGCGGCCTATGCGGCGGCGGCCGGCGCCACCGGCGCGGTGGTGGCGGGGTTCACGGCAACGCTCTTCGCCGGGCGCCGGTGGGCACTGTCGGCCTTTGGCGGGTTCGCGCTGCTTTACGGCGTGCTTTATGTCGTGCTCAGCCTTGAGGACGCGGCTCTTCTTGCGGGCGCGGTGACCGGATTTGTGATCCTGACCGCGATGATGTTCGGCACCCGCAAGGTCGACTGGTCGGCTGGCGGGTCACCAGCGGTGAAAATCTGACGTCAGATCGGGTCCCCGCGCAGCAGGCGCGGCGCGGGGCCCGCAAGGCCGGCAGCCTGCCGGATGAAGAAGCTCTTGAGCTGCGGCATCCGGTCGACCAGCCCGAGCCCGAGATCGCGGACCGCGCGTACCGGCGCCAGATCGTTGGAGAAGAGGCGGTTCAGCACGTCGGTGGTCACGCCCATCTGCACCGTGTCGAAGCGGCGCCAGCGCTGATAGCGCTCCAGAACGTCGAGCGCGCCGATGTCCTGGCCGAGGCGATGCGCTTCGACCACGGTTTCAGCCAGCGCGGCGGCATCCTTGAAGCCCAGATTGAGACCTTGTCCGGCGATCGGATGGATGCCGTGCGCGGCGTCTCCGGCCAGCGCGAACCGCTCGGCGACGAAATCGCGCGCCAGCGTCAGGCCGAGCGGGTAGGCGCGGGGCCCGTCCTCGACGGTCAGTTCGCCCAGCTTGAGCCCGAAGCGCTGTTCAAGCTCCATTTCGAAGGTGAACGGATCGGCCTTCAACAGGCGTTCGGCATTTTCGGTCGATTCGGTCCAGACGATGGAGGACCGGTTGCCGGTCAGCGGCAGGATGGCGAACGGGCCGGCGGGCAGGAAGTGCTCCTCGGCGCGGCCCTCATGCGGGCGCTCATGGGCGATGGTGGCGACGATGCCGGACTGGCCGTAATCCCAGTGAACGGTTCTGATGCCGGCCATGTCGCGCAGCCGCGAGCGGACCCCGTCGCAGGCGATCAGAAGCCGCGCCTCGACGATCGTGTCGTCGCCGGCCATGATCCGCGTCAGTGCACCGTCGCGCTCGAAACCGGTCACGCCCGCGCCCTGGACGATGGTGACGCCGGCCTCGGCACAGCGCTGGCGCAAAATGCGGTTCATCTCGACATTGGGCAGCATGTGGGCAAACGGCTCGCCCGGCGCCACATCGCCGTCGAAGGTCAGGAATACGGGCCGCACCGGATCGGCGGTGCGGCTGTCGGTGACGATCATCTCGGTCATTGGCTGGGCATGCGGCACCAGCGCGTCCCAGCAGTCGAGCGCCTCGAGCATCTTGCAGGCCGCGGCGGCAATGGCCGATGCGCGGCCGTCCTTTTCCCACACGCCTTCGGGCGCGGCGTCGGCAACGACCACCGACAGGTCCGGCGCGCCTCTTGCGACCGACAGCGCCGTGGCAAGGCCGACATAGCCGGCGCCGGCGACGAACACGTCGCAACGGTCGGGCAGGGCCGGCTTTTTCGCCTTGCTGCGCGCGGATTTCGTGCTTGCCTTGGCCATGGGTCTGCCCTTTCAGCGCCGGTGCGTGTGTCACTTGACTTGATGTGCGCGCTTGTAGCAAGGCGGCAACACGTCGCGCAAATCCGCGCGTTGCCACGATCCCCGAACGGCGAGCCGAAATGTCCCAGGCGATGCAAAAGGTCCTGTCGATCCTCGATCTGGAGGCGGCGGGGGAAAACCGCTTCACGGGCCGCAGCCCGCAATCGGGCTGGCAGCGCGTGTTCGGCGGACAGGTGATCGGGCAGGCGCTGGTTGCCGCGCAGCGCACGGTCGATGCCGCCCGGCATGTCCATTCCCTGCACTGCTATTTCATGCGCCCGGGCGATCCTGCGGTCCCGATCGACTATTCGGTCGACCGGATTCGCGACGGCGGCAGCTTCAACACGCGCCGCGTCGTTGCCGAGCAGGGCGGTCGCGCGATCTTCTCATTGTCGGCCTCCTTCCAGCATGACGAGCCGGGCCTCGACCATTTCATGCCGATGCCGCCCGAGGTGCCGATGCCCGAGGCGCTGATGGGCGAAAGCCAGCTGATCGAGAGCTTCATCGACAAGGTGCCGGACAACATCCGCCGCTACTGGCTGCGCGAGCGGCCGATCGAATTGCGCCCGGTTTCGTTCACCCATTATGTCAGCCGCGAGAAACTGCCGCCGGTGCAGCATGTCTGGGTGCGGGCGACCGGCCCGGTGCCCGACGACCGCGCGCTTCAGGCCGCCGTTCTCGCCTATCTGTCGGACATGACGCTGCTGGACACCTCGCTGTTTGCGCATGGCCGTGCGATCTTCGATCCGGACCTGCAGGTGGCGAGCCTCGACCACGCCATGTGGTTCCACCGCCCGCACAAGCTCGACGACTGGCTGCTCTATGCCCAGGACAGCCCCAATGCGTCCGGCGCGCGCGGCTTCACCCGCGGCGGGCTCTACACGCGCGACGGCGTGCTGGTGGCGTCGGTCGCCCAGGAAGGGCTGATCCGCCTCCGCAAGCGCTGAAAAAACGAGCAGATCGGCGATTTTGCACAATATTTGTGCGCTTGATGGTTTCCGCCGTGCCCGCTTTCCGAGCATCATATAAAAAAGCCTTTTGAAAACAGCGGTTTGCCAAACTGGCACGCTGTGTGACTCCTCGTTGTGCGATGCAGCGTGCCCATAGGGCCGGCGCGCTGTGATGTCCGCCGGCGGCATGGTGCCGCTGCGGCAAGCAAACGGGGAAGACAAGCGCATGAAAATAGTCATGGCTATCATCAAGCCCTTCAAGCTCGACGAGGTGCGCGAAGCGCTCACAGGGCTGGGCGTTCAGGGCCTGACCGTGACGGAGGTCAAGGGTTATGGGCGCCAGAAGGGACACACCGAGATCTATCGCGGCGCCGAGTACGCGATCAGCTTCCTGCCCAAGCTGAAGATCGAACTGGTCGTCGACGACGACATGATCGACAAGGTGCTGGAAGCCATCGCCGGAGCCGCCAAGACCGGCCAGATCGGCGACGGCAAGATCTTCGTCCACTCCATTGACCAGGCGGTGCGCATCCGCACCGGCGAAACCGATTCCGAAGCGCTGTGACGCCGCTTCGCCATTCAGGAGTTCTCCACCCATGACACAACGCAAACTTGCAACACTGGCGGGCACCGGCCTTGCGGCGACCATGATGATGGTGGCGCCCGGTTTCGCCCAGGAGGCGGCCGAAGCCGCCTCGACCGCGCCGTCGGCCGAGGTCCAGTACATCTTCAACACGCTGCTGTTCCTGATCGGCGGCTTCCTGGTGATGTGGATGGCGGCCGGCTTCGCCATGCTCGAGGCGGGGCTCGTCCGCTCCAAGAACGTCTCGATGCAGTCGCTCAAGAACATCGCGCTCTATTCGATCGCCGGCCTGATGTACTGGATCGTCGGCTACAACCTGATGTACGCCAATGTCGATGGCGGCTTCATCGGCTCGTTCGGACCCTATTCGTTCGATCCGGTCGGAGGCGATGCGCTCGACACGGGCTATTCGACGGCGTCCGACTGGTTCTTCCAGATGGTGTTCGTGGCGACCGCAGCCTCGATCGTCTCGGGCACGCTCGCCGAACGCATCAAGCTGTGGCCGTTCCTGATCTTCGTGGTCGTGCTGACCGGCTTCATCTACCCGATCGCCGGTTCCTGGCAGTGGGGCGGCGGCTGGCTCAGCGAGATGGGCTTCTCCGACTTCGCCGGCTCGACGCTGGTGCACTCGGTCGGCGGCTGGGCGGCACTCGCCGGCGCGATCCTGCTGGGCGCTCGTACCGGCAAGTTCGGCGCGGACGGCTCGGTCCATCCGATGCCCGGCTCGTCGATCCCGCTGGCAACGCTTGGCACGTTCATCCTGTGGCTCGGCTGGTTCGGCTTCAACGGCGCCTCGCAGCTCGCAATGGGCACGATCAGCGACGTCACCGACGTCAGCCGTATCTTCGCCAACACCAACCTGGCTGCCGCTTCGGGTGTCGTGACGACGATCGTTCTGCTGCAGATCCTCTACAAGAAGATCGACACCACGATGGTCCTCAACGGCGCGCTGGCCGGTCTCGTCTCGATCACCGCAGAGCCGCTGGCACCGTCGATCTGGCAGACCGTCATCATTGGCGGCATCGGCGGCGCGATCGTCGTCTTCACGGTTCCGCTGCTCGACAAGCTGAAGATCGACGACGTGGTCGGCGCCATCCCGGTTCACCTGTTCGCAGGCATCTGGGGCACGCTGATCGTGCCGTTCTCGAACGGCGACGCGAGCTACGGCGTGCAGCTTATCGGCATCCTGGCCTATGGCGTGTTCACGCTGGTCGCCTCTTTCGTGGTCTGGTTCATCCTGAAGGCCGCGATGGGCATCCGCGCCAGCGAGGAAGAAGAGATGATGGGCCTGGACATGTCGGAAACCGGCGTCGAGGGCTATCCGGAGTTCACACGCGGCTAATGCCGCCCCGCGGGGCCGGCCGACATGCCGGCCCCTGCATTTCGACAAGGCCCGAAAGGGCCGTTCCAATCCCGTCGTGATGGTCACCATCACACAAACTGACCCGGTCCCTGTGACCGGGTCTTTTTTGGTTTGCGGGGCATCCGGGCGGAGCGCCATGGTTAATGTGCGTTTAACCAGTGCCCGCTAGGCTTCGGCGCGACATCGCAGCCAATCTCCAGACCGCACGCGCACGGGACCTACAATGTCGGCAGACCGTTTCGACCCCCATCACGGCCACGCAGACCTCGCCGACGGCGCATTTGCAGCGGATATGGCGGGTGCCCACGGCTCCGTCGGGGACTGGCTGCGCCGACAGGTTCGTTTCGCGGCCGGATGGGCGCTTCTTGCAATTGCCGGTTTTATCGTCCTTTCGCTGCTCGGCTGGAACGTTGCCGACCCCAGCCTCAGCCACGCCACCGAAGCGCCCGTCACCAACTGGATGGGCTATCCGGGCGCGGTGACCGCCGATCTGGCCATGCAGTTCTTCGGGCTGGCCGCGCTGGCAGCGCTTGTTCCATTGGTCGCCTGGGCCGTGGCGCTGATCCGCGACCAGGTTCCGAACCATGCCGGGCGCCGGATGGCGGCATGGTTCGCGGGCGCCCTTGGTGCCGCGGCGGCGATTGGCTGCCTGCCGCCGACCGCCGGCTGGCCGCTGCCGTCGGGCCTTGGCGGTGCGCTGGGCGACATGGTGCTTCGTGTGCCCGGCACATTCACCGGCGGCTATCCGTCAGGCTTCGCCGCGGTCGTCGTCGCGCTCGTCATGGCGCCGCTTGCGGCCGTTCTTCTGGCGTTGGCGAGCGGGATCGGCTGGCGCGGAACCGATGACGACCGGCCTTTCGATGCCGACGATGACGAGGAAGAAGGCGGTTCGCTGATCACGATCGGAGCGCTCCTGCACGGCATCTATGCGCTGCGCACGGCCGCCCGCCGCGTTCTGCCCGCCGATGCGTTCGGGGGCATGGTTCGCCGCCGCTCCGCTTCCACGCCGGTGCCCGCCACGCCGCGGGCCGAGCCGCAATTGGAGCCGTCGATGGACGCGATGCCGGCGCCGGACGCCGACGCCGCGCAATGGCAGGATGCCGGGGACTGGGCACCGCAGCCGGCGCCGACGGAGGCGATGCCGGAGCTGCTCCCCACCGAGCAGGCCGCGACGCGCGTCGCCGCGCCCGCGCCGCCGCCCAAGCCGAGCGTGCGTGTTCAGCGCGAGGCGCAGCCCTCGCTGATCAAGGACGGCGTGTTCGAGCTGCCGCAGATCCACTATCTGAACGAACCCAGGAACATCGTCCGCGACGAGACGCTGTCGGACGAGGCGCTCGAACAGAACGCCCGCCTTCTGGAAGGCGTGCTTGAGGATTTCGGCGTCAAGGGCGAGATTATCCAGGTCCGCCCCGGACCGGTGGTCACGCTTTACGAACTCGAGCCGGCGCCGGGCATCAAGTCGTCCCGCGTGATCGGCCTGGCCGAGGACATCGCCCGCTCGATGAGCGCCATCGCCGCGCGCGTCGCCGTCGTTCCCGGCCGCAACGCGATCGGCATCGAACTGCCCAACGCCCGGCGTGAGACGGTCTATCTGCGCGAACTGATCTCCTCGCAGACCTACGACAAATCCAAGGCGAAGCTGTCGCTGACGCTGGGCAAGACGATCAATGGCGAGGCGGTGATCGCCGATCTGGCGAAGATGCCCCACCTGCTGGTCGCCGGCACCACCGGTTCGGGCAAATCGGTGGCCATCAACACGATGATCCTCTCATTGCTCTACAAGATGACGCCGGACGAGTGCCGGCTGATCATGATCGATCCGAAGATGCTGGAACTGTCTGTCTATGACGGCATTCCGCATCTTCTGACGCCCGTCGTCACCGATCCCAAGAAAGCGGTCGTCGCGCTCAAATGGACCGTGCGCGAGATGGAACAGCGCTACAAGAACATGTCCAAGCTCGGCGTGCGCAACATTGACGGGTTCAACACCCGCATCCGCGAGGCCAAACGCAAGGGCGAGGAGCTGAGCCGTACCGTCCAGACCGGCTTCGACCGGGAGACGGGCGAGGCGATCTACGAGACCGAAGCGCTCGATCTGCACGTCATGCCCTATATTGTCGTGATCATCGACGAGATGGCCGACCTGATGATGGTCGCCGGCAAGGACATCGAGGGCGCCGTCCAGCGCCTGGCGCAGATGGCGCGCGCCGCAGGCATCCACGTGATCATGGCCACGCAGCGTCCGTCGGTCGATGTCATCACCGGCACGATCAAGGCCAACTTCCCGACGCGCATCTCCTTCCAGGTGACCTCGAAGATCGACAGCCGCACGATCCTGGGCGAGCAGGGCGCCGAACAGCTTCTGGGCATGGGCGACATGCTCTATATGGCCGGCGGCGGCCGGATCCAGCGTGTCCACGGCCCGTTCGTTTCCGACGAAGAGGTCGAGGATGTCGTCAGCCACCTGAAGGCGCAGGGCGTGCCGCAGTATCTCGACGCGGTCACCGAGGATGACGAGGAAGACGAGGCCGGCTCCGAAGGCGGCGCGGCGGGCGCCGGCGGCGCAAGCGACAGCGAAGACCCCTACGACCAGGCGGTCGCCATCGTCATCCGCGACCGCAAGGCGTCGACCAGCTACATCCAGCGGCGGCTCGGCATCGGCTACAACCGCGCCGCCACGCTGATCGAACGGATGGAGCAGGAAGGCGTCATCGGGCCGGCCAACCATGCGGGAAAACGCGAGATCCTGGTTCCGTCCGAAGAAGAACGCATGGCGGGCATGTGACCATGCCGCGACGATGTGTGATCCATGACACGTCGTCCGCGTCCGGCTTCGCCTTAGTGAAGTCAAACTGTGACTCCAGATGAACCGCAAAAGACGACCCACCGATTCCGGGAAACCACCATGACCGACGCAAAAAGAGCCCACCGGACCCCGATGACCCGCCGCGGCGCGCTGACCGCCGGCGCTGGTCTCATCGCCGCCTTCGCGCTGCCCGGCGCGACGCGCGCCCAGGCTTCGGGCGCCCCGCAGCAGATCGCCGACCATTTCACCCGCGTGCGCACCATGATGGGCGAGTTCGTGCAGTTCGGCCCGTCCGGCGAGCAGACCGGCGGCCGCTTCTTCATCGAACGGCCCGGACGTGTGCTGTTCCTTTACGAGGAGCCGTCCAACATCCGCGTGGTTGCCGACGGCCGTTCGGTGCTGGTCAACAACACCAAGCTCGACACCTGGGATGCCTATCCGCTCAACAAGACGCCGCTCAACCTGGTGCTCGGCGACCGCATCGATCTGAGCGGCGGGCGCGTGCAGAGCGTGGTGGAGGCCGAGGACCTGACGACGATCGTCCTGCAGGACAAGCAGATATTCGGTGATTCGACCATCACCATGATGTTCGATCCGTCGAGCTACGATCTGCGCCAATGGACCATCCGCGATGCGCAGGGCAAGGACACGACCGTCATGATCTTCAATGTCCGCGAGGGCGTGACCTTCGGCGAAGGCACGTTCGACATCGACTATGCGCGGGTGCGCGAGAAAGACCCCAGCTATTCGCGCTGACCGTCTTCCGGCACGACAAGGAACTTGTGTGCGACGGCCGCTCCATCGGGGCGGCCGCTTGTTTTTGAGCCCCGGCGGGGCGAGAAGGCACCCGGTTCACGAGTTCAGGACCATTTTCCTTTCGCCACGATCCGGCCTTACCGATGACGCAGCCCTTCACCATCGCCACCTGGAACATCAATTCGGTGCGCCTCAGGCGCGGGCTGGTGGAGCGGTTTCTCGCCGAGCATGCGCCGGACATACTGTGTCTGCAGGAAATCAAGTGCCAGGACGACCAGTTCCCGGCCAAGGCGTTCGCCAGGGCGGGCTATGAGCATGTCGCACTGCACGGCCAGAAGGCCTATCACGGCGTGGCCACGCTTTCGAAAATACCCTTCTCAAGCGTCGAAAGGCGCGATTTTTGCGGTTTGGGCGATGCCCGGCACGTGGAATGCACGGTCGATGTGAACGGCAGCCGCATCCGCGTGCACAATTTCTACGTTCCGGCCGGCGGCGACGAGCCCGATCCCGCCATCAATCCGAAATTCGCGCACAAGCTGAAATTCCTCGACGAGATGCGGGCGATCACCACCGAGACCGGTGCGCATGACGCCGCGCTTCTCGTCGGCGATCTGAACATCGCGCCGCTGGAAAACGATGTCTGGTCACACCGGCAGCTGCTGAAGGTGGTCAGCCACACGCCGGTCGAGACCGAGACGCTGGAAGAGTTGCGGCGCGAGGCGGGCTGGGCCGACCTGATGCGTCATCATGTTCCCGGGGACCAGAAGCTGTTTACCTGGTGGAGCTACCGCGCCAGGGACTGGGCCGCGTCCAATCGCGGCCGGCGGCTCGATCACATCTGGGGATCGGAAGCGTTGCGCGGGGCGCTCACCTCGATGAATGTGCTGACCGAGGCGCGCGGGTGGGAAAAGCCTTCCGACCATGTGCCGGTCGTCGCTCGGTTCGCGCCATAGGCCCGTCAGAGTTCGGGTGCCTGCCGGAGGCGCCGTTCGGCGACCTCGATGTCCTTGATGAGCTGTTGCAGATCGTCGGAAAGCTGCCGATGGATGGCCATGGCCGTTTCCGGATATTCCGCCAGCATGCGGCGGAACAGGGCACGGCTGATCCGCAGCACCTCGGTCTCGGTGTCGGCCTGGGCGTCGGTCATCCACTGGGTTTCGGTGATCAGGGCCAGTTGGCCGAGCACACTGCCCGGACCGGCGCTCTGCACCGGCTTGCCGCCATCGGGCGCCGACCGCGACAGCGTGACGGCTCCGCTGACGATGACGAAGCCGCAATCGGCGCGATCGCCCTGGCGATAGAGTCTCCGGCCGGCGCGAAACTGAAGCCGTTCGGCGCCGAATGCCAAAAGGCGCAGCTGCTCGGCAGTCAACTGCTGGAACAGGCCCGCCGCCGAAAGGGCGCGTATGTCATCGTTCAGCGTCATGAAAGGCTCGGGCGCCACCGGCATGATTGCCGGCGTCGCTGTTACATGACCGGCGCGCCGTTGGAAAGGACGGCGCCGCCAAAGGGCATGTCCGCATGTGGACGCAGGGCCGCTTTGCCCCGAAATGTCCGACTTCGGACGAAACCGTTCAGGGCACCAGCTTGTAGCCGCCGCTTTCGGTCACCAGAAGGGATGCGTTGGAGGGATCGCTCTCGATCTTCTGGCGCAGCCGGTAGACGTGAGTTTCCAGCGTGTGGGTCGTCACGCCCGAATTGTAGCCCCAGACCTCTTCGAGCAGCGTGTCGCGGGTCACCACCTGGGCGCCGCTGCGGTAGAGGTATTTGATGATCGAGGCTTCCTTCTCGGTCAGGCGGATCTTGCGGCCGTTGCCATCGACCAGCATCTTCTGGCTCGGCGTGAACGTGTAGGGGCCGACCGAGAAGGTCGCGTCCTCGCTCTGCTCGTGCTGGCGCAGCTGCGCGCGGATGCGGGCCAGCAGCACGGCGAACTTGAACGGCTTGGTGACATAATCGTTGGCGCCCGCTTCCAGCCCGAGAATGGTGTCGGAATCGGTGTCGTGGCCGGTCAGCATGATGATCGGCGCCTTGAAGCCGCCCTTGCGCAGGATCTTCACCGCCTCGCGGCCGTCCATGTCGGGCAGGCCGACATCCATCACCACCAGGTCGATCATCGCGCCGCGCGCCGCCTCGACGCCCTTGGTGGCACTGGCGGCCTGCAGCACGTCGAACTCCTCGTAGAGCGAGAGTTGCTCGACCAGCACTTCGCGCAGATCATCGTCATCGTCGACAAGCAACAGCGTTCGGGTCGTCATGATCCACCTTCATCGGTTCGGCCCGTGCGGTTGCGCGGGAAGGGTCAAGTATCTGGCCCTTTTGGCATCTTAATGGCAGTTTGCGTGTCAACAAAGGCTCAACTTTGCGTGTCTGCCGCGTCAGCGCACCGTGAATGTCCGTGAGCGAACAAGGCGCCGGCACCCATGCTCACAACCATTGAAGTAAGGCGCAAACCGGGCGAGAGCGCACGCGGCGTACTGATTGCCGGCGCTCGGACGCTGTCATGCGCGCTGGGACGTTCAGGCCCCTCGATCTTCAAGCGCGAGGGCGATGGTGCCACGCCCGCCCATGCCGCCATGCGACCGCTTTGGGGTTATTGGCGCCCCGACAAGGGCGTTCGGCCGCGATCTATCCTGCCGCTGCACCGGATCGGGCCGGATGACGGCTGGTGCGATGCGCCGGAACACCCGTCCTACAACGCGCCCGTGCGGCTGCCGTTTGCCGCCTCGCACGAGGTCATGCGCCGCGCCGATTGCCTTTATGACATCTGCATCGTGCTCGACTGGAATATGGCGCCGCGCGGCCGCGCACGGCATCGCGGATCGGCGATCTTCCTGCACATGGCCAAGCCGGGCTACCCGCCCACGGCCGGCTGCATCGCGCTGGCACGCCGTGATCTTGAATGGCTGGTCGCCCGGATCGACCGGCGCAGCCGCTTCGTCGTCGTGCGCTGATCAGACGCCGATCAGGCCGATCACGGCGCCCATGACCGTGGCGACCAGCAGCCAGTGAGCGCCGTCGATCAGCGTCAGGTCCCATCCGGCGTTCTGGTAGCGGTGGTTGATCGCCATGGTGGTGGCGATGAAGCCGGCCCAGACGAAAAGACCCGAGATGATGCCGTTGCGCAGGGTGACCTGTCCGTCGCCGAGATGGCCGATCAGCCCTGCCAGAACGAAGGCCATGACGAGCTGGCAGGCGAAGGTGATGGCAAACAGGGCCGGGCCGAACCTGGCGTCTTCGGGTGCGATTCCAGCCGCCTTCATCCACGGCCTGGACAGGGCACTGTAATAGACCGCGCCGACAATGAATGCGCACACCGTGGCGGCGAGCACCGCCCAAAGGTTGATACCGCCAAATGTCACCGCTGCCTCCTGCTTTGACCGCTGGCAGACAAACACCATGCCGCTTCGCGATCAAGCGGCACGCCAGCCGCCGCCGCTCACACTTTTTTGCTTGGCAAATCAGCGCGAAGGCGCCACCTTGATCGTGTGTTCAACGAAGTGAAAGGAGGTGATCCGATGTCGAGTGGTTCCATGGGTCCGGTTCGGTCTTTGCGGGTCATCATCCGTTGGAGCAGTCTCTGACGGCGTGAGCGCCCCGCGCAGCCGGTGACGCCCTGAAGGGCGCAAGGCCTGACGGTCGGCCGGAGACATGAATTGCGGAAGGGCCGCCCGAGCGATCGGGTGGCCCTTTTTCGTGCTTGCCGTCCTCTCTCTTGCGCTTGGCGCGCGCTTGGGGTTGGCCGGTTCAGAAGTCGATCGCCAGGCCCTTGACCTCCCAGTCGCCGTATCGGGCCGGGTCCTTGCCGCCGCGTCCGCCGCGTTCGGCTTCCGCCTGCGCCTCGAACCGGTCGACTTCGGCGCGGCGCGCTTCGGCTTCCTTCAGGGCGCGCTGGGCCGCCGGCGGCAGATCCTCGAAACGCCGCGCCGGCGCTTGGTCGGCATCCGGATCGGATGTGATGTCCTCGCTCGCCATGCAGCCCCCTTCGGTCGATTGTTGAAACTCTGACGGCGCTCATCCATTTATATGGCGGCCCCGGGGGCCGCGTCCAGCAGCCCCGCAAGAACAGCGACGATGATGGAGTTGCACCCGATGAACATGATCAAGACCGCCATGCTGATCGCCTTCATGACGGCGCTGTTCATGGGCATAGGATATCTGATCGGCGGTACGGGCGGGATGATGATCGCGTTTGCCATCGCGGTCGTCATGAACGGCTTTTCCTACTGGAACGCCGACAAGATGGTGCTGCGCATGAACGGCGCGGTGGAGGTCGATGAGCAAAGCGCGCCCGAATATTACGGCATGGTGCGCGATCTGGCCGCCAATGCCGGCCTGCCCATGCCGAAGGTCTACATCATCAACCAGGAGCAGCCCAATGCGTTCGCCACGGGCCGCAATCCCGAAAACGCCGCCGTTGCCGCGACGACCGGCCTTTTGGACCAGCTGACGCCCGAGGAGGTGGCCGGCGTGATGGCGCATGAACTGGCCCACATCCAGAACCGCGACACGCTGATCATGACGATCACAGCGACGCTGGCCGGCGCGATTTCCATGCTGGGCAATTTCGCGCTTTTCTTCGGCTCGGGCCGCGACAACAACAATCCGCTGGGCATTGTGGGCGTCCTTATCGCAATGATCGTCGCGCCGTTTGCCGCAATGATCGTGCAGATGGCGATCAGCCGGACGCGCGAATATTCAGCCGACCGGCGCGGCGCGGAGATTTGCGGCCGGCCCGACTGGCTGGCCAGCGCCCTTGCCAAGATCGCCCGGGCTGCCGGCCGTTCGGTGAACGTGCCCGCCGAGCGCAATCCGGCGACGGCGCACATGTTCATCATCAATCCGCTCAACGGCCAGCGTGCCGACAGCCTGTTTTCCACCCATCCGGACACGCAGAACCGGATCGACGCGCTGATGGCGATGACCGATGCCGGCGGCCCGCCGGCACGGCCGCATCGGCCCGAACCCGCCCCGCGCCGCACATCGGGCGTTCCGGGCACCGGCAATCGCTGGGGCCGTTCTCATGACGGCAGCGACGGCAATGGCGGACCCTGGGGTTGAGCGCCTCCGCCCGCCGTCGCAAGCCCACAAAACGCACAGCCACACATGGCGCAGCAGAACGGCCCGGCCTCGCCGCCCGGCTGGCGGGCCAGCGCCTTTTGAGCGCGATCGTCGATTCGCGCACGCCGATGGATGCGCTGACCGACGACAGCCACGGCCATCCGCATTATCTGGCGCTCGATGCGCGCGACCGGTCGCTTGTCCGCGCCATGCTGATGGCGGCGCTGCGCCACCGGGGCGATCTCGAAGCGCTGATCGACCGGTTCACCGACCGGCCGCTGCCCGGCGGCGCCGCATCGCTGCGCGCCATCATCCATCTCGCGCTGGCGCAGATCCTGTTCCTCGACGTGCCGGACCACAGCGCCGTCGATCTTGCGGTCGAGGCGGCGCGCACCGACCCGCGCAACCGGCGCTTCGCCGGTCTGGTCAATGCGCTTTGCCGCCGCGCAGTACGCGACCGGGAAAAGATTCTCGACGCGATCGCCCGGTCACCGTTGCGCGCGCCGGCATGGTTCGCCGAGCGGCTTACCGAGATCTATGGTGCGGACAGGGCGCTTGCGATCGAAGCGTGCCACCGGCGGCCGGCGCCGATCGATCTGACGCTGGCCGACGAAAGCCCCGAAAACGTGGTGCTGTGGGCGGAACGGCTCGGCGCTATCGCGCTGCCCACCGGTTCGCTGCGCCTGACGTCCCATACGGCAATCACGGAGTTGCCCGGATATGCCGATGGCGTCTGGTGGGTTCAGGACGCGGCGGCGGCGATCCCCGCGCGCCTGTTCGGCGATGTCGCCGGCCAGCGGGTTCTCGACCTTTGTGCGGCGCCCGGCGGCAAGACCGCGCAACTGGCCGCGCGCGGCGCCACCGTCACCGCGCTCGACCAGTCGGCGAACCGGCTCAAGCGCCTTGCCGCCAATCTCGACCGGCTCGGCCTGGCCGATCGCTGCGAGACGGTTGCCGCGAGCCTGTTCGATCATGGGGCGGACGTGCCGTTCGATGCGGTCCTACTCGATGCGCCGTGCTCGTCGACCGGCACCGTGCGGCGGCACCCCGACGTGCCCTGGACCAAGACACCGGACGACATCGCCAAACTGGCCGCGCTGCAGGCGCGGATGCTGGAGAGGGCGGCCGACTTCGTCGCGCCCGGCGGAACGCTGGTCTTTTCCAACTGCTCACTCGATCCGAGCGAGGGCGAAGACGTGGCGCGCGCCTTTTCGCGCGAACATGCAAACTTCGAGCCTCTTCCGGCGACCGATGACGACCTGCCCGGCCTTTCATCGGCGATCACCGGGGAAGGATTTGTCCGAACCACACCGGCGGATCTGCCGCTTGCCGGCGATGAGGCGCGGCTTGGCGGGATCGACGGTTTTTTTGCCGCGCGCTGGCGCCGTAGGGTCTGAAAAACGACAATAAAGCATTGGTTTGGCATAGCTGCGCAATGCAGTTATGGTTTCAGCCGATTGGGGAATCGGGGCGGAAGCCGTGGCACGTTCTCGCTGGAATGCGCAGCCGGGATACTGGGGAGTCAGCACCGGCCTGCTGTGGGAACGGCTGCGCTACCGGCTGCAGTCCGGCTCGATCACCAATTGGCAGCTTGTCGGCCCGGTTCCGGCGCGGCTGCTGCTGTCGCCGTCATGCCTGCGGCCCAGCGATCCGCTTCTGGCGCGCGACTTCTATCAGGGGCGCTACAGCTTCGGCGGGCGCACGGTCGAGACCGGCAGCCAGTCGCCCTTTCTGGCGGAGCCGCCATCGGCGGCCTGGTATGCCGAACTTCACGGCTTCCGGTGGCTGCGCCATCTCGCCGACGCCAACACCGATCTTGCGGCAGCGCAGGCACGCGCGCTGATCGAGGACTGGATCAGCGGCTACGGCAAGCGGCTGCGCGAACCGGCCTACGACCTGCCGACCACCGCCAGCCGCTTGATTGCCTGGATCCAGCACGCCCGCTTCTTTCTGCAGAGCAGCGAGCACGGTTTCTACCGCCGTTTCATGATGTCGCTGTCGCGGCAGGTTCGATATCTGCGCAACGCGCTGCGCGGCTATCCGGACTGCATCGACACGCTACAGGCGCTGATCGCCCTGTCGGTCGCTTCGCTCGCCATCCCGACGGCCGAGCGCCGCCAGCAGCGCATTGCCCGGCAGCTCGAATTCCAGCTCAAGCGCCAGATCCTGCCAGACGGTGCCCATGTCAGCCGCAACCCGGCGCATCTGCCCGAACTGCTCGCCGATCTTCTGCCGCTGGCGCAATGCTATGTGGCCGCCTCGCGGCCGGTGCCGCCCGAACTGGTGCGTGCCGTCGACCGGATGTTTCCGCGCCTGCGTGCCATGCGCCACCGCGACGGGCATCTGGCGATGTTCCACGGTGCCGGATATGACAAGACAGACCTGATCGCCGCCGTGCTGCGGCTCGACCAGACCGAGGGCAAGACCGGGCCGCATGCGGTCCAGAGCGGCTACTATCGGCTCGAGGCCGGCGACACGGTGATCATCGCCGACACCGGCACGATACCGAAGGGCATTGACGGGGCGAACTGCCATGCCAGCGCGCTGGCCTTCGAACTGTCGACGCTGCGCGGCCGGATCGTCACAAATCTGGGCGTCGACCGGCTGCTGCGGGCTGATTTCGGGCCGGTCGCCCGCGCCACCGCCGCCCATTCGACGCTTTCGGTGGGCGATGTGTCGTCGGCGCGCTTTCGCCGCTTCGCCGGCGCGCCCCGAAGGCATGACTGGCGCGCGGTGTCCGGTCCGCGCCGGGTCGCGGTCTCCGACTGGCAGAGCGACGGCATGACCGGCTTTTCGGCCGAACATGACGGCTATCAGCGCGTCTTTGGCCTTGTGCATGAACGCGGCATCGCAGTCCGGCCCGATGGCGGCCGTGTCGACGGGTACGATCTGCTGCGCCCGCCCTCCGGCCGCAAGCCGCATGCGGTTGCGGCGCAATTGCGCTTTCATTTCCATCCGGGCGTGCGCGTGAGCGCGACGCAGGCGGCCAACACGTTCCTGCTCTCTCTCGAAAGCGGCGAACGCTGGGCGTTCCGCGCCATCGGTGCGCCCGCCGCGATCGAGGAAAGCCTCTTTCTGGCGGCCGTCGCCGGCCCCGTGCGCACGGCGCAGATCGCGATCGGCATCGAGTGGCCGGAGACCGAACGGGTGAGCTGGCGCTTCGAGCGACTGTCCGACTGACAGCCCGACGATTTGCTGTGCGTTGCGGACCGGCCGTGGCGGGCTGGCGGTGGGCAATCGGCGTGGCGCCATGATAAGCGGGCGCCATCATCCGTCCCAGCCGAGGAAGTCCGCCCATGGCCGTCGCCGCCAAGACCATCGCACCGCCCGACCGCGTGCCCGTGCGCCGGGCGCTATTGTCGGTGTCCGACAAGACCGGGCTGGTCGAACTGGCGGCCGCGCTCGCGGCGATGGACGTCGCGCTGGTCTCGACCGGCGGGACGCGCCGGGCACTGGCCGATGCCGGGCTCGCGGTTACCGACATTTCCGAAGTGACCGGGTTCCCTGAAATCATGGACGGAAGGGTGAAGACGCTGCATCCCAAGGTGCATGGCGGGCTTCTGGCCGTGCGCAACGATCCCGACCATCAGGCCGCCATGACCGAACATGGCATCGAGGGCTTCGATCTGGTCGTCGTCAATCTCTACCCGTTCGAAGAGGTCGTCGCGTCGGGCGGCGATGAGGCGACGACGATCGAGAACATCGACATTGGCGGCCCGGCCATGGTGCGGGCCTCGGCCAAGAACCATGGCCATGTGGCGATCGTCACCGACCCGGACGACTACGACATGGTGCTCGGGCATCTGTCGGACGGCAAGGGCACGACCGATCTTGCCACGCGCCGCCGCCTCGCGGTCAAGGCGTTCAAGCGGACGGCGAGCTATGATGCGGCGGTTTCCCGCTGGATGGAGACGGCGTTCGATGCCGAACCGTTCGATGCGCTCGATGCGCTGGGCGGGCGCCGTGTCGCGACGATGCGCTATGGCGAGAACCCGCATCAGGCGGCAGCGCTTTATCTGACCGGCGAGACCCGCCCGGGCGCTGCCACGGCGAGGGTACTGCAGGGCAAACCGCTCTCCTACAACAACATCAACGACACGGACGCGGCCTTCGAGCTGGTCAGCGAGTTTGGCGCGGAGACGCCGGCGGCGGCCATCATCAAGCATGCCAATCCGTGCGGCGTCGCGCGCGCCGGAACGCTGATCGACGCCTATCGCGCCGCATTCGATTGCGACCGCACATCGGCGTTCGGCGGCATCGTCGCGTTCAACCGTGAACTGGACGCCGAAACCGCCCGCGCCGTGCTTGAGATCTTCACCGAAGTCGTCATTGCGCCGGCGATCAGCGACGGCGCGCGCGAGGCTTTTGCGGGCAAGCCCAATCTGCGCCTTCTGCAGACCGGCGGGCTCGCCGATCCGCGCGCGCCGGGCTTCGTCGTCCGGCCGGTCGCCGGCGGCTATCTCAAACAGGGGCGCGACGCGGCGGTCGTCGGCGACATGGCCCTGCGCGTCGTCACCAAACGGGCGCCGGACACGCGCGAAATGAACGATCTGAAATTCGCCTTCCAGGTTGCCAAACACGTCAAGTCGAACGCGATCGTCTATGCGCGCGACGGCGCCACCGTGGGCATCGGCGCAGGCCAGATGAGCCGTGTCGATTCAAGCCGCATCGCCGCGCGCAAGGCGGTCGACGCCGCCGAGGCGCTCGGTCTCGCCGAGCCGAAGACCAAGGGATCGGTGGTTGCCTCGGACGCGTTCTTTCCGTTCGCGGACGGATTGCTGGCGGCCGTCGAGGCGGGCGCGACAGCGGTCATCCAGCCGGGAGGCTCGATGCGCGACGATCAGGTGATCGAGGCGGCCGATGCGCACGGCATCGCCATGGTGTTCACGGGCACCCGCCATTTCCGCCACTGACCCGACGACCGGGCGGCTCGGCGCCATGGTTTTGCCATCGGTTTGCCGCATTCGCGGCTAAGGTGCGGCGCCGGGAATGCCGCGCCCGTCTGACATGTTCGTGATGGGTACGGGGAAACCTTGCGGTAACTTTCCGTCAACTATATTGCGTGGATCGGAAGCGACTATCGGGACCTCTAACATGCGTGTGCGTTCGGCTTTCACCGCATTGGCGCTGTCGGCAGCGGTCGCGCTGGCCTCGTGCCAGGGCAGCGACGTGCTGAACCTTGCCGCCGAGGCGCCGCTGCCGCGCGATGTCGTCAACATCATGAGCGCCAAGGGGATGACCAAGTCATCGCCCATCATGATGCGCATCTTCAAGGAAGAAGAGGTGCTGGAGGTCTGGAAGCAGACCGACACCGGCCGCTACGATCTCGTCAAGACCTATGAGATCTGCGAGTTTTCCGGCGACAAGGGACCAAAATTCCGGGAAGGCGACCGGCAGAGCCCGGAAGGGTTCTACTTCGTCAACCGGAACCTTCTGAACCCCAATTCGAGCTATCATCTGTCGTTCAATCTGGGCTTTCCCAATGCGTTCGACCGCTCGCATGGCCGCACCGGCTCGTTCCTGATGGTGCACGGAGATTGTTCGTCGCGCGGCTGTTACGCGATGACCGACAAGTACATCACCGAGATCTACGCGTTCGCGCGCGAGGCGCTGCGCGGCGGCCGGCAGAACGAGTTCCAGGTGCAGGCCTTCCCGTTCCGCATGACGCCGGAAAACATGGCCGCGCACCGCGACAGCCCGCATTTCGAGTACTGGAAGATGCTCAAATCGGGCTATGACCATTTCGAGCTGACGCGCACGCCGCCCAAGGTCGATGTCTGCGAGCGCAAGTACATCTTCAACCAGATCCCCGAGGACGGCGACTTCGAAGCGGCTGCGCAGTGCCCGCAGACGACGATGCCGGCGCCGCTGGCCATCGCCTACAACCAGCTCAAGCAGCAGCACGCGCTGCAGTTCGAGCGCGCCGTGGCGCGCCTCGAGGGCCGTCCGCTCGATCTCAGCGAGGGCATGACCGGACTTCTGGACCTGCCGCCGACGCCGGTGCGCCAGGTCGAACCGCTCACGCCGGCCGAGGTATTGCCGACCATCGGCCAGCCGCCCGAGGCATCGGTTCAGCCGGCGCCCGCCGTTCAGCCTGCAGGACAATCCGCGCCGTCATCGGCCCAGTCGACGCCGCTGACGGCGATCACGCCCGGCACGGCCGGCCCGATCATCGCGACGTCCAGCGGATCGGGCATCACCGCCAATTCCGGCCCGCAGGCGGCTCCGGCTGCGCCGGGCGTCGCCCCGGATTCCGGCGCCGGAACCGGGGTTCCCCTGCCGGCCTCGCGGCCGTTGCAGTGACCGCGCCATGAGCGGAGAGGCACTGTCCGACGATTACGATCTGCGCGGGCTGAACTGCCCGCTTCCCGTGCTGAAAACGCAGAAGCGGATGCGCGCCATGGCGGCCGGCGAGCGGCTCTGGGTGCGCACAAGCGATCCTCTCGCGGTGATCGACATTCCCAATTTCTGCCGCGAGAGGGGCCACGGCCTGATCGAGACCGAGAGCGTCGATGACGGCCACCGCTTCCTGATCGAACGGGGCTGACGCGCGCCGCTACCCGCTTTCGGGGCGGCTCGCCGGCACCGGCACATCGAAGCCGGGCCGCAGTTGGTAACGTTCCATCTCCGCCTCGCTGGCCAGCGACGGCCGATAGGGCCGCGGCGCCGGCACCGGATAGGCGTCGATCGCCGCGCCGCCCAGCACGATCGCGGTCATGCTGCCGCCTTCGGCGCCTCCAAGTCCGACCCGCGCGGCGCGCGGTTCCCGGTCCATCGTACCTATGAGGGCAGTGTCGAAGACGATGTTGCCATCGACATCGCGCCCGTCCCAGCGGGCGGCACGCGCCTCGTCGGTGCACACGACCGACCGCAGATCGGCGGGAACGCCGTCGGCGTCGGTTCCCGGAACGCTGTCGAGATCGACGGTGGTGGCCGCTTCGGCGCTGAAACCGTCCTGCAGCAGCGTCGCGCTCTTTTCGGCGCGCTCCTTCTGGCTTTCGGTGCCCATCACCACGGCGACCAGCGTGCGGCCCCCGCGCGTTGCCGATGCGACCAGATTGAAGCCCGATGCGCATACGAAACCGGTCTTCATGCCGTCGGCGCCCTCGAAGCGGCCAAGCAGCAGATTGTAGGACGGGATCAGCTGTTCGCCGAAGCTGATCGCCTCGATGGAAAAATAGTCGGCGCGGTCGGCAAACTCGGTCCTCAGCGCGCGGGCCAGAACCGCCATGTCGCGCGCGGTCGTATATTGCTGTTCGTCGTGCAGCCCGTGCGGATTGACGAAACTGGTGTTCGTCATGCCAAGGCGCGCCGCTTCCTCGTTCATGCGTGCAACGAACGCCGCCTCGCTGCCCGCCACCGCCTCGCCGAGCGCGACGGCGATGTCGTTGGCCGAGCGGACGATCACCATCTTGATCGCATTGTCGACGGTCATGATCGATCCGGACGGATAGCCCATCCGGCTCGGCGGCGTGGAGACGGCGTTGGCGGTGACGCGCACCGGCGAGCGCAAGGTCAGTTCGCCGGCCTCGAGCGCACGGAACGTGACATAGGCGGTCATCAGCTTGGTCAGCGAGGCCGGGCTCCAAAGGTCGTGCGCCTGCTCGTGATGCAGCACCGACCCGGTTGCCGGCTCGAAGACCAGCGCCGGCGCGGCCTCGGCGGCGATCGGCAGCCCGAGCGCCAGAACCAGCGCGGCTGCGGTCCGCGCCGGCATCGTCCTGCGTGCAGTTGGTGCGATCATCATGTTCCCCGGCCAGCCCGTTTGCGCCGCATCCCGCGCGGCTCCGTTGCGCCATCAAACAAATCGTGCCCGGTCATGGCAACCGCGAAATGATGACATCGGCGCGAGCGGCGCGCTATATGGACCCCAGATCAGACAGGCCGTGTCCCGGTCCCAGCGAGAGAGAGCCTTCATGCCCTTATTGAACCGCGCCGCCGAACTGCAGGATGAAGTCAGCGGATGGCGCCGCCATCTGCACGCCCATCCCGAACTGATGTTCGATGTGCACGACACGGCCGCCTTCGTCACCGACAAGCTGCGCGCCTTTGGCTGCGACGAGGTGGTGACCGGTCTTGGCCGCACCGGCGTCGTCGGCGTCATCAAGGGCAATCGGGGCGAAGGCGAGACGATCGGCATGCGCGCGGACATGGATGCGCTGCCGATCCGCGAGGCGACGGACGTGCCGCACAAATCGACCATCGCCGGCAAGATGCATGCCTGCGGCCATGACGGACACACCTCTATGCTGCTCGGCGCGGCCAAATATCTTGCCGAGACGCGCAACTTCGCCGGCACGGTGGTCGTCATCTTCCAGCCGGCCGAAGAGGGTGGCGGCGGCGGCAACGAGATGGTCAGGGACGGGCTGATGGAACGCTTCGGCATCGACCGCGTCTACGGCATGCACAACATGCCCGGCGTCGATGCGGGCGCGTTCGTCATCCGGCCGGGCGCGCTGTGCGCGGCGACCGACGAGTTCACGATCACGGTGACCGGAAAGGGCGGCCACGCCGCCATGCCGCAAAAGAGCATCGATCCGATCGTCATCGGCGCGCAGATCGTCACGGCGCTGCAATCGATCGCCTCGCGAAACACCGACCCGGTCGGGTCCATCGTCGTGTCGGTGACCAAGTTCAATGCCGGTACGGCCTACAATGTCATTCCCGGAACCGCCGTTCTGGCGGGAACGGTGCGCACGCTCGACGAGGATGTCCGCAAGCTGGGGGAGGAACGGCTGCACGCCATCACGCACGGGATCTGCGAGGCGCATGGCGCCGAGGCCCATATCAAATGGCATCGCGGCTATCCGGTGACGGTCAATCATGCCGACGAGACGATGATCGCGGCCGATGCGGCCGAGCAGATCACAGGGCAGGGAACAGTGCCGACCGACATCAAACCGATGATGGGCGGGGAGGACTTTTCCTACATGCTCAACGCCCGGCCGGGCGCGATGATCATGATCGGCAATGGCGACAGCGCCGGACTGCATCACCCCGAATATGATTTCAACGACCAGATCATTCCGGCCGGCATCAGCTTCTGGGCCAAGCTCGCCGAAACCAATCCCGCGCGCTGAGCGCGGGCGTCATTCGGCTTTCTGGGTTTTCTGACCGGTAGCGGCGGCTTCGCCGTCCATGCCCCGCGGGCAGTAAAGATCGTGCAGGACAGCGAGCACCTCGGTCACTTCGCGGCCCTGCAGCGAATAATAGATCGTCTGCGCATCACGCTCTGTCTTGACCAGGCCCGCCTCGCGCAGCTTGCGCAGATGGTGCGACATGGCGGGCTGTGACAGGTTGACCGCCTCGGCCAGCTTGACCACGCTCCATTTCTGTTCTGACAGCGCGCACAGGATGCGCAGGCGCACCGGCTGGGAGAGCATTTCCATCAGCCGGGCCGCCTCGGCGATATGCGGTTCGAGCTCTTCGATATCCATTATATAAGACCTCTTGAATATTAACTGATGAGAATATAACTATCGGATCATCGCGGTGCAAGCAGGCGCTGCGAAAAGGGCGGAAAGCCCCGTTCAACCGGTTGGGATCAAGGAAAGCTTCATGGCCACCGAATTCACCCCCTTCATGTCGCTTCTGGGCGGCTTTCTCATCGGCGTCGCCGCCATCGCGCTGATGGCGCTGCATGGCCGCGTTGCCGGGATGACCGGCATCATGGCCGGCATTCTGCCGCCAGCCGTCAGCGACTGGCAGTGGCGCGCCGCGTTTCTGGCGGGCGCCGTCATCGCGCCGGCCCTGTTCCTGTTTGCCGGCGGAACCGTGCCGTTCGCGGTTCCCGTGCCGGTCTGGGCCATGGTCGTCGGCGGTCTGATTGTCGGCATCGGCGTACATTTCGGCTCGGGCTGCACGTCCGGTCACGGTGTCTGCGGCATGGCGCGCCTGTCGCCACGCTCGATCGTCGCCACCATCACCTTCATGATCACGACGGGCATCACCGTCTATGTCATGCGTCACGTTCTTTCGGTCGGAGTTGCCTGATCATGCATATCGTTTCAGCCCTTCTCATCGGCGCCGTCTTCGGCCTGGGGATCGCCATTTCCGGCATGGCCAATCCGGCCAAGGTGATCAACTTCTTCGACGTCGCCGGCACGTGGGACCCCAGTCTCATCTTCGTGATGGGCGGCGCGCTGGTCACCACGGCGATCGGCTATCGTATCGTCTTCGGCACGCGGTCCCGGCCGCTGTTCGCCAAGAATTACTCCCTGCCCACGCGCACCGATCTCGATGCGCGGCTGATCGGCGGCTCCGCCCTGTTCGGCGTCGGCTGGGGTATCTCCGGCTTCTGCCCGGGCGGCGCCATCCCGGCACTCGGGCTCGGCCAGCCGGCCGTTCCGGTCTTCGTCATCGCGATGGCCGCCGGCATCATCGTCGCGCGCAGCGCGCTCAGTCCCATGCTCAGCAAGACCGCTTCTGCGTAAGCGGCATAAAAGGAGTCCCATAATGACACTTCAGTTCCAGCCCGACATGCAGGTCAAACCGGACGTTGCGGCCTTCTTCGATCCGCAGACCAACACGATCTCCTATGTCGTCAAGGACCCGGCAAGCAACAGCTGCGCCATTGTCGATTCGGTGCTCGATATCGACTATGCGGCCGGCCGGCTGTCCTATGACAGCGCCGACAAGATCATCGAACACGTCAAGGCCAACGGCCTGACCGTCGAGTGGATCATCGAGACCCATGTCCATGCGGACCATCTGTCGGCGGCGCCCTACCTTCAGGAGAAGCTTGGCGGCAAGATCGGCATCGGGGACCAGATCACGATCGTCCAGGACACGTTCGGCAAGGTGTTCAACGAGGGCACAGAGTTCCAGCGCGACGGCTCGCAGTTCGACCGGCTGTTCGCCGACGGCGACACCTATCAGGTGGGCTCGATGACCGCCCATGTGATGGCGACGCCCGGCCACACGCCGGCCTGCCAGACCCATGTGATCGGCGATGCGGCCTTTGTCGGCGACACGCTGTTCATGCCCGATGGCGGTTCCGCCCGCGCCGATTTCCCCGGCGGCGATGCAGGCGTGCTCTACGATTCCATCCAGCGTGTTCTGGCGCTGCCGGACACGACCCGCCTGTTCATGTGCCACGATTACGGTCCGAACGGCCGCGACATCAAGTGGGAGACCACGGTCGCCGACGAGAAGGCGCACAACATCCATGTCGGCGGCGGCAAGAGCCGCGATGCGTTCGTCGCCATGCGCACGGCGCGCGACGAAACGCTCGACATGCCCAAGCTGATCCTGCCGTCGCTGCAGGTGAACATGCGCGCCGGCGACGTTCCCACGGACAAGGACGGCAACCCGATGCTGAAGGTTCCGCTCAACAAGCTCTGAGCGGCCAGCGTTGCGGCCCGGACGGCGTCCGGGCCGCAGCATCCCGAAACAATTCAAGAGAAGGCCCGATGTGATGCGCAAGCCGCCTCATCTCCTGCAGCGCTATTTCCCGGTGCTCGATTGGGGGCGCGGCTATGATGGCGAGACCCTGACCGGCGATCTGGTCGCCGCGGTGATCGTCACCATCATGCTGATCCCGCAATCGCTCGCCTATGCGCTGCTGGCGGGTCTGCCGCCCGAAATGGGCCTCTACGCCTCCATCGTGCCGATCGTCCTTTACGCTCTGTTCGGCACCTCGCGGGCGCTGGCCGTCGGCCCGGTCGCGGTCGTCTCGCTGATGACGGCGGCGGCGATCGGCAAGGTCGCCGAGCCCGGTTCCTCCGACTATATCATCGCCGCTTTGACGCTGGCCTTCATGTCGGGCGCGCTTCTCGTCGCGATGGGGCTTTTGCGCCTCGGTTTCGTCGCCAACTTCCTGTCGCATCCGGTTATTGCCGGCTTCATCACCGCGTCGGGCATCCTGATCGCTGCCTCGCAGCTCAAACATCTGCTCGGCGTCAGCGCCCACGGCCACACGCTGCCCGAGATCCTGGGCAGCCTGATCGCCGATCTGGGTGCGCTCAACTGGATCACGCTTGTCATCGGGGTCGCGGCCACCGCGTTCCTGTTCTGGGTGCGCGGCGGGCTGAAGCCGATCCTTGTCCGCATCGGCATAGCAGAACGCCTTGCCGGACATCTGGCACGCACCGGCCCGGTCTTCGCCGTTGCGGTCACTGCGTTGGCCGCCTGGTACTGGAACCTTGGAGAGGCGGGCGTCAAGCTCGTCGGCGACGTGCCGCGCGGCCTGCCGCCGCTGACCCAACCGTCCTTTTCGCCCGATCTATGGCTGGCGCTCGCCGGTCCGGCGGTGCTGATCTCGATCATCGGCTTTGTCGAATCGGTGTCGGTCGCCCAGACGCTGGCCGCCAAGCGGCGCCAGCGCATCGACCCGGATCAGGAACTGATCGGCCTGGGCATGGCCAACATGGGCGCCGGCATGACCGGCGGCTATCCGGTCACCGGCGGCTTTGCCCGCTCGGTCGTCAATTTCGACGCCGGGGCGCGGACGCCCGCAGCCGGCGCGTTCACCGCGATCGGCCTTGCCATTGCCTCGCTGACGATCACGCCGTTCATCGCCTTTCTGCCGCAGGCAACGCTGGCGGCAACGATCATCGTCGCGGTCCTCAGCCTGGTCGATTTTTCGATCTTCCGGACGGCATGGATCTATTCGAAGGCCGACTTCGTCGCGGTCGCCGCCACCGTTCTGGTCACCCTTGTGATCGGCGTCGAGGCCGGCGTGACGGCAGGCGTGCTCCTGTCGGTGCTGATCCACCTCTACAAGACGTCCAAGCCGCACATGGCGGTGATCGGCCAGGTGCCGGGCACGGAGCACTACCGCAACGTCAAGCGCCACGAGGTGATCACCGATCCGCACATCTTGCAGCTTCGCGTCGACGAGAGCCTTTATTTCGCCAATGCGCGCTATCTCGAGGACAAGCTCTACGCCATGGTTGCCGACCATCCCGAGCTCAAGCATGTCGTCCTTGCCTGTCCCGCGGTGAACGCCATCGACATGAGCGCGCTGGAATCGCTCGAGGCGATCAATGAACGGCTCGAGGCGCTGGGCGTGAAGTTCCATCTCACCGAGGTCAAAGGCCCGGTGATGGACCGGCTCAAGCGCAGCCATTTCCTCGACGATCTGACCGGTGAAGTCTTCCTCAGCCAGCATCAGGCGCTGTGCACCCTGTCCTCGGCCAGGCCGGTCAATGGCGACGGCCAGCCCCGCTACGACAAAGCGGATGCCGAGTTGGATTTGCCCGACGCATTTGATAAGCGAGACGGCGACGGTCCCGTAGCTCAGCAGGATAGAGCATCAGATTCCTAATCTGAGGGTCACAGGTTCGAATCCTGTCGGGATCGCCAGATCAGACCCGGCCCCTTACGTATCGACGAAGTCCGAGCCGCGTCCCATCGAGAAGCGGACATCGGCCTTCGGCGTATCCTGTTTGCCGGCGACGGCGGGCGCGGACCGCGTCCGCACCACGACGGTCTCGGCGATCCGGTCGCCCAGCCGCTGGTTCCGGTACGCTTTCATGACCGGCGTTGACCGTCCGGCCGCCACGGACGCGCCGGCGGGTCTTGGCTGCCTTGAGCGCATGTCATGCCGCGCTTGGTCCATGCCGCGCTGTCTGAGGCGCGAGGCGCCCGCTCGCCGGTCCGATGCTTTCAGTGGCGGCACCGCTCAAGTGCCGATGAAGCTGACGATCGCCATGGCAGCAGCGAGCAGCAGGATGGTCTGAAGACAAACCAGCGCGACATGGCGCCCGCCCAACCCGACCATTGCGCCGAGCGAGGTCTTCACGCCAAGCGCGGCGATCGCCGCTATCAGCATCCAGCGGCTTGTTTCGACAAGAGCGGCAACAAACGGCTCGGGAAGGACGCCCAGAGAGTTGATCGCCATGAAGACGATGAACATGACCACGAAAAGGGGCACGCCGACACCTTTCGCTTCGGGCGCCCGGAAGAAGACCGCAATGGCGATGATCACCAAGGGCAACAGCAGCACCCGCTTGAGCTTCGTCAAGGTCGCCATGTTGCCGGCTTCGTCGCTGATCGAATATCCGGCACCAACGACCTGTGCAACATCGTGGATCGTCGCGCCGATCAGAAAGCCGGCCTGCAGGTCGGTGTAGCCGAGCATCGAGAACACGATCGGATAGGCGATCATGGCGACGGTCGACAGGGTGGTGACCGCGACCACGGTGAACAGCGTATCCTGATCGAGGCCGGCGCGCCTTGGCATCGCGGCAGCGATGGCCAGCGCAGCGGATGCGCCGCAGATGGCAACCGCGCCCCCCGTCAGCAAGCCGAGCTGGGTTGACCGTTTGAGGACAGGCGCAAACAGCCAGCCACTGGCAATGGTCATCACCACGAGGCCGACAATGACCGCGACCGACAGCCAGCCCTGCTCCGCCACCTGGCCGAAGCTGAGACGGAAGCCGAGCAGGGCAACACCCATGCGCAACAGGGTCTTGGCGGCAAAGTCGATGCCGCCCTTGCATTGCTCATTGTCGGCGAGGAAGTGGAAGGCCATGCCGATCAGCAGGGCGAACAGCATCACCGGCGCGCCGTAGTGGTCGGACAGAAAGCCCGCGCACAGTGCGACGGTAACGACGACGATCAGCCCGCGATAGCCGTGCCGCAAGGCTGCAAACGGAGCAAGCACGCCGTCAATCCGCCGATGCGGCGAGATCGAAGGATTCCTGCGGGAAGAACTTCGCAAGACGGATGTCGGCGGTGCGGGCATGGCCTTCCATGCCCTCGAGGCGCGAGATGCGCGCCGTCGCTTCGGCGACGGGTCTTGCGCCGTCGCGCGTGGCCCGCTGCCAGGTGACCGTCTTCATGTATTTGTGCACCGAAAGCCCGCCCGTGTACCGGGCCGCCCCCGAGGTCGGAAGGACATGATTGGGTCCGGCGGCCTTGTCACCGAAGGCCACCGTCGTTTCCTCACCGAGAAACAGCGAGCCATAGGAACGAAGCCGGCCCAGCCACCAGTCGAGATCGGCCGCCTGAACGTGCAGGTGCTCGGGGCCATAGGCGTCGCAAACCTGTGCCATTTCTTCCCGGTCCGAGCACAGGATGACCTCGCCATGGTCACGCCAAGCGGCTTCCGCGTTCTTCGCGTTCGTTTCGGGCAGCTCGGCGATGATGGTCGGCATGAGCCGCATCACGGATTCGGCCAACGCGCGGTCGTCGGTCACCAGCCAGACAGGCGAGTTGTAGCCGTGTTCGGCCTGCCCGGCGAGATCCCAGGCCACCAGATGCGGGTCGGCGGCCCCATCGGCGACGACCATCGAATCGGTGGGACCGGCGAACATGTCGATGCCGACCCGGCCGAACAGCAGGCGCTTGGCTTCGGCGACATATTGGTTGCCGGGTCCGACCAGCATGTCGGCCCTGGGCAGGCCGAACAGACCAAACGCCATGGAGGCGATGCCCTGCACGCCGCCCATGTTCAGAACGGCGTCCGCGCCGCACAGCTGCATCGTGTAGAGGATCGCCGGAGGGATACCGATGCCGGGTTTTGGCGGCGAGCATGCGGTGATGTGATCGACGCCCGCCACCTTAGCCGTCGTGATGGTCATGATCGCCGAGGCGATATGGCTGTAGCGTCCGCCGGGGACGTAGCATCCCGCGGCCGAGACCGGGATGTGCTTCTGCCCGGCGAAGAAGCCCGGCTGAACCTCCAGCTCGCAAGGCTGGATCGTGACCTTCTGGGCCTCGGCGAACCGGCGGATATTGTCGTGGGCGAAGCCGATATCCGCCTTGAGCTTGTCCGGCACCTGGTGCGCGGCCGCGTCGAGGGCGTCCTGCGGCACCAGGGCCGGGCCCGTCCAGCCGTCGAACTTCTGCGCATGGGCGCGTGCGGCAGCATCCCCGCCCCGCTCGATTTCGGTGAGCAAGGCCTGCACCGTGGCCTGCAGATCGGACTGGCCGGTCTCGGCCCGCCGGTCGGCCTTCTTCAGATATTCGATCGTCATCGACGCTTTCTGGCCCCATTCTACCTGTGATCGGCGCGGCGGAACGCGCCTTGTACGATGCGGTCGATGACCATGGCGACGAACAGGATGGCGAACCCTCCCAGAAGACCGGGCCCCTTGGCGGCGAACTGCAACGCTTCCAGGATCACCTTTCCGAGCCCGCCGCCGCCGATCAGCGATATGATGACCACCATGGACAGGCACATCAGGATTGTCTGGTTCACGCCGGTCATGATCGAAGGCAGCGCGAGCGGCAGTTCCACATCCTTCAGCAACTGCCAGCGCGAAGCGCCGAACGCGGTTGCCGCCTCCTTGATGCTCTCGGGCACGCCGCGCATGCCGAGCGCGGTCAGGCGGATCACCGGCGGCATGCCGAAGATGATCGTTGCCAGAATGCCGGGCGGATTGCCCGTTCCGAAGAACGCGATGATCGGGATCAGATAGACGAAAGCCGGCAATGTCTGCATCAGGTCGAGAACCGGTTCGGCGAACCTGTAGGCGCGCTGGGATTTGCCGAACCAGATGCCCAGCGGAATGCCGATGACGACGCACAGGACCACCGCGGCGCCGACGAGCGCAACCGTCTCCATCGCGATCTCCCAATAGCCCAGCAGCGCGATATAGGCGAGCGCGGCGGCCGTGAAGATCGCCACGCGAGGACCTGCCGCGCGCCAGGCAAAGACGCAGATCACGGCCATGATCACCGGCCAGGGTGTGCCGATCAGGGCAAGGGAGATGGTGTCGAGGATTTGCCGGACGACAAGCACGATGCCGTCGAACGCGCCCGCGCCGCTGCGCGCCGCATCGTCGATCACCGCTTCGAGCCAGCGCGCGGTTGCGCCATAATGGTCCGGATCGGCCGGAAACGCCGTCAGCCAGTCCGGAATGTTCTCTATGGTGAAGCGGTAGACGGTCAGCGGCATGATGACCAGGCCAAGCGCAACTCCGAATACGATGTTGGGCGTGCGGAAGCCCGAGGGTACGGCGCCCGGCGCCACGCGCCAGCGGGAGTACTGCTTCTCATAGACGACGTTCGACCAGATGCCCTGTACAAGACGCAAAACGACAAGCAACGCCAATCCGGACAGCAGGATCATGAACGCGTCGGCGGCCGCCGCTTCGGCCGTCTCGCGGCTCCGCTCGGCGGCCCGCGTGAGATTGCTTGCAAGTGTCTCGAACCGGCTGGGGTCCTCGCCGGCATCGCGCGCTGCCTGCGCCTGGAGGAGAAACTCCTCGGCGCGCGCCGCCTGACGCTCGGCTTGCGCCATGGCGTCGGCGCCCAATTCACCCCAGGTGCCGCGTCCGATCTGCACCCAGGCGATGATCTCCAAAATCAAGAAGGCCCAGAAGAAACCCCACACGCCGCGTGCTGCCGACCAGAACGGGCCGAAAAGGGCGGCGGCCCAGTTGAAGGTCCGCGGTATTCCGGCCGTTGTGTCGTGAATGGTGTGGAACGCGTTTGCGTAATAGTCGGGATTGCGATCCACGAAGTCGGCAATGGAGCGATCCAGCTCGTTGCGATCGACCTCGATATCTTTGACCGACGACGCCTTGGCGGCCGGAGCCTGCACGTCGGTTTGCGATGGTTGAACGTTCATCACCGGCCTCCCTGAATGCCGCGCAGCAATGTGGTCTTGGTGATGATGCCGACATCCTGGCCGGCCTCGGTGACAATCAACGGATGTTCGCTGCCAACGGCGACGTCGATGAGCGAATCCAGGTCCTGGTCGCCTTCGACGCGGATGGCGCCGGCCGATGCTGAGCCATCGGCCAGGGGCTCCATAATCGTGTGCGCCCGCACCAGTTTCAGCCGGGAAATGCCTTGCACGAACTCGCGCACATAGTCGTCGGCCGGTTTGGTGACGATCTCTTCGGGGGTGCCGATCTGGACGATGACGCCGTCCTTCATGATCGCAATTCGGTGGCCTATGCGGATGGCCTCGTCGAGATCGTGGGTGATGAACAGCGTCGACTTGTTGAGGTCGCGCACAAGCGCCTTGAACTGGTCCTGCAATTGCAGCCGGATCAGCGGGTCGAGCGCCGAGAACGGCTCATCCATCAGCAGGATTTCCGGGTCGCTGGCAAGCGCCCGGGCGATACCCACGCGCTGCTGCATGCCTCCGGACAGCTCGCGTGGCAGGCGGTCTTCGTAGCCGGTCAGATCGACCAGTCCGAGCGTGTAGTCGGAAATCGCCCATCGCCTGGACTTGGGAATCTTCCGGATTTCAAGCGGATAGGCGACGTTCTCGCGCACCGAGCGATGTGGCATCAGTGCCATGTGCTGGAAGACCATGCCGATGTGGCGGGCCCGCATCTGGCGCAGTTCGGCATTGCCCATCGCCCCGACATCGGTGCCAAGCACCTTGATGGAACCGGCGCTCGGCTCGATGAGCCGGTTCACGTGCCGAACGAGCGTCGACTTGCCCGAGCCGGACAGCCCCATGATGCAGAAGATCTCGCCGCGGGCGACCGAAAACGAGGCGCTGCGCACGCCGATGACGGTCTGGTACTTCTCCAGAGCTTCGGTCTTGGAGAGGTTGGTTCGTTCGGCATCGGCGATCGTCTCATCGGCACGCTCACCAAAAACTTTCCAGACATTGGACAGTTCGACGACGGTCTCAGCCATATGAACTCGCAGTGGATTGTCAGGGCGTCTGCCCGGTGGGGCGCTGTCGCGGAACGGGCGTTCCGCGACAGTCCGGCGACAAGGTCAGTTCGTCAGCCAGCCGAGCACGATGTCTTCGTTCTCGGCCACCCAGTTCCTGGCGAACTCTTCCACGTCCACATCCTCGACGGACAGGGCATAGCCGGCCTGGCTGAGCACTTCCGGCGGCATCTGGTAGCTGTCGAGCATCGCGGCGACTTCAGGGAAGTCGTCGCGGATGGACGCCGCGTAGTGCAGATGAAGCGTTGCGCCCTTCCATGCGGTCGATGCCGACGACTTCTCCAGCCATTGCGGGTCGTCGGTCGGCTGGATGATGGTCCATGTGTCCGGATCGTGCGGCGGTTCGTCGAGATAGACAAGGTCGTAGGCGACAAAGATGAAGTGCGGCTCGTAGCAAAAGCCCATCCATGGCTCGTCAGCCGCTGCCGCTGCGCCCAGCTCACCCCATGCGACGGTGCCGTCATACTCCTTCAGCTCCATGGTCTGATCGTAGCCATAGGACTTGGCCCGGATCTTCTCGATGACCGTCGATGCCCAGCCCGGCGCACCGATCCACACTTCCGGCGTCCCGTTTCCGTCCTTGTCGAAGATCGCCATCTTGTCGGGATCGGTCAGGTCATTGATCGAGGTGATGCCGTAGGTGTCGGCGGTGTGCTGTGTCACGCACATGCCCTGTACCGCCTGAACCGGGTTCTCGTTCATCACGACGGTCTTGTTTTCGTTGACGAATTTGTTGTGGAGATTGGCCTGGTTGGGCAGCCACACCTCCGGATGCAGGTGCATCGAGCCGGCATCCATGGCTTCGAATATGATCGGGTTTGTGCCGCTTTGCAGCTCCACTTCCAGGCCGAAATTCTCTTCGATGACCACCTTGAGGATGTTGGAGGTCGCGTTGGCTGCCGGCCAGTTCGGCACACCAAGCACCAGATCGGCGGCCTGGGCCGCAGAAACGGAACTCATCGAGACGAGCGCCGTCGCGATCATCAGTCGGGATTTGCTGTTCAGCATGGCAGGTTTTCCTTTCCCAGATGGTCGGATTTTGGGGGCACGGAAGCTGCGCTCGACCCGCGCGCTGCTTCGCTGGATTGGGAGTCGCCGGTTGAGAACGCGACGCATGCATCGACGAGCACCTGGAGCGTGTCGAACAGCATCGCTTTGTTGCGCAAACGGTCGGCAATCAGTGAGAACTCGGTGCAACAGACCATCAGAACATCGGCGCCGCGCTCCACCAGGCGATCGGCTGAGTCCTGCAAGGCGCCGATCGCGTCTGGCGTGACGCCGCGCTTCTTGACGCTGCGGATGATGTCAAGACGCGCGTCGGCGTCGTTGCCGTAGATCGGCGTCAGGCCAACCTGCGCGAAAGGACCCTCAAACACACGCGTGGCCTGCAAGGCGGGCGACCCCAGAACGCCAATGCGCGCGCCAGGCGCCGTTTGCTCTAGCGCCTTGCCCGATGCCAGCCGCACCATGTCGAGAAAGGGGATCGAAACCGCCTCGGCGATCACGGGCGCATAGTGATGTGCGGTGTTGCAGGGCATTGCCAGCGCATCGGCGCCGGCGCCCTCGAGATCCTTGGCCATCGCAGCCAACACCGGCCCCGGGGCTTCACCGCCGTCTTCGATCAGTGCCCTGATCCGCGACGGCACCTGCGTGTTGTTGTGCACGATCAGCGGGACATGGTCGCAATCGTCATTGGCGGGCACGGCGTCCAGCATCTTCTGCATGAACAGGATCGTGGCTTCCGGGCCCATGCCGCCCAGAACGCCGATTGTGGCTTTTCGGGATGTCATGCTGCCCCGTCCAACGAGATGTGGGCCAGCGTGTGGGCGATGATACCGGCAATATGCTCGCAATCGTCGAGCGTGAAGGTCAGCGGGATGCGCATGTCGAACAGGCCGGCAAGAACCCGGTCGGTTTGTTTCAGGTCTTGCGGTTCGATGTAGGTCCAGCTGTGATGGTTGGAGGTGAATCCGGTCGGGTCGGCATCGCCAAACCATTTCAGTTCGACACCCAGGGCCTTGTTGGCGGCGATGAATTCCCTGGCAGAAGCCTCGTCGACCCAGGGAAGACGGAACTGGATCGAGCTGCCGACATAGGCTTCTGCCTGCGGGCGGTTCGGCAGGACCACACCGGGAATTGCGGAGAGGCGGGTTGCCAGAAGGTCGTACCGCGCGTTCCAGCGGCGGGTGTTCTCGTCAAGCGCGGCCAGTTGCGGCAGCAATATCGCGGCGCGCAGATTGTCCATGCGGCCGGACATGTTCGGCGTTTCAAGCCTGATGGCGTCGAATGCCTCCCTGGGGGGCGCTGCGCCATGGCGCTCATAATGCATGTACGAGCCCGACAGCATGATCGCGCGGGCGATGAATTCGGCATTGTCCGAGGTCAGCAGCCCGCCTTCACCGGAGTTGAGATGCTTGTAGGTCTGGGTCGAGAAGCACCCCGCCAGGCCGAAGCTGCCGCTGGGCCTGCCGTTCCAGCCGGCGCCCATCGTATGGGCGCAATCCTCGATGAGCACGATGCCGGCATCATCCAAAAGGGCGACGAGCGCGTCCATGTTGCACAGATGACCGCGCATGTTGGACAGCAGCAGAACCCTGGCGCCGGTCGATGCGATCTTGCGCCGCAGGTCTTCAAGATCGATGACAAGGTCTTCGGTAATGTCGACCAGAACGGGCCGGGCCGCGACGCCGGCGATCGCACCGGGCACCGGGGCCAGCGTGAATGCGTTGGTCAAAACCCGGTCTCCGGGCCCGACGCCAGCGGCCCGCAAAGCCAGCGACATCGCATAACCGCCCGACGCGCAGGCGAGGCAGTATCTGGCGCCCTGATAGTCCGCAAAGGCACGCTCGAGACGCGAAACGGAACTCTGTTCGACTTCCGCGACATTGTACCGGTGAAGGCGACCGCCACGCATCACGTCGATGGCGGCCGCCACCGCCGCTTCTGGCAGAGCCTCTTGCTGGGTAAAACTGCCGCGGAAGGGGTCCAACACCGTGCCTCCGCTCACTCGGCCGCCTGCATGACCGGCTTTTCGTAGCCGAATGCGTCGGTATAGCCGAACAGCGCGACCGCGCCGCCGGTGTGGAGGAAGACGATGTTCTGATCGTCGGCAAACTCGCCCTTGGCGACCAGGTCGATGAGGCCGGCCGCGCCCTTGCCGGAGTAGACCGGGTCCAGCAGGATCCCTTCCAGCCGCGCGAACATCTCTATGGCCTGCAGGCATTCGGGCGTCGGAATCCCATATCCTTGGCCGACATAGTCAGTGTTGGCGACAATGTCTTCGCGCGCGACCACGCCCGGACAGCCCAGCTTTTCGGCCGTTGCGACGGCCAGTTTGTAGACGTTTTCCTCCTGCTTGGGTTTCGGCGCCCGGACGCCGATGCCGAGAAGCGGAATGTTGGCGTTGATCGCCTTCAGCCCGACGATCAACCCGGCCTGGGTGCCCGCGCTACCCGTTGCATGGACGATCCTGTCGATCTTCAAGCCCATGGAATTGGCCTGCTGGACCAGTTCCATGGCCGCATTGGAATAGCCCAAAGCGCCCGTCGCGTTCGACCCGCCCCCCGGGATCGTATAAACATTGCGCCCGCTCGCGCGGAATCCGTCGGCGACCGCCTCCATCTCCGCGTTCATGTCGAGGCCGCCGGGCCTCTTCTCGGCCGTTGCCCCGTGCAGAAAATTCAGGAAGACGTTGCCATTGTTGTTGTAGTTCGGGTCCTTGGAGCCGGTCCGATCCTCCAGCAGGATGTGACAATCCATGCCCAGGCGCGCCGCAAACGCGGCGGTCTGGCGCGCGTGGTTGGATTGCGTGGCGCCTTGGGTAATCACCAGATCGGCACCCTGAGCCTGCGCTTCCGCCATCAGGAATTCGAGTTTTCGCGTCTTGTTGCCGCCGGTCGACATGCCGGTGCAATCGTCGCGCTTGATCCAGATACGTGGACCGCCAAGCGTCTCGGAGAGCCGATCCATGGGCTCAAGTGCGGTCGGCAAGTGTGCCAGATGCACCCGCGGAAAACGCGAAAAATGCATGAATGACATCTCCTATTTGGACTTTCGAAGGATGTTGACACGGTGTTTCCAGACATTCAAATGCATTTTTGAAGCCATAACATGCAAGAAATGCATATTGGAGTGAGTCAGCATGAGGATTGACTGGATCGACGACATCATTGCGCTGCTCGATACGGGATCGGTCGTGGAAGCGGCAGCGATGCGCAATGTTTCGCAATCGGCGTTTTCGCGACGAATCCAGACACTTGAGATATTGCTGGATGTCACACTGATCGACCGCCGGTCGAAGCCGAACCGGCCTGCGACCGCCTTGCGCAATCACGAGGAGCAATTGCGGCAGGCGGCGCGCCAGCAGCGCAGTCTGATCAAGAAGATCCAGACGGAGAGCCAGTCGGGTTCACGCCTGGTGGTTGTCGCCTGCCAGCACGCGATCACCGCCTCGCTCGGCCCACAGATCGTCAAGCTGATTTCCGGCCTCGGCAAGGCACATGTGCGTCTGCGGTCGGCCAACCTTGACGAATGCGAGGCCTTGCTGCTCACCGGTCAGGCCGATTTCTCGATTACCTACAGTCTCGACTCTGACAATTCCGACCACCGCGCCGCAATGACGATGGAGGCCTTCATCGCAAACGAAAGGCTCATCCCGGTTTACGGGACGCAGACCGTCAAAGAGATGCTGTGGCGTTTTCACACCGGCAGTCTGGACGTGATCGCCTATCCCGCCGACGTGTTTCTGGGCATTGTCGTTGAACGCCAAATCTTCCCGCGCCTCGAACGTCAGTGCCGGCTCAACATCGTCGCGGAGACGGCGCTGACATTGGCCGCCATGCAGATGGCATCCGCCGGCGTCGGCGTCGCCTGGGTTCCGGAGGCTCTCGCGCAGGCCGATCTTCGAGACGAACGGCTGAGCGATCTCAGCGGCCAGCTCGGCGGCCTGGAGATGCAGATCGTCGCGCGCAAGCGCGCCGAGGACGCGCCGGACTTGCACGCCCGCATCTGGAACGCGCTTTCGCGCGCCGGCGCCGTCGTGCCGTAGACCGGGGAGACTTGCGGCGGCCTCGGTGCGTCGGAGCCCGGTGCCATCGCAATTCCCGCCAAAATCCGCTGTCCATCGGGTCGGCCAGCCGGAGGCCCAAATCCATGCCGGGGGTCGGCTTCCTCACTGAGTCACCAAGGGGACCCAGGTCAGCAAGGACATGTCGCTCCAAGCGTTGGGGGATTACAAAGCCGCTCGGCACGTCATGGTCGCAGCATAGACCAGCCTTTCATGAGACCGGTTCAGCCGCACGATGAAGTGCTCTAATCGCCATAGCGCCTCGGAGATGTGGAGATGGCCCGGCTCGCCGTGTGGACGCCGCGTGCCAGCACCTTCGCAACATCATCGCCATTGACCAGCGCCGCGAGAAAGGCGGCATTGAACGTGTCGCCGGCACCGACCGTGTCGATGGCCTCGACCTCGGCGGCTGTTGCTTCGTGGATCGCGCCGCGATGGTGCGCACGGGCGCCATCGGGGCCGCGCTTGAGGACGAGAAGGTGGTCGGCGCCGGCGCGTGCGACAATTTCTTCCGCGGCAGCTTCAACGCTTTGAGCATCGGCCAGTTGAACGACTTCGTCCTCGTTCAAAAGGCTGGCATCGGCCGTCGCGAGCCATTGCCGCATCATGGACCGGACTGCATGGCTCCACCCGTCCGGCGGCCATCCGGGGTCGATGGCAACCCGCCATCCCAGCGCCTTCAGCTTGCCGATCAAGCCGGCCGTGTTTTGCATCAGGTCCGGCATCAGGAAGCCGCCGGAGATGATCGCCCAGGCACGCGAATGCGGTGCTTTGGTCAGCCGGCGCATGACCATGCGCGTGTCCGCGCGCATCAGATGTCCGGGCGTTGTGAAGAAGGCCCGATCGGCGTCGGCGTGGACTATGCCGACGGTCACCGTCGTCGCGCCCGGGCTGACAATCCAGTCGCAGGTTTCCTCGTCGAACGCGTCACGCAGCCACGCGCCGAAAACGTCATCGCCGGTGGCCGCGATCAAGCGGTGGCCGATTCCCATGCCGCCGAGGGCGAGGGACGTGTTGCCGGCGGAACCGCCGGCCCGCATCTCGCTGCGATCAACGACGATCTCCGTTCCGAAGTCCGGCCAGTCGTCGATCTTGCCGAGAACGAGATCGAAGTTGACGTTGCCGATCACCAGGATGGACGCCTTCATCGCGCACGAACGCCGCTGACGGCCATCGCTCAGTCGCCGGCCCGGGCGACCAGGGGGACATAATCCTCAAGGTCGCCGGCCGGGAAATGCACGGTTTGTCCAAGTTCCGCGGACCGGTAAAGGCCGATCAGGATCTCGACGACTGCAAGGCCGTCCTCGAATGTCTCGTCCGGCCGTTCGCCCTTGCGGAAACGCTCGACCATATGGCGATTTTCATCGGTGTAGCCGTAGATGCCGGCCTCGTCTTCCAGCACCGGCATCAGGCCCTGCTCGGCATTCTGCTTTTCGACCAGGTCCTCACCCTCCGCGCCGGTGACCGCGCGCGACATGAAGACCTTGAGACCGGTCGAAAGAGAGTTGAACTCCATGGAGTATTCCGGACCCAGGAGTTCGAGCTGGATGCGCAGACCGGCACCGACATAGGCCCAGGACGTTGTCGCCTCGATCATCAGTTCCAGGCCATCCTCGTCTTCAAGCAGGATGGTGGCGCGCGCGAAGTCCTCCGCAGGCCGGTTGCGGTAATCGACCGCTTCGCCATAGCGTTCGCGCAGTTGGTCGGCATAGGCCGGCCGCGTCCATTTGAGGTTGGCGACCGTGCCATTGACCCATTTGACGGTCAGCGACTTGCGCGGCGCATCGGGCTTGGTGAGCAGGTGACGGGCGACCTCGACGGAATGGCACATCATGTCCGACAGCACGCCGCCGCCCTGTTTGTCGCCCCTCCAGAACCAGGCTTCATGCGGACCGGCATGCTCTTCGGCGGCGCGCGCGAGATATGGGCGCCCGGTGGACGAGGCGGCCCGGCGCCAGACGATTTCCTTGCCGCGCAGCACCGCCGTCGAGAACACCTGGTTTTCCAGATAGCCGTGGTTGAGGCCGGCGTCCTCGGCAAGCCGCAGCATCTCGCGCGCGTCGGCAATGGTGCGAGCGAGCGGCTTTTCGCAGGCGACGGCAAAGACCTTGCTCCGCGCCGACGTCACTTCGGCGTGGATTGTCCGCATGATGTCCAGGCGCGTGTTGTTGGGCGTCAAAATCCACACGGCGTCGATATCATCGGCTTGCAGCATCTTCTCGAGCGAGCCATGCGCGGTGCAGGTGCCCAGCTCCAGTTCCGTCACCAGATCGACAATGCGCTGGCGGTTTTCCGCCTTGCGGCTGTAGACGCCGGTGACTTCGACATTGCGGACACCAACCATCGAACGCAGATGAAACTGGGCAATGAAGCCGGTGCCAATCAGACCGATGCGCAGCTTCGATTTCGGCAGGTTGGTCATTGGTGTCTCCCTTGGTGTTGTGTTGTCAGGCTTTTTGGCGGTGCCGTGGTTCCGCGGACCTTGAGTTGGGTGGCGACGACCACCGGTTCATCGGGCACGGCAGCGCCAGACAGCCGGGACAAGAGGATCGTCATCGCCTGGCGACCGATATCGGCGCGCGGCTGGCTGACGGTTGTGAGGGGCGGTTGGAACGCGGCGCTCAGGAACAGGTCGTCGAAGCCGACTACGGACACATCATCCGGCACCGAAACACCCTGCCGGTTCAATTCACCGATGACACCGAACGCCATCTCGTCATTTGCGCAGAAGATCGCGGTCGGCAGCACGGGCAATGCGAGCAGGGCGCGACAGCATTGCACACCTGATTCGAGCAGGTAATCGCCCCGCTGCTCGAACCCCTCGCGGATGGCCAGTCCGGCCAGCTTCATGGCAGTGCGGTAGCCTTCCATGCGTCTTTGGCTCATCGGTTCCGGCAAAGGGCCGGTGATGTGCGCGATATTCTGGTGGCCCAGTTCGATCAGATGATTGACCGCAGAAAGCGCGGCAGCATGGTTGTCGATGACCACATGCGGATATCCCGAACCCTCGACCATTTCGAGCGCCACGACCACCGGCTCGTCGCCTGTCGCGCGTGTGTCGTTGGGCGCGGGCAGCTTGCCTGTCATCAGGATCATCCCGTCGGCGTGGCCATCGCCAAGCATGGCGAAATACTCGGTCTCGCGCACCGGATCGTCCTCGGTATTGCCCATAAGCACCGCGTAACCGGCCTCTCGCGCCGCCGCCTCGACCCCCTTGAAGACCTCGAGATAAAACGGGTTGCCCGCATCGCGGACGACCAGAAGTATCGCCATCGATCTTTGCGTGCGCAGATTTCGGGCACTGACATTGGGGCGGTAGTCGAGGGCGGCGGCGGTTTCTCGAATTCGCGACAGCGTCGGCTCGGCGACAAGCCCGGTTCCGGCCAGCGCACGCGACACCGTGGCCGGCGAGACGCCGACCATGTCGGCGATGTCCTTGATCTTCGGACGCCCAGCCAACTGTCAGCCCCGCATGGCCCGGCCGCGGCCGTAGAACAGCATCAGCACCAGGAGCGTCGCACCGAAGACGATCTGTCGGCCGGCTTCGTCGATGTTGATCGTCGTCAGGATGGACTGCAGGATCACCAACAGAACGGCGCCGGCCATGGTTCCCGTGTAGCCGCCCTTGCCGCCCGACAGTGGCGTGCCGCCGAAGACCACGGCGATGATGGACGGCAGCATGTACTGCTCGCCGACATTGGCAAAGGACTGGCCCGAATAGCCGAGCAGGCAGATGCCGGCGATCGCCGCGAACATGCCCGACAAGATGAACAGGGACACGCGCATCAGGCGTACCGGCACCCCGGCCATCGCGGCCGCGTGCTCGTTGGAGCCGATGGCATAGATGCGGTGACCGAACACGGTCCGTCGCAGCAGAAAGGCCATGAACGCGCCGATGGCGATCCAGAGCCAGATGATGCCCGGCAGCCCCAGAAGAAAGGGCTGGGTGACAAAACCCGACAGGGCCGGCGCCGCATTGCCCGAGGGTATGCCCTGGCGGACGACGACCAAAAGTCCTTGCAGGACGCCAAGCATGCCCAGCGTCATCACCAGCGGCGGAATGCGCAGCAGTGTCACGCCGACGCCGTTAATGAGGCCGAACAGCCCGCCGATGGCGACACAGGCGAGTATCGCCGGCACGATGCCGGCATCGGTGCCGTTCATGATGTTGCCGGCGACGATCGCGCTGAGCGACACGACACCGCCGACCGACAGGTCGATGCCCTCGCGGCCACCAAGAATGACCAGGTTCTGCCCCGCAGCGACGATGCCGAGCAGGGCTGCAACGATGAGCAGACGGAGGATCTGTTCGCCCGACGCAAAGCCCGGCGACAGAAGTTCGCCGGCGACCAGCAGGGCGGCAATCAGCGCGAGCGCGACGATGATGGGCTGCCGCACGAGGCGCTCGGCGGAGAGAGCGGCGGTTCGTCCAATGCCGGGTTCGGCGGCGCTCATTGGCCGGCCCTCCGCGAGACGAGGATACCCACCGTCAAAGCGACCAGTATGGCCAGGCCCTGCACAAGGTTCTGCCATTCCGAGGGCGTGCCGACGAAGAAGACCAGCGAGTTGACCAGGCCGATGATCAGCGCACCGATCACCGATCCGGCAACCGAGCCGACACCGCCGGACAATGCCGTCCCGCCCAGCACGACGGCCGCGACGCTGTTCAGTGTCATCGTACCGCCGACCAGAGGGTCGCCGCTGGCCGTATCGCCGGTGATGCACAGTGCGGCCAGCGCCGCGAACACGCCGCACAGCGCATAGCCGCGAATGCGCGTCATGGTGACAGGCAAACCCGACTGGTAGGCCGATTGCTGGTTGTCGCCGACCGCCAGCAGCTGGGTGATGAGCCGCGTGCGTGCGATCACATACAGGATCACCGCCACAGCGACCGCTAGGTAGATGACGAACGGCACATCGAAGAGCCGGCCGCCATATGTGCGCCAATAGACGCTCGGCGCAGGGATGCCGGAGACCGGCATGATGTAGAGCGCGATGCCGGTAAAGATGATCGACGTGGCAAAGGTCGCAACGATCGGCTGCAGGCGCAGACCGGCGACGATGATGCCATTGAAGATGCCGCAGGCGAGGCCGATGCCGATGCCCGCGAAGCAGGCCACCAGAACCGAAAGCGCCGAGCCGCCCATGAGCTGCATCAGAACGATGATGGACACGTTGACCAGCGACAATATCGCGCCGACCGACAGATCGATGTCGGCGGCATAGACGACGTAGGTCTGCGCCACCGCCAGCAGCATCAAGGCCAGATAGGTGCTGACCAGTCCGGTCAGGGCGCCGAACGACAGGCTGTTGGGCTCGAACAGGCCGTTGAGCACCAAGAGCGCGATCAGGATGACAAACGCCGGCAGGAACGGAAAGCGCTCGAAAATGCGGCCGATCCCGGTGTGGGCGCCAGCGCCCGGTTGTGCAACGAGACCACTCATCAAGCGGCCTCGTAGGCGGCATGGTAAAGGTTGTACCGCGTCCGGTCCGCGCCGGTCAGTTCGCGTGCGATCGCGCCTCCGCTGAACACCAGGATGCGGTCGGCATTGGTGAGCAATTCACTGTCCTCGGACGAATAAAGGATGATCGCCATGCCCTTTTCGGCGAGTTCGCGGATCAGCGCGAACAGTTCCGTCTTGGTCGCCAGATCGATGCCCTTTGTCGGATCGTCAAGCAGCAGCACCTGGGGCGGATCGGTCAACCAGCGCGCGATGACGATCTTCTGCTGGTTGCCTCCAGACAGAGAACTGATCGGGTGGGAAAGCGTCGCATACTTCGTCCGCAGCGCCTGTAACGCGGGCAGCACGGCCGCTCGCAAGCGACCGGGAAAAGCAAACGTCAGCCGGTTCCTGAGGAAATGCACCGGCGTGACATTTTCAAGGATCGGCCGGTCCGTGATGACGCCGTCATGCCCGCGGTCGCCCGAGATATAGGCCATGCCCTGGCGGATGGCCGCGCGCGGCGCGGTGGCCGTGTAGGGTGTGCCGTTCAGCGTGATCGTTCCCGCTTGCCGGCGGCTCGCGCCGAACAGGGCGCGCAAGACCGAAGACTGGCCCTGGCCATGCAATCCGCCGAAGCCAACGATCTCGCCGGCTGCAACCGAAAAGCTGATGTCGGAAAACCCCGGGCCGGAGATGTTCTGGACCGACAGCATTGTCTTGCCGGTCCGGCGGGTTCCTTCATCGTCGGCATTGCCCGTCGCGATGAGGGCCTCCTGACCGCCGACCATCGCGCGGATCACCATGTCATGGTCGGCATCGGAAAGCGCCATCGTCGTCACGGTCTCACCGTCGCGCATGATTGTCACCCGGTCGCCGATGGCGAAGATCTCGTCCATCCGGTGGGAGATGAAGATGATCGATCGCCCTTCGCCGCGCAGCTTGCGCAGCACATCGAAGAAGCGCTCGACCTGGGCGCTGTCAAGCGCCGAGGTGGGCTCATCGAAAATCAGGACCGGCGCCTCGGTTGCCAGTGTCTTCATGATCTCGACGAGCTGTCGCTGATCGGCGCGCAATTTGACGACGGGCGTGTCCGCGGCAAAGCCATCGCCCAGTACGTCGGCAAATGGCGCCATATATCGCTCCGCGGTCGCGCCGACTGCCGCATGGTCGACAAAGACACCGGCATTGGCCGGCAATCGCGCCAGGGAGATGTTCTCGGCAACGGTCCGATGCGCTGCCAGGCTCAACTCCTGATAGAAGATACCGATGCCCAGCTCGCGCGCCATTTGCGGTCCTGTGACGGTCACGGGCCGGCCATCGATAATCACCTCGCCGGCGTCGGGCCGCACGCTTCCGGCAATGATCTTGCACAGGGTGCTCTTGCCGGAACCGTTGGAGCCGATAAGCACGTGCACTTCGCCGCTCTCCAGCACCATGTCGCCGCGTTTGAGGGCAATGGTTGCGCCGTAGGCCTTGCGCGCACCGCGAACCTGCAGTTTGGCCATTGTGTTGATCTCCCAGTGCACCGCCCGTCTGCGGGCCAGCACGAATGCGCCGGCCCCGACGTCCTTGCGCTTACTGGAACAGCGCTTCGGCTTCCTCAATGCTCAAGGAACTCGAATAGGAAAAGTGGCCCGGCTGCCCGTCAAGTGCCGAGGCGGCCTCAGCGACATTGTTGCCATCGATGAACGGGATCGGCAGATACAGCGCGTTGCCGTACACGCCATCATCGGCCGGCTCCTTCAGTTCGCGCCCCTGCAGCATGAAGACCGCAACATTGAGCGCGCTGGCCATCACGCCGGGCGGGTTGACCGAAGCGCCCGACGTAAAGTCGTTTTCGACCCACAGATCGATGAAGTCCTTGCGGATTTCACCCGTGGCGGCGATTTCATCGACGCGATCGGCGTCCATGATCGACCGCCAGGCGCCGGCGGCCATGCCGTCCTGCACCCAGACGCCGTCAATATCGGGATAGGTGGCGAGAAGGTTCTGCATCGCCTGCTGACCCTGCGCCTGATCCCAGTTGGCGTTGACCTCATTGACGATCTCGATGCCGTCATATTCGCCGAAAACCTCCGTGTAGCCTTCAACGCGCATCTGGTTGGCCGGATGGCCGGCGACGCCGTTGATGGCGACCACCGTACCCTCACCGCCCAGCGTCTCGGCCAGCCATCGGGCGCTCGCCTCGGCCCAGCCCTTCTGATCGATGCCGACATAGATGGCGTCCTGGGAGGACACTTCGGCGTCGGTCGAGATCACCAGGATCCCGGCACTGGCGGCCTGCGCGAAGACCGGATCGAAAGCGGTCGGGCTGTTGGGGTTGATGATGATGGCATCGACGCCCTGACTGATGAAGTTGCGCACATGCGCGATCTGGCCGGGCACATCGACGTTCGAGCTTTGGACGACCACCTCGACATCGACGCCGCGCTCACCCCACGCCGCGGCGGCGGCCTGCGCTTCCTCGATCATCTGGGTGCGCCATTCCGAACCGACCCAGCCATTGGTCAGGCCGATGGTAAAGTCGTCCGCAAGCGTGGCCCCGGTGGCTGCTGCCAGAACCGAGACCGTTGCGAGCGCCTTCTTCATGAAATGTGACATCACTTTCCTCCCTTGGTGACGGATTTGGGAAGTTAAACTGAGAATGAAATCGATTTCAACGAGATTCTGCACTTTGTCGGATTGCATTGTCCCGGTCCGAACGACTTGAGCTGCGCTGATATGGTTTGCGACGGTCGACATTGGCCGTTCCGGCGGTCGGGCAGATCGCTGTCTCGCACAATCCCTGCCCTTCGGACATGACGTCCCGGTCGCCGTCACCGGTACCTTCCAGCAAGTCCGCGACCCGTTGCCGATGGACCCCGAGGCCGTTTTGCGGCCCGGTTCAGCCGATCGTCTCCTTCAGGACCCGCAACCAGTTGCCGTGACAAACCGCTTCGATCTGTGCCGCATCCAGGCCGCCGGCTTCCATCCGACGGACCAATGAGGGCAGGGCGCTGCAGTCGGCCAAATCGCGGGCCACGGGGCCGCCGTCGAAATCAGAGCCCAACGCTGCGGCCTCGATGCCGGCGACATTGATGACGTGGCGGATGTGGTCGACGAACGACGACAGGTCGGTATCCGGATCGGCCCGCCCGTCGCGGCGGATGAAATCGGTGTTCAACACGATGCCGACCAGTCCGCCGGAGTGGGCGATGGTTCGCAGTTGATCATCGGTGTGGTTTCGAGACGCGGGGCAGATGGCATGCACGCCCGCATGGCTGGATACGAACGGAGTTTCCGCAACGGACGCCACATCGGCAACACCAGCCGCATTCATGTGGGCGACATCGACGAGGATACCCATCTGCTGGCATATCTCGATCAGTTCGAACCCGGCGGCGGTAAGGCCGGGTCCCGTGTCCGGATCGCAAGGGTAACGGAACGGCACGCCGTGACCGAACCTGTTCGGCCGTGACCAGACTGGCCCGATGGAGCGGACGCCCAGATCGTAGAGCTCCGGCAATTGCGCCCAGGGATCGTCGATCATTTCCAGCCCCTCGACATGGAGCACGCAGGCCACCGCGCCATCGGACATGGCCTGCCCGATCTGGCCGGTGGATGAGCAAATGCGGAGCGCATCGGGCCGCGCCGCACTCATACGGCGGACGATCGCAATCTGCTCATGACAGACGGCAGAAGCATGTGTCAGGCCGATCGGCTCGATATCGTCCATGGAAAGGGGCATGGCCGAGGCATCGGTCGATGCGAGGGTCTGCTCGAACTCCGGGCTGTCGGCAAACACCGCAAAAAGGCCGCCTGAAAAGCCGCCGATGCGTGCCCGTTCCAGATCGATATGGCCTTGCCCATCGCTTGTCAGAAACGCCGCGCCATCCCGGTCCCCGGTTTCCCATAACCGATACAGCAGATCATTGTGGCCGTCGAAAACGCGCATGGCGCATCGTCATATCCCGGGGCCTACATCGCTCCCTTCGCCGTTTGCCGAAATGAACTTCGCAAACGCTCCATTAAGGTGCCGCTCGCGTCCCGTTAGGCTTCGGTTCCGCAGAACACCGCCGGGCCACCCGTCCCGGTGCGAGCGAAAAGGAGACACATGATGAAAACGCTAACCGGAATGGGCGCCGCCGCGCTGGTCGCCCTTGGCCTGTCGGCTTCGGGCGCAGCCGCGGAAAAGATACTCGTCGCCACCGAGGCGTCCTACCCGCCCTTCAGCCAGACCGAGGCCGATGGCTCTTATTCGGGCTTCGAGATCGATCTGGGGAACGAGGTGTGCGCGCGCATCGAAGCCGAGTGCGAATGGGTCAAGCAGGATTTCGACGGCGCCATCGCAGCGCTGCTCGCCGACAAGTTCCGAATGATCTTCTCGGCCATGTCGATCACCGACGAGCGCAAGAAGGTCGCCGATTTCTCGCTGGCCTATTTCAACGTCAAGGACGCATTCGTCGCGCGCAAGGGCGAGGTGACCACCTTCCCCGACGATCTGGCGGGCAAGACGATCGGCGGCTATGAGGCGTCGGCCGGCGTTCGCGCATTCATGGCCGAGAACTATCCCGATATCGAGTTCCGAGGCTATCAGCGTTTCGATCAGATCGCCGCGGACATGCAGGCGGGGCGGATCGTCGGCGCGCTGGAGGCCGAAACGCCGATCCGGGAGTTTCTCGGCAAGCCAGAGGGCGCCGATTTCGAGATCGTACACAGCGGCTTTTGCATCACATGCAGCGGCGCGGGCGCGATGTTCCGCAAGGGCGATGACGAATTGCGCGAGCGGGTGAACACCGCCCTGCGCGAAATCTATGCCGACGGCACGTTCGACACGATTGCCGCCAGATGGTTCCCGGAAGGCATGAACCTGCGCGCCGACATGCTCTGGGACCAATAGTCCCGGAGCATCGAAACGGGCGGGGCTGCGGCCCCGCTCCGCCTTTTTCCCAATCCACAGGACGGCCATGTATCTGCATCAGTGGTATCAATCGCTTTACGACGCGATTCCCGACATCGAACGCGAGGCGGCGGATTTCGCCCAAGCCGAGGGCCTTGACCGGTTCGCCGGCGCGGTCGGAACCTACCAGGGGTCGTCCGGCTGTCCGGCCCGGCTTCCCGACTATGTCATGGACGCGATCGCCGAGGCCAACCGGGTCGATGTGCTGCCGGCGGTGCAGATCGCCGACGAGATGCGGGTGTTGGTCAAGGACGTTTATGGCGACGAGTACGATGTGTGCGTGACCAACACCGCCGAGGCGTCGCTGCGCGTCGCCTTCGAGACGCTTGTTGCGCCACCTTCCATGCGCAAGGGTGACCAGTACCGCGCCCGCTCGCTGCAGATCTACGGTGAAGACGCGGAATGGGGCGGCGGCTATGGCCGGGCGTTTCCGTCCAAATACCGGCACTTCGCCATGGACAGGACCGTCGCCGGCGGCGAGCTCGGCATTGACGGCAAGAGCCTTGCCAATCTCGATACGCTGTTCGTCCGGGCGCCGGGCGTCAAATACGAGATCCATGGCGTGCGCCAGAACACGGTGGCCCTGATGACGGGCCTTGATGTCGACGGCACGATGGCCGCGATGGAGCGTACGGCGAGCCGCCACAGCGCCTATGTTTCGGCGGTGCATGCGGTTGGCTACGACACGCCCGGATGGGGTTTCGGCCAGACGGGCGAGGGGGCTCCCGAACTGATGAAGCGGCTGGGCGGCCTGGCGCGCGACTGGGACGTGCCGTACATCGTCGATTGCGCGACTTGTTTGCCGATCGTCGGCATCGACCCGCGCGCCATCGATGCCGACATCATGATCTATTCGATGGACAAGGCCGGCCGGTCACCCATTGGCGGGCTGATGATCGGCAAGGCCGAACCGATGAATGTGATCCGCAAGTCGATGGGATGGATCGGCCCGCGCAGCGGCGGCACCTCGTCCTATGGCAAGGGCGTCTTTTCGATGCACGATCCGGGGCGCGATTCGCTGGTTGGCATGCTCGCCTTCCTGCGCATGATGGTGAACGAGCCGACGCGCGTCACCGATCCGGTGGACGGCATGCACCGCATCTTGATGGAAGAACTCGAAGGGTTTCCCGCGCATTTCCGAGACGATCTGATCGTCACGCCGAGCTATCACATGGGCGGGATCGAACTGAATTACGCCAACACATGGAAGGGCGGCGACAAGGGACTGCCGCTCTACAATCTGGAGGATCTGGTGGCCGGAACCAATGCGATCGATGCGGCGTGCATGGCGATGGGGCAGGCCGGCACCACCATCTATGGCGGCAATGTGCTGATCGGGCCGGGCCTCGGCATGATCGACGGTGACGGCCGGCTGCGCGAGGACGCGACCCGCGCCACGTTCCGCGGGCTCGTCAAGGCCTTCGAGATCGTGGCCCGCCACGCGGGAGTTGCGTGATGACGGTGACATCGGTCTTTTCTCTCGACGAGATCGTCGCGGCGCTGCCCGATGTGGACGTTGTGTCCGAGGTGGAAGCGGGCTTTGCGGCCTTTTCGCGCGGCGAGGTGACGGTTCCGCCGGTCGGCGAGCTGTTGTTTCCCGACGTGCATGGCGAGATGCACATCAAATATGGCGCGGTGCGCGGCGACGATGTGTTCGTCATCAAGGTCGCGACCGGCTTCTTCGGCAATCCCGCGCTGGGACTGCCGCCCTTTGGCGGCTGCATGCTTGTGCTGAGCCAGAAGACCGGCATGGTCGAGGCCGTGCTTCTGGAGGAGGGGGAACTGACCAACCACCGGACGGCGGCCGCCGGCGCAGTCGCAGCCAAGCATCTGGCTCCGAAAAGTGTCGGTTGCATCGGCATCATCGGAAGCGGCGTTCAGGCAAGGTTGCAGGCCGACTATCTGCGCCGGGTCACTCCATGCCGCAGGCTGATGATCTGGGGACGGCGCGACGCCTCCCGCAGCGCGGCTGCGCGGGACATCGCGGCGATGGGCTATGCGGTGGAGGAGGCTGGCTCTCCGGACGACGTTGCCAGACACTGCCGGCTGATCGTCACGACGACACCGGCCGAGACGCCGTTGCTGTCGGCCGACATGATCGCGCCGGGCACACACATCACCGCGATGGGTTCGGACACGCCGGACAAGAACGAACTGTCGCCCGATCTTCTCGGCCGCGCCGATCTTGTCGTCGCCGACAGCATCGCCCAGTGCCAGGAACGGGGCGAAATCTTTCATGCACTTGGTGCCGGTGCGATCGGCGAGGACGATGTGATCGAACTTGGAACCATCATCGATGGCGGCCATGCGGGCCGGGTCGGCGACGATGCGATCACGGTCAGCGACCTGACCGGTGTCGCGGTGCAGGACATTGCGATCGCCAAGGCGGTTCTCGCGCGGCTGGCGCGATCGTTGGAGGCGGCGCAGTGAAGATCGACACGTTTCTGCTCGAACGCAGCCAGACGCTCTACGAAAACGAGGTCGAGATCAATCTGACCGAAAGCGGCGTCCATCACGCGACCATGGCCGATCTGGTGCCGCCGGACGATATGGACGCCATCCGCGACCTGCCGCTGGGCTATGGCTACACGGACGGGACGCCGGCGCTGCGGCAGGCCGTGGCCGACTGGTATCCGGCGTCGTCGGCGGAAAACGTTCTCATCGCCAACGGCACCAGCGAGGCCAACATGCTGGCGCTGATGAGCCTCGCCGACCCGGGCGATCACATGGTCATGCTGACGCCCAACTTCATGCAGCTGGACGGGCTGGCGCGGGCGCTCGGGGTCGAGGTCACGCGCGTTCCGCTGCGGCCGGAAAACGGTTGGCAACCGGACATGGACGATGTTCGCGCGGCGATAGGGCCGGCGACAAAGCTGGTGACGCTGTGCGACCCCAACAATCCCACCGGCGTGCTGATGCGCGGCGAGACGCGCCGCGCCCTGGCCGCGCTGACGGAGAAGGCCGGTGTCTGGCTTCTGGTCGATGAAATCTACCGTGGTTCGGAGATCGACGGTCGACCGCCCGCCACCGCATGGGGCCTTGGCCGCAAGGTGATCGCCACCGGAGGTCTTGCCAAATCGTTCGGGCTGCCGGGCCTCCGCATGGGATGGTGCATCGCGCCGCCCGATCTGGTCACGCGCATGCATGAACGGCAGGACTACACGACCATCGGGACAGGACCGCTGGCCCAGGAACTGTCGCGGCGGGCGCTGACCAATCCGGTGCGCGACCGGTTGCTGGCGCGCGGCCGCCAAATCCTGTCGGCTGGACGCGGCCGGGTCGAAGATTGGTTGCGCGGACGCAACGGCTGGTCATTGGTGCAACCTGAAGCCAGCGGCATGGCGTTCGTGGCATACGATCTCGACATGGACTCCGAACGGTTCGTGCACGAACTGCGGGACCGGACCGGTGTCTTCGTGTGCGCCGGCGACTGGTTCGGCATTCCCCGGCACATCAGGATCGGGTTCGGCGTCGACCGGTCCGATTTGGACATGGGGCTGGAGCGCATCGACGCGTTCGCCAAATCCCATGCCGGGTGAACCGGTTGTCGAGGCCGCCGGACTGAACGTCCGGATCGGGGATTTTCCGGTCCTGACCGACATCGATCTGACGATCCGCAAGGGCGAGAAGATCGTGCTGATCGGCCCGTCCGGTTCGGGCAAGACCAGCCTGTTGCGCGTTTGCGCAGGGCTGCTTTCGGATCGAAGCGGGCGGTTCGAGCTGTTCGGATCGGTACCGGCCACGCCCGGGCAGTGGAGCAAGGCGCGCCGGCGCATGGCGATGATCTTTCAAAGCTTCAATCTCTATTCGATGCGCACGGCGCTGGACAACATCACCTTCGCGGCTCGTGAATTGCGTCTGGGCAGCGAAGCCGAACTGAACGAACGCGGCAGGGACCTTCTCGAACTGGTGGGTTGCCATGGATTGGCGGACAGATACCCGTTCGAAATGTCGGGCGGCCAACAGCAAAGGATCGCCATCGCACGGGCACTGATCGGCGATCCGGAATTGCTGCTGCTCGACGAGCCGACGGCGTCGCTCGACCCCGAGACCATCGCCGGCATTCTCGATCTCTTGACGCAAGTGGCCGAAGGCCGGTTCAGCGGACGCCCGATGACGGTTCTGTGCGCCACCCACGAGATGGGCTTCGCCCGGCGTATCGCCGACCGCGTGCTCTTCATGGAAAAAGGATATGTGGTCGCATCGGGAACCAGCCGGCAGATGTTCGGCGGCGGTGTCAGCGACCGGTTCCTGGAGTTTGTGGGAGCGATGGCCCATCAACGGCCGTAAGCCCGGGGGCGGTCTTTCCGGCGCGCGGCCGGGCCCTTTCCGCCTTGCGCCGGAGTTCCGGCGACAAGCGGACCTCCAGCAAGGCCATGAAACTGCTAAGCGCCAGGATCAGAACCAGGAAGATCGCGCCGGCGATGAGCAGCGGCGTGATCGGGTCGTAGGTCCGATAGTAGACACCGCTTGCTCTGGCCATCAATTCCTGGATTGTCACCAGGCTGGCGATGGAAGTCGCCTTGACCACGAAGATCATCTCGTTGCCGTAGTTGCGCAGACCCAATCGGATCGCGTTGGGTGCGATGATCCCCTTGATGACGGTCCATCGCGACAGCCCGGCGACGTGGGCCGCTTCGATCTCACCCCGGGGGACGGCACGCACGGCCCCGACGATGACTTCCGTCAGATAGCCGGCGGAATTGAGCGACAGGGCCAGGATCGCGCAGAAAACGGGGTGTTGGAACGCATGCCACAGAAACGTGTCGCGCACGATCGGCAGTTCGGGCACGCCATAGTAGATCAGGAACAACAGAACGAGCAGCGGCGCACCGCGAAAAACGAAGACGAACGTCAGGCCGAACCCATTCGCCGCCCGGTTCCGCGAAAGCCGGCAGGGCACGATCATCAAGGCGATGATCATCCCGAAGAACAGAACCGACACGGTCAGCAAAAGCGTCCAGGCGAGACCCTCGGCGAAGCCCGGCAGCGTGGAGAGAAGCGTCTCGAAGTCCATGATCATGGCGACCAACTCCCCTGTTTGGGCAAATGGCGCGTCAGGTTGCGTTCGAGCCGGATCTGCCCCCAGAGCGAGACGGCGGACACAAACAGATATGCGATCAGCGCAGCGGTGAAGAACGCGAAATAGTGTTTGGTGTTCTGCCCGGCGGTGTTGGCCTGCCCGATCAGATCGGCAAGACCGATCGCGGAGACGAGCGGGGTGTTCTTGATCATCACCATCCACAGGTTGGACAGGCCGGGAAAGGCGTATCGCAGGGCGACGGGAAAAACGATCCTGTGGAATGTCACGAACGGTGTCATGCCGAGCGAGCGGGCTGCTTCACGCAGTCCGGTCGGCACGGATATGATCGCGCCGCGAAACACCTCGGCCGTATAGGCGCCATGCACGAGCGCCAGCGCCACGACGCCGGCCGTGAAAGCATCCAGCGATACGCGCAGGTCGATGCCGATCAGCGCGAACGTCGAACGGATCATCAGCGCGGCGCCGTAGTAGGTCAGAAACAGGATGAGAAGCTCGGGCACGCTGCGAAAGATCGTGCCGTATGCCGCTGAAACCGGCCGCAGGATGCGCGATTTCGACAATAGCGCCAAGGCCGCAAAAAGCCCGATGACCGTGCCGATCACATAGGCGGCAATGGCCAGCGTCATCGTCAGGGCAAAGCCCCAGAGCAGTTCGTCGCCCCAGCCGTTGGCGCCGATCGAAAACAGTGTCCAGTTCATCGCGCCGGCCAGCCCTCGGTGATGGTCTCGCAGACATAACCGATCACAGTGTTGCCCTCCATATCGGCATCGCATCGTCCTGTTGCGGCGATGCAGGCAAAAATGCCAGTGCATTGCGCGGTCAGATCGACCGGCGCGGAAAGATCGTCGGGATGAAGTCGGGCGACCGTCTGGCCCCTGGTCACCGCATCGCCGAGTTGCGCCACCGGCTCGATCACGCCGACCGCAGCGCAGGTCACCGTGTGCCGTTCGCCGCTCATTTCGAGCAGCGGGCCCGGCGATGGCGGCGGCGCGCCCCCCTCCATCAGGCCGATCGCGCCCAGAAGTCGGATGACGCCATCGCGTGTCGCCGCCATCGATGCCGCGCTGACGCGGCCGCCGCCGCCAAGTTCGGTTGAAACGGCATGGGCGCCAAAACTCTTTGCGTGATGCTCCAGCGTGCCGGTGTGCGGCATGGAATGATCCGATCCATCGAACACCAGCGAGAAGGGCGCTCCGAACGCATGCAGATAGGGCCGCATGGTCAGGTCATCGTCCGATCCGACGGCAGCCTGGACATTGCCGCTGACAACGAACTCGTGGCTGACCCCGCCCGAATGCAGGTCGATCACCCAATCGGCACGGGGCAATATGGCATCAGTCACAAAGTCCGAGATGAGCTTGGCGCGGCCGGTGGCCGATCCCCTTCCGTAGACGCGGTTGATGTCCTGTCCGGCATCCGCTGGGTCGGTGCGGCGTCCGGCGAGACATGCCCCCGGATTGTGGCGGGGCAGGCAGATGAGGGTGCCGCTTATGTCCAGCGCGTCGAGACGGCGCACCATCTGTGCAACGACGATCTGGCCTTCATATTCGTCGCCGTGCGTGCCGCCGACCAGAAGAACGGTCGGCCCCTCGCCCTGGCGCTTGACGCTGATGGGCAGATCGCCGGGGCCGATCCCGTGCCGGACGCCCTGCGCACCGGTGATGTCGGATATCTGCATCGGCGAATTTGCAGCCATGGCCGAACCCTATCAGCGGGTGCGACCGCCTTGACCCGGGATGGTGCGGATTGTACTTCGATTTTGTCGAAGTAATCGAGTGAACCATGGTCGGTCGCGTCAGCGACATCGATATACGCCTGCTGCGGATCTTCGTCGCGGTGGTTGACGCGGGCGGCTTTTCGCTGGCCGTGGCACGCCTCAATCTCGCCGAATCCACAGTCAGCCAGCACATGGCCGATCTGGAGACGCGTTTGGGCCTGCGCCTTTGCGAGCGCGGCCGCGGCGGCTTTCATGTCACGCCCGCCGGCGAGGAAGTCTACCGGCTGGCCATCAACATGCTGCTCGATCTCGAGGAGTTTCGCGACCAGCTCACCTCGATACGATCGGGGGTGGCCGGCACGCTGCGGATCGGTTTGCCCGACGGGATCATCGGCGACCCGCACTTTCCGATTGGCCGGCAACTGGCCCAGTTCCTCAAGCGCTATCCGGAGATCCAGCTTGAGATCAACATGCGCTCGCCACGGGTGCTCGAGCGCTCGGTTCAAGATGGCGATCTCCTTTTGGCGATCGGGCCGCGCCACCGTCGCGTTTCCGGCCTGCGCTTCGTGCCGATCTATGCCGAAGCCAATTCGCTTTACTGCGGGCGCGGCCACGACCTTTTCGGCGTGCCGCCCGAGAAGCTGGCGGCCAAGGATGTCGAGCAGTTCGACCGGATTGCGCGCGGCTATCTGGACCGTTTCGATGCCCAGTTCTTCCGCGACCAGACATATCGGATCACCGTTCATCAGGTGGAAGCGGCGGCCATGATGATCCTGGCGGGCGCCGGCATCGGCTTCCTGCCCGATCATTTCGCGGCCGCCTATGTGGAGCGGGGCGAGTTGTGGCGGGTCAAACCCGACCACTTCCGGTTCGACAGCGACATGGGCGCGATTTTGCATCCGTCGAAATCGGACGAACCGAAGGTCTCCCGCCTGCTAAAGATGCTGGATATCGGCTGACCGGACCGAGGGTGGTGAGCTCGGCACGAAAGTTGTGCCGATGGTCGCCGGTCTGGCCCCTCGATGACAAACTCGCAGCGATCACCACGCCTCGCCGAACTGCGCGAGCGTGTGCGCTTTCCGACCGGGCCAGGCATGGCAAGGCCGTGAGCCGCGCCCGGCGACAGTCTTGTCCCGCATCGTTCGCGCCGGACAATTCCGTAACTGTGGCAGTCGCCTACCATGCGACTGGTCAGGCCTGCTGAGCGCCGGCCCAAGCCGGAAAGCCTGCCGCACGGCAGCCGATCAGCGATTTCACACGCCGCTTTCTCGGCGCGAGCGGCGACCAGACCAAGGACACAGGTCCAGTACGCTCGTTCCAGCCGGGAAGCAGGTTGCGAAGGCGCCCGTCGCGCAGTTCGGAGACGACTGCAAAGCTGGGCAAAATGACCGATGCCAGCGCCCTTGGCGACAAGCGTGAGCGCACAAAGGCCGCTGTTGGTGCGACAGCGCGGATTGATCGACAGGCGACGCTGGCGGCCTTCCGGGCCCGACAGGAGGACTTCGGGAGCCGTGATTGCCCCGCCTGAACGGTCCGGTTTGATTGTGGTTTATGACCAGCCAATGGTCCATCGAGACTATGGTTTCCGGGGCCGATGCTCGGACAGGCGCCGCATTTACACAGTCATGCCCGGGCCAACCGCGTCGATATCCCCCTGCGACGTCGAGCGGTATGTCGGTGAAGCACGCAGGTGCCACGAGGTCATGGAAACGCGGCCCGCCGGCCGTCAACGGGTCGCCGATGCCCTGACCGCTGATGGCGATGTGCTTGCACACCTTTTGTCGCGGGAACAGGGCAAGCCATCGGCCAAATCGCAGGCCGGGGTCAGTGGCGCCGGCTTCTTCATCAACGGCTTTGCCGATCTCGATCTCGTACCGACGGTCCATCGCGATGCGGACGCGCAACATGTACGCGCCGAGCGGCGCCCCATAGGCGTCGTCGGCGCAATCACGGCCTGGAACTATCCGGTTCTGCTCGGCGCATGGACGATCGTCCCTGCCGTCCTGACCGGCAACGCCGTGATCCTGAAACCGGCGCCAACAACACAGCTGGCCACGCTCAGGAAGGCCGAGATCGCCGATCGGATATTCCCGCCGGGCATGGTCACAGTGCTTGCAGGCGACGACAATCCCGCCATGGCTGGAAGCCGGTTCGGTCTGGATCAACCGGCACCCCTCCACGGGACCCGAGATCACGTTCGGAGGCATCAAGCAGTCCGGCATCGGCGTTGAATGCGGTGTTCGGGGTCTGGAGGAGCAGACTTTCCGTTCGTCCTGAACGTCAAGAAGGGATGACCGGGCCGGGACGCGATCCGGTCAGGCGGGTCAGAACTCGCCGAACAGGCCCGCCCGCGCCGCCGGCAGGCCGTCGGCGTTGAGGCTGAAGGCGGCCGTGATGCCGCTGGGCCTCGGCGTGTCCAGCCGGTGTGCGACGGCGAAGCCGCTGGCCCACTCGGACTTGTAGACCCCCATATTGGCCGCCCAGGTGGTGCGGCCGGGGGCCGACGGCATCGGCGCATTGGCCATTGCCATAACCGCTGCGATGCCGCGCCGCGATTCGGTCTGGACCTGGTCGATGCGGCGGTTCAGATTGTCGATGTCCGCCCCGACCGCGCTGGCAAGGTCGCCCAGCAGCGACTGCAGCGGCACGGCGGCGAGGTTGCCGCCGGCGTCGGTCGTCACGATCTGCGTCGGTCCCGATTGCGCCGCACGGCTTGCGTCCGAGGCAATGCCCGGCATCGTGTATGTGTTGGCCCCCGTTCCGATGACGATCTGGTTGGCGCGGCCGGTGCTGGCGCCGGCGCCCAGCGCGGCCGACCCCGCATGGGTCGCCGATGCGCCATGCCCGACAGCGGTCGCGCCGCTGCCCGAAGCGACCGAGCGCGCACCTTGGGCCACCGACCGGTCGCCATTCGCCTGGGCGCCGGCGCCGGTTGCCGTCGCATCGGTGCCCGCGGCCCCGGCGCCCCAGCCAACGGCCAAAGCGTCGTCGCCCGTTGCCGCCGCTGCCGCAAGGCCCGACGTATTGTTGGCGGCGATCACGCCGAAGTCGCCATCGACCACCGTCAGCGCCGTATCGAGGGCGGCCAGCGCCGATCCGACATCGTTGTGGGTCGTCCCGCGGATCGTGAAACCGGGATCGGTGAAAAGGCCTGTGGCGGGGTCGAACGCCGCGCCGCCTCCGAGCGCGCCGGCCAGATTGTCGCCGACCGCACGCAACTGGCGCAGATTGACCGCATCGGTGTCGGCGGTACCGCCGGCGACGTTGGTGATCTGCCGTTCGCCGCCCGCCGTGCCGACCGAAACCGCGCCGGCCGACGAGGCCACGGACGTGCCGGAAAACGCCTCATCGGCGCCCGCCATGCCGGTTCTGCCGGCCACCGAGCCCGCACCGAGGGCAAGACCGCCCGCCGTGGTGACCGTGCTGTCGCGGCCGATCGCCACGCCGTCGATGGCGGTCACGGTGCCACGCAGACCAAGCGCAACGGCACCGGTCGCGCCGGCTGCGGTGTTGGCGCCGTTGCCGATCGCGATCGCGTCCGCTTCACCTGCCGATGCCAGCGGGTTGCCGGTGCCGCCAAGACCGTCGATCGAGCCGCCGCCCATGGTGATGCCTTCGCCGTTGTCGATGTCCACGCCCTGCGTGCGCAGCTGGCAGCCCGACCCGAGAGCCACAGCATTTCCGTCCGTGTCCAGAACGCTCAGCCCGATGTTCTGGCCGCTCAGCGGCGCCTGAATGTCGGTGTTGATCTCGCCGATGATGAGATTGAGCACCGGATCGAGCAGGCCGCTCAGCAGGCCGGACGCCGCGTTGCTGACAGGATCGAGCACCGGCAGATCGACGCTCAAGCCCGAGCAGACATCGACAAGCGCCTGCGAACGGGCCGGTCCGGCGAACCATGACAGTGCGGAGGCGCAACAGGCCAGGGAACAGATGACGATACGGACGCGACACATGGGCAGGCCTCGATACACGCAAATGTTGCACTTGACGCTACGTCATCAACCTTAACGATTATTTCCAGCGACGTTCCCGCATGAGGCGAATTCGGTTGTGTTCTTCCCCCTCGTCAACCTGCCATTAACCCTCATCGCAGCGCATGGCCGTTGCGATCTCCGGTTAACCCTTTGTCACCGGCAGCCCGCGCATAATGGCGCCAGATCAATCTGGACAGCGGCAATGCAGACCATTTCGACAACCAGGCAAGGCGCCGTCACGGTCAACCAAGGCGATGCGGCCGGTGACGGCCCCGATCACGCCGTATGGCTTCCGGCGCTGGCGTTTGCCGTGGCGGCCGGCACATTTGCGCTCGGCCAGTTTTCTTTTGCTGCGGCGTTGAGCGTGGCCGTGGCCGCATCGGCCGGTTCTGCACTGATCGCGGTCGGGCGCGGTGCGGAACGGTTGCGGGCGCCACTGTTCGTGGACCGCCTCGCCCAAGGCTGCCTCTGCGCGGCGCTTCTGTGGGCCGCCCAGCTGCTGACCGCCGGATTGCTGCCGGCGGGCATGGGCCTTGTTTCAACCGGCCTGACCGTTCTGGCCCTGTTCATGGCCCTGTCGGCCCTCGAAGCGATGGCGGCCGCCGGGCTTTGCCTTGCTGCCCGGCGTGGCCTGGGCGGGTCGATCGCCGCGGCGATCGTGCTCGACAATCGCGGCTTTGCGAGCCTGGGCGCGCTTCGCCGCTGACCGACGGCTTTCCGGTTCACCGAGAACGCAAAAAAATGGCGGGCGCGGACAACTCTTTCCGCGCCCGGCATGTCTGCTGGTGTCGTGTTCGTTCTTGAGCCGGAATTTGTGTGTCGCGCCGCTTGTCAGAAGCCGTAGTCGAGCTTCGACATGGCGATCGCCGTTTCCAGCGCGAGTTGCCCGGACACGGCGAGCGGCACCTTCTTCTCATACATTGCCGCCGCCTTGACCGTCGCCAGCGCAAAGGCCTTCTGGGCGGTCGTTTCGGCCTCGGGCGCGTTGCGCAGGCAGGTCAGTGTGTTCTCCCACAGCATGATCAGCAGGGCCTGTGGCGGGATTTCCGGCATGTGCTTTTCGGCAACCGTATAGTCGGGATAGGCGGGCGCGTTGATGGCCATGAAATTGTGCTGGATCATTGCATTGATGTGCGGCAGCCAGCCGGCACCGGCGGCCATCATCTCGGGCACCAGCGTGGCGGCGTAGCTGTCGCCGGTCAGATCGTGAACGTGGCGATCGACATGGGCCGACACGGTGACACCGGGCCGGCGGACACCGGACGGCGTGCGGAAATCGTCCGCGATCAGTCCGGCCTCGATCTCGCGGCGCACGATCCAGCGGGCCGAGCGGCCCGCGAGCGCACCGAAGGCGGCAATAAAGCTCTGCGGGTGAATGCCCTTCGGACCGTCCAGCGACGTCGACACCAGTTGAAAGAGCTGCGCGGAGAGGCGCGCCGGATCGGGAAGACCGGCATCGGCCGGCGTCCTGCGATTGGTGTTGGCCGGACCGGGTCTTTCGGCGGCCATGCCGGCGAGAACCGGATTGAGTATCGTTGCGCTCGCAGCAACCATTGTTGCGTCCCCCTGAAGCAAGTGAGGCCACGATAACAGGCAAACGCCAAGCCCCGGCTAAGGCGATGTTTACAATTTGATGAAAAAATTAACGGGACAGTAAGCACGCCCCATGCGCGTGCCGACCATGCAGGATGAGCCGATGAACGCCCTAACACAATTGATCGACCGCTGGACCGAGGCGCTGACGCCGGAGCATCTGCGCCAGGACATCCAGGTCTACAAGCGCGTGCGCATGTTCATCCTGTCGCACCTGTTCGGCCCGTTCCTCGGCCATCCGGTCACGATCTACCTGTTCCTGAACGATCCCAATCCGTGGCCGCATGTGCACATTCTGGGCCTTTCGGTGACCTTGTTCTGGTTCTTCCCGATCGCCCTTCAGTTCTTTCCCCGGCGGTACGAGCTGCTGGCCATCACCTCGGTCGCCAACCTCAATTTCGCGATCCTGATCACCGCCTATCATTTCGGCGGCGTCTCCTCGCCGCTCTTGATGTGGTTCCTGGTCGTGCCGCTGCTCGCCTTTTTCTATCTGGGCTCCGGCGTTCGCACATCGGTCGCGATCTTCGCACAGATCGTTATCGGCCTTGCCGCGTTCTACGCCGTCTACCTGATGAACCGCTCTTTCCCGATGCACATTCCGCTCGAGGAAATGGTCGATGTGACGATGATCTCGATGCTTTGCGCCTCGCTCTACATCTTCTTCATGGCGAGCTATTATGCCTCGGTCGTCGACTCCCAGTCCGAACTGCTCAAGGAGATCGACCGGCACCAGGCAACGATGGACGATTTGACGGCTGCCAAGGAAGAGGCCGAACGGGCCAACGGCGCCAAATCGGAGTTCCTGGCCAAGATGAGCCATGAGCTGCGCACGCCGCTCAACGCCGTGCTCGGCTACAGCGAAATCCTGCTCGAAGACGCCGAACTGGACGGCAATGGCGAGCAGATCGCGGACCTGCAGAAGATCTCGGCGGCGGGCAAGCACCTTCTGGCCATGGTCAACGACATTCTGGACATCTCCAAGATCGAGGCGGGCAAGACCGAACTGTTCCTTGAAGATGTCGATCTCGACCAGCTGATCGAGGAGATCGAGGTGACCGCGCGTCCGCTGGCCGCCAAGAACACCAATGTCTTCGAGGTGATCAAGGACGGCGAGCTGGGCACCGCCCATCTCGACCTGACCAAGCTGCGTCAGGCGACGTTCAATCTCCTGTCGAACGCATCCAAGTTCTGTCAGAACGGCAAGATCACGCTGGAGGTCAAGACGATCGAGCAGGATGGCCGGCCGATGCTTTCGATGGCCGTTCACGACACCGGGGTCGGCATCTCCGAGGAGGCGCTTGCCAGCCTGTTCCAGAACTTCACCCAGGCCCATGCGTCGATCAACGCCAAGTTCGGCGGCACGGGTCTGGGGCTGTCGCTGTCGAAGAATTTGTGCCGCCTGATGGGCGGCGACATTACCGCCGACAGTGTGCTCGGCGAAGGTTCGGTTTTCACCATCACGGTGCCGATGCGGGTGGAAGCGCTCGCGCCGGCAGAGATGAGCGAGGAAGCGGTGGACGAAACCCTCAAGGACGCGGCCGCCGAACTGCGCAAGCTCAACGAGGCCGACCAGATGCTGTCGACAAGCGCCGACGCGAACTCCCCGTCGCTGGGCACCGTGCTCGTTGTCGATGACGACCCGGAATATCTCGAGATCATGGACCGGATGCTGCGCAAGGAAAACCTCAACCCGATCCTGACGTCCGATCCGGCCAGTGCGTTGCATCTGGCCCGGACGGTTCGCCCGGCGCTGATGCTGATCGACGTGCTGATGCCCGATGTCGATGGCTGGGAACTGGTCGAGACGATGAAGAACGACCCGGTCACGCGCGACGTTCCCACGATCATGGTTTCGATCATGGACGATCCGAAAAGCGGCGCGCCGCAACTGGCCGACGGCTTCATGAGCAAACCGGTCGATTCGGCCAAGCTGCGCAAGGCGCTGCAACTCCATCTCGGCAAGAAGGCCGCGTAGACAAGAGCAGGACGAGACGATGACGACCGTACTGATTGTGGAAGACCATCCGACCAACCGCGACATAATCGGGCGACGGCTGGGCAAGCGCGGGTTTACGATCCGTTTCGCCGTCGACGGACTGTCGGCGATCGACAGCGTCCAGGAAATCAAGCCCGACATCATCCTGATGGATATCGGCCTTGGCGACGGCATCGACGGCTGCGAGACGACGCGGCGGATCAAGACCATTCCCGAGGTGGCCCACATTCCGGTGATCGCGCTGACGGCGAGCGCGTTCGAGACCGATCGCCAGAACGCCCTGTCCGCCGGCTGCACGGATTTCGACACCAAGCCGGTCGACCTGCCGCGCCTTCTGGGCAAGATGAACCAGGCGCTGCACGCCTGACGCCGATCGACCGCCGGGCGCACGATGGCCCGGGCTGTCGACGGGACGTCTCACACCTTTGACGACGTACGAAAAACCCGGCGCGAATCTCGCGCCGGGTCTTGTCTTTCGGGCTTGTCCGCCGTGGCGCTCGATCAGGCTGCCTTGGCCATATCCCGGTCGAGCAGAATGTTGCGCAGAACCGATATGTCGAGCGGCTTCTGCAGGCTGTGCGTGGCGTCCAGGCCCAGTTCAAGCGCACGCTGGCGCGTCTGTTCCAGAACGGCCGGCTCCTGTCCGCTGACGATCAGAATGCGGCCGGCATAGCCGTCGTGTGCCAGAAGCTCGAACAGATCGTTCGCGTCGAGGTTCGGCATGCAGATGTCGACTGCCAGGATTGATGGCTTGAGTGCCGTCGTCAGGTTCATCACCCCGCGCGAGTCGGAGGTGGCGAACGCTTCATAGCGGCAGCGCTCGGCGATTCTCACGATCAGCTCGGCCGACGACACGTCGTCGTCAATGGCCAGCAGTCGTTTGGCTGTCTCCAACATGATCAGGCAGCGTCCCGCACACAGTCTGCGAACTGTGCGGCGGCACGCTGGTTCTTCATCAGCGAGGGGTGGTCATCGCACAGAGACAGATATTCCTTCTCCGCGCTGCGCATCGCCTGGAGCATCAGGACGACGAGTTTGTCGACGTCCTCGTGGCTGTGGTCGGACATGACCTGGACGCGGAAACGGGCGCCGCCCTGCGGCACGGCCGGATATTCGACCAGATTGGCGATGGCACCCAGATTGCTCAGATCGCGCGAGGCGATGCGGGCCAGACCTTCGGCGCCCACGCGCACCGGCACGATGGCGGACGGGTCACCCAGCGTTTCAAGACCCACCTTGCCCATCTCCGAGCGCATGTAGAGGATGTTGTCCATCAGCTTGCGCCGGCGATCGCGGCCTTCGGCCGAGTCGACGATCTCGAACGCCGCCAGAACCGTTGCGGCCTGCACCGGCGACAGCGCGTTCGAAAAGGTCTGGGTGGCCGAATAGTATTTCAGATATTCCGCCGTGGCCCGATCCTTGACCGAAATGAAGCCGCCATTGGATGCGAACGTCTTGGAAAAGCTGCCGATGATGATATCGACATCGTGCAGCACGTTCTGCAGGCTCATGTGACCGCGTCCGTCGTCGGCCATCGATCCGAAATCATGGGCGCAATCGACCAGCAGGACGGCGTTGTATTCATCGCACAGCGCGCGCATGGCGGCGATGTCCGGCGTGTCCGAGTGCATCGAGAACAGGCTCTCGGTGACCAGAAGAATGCCGTTCTCCGTGTCGTTTGCGCGGATCTTCTGCAGACGACGTTCCATGGCCCGGACATTGAGGTGGCCATGGAAATGAATGTTGCGGGTCGAGGCGCGGGCGCCTTCCTGCAGGCACGAATGCGCCAGAACGTCCATGACGACATGGTCGTCGGGGCGGACAAAGCCCTGGATGGCGGCAAAGCCGGCCGACCAGCCTGTCGGATAGAGAACCGTCTCGCGGCCGTCGAGAAATTCGGTGATGCGCTTTTCGAGCAGCAGCGAATGGCGCGTGTTGCCCAGAAGCGCTGCCGAACCGGCGCTGTGCACGCCATATTCCTTGATCGCTTCGGTTGCCGCCTCCTTGATGGCGGGATGCGAAGACAGGCTCAGATAGTCCTGGCTGGCGAAGTTGACGCCTTCCATGAGCGCGCCGCCATCGGTCTTGGCGGCACAATGGGTCCGCGGCGCGGTCGCCGTCGATTTGGCATAGGGCCAAAGATCGCAGCGCCGGCGCTCTTCCTGCCAGTGAAAGAAGCCGTCGGTACGGCCCAGCATGTCCGTGCCCTGCTTGGCCTTGAAGTCGCGCAGGCTGCCGGTCAATGCGCCAAATGAAATGTCGTCGAACTGGTTCGCTTGAATGGTTTTCGTCATGGTCGCCCCCATCGTTTTTATGCGGCGAGACTAACCCAGCGGCGTGAAGTCCGGCTTAAGTGCGAGGGTAAACGGTCGCTGAATGCCGCAATGGTGAATCGGTGATGACCGCTGTCCGAAATCGAACGATCCGGAACCCGTTTGCGGAACAATTGCTTAACCCGGCAACGCTAGATTGCATGCCGCGGGGGGACTGGATGTTCGGCATGAGTTTGACCAATCGGGTCAGCACATTTTTGCAAGACCTGACCGGTGGCGCCGATCTGGTCGAAGCGCAGAAGACGGCGGTCGTTGCCGCGCAGGTTATGACGATACTGCGTCACCTGCCGGTGATGGCCATCTCCGGCGTGATGATTGCGCTGATCACCGCCTATGTGGCCTGGGACCATGCCAACTTCACCGTGTTCGCCATCTGGCTTGGCGGCTTTGTCTGCCTCGAAGCGGTGATGCTGGCGCTTTGGTGGAAGAACAGAAACCGGGCGCCCGAAACCCTCGCCGAAACGGCAATCGCGGTGCGCAGGACGGTCTGGTATGCGGCGGCGATCGGCCTGTCCTGGGGCAGTCTTGCCGCACTGCTCATTCCTTACGTCGCCGCGGACAACACGATCTTTGCGACAGCACTGATAACCTCCGCGATCCTGGTGACGGCATTCAGCCTGATGGCGCTTCTCCCGGCAGTGCTCGTGTTTGTTCTGATCAGCGGGTCGCTGGCGATCGCATCGGCGCTGTTCCATCCGCATGCCGAGGAGTGGCCGCCGATCGTCGGTCTGATTGCCGCTTACATGCTTTTCATTCCGTGGCTGGCCGTTTCGTACGGCCGCGCGTTTCTGCGGCATCTGAAGACCGACATCGAGAACCGGGAGAACGCGCAGGTCATCGGCTATCTGCTCGATGAATATGAGGAGACGGTCTCGGAATGGATCTGGGAGACCGATCCAGCGGGGTGCACTGCGCGCATGTCCTCGCGTCTGTCGGCCAAGCTGGGCACGACCGGTGAAGGGACCGCGCGCGTGCCGTTCGCCACGCTTTTGGGCCTTGTTGCACGGGTGGACGATGCCGGCTTCCAGGAGGTGCGATCGGCTCTCATCGAAGGCCGGGCTTTCTCCGGGATCGAATGCCAGGTCAGGAGCGGCGGCACGGATCAGTACTGGCGCATCTCGGGCCGGCCGATCCGTGACGATGCGGGCACCCCGGCCGGCTTTGTCGGCACGGTGCGCGACATCACCGCCGAAAAGGAAGCCAAGAACCAGATCATCCGTCTGGCGCATCGCGACACGCTGACCGGGCTCTACAACCGCGCCAGCTTCACCGAGCGGCTGGAAAATGCGGTTCGCACGCTGGAACGCTACGGCACGCCGTTCACGCTGCTTTTTCTCGATCTGGACAAGTTCAAGCTGGTCAACGACACCTATGGCCACCCGGTCGGCGACCGCCTTTTGGCCGAGGTGTCCAAACGCATCCAGGCGATCGTGCGCAAGGATGACTGCGTGGCACGGCTGGGCGGCGACGAGTTCGCCATCATCCTCGAGCAGAGCAATGACGCCGTCTTCGCCGCCAAGCTGGCCTCGCGCCTGATCGCCAGCGTGCTCGAAGCTTATGTGATCGACGGCGAAACGCTTTGGATCGGCGTCAGCGTCGGCATTGCGCTGGCGCCCCAGCACGGCACACGGCCCGAACAAATCCTGCGCAATGCCGATCTGGCGCTCTATCGCGCCAAGGAGGACGGGCGCGGCGTGTTCCGCTACTTCGAAGCGCAGATGGACTTTGCCCAGCGCGAGCGGCGTATCCTAGAGCAGGAGATGCATCAGGCGCTGGAGGACGAAGAGTTCCGCCTGTGCTACCAGCCGCTGATCGGCAGCGAAAGCGGCCGCATACGCGCCATGGAAGCGCTGATCCGCTGGGATCATCCGATCCGCGGCGAGATTTCGCCGGTGGAATTCATCTCGATCGCAGAACAGTCGAACCTGATCGTCGCTATCGGCAAGTGGACGCTTCGCACGGCCTGTGAGGCGGCGACGGCCTGGCCCGATGATGTGTGTGTTGCGGTCAATGTCGCTGTCCCGCACTTCATGCGTTCGGACATCGTCGCCGATGTCGAGGCCGTGCTCCAGGCGACGGGGCTGCCGGCATACCGGCTCGAAATCGAGATCACCGAAAGCCTGCTGATCGAGGATTCCGATGACGTCCTGAACCGGCTCATCGCGCTGAAGAAGCTGGGTTGCGCCATCGTCATGGACGATTTCGGCACCGGCTATTCCAGCCTGTCCTATCTGCTCAAATTCCCGTTCGACCGGCTGAAGATCGACCGTTCCTTCACCAGGGACATCGATACCGGCGAAAGCGCCAAGGCGATCCTGATGGCGATCGCCTCGCTGGGTGAGAATCTCGGCATCAAGATCACCGCCGAGGGCGTCGAAACGGCCGATCAGCTCGATTTTCTGGTCGACATTGGCTGCGACCAGCTTCAGGGCTTTTACTTCTCCCAACCCGTCCGGCACGAAGACGTCGCGCCGATCATGCTGCGCAACTTCATGGATTCCCGGCAGATGTCCCTGCATGCGGAAATTCGCGACGAGCGCGAGACCAGGCGCAACCGCTCTGCGGGCTGAGGCCCGCGGGACAGCCGCGCCTTGTCCGGAATAACACAATCTGGCGGTGCGCGTTTACTTGCTGGCAACCATATGGATTTACCGTGATGGCATATCCACCCTGAAAGGTCGTGATATGCGTAGACTTGTGATCGGTGCACTTGCCCTTCTTCTGACCAGCGGCACGGCCACCGCAATGGACCATTCGGGTTCGGCGAGCGGCCAGTGGACGGGTGCGCAGCTCGGTGTCCTTTACGGCTACAGCTGGATGAAGGACATGAACAATGTCCTGCGGCTGACGGCCGAGGGCGACGGCGATGTGATGGGTGTTTACGCGGCCTACAACCACCAGGTGGGGCATTTCGTCGGCGGCGGCGAAGTCACCTACAGCCGGCACGACAACATGTTCACTGACGGATCGGGTGTGCGCGTCGGCGATGTCTTCGCCGCAAAGCTGCGCGCCGGTGTCGGCTATGACCGTTACAATGCCTATGGCATGGTCGGCGTCACGCACGGTACGACCAACCTGGCCGGTGACGACTGGGGCGCGGTGTTCGGTGTCGGTCTGGATGTGCTCCTGACCCATTATCTGGTCGCCGGCATCCAGTACAACTACTACAACTATGTGGACTTCAACCACACCAAGATCGACGCCGACCTGTCCGAGGTCACCGTCCGTCTCGGCTACAAGTTCTAAAGCGCCGGCAACCGCCCACAAATTGCGGCCTGCCCCTTGGCGCCGCCCGCGCCAAGGCCTAACTCCGTGGTCCGTCAAACGATCATGAGGCAGGGCAATGGGCGATACGAACCGGGTCAATCCGGCCATAGAGACATGGGACGGACCGCTCGGCCTGCCCCGGCAGGAGGCGATCGCCGACAGCGACCTGCCGCCGGCCATCAAGGCCGGTTTCGCCCGTGACCTTGCGGAAGCCGAAGCTGTTGCGGCGAATCCGGAGCCACCGACCTTCAACAACACGATCGAGGCGCTCGAACGGGCCGGCGACCTGCTTGGGAAGGCGGCATCGATCTTCTTTGCCCGCGCCGGCAATCACACCAACGAGACCATCCAGGCCGCCGAGCGGGAATTGGCGCCGCTTTTCGCGCGGCATGCCGGCACGATCGCCCAGAACAAGGCCCTATTCGGCCGCATCCAAACGCTGTGGCAGAACCGCGACGCGCTGGATCTGACGACCGAGCAGACCGAGGTGCTGCGCCGCTATCGCCGGACATTCGTGCGGCAGGGCGCGGCGCTGAAAGGCGAGGCGCAGGCCCGCCTGATCGCCATCAATGAGCGCCTGGCGGAGCTGGGCACCGCTTTCGGGCAAAACGTTCTCGCCGACGAAGCCGGCTGGGCGCTGATGCTGGACGGCGACGGCGATCTGGCCGGTTTGCCGCCCTCGACAGTGGCCGCCATGGCCGCCGCGGCCGCCGAACGCGGCGAAGAGGGCAAACACGCGGTGACGCTGTCGCGGTCGATCATCGAACCGTTCCTGACCTTTTCGACCCGCCGCGACCTGCGCGAAATCGCATTCCGCGCCTGGACCGGACGCGGCGAGACGAACGATGTCACCGACAATCGCCCGATCATCGCCGAAACGCTCAGGCTGCGTGCCGAGAAGGCGCAATTGCTTGGTCATGGCAGTTTCGCCGCGCTCAAGCTCGACGGAACCATGGCCAAGACGCCCGAGGCGGTGAACACGCTGCTTGAAACGGTCTGGGAGAAGGCGCGCGCGCAGGCCGAGACCGAGGCCGCCGACATTGGCGGTCTGATGCGCGAACAGGGCGCCAATCACGATCTCGGGGCCTGGGACTGGCGGCATTATGCCGAGCAGATCCGCGCTGCGCGCTACGCCTATTCGGACGACGAGATCAAGCCATACATGGCACTCGAAAGAGTGATCGAGGCGGCGTTCTACGTCGCCAACCGGCTGTTCGGGCTGACCTTCGAGGAGGTGCCGGGCATTGCCACGCATCATCCCGATGCCCGCGTGTGGCGCGTCAGCGACGCCGATGGCGCACACCGTGCCGTCTTCATCGGCGACTATTTCGCGCGCCCGTCGAAGCGTTCCGGCGCGTGGATGAGCGCGCTTCAGGTGCAGTCCAGGCTGCTCCGGCGCCATCCGATCATCACCAACACGATGAACTTCGCCAAGCCGCCGGCCGGCGAGCCGGCGTTTTTGTCGTTCGACGATGCGCGCACGCTGTTTCACGAGTTCGGCCATGCGCTGCACGGCATGATGTCCGATGTGACCTATCCGTCCGTGTCGGGCACCAATGTCGCCCGCGATTTCGTCGAGTTGCCATCGCAGCTGTTCGAACACTGGCTGACCGTGCCCGAGGTTCTGAACCGGTTCGCGCTTCATCACGAGACCGGCGAGCCGATGCCGAAGGCACTGCTGGACAAGGTGCTCGCCGCGCAAACCTTCAATGCCGGGTTCGACACGGTCGAGTATACGGCGAGCGCGCTGGTCGACATGGCCTATCACCAGGGCGCCGATGCGCCGGCCGATCCGGCTGTCTTCGAGGCCGAAAAACTGGACATGCTCGCCAAACCGGCGGCGATCACGATGCGCCACCGCTCGCCGCACTTCCAGCACATTTTCTCAGGCGATTCCTATGCGGCGGGCTATTATTCCTACATGTGGTCGGAAGTGCTCGACGCGGACGCCTTTTCGGCCTTCGAGGAAGCGGGCGACCCATTCGATCCCGCGCTCGCCGAAAAGCTGGGGCGGCACATCTATGCGTCCGGCGGCACCGCCGATCCCGAAGACGCCTATATCGCCTTTCGCGGCAAGCTGCCGACGCCGGACGCCATGCTGGAAAAGCGCGGGCTGACGTAGCACAGTGACCCAAGAAAACGGACCAGCAGGAGACGGCCCATGCAATGGTCATTTTCGATCGGCACGGTGGCGGGCAGCCAGATCCGCATCCATGTGACCTTCTTTCTTCTGCTGGCCTGGGTGGCGCTGGTCTACATGCAGGAGGGCGGTGCGTCGGCGGCCATTGAGGGCGTTCTGTTCATCTCGGCGATTTTCGCGTGCGTCGTGCTGCATGAACTTGGCCATGCGCTTGCCGCGCGGCGCTACGGCATCAAGACGCCGACCATCACGCTACTGCCGATCGGCGGCGTCGCCTCGCTCGAGCGGATGCCCGAAGACCCGCGCAAGGAGATCGTCGTCGCGCTGGCCGGACCGCTGGTCAATGTCATCATCGCGTTCGTGCTGATCGTCTTTCTGGGCGCCGGGTTGGATCTGTCGACAGCGGCAGCGCTGGAAGACCCGGCCGCCGGCTTTCTGGCCCGGCTCGCCGCCATCAATGTGATCCTTGTGCTGTTCAACCTGATCCCGGCCTTTCCGATGGATGGCGGGCGGGTTCTGCGCGCACTTCTTGCCACCCGCTATTCGCGTGTGCGCGCCACCGAGATGGCCGCCCGTGTCGGCCAAGCCGCGGCTTTCGTCTTCGGCTTTCTGGGCCTGATGAGCGGCAATCCGCTGCTCGTCTTCGTTGCGATCTTCGTCTACATCGCCGCCGCCGGCGAAGCGCAGGCCACCGGCATGCAGGACATTGCCCGTTCGCTGCGGGTGCGCGATGCGATGATCACGAGTTACGAAGCGCTCGGGCCGGGTGCGACGCTCGGCGAGGCGGCCGAACTGCTGCTCAAGACGACCCAGCACGAGTTTCCCGTTCTCGACACGAACGGCACGATGACCGGCGTCCTGCTGCGGCGCGATCTCGTCGCCGGCCTCGAACAGGCCGGGCGCGACGGGCTCGTCGACGGGTTTGTCAATCGCGACGTTCCGGCCATCGCCGAGACCGAAGGGCTGGAGACGGCGCGCGATCTCATCCAGCAAAAGGGCAAGCCGGCGGTTGCCGTGCGCGGCCGCGACGGCATGCTCGTCGGCTATGTCACGATGGAAAATCTGGCCGAACTGATGCTCATCCGCACGGCGGTCGATCACGCGGAGTGAGGTTCCACTCGTCTGGATGCCGCCCTAGATTGGTGCGATGACCGGTCGTCTCGATCCACTTTTTTCCCGAACCCTGCCGGAGGGCGACACGCATCAGCGCGATGTGTGCGACCATTGCGGCTTTGTCGCCTACGAAAATCCGAAGATCGTCGTCGGCTCGGTCGTCACCCATCAGGGCAAGGTGCTGCTGTGCCGGCGGGCGATCGAGCCGCGTCACGGCTACTGGACCGTTCCGGCTGGCTACCTGGAACTGGGCGAAACGCCCGAGGAGGGTGCCCGGCGCGAGGCGCGCGAAGAGGCCAATGCGGATCTCGAACTGCACGGCCTTTTGGCGGTCTACACGGTGCGCCGCCTCAGCCAGGTGCAGCTGATCTACCGGGCGACGCTCGCCGACGGCGCGTTTTCGCCGGGCATAGAGAGCCTTGAGACACAGCTTTTCGACTGGGACGCCATTCCCTGGGACGATCTTGCTTTTCCGACGGTGCACTGGATGCTGGGCCATCAGCGGGCCTTCGAAGCCGGAAAGGGCGTCGGGCCATTCGGCAATCCTGTCGGCGCCGATTGATCCCGCGCAAGAACTGCCGGCGCGGATCGCGCATGATGGGTTACCGGATCACAAGGAGGCCCGCATGCCCGCAGCGACAAATGCGCAAGACCTTCTCGCCGTTTTCGACAAGGAACTGGCCAGGCTTCAAAAGACGCTTGACGGCGTCGACGAAGCCATGGCCAGCCGGCACACGGCGGACGACGCGGTAACCATCAAGGGCGTGATCGCCCACAGGACCCACTGGATCGGCCTGTTCTTTGACTGGTATGCGGACGGCGTTGCCGGAAAGGCCGTCGAAACGCCGGCGCCGGGCGTCAAGTGGAACCAGCTCAAGGCCTACAACGCACCGATCTACGAGGCTGCCAATGGGCGGCGCTGGTCGGATCTCCGGGCCGAATTCGACGCCGCTACGGCGCGCCTGCGGGCGTTCATCGCCGAGAGCGATGACGCGTTGCTCTATGAGCCCGGTCTTTATGACTGGATGAACACGTGGACCATCGGCCGGTGGGCCGAGGCGTCGGGGCCTAGCCATTTCCGCTCGGCCAACAGCTACATCCGCAAGGTGCTGCGCGAGAGCGGCGCCCGGTGAGGCCTTACTCGTCCTTGTCGAGCGAATGGCGCACGATCAGCGGCATCTGCACCAGCGTGAAGGCGATGGTGATGGGCAGATTGCCCCACACCTTGAAGGCGACCCAGAAATCGGTCGAGAAGTTCCGCCACAGCACCTCGTTGACGACCGCCATGACCGCAAGGAACAGCCCCCAGCGGATCGTCAGCTTGTGCCAGCCTTCCTCGTCGATCTGGAACGCCGCGTCGAACACGTAGCGCAGAAGCGAAACGCGGAAGATGAACAGGCCGCCCAGCAAAAGCGCCGAGAACAGGCCGTTGACGATGGTCGGCTTGATCTTGATGAAGAGGTCGTCATGCAGCCAGAGCGTCAGCGCGCCGAAGATCAGCACGACAACTCCGGCGACCAGCGGCATGATCGGAATGGTGCGCGTCAGGAGCCATGACAGCGACAGCGAGATGATCGTCGCCACCATGAAGACCGCGGTCGCCACGAAGATCGGTTCGCCCAGCGCGCCCAGAAAACCGACGCGCTCGGACAGCCATTCGCCACGCGCATTGGCAAAGAAAAACGCCAGAAGCGGGCCGAACTCCAGCGCGAGCTTCAGTCCCGGGCGGACCGCCGGCTTCTCCTTGGGTGTAGGCGCAATCGCTGCTTGGTCAGCCATTCAGGCATCCTCACGGGCGGGCGCGCCGGTGCCGGCGATCGCACGCGCAAAATCTGTGGCGCGGAACGGTTCGAGATCGTCGACGCCCTCGCCCACACCTATAAAGTAGACAGGTAAATTAAACTTTGCAGATATGGCGACGAGAATTCCGCCGCGCGCGGTTCCGTCGAGCTTGGTCATCACCAAGCCGTTGACGCCGGCGACGTTGCGGAAGATCTCGACCTGGCTCAGCGCGTTCTGGCCGGTCGTCGCGTCGAGCGTCTGCAGGACCGTGTGCGGCGCGTCCGGGTCGTGCTTTTGCAGAACGCGGACGATCTTGGCCAGTTCGTCCATCAGTTCGGCCTTGTTCTGCAGGCGTCCGGCCGTGTCGATGATGACGACGTCCGAGCCGTTGTCGCGCGCCTTTTCATAGGCTTCATAGGCAAGGCCCGCCGCGTCGGCGCCCAGTTTCGTGCCGACAAAGGCCGAGCCCGTGCGTTCGGACCAGATCTTGAGCTGCTCGATAGCCGCCGCGCGGAACGTGTCGCCGGCGCCGAGCGTCACCGAAAGCCCGGCTGCGCGCAGCTTGGCGGCAAGCTTGCCGATCGTCGTCGTCTTGCCGGTTCCGTTGACGCCGACAACCAGGATGACGTGCGGCTTGACCGACAGGTCGAGTTCAAGCGGCATGGCCACAGGACCGAGTACCTTCTCGACCTCGGCCGCCATCACATGGCGCACCTCGTCGGGCGTGACGTCGCGGCCAAGCCGCGTCGAGGCCAGCGCATCGGTGACACGCATTGCCGTTTCGACGCCAAGGTCGGCCTGGATCAGGATGTCCTCAAGTTCCTCGAGCGTCTCGTCGTCCAGCTTGCGCCTGGTGAAGACGCCGGCAATGTTGTCGCCGAGTTGGCGCGAAGAACGCGACAGGCCCGAGGTCAGCCGGGCCAGCCAGCCCTTCTGCTCGTCCGACGGAGACGGCGCGACGGGCTGCGGCTCGTCGCCGATCGTCACCGTGCGGGCCGTCGCGGGCAGGTCGTCGGGCGCCAGCTCCGGTGGCGTGACCGGCACCGATGGCGGTTCGACCGGCGGCAGCGGTTCCGGCGTCTCCGGCACTTCGGGAACAGCGGGCTCGGGCGTTTCGGGCGGTGCCGGCGGGACCGGCTCGGGCTCGGCGGGCACTTCGGGCGGCGCCTCGGGGGCCGGCTCGGCAGGCACCTCTTGTGGCTCGGCCGGTTGCGGCTCCGGCGCCTCGGGGATTTCAGGTTCCTGTGGCGTCGGTGCGGGTGAAGGTTCGGCGGGCACTTCGACAGGCGCCGGCGCCGGCACTTCCGCGGGCTGTTCGGGGTCTCCGGCCTGCGCGTTTTCGGCTTCGGCGACCGGCTGATCGGTTGCTGCAGCTGCGTCGGCGGCCAGTTCTTCGGATGCCACGGCAGGGTCGGGCGTCTCCTCGACCTTGCCCTTGCCGAACGAGAAGATGCGCTTGAGAAAGCCGGCCATCGCGTTACTCCGCCGCCTCTGCCATGGCGGCCAAGCCGGTCAGTGCCGTGCCGTCATGGCCCGTTATGGACGTTGCCACCATGTCGCCGGGCGCGCCGGCATGACCGGTAAGCCGCACTGGCGTGAAATCCGGCGCGCGGCCGAAGCCGGGCTTTTCGAGCAGAACCGGCTGGACCGTGCCGGCGAAAGCCGCCAGATGGGCATGCCAGGCCTGCTCGGCCTTCAACCGCAGGCAGGCCGCGCGGTCCTTGACCAGCGCGCGGTCGAGCTGCGGCATCTTCGCCGCCGGGGTGCCATTGCGCGGCGAGAACGGGAACACATGGACCCGCGCCAGTCCGCACGCGTCAATGATCGACAGCGCATTTTCGAACATCGTCTCGGTCTCGGTCGGAAAACCGGCGATCATGTCCGCGCCGAACGAAGCGTCGGGGCGGAGCCGGCGGACGGTGTCGCAGAATTCGATGGAATGGTCGCGCAAATGGCGCCGCTTCATGCGCTTTAGAATCAGGTCGTCACCATGCTGCATCGACAGGTGGAAATGCGGCATCAGCCGCTGTTCGGTGGCGATGGCTTCGAACAACGCGTCGTCGGCCTCGATGGAGTCAATGGAGGACAGACGCAGGCGCCACAAGTCAGGCACTTGACTGAGTATTGTCTTGACCAGTCTGCCGAGCGTTGGATGTCCGGGAAGGTCCGGCCCGTAGGACGTCAGGTCGACGCCGGTCAGCACGACTTCCCGGTAGCCGTTCTCGACCAGCCGGCGGATCTGCTCGACCACCGCGCCCATCGGCACGGACCGCGAATGACCGCGGCCATAGGGGATTATGCAGAAGGTGCAGCGGTGGTCGCAGCCGTTCTGAACCTGCACGAAGGCGCGCGTGCGGCCCTCGATGCTCTCGACCATGTGCGACGCGGTCTCGCGCACCTCGAAAATGTCGTTGACCCGCACTTTCTCGGAGCTGTTGACGCCAAAGTCGGGCATGGCGCGGTAGGACTGGGCCTTGAGCTTGTCGTCATTGCCGATGACAAGGTCGACCTCGTCCATGCCGGCGAAGCTCTCCGGCTCGGTCTGGGCGGCGCAGCCGGTGACGATGATGCGGGCGTCGGGCGCCTCGCGCCGCGCGCGCCGGATGGCCTGTTTGGCCTGGCGGACCGCTTCGCCGGTCACCGCGCAGGTGTTGATCACCACCGCGCCGCCCTCCAGCGCGCCGAGGCCGGCCGCGTCGGCCTGGCGCCGCACGATCTCGCCCTCATAGCTGTTGAGGCGACAGCCGAATGTCTTGACGTCGATGCCCATCAGCCGGCCCCGGCGCCAGCATTGTCGTTGGCGCCTTCCACCTGCCGCTGCCACTGGCCGGTGGCGGGGTCGAGCAGGCCCGCGAACTCGTACTCGGCCGGCCCGGTCATGATCACGTGATCATCGTCGCGCCATTCGATCAGAAGGTCGCCGCCGGGAACCGTGACGGTGGCGGTGCGGCCGGTCAGCCCCTTGCGGGCGGCGCAGACCAGCGCCGCGCAGGCGCCCGAACCGCACGCCTTTGTCAGCCCGGCGCCGCGCTCCCATGTGCGGATGACGATGTGCTCGGGATCGACGACACGCGCGATCGTGATGTTGGCGCGGTCGGGAAAGATCGGATGGTTCTCGAGCAGCGGGCCGAACCGTTCCAGATCGTAGGACCAGACATCCCTGTCGACCCAGAAGACGGCATGCGGATTGCCCATGCTGGCGACCGAAGGCGTGTGCAGGACCGGTGCGTCGATCGGGCCGATCTGCAATTCGATGCCGGTGGTGTCGGCGAATTCTTCCTCGAGCGGGATCTGGTCCCAGCGGAAGCGCGGCCGGCCCATGTCGACCGACACCATGCCGCCCTCCTGTTCGGCCGCGTCCAGAAGGCCGGCAATGGTCTGGAATGTAAACGCGGTCTTGCCGGTCTCGGCAGCAAGCGCCTGGACGACGCAACGCGTGCCGTTGCCGCAGGCGCCCGCTTCGGAGCCGTCATTGTTGTAGATGCGAAGAAACGCGTCCGTTCCGTCGGTTGCCGGATCATGGATCGCCATGATCTGGTCGAAGGCGGTCGCCGGGTCATGGTTGAGCGCGACCGCCCCATGCGGTGTGAACGTGTCTTTGCGGCCGCGCAGATCGGCCACGATGATCTGGTTGCCCAGTCCGTTCATCTTCGCAAATTGGACGTCGATCGCCATGTCGCCAGAACTTCCGCAGGGTACCATCCCCATATGGAGGAAAGCGGCGGCGAGTTAAACCCTGCGTTGGCCGTCAGGCGATCGCGACAACGCCCAGAAGCACCAGAAGAAACAGGACCAGGACCACGGCAATCAGGATCTTGGCGCCGCTCAGGGCGATTCCCGACAGGCGGCCAAAACCGAGAAGGCCGGCAATGGCGGCCACCACGAGAAGGATGAGAATGAGTTCGAGCATGGAAGTGTCCTTTCACCTATCATCCGCCCTCCAACGTGGAAACCGCTGTCGTGGTTCCCTTATTGGCTTGCGGCGGAACGGCTCACGACCTTTCCGCGGGCGGCACGTCCCAGACCTGGCCGGGGCGCATGGGCTGGAAGCTATTCGGTGCGATGCCGACATTTTGAAGCGCCGCTTCAAGCGCGTACAGCGGCGCCTCTACGGCTTCGTTGGTCAGTCGGAACGTGCCCCAATGATGGCCGACCGTATGGGAGGCCCGGCACAGGGCCATGCCTTGCGCTGCCTCCAGCGGAGTCTGGTGCTGGCCTTGCATGAACCAGCGCGGCTCATAGGCGCCGATCGGCAACAGGGCGAGACGGAACCCGCCATGCTTGTCGCCGGCGGCGCGATAGTTGATGCCGTCGTGAAATCCGGTGTCGCCGACATGGTAGATGCGGCCCGCCGGCGTTCCGATCACGAAGGCCGACCACAGCGCCATGCGGCGGTCGCTGCCGCCGCGCGCCGACCAGTGATGGGCGGGCTCGATATGCACGCGGGTGCCGTTGCCGATACGCACCACATCGCCCCAATTGCCGGTGGAAACCCGCGCGGTCGGCGCGGTCTGGCGGATGATCGTGTCGTTGCCGAGCGGCGTGACGATGTGCGGGTCGTGCGTTGCGACAAGTCGGTCGAACGTCGCCAGATCCAGATGGTCGTAGTGATTGTGCGTCAGAAGCACCGCGTCGATCGGCGGCAGATCGTCAAAGGCGATGCCCGGTGCATTGCGGCGGTAGGGACCGGCAAAGGAAAACGGGCTCACCCGTTCCGACCAGACCGGATCGGTCAGTATGTTCAGCCCGGCGACTTGCACCAGCATCGTCGCATGGCCGACCATGATGACCCGCAGACCGTCGCCATTGACACGCGGCTCGGGCCGCGCGGCCGGAAACGGGCTTGGATAGGTCTCCGGCCAGGCCTCCTTGCCGCCGCCGAGCTGCCAGCGCAGCAGATCGGTGAAGCCGCGCGGCTCTGCGCCGCCGGGATTGAAAAATGTCCGGCCGTCGAAATTGGAAGCCGCCGGCCCCGAATAATAGGGGTTGCCGGCATTGGCGCGGCGCACCGCAAACGTGCCGCCCGCCGCCAGAAGGCCGCCGATTCCCAGCCATTTGAAGAAGCCGCGCCGCGTCATGACGGCAAAGATGGCGATATGGCGGTCAGGATCAAGGGGCCAATCCGCATGCTCTCCGGCTTGTGCGGTATCCGGCGCGTCTCTATAGAAGCGCCACCTTTTCCGCCGCGCGGGGGCGTGGCGTTGCCCAGTTCACGGAAATCGCGTCCATGGAAGCCATCCTGCAGCTTGCCGCGGCCAACATCCTGTCGCCGCCCGTGCTGTTCTTCATTCTGGGCTTTGCCGGCTCGATCGCCGGCTCGCAGCTGACGCTGCCCGAGGCGGTCGCCAAGACGCTGTCGATCTATCTGATGCTCGCCATCGGCTTCAAGGGCGGCGTGGCGCTCGCCGCCGAGGGGCTGACGCTGGCGCTGATGCTGGCGCTTCTGGCCGGCATCGTCCTGTCGGCCCTCATCCCGCTGGTCGCCTTCTTCATCCTGCAGCGGATCTCCAAACTGCCGCGCATCGATGCGGCGGCCGCTGCCGCCCATTACGGATCGATCTCGATCGTCACTTTCGTCGCCGCCACCCAGGCCGTGCGCTCGATCGGGCTCGAGCCCGAGGGCTTCATGGTCGCCGTTGCCGCGGCGATGGAGACACCGGCGATCCTGGTTGCGCTGTTTCTGGCGCGCTCGGCGGCCAAGCAGAGAAAGGCCGCCGACCCCGACGCCGGCGAAGGGCTGTTGCAGGAGGTGTTCCTGAACTCGTCCGTGGTCGTGCTGATGGGGGCGTTCGTCATCGGCGCGGTGACCGGCGCCGAAGGCATGGCGGCCATCGAAGGCTTCATCGTCGTGCCGTTCACCGGCGTCTTGTGCCTTTTCCTGCTCGACATGGGCGCGGTGGCCGGACGCGGCATGGCGCAGGCGCGCAAGGTGCTCGATGCGCGGCTCGTCGGTTTCGGCCTTTTCATGCCGTTCATCGGCGCGGCGATGGCCTTGCCGTTCGCGTTGATCGCCGGCCTGTCGACCGGGGGTGTCGCGCTTCTGATGACGCTGGCGGCCAGCGCCTCCTACATCGCGGTGCCGGCGGCGATGCGCCTGGCGCTGCCCGAAGCGCGGCCGTCGATCTACCTGTCGCTGTCGCTCGGTGTTACCTTCCCGATGAACCTGACCATCGGGATTCCGGCCTATGCGGCGGTGGCGCGCCTTGTGACCGGTGGATAAGCGAGTGACCCGATCATGAAGACCCATGCCAAGAAACAGATGACCGTGATCTGCGAAATGCCGGTCATGCACCGCATCACCCGCGTTCTCGACAAGGTTCCGGTCACCGGATACACGGTCTTTCCGGCGCTTTCGGGCCGTGGGTCGGAAGGGACGTGGGACCGCGACCGGATCATCGGCGATGCCGGTCGCATGGTGATGATCGTCTCGGTCATGTCGGTGGAGCAGGCCGATATCGCCATCGACCGCATCTATGAGGCGCTGGAGCCGCAGATGGGCATCATCACGGTCGCAGACGTGGACGTGCTGCGGCCGGACCGGTTCTGAGCGCGGTTAGCCGAAAAGCGCAATTGCCGTTGGCGGCGGCCCGGCGCTAAATCCGTCTACGTGGAAGGGCGGGACCATGCGCACATTTCCTCTCCGGCTTCTGGACGGCTATCGCGGCTTTCGCGGCCGCGCGGCACAAAAAGGCAGCTATCAGCATGCCCGGCTGGCCGACGAGGGCCAGAAGCCCGACACGCTGGTCGTTGCCTGCTGCGACAGCCGGGTGACGCCCGAACTGATCTTTTCGGCCGACCCGGGCTCGCTGTTCGTCCAGCGCAATGTGTCCAATCTGGTGCCGCCCTACACCACCGACGGGCGCAACCTGTCGACCGCCGCCGCGCTTGAATTTGCGGTCAACGGGCTGCAGGTTCGTCACATCGTCGTTCTGGGCCACGCGCGCTGCGGCGGCATCCGTGCCTTTGTCGAGGGAGCGGGCGAGGCCGGGCCCCTGTCGCCCGACGATTTCATCGGGACATGGATGAGCTGGCTCGACCGCGACCCGATCGATCATGTCTGTGCCGATCCTGACGACCATGACAGCTACCGGGCGGTCGAGGAGGAGGGAATTCGCCAGTCGATCGCCAATCTGAAGAGCTTTTCGTGTGTCCGAGACCGGCTCGACCGTGGCGAATTGACGGTGCATGGCGCCTGGTTCGACATCGCCCGCGGCGAATTGTGGGTGATGGACGGGCCGACCGGCGAGTTCCACTGGACCGACGGCGTCGAGTTCCGTTGAGCCGCGCCGCCCTCGCGGACGCTTCTCTCCGGTTCACGCGCCAGCGCGCCGGCGCGGACCAGCGACCAGCAGGTTCGAGGCGATCGCGTTTCCCTAGGTCTTCGGCCGGAACTTGCGCCAGGAAAGCACCGCCGCCTCGTTGCGCAGATGGAACAGGTCCAGGCTTGCCGAGATCACGGCGTTAAGGCGGTCATCGGTCGTGTTTGGCCGGTTTTGGCCGATCATCAGGTCGAAGAAACGTCCGCTTTCAATGGTGCCGCGCGTCGCCTGCAACTGATCGAGGAGCGCCTGACCGCGTTCGTGAGCCACCGCAACCAGGTCCAGTTCGCGTTTGGCGGCGTCGGCCATGCTGCCGTGCTTGGCCAGCGCGTCGAGGCGTTCTTCCAGCGGGCGAAAACGGCTTTCATCCATCTGAAGCGCACCCATGAACGACACGTCGTGGCGTGTCACCGCGCCAAGCGGTTTGCCATAACCTTCAAACACGGACATCCGTTCGTGCTCGACCTCGAGTTTGCCGCGCAGGCTCTGGCAGGTCTCGACGAAGCGCCTGGCCGCGCGTCCGGCCTCGGCAAACGATTCCCGCGAACCGCCGGCATCCTTGTTCCAATATCGTGTCGCGCTGTTCTCGAGCAGGCGGGCGATGGTCATGGAAAGCGCGACCAACTCGTATGTTTCGCTGCTTGCGTCGTTGCCGGCCATCATGGCCCGCAGCTGATCGACATCGGAGTCAGTATCGCGGTCGTCCTCGGGCGGATCGCGGTCGCCGTCCGGATCCGTTCCGCTCTCATCGTCATCACGCGGCGGATCGGGCGGATCCGGTGGGTCCTGGTCTCCAGGTCCATTGATTGGAGCCTGCTTGTTTCCCCAGCTGAACATACTTGTCTCCCGCCATTACATCAGGGTCGAAGTTGAACACTTGGCGGTAGTCAAATCAAGCAGCCGTTCTTGACTTCCGAAGCGGTTTGCCGCATAGCCGCGCCGATCAGCGACGAGACCCGTCTCCGAGCCGCCGACCGGGGCGCCTGACAGGCACGACCCCGGAGGTCCACACCCGACAGCGCGATGCGCCCTCGGGTGCGTTTGTGCTTTGGCGTTTGGGTTTGCGTGCGCGGATGCTTATCTCGACGCCATGGGTCCGGCACTGCCGGGGCCGGTGAAATCGGGGATGGGACGAACAGATGTTTGAATCGCTTTCCGACCGTTTGGGGTCGATATTCGGGTCGCTGACCGGCCGCGGCGCATTGTCGGAGAAGGATGTCTCCGCGGCGCTGCGCGAGGTGAGGCGCGCGCTGATCGAAGCCGATGTGTCGCTGGAAGTGGTGCGCGGCTTTGTCGAGCGCGTGCGCGAAAAGGCGATCGGCGTCGATGTCCTGAAATCGGTCAAGCCCGGCCAGATGGTCGTCAAGATCGTCCATGACGAACTTGTCGAGACTTTGGGCTCGGACGCCGAGACGATCGACCTGAATGCGCCGGCGCCGGTCGTCATCATGATGGTCGGCCTTCAGGGCTCGGGCAAGACGACGACGACGGCCAAGATCGCCAAGCGGCTGACCGAGCGCGACAAGAAAAAGGTTCTGATGGCCTCGCTCGACACGCGCCGGCCCGCTGCCCAGGAACAGCTCCGCCAGTTGGGCGAGCAGACGGAGGTGGCGACGCTGCCGGTCATAGAGGGACAGGACCCGGTGGCGATCGCGGGCCGTGCCGTGCAGGCCGGCAAGCTCGGCGGCCACGACGTCGTCATTCTGGACACCGCCGGCCGGACGCATATCGACGAGCCGCTGATGGTCGAGATGGCCGACATCCGGAAGGCCGCCGATCCGCACGAAATCCTGCTGGTCGCCGACTCGCTGACCGGTCAGGACGCGGTCAATCTGGCCAAGAGCTTTGACGAGCGCGTCGGCATTACCGGTTTGATCCTGACCCGGATGGATGGCGACGGGCGCGGCGGCGCGGCGCTTTCCATGCGGGCCGCAACCGGCAAGCCGGTCAAGCTGATCGGCACCGGCGAGAAGATGGATGCGCTGGAGGAATTCCACCCCAAGCGCATCGCCGACCGTATTCTGGGCATGGGCGACATCGTTTCGCTGGTCGAAAAGGCCGCCGAGACGATCGACCAGGAAAAAGCCGAGGCCATGGCCAAGAAGATGGCCTCGGGCAAGTTCGACCTCAACGATCTCGCCGACCAGTTGCGCCAGATGCAGAAGATGGGCGGCATGGGCGGCCTGATGGGCATGATGCCGGGCATGAGCAAGGCGAAGGACCAGATGGCCGCCGCCGGACTGGACGACAAGATGTTCGGCCGTCAGCTCGCCATCATCTCGTCGATGACGCCGAAGGAGCGTGCCCAGCCGGACCTGCTCAAGCATTCGCGCAAGAAGCGCATCGCGGCGGGCTCGGGCACCAACGCCGCCGAGATCAACAAGCTTTTGAAAATGCACCGCCAGATGGCCGACATGATGAAGTCCATGAAGGGCAAGAAGGGCGGCGGCATGATGGGCAAGCTGATGGGTGGAATGGCCGGAAAGATGGGCCTGCCGGGCGGCGTGCCCGGCGGCATGGGCGGCATGCCCGACCCCTCGCAGATGAGCGAGAAGGACCTCAGGAAGCTGCAACAGCAGGCCGAACAGCTCGGCCTTGGCGCGCCGGGCGTCCCCGGCGGCGGCCTGCCGGGCCTTGGCGGACCGAAATTGCCCGGACTTGGCGGTCCGGGACTGCCCGGCCTGCCGAAAGGGCCCAAGAAGTGAATTACGGTGCCGTCGATATCCCGGTCATCGAGACCGAACGGCTTCGCCTGCGCGGTTTCGAACTGCGCGATTTCGATGCGGTGGCGGCCTACAAGGCCGACCCCGAGGTGATGCGCTATACCGGCGGACCCGAATCCGGCTTCAAGGCGTGGAAATCGTTTGCCGCGATGGCGGGCAGCTGGGTCCTGCTGGATTCGGGCTATTTCTGCATTGCCGAAAAGGACAGCGATATCTGCATCGGCCATTGCGCGCTGTTCAAGCCGCCGGGCTGGCCCGAGCGCGAGGTCGGATACACGCTGGCGCGGCACGCCCATGGCAAAGGCTATGCCGTGGAAGCGGCCGGCGCCGCGCTGCGTTTTGCCTATGACGAACTGGGCTGGGACACGGCGATCAGCGTGATCGACCCGGCCAACACGGCTTCGCAAGGCGTGGCGCGCAGACTTGGCGCCTCCAAGGAACGCGAAAGCGTTCCGATCTGGGATTTCACCGCCGATGTCTGGCGCCATCTGCCGCCGGCGCAGGTTCTGGCGCGCAAGGGCGCCGCATGAGGCGCGCCGCGCCGCCTGAAAAGCTCACGGACAAGGAAACCATGCACGACAAGGACGATGACATCGAACGTGCCCGCTCATTGCTGGCCGTCCAGCGCGCGTCGATCGACAATATCGACGCGGCGATCGTCTACATGCTGACCGAGCGTTTCCGCTGCACCGAGACCGTCAGCCGGCTCAAGGCCGAGCACGATCTGCCCTCGGCCGATCTGGTGCGCGAGGCCGAACAGGCCGACCGGCTGCGCGGGCTGGCGCGAGAAGCCGGTTTCAGCCCCGACTTTGCGGAAGCCTATCTGCGTTTCGTCATCGACCATGTCATGCGCCACCACGATGCCATCGCCGCCGGCGAAACCGGCGTCGATCTGGTTCGGCGCACCGATCATCATCATTCCAACGCCATTTGAACCGACAGGAGAAACACCATGGCACTGAAACTGCGTCTGGCCCGTGCGGGCTCCAAGAAGCGCCCCTACTACCACATCGTCGTCGCCGACGTGCGCTCGCCGCGCGACGGCCGCTTCATCGAGCGCGTCGGCGCGTGGAACCCGATGCTGCCCAAGGACGGCGAGGCCAAGCGCGTGACGCTCGACGAGGAACGCGTCAAGCATTGGCTCGGCGTCGGCGCGCAGCCGACCGATCGCGTTATGCGTTTCCTCGACGAGGCCGGCATCGCCAAGCGCGAGGCGCGCAACAACCCCAACAAGGCCAAGCCCGGCAAGAAGGCGCAGGAGCGTCTTGAAGAGCAGCGCATGAAGGAAGAGGAAGCCGCCGAAGCGGCAAAGGCGGCCGAGGAAGAAGCCAAGGCTCCCGCCGAAGAAGCCCCGGCGGAGGCTCCCGCCGAGGAAGAGACCAAGGAAGCGGCGGCCGAATAAGCCCCGCCTTTCCGGTCACGCAGGGGCGGGGTCTATGGCCCCGCCCTCGCTTGTGGTCTCATGGCGACCAGGCGGCTTCGAGATCGGCCCGCAACTGGTCGGCATCGCCTATCGTCCAGCCCTGGCGCGTACCGCGCACATAGGTGACCAGTTCCAGCGGCGCCCGGCCCCGCAGGGCGGCGGAGGCGATCTCGTCGGGCAGGATCATCGTGCGTCCGTAGATGCGCCGTTTCGGCAAGCCGGCTTCCGGCATGACATGATTGACCAGTTCGGCGCAGAACAGGCAGGTGTCGTCATCGGCGTTGAAGTGGAAGTCGAAGCGTGTGCCGACATGGCCGAAAAAGTCGACCAGTTTGCCGGCCCGGTCGCCCGGTGCAAGACCGGTTGGCCGCAATATCACCACCCGGTCGACATCGAACACGGTCCGCGGCGTCGATAGATGAACGCCCCGCTGATCGGATTCGATGAAGCCGGCCCCGGCCTTCACCGCATCGCGGTGAGGAACCACCGCCGGATCGTTCCAGACGCCGAACCGCTGCAGCGCCCGCTCATCGCCCAGCCGGGCCGCGACATGGGCGAAAGCGCCCGGAATGATGTTGTGGCTCATGCGCCCCTTGGCGCCGACAAGGATGACATCGAGCGGCTGGACGACGGCCATCAGGTGCGCGATGGCCGCCTCGTCCTCATGCAGGTAGCCATGCCGGCCGGTCATGTTGGCGGTGACGCGGCCCAGGACGGGCGCGCCGGGAGCCAGCACATTGACCAGAAGCGGTGGAAACCGCTCGGGATCGGCGCAGCAGGTGTCGGTGACCGCACCGGGTTTTCCGGCCTCATCGGCGACGGACGGCTCGGCGGTCGTCGAACATCCGCTGATACCAAGCCCCATCACAAGCAGCAGCATCGCGGCGACGTATGAACGCCGTCCCCGCTGGCCGCAACGTTCCGCTTGACGAATAACCGGCATTGCCCCTGTCCCCGTTTCCTGCCTTGGGACGAATGCAACAGCATGTCTTCGACCGCCGGGCTTTGACACGGGTCAACCCGGCGGCATGGCGCCGGGCAGCTCGCGCGCCGTGACCGAATTGTCACGAAGGTCGTGCAAGTGAAACGGCCAAGCGGCTGTTAAGCTTGTTTTTTCTTTCTTTGGCCGTTTTATTGGACGAGGAAGGGCGCAATCGCGGCGCGAACAAACGCATGCCGCGCAAGTGGAGATGGGACATGGGCAGGAACGTTTCGGGCAGGAACCTTGCGGGCCCGATCGCGGCCGCGGCATTGGCGGCAGTCGCCTTGTCGGGCTGCACGAGCAACCGGATCGGCGCGTTGAACACGCAGCCGGCACCGCTGAACCCGGCGCCGGCCGGCACCGTGACCAGCGGACAGTTGCCGCCACCCTCGCAGCCCGGCGCGGGTGCTGGCGCGCCGGTGCTGGGGCCTGACGGTTTCCCGGTCGCACCGGGCGGTACGGTCGTGGCCGGCACCGATCCGACGCTCGACGCCGACACGGCCGATGCCACCGATCCGAACGCGGACCCGACCAGCATCCAGCAGGTGGCATCGGCCGAGCCGGTGACCCGCGAGGCGATGGTCGGCGCGTGGCGCGTGTCGACCGAAGGCGCGAACTGCCAGATGTTCATGGCGCTGACGCGCTGGTCGACGGGCTTCAGGGCTGCCTCGCGCGGTTGCCCGGGCGATGCGGCGAACGTGTCGTCGTGGACCATCAACGGCAATCAGGTGGTTCTCAGCGATTCGGGGGGCAATCGCGTCGCCACCCTGTTTTCTTCGGGCAGCGACCGCTTCGACGGCCAGACGACCAGCGGCCGGGCCATCAGCCTGGCCCGGTAGGCACGCAAAGGACGGGACCGCGACCGGCGATGCCCGACAGGATCCGCCCCGGCGATTCGGTTGCCTCGCGCTATCGCGAACTGGTGCGCGAGGGCGCGATCAGCGACGATGCGGCGCAGCACGCGCTGGCCAATCGTCTTGACGCGCTGAACACGCAGATCGGCTCGATGCGGCTGGCGTCGAAATCCTCGTCGCTCGGGTGGCTGTTCGCCAAGAAGGCGCCGAAATTCAACCAGGTGCACGGTCTTTACATCCACGGCTCGGTTGGCCGCGGCAAGACCATGCTGATGGACTTCTTCTTCCGCGCCTGCCCCGCCAAGCGCAAGCGCCGGGCCCATTTCCACGATTTCATGGCCGACGTGCACGACCGGATCGGCGCCCATCGCGCGGCGCTCAAGGAGGGAACGGTCAAGGGCGACGATCCGATACCGCCGGTGGCGCGGGCGATCGCCGACGAAGCGCGCATATTGTGTTTCGACGAGTTCACGGTGACCGACATCGCCGATGCGATGATCCTGTCGCGCCTGTTTGCCGCGCTGTTCGAGCGCGGCGTGGTGCTGGTCGCCACATCGAACGTGCCGCCGTCCGAACTCTACAAGGACGGGCTCAATCGCGGCCTGTTCACGCCATTTCTCGACATTCTGGCCGCCCATGTCGACGTGTTCAGCCTCGATGCGGATCGCGACTATCGGCTTGGCCGGCTGTCGCACACGCCGCTCTACATGACGCCGCTCGGACCCGAGACCGAGATGGCGATGGAGGCGGCCTGGGTGAAGATCACCGGCGGCATCGCCTCGCCGCCCGCCCAGGTCGCGGTCAAGGGCCGCAGCGTGCCGGTTCCGGCCGCCGCGATGGGCGCGGCGCGCTTTGCTTTCGCCGACCTGTGCGAGGCGCCGCTCGGCGCGCGCGATTTCCTCGCCATTGCCCGGCAGTATCACACGCTGATGGTCGAAAACGTGCCGGTGATCGGCGACGGCAAGCGCAACGAGGCCAAGCGCTTCATCACGCTGATCGACACGCTCTATGACAATCGCAACAAGCTGGTGGTCTCCGCGGCCGCCCATCCGCACGAACTCTATCGGGCAAAGTCGGGCACCGAAGCGTTCGAGTTCGACCGCACGGCATCGCGGCTGGTCGAGATGCGCTCGGATGACTGGATCGCGGCGAAGAAGCCGATGGCGGCGGCTTCGTGACCCGTCGCCTCTTGTGCCTGACCGGTGACATCTGCCTGGCCGGTGACATCACAACTATCCAAAGTTGAATTTGCCGAAGGGCGGACCCGTGCTTTGCTGTGGGCGACGGGTTTCCGGCGTTCGGGCCGGATCGCGGCGTCGATCATCGCCCGATGCGGTTGTGTTTTACGTTTACGTAAGACCCGTAAAACCCAAGCCATTGAAATCATTGATTACGAAAGTTTTGGTTGATTTTTCGGGGCCCATGGGCCACGCGGTAGTCCTGATCGGGGGAGGGGCCACGCAGCGGCGGGGCGCATTCCCGTTCAACACAACAAAGGCGACAAACGGGAAAACCGCTAATGGCACGCAACAAGATCGCACTCATCGGTTCCGGCATGATCGGCGGAACGCTTGCACACATGATCGGCCTCAAGGAGCTGGGCGATGTGGTGCTGTTCGACATTGCCGACGGGATCCCGCAGGGCAAGGGGCTCGACATCGCCGAATCCGCCCCGGTCGACGGCTTCGACGCAAAGTATGTCGGTGCCAACTCCTACGAGGCGATCAAGGGTGCCGATGTCTGCATCGTCACCGCCGGCGTGCCCCGCAAGCCGGGTATGAGCCGCGACGATCTGCTCGGCATAAACCTCAAGGTGATGGAGCAGGTGGGCGCAGGCATAAAGAAATATGCACCCGATGCGTTCGTGATCTGCATCACCAACCCGCTCGACGCGATGGTCTGGGCATTGCAGCAGTTCTCGGGCCTGCCCAAGAACAAGGTATGCGGCATGGCCGGCGTGCTCGATTCGGCGCGCTTCCGCCACTTCCTGGCCGAGGAGTTCGACGTCTCGGTCGAGGATGTCACCGGGTTCGTGCTTGGCGGCCATGGCGACACCATGGTGCCGCTGACCCGCTATTCGACCGTTGCCGGCATTCCGCTGCCCGACCTTGTGAAGATGGGCTGGACCACCAAGGAAAAGCTCGACGCTATCGTCCAGCGCACGCGTGACGGCGGCGCGGAGATTGTCGGCCTTCTGAAGACCGGTTCGGCCTATTACGCGCCCGCCTCGTCGGCGATCGCGATGGCCGAGAGCTATCTGAAGGACAAGAAACGCGTCCTGCCCTGTGCCGCCCATCTGAACGGCCAATATGGCGTCAAGAACATGTATGTCGGCGTGCCGACCGTGATCGGCGCCGGGGGCGTCGAGCGCATCATCGAGATCGATCTGAACAAGACCGAGCAGAAGATGTTCGACAAGTCGGTGGCGTCGGTGGCGGGTCTGTGCGAGGCCTGCTCAAACATCGCGCCGAACCTGAAATAGCAGCGGGCCGGAAACCAGCAGTGCCAGGCGAGCAACATCGGGGGCAGAACGGGCCACGGCACGCGGCAGCGTTGCTGCTCGCTGGCGTGTGGCTTCTGGCGGCAGGCCATGCGCACGCCGCCGAAAGCGTCTACACCACGCTCGATCTCGATGCCTGTGCGGTGCTGGACCAGGATGACGAGTCCGGCGGCATTTCGCTGCAATGCGACGGGCTGCCGGGCCATCCGGTCTTCGCATCGGAGGGCGATTTGCGCTTCGATGTCGATTATGGCGTGCCCAACGACCGGTGGGAGAGCTTCGGCCCGTTTAATTCGGTCGGCGAGACTGTCGAATGGCGTGTCGCGGACGGCGAGCCGCATGCCGCGATCCTGCGCTTTTTCATCGATACGGGCATGACGGGCGGGCCGGAAGACAAGGGGCAAGCGCTGGTCGTCTCGCGGGTCGGCACCGAAGCTGTGCCGGGCTGCGTCGTTGCCGTCATCGACGCCAAGGTCGAACAGGCCAATGGCGTGGCGCGCGGTGCGGCCGCCATGGCGACCCGTTTCGCCTGCGGTACCGACATGCCGGCCGCCATCGGGCCCGAGGACAGTTTCGCCCGCAGCTTCAATTCCATCGTGCCGGAAGGCCAATGAAACCCACGCTTGATCAAAGGCAGACGCAATGAACATTCATGAATATCAGGCCAAGCGCCTTCTGCATTCCTACGGCGCGCCGGTGGCGGCCGGGGTTGCCGTCTATTCGGTCGAGCAGGCCGAGGAATGGGCGCAGAAGCTGCCCGGACCGCTCTATGTGGTCAAAAGCCAGATCCATGCGGGCGGCCGCGGCAAGGGCAAGTTCAAGGAACTGGGCGATGACGCCAAGGGCGGCGTGCGGCTGGCGAACTCGGTCGAGGAAGTGGTCGAGAACGCCAAGGAAATGCTCGGCAACACGCTGGTCACCAAGCAGACCGGCCCCGCCGGCAAACAGGTCAACCGCCTCTACATTGAGGACGGTGCCGACATCGACCGGGAGCTCTATCTGTCGATCCTGATCGACAGGACGACGGGCCGGCCGGCCTTTGTCGTCTCGACCGAGGGCGGCATGGATATCGAGGCGGTCGCGGAAAAAACGCCGGACAAGATCACCACGCTGCCGATCGATCCGGCCAAGGGCATGACCGAAGCCGATGCCAAGAAGCTCAACCGGGCGCTGAAGCTGACCAAGCAGGCGGCCAAGGACGGGCTGGAGCTGTTTCCGACGCTCTACAAGGCATTTACCGAGAAAGACATGAGCCTTCTGGAAGTGAACCCGCTGATCGTCATGAAGGACGGCCATCTGCGCGTGCTCGACGCCAAGGTGTCGTTCGACAACAATGCGCTGTTCCGCCACGACGACATCGTCGAACTGCGCGATGTGACCGAAGAGGACGACAAGGAGATCGAGGCGTCCAAGCACGATCTCGCCTATGTCGCGCTCGACGGCAATATCGGCTGCATGGTCAACGGCGCGGGGCTCGCCATGGCGACCATGGACATCATCAAGCTCTATGGCGCCGAGCCCGCCAACTTCCTCGATGTCGGCGGCGGCGCGTCCAAGGAAAAGGTGACGGCGGCGTTCAAGATCATCACCGCAGACCCGAACGTCAAAGGCATTCTGGTCAACATCTTCGGCGGCATCATGCGCTGCGACGTGATCGCCGAAGGCGTGGTTGCAGCCGTCAAGGAAGTCGGCCTTGAAGTGCCGCTGGTCGTGCGCCTCGAGGGCACGAACGTCGATCAGGGCAAGGCCATCATCAATGAAAGCGGGCTGAACGTCATCGCTGCGGACGATCTGGACGACGCCGCACAGAAGATCGTCGCGGCCGTCGAGGGGAACTGAAATCCATGTCCATCCTGATCAACAAAGACACCAAGGTTCTGGTTCAGGGCCTGACCGGCAAGACCGGCACCTTCCACACCGAACAGGCGCTGGCCTACTTCGGCACGCAGATGGTTGGCGGCATCCATCCCAAGAAGGGCGGCGAGACATGGACGGCCGGTGAGGGCGCCGGCGAAAAGGCCGGCACCGAACTGCCGATCTTTGCCTCGGTCGCCGAGGGAAAGAAGGCGACCGGCGCCAACGCCTCGGTCGTCTATGTACCGCCGGCGGGCGCCGCCGCGGCGATCATCGAGGCGATCGACGCGAAGATCCCGCTGATCATCTGCATCACCGAGGGCATTCCGGTGATGGACATGGTCCAGGTCAAGGCGAAGCTCGACAAGTCGAAGTCGCGCCTGATCGGCCCGAACTGCCCCGGCGTTCTGACGCCGGAGGAATGCAAGATCGGCATCATGCCGGGCCGCATCTTCAAGAAGGGTTCGGTCGGCATCCTGTCGCGCTCGGGTACGCTGACCTATGAGGCGGTGTTCCAGACGACCAATGAGGGGCTCGGCCAGTCGACGGCGGTCGGCATCGGCGGCGACCCGGTCAAGGGCACCGAGTTCATCGACATGCTCGACCTGTTCCTCGACGATCCGGAAACGGAATCGATCATCATGATCGGCGAAATCGGCGGCAGCGCCGAGGAAGATGCCTGCGAATGGCTCAAGGAGCAGGCGGCCAACGGCCGCAAGAAGCCGATGGTCGGCTTCATCGCCGGCCGCACCGCACCGCCCGGACGCACCATGGGCCATGCGGGCGCGGTGATCTCGGGCGGCAAGGGCGGCGCCGAAGACAAGATCAAGGCGATGGAGGATGCGGGCATCCGCGTCTCGCCATCGCCGGCACAGCTCGGCAAGACGCTGGTCGAGGTGCTGAAGGGGTAACGTATTGACCGACAGGACGCCCATCGCGGTCGAAAACTGGTACGCGGCCATCAAGGCCGGCGATTGGGCAGCCTTGCGTGCCGCAGCCACGCCGGATGTCGTCATTGACTATCCTGCGCCCGACGGTGTGCTGCCATGGTCCGGTGAATGGAAGGGTCCGGATCAGTTGCAGGCATTCTTCAGGACGGTTGGCGAGCATCTGAGTGTCGAGCGGGTCGATGTGACCGAGACTTTTGAGACCGGGGATGCGTTCATCACGGTCTTGAAGGGGCGGTGGACGATCCGCAGCAACGGCAGGAACGTCAACGCTCGCGTTGTCAATATATTCAAGATCAAGAACGGGCTCATTGCCCGTTATCAGGTGCACAACGACACGGCCGCCTTTGCCATCGCGCTGGGCTGAAACGTGGCTTTTGGGAGAAAGCGGAAACGCTTGAAGGAGTTGAAATGGCACGCAAGGACCAGGCCAACGACATCTTCGCCGGAACGTCGTTCCTTTATGGCGGCAATGCGCTCTACATCGAGCAGATGCAGGCACGCTTCGAGGAGGACCCCGCTTCTGTGTCGGCTGAATGGCGGGAGTTCTTCGAAGGGCTGGCCGACAATCGCGACGATGTGATCAAGACCGCCGAAGGCCCGTCATGGGAACGCGATCACTGGCCGATCCCGGCCAATGGCGAGCTGACATCGGCGCTCGACGGCGACTGGGGCGAAGTCGAAGCCCACATGAACGGCAAGATCGCCGAAAAGGCGCAGACGGCCGGCGGCATCTCCAGCGAGGAACTGGTGCGCGCGACGCGCGATTCGGTGCGGGCGATCATGATGATCCGCGCTTACCGCATGCGCGGCCATCTGCACGCCGATCTCGACCCGCTCGGCCTTGCGGGTCACAAGGAGGACTATAACGAGCTGCATCCGTCCTCCTACGGGTTCCAGGAGAGCGACTACGACCGGCCGATCTTCATCGATCATGTGCTCGGGCTCGAATATGCGACGATCCCGCAAATGCTCGACATCCTCAAGCGCACCTATTGCGGCACGATGGCGGTCGAGTTCATGCACATCTCCCATCCGGAGGAGAAGTCGTGGATCCAGCAGCGCATCGAGGGGCCGGACAAGGGTGTCGAATTCACGCCGAACGGCAAGAAGGCGATCCTGCAGAAGCTGATCGAGGCGGAGGGCTTCGAACAGTTCATCGATGTCAAGTACAAGGGCACCAAGCGCTTTGGTCTCGACGGCGGCGAATCCCTGATCCCGGCTCTCGAGCAGATCATCAAGCGCGGCGGCCAGCTCGGCCTCAAGGACATCGTGTTCGGCATGGCGCACAGGGGCCGGCTGAACGTCCTGACCCAGGTGATGGGCAAGCCGCATCGGGCGCTTTTCAACGAATTCAAGGGCGGTTCGTTCGTGCCCGACGATGTGGAGGGCTCGGGCGACGTCAAATATCACCTCGGCGCCTCGTCGGACCGCCAGTTCGACGAAAACAGCGTCCACCTGTCGTTGACGGCCAACCCGTCGCACCTGGAGATCGTCAATCCGGTGGTGCTCGGCAAGGCGCGCGCCAAGCAGGACCAACTGGCGGGCGGGGCGCACCGTCCGGAGATCGTTCCGCTGGAGGACCGCGCCGAGGTGCTGCCGCTGCTGCTGCACGGCGATGCGGCATTTGCCGGACAGGGCGTGGTCGCCGAGTGCCTCGGCCTTTCGGCCCTGCGCGGCCACCGGGTGGCTGGTTCGATCCACTTCATCATCAACAACCAGATCGGCTTTACCACCAACCCCTATCTGTCGCGCTCCTCGCCCTATCCGTCCGACGTCGCAAAGATGATCGAGGCGCCGATCTTCCATGTGAACGGCGACGACCCCGAAGCGGTCGTCTATGCGGCCAAGGTGGCGATCGAATTCCGGATGAAGTTCCACAAGCCGGTGGTCATCGACATGTTCTGCTACCGGCGGTTCGGCCACAATGAGGGCGACGAGCCGGCCTTCACGCAGCCGATCATGTACCGGACGATCCGCAAGCACAAAACGGCGGTGCAGATCTATTCCGACAAGCTGATCTCCGAAGGCCATGTGGCGGTCGATGATGTCGAGAAGATGAAGACCGACTGGCGCGAGAAGCTGGAGATCGAATTCCAGGCCGGCGATGACTACAAGCCCAACAAGGCCGACTGGCTGGACGGCAAATGGTCGGGCCTTCAGCGCGCCGACAATGAGGATGAGCGGCGCCGCGGCAAGACCAATGTGCCGCTCAAGACGCTCAAGGAAATCGGCAAGCAGCTCACCACAATCCCGAAGGACTTCAACGTCCACCGGACCATCCAGCGCTTCCTCGACAATCGCGCCAAGATGATCGAAAGCGGCGAGGGCATCGACTGGGCGACCGCCGAGGCACTGGCGTTCGGCTCGATCCTGCTCGACGGGCAGGGCGTGCGGCTATCGGGTCAGGACTGCGAGCGCGGCACGTTTTCGCAGCGCCATTCGGTGCTCTACGATCAGGAGACCGAGGCCCGCTACACGCCGCTCAACGACATCAAGGCCGGCCAGGGCCGCTACGAGGTCATCAATTCGATGCTGTCGGAAGAGGCGGTGCTCGGCTTCGAATATGGCTATACGCTGGCCGAGCCGAACGCGCTGACGCTGTGGGAGGCCCAGTTCGGCGACTTCGCCAATGGCGCGCAAGTGCTGTTCGACCAGTTCATCTCGTCGGGCGAGCGCAAATGGCTGCGCATGTCGGGCCTCGTTTGCCTCTTGCCGCACGGCTATGAGGGCCAGGGCCCCGAACATTCGTCGGCGCGGCTCGAGCGCTTCCTGCAGATGTGCGCCGAGGACAACATGCAGGTCGCCAACTGCACCACGCCGTCGAACTATTTCCACATCCTGCGGCGCCAGCTCAAGCGCGAGTTCCGCAAGCCGCTGATCCTGATGACGCCCAAATCGCTGCTGCGGCACAAGCGGGCGACATCGACGCTGGCCGAGATGTCCGGCGAGAGCGCGTTCCACCGGCTGTTGTGGGACGATGCCGAATATCGCAAGGATGAATCGGAGATCAAGCTGGTCACCGATTCCAAGATCCGCCGCGTCGTGCTGTGCACGGGCAAGGTCTATTACGACCTTTACGAGGAGCGTGAAGCGCGCGGCATCAACGATGTCTATCTGTTGCGGGTCGAACAGCTTTACCCGTTCCCGGCAAAGGCGCTGATCACCGAACTGTCGCGGTTCAAGAATGCCGAGATGGTCTGGTGCCAGGAAGAGCCCAAGAACATGGGCGCGTGGGCATTCATCGATCCGTATCTGGAATGGGTGCTGGCCCACATCAACGCCAAGCACGCGCGCGTGCGCTACACCGGCCGGCCGGCCGCCGCATCGACGGCCACCGGTGTGATGAGCACGCACAAGGCACAGCTCGCCGCGTTCCTCGAGGATGCGCTGGGCGATTGAGAAAAGTGACACAAGCTAACTGACTGACTTTCAAAGTCCGGGGAAGACCGAAATGGCAAAAGAAATCCGCGTACCGACGCTCGGTGAATCGGTCACCGAGGCCACCATCGGCCAATGGTTCAAGCAGCCCGGCGACGCGGTCGCCGACGGCGAGACGCTGGTCGAACTGGAAACCGACAAGGTGACGCTGGAGGTGCCGTCGCCTGGCGCCGGCACGCTGGGCGAGATCGTCGCCAATGAGGGCGACACGGTCGAGGTGGACGCGCTTCTGGGCATGCTGACCGAGGGCGACGGCGCCGGGGCGGCTGCGGATTCCGGGGGCAAGACCGCCGACGCCAAAAAGGACGAGGAGACCGACGCGACGCCCGAACCGGCGCCTTCGGGATCGGAGACCGAATCGCCGGGCATGAAGGATGCAAAGGGCGACATGCCGCCGGCGCCGTCGGCCGCGAAGATGATGGAAGAAAAGGGCATGTCCGCCGATCAGGTGGACGGCTCGGGCAAGCGCGGCCAGGTGCTGAAGTCCGATGTGCTGGAGGCGGTGGCCAAGGGCGGCCAGGCCGCACCGGCGCCAAGCCCCGCGCCGCAGGCGGCGCGCCCGCCGTCGAGCGCCGACGACCAGGTGCGCGAAGAACGCGTGCGCATGACGAAGCTGCGCCAGACCATCGCGCGGCGGCTCAAGGATGCGCAGAACACGGCCGCCATGCTGACCACCTACAATGAGGTGGACATGAGCGCCGTGATGGCGATGCGCAGGAAGTACAAGGATCTGTTCGAGAAGAAGCACGATGTGAAGCTGGGCTTCATGGGCTTCTTCACGAAAGCGGTGACCCACGCGCTCAAGGAGATACCGTCGGTGAACGCGGAGATCGACGGCACCGACATCATCTTCAAGAATTATGCCCATATCGGCGTGGCCGTGGGCACCGACAAGGGGCTGGTCGTGCCGGTGGTGCGCGACGCGGACCGGATGTCGATCGCCGAGGTGGAGCTTGAGATCGGCCGGCTCGGCAAGGCGGCGCGCGACGGCAACCTGTCGATGGCCGACATGCAGGGCGGCACGTTCACCATCTCCAATGGCGGCGTCTACGGCTCGCTGATGTCCTCGCCCATCCTCAATGCGCCGCAATCGGGCATTTTGGGCATGCACAAGATCCAGGAGCGGCCCGTCGCGATCAATGGCGAGGTGGTGATCCGGCCGATGATGTATCTGGCGCTCAGCTACGACCACCGGATCGTCGACGGCAAGGAAGCGGTGACGTTCCTGGTGCGCGTCAAGGAGAGCCTGGAAGATCCCGAGCGCTTCGTGCTCGATCTTTGACGGGCTGATTACGACAGGAAGGACCCGCAGCGAACTGCGGAGGGATGCAAGATGGCTTATGATGTTGTGGTGATCGGCTCGGGACCGGGCGGGTATGTGTGCGCGATCAAGGCGGCCCAGCTGGGCCTGCGGACGGCGATCGTCGAGAAATGGCCGACGCTCGGCGGCACCTGCCTGAACATTGGCTGCATTCCGTCGAAAGCGCTGCTGCACGCCTCCGACATCTTTCACGAGGCCGGGCACAGCCACAAGACGCTGGGCGTCGATGTCGGCACGCCGAAGCTCGACCTCAAGGCGATGATGGCGCACAAGGATGCCACGGTGAAATCCAATGTCGACGGCGTTTCCTTCCTGATGAAGAAGAACAAGATCGACGTCAAAAAAGGCACCGGTTCGGTACTCGGCGAGGGCAAGGTGGCCGTCACCGGCGATGACGGCAAGGTCGAGGAGATCGAGACCAGGAACATCGTCATCGCCACCGGATCGGATGTCGCCGGCATTCCCGGCGTCGACGTGGAATTCGACGAGAAGGTGATCGTGTCGTCGGAGGGCGCGCTGTCGCTTGCCAAGGTGCCGGGCAAGATGATCGTCGTCGGCGGCGGCGTGATCGGACTGGAACTGGGCTCGGTCTGGGCGCGGCTCGGCGCCGAGGTCACCGTGGTCGAATATCTCGACACGATCCTTGGCGGCATGGACAGCGATGTCGCGCGCCAGTTCCAGAAGATGCTGGCCAAACAGGGGCTTGCCTTCAAGCTCGGCGCCAAGGTTACCGCCGTGCAAAAGGCCGGCAAAGGCGGCAAAGTCACTTTCGAACCGGTCAAGGGCGGTGACGCCGAAACGCTGAACGCCGACGTCGTGCTCGTCGCAACGGGCCGCAAGCCCTACACGGAGGGGCTCGGCCTCGAGAAGGCGGGCGTCGTCCTGGACGATCGCGGCCGCGTCGAGATCAACGAGCACTGGCAAACATCGGTGACCGGCGTCTGGGCGGTTGGCGATGTGGTCAAGGGACCGATGCTTGCCCACAAGGCCGAGGACGAGGGCATGGCGGTTGCCGAACGGATCGCCGGCCAGGCCGGCCACGTCAATTACGGCGTCATCCCGTCGGTGGTCTACACCGAGCCGGAAGTCGCCTCCGTCGGCAAGACCGAGGACGAATTGAAGGCCGAGGGCGCCGATTACGTCGTCGGCAAGTTCCCCTTCTCCGCCAACGGCCGCGCCCGCGCCATGCTGGCCACGGACGGCTTCGTCAAGATGCTGGCCGACAAGGCGACGGACCGGGTTCTGGGCGTGCATATCGTCGGCAAGGGCGCCGGCGACCTGATCCACGAATGCGCGGTGCTGATGGAATTCGGCGGCTCTTCGGAGGATCTGGCGCGCACCTGCCACGCCCACCCGACCATGAGCGAAGCCGTGCGCGAGGCTGCGCTTGCCACGAGCACCGGCAAACCGCTGCACATGTGAGCCATGCCATGCCCGGATCGGCGACCGAACGCACCGTGACGCTGCCGCATCCGGCGCTGTCCGGTGCCGACTGGGCCGATGCCTGGACCGCAACCCCGCGCCGACGGTTCGACACCGCAAGACAGGCGGCCGAAGCCGTACACCGGGCGACACCGGGCTGGGTGGGGCCGCTGATGGGTCTGCGGACGCTGGCCGTCGCGCCCTTCGGTCTCAAGAGCGGCCTGTCAAACCGCGGCCTTGCGCCTGCGGACAGGATCGGGTTGTTCGCGGTGCGCGATGATTCAGGCGACCGGGTTGTCGTCGGCATGGACGACAGGCATCTCGATTTTCGCTGTGTGCTCGATCTCGATGAGGCCGACGGCCAGCAGACCGTTACGGTGACCACCCTGATCCGCCGGCACAACCGGCTGGGCCGCGCCTATCTCGCGACCATCCTGCCGTTTCATCGGCTGATCCTGCAAGCCTGTCTGAGCCGGCTATAGGGCGGTTCAGGCGATCCGGCATGCTTTGGCCGACTACGGCATGGCCGATCGGTGCGATGAACGGATTGTAACTTTGCCGACCGTTCCTGATCGGGTAGACATCCAAAGGCTCGCTGCGGCCGTATGTGGTGAGACACGTCCCATGTGTCGCGTTCCTGTGTCGAAACGGAAATCCAGATGACCGCCATTCGTTCTTTCTCCGCCGTGGCATTCGCCGCCGCCGTCACCGTCGCCGTGCCGGCAACAACGGCACAGGCCGCCGATGACTATGGCGCGTCGGCGCCTCCCGGTATCGAGTTCGAGCTCGGTGCCGCGGCCAATGTCGCGCCGCGCTATGAGGGCGCCTCGGAAATGCTCGTCACGCCGGTGCCGCTGATCAAGATTAACCGGCTGACGCTGCCGAACGGCTTTCAGATCGGCGGACGCGATCGTGGCGGCTTGTCCGTCTCGCCGTCGTTCAACGTTCGCGGCGCGCGCAAGTCGGCCGACACGCCGGCGCTGACCGGGCTTTCCGATGTCGATCTGGCGATCGAGTTCGGCGCGGAGATTTCCTACGAGGCGGAGTATTTTCGTCTGCACGCCAATTTGCGGCGCGGTTTCGGCGGTCACGAGGGCTGGGCCGGCGAAGCGGGCGCTGACCTGATCGTGCGTCCGATGGAAGGCTTGCGCGTGTCTGCCGGGCCGCGCATCTCCTATGCAGACAATCGCTACATGGACACCTATTTCAGCGTTCCGGCCGGAACCGCCGGCTTTGCCGCGTTCAATGCCGATGGCGGCATCAAGAGCTATGGCGTCGGGGTCGGCTTGCGCCAGGACTTCGACAATTCATGGGCGATCATCGGCGAAGCGGGCTATGACCGGCTGACGGGCGATGCCGGTTCGTCGCCGGTCACCGCCGTGGGCAGCCGCGACCAGTTCAGCGTCCGGCTTGGCGTTGTCCGCAAGTTCCGCTTCGATTTCTGACGTGTTCCGAAAAAGAAAACCCGGCGACCAGATCGGCCGCCGGGTTTTCGTGCTTGGAGGCCGGAAACAGGCGCTCAGGCTTTCTCCCAAGCGTCCAAATACTTGATGAGCCAGGCGTCGACCGGCGCTTGCGCCACCTCCACCTTGGTCACCTTGCTGTAGTCGACGGGTGTCTGCGCCACGCTCTGCTTGCTCCAGTTGCAAGCCGATGCGGCGGTCGCGCCAGCCAGAAACAACGCGGCTGCCACGGACAGGGTCGTCATCCGCATTGACAGTCTCCTCGGTTGCGGTCCCACACCGGGACAATTCGAGGTTAGGGCGCAACGGTTGTTTCGCAAAGGGCGCAAATGACCAAGGATTGTTGCCGCGCGTTTCGTGCGGCCCGGCATTGCGTTTCGCAAGGTTCAGTTAACCCCGATGGCGCTAGATGGACCCAATCGAGGTGGCGGTGGCGCGGTGATTCCCTCCGGCGACGACATTGTTGACGTGCAGTTTGAAACGGTCGGGCCGGCGGCGCCGACCGCGCGGAAACCGCGCCGGCCCGCCGACCCTGCGCCCGATCGCGGACTGGGCCTCTTTCGCACGGCCGAACGCCGGCCGGCAGGCGCGCGCAAGCCGATGCCGCTGCCCATGTTCGCATTCATCGCGACGCTCAGCGCCTGCGCATCCTTCTATGTCGCCGGCGGCCACGCCCTGTTTGCCGCAACGGCCGCCATCACGAAGCCGGTGGCACCATCGGGCATCGTGCTCGAGGATACCGCGACCCGCATCGACACGTCGGGCGGCCGCGCCGTCTTCGTGATCCATGCGACGATTGCCAATGCGCTTGATGTGGCGGGCATCGTCCCGCCCGTCGCCATCACTTTCGAGCGTTCGGACGGCGCCGGCTCGGTCACCCACACGATCACGCGCGGAGAACGGCTCGCGCCTGGAGAGCGCATGGCCTTTACAACACGCGTTCCGGCGGGCGACTATGCCGGGACAGAACCGCGAATCGCGCTTGTCACCCGCCGCTGAGCCCATGCAGATCGTTCGAGGAAAGCGTATCGACGTGCTCTTCTCCGCTTCGGCGATTGCCCGGCGCAATCTCGAGCTGGCCAAGGAGATCGCGGCGCGCGACTACAAGGACCTCTTGGTCATTTCGATCCTGAAAGGGTCGTTCATCTTCGCCGCCGACCTCATTCGCGCCATGCACGATGCGGGGCTGGCGCCCGAGGTCGAGTTCATGATGCTGTCGGCCTATGGGGCGGGCACCGAGGCGGGCGAGGTCAAGATGTTGCGCGACATCGACAGCGACGTGAAGGGCCGCGATGTCCTTTTGATCGACGATATCCTGGAGTCCGGCACCACCTTGACCCACGCGCGAAAGATCCTGATGGACCGCGATGCCAATTCGGTGGCCATCGCCGTGCTTCTGGACAAGCGGACACGGCGCAGCGCCAAGACGCCGCTCGATGCCGATTTCACCGGCTTTGAATGTCCCGACCATTTCGTGGTCGGCTACGGCATGGATGTGGGCCATGCCTTCCGTGAACTGCCCTTTGTGGGCGTTGTGACAGGAGATGCCTGACCGATGGCGCAGATTCTCGTGGTTGATGACGATCATTCGGTCCGTAGCTTTACCGCCCGCGCGCTGACGCTGGACGGCCATGACGTCGACCAGGCCGACGATGGCGATCTGGCGCTGGAGCGGATCGCCGAAAAGTCGGGCGCCTACGATCTGGTGCTGTCGGACATCCGCATGCCGGCGATGGACGGGATTGCCATGGCGCGGACGGCGGTGAAGGACTTTCCCGATCTGCGCATCCTTCTGATGACCGGCTATGCCGAACAGCGCGAGCGTGCCGCCGATGTCGAGAAGATCGTCATCGACGTTGTATCCAAGCCCTTCACGCTCGCCGACATTCGCGGCGCGGTGACCGAGGCTCTGGCGGCGTAGTCACACCACTCCGATTTCAGACATAGGTCGCGGCGACGGCGGGATTGTCGCGCATCAGCGCGGCACGCAGCTTTTCCAGCGCGCGATTCTCGATCTGGCGGACACGCTCCTTGGAAATGCCGAGTTCGATGCCCAGCGATTCAAGCGTTGCGCCGTTCTCGGCCAGGCGCCGCTTGGCAATGATGCGCATTTCGCGCTCGTTGAGCACATCCATCGCTTCGCGCAGCCATACCGAGCGGCGTTCGGTGTCGATGTGCTCCTCGACCAGTTCGTCCTGCAACGGACGATCGTCGACGAGGAAGTCCATGCGCGTCGAGGTGGCGCTCTCGTCGTCCGCCACCGGCTGGCTCAGCGAGGTGTCGGGGCCCGACAGGCGCGAATCCATCAGCGCCACATCCTTTTCTGCGACACCGAGCGCGTCGGAGATCTGCCGGTACATCGCGGCCTTGGAGACCGGCGCGCCGGACCGGCTGAGCTTCGCGCGCAGCCGCCGCAAATTGAAGAACAGGGCCTTTTGCGCCGACGAGGTGCCGCCGCGCACGATCGACCAGTTGCGCAGGATATAGTCCTGCATGGAGGCGCGAATCCACCACGTCGCATACGTCGAAAAGCGGACCTCGCGCTCCGGCTCGAACCGGGCCGCCGCTTCGAGCAGGCCGACATAGCCCTCCTGGACGAGATCGCTCATCGGCAGGCCGAAGCTGCGGAACCTGGAGGCCATCGAAATGACCAGACGCATGTGGGCTACGGTAATCTGGTGCAGCGCTTCCTGGTCCCGGTTGTCTTTCCAGCGCACTGCGAGAGCGTGTTCCTCATCGCGCTCCAGATAGGGTGCATTCATGGCCATGCGGACCATGTCGCGTCGTGCCGGTTCCGACTTCATCATGCTCTCCCATGCGCGGTTCTGAGCCCGCTACTGGAAGGGTTACGTCACCGATGGCGCTCCGGTTCAGTCCGGACGCAGAAAAATTGCCGTCAAGGTTACAAAATGCCCGGTTGGCGCGACGAAAACGCCGCGCTGCGGGCACGAAAAAACCGGCGCGGAATGTGCCGCGCCGGTGCGTCATGGATCTGGTCTGAACCGGGGCTGGCCGGATCAGGCGGCCTGTTCCTGCGAACCGCCCTCGTCGTTTTCAGCCTTGTTCGCCCGCTTAGGGCCAAGCTTGAGATTGGTTTCGATGAGGCGCACCGCCTCGGTTTCCGACACCTTCTTCACCGCCGCGATTTCGCGCGCCATGCGGTCCAGCGCGGCCTCGTAGAGCTGGCGCTCGGAATAGGATTGCTCCGGCTGGTTCTCTGCGCGGTACAGGTCGCGCACGACCTCGGCGATCGAGATCAGGTCGCCGGAATTGATCTTGGCGTCATACTCCTGCGCGCGGCGCGACCACATGGTCCGCTTGATGCGGGCGCGGCCCTGAAGGACCTTGAGCGCGCGGTCGACGAAACCGCCTTCGGCGAGTTTGCGCATGCCGATCGACAGCGCCTTTGCAACCGGAACCTTCAGGCGCATCTTGTCCTTCTGGAACTCGATAACGAACAGTTCCAGCGTGTGGCCTGCGACTTCCTGTTCCTCGATGGCCGTGATCTGGCCGACACCGTGGGCGGGATAGACGATGAACTCGTTGGTCCGAAACCCTTGGCGCTGCGAGGCTTTCTTGGGCGAAGATGCCATGTTTTTCATACTCCCTGCCGGACGAGACACATGCCGGGCTTTGTTTGCGGCGCGAGCCGATTGGCAATGACGCAGGCGCACGACAAAGCCGGGAGACCATCGGTTGTCGAGGGCGAAAACCCACGAGACGACCGATCTGACCCGGCTTTAGGACCTCTTGGAAATGCGCGGCAAGGCGCAGAGCATCGTGGCGGAAAGCGACATTATCTGACCATATAGCATGAATCGGCGGTTTTTTCAACGCCGCGACCGGCTGCGTCGCGCTGCGGTAAGAATTCGTCAACCATGTGGTTAATGCGATGGTGCGCTGCAACAGGCGCTGCTGCGCGCCAGCCGGCGGCCTATGTCGTCATCTGGTGGCGACCAGCCTAGTCGCCCTCGCCGGGCTCGGCCGAGAAGAATTCCTCGAACTTTCCGGACTTGCCGTCGTAGGCGTCCGCGTCGGGCATCGGATCACGCTTGATGGTGATGTTGGGCCACTTTTCGGCGTATTCGGTGTTGACTTTCAACCACTTGTCGAGACCCGGTTCGGTGTCGGGCTTGATCGCGTCAGCCGGGCATTCCGGTTCGCACACCCCGCAATCGATGCATTCGTCGGGGTGAATGACGAGCATGTTCTCGCCTTCGTAGAAGCAATCGACCGGACACACTTCCACGCAATCGGTGTATTTGCAGCGGATGCAATTGTCGGTCACGATGTAGGTCACGGTCTCACTCCAGATCTGCGCGCCGCAAAAGCTGACGTAAAAGGTTTTGTTATCGCGCACAAGGCTCGGCCGGGTCCAAACGGGTCGGCATGGACGCGACTTTCGGCTCGTGGCGACGACTTGCCGCAGGCACCGGCTTTCACCATGGTTCGCCGTCGCGATCAAGCTTGTCGATGGCGCGCCGCTCCTTCTTGGTCGGCCGTCCGCTGCCGCGTTCGCGCAACGGCACGGCACCGTCGAGCGGCGACAGCGGCCGTTCGGGCGGTGGCGGGCTGATATCGTCGTAAAGAAGCCGCGCTTCAGGCGCCGGGCCGCGCCGTGTTCCGCAATCGAGGATCTTCAAGACGAGCACGCGGCGGTCGGTGGCGATCGTCAGCACGTCGCCGACGGCAACGGCGCGGCTCGGCTGGGTGATCTTGGAGGCATTGACGCGAACGCCGCCGGCGCCGACGAGCTTTGCGGCAAGGGAGCGCGATTTGACGATGCGGGCGAAGAACAGCCATTTGTCGATGCGCTGCCGGTCCGGGCCGGCAGCGGGCAGGCGGGGTTCGGCCGGCGGCCGTTCGCTCATTTGTCGAGCCGGTCCTTGAGCGCCTGCAGCTTGGCGAACGGCGAATCCGGGTCGGCCACTTTCTCGCGCGGACGTGGCGGTTTGGCGGTGGTCACGCGCGGTCCGCCACCCTGCTGGCCGTTGTTGCGCGGCGGACGCTTGCCCTTGTGGCGTCCGGCTCCGGCATCGGCACGTTTGCCTTTTTGGCCATCGCCCCTTCCACCATCGGCCTTGCGATCCTGATCGCGGCGGCCATGGCGGGCATTGGCGGGCCGGTCGGGACGGCCCTGGCGCCAGACCAGAACAGGTGCCGGCGGTTCGGTTTCCGCTTGGGGTGCCGCTTCGGCGCCGGTGGCGGTTGCCGGTGTCTCTTCCGGCGCCGTGCCTGCGGTATCCGTCTCCGCCGCGGTGTCCGTTGCGGGCGCCGAAGCCGTGTCGGCTGTGGGGGTTTCCGTCTCGCCGCTCTTGGCTGCCGGCTCGACCACCGGTGCCGGCTGATCGCCATCGGCAGGCGTGCCGGCTGCGGCATTCGGTTCGGCTTCAGAATCGGGCGCCGCTTCATCGGCCGCCTCATCGGTTGCTGCTGTGGCCTCGGGGGCCGAAGCGGGGTCTTCAGCGGCGGGCTCGGTCGCCGCTTCGGGTGCCGGTTCGGCTGGCGCCGGCGCATGTTTTGCGCGCAGAGCTTCGAGCGCCTGTTCGGCATCGGCGGCTTCGACCGCCTCGTGCCGGTAGCCCAGCGCCTTGAGCACCTCCGTCATGTCGTCCATCGTTGCGCCGAGGATCGACAGCATGGCCGGGGTGACGACGAACCGGCCACCGCCGTACGCGCCCTCGGGCAGCGCATCGCCGCCGGGCTTGAAGAAGATGCAGGGGCGGATCAGGTCGGCGAGCCGTTCGAGAATGTCGACCCGCACCGCACGCGGGCCCAGATGCCGGTAGCCGGCGAGCTTGAAGAAATCGCGGTCATAGCCCTGGTCGGTGAGGAGCGAGGTGCGACCGCTGGCAAGCAGCGTGACCACTTCGCCATAACCGGGCTTGTCACGGGTGTCGGTGGCCAGCGCCCACAGTAGCGTCACAAGGCCGGCAGGGGCCGGCTTGATCAGCGCCGGCACGAAGATGTGGTAGAAGCCGAACCGCACGCCGTAGCGGCGCAGCGCGGCGCGGCCGTCCTGGTCGAGCGATTTGAGGTCGGCGGCGATGTCGCGGCGCTGCACGATGCCGAAATTCTCGATCAGCCGGAACGCGATGCCACGGGCGATGCCCGACAATTCGTCCGCCTTTTTGAGATCGGTCAGCGGCTTGAGGTGCGTTTCGATATGGAAGGCGACGAAGCGCTCAGCGCGGGCGCGCACCTTGTCCAGCGCCGGCCCGCTCAATTGCTCGTCCGCCAAGAGGATCAGGCGCGGCGACAGCCAGTCTTCGCCGGCGGCGAGCGATCCCACCGGGGCACCGAGCCAGCGCAGCAGGCCATCCGTGCCGATCGCCAGATCGCCGTTCGGGCTGGCTGCGAACCGCTCGGCGCGAGCCTCGAACTCGCTGGCGAGCGCCTTTTGCGCCGCCGCGCGGACTGCCTTGGCGTCCTCGCCCTGCGCGCTCTGGTCGGCGGTGAAGCGGAAACCGTCCAGCTTGCCGATGTGGTGGCCTTCGACGGTCACGTCTCCTGACGGGCTGATTTCCGCTTGCATGGTCATGTTCTCTTTGAGCCGCTTCATGAGCACGGATGTCCTGCGATCAACGAAGCGTTTCGTCAAGCGCTCGTGCAGCGCGTCGGAGAGTTTGTCCTCGATCTGCCGCGTGCGTTCCTTCCAGTGGTCTGCGTCGGCCAGCCAGCCGGGCTGGTGCGACACGTAGGTCCAGGTGCGGATCTGCGCGATCCGGTGCGACAGCGTGTCGATCTCGCCGTCGGTGCGGTCGGCGCGGCGCACCTGCTCGGCCATGAAGTCCTCGTCGACATGGCCGGTGCGGACCAGATCGAGGAAGATCGACGAGATGATGTCGGCATGCTGGGCCGGCGCGATCTTGCGATAATCGGGCAGCGCGCAAACGTCCCACAGCCGTTCGACGGCACGTTCGTCGGCGCACAGGCCCATCACGTCATCGTCGCGCGACAGGAATTCGAGCGCCCGCTGGTCCACGGCGGGAAGCGCCCGCGTCAGGCCGGGAAGCGCCGGGACGATATCGAGCGATGCCTTCAGGTCGGCAACCGATGAAAAGTCCAGCCGGCGGTTGCGCCATTGGAGGACGGACAGCGGCTGGAAATCGTGTCCCTCGATGCGCCGGACCAGCTCTTCGTCCAGCGGCGGAACGCGCGAGGAAACGCCAAACGTGCCGTCGCGAATGTGGCGGCCGGCGCGTCCGGCGATCTGCGCCATCTCCGGCGGGGTCAGGTCGCGATAGGTGCGGCCGTCGAACTTGCGAAGCTGCGCGAAGGCGACATGGTCGACATCGAGATTGAGACCCATGCCGATCGCGTCGGTGGCGACCAGATAATCGACATCGCCGGATTGGAACAATTCGACCTGGGCGTTCCGCGTGCGCGGGCTCAGCGCGCCCATCACCACCGCCGCGCCGCCGCGCTGCCGGCGGATCAGTTCGGCCACCGCATAGACCTCATCGGCGGAGAAGGCGACGATGGCCGACCGGCGCGGCAGGCGCGTCAGCTTGGCGGGCCCGGCATAGGACAGGTGCGACATGCGCGGCCGCGCCGTGATCGTGATTCCCGGCAGAAGCTGGCGCAGCAGCGGTGCGATTGTCGCCGCGCCCAGAAGCAGCGTCTCTTCGCGCCCGCGCACATTCATCAGCCGGTCGGTGAAGATATGGCCGCGTTCGAGATCGCCGGCCAGTTGCACCTCGTCGATCGCAACGAAGGCCGCATCGGGGTCGCGCGGCATGGCCTCGACGGTGCAGACGGTGAACCGCGCCTTTTCCGGCACAATCTTTTCTTCGCCGGTGACCAGCGCGACACTGGCCGCGCCGACCTTTTCGGCCACGCGGCCATAGACCTCCCGCGCCAGCAGCCGCAGCGGCAGGCCGATGACGCCGGACGAGTGCGCGACCATCCGCTCGATGGCCAAATGCGTCTTGCCGGTGTTGGTCGGCCCCAGAATTGCGGTGACCGCGTGGCCCGAGACCGCGTTCTGCGCCGGGTCTCCGGACGATGGCGATGGCGATGGCGTGCGCGTTTGGGAGAGCATGAGAGATCGTGTTCCGTGTGCCGCGCAGATAGGGCGAGCGTGGCGCCGATACCATGGCGGACGGCAAATTGCAGCGCTCGACGCGCCGGTTTTCGTCCACAGCCGTTAACAACCGGAACGAGTCTGGAACGAATCGCTGACGAATCGCTGACTCGCATGGGTTGTGCATTTGTTCCCCACCATATGTGGTGATCGGAGCCCTTGCGGCCACCATGGCTAGATTCGGTGGAAAGCGTCACGGGGCTGTCACGCGCCCCAGCGTTAACCTTTGGCGGCAGCGCGCGCCGAAGTGACGGGCCGTGATGATAACCGCTTGAATTTGAACGATGAAGTTTACACTTGGTTAACCATGAATGGCGCGGATTTGCCGTTTTCCGTTAACTTTCGGAACCGGGCGGGAACGAACCGGCGACGAATCGCTGATTGGGCAAGGTTGGCGCTTTGTTCTCTCAAGATGTGGTGGGTCGCTGCCCTTGCCGGATACAACCATAGCGATTCATGGCGATGTTCGGAGGCCGGATGCGGGCGTCCGCGTTAACGAAATGCGCGGGAAGCGGGTACGTGGCCCGGCGTTCAACTGCCGGGCCGGGCCGCCAGCGCGCCGTCTATCAGCGCAAACGCGTCGGGGCTCGACCAATGGGCCGGGCCGTTCATGTTGGCGATCACGCAGCCGGCCTCGTCGACCAGCAGCGTCACCGGAAGCCCGAACGCCAGCCCGTCGCGCTTGAGCGCGTTGAACACGCCGATCGTCGGGTCGTGATAAAAGGCAAGGCCGTCCACGCCGATCTCGTCGAGAAAGGCGCGCGGTTTGTCGTCCGAGCCGCCATCGACGGAAATCGCCACGACCTCGAAACCTTCGCCGCCGCGCTCCTGCTGCAGCGTTTCGAGCCAGGGCATTTCCTCTCGGCACGGCGCGCACCAAGTGGCCCACAGATTGATAAGGCGCAGCTTTTCGCCCGTGTCGGCCAGCGTGATGGGCGTCCCGGCATTGTCGTTAAAAGCGAGGCTCGACAGGTTTTCGGGCTCGTCGCGGATCGCCATCGCCGCCATGTCGCCAGCCAGAAGCGGGTCGATCGCCGCTTGATAGGCCGCCGTCGCCGTGCATTGCGCGTTGGCGGCCTGACCGGCATGGACAGAGGCGCCACCGCTCCCGTATATCCGCGCAGCGCCGATGGCGGCGCCCGCCACAAGGCCCAGCGCGACGAAGACGCCGAGCGTCAGCGGCCAGCGGCGGGCCGAGCCTTTTTCATTCTTGTCCGGGGACGGATTGTCCATGTCCAGCTCATCCAAACCTGCAAACGACGCAAACGAAACGTCCAACCTGATGTGGGGCGGCCGTTTCGCCTCCGGCCCCGCCGCCATCATGGAGGAGATCAACGCATCGATCGATTTCGACCGCGCGCTCTACACCCAGGACATTGACGGGTCCATTGCACACGCCACCATGTTGGAAGCCACCGGTATCATTTCCAGTGGCGACCGTGACGCGATCATTGCCGGTTTGACCGCGATCCGTGGGGAAATCGAGGCCGGAACGTTCACTTTTTCGCGCGCGCTCGAGGACATTCACATGAACATCGAGGCGCGGCTGGCCGAAACGATCGGCCCTGCGGCGGGCCGCCTGCACACGGCGCGCTCGCGCAACGATCAGGTGGCGCTCGATTTCAGGCTCTGGGTCAAGACCGAACTGAAGAAGACCGAAAGCGCGCTCAAGACGCTGATCGGCACCTTCGTCGACCGGGCCGAGGAGCATGCCGGCACCGTGATGCCCGGCTTCACGCACCTTCAGACGGCGCAGCCGGTCACTTTCGGTCATCATCTGATGGCCTATGCGGAAATGTTCGGCCGCGATCTTTCGCGGGTTCGCGACGCGCTGGAACGGCTGGACGAATGCCCGCTCGGCGCAGCGGCGCTGGCCGGCACGGGCTTTCCGATCGACCGGCACATGACCGCCGACGCGCTCGGTTTCCGCGAGCCGACACGCAACTCCATCGACACGGTCTCGGACCGGGATTTTGCGCTCGATTTCCTGTCGGCGTCGTCGATCTGCGCGACGCATCTGTCGCGGCTGGCCGAAGAGATCGTGATCTGGTCGACACCGCAATTTGGCTTCGTGACCCTGTCGGATGCGTTTTCGACCGGCTCGTCGATCATGCCGCAGAAGAAAAACCCCGATGCGGCCGAGCTGGTGCGGGCCAAGACCGGGCGGATCAATGGCGCGCTGATCGCCCTGTCGACGGTGATGAAGGGGCTGCCGCTGGCCTATTCCAAGGACATGCAGGAGGACAAGGAGCAGGTGTTCGATGCGGCCAAGTCGCTCGAACTGGCGCTTGCCGCGATGACCGGCATGGTGGCCGATCTGACCGTCAACAAGGCCGCCATGAAGAAGGCGGCGGGGTCGGGCTATTCCATCGCCACAGATCTCGCCGACTGGCTCGTGCGCGAACTCGGACTGCCTTTCCGGGAAGCCCATCACGTGACGGGCCGTGCGGTGGCGCTGGCCTCCGAGCGGGGGGTCGGTCTCGAAAAGCTGACGCTGGACGATCTTCGCTCGATCCACGAGGTCATCACGGACGATGTGTTCTCGGTGCTCTCGGTCACGAAGTCCGTCGCGAGCCGGACCAGCTTTGGCGGCACGGCACCGCGCGAGGTCAGGCGGCAGGTGCGCTATTGGCGCAAGCGGCTCAAGAAGATGGGCTAGGCAAGCCGCGCGCCGGCCCCTTGCAACGCTTCACCATTTGCCGCACACAGACGCCGGTTGCCAGAAACGAGACCGACGCCATGACCGCCCGTACAGCCCTGACCCGCACGGCCCTTGCCGCGCTTCTTCTCGCGCTCGCCGCCTGCGGACGGGCAGGCCCGCTGGAGCCGCCGCCCGCGCGTACCGCGCCGGACGGCACGCCGGAACAGGCGCAGCCCGAAGAGGCCGACCGTCCGTTCATCCTCGACGGCCTGATCCAGTAGCTTGGACCACGCACCGTGAACCATTTCGACTATCGCGATGGCGTTCTGCACGCCGAGGGCGTGCCGTTGCCGCTGATCGCCGAGCAGGTCGGCACGCCGTTTTATTGCTATTCGACGGCGACGCTTACCCGCCATTACCAGGTCTTTGCCGGTGCGTTTTCCGATATCGACGCGCTCGTCTGCTATGCGATGAAGGCCAATTCGAACCAGGCCGTGCTGGCCACGCTGGCAAAGCTCGGCTCGGGCGCCGATGTGGTTTCCGAAGGTGAGTTGCGGCGCGCGCTGGCCGCCGGCATCGCGCCCGACAAGATCATGTTTTCCGGTGTCGGCAAGACCGCCGCCGAGATGGATTTCGCGCTGTCGGCGGGCATTCATTGCTTCAACGTGGAGTCCGAGCCGGAACTCGAACTGCTTTCGGCGCGCGCCGTTGCCGCCTGCAAGACCGCGCCCGTGTCGCTGCGCATCAATCCCGATGTCGACGCCAGGACGCATGCCAAGATCTCGACCGGCAAGAAGGAAGACAAGTTCGGCATTTCGTGGACCCGCGCGCGCGACGTCTACCGCCGCGCCGCCGAACTGCCGGGTCTCGCCGTCATCGGCATCGACATGCATATCGGCAGCCAGATCACGGCGCTGCAGCCGTTCGACGATGCATTCGCGCTTTTGACCGATCTGGTCGGCCAGTTGCGCGCCGATGGACACGCGATCGAGCATGTCGATCTGGGCGGCGGTCTGGGCATCCCCTACCGCATGGACAACGACCCGCCGCCGCTGCCTGACGATTATGCCGACATCGTCAAGAAGCATGTCCGCCCGCTGGGCGTGAAGACGATCTTCGAACCGGGCCGGCTGATCGCCGGCAATGCCGGCATTCTCGTCACGTCGGTGATCTATCTGAAGGCGCTCGAGACCAAGAGTTTCGTCATTGTCGATGCCGCGATGAACGACCTGATCCGGCCGACGCTGTATGATGCATGGCACGATGTCTTCCCGGTGATCGAGCCGTCGCCCGACGCGCCGCGCGTGGTGGCCGATCTTGTCGGCCCGGTGTGCGAATCGGGCGATTATCTGGCGCATGAACGCGATATGGCAAAGCCCGCGCCGGGCGATCTCTTGGCGATCGGGTCGGCCGGAGCCTATGGCGCGGTGCAGGCGGGCACCTACAATTCGAGGCTTCTGGTGCCCGAGGTGATCGTTCATGGCGATCAATGGCATATCGCCCGCCCGCGCCCGTCCTATAAGGCGCTGATCGGGCTCGACAGCGTGCCGGACTGGCTCTGACCGCCGGCATCCGCCCACAGGCAATCGGCCAGTGACAAAAGCGTGAGCCGCTTTCGCCTCGCCAACGCCACATAAGCTGCTATCTTTTCTCAGGTGAGCAGAGGGCACAGCGCCATGTCCGACCATCAGCCTGCGCCATCCGGCAAAAACCGGGGACGGGGCCTGAAACGCGCCGATGCCGGTGCGGGGCTTGGCTTTGCCCGATGGTTCAGCCGTGCCGTGATCGCCGCAGAACGGCTGGCGCCTTTGGTCCTTCCGCTCGCCATCATCGTCTGCCTGTTTGCCATCCTGTCATGGTTCGGCTTTTTCCGGGCGGTGCCCGACGCGGTGCGGATCGGCACCGGCGCGGTCCTCGCCGTTGCCGCGGTCGCGGCGCTTTGGCCGCTGCGCCGCCTGACCCTGCCAGTCGAGCGCGATGTCGATCACCGTCTCGAGCGCGAGAACCACCTGCTGCACCGGCCGATCACGACCCAGGACGACCGTCTGGCGCGCGATGACGATCCGTTCGCACGCGCACTCTGGAAGGCGCATCAGGACAATATCGCCAAGGGGCTCGGCCGCGTCGATCCGGTGCGCGCGCGCACCACGCTGCCGGCGCGCGATCCTTGGGCCCTGCGGGCGCTGGTGCCGCTTTTGCTGGTGACGGCATTCGCCTATTCGTTCGCGCCCGACGGCGGCCGGCTGACCGATGTCGCGCGCACCCATGCGGCCGAGATCGTCGTGCCGGCGCGCGTCGATGTGTGGATCACGCCACCGGCCTATACCGGCATTGCGCCGATCTTCCTGACCTCCGAACTCAACGCCGAAAAGACCCAATTCACCGCGCCCGAAGGCAGTGGCATCACCGTGCGGATTGCCGGTGGAACCGGCGCCGAGACCGTCAGCTTCCCGACCCCCGAAGCGCCGATCGCCGCAGAAGCCGGCGCGCAAGGCGAAGCGCGCGCGTTCGCCGCGACGGTGGATACGGGCGGCGCGCTGCAGATCGCCGACGGCGAGGAAACGCTCGGCGCATGGTCGATCCTGATGACCGAGGATCATGCGCCCGAGATCGCCTTTACGCCAGAAGAGCCGTTCGAGCGGGCCGCCAACGGCACGATGACCCTCCGGTACACGGCGACAGACGATTATCGGGTTTCCGCCGCGCGCGGTCTGATCGAACTGGCCGACCCGGACGCGCAAGGTGCACGACCGCTTTACGATGCGCCGGAACTGCCGCTGACATTGCCGCGCCGCAACGCCGAGGATGGCGCAGCGCGCACCATGCGCGATCTGACCGAGCATCCATGGGCCGGGGCGCGGGTGCGGCTGACGCTGGAGGCCGAGGACGATCTGGGCCAGACGGGCCGCAGCGGTCCGCGCACGCTGGTTCTGCCGGGCCGCCCGTTTTCCAACCCGCTGGCGCGCGCATTGATCGAGCAGCGCCGCATTCTCGCGCTCGATGCCAACCGGCAGGCGGAGATCGTCGACCTGCTCGACGTGCTGATGCTCTATCCCGAGGAAACCATCGACAATGCCTCGCACTTTCTGGGCATGACGACGGCGCGGACGCGGCTGGCCGATGCGCGCAATGACGACCAGCTGCGCGCCGTGGTCGACTATCTGTGGGAGGTGGCGCGCCAGATCGAGGATGGCGGTCTGACCGACGCAGAGCGCCGGCTGCGGCAGGCGCAGCAGGCGCTTCAGGACGCGCTCGAAAACGGCGCCTCGGAGGAAGAGATCGCGCGCCTGATGGACGAATTGCGCGAGGCGATGAACGAATTCATGCGCGAATTCGCCGAGCGCGCCATGAACGATCCGGACCTGGCGCAGCGGATGCCCGAGGCGAACGGTGAGGAGATCGACCGGCAGACGCTGGACGAGATGATGGACCAGATCGAGGAAATGGCCCGTTCGGGCGCCCGCGAGCAGGCGATGGACATGCTGCGTCAGCTCGAGAACATGATGAACAATCTGCAGATGGCGCGCCCGAATCAGCAGGGCGATAGCCAGAGCCAGGCGCAGCAGCAGATGAACGAGCTCGGCGAGATCCTGCGCGAGCAGCAGCAATTGATGGACGAGACCTTCCGCCAGAACCGGCAGGGGCAACAAGGCCAGCAGCAGCCCGGGCAGGGCCAGATGGGTCAACAGCCGCCGCCGGGTCAGGGCCAAGGTCAGCAGGGACAGCAACCCGGACAGGGCCAGATGGGCCAGAACGGCCAGGGCGGCCAGCAGGGACAGCCCGGCCAAGAGGGGCAGGGCCTTGAGGGTCTGGCACCCGGCCAGCAGGCCCTGCAGGACCGGCTCGACCAGTTTCTGGACGGCCTGCGCGGCATGGGGATCGATCCGGGCGAGGATTTCGGCGAGGCCGGACGATCGATGGGCGAAGCCGGCGAAGCGCTGGGCGGCAATGAGGGCGAACAGGCACTGGCCGAACAGGGCAATGCGCTCGACGCGCTGCGCCGCGGCGCCGGCGACATGATGCAGCAGATGCAGCAGCAGGCGCAGAACGGCCAGGCCGGCTCGATGGAGCCGGGCGGCAACCGGAACGGCGAGGATCGCGATCCGCTCGGGCGGCCGCAGCGCTCATCGGGCCCCGATTTCGGCGAGTCGGTCGACATACCCGACGAAATCGACGTTCGCCGCGCCCGCGAGATCCTCGAAGCGATCCGCGAGCGGCTCGGCAACGCCCTGTCGCCGCAGCTTGAGCGCGACTATCTGGAACGGCTTCTGGAACTGCGCTGACCCGGTTTCTGGCCCGGCGGGCCCGCCGGCCTGTCGAAAAGGCTTAGTAGGTGACGGTCTTGTAGTACTGACCGGCGACGATGGCCTCGCCCGGCTCGAGACCGTTCAGCACGCGGAAGAAGCCCGGCCCGTCGGTCGTGCCCAGCATGGTCTGCGACAGGCTCTCCACCGTGTCGCCATTGCCGGCTCGGACGATGCGAATGCGCAGCGGCTTGAGGCTGGCCTTTTCGGCGGCCGACAGCATCCGGAAGCCCGTCCGGCTGTTCTGCGCCAGCGCGTCGAGCGCGCCCGACCCGACCGGCACCGCCACCAGGATGCGATAGACCTGCCCGCCGCCCCGCACCACCGTGACGTCGAAATCCCATCGGCCGACACGGGCGCGCGCGGCCGCGCCGTCCAGACCGTTGATCGATACGGCGCGAACGGTCGACGGATCAAGACCCTCCACCCAGCCGCTGGCGAGATAGTCGGTCAGCGACTGGCGCGGCGGCACCTCGACGCCGTCAAAGCGGATGCCGGCGCCGTCGCTTGCGCGGGCCGCAAGCACGGCCTCGGGCCGGTTTTCGATGTCAAAACCGGGCGGAAACTCGAACGCGATGCCCAGATCCGCATGGGCATAGGTGCGGCCGCGCACATAACCCTCATCGGGGCTGTCGCCGAACAGCATGCCGTCAATGCCCGCCAGATATGCCTGCCGATTGCGGTCGCCGACTCCGCGCGCACCGAATTTGCGCGCATGGCCGAGCGCCAATGCCACGCGCTGCGGCGTCGAGGGGTGGGTCGACAGGAAGTCGAGGCTGTTTACCTGTGCGTCCGTCCCGCTGTTGAAGGCGTTGAACGCGCTCATCGCGGCCTGGAAATCGGCTGCCGCATAGGGGTCGAAGCCCGCTTCGCCCATCGCCGCGATGCCGATGCCATCCGCTTCCAGCTCCTGGTTGCGCGAGAACTGGGCCAGCGCCACCTTGCCGCGCGCCAGCGCGCGCTGGCCGGCTGCCTTGTCGGACAGGACCTCGGAAACGACGCGGCTCGCCAGGACGGCCTCGGCTTCGCGCTGCTGACGCAAGACGCCGTGGTTTGCGGTCACATGGGCCATTTCATGGGCGATGACGGCCGCAAGTTCCGCCGAATCGTTGGCGACGGCGAGCAGCCCGCGCGAGACATAAAGATAGCCGCCCGGCAGCGCGAAGGCGTTGATCACCGGCGAATCGAGGATCGAGATCTGATAGACTTGGCTGGGATTGTCGGAGACCGTGACCAGACGACCGACGATGCCGGCGACCATGCGTTCGAGCCGCATGTCGGAATATTCGCCGCCATAGGAGGCAAGGATGCGCGGATGCTGGGCAGCGCCGATCCGGGCAAGCCGGCCGGAGCGCACATTGTCGGCGATGACCGGACGCGCGGACGGCGCCAGATCCTCGTCCAGCCCCATATTGCTCAGCGATGTGCAGCCGGCGAGCCCGAACAGCGCCGCGACGGCGAGCACCGTCCGCGCCCGCCGCCGGGACGTTCCGTTCCAGTTCCGCATCACACTACGCATGGGCGCGCCGCCTCTTGCGCGGCATCTCCGGTCGCCGCAATTGGATCAGGGCCACACAGCCCGCTTCATGGTTAAGGCACGGTAAAAAGGGCCGTGTCCACGGCTCCCTGACGCCACAATTGGGCGAAAGCGCGTCACGATGGAAGCCTCTGCGACCCCAGATAGGCATTGACCTCGGCATTTGCATGGCCGTTGAGCAATTCGCTGACCGGGCCCTGCGCGCCGACGGTGCCGTCCTTGAGAAAGACCAGATCGGTGGCGATTCGCCGGGCGTCGGCCGGATCGTGGCTGACCATGACGACGGTCATCGCCGTCCGGCGCTGAAGATCGGCGACCAGATCGAGCATGGATTCGCGCAGGGCCGGCCCGAGCGAGCCGAACGCCTCGTCGAGCAGCAGCACCGGCCGCTCGCGCACAAGCGCGCGTGCGATCGCGACACGTTGCCGTTCGCCGCCGGACATGGAGCCGGGCATGCGCGCGCCATAGCCGGCAAGGTCGACCGCTTCGAGCGCTTGGGCGACGCGCGCCTCGTCCTCGGCGCTGCGTTTCAGCGCCGGCGATATGCCGAGCGCGACATTGGTGCCGGCATCGAGATGGGCGAACAGATTGTTGTCCTGGAAAACGCAGGAGACCGGCCGGTTGCCGGGCGCCTTGCCGGTGATGTCATCGCCGCCGATCAGGATGTGGCCCGATTCGGCACGCTCGAACCCGGCGATCAGCGACAAAAGCGTCGACTTGCCCGAGCCGCTCGGACCCATCACGGCGGTGATCGTCCGTGGCGCAAACGTGCAGTCGAACCGCATGGGCGCCGCATCCGGCCCGTAGCGGAATACAACGCCGTCGCATGTGACCGGCAGGCCCTTCATTCGCTGCTTCCTTCCGTCACCATCGTTCGTGATCGGCGCGCGAAATGCTCGGCGGCCAGCATCAGCGCCATTGTCATGACCATCAGGATCAGCGCCAGTCCGGCGGCATCCTGCGTGCGATAGGCGCCCATGCGCTGCATGATCAGATAGGGCATGGTCTGCACCTGCTCGGAGCCGAACAATGCGATCACGCCCAGATCGCCAAGCGACAGGGCGAGCGCGAAGGCGAGCGCGGCGACCAGCGGCGCGCGCAGCACCGGCCAGGTGACGAGCCGCCAGCGTGCCATGCCGGCAAGGCCGAGATGGGCGCAAAGACGTCCGTTGCGCTCTTCGGCGGCGAGCATGGCCGGATGGATCAGCCGCGCGGCGAACGGCATCGCCATGGCCGCGTTGACTGTGATGACGAGATAAGGTGCTGCGTCATAGACGTTGGTCACCGTGCGCAGGGCGATGAACCAGCCCGCCGCGATGACGATCGGCGGCACCACGAGGATCAGCGACGGGGCGCTGGTCAGAACCGTCTCCGTGAAGGCCGGCCGGCCGGAGAAGCGGCGCCCTGCGGCCATTTCCGCTGCGCCGCGCGACAGCGCATAGGCCAGCCCGACGGCGAGGGCCGCGGCGCAAAGGCCGAGGCCGAGCGAGGTCAGCATGGCCCGCCGGACACGCGGCTGGACGATCAAATCCGTCAGGTCGCTGGCCAAGCCGCTTGCAAGGATCGCAACAAACGGCGCGCCGACGTAAAGGACCGCCATCAGGGTCAGCGCGCCGCCCAAGATGGCGCCAGCGGGCCGGTCGCCGGCAAAGCGGCGTGACGCGCCGGCCGAAATGGTCATGCCGGCTTCCACCGATCCGCCGGCGAATGCGAACAGGGCAACGGCCCCGATGGTGACGGCCAGCTGAAGAAGCGTCAGCACCACGGCGCGGACAATGTCGAAATCGAAAGTCAGGGCCTGATAGAGCGCCACTTCCAGCGTCGTTGCGCGCGGCCCGCCGCCCAGGATCAGCACGACGGCGAAACTGGTCACACACAGCATGAAAACCAAAGCCGCCGCACCGGCGGCAGCCGGGCGCATGGCCGGCCATTCGATCAGCCGAAAACGCGCCAGCGCGCCCATGCCGAGCTGCGCGGACAGGCGCTCATATTCGGCCGGCACGAGGGCGAGCGCGCCGTGCATGATGCGCGCGGCCAGCGGCAGGTTGAAGAAGGTGTGGGCGATCAGGATGCCGGTCAGGCCGTATATCGATGGCGGGTCGAAGCCGGCCCGTTCGGCCAGCCCGGTGACGAAGCCGCGCTGTCCGTAAAGCGCGACGACGCCGAGCACGGCGACGATCTGCGGCAGGGCGAGCGGCAGGGCGAACAGGGCGAGGACGGCGCGCCGGCCCGGCCCGTCAGCCATGCGGGTGATCGCGATCGCCACCGGCACCGCCAGGCCGACCGACAGCACGGTCGACCAGAACGCCTGCCACAGGGTGAAGCGCACGATGCGCCAGACGACCGGGTCGGTCAGAACCGCGCCGGCGCCGCCGGCGCCGCCCGCCTGCACGACAAGCGCACCGACCGCGACGAGGCACAGGGCCGCCAGCAAGATGCCCGCCAGGGCTGCGCCGGCAAGCGGAGCATGGCGGGCGTTCGAATGGATCACCGGACCTTCACCGTCAGCGGCTCATCACTTCGAGCCACTCGGCGGTCCAGGCCGCGCGGTTTTCGGCGACGGTCTGCGGATCGAACAGAAGCGTGATCTCCGGCTCGACCAGCCCGTCAAAGGCGGGATTGAGCGGTTTGGACGTCTCGCCGGCGGGCATCATCCAGTTGGTTTCGGGGATGATGTCCTGGAAACCGGGTCCGGTCATGAAGCTCAGAAACTGCGCGGAGAGCGGGTTTTCGGCTCCGGCGGTCGTCTGTGCGGCCACCTCGATCTGCATGTAGTGGCCCTCCTCGAACGCCATCGCCTGATAGCGGTCGGTGCCGTCGAGCACGATATGGACAGCCGGCGAGGTCGTGTAGGAGAGCACCATCGGGACCTCGCCATTGGTGAACAGGCCATAGGCTTCCGACCAGCCCGGCGTCACCGTCAGCACCCGGTCGGCGAGCTTGGCGTAGGCATCGGGCGCCTCGTCGCCATAGAGCTTTTTCAGCCAAAGCATCAGCCCGAGCCCGGGGGTCGACGTGCGGGGGTCCTGGATGGCGATCTTGTGCCCGTCTTCATTGGCCAGGAACTCGGCCATCGATGTCGGCGGGTTTTCGATCGTCTCGGTGTCGTAAACGATGGCGAAGTGGCTGTAGTCGAACGGCACGAAGACGTCGTCATTCCATCCGCCGGGCACCGAGACCGCGTCGAGCGAAATGCCGTGCGGGGCGAAAAAGCCCGTCTCGCGCGCCTCGGCCGTCAGATTGGTGTCGAAGCCGAGCACGATGTCGGCGTCGGTGTTGCCGCCTTCCAGGCGCAGCCGGTTGAGAAGCGCGACGCCGTCGGCGACCGAAACAAAGCGCAGGTCGCAGCCGCATTCGGCTTCGAACGCGGTCTCGACCTGCGGGCCGGGCCCCCATTCGGCGGTGAAGCTGTCATAGGTGTAGACGGTCAGCGTTTCGGCCGCATCGGCCGTGTGCACCGCGCTTGCCAGAAGGCCGGCGGCGAGCAGGGGAAGAAGGAGACGGACGGACGGACGGGTGTGCATTGCGGCACCTCCTTTGGTTCGAGTTGAACGGGAAAAGGCGCCTGCGGGTCCGACCGCGTCGATCGCGTCTAATCCCTACGCCGGTGCTAACCGGATCAGGTTCTTCGGGTTGGCATGACGCCTCTCAGCCGTTTCCGGCACCCCGTTAGAGCAGGTTCGATCTAGCATCACCGCCGGCCCGGTTCAAGCGCCCGGCCAGCGAAATCGGTCTGCCGCACTGGCCAAGCCCTTGGCCTGCTGCCGCAAATCGGTCTAGGCAGAGCCATGAAGGCAGCGAAAGCCACCGCCCGCGACGCGCGGTTCGCAATTCTCATGGACGGCGACCTGACGCCCACCGACCGGCTGCGATCACAGGTTGCCGGTGCTCGTGCGATTGCCGCCGACGGCGGCATGCGCCATGCGGCAGCGCTCGGTCTCGAGCCGGAAGTCTGGGTCGGCGATTTCGATTCGACGCCGGATGAACTGCTCGGCCGGAACGGCCATGTTCCCCGGCATGACCTTCCGGCGCGCAAGGCGATATCCGACGGCGAACTGGCGGTGATGCGCGCGCTCGAGGCCGGCGCCCGGTCGCTGGTTCTGTGCGGCGCGATGGGCGGTGCGCGCAGCGACCACATGCTGTTTCACATCATGATGGCATTGCGCATAGCGCGCGAGAGGGACATCGAGGTGTTGCTGACGAGCGGGACCGAGGAGGCATCGCCGTTGTTGCCCGGCAAGCCCGCCATGCCCGACTGGCCGGCCGGTACGCTGTTTTCAGTGATCCCGTTTTCGCCACTGTCCGGCCTGTCGATCGAACGGGCAGACTGGCCGCTTGACGCCGTCGAGGTCGCGATGGGCAGTTCCCTGACCCTTTCGAACGTGTCGGCGGACGGTCTGCGCATTCTTCTGGGCAGTGGAACCGCGGCGCTGGTTGCATCGTTTGATGTGTGATATCGAACACACTGCAAGCCCTGATGGGGTGTTTAGATCGGCGCAGGCAAAATAGGAGACTGAGCCCATGAGACTTGGATTGACCATTGCGGCGGTGGCGACGGCAGGCATGCTTGCTGCCGGCTGCACGACCACCGAACAGACCACGGCGGCGGGTGCGCTGATCGGCGGCGGCGCGGCAGCCGTTGCAGGCGGCAACACCGGACAGATCATCGCGGGCACGGCCGTCGGCGCGGGCGCCGGCCTGCTCGTCGGTACGCTTGCCAACGGAAACTGCCGTTACCGCAATCCGGACGGCTCGACCTACATCGCCCGCTGCCCCTGACCGGGAGCCAATGCGATTACCGGAGAAGCCCGCCTCACCGGCGGGCTTTTTCGTGGGCGCGCGTTCCGGGAGCGCCATGGGTCGTCCCTTTGCCACCCTTGATTTCCGCTGGCCAAGACGGCACATCCGCCTTCTCACCCGGACGGACCCGCCATGGCCATTGCCGCGCCCCTGATGCGTCTCGAAGACATTACGCTGACCTTCGGCGGCAAGCCGCTTCTGGAGGCGGTTTCCTTTTCCGTCCATCAGGGCGACAGGATCGCGCTGGTCGGGCGGAACGGATCGGGCAAGTCGACGCTTTTGAAGATCGCGGCCGGTCTGGTCGAACCAAGCGGCGGCACGGTGACCGCCGAGCGCGGGACGACCGTGCGCTATCTGCCGCAGGCACCCGATCTGGACGGTCATGCCGATCTTCACGCCTATGCCGCCGCCGGGCTTGGCCCGCTCGACGATCCGCACCGTGCGGATCGGCTTCTGGCGGAACTCGGTCTCGATCCGGCCCGTTCGCCCGCCAACCTGTCGGGCGGCGAGGCGCGCCGCGCGGCGCTGGCGCGGACGCTGGCGGCCGCACCCGATCTCCTGCTGCTGGACGAGCCGACCAACCATCTCGACCTGCCGGCGATCGAATGGCTCGAAGGTGAACTGGCGCGGTCCGCGTCGGCGATGGTGATCATCTCGCACGACCGGCGCTTTCTCGAGACTCTGACCCGCAAAACGGTTTGGCTCGACCGGGGCACAATCCGCGAAAACGCCAAGGAGTTTGCCGGCTTCGAGGAATGGCGCGACCGGGTTCTCGAGGAGGAAGAGCGGGATCTGCACAAGCTCAAGCGCAAGATCGTGCGTGAGGAGCACTGGCTGACCTATGGGGTGACCGCGCGGCGCAAACGCAACCAGCGCCGCCTGTCGGATCTGAAGTCGCTGCGTCAGCGGTTTCGCGATCACGACAAGGCGCCGGGCGCGGCGAAGATGGAGGCGAGCGATGCCCGCGCATCGGGCAAGCTGGTGATCGAAGCCGACACTGTGTCAAAGACGCTCGGCGGAAAGCCGCTGGTGCGCGATTTTTCGCTGCGCATCCATCGCGGCGACCGGATCGGGCTGGTCGGGCCGAACGGGGCCGGCAAGACGACGTTGATCAATCTGCTGACGGGAGCGGTCCAACCCGATGCGGGCCATGTGCGCCTCGGCGCCAATCTCGACATCGCCGTCCTCGACCAGCGCCGCGCCGCGCTCGATCCCGACGAGACGCTGGAGCATTTCCTTACCGACGGGCGGGGCCAGTCGCTGGTCGTCAATGGCAGCCAGAAGCATGTTGCCTCCTACATGAAGGATTTCCTGTTCAAGCCCGAGCAGGCGCGCACGGCGGTGCGCGAACTGTCGGGCGGCGAGAAGGCGCGGCTCGTGCTCGCGCGCCTTCTTGCGCGGCCGGCCAACCTGCTGGTGCTGGACGAGCCGACCAACGATCTGGACATGGAAACGCTCGATCTGCTGCAGGAGCTGATCGCCGGGTTCGACGGCACGGTTCTTCTGGTCAGCCACGATCGCGACTTTCTCGACCGCACCGTCGGCGCCGTCATCGCGCCCGATCCGGCGCAGCCGGGCCATTGGCTGACCTATGCGGGCGGCTATTCGGACATGATTGCGCAGCGGCGCGAGCGGACCGCCAAGACCGATGCGTCACCGGCCAAGGCAAAGCCGGCAAGAACCGGCGAAAGCCCGGCCCAGCCGGACACGAAGTCCGCGCCGGCACGGCGGAAACTGTCCTTCAAGCAGAAGCACGCGCTGGAGACGCTGCCGGGCGACATGGAACGTCTGGCCGAGGAAATCGCGGGGCTCGAAACGCAAATGGCCGATCCGGACTTTTTCGCGCGCGATCCGTCCGGCTTTTCCGATGCGGCGAAAAAGCTCGAGGCGGCGCGTTCGCGCCATGCGGCGATGGAAGAGGAATGGCTTGAACTCGAACTGATGCGAGAGGAAATCGAAGGCGCCTGAGTCCGGGGCGTTTGCGCAAAAAAAGCGGAGCGGGATGCCCCGCTCCGCCGATCAGCGAGTTTTGCCGGTTCAGCCGAAGAACTGGGCGCCGTTGGCCGAGATCGTCGAGCCGTTGATGAAGCCGGCATCGTCGGAGGCCAGGAAAGCCACGCAGCGCGCAATCTCCTCGGGCTCGCCGAGCCGGCCTGCGGGAATTTGCGCGATGATGGATTCGCGCACCTTTTCGGGCACGGCCATGACCATTTCGGTCGCGATGTAGCCCGGGCAGACCGCATTGGCCGTGATGTTATTGCGCGCGCCTTCCTGGGCGAGGCTGCGCACGATGCCGATGTCGCCGGCCTTGGTGGCCGCATAATTGGTCTGCGCGAACTGGCCCTTCTGGCCGTTGACAGACGAGATGACGATGACGCGGCCGAACTTGCGCTCGCGCATGCCGGGCCAGACGGGGTGGATGGTGTTGAAGACGCCGGTCAGGTTGGTGTCGATCACTTCTTTCCACTGGTCGGGCGTCATCTTGTGGAACGGCGCATCGCGCGTGATGCCGGCATTGGCGACGACGATTTCGATCGGGCCCAAATCGGCTTCGACCTTTTCGATGCCGGCCTTGGACTCGCCATAGTCGGCGACGTTCCACTTGTAGGTCCGGATGCCGGTCGCATCGGTGAAGGCCTTGGCCTTTTCGTCATTGCCGGCATAGGTGGCTGCGACCGTGTAGCCGGCCTCCTTCAAGGCCTTGGAGATTGCCTCCCCGATGCCGCGCGTTCCGCCGGTGACAAGCGCCACTCTGCTCATGATGTCTCCTCCCTTTGAATTGCGATGGCGTGGCGGCGGAGCGGGCGGACGACAACCTCCATGCCATCCACCGCCCGCCGTCCGTTGGTGCTGTCAGGTCAATCCCGCTCGACGCAGAGCGCAACGCCCATGCCGCCGCCGATGCACAGCGTGGCCAGGCCCTTTTTGGCGTCGCGGCGCTGCATCTCGAAGAGCAGGGTGTTGAGGACGCGGGCGCCGGATGCGCCGACCGGGTGACCGATCGCGATCGCGCCGCCATTGACGTTGACGATGTCCGGGTTCCAGCCCATGTCCTTGTTGACCGCGCAGGCCTGGGCGGCGAATGCCTCGTTGGCCTCGACCAGGTCGAGATCGTCGATCTTCCAGCCGGCCTTCTCCAGTGCCTTGCGCGATGCGGGGATCGGCCCCGTGCCCATGATCTGCGGATCGACGCCGGCGGTCGCCCAGGAGACGATGCGCGCCATCGGGCTGATGCCCCGCTTTGCGGCTTCTGCGGCACTCATCAGCACCGTCGCCGCGCCGCCATCATTGATGCCCGACGCGTTGGCCGCGGTCACCGTGCCTTCCTTGTCGAAGGCGGGACGCAGCTTGGCGATGCCGTCGATCGTGACGCCGTGCTTGATGTATTCGTCGTCTTCGACCACGGTCTCGCCCTTGCGGGTCTTGACCGTGTGCGCGACGATTTCGTCCTTGAACTTGCCCGCCTTCTGGGCGGCCTCGGCCTTGTTCTGGCTGGCGACGGCGAATTCGTCCTGCTGTTCGCGGGTGAGCTGCCACTGGCGCGCAACGTTCTCGGCCGTGTTGCCCATGTGGTAGCCGTAGAAGGCGTCCATGAGCGCGTCCTTGAGCATCGTGTCCATCAGCTTGACGTCGCCCATCTTCACGCCGCCGCGCAAATGCTGGCAGTGCGGCGACATCGACATCGATTCCTGGCCGCCGGCCACCACGATGTTGGCATCGCCGGTGGCGATCTGCTGCATGCCGAGCGCCACCGCCCGCAGGCCCGATCCGCAAAGCTGGTTGATGCCCCAGGCGGTGGTTTCCTGCGGACACCCTGCGGCCATCGCCGCCTGCCGGGCCGGGTTCTGGCCTTCGCCGGCGGCCAGTATCTGGCCCATGATCACTTCATCGACGTCGGCCGGATCGACGCCGGCCCGCTCGAGCGCGCCCTTGATGGCCGTTGCGCCCAACTCGTGCGCCGGCACATTGGCAAATGACCCGTTGAACGAGCCCACTGGCGTGCGGGCTGCGCTGGCGATGACGATCGGCTCCATGATGTGTCTCCTCGACAAACTGCAATATACAAGCGGCAAAACGCGTGGTTCGGCCTTCGTGTGCCACAGATATCGGCCATTGCCTATTGGTTAAAGGGATAGGGTGGGCTGCGGTTCCGCAGCGATTTGGTGCGATGCGAGAAACGTTTTGAATTTGACCAGATCAGGGTTTACTGTTTCGCCCACGGACAAGATTGTCAGGGCGCTGGCAAGAACCCGGAAGGCCGATCAAGGAGATGTCCATGGGCAAAACCGATGGCGCGACAATCATCAAGAAATATGCAAACCGTCGGCTCTACAACACCGGCACGAGCACCTATGTGACGCTCGACGACCTGGCCACCATGGTCAAGGAGGACGAGGACTTCACGGTCCAGGACGCCAAGTCCGGTGAGGACATCACCCATTCGGTCCTGACGCAGATCATCTTCGAACAGGAGGCCAAGTCCGGCCAGACCATGCTGCCGGTCTCGGTGCTGCGCCAGCTCATCTCGTTTTACGGCGACCAGATGCAGATGGTGGTGCCGAGCTATCTCGAACATTCGATGGCCGCCTTCGCCCAGGAACAGGAACGCATCCGCGAGCAGATGACCTCGATGATCGGCAAGTCGCCGATTGACGTCGTGGCCTCGGGTCAGCAGATGTTCGGCGAGCAGGCGCAACGCAACATGGCGATCTTCCAGGAGGCCATGAAGATGTTCAATCCGTTCGCGGCGATGGCCGACACCCAGCCCAAGAACGGCGCGCCGGCCGCGGCGCCGGCCGAGAGCGAAGCCGGCGACCAGAACGATCTGCAGTCGATGCGCGACCAGATCGCCGAAATGCAGCGCAGGCTGGACAAGTTGGGCTGACCGGACAGCCCGGCTTCAGAAGCCCGCGCAGTCGTCGGCGATCTGTTCGAACAGGGCGTTGACGATCAGCCCTTGCTCGATGGCGAAGGTCTCGCGGTTCAGCACTTCATTGTCCGCAAAGCGGAAGCAGACCGTCGCCGACACGCTGCTCTCGTCAAAGCCCGGCTCGATCCGATGGGCGACGGTGCCGCCGGCGACCGCATCTGCCCACACATCGAGACTTTCGAGATATTCCTCGCGCGTCTGCGTGATGCCCAGATCGCGCAGGTCGATCACCGCGCCCTCGGCCAGAAGCGTGCCTGCCCGTGCCGCCATGGCCTGGGCATCCTGTCCGGGCAGGAGGCTCGCATACCAGCCATTGACCGCTGCGACCGCGTCCACCTGACCGGCGTGGGCGGCCGATAGGCCGCCGGCCAGCACCATGACCAGGCTGACAATGCATCCGCTTTGCCGTCGTCGCATCTCGTTCATCCTCCAATCGTGATGTCTTCGGACCGCCGCCCGACGGAACGGACATCGATGTCGGACACCGGCTCGGACAGAAGGGCGGCATCGGCCGCCAGGGTCAGCTCATCCGCTCCGCGGGCACGGGTGTTGGCAAGCACGTCATGCACGGATGCCGTCGCCCGCCGCAACGCCTCCAGATGGCCGCGCCCGTTGACAAGGTGCGCCAGAAACAGCGCTGCGGTCAAATCACCGGTGCCGTTCGGCGCGCGGTCGAAGGCGGCGTGTTCGGCAAGATGGGCGGTTTCGCGGAGGACGAGCAGGTTTCCGGTCATGCCCGGCTGCGCGGCGAACGCGCTGGTCACCAGCACGGCAGGCGGGCCGAGCGCCCGCGCGGCATCGATGATCGCCTCATTGTCTTCAAGCACGCGGCCCGAAAGCCAGGCCAGTTCGAACCGGTTCGGCGTCGCCAGATCGGCGACGGGCACCAGCGTGCCGGCGATGGCGCGGGCGACCTGCCCGGACACGTAAAGCCCGCTCTCGTCGCCGATCACCGGATCGCAGGCGTAGACCAGATCGGGCCGCACCGAACGCAGCGCGGCTACCGATGCTGCAATGGCCGCAGCCTGGTCGGCATCGCCCAGATAACCCGAAAGCACCGCGTCGATCTCGCCGGCGAACGGACCGTGGGCGAGATCGGCCATGAAACCGGCAAACTGGCGATTGTCATGGACGATCCGCGTCGCCGGTCCATGACCGGGATGCCAGGGCAGAAGAACGGTCGGCACGGCGATCACAGGGTGGCCGAGGGTCTCGATGGCGAACACCGCCGCCCGGTTGCCCACCGCGCCGCGCGCCACATGGCTTGAGATCACGGCGACCGAACCGGGCTGGCCGCCCGATCGCACGTCCGCTTTGTGCGCGGTGCCGCTCATCGCGTCAGATACGCAAGCAGCCACAACGCCAGACCGATGAAGGCGATCACCGAAAGGGCGCGGCCGACCCGCCGGCCCCACACTTCGACCGGATCTCCGCCCTCGGCCTCGGCCGCCGTCAGATGGTCGCGCGCCTTGCCTGCGGCGCGCACGAAGGATGAGCGGCCGACGATCTCCGATTCGCGTTCGACGCGCTCGATCACCTTGCGCGCTTCCTCTTCGCGCGCGTCATGTGGAGGCTTGCTGCTCATCGACCCGTCCGTCGCGTGGCGTTGCCCGTGTGGCGTGCAATTTGTGCTGCAAACTGCAATCGCGCTGTTATGGTGACGACCTAAACGCCAACAGAGCGTGAGTAAACGAAAATCGCGGACGGGATGGGGACATGGCAAAGGCATTGAACGCGGCTTCGCGGCGTAAACTGGCCAGAATCGCGGACCGGATCAGCGACAAGGCCAAGGTGCTCGCCGAACACCTTCTGCTCGATGCCCATGGCGAGGACATGGCGGTCCTGTCCGACGACGTGCTCGTCGGCGCGCTGAAACTGGCGGCATCGGCGGTCGCCGATCATCGCGCCGGCAAGTCGATCGTCCGGACCCAATCGCTGCCCGACGGTCCCGGCCGGCATTGCACCGTGATGGCGATCGTCAACGACAACAAGCCGTTCCTGTTCGATTCGGTGCTGGGCGAAATCAATGCCGCCTCGTCGACGGTCGAGTTCGTCGTCCATCCGGTCCTGGAGGTCCAGCACAGCAAATCCGGTTTCGAGATCATCGACAAGTCGCGGCCGGGCATGGCGCTCGAATCGACGGTGCGCACCAGCGTGATCTCGGTCGTCATGTCGGGTCTGGACGACCGCGCCGTCACCGAACTGGAGGCGGGCATCATCGCCACGCTCGGCCAGGTTGCCGCCGCCGTGCGCGACTGGCCGGTGATGCTGGATCGGCTCGATGCGATCGTCGCCGAGCTTCACGATGGCATCCTGCCGGCGCGCAAGGGCGATGTTGCCGAGGCGCTGGAGTTCCTGCACTGGCTGCGCGACGACAATTTCACCTTCCTCGGCATTCGCGAATACGATTATGTCGGCGGCGAAAAGCGCGGCAAGCTGCAGCGCGCGGACCGGCCTTCGCTCGGCATTCTCAGCGACCCCGACGTCCGGGTTTTGCGGCGCGGCGACGATGCGGTGACAACGACGCCTGAGATCCGCGCGTTCCTCAACAGCCGCGATATCCTGATCGTCACCAAGGCCAATCTGAAATCGGTGGTGCACCGCCGCACCTACATGGATTATGTCGGCATCAAGCGCTACGACGAGAAAGGCAGACTGTCGGGCGAACTGCGGCTGGTCGGCCTTTTCACATCGACGGCCTACACGCGTTCGGTGCAGCGCATTCCCTACATCCGGTCCAAGATCAAGGCGGTCCTCAAACGCTCGCATCACGATCCCGACAGCCATTCCGGCAAGGCGCTGCTGAACGTCCTTGAATCCTATCCGCGCGACGAACTGTTCCAGATCGAGGTGCCGGTCCTGACTCGCCACGCCGAGGCGATCGTGGCCCTGGCGGACCGGCCGCGCGTGCGCGTGCTCAGCCGCATCGATGCGTTCGACCGCTTCGTCTCGGTCATCGTGTTCGTGCCGCGCGACCGCTACGATTCCGAAATTCGCGAACGCATCAGCGCGCATATGGCGGATGTCTATGAGGGCCATGTCTCGGCCTTTTATCCCGCTTTTCCCGAGGGCACGCTGGCGCGGGTGCACATCATCATCGGCCGCCGGTCCGGCAAGACGCCGACGCCGACGCAAGCCTCGCTGGAACGCGGTGTCGCGGCGATCATCCGCACCTGGGAGGACGCCCTGCGCGATGCGCTGGCGGCGAAGGGCGCGGCGATCGACAGCGACCGATTCGCCTTTCCGGAAGCCTATCGGGACACGGTGTCGCCCGAGCAGGCCGTGTCGGACATCGGCTTCATCGACACGATCGGCGCCGACAATCCGATCGCCGTCGATTTTCTGCGCGACGAGGACGACGCCGACGACCAGGCGCTGTTGCGCGTCTTCCATGCCGAAGAGCCCGTGGCCTTGTCCGAGCGGGTGCCGCTTCTGGAAAACATGGGCTTCCGGGTGATCTCCGAACTGACCTACCGGGTCGGCTGCGCGCCGGGCGAGGGCAACCGGCCATCGTGCATCTGGCTTCACAGCATGCGGATCGAAAGCGCCTCGGGCGCGCCGGTGAACCTGGACGATGAAGGGGCGCTCTTCGAGGACGGGTTCCGGTCGGCATGGGCCAAGGAGATCGGAGACGACCGCTACAATGCCCTGATGCTCGCATCGGGCATGGGGGCGCGGACGATCCGTGTGCTGCGCGCCTACGGCCATTATCTGCGCCAGGCAGGCTCGGCCTACAGCCATGCCTATATGGCCGCCACGCTGGAACGCCATGCCCAATTGACCCGGCAGCTCTACGAACTGTTCGATGCGCGGTTCAATCCAACGCGACAGGCGGACCCCGACGAGGACACGGCGGTGACCGAAAAGCACCTGCTATCGGCGTTCCGTGACGCGCTGGCCGACGTGCCGTCGATCGATGAGGACCGCATCCTGCGGCGGTTCTGCAACGTGATCACCGCCACGCTGAGAACCAATTTCTATCATCCGGAGGCGGATGGCCGACCGCGCCGGACCCTTGCCTTCAAGCTCGATCCAAAGGCGATCGACGCCCTGCCGGAACCGCGGCCGCATCGCGAGATTTTCGTCTTCGGTCCGGAGGTCGAGGGCGTGCATCTGCGCTTCGGCCCGATCGCGCGCGGCGGCCTGCGCTGGTCGGACCGCTCGGAGGACTACCGGACCGAGGTGCTGGGGCTGGTGAAGGCGCAGCAGGTCAAGAACGCGGTGATCGTGCCGGTGGGCGCCAAGGGCGGTTTCCTGCCCAAGCGCCTGCCGCGCGACGGTTCGCGCGACGAGGTCTTCGAGGCAGGCAAGAACGCCTATGTCACCTTCGTCTCCTCGCTTCTGTCGGTGACCGACAATCTCGATGGCGAAACCGTTCTGCCGCCGCCCCTGACTGTGCGCCGCGACGGCGAGGACCCCTATCTGGTGGTCGCCGCCGACAAGGGCACGGCGACCTTCTCCGACACCGCCAACGGCATTTCTCAGGCGCACGGCTTCTGGCTGGACGACGCGTTCGCCTCGGGCGGTTCGGCCGGCTACGACCACAAGAAGATGGGCATCACCGCGCGCGGCGCGTGGGAAGCGGTCAAGCGCCATTTCCGCGAGATGGACAAGGACATCCAGAGCGAGCCGTTCACCGTCGTCGGCGTCGGCGACATGTCCGGCGACGTTTTCGGCAACGGCATGCTTTTGTCAGAGCAGATCAGGCTTATCGCCGCGTTCGACCATCGTGACATCTTCATCGATCCCGATCCCGACCCGGCTGTCAGCTTCGCCGAGCGCAAGCGCCTTTTCGAGATGGGCCGGTCGTCCTGGCAGGATTACGACACCGCCAAACTGTCGCGGGGCGGCGGCATCTACCCGCGCAACTTGAAGCAGATCACCCTGTCCAAGGCGGCCGCAGATGCCATCGGACTCGACAAGGTCAAGGCGACGCCAAGCGAGATCATGACGGCGATCCTGACTGCGGACGCCGAATTGATGTGGTTCGGCGGAATCGGCACCTATGTGCGCGGATCGGCTGAAAGCAATGCCGAGGCCGGCGACCGCGCCAATGACGCCATCCGCATCACGGCCAGGCAATTGCGCGTCAAGGTCATCGGCGAGGGCGCCAATCTGGGGCTTACGCAGCGTGCCCGGATCGAATACGGCCTGGCCGGCGGGCGGTGCAATTCCGATGCGATCGACAATTCGGCCGGGGTCAATTCCTCGGACCTTGAGGTCAACATCAAGATCGCCTTTGCCGGGGCGCTGGCCGACGGCAGTCTCGAGCGCAAACGGCGCGACAAACTGCTGGCCTCGATGACCGACAGCGTGGCCGATCTGGTGCTGCGCAACAATTACGAGCAGACGCTGACCATAAGCCGTGCCGAGCGCAGGAAGGACGCCAATCTGGCGCTTCAAGAAAGGCTGATGACGTCGCTGGAAGAGCGCGGGCTTCTGGACCGCGCGGTCGAACTTCTGCCCGACGAAGAGGCGCTCGCCGAGCGCCGGCAGGCCGGCCAGGGTCTGGCGCGGGCGGAGATCGGCGTTCTTCTGTCCTATGCCAAGATCGTCCTGTTCGACGATCTGGTGCGGTCGGCACTGCCGGACGAACCTTATCTCGAAGCAGATCTGTTCGGCTATTTCCCGCCGCGCATGCATGGCGATTTCGGCGACCGGATCAGGAACCACCGGCTGCGCCGCGAGATAATCGCCACCGTCCTGGCCAACCAGATCGTCAATCGCGGCGGCCCCTCGGTGATCAGCCGGTTCGAGGACGCGACCGGCATGCTGCCGTCCGGCATCGCGCGCGCCCACGTCATTTGCCGCGACGCCTATGACATCGAGGCGCTGCACGCGGCGATCGACGGGCTCGACAACCAGGTGCCGGGCGATGCGCAGATGGCGATCTACGACGAACTGGCCGAGGCGCTGCGCGGCGCGATCGGCCAGTATCTGAAATCAGGCGACATGACCGGCGATCTCGGCGCTGCGGTCGCCGCGCTGAGCGAGGCGCGCGCCGCGCTCGAGCCGGACCTGCCAAGGATCGTGCCGGACTATCTGGCCAACTGGGCGCAGCAGCGCCGCGAGCGTTTCAAGCAGGCCGGCATGGCCGACGGGCCGGCGCAAAGGCTGGCGCTTCTGCCCGTCGCGGCCGTGACGCCGGACATCATGGCCGCTGCCGCTGCCACCGGCCGGCCGATCGGCGAGGCGGCGAAGGGCTATTTCGACGTGACCAGGAGCTTCCGCATCGGCCGGCTCGAACATCTCGCCCACCAATTGCCGGCGCACGACTATTTCGACGGGCTGGCGCAGCAGCGCGCGCTCGACACGATTCATTCGGCGCGGCTGGCGATCACAACCGCGGCGCTCAAGGGCAACGGCGCCGATCCGTCCGCTGCCGTCGAAAGCTGGGTCGATGCCAACAAGGTGCGGATCGCCCGCGTGCAGGACCGGATCGTCGAACTGACCGATCATGGCGATCTGACGGTCTCGCGCCTGACGGTCGCCGCCGGCCTTCTGGCCGATCTCGTCGGCTGAACCCGATGGCGTAGAACTGTGATGAAAGAACGATACGGGGTAAAGGCATGAGCGCAGTGACCGACGATCTCACCCCGGCGCCGACGGCAAGCCGGCGCGGCATCTGGAGCTGGATGCTGTTCGACTGGGCCGCGCAGCCGTTCCACACGCTGATCATCACGTTCGTCTTTGCGCCCTATTTCGCCGGTCAGGTGGCGGCCAATCCGGTGGACGGGCAATCCGACTGGGCGTTTGCCGCCACCATCGGCGGCCTTCTGATCGCGTTTCTGGCGCCGGTTCTCGGTGCACTGTCGGACGCGACGGGTCCGCGCAAGCCATGGATATTCGGGTTTTCGGCGATTGCCGCCGTGGCGGTCTTTTCGCTGTGGTTCGTCACGCCCGATCCGGACCCGGCCAACATCACGCTGGCGCTGGTCGCGTTCGTCGTCGCGCTGATCGGTTTCGAGTTCGCCGCCATCTTCAACAATGCGATGATGCCGGGCCTTGTCGGACGGGACAAGCTGGGCAGCCTTTCGGGCAACGCGTGGGCGCTCGGCTATGCGGGCGGCCTGATCTGTCTGATCGCCATGCTGGTGCTGATGGTCGCTTCTCCCGACAGCGGCAAGACACTGGTCGGCCTCGATCCGATCCTCGGTCTCGACCCCGCGCAGCTTGAAGGGGATCGCGCGTCCGGACCGCTGACGGCGATCTGGTTCGTCATCTTCATCATCCCATTGTTCCTGTTCACGCCGGATACGGCCCGCCGCATCGGGGTGAAGAACGCTGTTTCCAAGGGCCTGCGGGAACTCATCGACACGATCCGCACCCTGCCGAGACATCCGAGCCTTTTCGCGTTTCTGGGTTCGTCCATGTTCTATCGCGACGCGCTCAACGGTCTCTACACGTTCGGCGGAATCTATGCAGTCGGTGTCTTGGGCTGGTCGACGATCCAGCTTGGCGTCTTCGGCATTCTTGCCTCCGTCACGGGCATTTTCGGTTCCATCGCGGGCGGCTGGCTCGATACGCGGCTCGGCACCAAACGGGTCGTCACACTGACCATATTGGCGCTGATCGCGGCGAGCGCGCTGGTGATCTCGACCACCGAGACGCATGTGCTGTTCGTCGCCGTCGCCGAGGGATCGAGCGTACCGGACATCATGTTCTACTGCGCCGGAGCGCTGATCGGCGCGGCCGGCGGCGCGTTGCAGGCCGCATCGCGGCCGCTTCTGGTCGATCAGGTGGAGCATCCCGAACGGATGGGCGAAGCGTTTGGCCTTTACGCGCTGTCGGGCAAGGCGACCGCGTTCCTGGCGCCGCTCGGCATCTACATCTTTACCGAACTGTCGGGCAGCCAGCGGATCGGGATCACGCCGATCCTGATCCTGTTCGTTGTCGGGCTTTTGCTGCTGATCCCGGTCCGGTCGCGGACGTGACGGGCTCTAGCGCTGGTACTTGATGAAGGGCGTCAGCGTGGCGATGCGGTCGTAGAGCTTGCGCGCGGTGGCGTTGAAATCCTGCGTCATCCAGTAGACCGACGGACAGCCGGCCGCATCGGCCTTTTCATAGACCGCCTCGATCAGCGCGCGGCCGACGCCGGTGCCGCGCACGTCCGGGTCGGCGTAAAGATCCTGCAGATAACAGACATTGTCGGTGCGCCAGCAATGGCGGTGGAAGATGTAATGGACCAAACCGGCAGGCTTGCCGTCGACAAGGGCGACCAGACCGTTCGGATCGTAGAGTTCATCGCCCAGAAGGCGGGCCCACGTCGTTGCATAGACCTCCTCGGAGACCGACGACTCATAGAACTCCAGATAGGCTGTCCATAGCGCGCGCCACGCCTCATGATCACCTTGTTCGAGCGGACGGATGGTCAGGCTCATTGGGCGGCCTCCCGGTCATGGCCGATCTCGGCGAGATCGAACGAGGTGGTCTGGTAGACCTGGTTGATCCAATTGCCGAACAACAAGAACGCATGGCTGCGCCAGCGGTTCAGCGGCGTGCAGGCCGGATCATCGCCCGGATAGTAATTGTGCGGCACGTCGATCGGCGTGCCGCTGGCGACATCGCGCTCATATTCCTCGGCGAGCGTGGTTGAATCATATTCGATGTGATTGAAGATGTAGAGCCGGTTGGCAAACGCCTCGTGCAGCAGGCATAGGCCCGTTTCGGCCGATTCCATCAGCACTTCGAGCGATCCGTCCGCCGGCAGTTCGTTGCGGCGCACTTCCGTCCAGCGCGACACCGAAATCTGGAAATCGTCGGAAAAGCCGGCGAGATAGGGCGAGGCGGGGCTGAGGTTCCTGTGCCGGTAAACGCCGAACGCCTTGTGCGGGAGCGTGTGCTTGGGCACTTTGTGGAAATGCCAGGCGGCGGCCATCGCACCCCAGCAGATAAAGAAGGACGAATGCACGTGCGTCGTCGTCCAGTCGAGGATCTGCTCCAGTTCTTTCCAATAGGTGACCTCCTCGAAGGGCAGCGTCTCGATGGGCGCGCCGGTGATGATGAAACCGTCGAACTTGCGGTGACGGACATCCTCCCAGGTCTCGTAGAAGGAGATCAGATGGTCCTCGGACGTGTTCTTCGACTTGTGGTTGCCGATCCGCACGAGCGTCAGATCGACTTGCAGCGGCGTTGAGCCGACAAGACGGGCGATCTGCGTTTCCGTCTTGATCTTGTTGGGCATCAGGTTGAGCAGGCCGATCTGCAGGGGCCGGATGTCCTGCCGCGTCGCCGTCTTCTCGTCCATGACCATGACACCCTCGCGCAGCAGCGTGTCGCGGGCGGGCAGGGCGTCCGGGATCCTGATCGGCATCGTCTCAACTCTCCAAACAACAAAAAACCGGCGGCGAAACATCGCTGCCGGTCCAACACATTCGGCCCTTTAGCGACTTGTTTAACGTGGCTGCAAGCCGACCGGCCAAATCACCACGGACGCCATTCCTAGACCCGCAATCGGTCAGCGTCAAATGCGTGGCGCGCTGTGCAATCGGTCACACCTGTCGTCGGATGGGCATGCCAAAAGGGTGCAGCCGGTAGTTCGTTATGGACCATGACGGGCTGTCTCCCCGGTGTGGGTGCACCGCTCTGCCCTTAATGCCCCAAGGGCGGGGCGGTGTCCTGCGAACGTTCCGTGCAATGCAGGAATTTTTGTGCGGCGCACAAAAATTCCTTGATTTGGCCATCGATTTGCTTAGCCTTGAGCGTATCCGGGAGGGCACATGCAACGGAGACTGTCATGGCGACCGGACACGCATCGTCAAATGTCATCACCTTTCCCGGGCAGTCCCGCTTTCGCGCGCCTGCCGCGCGGACTGCCGGCCCCATTCGTCAAGGCGGCTTGAGGGGCGCGCTCGCCGGGCGCCTCGCCCGGCTGTCGTCGCTGCGCGATGCCGGGCTGCCGCAGCGACCGGACGTGCCGAACGGCAGCGTATCACCGCTTTATTGAACCGGACGGACCGCGTCCGGTCGGTCAGCGTGTCGGGACCGGCGTCTCGCCGCGATAATCGTAGAAGCCGCGACCGCTCTTGCGGCCCAGCCATCCGGCCTCGACATATTTCACCAGAAGCGGACAGGGGCGGTACTTGGAATCGGCCAGCCCGTCATGCAGCACCTGCATGATCGCCAGACAGGTGTCGAGACCGATGAAATCGGCCAGTTCGAGCGGACCCATCGGATGGTTGGCGCCCAGCTTCATCGCCGTGTCGATGGCCTCGACCGATCCGACGCCCTCATAGAGCGTGTAGATCGCCTCGTTGATCATCGGCAACAGGATGCGGTTGACGATGAAGGCGGGAAAATCCTCGGACACGGTCGACGTCTTGCCGAGCCGGTCCACATAAGCGCGGGCAAGGTCGAACACCTCGTCTGCGGTGGCGATGCCGCGCACCAGTTCGACCAGCTTCATGCGCGGCACCGGGTTCATGAAATGGATGCCCATGAAGCGCTCGGGCCTGTCGGTGGCCGCGGCCAGACGCGTAATCGAGATCGAGGAGGTGTTGGACGCGATCAGCGCTTCGGGCTTCAGGACCGGGCACAGTTCGACGAAGATCTTGCGCTTGACCGCTTCGTTTTCGCTCGCAGCCTCAATAACCAGATCGCAGCCGGAGAGCCCGTCCATGCCGCCCGCCACCGAGATGCGGGCGACGATCGCATCGCGATCGCCGGACTGCATGCGGCCGGCATCGACGGCCTTCTGCATCTGGGTCTTGAGCCTGTCCAGGCCCGCCTGTGCCGCCTCCAGGGAGATGTCGGCGATCACCACATCATAGCCGGCCGCCGCCGAAACCTGGGCAATGCCGCTGCCCATCTGGCCCGCACCGATCACACCGATCGTTTCCAACTGTTCGATCATCGCTCTCATCCCGCTTTTCTTGTGTTTTGGCGGAAGTGTGCGGTTGTTGCGACGCAATGTAAATCATTGCATCGCACCAAACCGGCGCCTTGCGACGTTTCAGTCGCTTATTGTGACTTTCACGCCACGGCGCACCAGACGGGCCAGTTCCAGCGCGTCCCAATTGGTCAGCCGGATGCAGCCGACACTCTCGGCAAGGCCGATGCGCGAGGGTTCAGGCGTGCCGTGAATGCCGTAGGTGGGCTTTGACAGGCCGATCCATGCATTGCCCACCGGTCCGTTCGGCCCCGGCGGCAGAAGCACCAGACCTTCGGCCAGACCCGGCTGGGCCGATCCGCGCGGATCGTAGGTGTAGCGCGGGTCCTGCGCCTTGTTGCGCACGGTGAAGCTGCCCGTCGGCGACGGTGTGGCGGCCGAGCCGATCGATGCGGGATAGATGGCGACCAGCGCCCCTTCGGCATCGAATGCGCGCACTTGCCGCGTCCGCTTGCCGGCTTCGATGCGCGCGATGCGCCGTTGCAGGTCGCGTCCCGGATCGGCGACGGTGATGATGGTGCCGACACGGCCGAAATCGGCATCCGCGTTCAGCGCGGCCAGATAGGCCTCGTCCATGTGAAACCGCTCGGCCAGCATTTCGCGCGTATCGCGGAACCCGATCTCGGCAAGGCTGGCCTGATGCACGTAGAGATGCGGGATTTCCGGCGTGAACGGCCCGGCAATGTCGTCGGCGGTGATCGCATACGTCCGGAACGCGTCACCGCCAGTGTTCGCGAGGGCGTCGGCGATGGCCATCGCGTCGCGCGTGCCGGCGATACCGTCGCCGGCCGGGTTCGTCCGCAGCACCGAAAAGGCGGCGCGCAGGCGCGGCGTGTCGCGGCCGTCGATGACACCCGGGGAAATGCCGAGCCGATCCATCAGCACCTGCAGCGCCGCGATGGTCCGGCTGGCTCCGGCGATTGGCGCCGCCACGGGCGATGCCGGGTCGTAGAACTGGCTTCCGCCGATCACCCGGCGGTCGAATTCGTCGCTGGTCGGCGGCATCGCGCCGGACGGCGCGGCAAGGCCGGCCAGAAGCAGCGCGGCGATCGGCAATGACAGGAGGTTCGGCAAGCGGCGGCTCCGGGCGAGGTGTCTCCTATCGCATCGCCCGCCTTGGCTTGCAACGGAAACGCGGGCCGGAAGGCCCGCGCCGTTACTGCATTGTCAGGGAGCCGATCAAGATCAGGCGGCTTCTTCCGCCTGGTCCTCGTTGGCGGCCGACACCGGCTTGAAGTTGAGCCGGTCCGAACCTTCCAGCACCTTGACGAGCGAGCCGTCGGCGATCTCGCCGGCCAGAATGCGCTCGGCAAGCGGGTCCTGCACGTTTTTCTGGATCACGCGCTTGAGCGGCCGCGCGCCATAGGCGGGATCGTAGCCCTTGTCGGCCAGCCACCGGCGGGCGTCCCCGTCGAGCTGCAGCGTGATCTTGCGCTCGGCGAGCAGCTTTTCGAGACGGCCAAGCTGGATGTCGACGATCGCGCTCATGTCGGCCTTCTGCAGCCGCTGGAACAGGATCACCTCGTCCACCCGGTTGAGGAACTCGGGGCGGAACGAGGCCCGCACGACGTTCATGACATCGTCGCGGACAGTATCCACCTCTTGGCCCTCTCCCAGATTGACAAGGAACTCCGCGCCAAGGTTGGAGGTCATGATGATGACAGTGTTGCGGAAGTCGACCGTGCGGCCCTGACCATCCGTCAGGCGGCCATCGTCGAGCACCTGCAGCAGGACGTTGAAGACGTCCGGATGCGCCTTTTCGATCTCGTCGAACAGGATCACCTGGTAGGGCCGGCGGCGGACCGCCTCGGTCAAAACGCCGCCTTCCTCATAGCCGACATAGCCGGGCGGCGCGCCGATCAGCCGGGCGACCGCATGCTTTTCCATGAACTCGCTCATGTCGACGCGCACCATCGCCTGGTCGTCGTCGAACAGGAACTCCGCCAGGGCCTTGGTCAGCTCGGTCTTGCCGACGCCGGTGGGACCGAGGAAGATGAACGAACCGATCGGCCGGTTGGGATCCTGAAGCCCTGCCCGCGCGCGGCGCACGGCTTTCGAGACGGCCTGGACCGCTTCGCCCTGGCCGACGACGCGCTCGGCGATCTCGTCTTCCATGCGTAGCAGTTTCTCGCGTTCGCCCTCGAGCATCTTGTCGACGGGAATGCCGGTCCAGCGCGACACGATGTGCGCGACATGATCGGGCGTGACCGTTTCCTCGACCATGGAGGACGCATTGTTGTCACCGCCCTTTTCGGCCTCTTGCAGCTTGCGTTCAAGTTCAGGAATTTTGCCGTAGGCCAACTCGCCCGCACGCTGGAACTCGCCCGAGCGCTGGGCGATGGCCAGTTCGTTGCGGGCTTCGTCGAGTTCGCGCTTCAGATCGGCGGCGGTGCCGAGCTTTTCCTTTTCGGCCTGCCAGGCGGCGGTCAGTCGCGCCGATTCCTCCTCAAGGCCGGCCAGGTCCTTTTCCAGCGATGCCAGCCGGTCCTTCGAGGCCTGATCGGTCTCGACCTTCAGAGCCTCGCGCTCGATCTTGAGCTGGATGATCCTGCGGTCAAGTTCATCGAGCGCCTCGGGCTTGGAATCCACCTGCATGCGCAGGCGCGAAGCGGCTTCGTCCACCAGATCGATCGCCTTGTCGGGCAGGAACCGGTCGGTGATGTAGCGGTTTGACAGGGTCGCAGCCGCGACAAGGGCGGTGTCCGAGACGCGCACCTTGTGGTGCTGTTCATATTTTTCCTTGAGGCCGCGCAGGATCGACACCGTGTCCTCGACGGTCGGCTCACCGACGAAGACGGGCTGGAAGCGGCGGGCGAGCGCGGCGTCCTTTTCGACATGCTTGCGGTATTCGTCGAGCGTGGTCGCACCGACACAGTGCAGTTCGCCGCGCGCGAGCGCCGGCTTCAAAAGGTTGGAAGCGTCCATCGCGCCGTCGGCCTTGCCGGCGCCGACCAGCGTGTGCATTTCGTCGATGAACAAGACGATGTTGCCGTCGGCGCTTTGCACTTCGGACAGGACGGCTTTCAGCCGTTCCTCGAACTCGCCGCGATATTTGGCGCCGGCGATCAGCGCGCCCATGTCGAGCGCCATCAACTGCTTGTCGCGCAGGCTCTCGGGCACGTCGCCATCGATGATGCGCAGGGCCAGCCCCTCGGCGATGGCGGTCTTGCCGACGCCGGGCTCGCCGATCAGCACGGGATTGTTCTTGGTGCGCCGCGACAGGACCTGGATGGTCCGGCGGATTTCGTCGTCTCGGCCGATCACCGGATCGAGCTTGCCTTCGCGCGCATCGGCGGTCAGGTCACGCGCATATTTCTTCAGCGCGTCATAGCCTTCCTCGGCGCTTGCCGTGTCGGCCGTGCGGCCCTTGCGGACATCGTTGATGACCTGGTTGAGCGCGGTCGGCGTGACGCCGGCCTTGGCCAGAATGTCGGCGCTTTTGGCCGACTTTTCCATCGCAAGCGCCAGCAGCAGCCGTTCGACGGTCACGTAGGTGTCGCCGGCTTTCTTGGCGATGTCTTCTGCGGTGGTGAACACCTTGGCGAGCGGCTGGGCGAGATAGAGATGGCCGTTGCCGCCCTCGACCTTGGGCAGCGCGTTGAGTGCCGTCTCGACACCCATGCGCACATCCCTGGCGTTGCCGCCGGCGCGCTCGATCAGAGAGGCGGCCATGCCTTCCGAATCGTCGACCAGCACCTTGAGAATGTGTTCGGGCGTGAACTGCTGATGGCTCGAGCCCAGAGCAAGCGTCTGCGCGGACTGGATGAAGCCGCGCACGCGTTCGGAATAGTTTTCCAGATTCATGGTCTTGTCGTCTCCAATCTTCCCCGCATCCCTCAAAGGCAATGCGCGGCTTCAATCGATGACGGGCCCCCGCCAGGCGGCGAGCCCCTGATACGATCACGATATGGTGACGGGTTGGGCGCGAATAAAGGGGAAAAGGACGCAAAAACAAACCGGCACGCCCGAGGGCGCGCCGGTTCGCATTGTCATTCGTCGGGCTTGGCGCGGCTTATTCGGCCGCGACCGGCGCTTCTTTGCCATCGGTTTCGTCGCCGGACGATGCCTCGATGTCGGCCGGCTTCTTGCGCGGCTTGCGTGGACGCTTGGGCTTGGCGGGTTCGTCGGCGTTTGCGGTCTGCTGGGCCTCTTCCTCGCGCACCTCGGCGGGGGTTCCGTCGATCACGGGCTGAGGCTGCGCGCCGGCATCGGCCTGGCTGTCACCGGTTTCGGCGGTGGCCCCGTTCTGTTGCTGGCCGTCCTCGGCGTCCTCGTTCCGTTCGTCGCGGTCACGGCGGTTGCGGTTGCGGCGGCCCTGTTGCTGTTGGCCATCGTCGCGTCCCTGCCGGTCATCGCCCGAGGCCTGCTGCGGGTTGTCGTCCTGCTCGTCATCGTCCTCGCGCGGCTGCGGCTGCGCGGCCAGGATGATGCGGTTATAATGTTCGGCGTGCTGCAGATAGTTCTCGGCCATCACCGTATCGCCCGACGACAGCGCATCGCGCGCGAGCGTTGCGTATTTGTCGGCGATGACCTGGGCATTGCCGCGGATCTTCACGTCAGGACCGTTGCTCTCGTAACTGCGCTGGAGCGGGTTCTGATTGCGCCGTCCGCTTCCACGATTGCGCGAACGGCGTCCTTGTTGCTGTGGTCTCATCAATCTCTCATGTTCGGGTTATTCGGCTTGCATTGCGCAATTTGTTGGTGAGGAAACGTTTCGGCGCGCGGGTTCAATGGTGTTACCGTCATGGCAAGCGGATCGCTTGCGATTGGTCATCATCGTGTCAGATCGCCCCTGCGACTAAACATGTCGGAACCGCGCGCCGCCGGCTTTCGAGCCATGCGGGAAAAATCTTGGTGCTGTCGGTTGCCTGACTGCCGATCAGTCTCGTGTATCGGCCTGTTTGCCTAGTGGTAGCGAGCGCGGGACAGATTGCCAAGGCATTTTTTCGCTTTTTGGCACGAATTCGTGTCAGCAACTGAACAGTATCGCCCTTTCGAGGCCGTTCAGGTCCTGTGCGCTGGCTGCAACCTGCATGCCGGCGGCCGCAAAAAGTCCGGCGACCGCCGATCTCTGGCCCTTGCCGATCTCAACGGCGATTCGCCCGCCGTCGGCCAGATGCGGCAGTGCCCGGGCGGCGATCAGCCCGTAGGCGTTGAGCCCGTCCGAGCCGCCGTCGAGCGCCGCAAGCGGGTCATGATCGCGCACATCGGGGTCCAGCGTCGGGATGACCGCCGTCGGAATATAAGGCGGGTTGGAGACGATCAGGTCGAACTGTCCCGAAAGCGCCGAGAACCAGTCCGAGCGCAGCGCGGTGAAGCGCTCGGACAGGCCGAGCCCTTGCGCATTGCGCGTGGCCATCTCAAGCGCTTCGGCGGACACGTCGGTGCCGGTCGCGACCGCTTTGGGCACCTCGTTGAGGATGGCGAGTGCGATGGCGCCACTTCCGGTGCCCAGATCGAGCACCCGGCAGCTGCCGGTTTCGCCGGCGCGGTGGCGGGCGAACGGCAGAACCAGATCGATCAGCGTCTCGGTGTCGGGGCGCGGCACCAGCGTGTGCGGGTTCAGCGACAGGGGCAGCCCGTAGAATTCGCGCCAGCCGATGATCCGGTGGACGGGTTCGTGGCTCATGCGCCGGGCGATCGCCGTCCTGAGCGCCTGGTGCTGGCGCGGGTTGAGCGGCTTGTCGGGCTGGGTCAGCCGGTCCAGCGCGGTCATGCCGGTCGTGTGCTCGACCAGAAGCGTCGCATCGAGATCGGGCGTCGGCGAGCCGGCGCGGGACAGATGGGCGACCGCATCGTCATAGGCGTCCTGAAGGCTTGCCGACCCGGTCATCTCATGCCGCCGCCTCTTCGGTGAGCAGCCTGGCCTGATGATCGGCGGTCAGCGCATCGACGATTTCGTCGAGATCGCCCTCCATCACCCGGTCCAGCTTGTACAGCGTCATGTTGATGCGGTGGTCGGTGACGCGCCCCTGCGGAAAATTGTAGGTGCGGATGCGCTCGGACCGGTCGCCGGAACCGACTTGCAAGCGCCGCGCCTCGGAGCGCTCCTCGGCCGCCTTGCGCCGTTCTTCGTCATACAGGCGGGCCCGCAATATCTCCATGGCCCGGGCGCGGTTCTGGTGCTGCGACTTCTCCGCCTGAACGACGACGATGCCGGACGGAACATGGGTGATACGCACCGCCGAATCGGTCGTGTTGACATGCTGGCCGCCGGCGCCCGACGCCCGCATCGTGTCGATGCGTATGTCCTCGTTGCGGATGTCGACATCGACCTCTTCGGCCTTGGGCAGGACGGCAACGGTCGCAGCCGAGGTATGGATGCGGCCGCCGGCCTCGGTTTCGGGCACGCGCTGGACGCGATGGACGCCGGACTCGAACTTCAGCTTCGAGAAGACGCCCTTGCCCTCGACCTGGGCGATGATCTCCTTGTAGCCGCCGGCATCGCCGTCCGATGCCGAGACAATCTCCATCTTCCAGCCATGGGCGGCGGCGTAGCGCTCGTACATGCGGAACAGATCGCCGGCGAAAAGCGCGGCTTCCAGCCCGCCCGTGCCGGCGCGGATTTCGAGGATCGCGCTGCGCTGGTCGGCGGCGTCGCGCGGCAGCAGAAGCAAACGTATGTCCTGCCCGAGCGCTTCGAGCCGTTCATCCAGCTCGGGCCGTTCCTCTTCGGCAAGGGCGCGCATCTCGGCGTCGATCTCGGCGTCGGACAGCAGCGCGTCGAGATCGTCGCGTTCGGCCTCGACCTGGCGATACTCGCGGATCTTGCCGGCGATTTCTTCTAGTTCCGCATATTCGGCGGCGAGCCGCACATAGGTCTCGCTGTCGGGGCCTTCGGCCATCTGCGCCTCGAGCATGTCGAAGCGCTTGACCATCTGGTCCATCTTGTCGGCTGGCAGATCGAGCATGGCGGGTTGATAGCGGCCCCTGACCGCCTGTCAAAGGGCAATGGCGTGGGCTTCGGCATATTCGCGGATAATGTTACGGATATCGGCGCCCGTGCTGCCGTTTTCAAGCGGATCGGCAATCGCGGCGCGCAGGGCGGCCATGTCCGTCTTCAGAATGGCGGCCTTGACCGGGCCGATGGCCGCCGGCGACATGGACAGGGTTGTGATGCCGAGCGCCGCAAGGGCGAGGGCCTCCAACGGCCGGCCGGCGATTTCGCCGCACAGTGTCAATGGCGTCTCGTGCCGGGCGGCGGCGTCAGCGATCGATTTCAGCGCGCGCAGAAAGGTCGGCGACAGGGTTTCGAACCGGTCGGCGACACGGCTGTTGCCGCGGTCGGCGGCATACATGAACTGGAACAGGTCGTTCGAGCCGATGGACACGAAGTCGACCTTCTCCATCAGACCGTCCAGATCGAACAGCAGCGAGGGCACTTCCAGCATGGCGCCGATCCGCAACGTCAGCGGCAAGCCGTGGCCGAAACGCGACAAGTGCTTGACCTCGCGCATGATCAGCGCGCGCGCCTGGTCGATCTCGTGCAGTTCGGTGACCATCGGCAGCATGAGCCGCAATTCGCGGCCCGACGCGGCCTTCAGCAGCGCCCGCACCTGGGTCCGCAGCAGGCCGGGACGGTCCAGCGCCAGCCGCATGGCGCGCCAGCCGAGCGCAGGGTTCTCCTCGTCGGGGGCGTTGCGGAAATAGGGGAGCACCTTGTCGCCGCCGATATCGAGCGTGCGGAAAGTGACCGGCCGGCCGGCGGCGGCATCGAGCACCGACCGGTAAAGCCGCTCCTGCGCCTCGGCGCGCGGAAAGGTGGCGGCGATCATGAATTGCAGTTCGGTCCGGAACAGGCCGATGCCCGCTGCGCCCGACTGGTCGACCTGCGGCAGGTCGACCAGAAGACCGGCATTCATCAAGAGCGAGACGGGATGGCCGTCGGCGGTGACCGAAGGACGGTCGCGCAGCGTGCGATACTCCTCCTGGCGGCGGGCGCGGAAACGGACTTTTTCGGCGTAAGCCGCCTCGACATCGGGCTGGGGCCGCAGATGCACATGGCCGGACAAGCCGTCGACGATGATTGCGTCGCCCGAATCGGACATGGCGACGACACCCTTGGCGCCGCCGGCGACCGGTATGTTCATGGCGCGTGCGACGATCACCACATGGCTTGTCGGCGCACCCTCCTCCAGGACCAGCCCGCGCAGCCTGTCGCGCGGATAGTCGAGCAGCTCGGCGGCGCCCATGTGGCGGGCGACGATTATGGCGTCCTCGGGCAGGGACTTTGCGCCGTGGGACGGTTCGCCGCTGATCAGCTGGCGGAGCAGACGATTGGCCAGATCGTCGAAATCGCTCATGCGCTCGCGCAGATAAGGGTCGGTGACCGTGCTCAGCCGCGCGCGCATGTCGCTCTGCACCTTCTCGACGCCGGCCTCGGCGGTCAGGCCGTTGCGGATCGCCTCCTCCATGCGCTGCACCCAGCCCTTGTCGTGGGCGAACATGCGATAGGTTTCCAGCACGTCGCGGTGTTCGCCCTCGAATGCCACATCGCCGCGCGACAGCATGTCGTCGATGGTCAATCGCAGGCTGGAGAGCGCGGCCGCCAACCGCTCCAGTTCGGCCTGGGTGTCATCGTTGAACATGGCCGTGACGACGACGCGCGGTTCATGCAGGACGACATGTCCCAGCCCGATGCCTTCGGACAGGGGCTGGCCGTGATGTGTGACCGGCTTGGCGAGATCGAGTTCGACGCCGGCTGAAGAAAGGCTTCTCAGATCGCCGGTGGCGATCATCTCGCCGATCACCATGGCGACCGTTTCCATCGCCTCGCCCTCATCGTCGCCATAGGCGCGGTGGGCTTCGTTCTGAACGACGAGCACGCCCAGCGTCCGGCCGGCTCGCAGGATCGGCACGCCGAGGAAGGAATTGTAGAGTTCCTCGCCGGTTTCGGGGAGGTATTCGAAGGCCGGGTGCTTTTGCGCTTCGGCAAGGTTCAGCGGGCGCGAGGATGCGGCGATGGTGCCGACGAGGCCCTGGCCGAGCCGCAACTGGGATTGGTGGACGGCCTTGGGATTGAGGCCGACGGTGGCATAGAGTTCGAGAACGCCGTCGGCGCGCAGCGCATAGACCGAGCAGACCTCGGCGACCATCGACTGGGCGATCTGGGCGACGATCCGGTCGAGGCGCTGCTGCGGCGCCATCGGCTCGGCCATGATTTCGCGGATGCGCTTGAGCAGCACGCGGGAGCCCGCGTCCTTGTCGCGGGTCGCGGGCGGCCCGTCGGGTCCGGCAAATCGGTTGGCGCTCATGGCGCCAATCTGGACCGCCGGGTCAGGCCTTGTCGAGCCCATAGACGCCGTGCAGCGTCCGCACGGCCAGTTCGGCATAGTCGCCGTCGATCAGGATGGAGATCTTGATTTCGGACGTTGTGATGGCGCGGATGTTGATCGCCTTGTCGGCCAGCGCCTGGAATGCGGTCGCGGCGACGCCGGCATGGCTGCGCATGCCGATGCCGATCACCGAGACCTTGGCAAGGCCCGTTTCGGACTGGACGGTATCGTAGCCGATTGCCTGCTTGTGCTGTTCGAGCGCGGCAACGGCCTTGTCCACATCGCCGGACGGCACGGTGAAGGTCATGTCGGTGTAATCGCCATCGGCGGAGACGTTCTGCACGATCATGTCGACATTGATGCCGGCCTTGGCGAGCGGGCCGAAGATGGCGGCCGAAATGCCGGGACGGTCGGCGACGCGGCGCAGCGAAATCTGCGCTTCGTCCTTGGCATAGGCGATGCCGGTGACGGTTTCATGTTCCACGATCTCGTCCTCACTGCAGATCAGCGTTCCGGGCGGGTTGTCGAAGTCGTTCATGCCCGGCGCGTCGGGTGCGTCGAAACTGGAGCGCACGAAGGTGCGCACATTGTGCACCATGGCCATTTCGACCGAGCGCACCTGGAGAACCTTGGCGCCGAGCGAGGCCATTTCCAGCATCTCCTCGAAGGAGACCCTTGCCAGACGGCGGGCGGCCGGTTCGATGCGGGGATCGGTGGTGTAGACCCCGTCGACATCGGTGTAGATGTCGCAGCGGTCGGCGCGAACCGCCGCAGCCAGCGCCACCGCCGACGTGTCCGATCCACCGCGCCCGAGCGTGGCGATGCGATTGTCGGGACCGATGCCCTGAAAGCCGGCAACGACAGCTACCTGGTCCATCGACAGGCGCTCGTTCAGCGCGTCCGCCTCGATGTCGGCGATGCGGGCGGCGCCGTGGGCATTGTCCGTTTTGACCGGGATCTGCCAGCCCTGCCAGGAGCGTGCATCGACGCCCATCGATTGCAGGGCGATGGCCAGAAGCCCGCTCGTCACCTGTTCGCCCGAGGAGACGATCGTGTCATATTCGCGCGCATCGTAGAAGGAAGCGCCGGCGCCGGCCGTCACCGGCATCTGGCGCACCCATTCCACCAGCTCGTTGGTCTTTCCGGCCATGGCGGAGACGACCACGGCGACCTGGTGGCCGGCATCGACTTCGCGCTTGACGTGCCGCGCCACATTGCAGATGCGGTCCAGATCGGCGACGGACGTGCCGCCAAATTTCATCACGATGCGGGCCATTTTGGGCGGGTCCGGCGGGTGGGTGTTCACGAAACGCGCGGTCCATAGCGGACTATGCCGCACCCCGCAAGCAAGCGCATGGGTTGACTTGGCCGCCCTTCCGCCCGACTTGCATCGGCGGACGACAATGCGGAGCATCAGATGAGCGACAGCGCCACCACGATCGATCAGGCCGAAGTGGACCGGTTTTCCCGGCTGGCGGCGGAATGGTGGAACCCGAAGGGCAAGTTCAAGCCGCTGCACAAGTTCAACCCGGTCCGCCTGACCTACATCCGCGACACGGTGTGCGCCCATTTCGGTCGCGATCCGAATGCGCCGAAACCGTTCGAGGGGCTGCGGCTGCTCGACATCGGCTGCGGCGGCGGGCTCTTGAGCGAGCCAATGTCACGTCTGGGGGCCGATGTGGTCGGCGCGGACGCGTCCGAGACCAACATCGAAGTTGCGAAAATCCACGCCGATCAATCGGGAGTTGACGTCGACTATCGCGCCACGACCTCCGAGGCGCTCGAGGCGGCCGGCGAGACGTTCGACATCGTGCTCAACATGGAGGTGGTCGAGCATGTCGCCGATGTGGACCTGTTCATGAAGAGCTGCGCGGCGATGGTGCGGCCCGGCGGGCTGATGTTCGTGGCCACGATCAATCGCACCACCAAGGCCTGGGGGCTGGCGATCGTTGGCGCCGAATATGTGCTGGGTTGGCTGCCCAGGGGCACGCACCAGTACGAAAAGCTGGTCAAGCCATCGGAAATCGATGCGGCGCTTTCCGGAACAGGTGTCGAAGTGTTCGACCGCAGCGGCGTCTTCTACAATGTGCTGGCCGACGAATGGCGCCTGTCTCGCGACATGGATGTCAACTATATGGTCGTGGCGCGGCGCGGCGCTTGACCTTCTCGGTGCGGCGCAGTGCAAGGGGCGACCTTGTGAAACGCGTGCATGCATGGCATTTTTGACCCATGAACGGCCCTGACACGAAATCCCTGACAGTCTCTCTGCCAGCCGAACAGGTTGCGCAGATGGACGAGGCGGTGCGCGCGGGCGCGTATGCCTCCGGCAGCGAAATCGTTCGTGATGCCTTGCGGCTATGGGAACAGCGCGAGCATCTACGCAAGCGCGAAATAGCGCGCTTAAAGCGTGCATACGATGCAGGCATGGCAAGCGGTGAGGGCCGGCCGGTCGGTGCAGATACGTTTCTCGCCGAATTGAAACAGCAGTCGGACGCAGGTGGCTAGATTTCTGCTCAGTCCGCGTGCTGAGCAGGACATAGGAGACATATGGCGCACGATCGTTGTTGAAAACCCGGCTGCCGCCGACAAATTGGTCCGACGGTTCTTTGAAAAATTTGAACTGGCGGCAACCCAGCCCAATATGGGCGCCCCCCGCCCGGAACTCAGCCAGACGGCCCGGATTTTGATCGAGGGATCATACATCTTGATCTATGAGCCGCTTGCTGACGGCGTCCTGATCGTCGCGGTGGTTCACGGTGCACGCGACCCGGCAAGCTGGCTGTGACCGGATGGTCCGTCTTCGTCAGTTCAAATCCTCGGGCAGATCCGGCAGCGGCATGATGTCGATGCCCTCGTCGACCAGGCTTTCGACATCGTCTGGCGAAGCCTTGCCGTAGATCGGCCTGGCATCGGTCTCGCCATAATGCATCTGCCGCGCCTGCTCGGGAAACTTCTCGCCGACATCCTCGGCCTGCGCCTTCACCTGCCGCGTCACTTCGCGCATCTTCTCGACCATCTCGCGACGCATCGCCTGGCCGGCGGCGACCATGACCGCCTCCTTGCGCGCATCCTTGGCGCGGCCGGTTGCCACCTGCGGCGCCATCAGGGCCTTTGAAACCTTGATCGATCCGCAGGCGGGGCATTCGACGAAGCCCCTTTTTGCCTGGGTTTCATAGTCCTCGTTGGAGCGGAACCAGGCCTCGAATTCATGGCCCTTGTCGCAATGCAGCGCGAATTTCATCGTGTCGTCTCGTCCGGTCTTTTCTCGTGCACATAGGACCGCGCATTCCGCAGGTTGGGTATTCTGCCACGCGCCGCGGCCGGCGCGGAAAGGTCGATGTCGGCGACGACGATGCCCGGTTCGTCATCATCCTTTTCGGCGATGATCGCGCCCCAGGGATCAATGACAAGCGAATGGCCGTAGGTCTCGCGGCCATCTTCGTGGACGCCGCCCTGGGCGGCGGCGATCACGAAAGCGCCGTTCTCGATGGCGCGGGAGCGCATCAGGACATGCCAATGGGCCTCGCCGGTCTGGCGGGTGAAGGCGGCGGGCGCCGTCAAGACGGTGGCTCCGGCGCGGGCCTGATCGCGGAACAGGTGCGGGAACCGGACATCGTAGCAGATGGCAAGGCCCAGCGTGGCGCCGTCCATGTCCGAGGTTACAAGTGCCTCGCCCGGCGCGTAGATCGCCGATTCCCGCCAGCTTTCGCCATTGGGAAGATCGACGTCGAACATGTGGATCTTGTCGTAGGTCGCCGCGCGGGAGCCGTCCGGCGCGAAAAGCGCGGCGCGGTTGGCCACCTTGCCGTCCTCGCGCAGGATCGGCGTGGACCCGACATGCAGCCAGATGCCGTGGGTGGCCGCCGACCGGGCGGCGGCGGCGAACACCGGATCGTCGCCTTCGGGCCGAACGGCCTGCATCAGCGCGTCGCGGTCCTTCTGGACCAGGCCCGTCATTTCGGGCGACTGGACATAGCGCGCACCGGCGCCCGCGGCTTCGCCGACCAGCCGCGCGAAGTCCTCGGTGTTGCGGTCCGGATCGGTGCCCGACCGCATCTGGATGCAGGCGACACGCATCGTGGTCACGCCGCCAGGAGCGCGTCCAGCTTGCCGGCGCGCTCCATCGCCATCAGATCGTCGCAGCCGCCAACATGGGTGTCGCCGACGAAGATCTGCGGAAAGGTGGCGCGGCCATTGGCCTTCTGGATCATTTCGCGCTTCAGCGCCGGATCGAAGCTTGCATCATGCTCGACATAGGCGATGCCCTTCCTGTCCAGCAGCCGCTTGGCCGCGGTGCAAAAGCCGCACAATTGTCGTGTGTAGATTGTCACGTTTGCCATGTGTCGTCTTTCCGAAACGATCATCCGTCTGGCCGCGATATAGGCCGTGCGGCGTTCAAGTGAAAGGCTTGCGGCTCAGGGGCCGGATTGGCCCGGATTACGCCGTCCGCCGACGACGCGCGAAAAGGTCAGCACCAGGACCGACATGGCGCCGGCCTTCTTCAGCGCTCTGGCCGCTGCATCGACGGTCGCCCCCGTGGTCAGAACGTCGTCGACCAGCAACACCCGACGGCCGGCCACGGCGATCTCCTGGCCTGGCGGTACCTTGAAGACACCGCGCACATTGACCTGGCGCTGATTGGCCGTCAGGCCGACCTGCGGCCGGGTGCGCTTTTGCCGCGTCAGCGCACCGGCAGCCATGGGCAGATCGCTTGTCGCGGAAAGCGCCCGGGCCAGTTCGGCGGCCTGGTTGAAACGGCGGCGCCACATGCGGCCGCGGTGCAGCGGCACCGGTATGATCACGTCGGCCTCTCCGATCAGTTCGGCGCCGGCCCTGGCCATGAAACGGGCCATCCAGGGTGCAAGGTCCGTGCGGTCGCCATATTTAAGGCGCGTGACGAGCTGTCTGGCGGCGCCCGCATGTACGCATGCCGCGCGCGCCCTGTCATAGACCGGCGGGTTGGCGAGGACGTCGGCGCTGACCATCCGGCTGCCGAAATCGTGCGCGAAGGGCACGCCACTGACGTCGCACAGCGGCTGCTCGATAAAGGCGATGTCGGGCCAGCACCGGGCGCACATCGTTCCGTGCCGCGCCACGTGCCGGCCACAGGCCAGACACGCGTCGGGGAACAGGACCGCGCCTGTTGCGCGGCCGGCCGTTATCGCCCATTGACGCCCAAGGCTCATCATGTCGCCTGTCAAAGAGAGGTATCGGCCGCCCATGCGCGCCATTATCGATCAAAAGCAACGCGCCGCCAACCATGCGCGGGCGGCCCGGCTTGGTGTTGCCGGAGCCGATTTCCTGCTGGTGCATGCGCTCGACGAGTTGGCCGACCGGATTGCGGTGACGACGCGGTCTTTTGACCGTGCGCTGGCGATCGGTCCGCATGCGGACCGGATTGCCAGGACGCTCGCCGCCACCGGCAAGATCGCATCGGTCGATCGGGTCGTCTTCGATGGTGACGAGACGCTGGATGTGCCGGAGGCGGGGGCCGATCTGGCCGTCTCTATCCTCGACCTGCACGAGATGAACGACGTGCCGGGAGCGCTGGTGCAAATCCGGCGCGCCCTGCGCCCGGACGGACTGCTGCTCGGTTGCGCGCCGTCCAGCGGAACGCTGAGCGAACTGCGCGAATGTCTGACCGAGGCGGAGACGATGGTCTCCGGCGGCGCGGCGCCGCGCATCCTGCCGTTCATGGATGTCCGGGATGGCGGCGGGCTTCTGCAAAGGGCCGGGTTCGCGCTGCCCGTCGCCGATCATGACACGGTCACGGTGCGCTACGACAGCGCGCTCGATCTGATGCGCGATCTGCGCGCCATGGGAGCGGCCAACGCGCTGGTCGCCCGCCCAAGGCACGTCACCCGGCGCGCTGTGCTTTTCGAGGCGGTGCGTCTTTATGCCGAGCGCCATGCCGATCCCGATGGCCGGGTGCGCGCGACGTTCTCGTTTGTCTGGATGTCGGGCTGGGTGCCGGACGCAAGCCAGCCAAAGCCGCTCAGACCCGGCAGCGCAACCCACTCCCTGGCCGAGGCGCTTCGGTCCAAGCTCTGATCGCGATAGCCGTGAACGGGCTATCAGTCGAGCGCCGCGCCGATCTCGCCATTGTTGGTGTCGTAAAGCTCGTTCAGGCTCGTGCCTGTGGCGGTCATTCCCGCAATCACGCCTACGGCAATGAGCGCGGCAATGAGCCCATATTCAATGGCTGTCGACCCGCGTTCGTCTTTCAGGAAGTTAAGGAACATTGCAATCACCTCTCGCTACGTCACACTAGCGCGGCAGGGTTAACGCGATGTTCGGCCCATCGGCCCGCGGCACGTGTTTACGAAGCGTGGTTAAGCGATGGTTGCATACCCGACGATACCTTAACGCGAGCAGTCGCCCGTCCGAGTTCCATTGGCATGGATGATGCAGACGGCGTTTGGCGAATTCTGCAGGACGCTGCGGCGCATGGTATAGGCCGCGCGCTGTTGCGGCGTCGATGCGGTGGTCATGAAATCGATGCCGGGATTGGACCGCTCTGCGGCGATGCGCGCGCTCGATCTTTCAAGATAGGGTGTCGCGAACATGGCCACGGCGACGGCCAGTACACCGAAAAGCAAGGTCGCCCGCAACAGATTGTTGCCCCAGTCGAGCACGGCCGACCGCTTGGGTTCGACCGGCGCGTACCACTGATTGTCATCACTCATGACCGTACCCCGATGGCGGCCGGCGATTGTCGCTGGCAGGCCGCACGGCGATCATTGTCCCGCGATCCCATAAACGATTGCTTAACGCTAAACGCAGCCGACACGCCGCGTCCGCCGGTTCACAAAAGGTCCTGCAGCACCGGCACGAGCGGGGCGTCGGCTTCCGGCATCGGATAGTCGCGCAGGTCGCGCGCGCGCACCCATTTGAGCGTCTGCCCTTCGCGCGAAACGGGGATGCCATCGAACTTGCGGCAGATGTAAAGAGGCATCAACAGGTGGAAGTCCGCATAGGCATGGCTGGCGAAGGTGAGCGGCGCAAGGCACGCGGCCTGGGTCCGAACGGCCAGTTCTTCCTCAAGTTCGCGGATGAGCGCCTGTTCGGGCGTCTCGCCGGGCTCGAACTTGCCGCCGGGAAACTCCCACAGGCCCGCCATCGCCTTGTCGGGCGGCCGTTGTGCCAGAAGGATACGGTTTTCGCGGTCGACCAGCGCGCAAGCGGCGACCAGCATCAGGGGTTTGGTGTTCACCGCTCAGTCGCCCCGCATCCGATAGACATAGCGGTAGACCTCTTCAAAGCCCATCCGGCCGTAGAGGCCGTTGGCAGCGGTGTTTGCCGCTTCCACTTGCAGCCAGCCGGTTGTCGCGCCCTGGGCTGCGGCCCATCTGAGGGCGGCGCGCACGATCGAGCGGCCATAGCCCTTGTTGCGCAGCCCATCGCGCACGGCGATCTCGAACAGGCCGGCCATTTCATTGTCGTGGACACACAGGGCGGTGGCCGCTGGCCCCTGATCGTCCTCGACAACGAACATCCCGAAGGGCGGACGGATGCTTTCCAGCAGCTCGGTCAGTCCCGGCTTGTTGACACGCTCGTCGGCATTGAGGGTGATCGCCGCATCGACGAAGCGCCCGATATCGCGCACCGGCAGCAATTCATAACCGCCTTCGAGATCGATCTGGCCGAGCGAGGCGGCAAGCACCCTTGTCTCGTCCGCCCGAGTCCATCCCATCGCGTTCAGATGCGCTTCCATTTCGGCCGGCGCCAGCGGCGACATGCGGAAGACGATGGGCCGTTCATAGGCCTTGAAGCGCTGTTCGATGCGGGCGATGCGATGTTCGATTTCGCGATTGTCGGCCGGATCGAGCGGATTGACGGAATTGAGGCGCCGCGAGGGATGGCTGGCGGTCAGGCGGACCGCCCAGCTTCCGTCATAATGGACCGATGCGGCCGGCCATGCGCGAAACCCGACCGCTTCCATGCGCCTGACCATCGACAATTTGGGCATCGGTCCTCCAACCCTAGCTTCTGTAGTCGCCATTGATGGCGACATAGTCCTTGGTCAGGTCGCAGCCCCAGGCGGTAAAGCGGCCCTCGCCCAGGCCGATATCGACACCGATCGTGATTTCGTCCTGCTTCATGTAGGCGCTCATCGCGCCCTCGTCATAGCCGGGCGCGCGTTTGCCGTCCGTCGCCGCGGCGAGATCGCCGAACCGGATGGCGAGCCTGTCCCGGTCTGCCGGTTCGCCCGCCTTGCCGACGGCCATGACGATGCGGCCCCAGTTCGCATCGCCGCCGGCGAGCGCGGTCTTGACCAGCGGCGAATTGGCGATGGCCAGCGCGATCGTCCGGGCCGAGGGGTCCGATTGCGCGCCGGTGACCTCGATCCGCATCAGCTTGCTGGCGCCCTCGCCATCGCGGACGATCTGCAGGGCGAGATCTTCCATCAAATCCTTGAAGGCGGCCTCGAACGCGGCGAGGCGGGAATCGCCGGCGTTTTCGATCGGGGCAAGACCGGCTGTTCCGGTGGCGAAGGCCAGAACCGTGTCGGAGGTCGAGGTGTCGCTGTCGACCGTGATCGCGTTGAAGGTCGCATCGACATGCCGTGTCAGGAGCGTCTGCAGCGCTGCCGCCGACAGCGGTGCGTCGGTGACGATGTAGGCGAGCATCGTCGCCATGTCCGGGGCTATCATGCCCGAGCCCTTGGCGATGCCGTTGAGCGCGACGGTGACGCCGTCGATCTCTGCCGTTCGCGTCGCCAGTTTGGGAAAGGTATCGGTCGTCATGATCGCGCGCGCGGCGTCTTCCCACCGGTCCGGGTTCGCGTCGTGCACGACTTCCTGCAGCACGCCATCGAACTTTTTGGCCTCCAGCGGCTCGCCGATCACACCCGTCGATGACAGGAAGACCTCGGAGACCGGGCAGCCGATTACGGCGGCCGCCATTTCGGCAGTCAGGGCCGTGGCGTCGGCGCCCTTCCTGCCCGTAAAGGCGTTGGCGTTCCCCGAATTGACGACGAGAATGCGCGCCTGACCGCCTGGCAGGTTGGCGCGGCACCAGTCGACCGGCGCCGAAGGGCAGAGCGAGCGGGTCAGAACGCCGGCGACGGCGGCCTGTGCATCGAACACCATGGCCATCAGATCGGTGCGGCCGGCATACTTGATACCCGCGGCGGCGGCACCGAGCCGGACGCCCTCAATCGGCGGCAGAACGGCCAGCTTGCTGGGTGCGAGCGGAGAAGTCTTGATCGGCATGTATGGCGGTCCGCGAGCTATTCGGCCGCGTTGACGCCGGCGCTGATCGCCGCGTCATAGGCGGCCTTGAGCTCGGGGTCGGTGATCTCGATCGTCGCATCGGTGCGCAGCGTGGTCAAAAGCTCGAAATAGCGTTCCCGCAAAAGCACGGAGCGGACCTGCGCCTCGACCTGTTCGAAGGGCGGCGGCTGGACGGGCCGACGGTCCTCCAGCTTGATGACGTGCCAGCCAAACTGCGTCTCGACAGGATCGGCGGTGACGCCGCCGGGCTCGAGTGCGAATGCAGCTTCCTCGAAGGGCGGCACCATCCGACCGCGCGTGAAATAGCCCAGATCGCCGCCATTGGGACCCGAGGGGCCGGTCGATCTCTCGGCGGCCAGTTCGGCGAAATCGGCGCCGTCACCCAGTTCGGCGATCACGGCGCGTGCCTCTTCCTCGGTTTCGACGAGAATATGCCGCGCGCGGATTTCGTTCTCGGGCGGCGTGGCGGCGATTTCCGCGTCATAGCGGGCGCGCACGTCCGCATCGCTGATCGTTTCGACGACCTGATCGCGGAAATAGCTGTTGTGCAACGCCCGCGACCGCAGGAATTCGAGGCGCTGGCGGAATTCGTCCGTATCTGCAACGCCTTCGCTTTCTGCCTTGTCCGCCAGCAGCTCGATGTCGATCAGGGCCATCATGGCTGCAAAACGCTGCTGGTCTGGCGGAACCTGGCCGAGCTGGTCCTCCAGATCGCCAATGGCGAAGCCGATGTCGCGATTGGTCACGTCGCGGCCGTTGATCGTGCCGATCACGGTTTCCGGATCGGGCGCCTGCGCCTGCTGGGACAGCGCGGCGCCGGCGAGCGGTATCGACAGCCACACCGCCAGCCCGGCGGCAAGAAGTGGACGGACGCGTTTGACACGGTGAGACATCTTGAAAGACCTTGTAGCGACGGCGATCTGCCGTTGGGATCGAGGAACCTGCCGGGTGGCCGAACGGCGAACGAAAGCGTGGCCGGCGGCGGCGTTGACAAGCATTTGTGCCACTCTTATCTGTCCACCCAACCGGCGTCCACCGTGCAGTTGGCCTGTTTTCCGGGTTGGGGCGCCGCAATCCGCCCGGGACGCGGGCAGCAGAATTGCATGACCTAGACCGTTCTTACGAAAGGGCCGCCATTCATGGTCAGTCTTGGGGGCATTGCCCGCTCACTCTTCGGATCCGCCAACGACCGGCGCATCAAGTCCGAGCGGCCGCGCGTCGCCGCCATCAATGCTCTGGAAGCGGAGATGGAGGCGCTGAGCGACGAGGAGTTGCGCGGCAAGACGGAGGCTTTCCGCGAGCGGATCAAGGGCGGCGAAAGCCTCGACGATCTTCTGGTCGAGGCCTTCGCGGTCGTGCGCGAGGGTTCCAAACGGGCGCTGGGCATGCGGCCGTTCGACGTGCAGCTCATCGGCGGCATGGTGCTGCATGAAGGCTCGATCGCCGAAATGCGCACGGGCGAGGGCAAGACGCTGGTCGCCACGCTGCCGGTCTATCTGAACGCGCTTTCGGGCAAGGGCGTGCATGTCGTCACGGTCAACGATTATCTGGCCGGGCGCGATGCGGAATGGATGGGCAAGCTCTACCAGTTCCTGGGACTGAGCGTGGGCGTCATCGTCCACGGCATGGACGACGCCCAGCGGCAGGCGGCGTACGAGTGCGACGTCACCTATGGCACCAACAACGAACTTGGCTTCGATTATCTGCGCGACAACATGAAATATGAGCGCGCGCAGATGGTGCAGCGCGGTCACAATTTCGCGATCGTCGACGAGGTGGACTCGATCCTGATCGACGAGGCGCGCACGCCGCTGATCATTTCCGGGCCACTCGAGGATCGTTCGGAACTTTATGTGCAGATCGACACCTTCATTCCCGGGCTGGTCGCCGAGGATTACGAGATCGACGAGAAGCAGCGCTCGGCGACCTTCACCGAAGAGGGGACGGAGAAGATCGAGCGCATGCTCGCCGAAGCCGGCCTCTTGAAGGGCGAGAACCTCTATGACGTCGAGAATGTCTCGATCGTCCATCATCTCAACAATGCGCTGAAGGCGCACAGGCTGTTCCAGCGTGACAAGGACTACATCGTCAAGGGCGACGATCTGGTCATCATCGACGAGTTCACGGGCCGCCAGATGCCGGGCCGGCGCTTCTCGGAAGGCCTGCACCAGGCGTTGGAAGCCAAGGAGAAGGTGACCATCCAGCCCGAGAACCAGACGCTTGCCTCGGTCACCTTCCAGAATTACTTCCGCATGTATGACAAGCTGGCCGGCATGACCGGTACGGCGGCGACGGAGGCCGAGGAGTTCGGTAACATTTACGGGCTCGGCGTGGTCGAAATCCCGACCAACCTGCCGGTCAAGCGCATCGACGAGGATGACGAGGTCTACCGCACCGTCGAGGAAAAATACGATGCGGTGGTGATCGACATCATCGATGCGCAGCAGCGCAAGCAGCCGGTGCTGGTCGGCACGACGTCGATCGAGAAGTCGGAAATGCTGGCCCGCATGCTGGGCGACAAGAAATTCCTCAAGGCGCTGCGCGACAGGCTGCAGGGCCGGCTGGACGCCCTCAAGGAGGGCAAGGAGCCCGAACTGCGCCAATGGCTGGAAGAGGGGCTGGCGCATGTCGACCGCGCGATCAAGAATGGCGGCGTGACGCATGAAGTGCTCAATGCGCGCCAGCACGAGCGCGAAGCCTTCATCGTCGCACAGGCCGGTGTTCCGGGCGCGGTGACGATCGCCACCAACATGGCCGGTCGCGGCACCGACATCAAACTGGGCGGCAATGCCGAGATGCGGGTCGCGCAGGAACTTGGCGACATGCCCCAAGGGCCCGATCGGGATGCCAAGGAAAAGGCGATCGAGGCCGAGGTCGAAAAGCTGAAGCAGGAGGCGCTGGACGCGGGCGGCCTTTACGTCCTGGCGACCGAGCGGCACGAAAGCCGGCGCATCGACAATCAGTTGCGCGGCCGGTCGGGCCGTCAGGGCGACCCCGGACGGTCGAAATTCTACCTGTCGCTGGCCGACGATCTGATGCGCATTTTCGGTTCGGACCGGATGGACGGCATGCTGCAGAAGCTCGGCCTGAAGGAAGGCGAGGCGATCGTCCACCCCTGGATCAACAAGGCGCTTGAAAAGGCGCAGAAGAAAGTCGAGGCGCGCAACTTCGACATTCGCAAAAACCTTCTGAAGTTCGACGATGTGATGAACGACCAGCGTACGGTCGTCTTCGAGCAGCGGCTCGAACTGATGGACGGCATCAATGTCGCCGAGACGGTCACCGAGATGCGCCATGAGGTCATCGAAACCATGGTGGCCGATCACATTCCGGAAAAAGCCTATGCCGAACAGTGGGATGTGGCGGGTCTCAAGGAGGAGGTGGTCAAGTCGCTCAATCTCGACCTGCCGGTGGACGAATGGGCGGCCGAGGAGGGCATTGCCGAAGACGACATTCTCGAACGGCTGCGCGAGGCGGCCGACAAGGCGGCCTCCGAACGGGCCGAGCGTTTCGGCCCGGAGATCATGGCTTATGTGGAGAAATCGATCATCCTGCAGACGCTCGATCATCTGTGGCGCGAGCACCTGGTCAATCTCGATCATCTGCGCTCGGTGATCGGTTTCCGGGGCTATGGCCAGCGCGATCCGCTGCAGGAATACAAGTCCGAGGCGTTCGAGCTGTTCCAGTCGATGCTCGCCAACCTGCGCAAGGTCGTTACCGCGCAGCTGATGCGGGTCGAGATCGTTCAGGAAGCCGCACAGGCGCCCGGACCCGAGGCGCCGCCGATGCAGGCGCAGCATGCCGACCCCGTTACCGGCGAGAACGAGATGGCCGACAATGGCGCCGCTCGCACCGCCGCTGGCATCATCGCGGCGGCGACCGGTCAGGTGGCCCCCGAAGAGCGCAATCCCGACGATCCCAACACGTGGGGAAAGGTGGGCCGCAACGAGGCCTGCCCGTGTGGCTCGGGCAAGAAGTTCAAGCATTGCCACGGCGCGTTCGTTTGATCGCGGCCATGGCCATGCCCGGGCACATCGGAGCCGGCTGTCGCACGGCTTAGGCCATGTGCTGCCGCCACCGAAACTTTCCCCTGCGGCAGGACAAATGCCGGACCGACGAACCAATTCTTAAGCCCGATCGGCTAACGCTATTCGCACACGAATGAGCGGAGCGACAGGGTTTGCGTTTTTCCGCCGCCCAAACCATCGAACAGGTCCTTCCCGAGGCTCTCAGCCGCCGGGCGCAACCGCTTGCCGGCCTTGTGGACCGGCTAGTGAGTGGAACCGACGAAGCAAGCGCGGCACAGCGCACGACGCTGGTGGCGTTTTCGATCCGCGTGGCGAGCGCGGCCATCGCCTTTTTGTCCCAGGTCGCGCTGGCCCGGTTGATGGGCGCGTTCGAATATGGCGTGTTCGTCTTGGTCTGGGTTTCGATGATCATCATCGGCAACCTGTCCTGCTTCGGCTTTCACACGGCGATTGTCCGCTTCCTGCCGCAATATCGCGAGCGCGGCGATCTGGACCGCGTGCGCGGGCTGTTGCTGGCTGGCCGGATTTTTGTCCTGGCGACGTCGACGGCGATGACCGCGCTTGCCATGGCCGCGGCCCATTTCGGATCGTCATGGTTCCAGTCCTACTATGTCGTCCCGTTCATGATCGGCGCGCTGGCGCTGCCGATGATCGCGCTGGGCGACACGCTCACCGGTACCGCACGGGCCAATGGCTGGTCCATCCGGTCGCTGGGACCGACCTACATACTGCGCCCCTTGCTCATCCTCGCCTTTCTGGTCGGCGCATGGGCGCTCAACTATCCCGTCAACGGCGTGACCGCACTGGTCTGTGCGGTGCTCGCCACCTATCTGACCACGCTGGGCCAACTGATTGTCGTCACGGTTTCGCTCGACCGGCATTTTCCGCCCGGGCCGCACCGCACCGAATTGCCGTTGTGGGTTTCCGTGTCGCTGCCGATCTTTCTGGTCGAAGGATTTTTCTTCCTGCTCGTCAATGCCGATGTGCTGATGGTCGGCGCGCTGATGCGTCCGGACGACACGGCCGTCTATTTCGCGACCGTGAAGACGCTGGCACTCGTCCACTTCGTCTATTTCGCCGTCAAGGCGGGTGTTGCGCACCGGTTCGCGGCGCGCATCGACGATACCGACAAGTCGGCGCTGCACGACCTCGCACGGCGTTCGGTCAACTGGACGTTCTGGCCCTCGCTTGCGATGGCCGGCATGATCCTGCTCGCCGGCCCGCTGCTGTTGTCCATGTTCGGCGCGGATTTCGGGCGCGGCTATCCGCTCCTTTTCATTCTGGCGGCCGGCGTTGTGTTGCGCGCCGCGATCGGCCCCGCCGAGAGCCTCTTGACCATGTCGGGCAACCAGAATGTCTGCGCGGCGCTTTTCGGCGGCGTGCTGGCGATCAATGTTGCGCTCAATGCACTGATGATTCCGGTCTACGGTCTGTACGGCGCCGCGCTGGCCACGCTGATCGCCACGATCGTCGAAACGTTTGCGCTTTATCAACTGGTTTGGTCGCGTATTGGCGTGCGCATGTTCGTTTTCATGCCAGCCAGAAAAACGGATCGTTGAGGCCATGTCCGCACTGCCGGTGATCGAGGAAGACGTTGCAGACGGTGGCCCGCCGATCATGCCGGGAACGGCGTTGCCCGACGACAGAGCGGCGGTCCCGGCCAGCCGACTGACAAAGGGAAACCGCAAGTTCGCCGTCTACCCGGCCGGCGCGGGCTTTGACATATTCGATGATATCGATCCGGTGACGAACTACACGGTCGAACCCAACATCTTCTTCTCGCCGCGCTTTTCGGTACCGGCCATGCCGCGCCTCGACGACCGCAAGGTCTTCCTGATGGTCCTGCAGGACCGCGACGAGGCGGCCGCCAACACCCGGTTCCTCATGCCCTATACGGTCGAAAAGCCGGGTTTCCGGATCGGGCCCGACCTGATCCGTGCCTGGGCCAATCCGTTCGGTCCCTATGGCGTGCCGCTGGTCGAGCGGCGCGAAAGCGGCCAGATCATTGACGATCTGATGCAGACGCTGGCGCTGCCGTCGGTGCCGCTGCCCAAGGTTCTGGCCCTGCCGGACGTGTTCGTCGACAGTCCGGTTGTCTCGCTGTTCCGGTCGATCGCACTTTCCTACGGCCTGCCTGTGGCGACGACGAGCCCGATTCAACGCCCGGTTCTTGATGCCACGCAGGATGCCGACGCCTATCTTGCCGACGCCATCAGCAGCCATCACCGGCGCAATCTGGGTCGCCTGTGGCGGCGGCTCGACCAGCAGGGCGGCCTGAGCTACGAGATCGCCCGCGCCCCCGAGGCGGTGCGCATCGCGATGGAAGAGTATCTGCTGCTCGAAAATGCCGGCTGGAAGGGCCGCCATCGCTCCTCGCTGGCAGCGGACCGCTACCGAGCCGCATTCGCCCGCGAGGCGGTCAACGCGCTTGCCTCGCGCGACAAGTGCCGCATTCACGAATTGCGGCTTGGCGACCGCGTCATCGCCTCGCTGATCGTCTTCGTCGATGCCGGACGGGCATGGACGTGGAAGACGACGTTCGACGAGACCCTGTCGGCCTCCTCGCCCGGCATGCTGCTGATGTGGCGGGTGACCGAAGCGCTGCTCGACGATCCCAACATCGTCAGCGCCGACAGTTGCGCGCCGCCCGACCATCCGGTGATGAGCCGCCTGTGGCAGGAACGGCGCGAGCTTGTGACGCTGGTGATCGGCCTGGAGCAGGGCCGCGACCGCGAGGTGCGCCAGGCCGCGGCGCAGATCGAACTCTACAAATCCACGCGCACGACCGCGCGACACGTGCGCAAGCGGTTCAACGCGCTCTTGTCGCGGCGCTGAGGGCGATCAGCCTTGCCGGAAATGCCGGCGGATCACCTTGCCCGACTCGGTCAGCGGGATGGATTCGACGAAATTGATCTCGCGCGGATATTCGTGCGCCGACAGCCGGGTCTTGACGAAGGCGGCAATTGCCCGCTTGCGCGCCTCGTCGCCGGTCACGCCGTCCCGCAATTTGACGAAAGCGGCAACGATCTCGGTGCGTACCGGATCCGGCTTGCCGATGACGGCCGCCATCTCGACGTCGGGATGGGCGGCGAGGCAATCCTCGATCTCGGATGGGCCGATCCGGTAGCCGGACGATGTGATCACATCGTCCATGCGACCGACGAAGTGGAAATAGCCGTCAGCGTCCATTCGGCCCGAATCGCCGGTCAGAAGCCAGCCGTCGCGATGTTTGGCCCGTGTTGCGGCCTCGTCGTTCCAATAGCCGAGGAACTGGACCGGGTCGGGCGCTTTGACCGCGACCTCTCCCGACTCACCCGGATCGGCGTGGCTTCCGTCCGGGCGCAGGATTGCAACCTCGTGGCCGGGCACGGGCTTTCCCATCGCGCCGGGGCGGTTGATGCCGAGCGCGGCGCAATTGGCCAGCATCGCGTTGCACTCGGTCTGGCCGTAGAACTCGTTGACCGGCACGCCGAACATGTCCATGGCGCGCTGGTGGGTCTGGCGGCCGAGGGCCTCGCCGGCCGTGCCGATGACGCGAAGTGACAGTTCTTCGGTCGCAGTGCCGCCGCCGCCGAGGATCATGCGCAACGCGGTGGGCGGCAGGAAGACATTGGTCACCGCGCACCGTTTCATCACCTCCAGTGCCCAGACTGGCTCGAATTTGGGCGCAAGCGCAGCAACGACGGGAACGCCGTGACAAAGCGCGGGCAACAGCGCGTTGAGCAATCCGCCGGCCCAGGCCCAGTCTGACGGCGTCCAGAAGACGTCGCCCGCCTGCGGCATGAAATTCTGCGCCAACTCGATGCCCGGCAGATGGCCGAGAAGGACCCGATGGCCGTGCAGCGTGCCCTTGGGCTGGCCGGTCGTGCCGGAGGTGAACAGCATCATCGCCGGGTCGTCGGGTATCGTGTCGACCGGTGCAAAATCCGGCCCGCCCGTTGCGATCAACGTTTCGAGCGCGCCAGCCTTGTTCGAGGGTGCGCCCGCTTCGGCGACGAGATCCAGTTTGTCGAGCGCGCCGGTTTCGCGGGCGCGGGCGATGCCTTTGCCGAAAGCGACGAACGCGCGGGCGCCCGATGTGCGCAGCCTGTAGGCGATTGCATCGGGACCGAACTGGGTGGCAAGCGGCACGGCGATGGCGCCGAGCTTGTAGGTGGCGAGATGGACAATCGCGGCGTCGGCCGACTGCGGCACCATGATCGCGATCCGGTCGCCGCGCCCGATCCCACGGGCTGCCAGGGCGGCCGCAAGGCGCGTCGAGCGCCGCGCCAGATCGCCGAAGCTGGTCGCCGACCTTTGCCCTTCGGCGAATTCGATGATTGCAGGTCGGTCCGGATGTCTCTGCGCGACAATGTCCGAACATGCGGTGCCGATGTTGAACCGCGCCGGCAGGTTCCAGGCGAAGCGGGCGTGCAGATCGTCGAAATTTTTCGGATTGGCGGGAAGCATGTCCGCCTTTCAGGAAAACGATGGTGCCCCCTTCCGGGGTCGAACCGGAACTCCCGAAGGAACCGGATTTTGAATCCGGCGCGTCTACCAATTCCGCCAAAGGGGCTGACCGTCAGGCCGCAAAAACGTCTATTGGCGCTGCCCCGATCCGTCAAGGCGGGGCGGTCGGCGGCATTTAGGCAATCTTTGGGGTTTGCGGCTAAACCATCTCTGCTATGAGCGCGACAACGACGCGCAACCGCATCGGAAACGGGCAGCCATGACGCAGACATCGGCGGCAGACGCCGCAACGCCGCGCGGCGCACTGGCCAAGATCGAGCATATTCTACGCTCGCAGAACGGCGGTGACATTTCCGCCGAGATCACGCTGGGGGAGCTCAGCGATGCGATGGAAGAGCGCGCCTTCGGTCTCTTGCTGCTGATCCTGGCGCTGCCCTGCTGCCTGCCCTTCGTTTATCTTCTGCCGCAGCTTGTGGCCCTGCCGATGGTGGTTCTGGCCTGGCAGATGGCGATGGGCCGGCGCGCGCCATGGCTGCCCGAAACGCTGCGCAAGCGACGTCTTCCCGTCGAAAGCCTGCTTGACGTCGTCGATCGGACACGGCGCTATGGCGGCGGTTTCGTCGAGCGGCTCGCCCATCCGCGTCTCGTCGGGCTGACGGGCGATCGCGGCACACGGGTCATCGGCGCGCTTCTGGTCGTTCCCTGCCTGTCCATCCTGGTGCCGCTGCCGCTGACCAACACCGTGCCCGGCTTCGGCGTCTCGCTGGCGGCGGTCGGTCTGATCGAGCGCGACGGGCTGTTCGTGATTGCCGGTCTGCTGGTCGGGCTGGCCTGGGTTCTGCTGCTGGCCGTCGGCGGGCCGGCTCTGATCTACTTCCTTGTCGACCGGTTCTTCGCCTGATACCACGCCGCCGCCATAATCTGGCTGAAAGACGCGCTTCATGGATATCGCTTCACCTGCACGCTCTCGGTTCTTCGGCGCGCTGGCCTTGGCCGTTGCGATGGCGATCGTCGTTGGCACGGCGCTCGCCTTCGAACATGTCGGTGGCTTTATCCCGTGCGCTTTGTGCCTTGAGCAGCGCACACCCTATTATGCCGGCATTCCCCTCGCGCTGTTCGCCGCGCTGGCCGCGGTGCTCGACTGGCCTTCGATCCTGACGCGCGGCGCGCTGGTCGTGGCGGGGCTCTTGATGGTCTACGGCCTCTATCTCGGCGTCTATCATGCGGGCGTCGAATGGGCCTTCTGGCCCGGGCCGGCCGATTGCGCGACATCGGCCACATCGGGCCTTGCGACCGATGCGGGCAGCCTTCTGGCCGATCTGGACGCGGTGACGCCGCCGGCCTGTGACGATGCGGCCGGGCGGTTTCTCGGCCTGTCCTTTGCGGGATGGAACGTGATCGCCAGCCTTGGCCTGGCGGCTGTGGCCTTTTTCCTGGCGACGCGCCCGGCGCGATGAAAGAGCCGCCTACGGCTCCAGCTCGACGTCCCAGTACAAATAGTCCATCCAGCTCTCGTGAAGATAGTTCGGCGGGAAGCTGCGGCCATTGTTGTGCAGATCATGCACGGTCGGCTGGAACGGCATCTGACGCGGCTTCATGTCGGTGTTGTGCGGCATCCGCCCGCCCTTGCGCAGATTGCACGGCGAACAGGCGGTGACGATGTTTTCCCAGGTCGTCTGACCGCCGAACCGGCGCGGGATCAAGTGGTCGAAAGTCAGGTCATCGAGTGAGCCGCAATACTGGCATTCGAAATGATCGCGCAGGAAGACGTTGAAGCGGGTGAAGGCGGGGTAGAGCGCGGGTTTGACGTATTGCTTGAGCGACACGACGCTCGGCAGACGCATCGCCGCCGACGGGGAATGGACCTCGTGATCATATTCGGCGACGATGTTCACGCGGTCCAGGAAGACGGCCTTGATGGCGTCCTGCCAGGACCAGATTGACAGCGGGTAGTAACTCAGCGGACGGTAGTCTGCATTCAGCACCAGGGAGGGAAGGGCCTCCGGCGAAACCGCTACTGTCAAAACTGACCCCTTTCAGTTCTGTCCCTTACGCGCCTTATAATTACCCCCTTGTGACAGCCTTGTGAAGCTGCACACGATTTCGTCGGTCTATACGAAAGCGGAAAAGTTTCAAAGGCTTGGTGCGCCACCGTCATCATGGCAAGACCGTCCTGCCGGTCGTCTGGCCGTACCACGCCCACAAAAGGCGGGCGGCAACGCCGCGCCACGGGCTCCATGATTCGGCCATGGCGCGCAGCGCCTTGTCGTCTGGCCGGCCATCGAGCCCGTAGGCCGACGCGGCAGCGACTTGCAGAGCAAGATCGCCGGCGGGGAAGATGTCACGGTGGCCGGCGGCGAACAGAAGGTAGACTTCGGCAGTCCAGGGGCCGATCCCCTTGACCTCGGTCATCGCGGCGATCGCCGCTCCGGCGTCGATCGCGCACAGCCCGTCAAGGTCGAGCGCTCCGGCGTCGATCGCATCGCATATGGCGCAAAGCGTCCGCTGCTTGGGCCGCGACAGGCCGATCTCGCGCCACACGGTTTCGCCGGCCGTCATGAAACTGTCCGGCGTCAGCGGATCGACGAGCCGGACCATCCGGCCGGTGATCGCATCGGCGCTCTGTTTGGAGACCTGCTGCGACACGATGATGCCGGCAAGGCTGGCAAAGCCCGGCTCGGTGCGCCGCAGCGGCACATGGTCAACGTCATCGAGCAGTCGCGCCAGTGCCGCGTCCGCGCGCGCCAGATGGACCAGCCCGGTGGCGATGTCGTCATGGGTCTCGATCGTTTGGGGCGCGTCCATCATGCCGGTGCGGTTGGCTGGTTTCGTTCGGCATGAAGGTGTGCCACAGATGCGCACCCTTGGCACCCCTGAGCATGTCGGGAGTGATCGTGACACCCGTCTTCCGTTTCGCGCCGAGCCCCAATGGCCTTTTGCATCTCGGCCACGCCTATTCGGCGCTTTTGAACTTCGACATGGCGCGCGCTGCCGGCGGCCGGTTCCTGATGCGCATCGAGGACATCGACACGGTCCGCTGTACGCCGGAGCTCGAAGCGCGCATGCTCGAAGATCTCGCATGGCTGGGGCTTGAATGGGAAGAGCCGGTGCGGCGCCAGTCAGAGCATTTCGCCGATTACCGCGCGGCGCTGGAGGCGCTGACCGATGCCGGGCTGGCCTATCGCTCAGCGATGAGCCGTGGCGACATTCGCCGCCTCGTTGAAGCGCACGAGGCCGAAGGCGTCCTCTGGCCGCGCGATCCGGATGGCGCGCCGCTGTTCCCCGGCCGCGAACACGAGGGGGATGAGGAGGAGGGTGGCGTTTGGCGGCTCGATGTTGCGGCCGCGCTCGACCATCTTGGCGCACGGGACCAATTGGGCTGGATGGAGGAAGGCACGGGTCCGGCCGGCGAGACCGGATGGCAGGCGGCCGATCCCGCGGTCTGGGGCGACTTCGTCCTGGCGCGCCGGGACACGCCGACCAGTTATCATCTGTCGGTGGTCGTCGATGACGCGCTGCAGGGCGTCACGCACGTGGTGCGTGGGCGCGACCTCTTCATGGCGACCTCGGCGCATGTTCTGTTGCAGGACCTTTTGGGCCTGCCGCGTCCGGTCTATCACCATCATGATCTGGTGATGGATGATGACGGTACGCGCAAACTGTCGAAAAGCCGGGGCGACACGGCGCTGGCCGCGTTGCGGGAAGCCGGCATGACGCCCGGCGATGTTCGCCGCGTGGTCGGATTGCCGGAGGCCGTTTAGACCTTGCGAGGGCTGCGCCTCAGAAGCCGAAGCGGCCGAGCATGTTCTTGATCAATGCCAGCAGGGTCAGGCACACAAAGCCACCGGTGACCCCTCGCACGGCATCGGCGGCCATGGCGTCGATCGGCAGGCGGACAGTGCTGCCGAAATGCACGCCGATCAGGGCGCCGGCCACCAGAATGGCCATGTTGCCGACCACGCCGAAGCCGTCTTCCTGCATCACGCCGTCCATGGCCAGGCCGGTGAAGAAGCCGGCAGCGCCAATGGCGAGGGCTGCGATCATGAGCGTTGTCGTGTCAAGGTCCGTGAGCATGACGTGCACTGCTCCTGTGACGGCGCAATTGTGACAGGCTGGAGTTGCGGTTTCGTCGATGCCGCCCGGCAAATCCGGCTTGCGCGGTTTACCGGCCGTTCACCAAAAACCTACTCGGCCGGCTGGTCGGCCGTATTGCCCCGGGCGGGGACGACGATGGCGCGTGCGGCGCGATATCGCAGGATTGCCGCGTTGATCTCGGCCCCGAGGATGAAGATCGCCGAGATGATGTAGAGGAAGACCAGCGCGATCATGATCGATGCCAGGCCCGCATAGGTCGTCACATAGGTGGCAAACCGTTCCAGATAGGCGGCGAAGACACCGGCTCCGATCAGCCATGCCAGAATGGTCAGCGCGATGCCGGGCACGAGCGATCCGAGGCTGCGCTTGCCGTCCGGGAGCCATTTGTGGACGACGAACAGTCCGGTGATCAAAACGGACAATGCGACGACGTATCGCCAGAAGCCGATCGAGAAGGACACGGTCTCCATGCCGGGCACCCATTGCTCGGCCAGCCGATAGGCAAGCGGCGCAAGGACCAGAAGAAAACTGATCGCCATGAAGCCGATGGTGGCGATGACGACGAACAGAAGACTCTGCAGGCGCATGAAGGTGAAGGATCGCGTTTCGGTCACCCGGTAGGCCCGGTTGAGCGCGACCCTCAGGGCTTCGATGCCGTTGGAGGCGAAGACCGCGGCGACGATGACCGAAATCGTCAGCAGGCCGCCGCGCTGCACGGTCAGGACGCTTTCGACCTCGCGGGCGATGGGCGCGGCGATCCGCTCGGGCCAGGTGTCGAACACCAGATGCACCGCAACCTCGGCGAACCGGTCGGCGCCCAAGAAGGTGGCGAGCGTCGTCGCAAAGATCAGGAACGGGAAGATCGCGAGCAGCGTCGACAGCGCGACATGGCTGGCCAGCGCCCAGCCGTCGGTTTCGTTGAAGTGACCGAACGCATCGCGCAGGATACGGCGCGTGATCAGAAACTGTCTCAGCATCGCCTTGCCGGTTTGAATTGCCCGCGCCCGCCGACTATGCAAAAGCGCGCCGCCAAACTAAGCGCTGGGATCATGACACGCAAACCCGCCATCGTCGTCACCGGATGCTCGTCGGGCATCGGCGCGCACTGTGCCGGCCGACTGCGCGCCGACGGCTGGCACGTCGTCGTGACCGCGCGCAAGGAAACCGATCTGGAGCGGCTGCGCGGCGAGGGGTTCGATGCGGTCTATCTGGACTATTGCGAGCCGAGCTCGATCGATGGCTGTTTCGCCTTTGCGATGGAGGCAACCGGTGGCCGGATCGACGCGCTGTTCAACAATGGCGCCCATGCGCAGCCGGGCGCAGTCGAGGATGTGCCGGTGGATGCGCTGCGTGCCCAGTTCGAAGCCAACTTGTTCGGCTGGCATCACCTGACCCGGCTGGCCGTTCCGGCGATGCGGCAACAGGGCGCAGGGCGGATCGTGCACAATTCCTCGGTGCTCGGCTTCGTGCCGGTGCCGCTGCGCGGCGCCTACACCGCCTCCAAATATGCGCTCGAGGGGCTGATGCTGACCCTGCGTCAGGAGCTTGCCGGATCGGGCATCCATGTCAGCCTGATCGAGCCGGGGCCGGTCCCCTCACGGTTCGCGATGAACACGCTGCCCTGGATCGAGCGCTTCATCGACGTCAAGGGTTCGGTGCACGCCGAAGCCTATCGCGCGCGGCTCGAGCAGTTGCGCGCCGGCGGCACCGGTGACGATGGCGGCAAGGCGCTGGACTGGTGCTACCGGGCGCTGTCGGCGGCCTTGACCGACGCACGGCCGCGGCCCCATTACCATGTCACGCCGCAGACACGCCTTGCCGCGCTGGGCAAACGTGTCGCGCCGTCCGACCTTCTCTATCGACTCCTGGCGCGCGGCGCCTAGTTTCAGACCCAGTCTTTCCAACCGGGAACAGTCCATGTCAGGTCCATTGTTCTATCTGGCGATTCTCGCCATGCTCGCCGTGTTTGCCGTGCTTCTTGCCGGCCTGCGCAACATGATGAAGCAGGGTGACGCCAACGTCTCCAACAAGCTGATGCAGTTGCGGGTGTTTTTGCAGTTCGTTGCGGTGGTGATCATCGTGCTGGTTGTCTATCTTGCCCGGCAGGGCAGCAGCGGAGCGGGATAAGGGCCGATGGTCGTTCTGAACAAGATCTACACCAAGACGGGCGATGACGGCACGACGGCGCTTGGCACTGGCGAGCGGCGCCTGAAATATGACCGGCGGGTGAGCGCCTACGGGACGGTCGACGAGGCCAATGCCTGCATCGGCATGGCGCGGCTGCACACGGGCGCCGATGCCGACCTCGACCGGATGCTGTCGCGCATCCAGAACGACATGTTCGATCTCGGCGCGGACCTGGCAACGCCGGAGAGCGAAGAGAAGCTCGACTATGAACCGCTCCGGATCACCGATGCGCAGGTGACCCGGATCGAAGCGGATATCGATGCGCTCAATGCCGGTCTGCAACCGCTGCGTTCGTTCGTGCTGCCTGGCGGCAGCGAAGCGGCGGCGGCGCTGCATCTGGCCCGCACGGTGTCGCGCCGTGCCGAACGCGACATGGTCGAACTGGCCGAACAGCCGGGCGAACACGTCAACCCGGTGGCGCTGCGCTACATGAACCGTGTCTCCGATTTCCTCTTTGTCGCGGCGCGGGTCGTCAACGACAATGGCGCGGGTGACGTCTTGTGGGTGCCGGGCAAGAACCGCTGAGGGCGTTGGCCGTCAGACAAGGCGTTTCTCGAAGAAGAAATCCGGGTAGGGATCGTCGTTGAAACGCTCGATCTCCGTCCATCCGTTGCGCATGTAGAGCTCATAGGCCTCGGGCAGGGCGCGGTTGGTGTCGAGGCGCAGCATGTCCATCGACAGGGCGCGGGCTTCGTCTTCGATGGCGGCCATCAGGCGCTTGCCCAGGCCGGCACCGCGCGCATCGGGCGCGACCCACAGCCGTTTGACCTCGCCGAGCGTGCTGCCGTTTCCTTTCAGGCCGACGCATCCGACGGGCAGGCCATCGGAGAGGGCGACCAGAAACGCGCCGCGCGGCGGCACCATGTCCGACGCTTCGGGATCGCACGAAAGCGAGACGTCAAAGCCCTCCTCGAACCTCCGGGCCAGTTCGGCGTAGTAGCGCTCGAGGCCGTAGCGGGCATCGCCACTGGTCGGGTCGACCCGCTCGATGGTGACGGCATGGCGGTTCATGGCGGTGGCGATGAAGTCCATTGCTTCCAGAAGCGCGTCCGGAGCCGGATGGTCGGACAGGAACCGGTCGGCGGCCTCGTCGGACAAGTTTTCATAGGCGTTGAATTCGGTACGGCCGGCATCCGTGAGTTCGACGATACGCCTGCGTCCGTCATCGGGATGGGTCCGGGTTTCGATGAGCCCTTCATCTTCCAAACTGCGCAGCAGGCGGCTGGCCAGACCCGAATCGAGCCCCAGATAGGTCCGGATGTCGGCAATATCGCACCGGCCTTGTCCGACGGCATTCAGGACGCGCGCTGCGCCAAGCGGCCGGCCGCGTCCCAGAAAGGACTGGTCCAGCGCGCCCACCTGTCGCGTGACGGCGCGGCTGAACCGCCGGTAACGGGAAATCGGGTCATGTTCCATTTATCTGACTTTAGTCAGATAAAATCTCGGGTCAATGTCTGGTCGGGACATGCCGCATTTGCCGATTGAACTGGCGGCCTGGCTCCGCTCTAATGGCGCAAACAGTCGCCGGGGTCCGCTATCGATGTTTGTGCCGCTGCACGATGCCAACCGGCTCAAGCATATCAGGCTGCAATATGTGACGCTGGCGATCATTGCCGCCAATGTCCTCATCTTTCTCGGCGTCAACCTGGCGGCGACTGAAGCGGGACTTTTTGCAACCGTCACCTCGCTCGGTTACACGCCCGCCGTCGTCAACGATTTCGCCGAACTGCCGCCCGAACTGGTCTGGATTCCGGAGGAAATGTCGCTGGTCAGCTATTCATTCCTGCACGGCGATTTCTGGCACCTTGGCGGCAACATGCTGTTCCTGTGGGTGTTCGGCGACAATGTCGAGGACGCGATGGGCCATTTCCGGTTCCTGATCTTCTATCTCCTATGCGCGATCGCCGGCGCTCTGGCGCACGGTCTGATGGACCCGGCCTCCGCTGCGCCGCTGATCGGCGCGTCCGGGGCCGTTGCCGGGATCGTCGGCGCCTATCTGCTCCTGCATCCGCGCGTCCGCGTCTGGGTGCTGGTTCTGGGCCGCATCCCGTTGCCGCTGCCGGCCTGGATTCCACTGGGGCTCTGGATCGGGTTCCAGTTCGCGATGATTGCGCTGATGGCCGACGATCAGGTGTCGTGGGCCGCCCATATTGGCGGCATCGTCGCCGGCATGGCGCTGGTTCTCGTCTTGCGGCGCCGCGGCGTGCCGCTGTTCGACCGGGAGATCCGCACGCCGCAGGCGGTGGAGGTCGACGTCTCCCGCCCGCCTGCGCCGACGCACGGCCCATGGGGGCGCGGCGGGTCGTGACCGGCTTGTTGAAGCAACCAGCTTTAACGTTGACGTAAACGTCAAAATTCGATACGAGGCCGCAAATGTGCGGTTCGGTGCTGACCGGGCTTGCGCGCCGGCCTCAATCCATGCATCCACGGGCCGACGCGGCATGTCGGCAATGCGCAAGCCTCGCCGCCCGCGGACGACTAACGGGCAGGGCCGGTCAACGCCGGTTCGGCGAAAGGGAGAGATGGTGCGATGAAAATCCTTGTCCCGGTGAAGCGGGTTGTCGATTACAATGTGAAGATCCGGGTCAAGGGTGACGGATCGGGCGTCGAACTGGCCAATGTGAAGATGTCCATGAACCCGTTCGACGAGATTTCCGTCGAGCAGGCGATCCGCATGAAGGAAGCGGGCCAGGCCGACGAGATCGTCGTAGTGTCGATCGGTCCGGACAAGGCGACCGAGACGCTGCGCACCGCGCTCGCGATGGGCGCCGACCGGGGCATTCTGGTCAAGCATGACGACATCGTCGAACCGCTGGCCGTGGCCAAGATCCTCAAGGGCATTGTCGACGAGGAACAGCCGGGACTCGTCATTCTGGGCAAGCAGGCGATCGACGACGATGCCAACCAGACCGGCCAGATGCTCGCGGCGCTGCTCGGCTGGAGCCAGGGCACGTTCGCATCCAAGGTCGAGATCGATGGCGACAAGGCCAATGTCACGCGCGAAGTCGATGGCGGATTGCAGACGGTCAAGATCACAATGCCGGCCATCGTGACCACCGATCTGCGGCTGAACGAGCCGCGCTATGCCTCGTTGCCCAACATCATGAAGGCCAAGAAGAAGCCGATCGACGAGAAGGTGCCTGGAGATTACGGCGTCGATGCCGCGCCGCGCCTGACGGTTCTGAAAACGGAGGAGCCGGAAGGCCGCAAGGCGGGCGTCAAGGTCGCCGATGTTGCCGAACTCGTCGACAAGCTGAAGAACGAAGCGGGTGTCCTTTAAGGGCGGGGAGCGAAAAGCAAAATGACAATTCTTCTGATTGCAGAACACGACAACGCAACCCTTTCCGACCAGACCGCCAAGGCGCTGAGCGCCGCCAAGGACATTGGCGGCGACGTGCATGTGCTGGTCGCAGGCCAGGGCGCGCAGGCAGCTGCCGATGCCGCCGCCAAGCTGGATGGCGTCGCCAAGGTGCTGCTCGCCGAGGATGCATCGCTCGAACATCAACTCGCCGAGCCGATGGCGGCGCTGATCGCCGGCCTTGCCGGCGACTATGACGTGCTGATCGCGGCGGCGACCACCAACGGCAAGAACATCATGCCGCGCGTGGCCGCCCTGCTCGATGTGATGCAGATTTCCGAGATCACCGAAGTGGTCTCCGCCGACACGTTCAAGCGGCCCATCTATGCGGGTAACGCGATCCAGACCGTCCAGTCGTCGGACGCCAAGAAGGTGATCACCGTGCGGACGGCCTCCTTCAACGCGGCGGGCGAGAGCGGCAGCGCCAGCGTCGAGACCATCGATGCGGCCGCCGATCCGGGCCTTTCGTCCTATGTGTCGACCGAACTGTCGGGCGGCGACCGGCCGGAACTGACATCGGCCAAGATCATCATCTCGGGCGGCCGGGCGCTGGGCTCGTCGGAGAAGTTCGAGGAAGTCATCCTGCCGGTCGCCGACAAGCTGGGCGCCGCCGTCGGTGCATCGCGCGCCGCGGTCGACGCGGGTTATGCGCCGAACGACTGGCAGGTTGGCCAGACGGGCAAGGTGGTCGCGCCCGAACTCTACATCGCCGCTGGTATTTCAGGGGCGATCCAGCATCTGGCCGGCATGAAGGATTCGAAGGTCATTGTCGCCATCAACAAGGACGAGGACGCGCCGATCTTCCAGGTCGCCGACTATGGCCTCGTCGCAGATCTCTTCGACGTCCTGCCGGAACTCGAAAAGGCGCTCTGAGCGCCATCGCAATTTCAAACGATACTTCGGGGCCGGGCGGCATTCAGCCCGGCCTTTTTCTTTGCCTGTGCGGACCCGATCGCATAGCGTCCCGGCAGAACGGGGCGCGCCATGGCCGAGGCGGCGAGCGACATTGCGGCACCAAGCCGAACCTTCTGCCCGCGCCAACGGCGGCGGTTCGTGCTGGTCGCGGCAATCCTCGCCTCGTCGATGGGCTTCATCGACGGCTCGGTCGTGTCGATCGCCACGCCCGCCATCCGGGCGACACTGCCGGCCACGCTTGCCGAGGCATTGTGGATCAGCAACGCCTACATGCTGTTTCTGTCCTCGCTCATCCTGATCGGCGGCGCGGCGGGCGACCGCTACGGCCTGCGGCGAGTCTTCATGATCGGCATCTGCGTGTTCACGGTCGCGTCGCTCTTTTGCGCGATCGCGACCAATGCCGAGACGCTGATCGTCGCCCGCGCAGTGCAGGGGATCGGCGCGGCGATCATGGTGCCCGGCAGCCTGGCGATCATCGCCAAGGCCTATCCGGCCGATGAGCGCGGCAAGGCGATCGGCATCTGGGCCGCGGCATCGGCGCTGACCACCGCGGCCGGGCCCATTCTGGGCGGTGCGGCGCTGAGCGTTCTCGGCGATTCGGCGTGGCGATTGCTGTTTGCGATCAATCTGCCGTTCGGGGCGATCGCGCTGGCGATGCTGTGGTTTCTGGTGCCGCCCGACGAAGCGACGGGCCGGCGGCGTCTGGACCTTGTCGGCGGCGGACTGATCACGCTGGCGCTGTTCGTGCTGGCATTCGGGCTGACCGGCGGTGGCGGCGAAGGCAGCGTGCCCGGCGCGGGCGCGGTCACGCTGGCCATCGGCCTGTGCGCGGTTCTGGTCGTCCTCTTCATCTGGTGGGAGCGGCGGTGTACGGCGCCGATGGTGCCGCTCACCTTGTTTGCCAACCGCGCGTTCTCGGGCGCCAACATGCTGACCTTCACGCTCTATTTCGGTCTTTCGGCGATGCTTTTCTACCTGCCGATGACCGTCATTGGCGGCTGGGGCGTCACCGAGGCCGCCGCATCGCTTATGTTCGTGCCGATCACGGTCATGGTCGGGCTGTTTTCCGGAAGGGCTGGCGACTATGCCGACCGTCACGGACCGGCATGGCCCGTTACGGCCGGCTCGCTTATCGTCGCAATGTCCTACGGCGTGCTGGCGCTGACAGTGCAGACGCAGAACTACTGGCTCGGCGTGATGCCGCTCATGGCGATATCGGCTTTCGGCATGGCGCTTCTGGTCTCGCCCCTGTCGACGGCGGTGATGACCTCGGTCGACGATGACGATACGGGCACCGCGTCGGGGATCAACAACGCGGTGTCGCGCATGGCCGGGCTGGTGGCTGTCGCGGCGATGGGGCTGCTGGCCGCGGCGCTCTATCCGGTGCTGATGGGTGGCGGCGAGACGAGCTTCGGCGAGATCGTCGAGAATGCCGCTCCATCCGTGGCCAGGGCCCATGCCGATGCCACGACGCTGACGTTTGCGGCGATCGCCGGGGTGACGGCGGTTCTGTCGGCGGTCTCGGCGGCCATCGCGTGGACGACGCTGCCGCGCAGCGGAAAGGCGGATGCCGGGTAGGGCCGATCGTCGGCCGGTCAGCCGTCGGCGCGCGCAACTTCCGTCGGCTCTTCCAGTTCGATTTCCAGAAGCGCGTTGATGCGGTCGCGTTCGCGTTTGAAGGCGATGAGTTCATCGCCGTTCAGCGTCTTGCCGTCGGGCAGGCGGACACGCATCGGATCGACGCGCTTGCCGTTGACGCTCATCTCGTAGTGCAGGTGCGGGCCGGTCGAAAGGCCGGTCGAGCCGATGTAGCCGATCACCTGGCCCTGGCGAACCTTGGCGCCGGGCTGGATGCCCTTGGCGAACCGGCTCTGGTGCGAATAGGAGGTCTCGTAGCCGTTGGCGTGGCGGATCACGGTCTGCTTGCCGTAGCCGCTGTTCCATCCGGCTTCGATGACGGTGCCGTGGCCGGGTGCGATGATGGGCGTGCCGCGCGGCGCGGCCCAGTCGGCGCCCCAATGCATGCGCGAATAGCCGAGGATCGGGTGGCGCCGCATGCCGAAGCCGGAGCGGAACTTGCCGGTGGGCACCGGGTTGCGAAGGAGGAACTGGCGGGCGCTGCGCCCCTCCTCGTCATAATAGTCGTAAGTGCCGTCGGCGCTGCGGAACTTGTAGTATTTGCGCGACTGGCCGCCGAACGTGGCGCGCACGAAAAGCACTTCGCGCACATCCTCCCCGCCCTCCTCGGGAACCGAATAGAACAGTTCGAGCGAATCGCCGGGATTGACCGCCGAGCGGAAATCGACATCGGCGGCGACCATCCGCACGATCTTCGACGCAATGGGCTGCGGCAGCTCGTAGGCAAGAACGCCACGATAGATCGCATCATAGACGCTTGGCAGATCCTGTGCCGTCG